>BSDZ01000015.1:0-1260000 GCA_030268105.1 Volvox africanus | reverse complement strand
TGTACGTCCTACCACACACCACTGCGACCCATCACCTTATCATTGCACCCAAAATATTGGGTAGCACGTGCGACATAAGACAGCCGAACGTATTGCCGCGCGAGAACTCCCTTACATCTGAGATAGATCCCTCAGGGCCCCCTCTCTTCCCCTCTTCCTGCCTTCTGGCCTGCCCCGCGCACCCCGTAACCAGCTGGCCTTCACAACACTGTATGGACACTGGCACCTGACCTGACCCGTCCTGCATTATCATGTCCTATCCTGCCCTCCCGCGCACCTCCACATCTCTCTCCCTCCCTGCACCACCCGAAAATCGCTGATCCGAACAAACGCTGCTTTTGAAATCCGGCGCCAGTTCCGAATCGGCACCGTCCGTCCATCACCCGGCTTCCAGCCGCTGCGTCCAGTTGTCAGAGCCTCAGACAGGCTCAACGTGGACAATGGCTACGTAAACCCATACAGCCACCCCGCTGATCCAGTAAACCTGCCCCCCTAGACACCAACCCATATATAACTCCTGTCCACCGTCCCGCCCGCAAACGTTTTTCCGGACATGGGGCCCAGGAAAAAGATTCGATTGACGATACCGAAGACAACCTGGGAGAGCATTGTTCGATCTCCCTTGTCTCAATCTATCCACTTCGCCACAAAACACAAATAAAAAAGCGACGTCGCAGTCACAAAGCGGGCTTTCGCGGAGCGCACGCTGCGCCTCTTCCAACGCACATTCACACGCGGGGGGCGTGTTGGCTCTTGCATGCAGGCACACATACACACCCACACTTGGCACCCGGAAGCGTGGTTACCCCCAGTCTGGTCTGCACAGCGAGAGCTGTTCCTCTCCAACGTAAACGCGAGAGCCGTTTCGGGAACACCACACTGGCCCCCCTCAGGTCATCAGCACAATTCGGCGAAGATGCCGCTGAATCGACCAAAACCCCCCCTGGCGCTGACTCTCCGACGCTTCCCCTTTCCCCTCCTCCTCTTTCTCTTCAATCTTCCCCCTGCGTCCTCGGCATCATCGTCATCACCACCAGCCGTTGCGATGTGGAAGCGGTTTTGCGTCTTCCTGGTATCGACGGCCAGTTAACCTAACTGGTTAGCCAGTCGGTAAACGACAGGCGGTTTCTCGTTACGGCAGCAGAGGGAGCAGGCGGACGAAATTGTCGCAGCCCTTCCGGGGGCACGCATGTAAGCTGCGCAACGGAGCAATATGTTGTGTGTAGGATAGGGGGGTACATCACCCGTGGCCACTAACCTGGCAGTCCCTACCTTCCCCGGTGTTTCGGGGCACCCTCATCCAGTCTCCCATGCCGACTTCTCCGAAATCAGTGGTTTTCCCAGGTTCAGCACCCACCACCAGCATCCAGCGGAATCTGCCGAATCAACTAAGGCGTCAACTCCGCTGCTGGTCAGCTCGCAGGTCACTTTAATTGGGGTCGTCACCGTCCATCGACATGGGGGCACCCTGCCCTTAACTTTAGGGTCTTTGGTCCGCTCTCGGTCGGGGTCGGAGCAATATGACTCTCATAGCTTCACTCCACCCAGAGGACAAGATGGCGACTCACGGATCACTGACACGGAACCGTAAAACACGTGCGTGCATCATCACGAAGATGGGCAAGGGAAAATGACGGGCAAGAGTGATGACGTTTCCCACGGGTCGGAACTGGAAAACGCGGTCTCAGAAACCAAAACTGTGAGTCATGCTGCGAGCTCCAAAAGCGGCCTCCGTTCCTCCGTACTCCTCTTCCCTTCCCTGTCCCCTCCCTCTCTTCCACAGCCGCACGGGAACCTGGAGGAGGACCTCCCACAATGGAGGGCAACACCGAACGGAGAAGCTGCATGTGACTTAGGGTTGCGCACGTGGGAGCGAGCGTGCCATGTGCCCTACACACGTGCACATACAACAGCGACAACCGAATCGGTGCAGCATGAAGGGCCCCCTCGGTGCAGTGCAGTTGGATGCGGGATGGCCACATCTGGTGCTCCAAACGGAGCCGTGCGGAGCCCGGGTCCAGATTTTTCTTGAACTGCAGACTCTGACGGAGAAGATAAGGAACAAAAAACGCCCACCCACAGCGAACCATGAAGTAAGAGAAAAAGAGATTTTGCTGTACGCAAATTCTATCCATCGCGAAGTTCAATTCTTACGATTGCTTGGTGACGAACCTTTATGCTCACTGACAATGCCTTCCGTTGGGTCGATTTTACCACTTGCTGCAGCAGCTGCTGCTGCTGCTGCCGGTCAACGGCTTCCAACTGCTCAACCATCTCACCATCAACCAAGCAGCTCAACCAAGTACCCACCACTGCCCGCAAAGGGACTGTCTAACGCTGCTTCCTCCCTCACCGCCTTCCCCTCTGCTTCCATCCATCAATTCGATTTCCGTTGCCTACCTTGCCCATCTCCCTTCCCACAAATACAGAGACATACAACATTGCGCAGTCCGTCCTAAACCATCCCTGCTGCAATGATCATGGGCGTTGGCCTTTCAGCGGTTTGACAGGTGTGTCTCTCCGTTGTCGGTTTCAGTTACTTCCAGAAGACTCACCACCAGCCCCAACGAACACGCGTAAAATGGCCCGTTGCGTTGCGCGCTTCGGGATGTGCGCATGCGCCGATGGGGATGGTCGCATCAGCCAGGAGGATGGCGACCCTTGTTGTTGCTGCTGCTCCTGTAGCTGCTGGCGTTGTAGCTGCTGGCGCTGGCGCTGGCGCGACGCAAAGAGCTCCGCCTCCTCATCAGGACTTCGAGTCGCTTGCGACAAGGGGGAGCTCCCGTCATGGCTGTGGCAGTGGCCGAGCACTGAGGGCGGTGACCCAGATCGTCCTTTCTGGTAAATGTGCGGCTGCTGCCGGGATCCGTCCGAGTGCTGCGTGGCAGTGTCGCTCGGAGAGCTTCTGTTGGAGGGGCTGGAGGCGGTGACAGCATTGGTAGCGGCGGCAATTGGAGGAGGATGGCTGGGGGAGCTTGGGGACGCACCAAAGCATGTACGGCATGGCTCCTGCTCCCGCTGCACCCGCAGCAGCAGCTGCTGCTGGGTTGGAGGACTGTCCTGTATCAGCCGCTCCATCCGAACGCCTCCTCGCCCCTCAACTTCTGGCATCGGTCCCGCTGCCGCAAGAGCCGTACTCATCCGTGGTGTCAGTAACGTCACCGGCGGCGACGACGTTGTGGAATGAAGCACAACCTGTAGATGCGGTATAAATGGCATAAAGCGTTCCCCGACGGAAGTATCGGCGTCCTCCGGCGGCCACGGTGGCAGGTTCGCCTCCGTCGCCTCCGCCTCCGCCGCCGCGATGGGCACTGGATTTGCCGTGGATGTGGATACCTGCTTATCGGCAAGCATCCATTCATGACCCAATGCCTGTGTCACTGTTAATCGCTCGGACGGTCGAATGCGCAGCAACCGGGACAAAAGGTCGAGGAGCTGTTCGCTCATAGGCTCACCCCGAGCGCCAACAGTCAACGCACAGGCGCCAAAGCCTGCCGCCGCCAGAAACGGCGGCAGCATCAGCGGTGGCTTTATTGGTGCTAGTGGCGTTGATGCATCACCGTTGCTGCTGCCGCTGCTTTCATCACCAGCGGCGGCAGCTGAACATACGCCTGCTGCCGCGACATCGCCGGTGTTACCAACAGTACTTCCGAAGCGGCTGGCGGCAGTGGCGGCGACGGCAGCGGCTGCCGCCGCCGCCCCCGGCACCCGCGAGGACCCAGTCCCACGGATAACCTCCGGCAGTTGGGCGAACCAAAGCGAAGCTAACGTGGCGCCAACGCTCCACATGTCCTGCATGCGCTGATCGTACCCTTTGGCCAGCACGGCAAGCTGTGCACCGGCGTTGCGTCGGCACTCTGGCGGCTGGAATTGCGCCGTACCCGCCGCTACAAATCCCGACATGCAGGCGTCGGCGCAGCCAAAATCCGCCACCACGACGCGGCCATCGGGCATCCGAAGGACGTTTGCTGGCTTGATGTCTGGGAGAAAGAGCGCAGGGGGAACAAGGGACGAGGGACAAGGGCAAGGCGCAGACTGCGTCTCAGTCACATTATATCACATCACATCCCATGAACTACGTGACTCAGATGGCCCAGGGCCCGTGCCGGTGCAGTACGGGCGAGGGAGCTAGGTCCGGCAGCAAGGCCCGGCGAGGAGTCCACCACATGGAACCCACATGGGCCCATAGCGCCACCTCGGTCGCTCAGCGCAGGCAGGGAATACGGTATCCCGCAATGCCCCTCTCACGGCAGGAAGGACAGCATGGATAAGGACAGGGACTAAGGACAAGTACTATGGCAAGGAGCGGATATCCGCATATGTATGAGTTAAGCTGGTCTCCCCGTGAAGGTGCTCGGACATCCCGGGGAGATCCCTCGACACTGCAGGAAACGACGACGGTGGCGACAACTACAACGATGCAAAACATAAACTAGTCCGCGAGAAAGAGCCATCGAGCATCTGGTGACGAACGTAAGGCAAGGGAAGGCCGCAGCCATGCCCGAGGCCTGCATTCCGCCAGCGACTCGTGTTAAAAGGAATACTACTGGAGCACATGCGTCTGCCGGTGCCTTGCGGCTTGGGCGACATATGCCCTAGGCTGTATATCAGCTGTGAGTCGTCTAGACGGCACGTGCGGCTAACACAGCTAACTAGGATCGTCAGGCTGCGCTGCGGTCCGCGTCGGGTATGAAGGGGAAGAACAGGACGGGAAACTTTCATTCCTTACCTCTATGTGCTAGGTTGCTGGAGTGCAGGTGCTCTAGTCCAAGCAGGATTTGGCGCGCGATTTCGCGCAAGTCCTCCTCGCTGTATCCTGTTCCCTGTTGTCGCATAGTCTCCACCTCCGCCCACAAATCGGCCTCCGCGGCAGGTAGGACGAGGTAGTAGTGATGGCGGCCACGTACGCTTGCAAGAGCGGGCAGGAGGTGGGGATGCTGGAGCTGCACTTGGAGGCGCGCTTCGCGGGCAGCGCGGCAGACAAAGTGCGTGACGAGCGTCCGCTTGATGCAGACATCCAAGCCCCCGCATACTGCAAGACGTTTTATGTAGATGACGACTGGTGGTGTGAAGGCATCTTGCCCGGCGTCATCGACGCGTTCGTAGAGGATGTGAGAGCCACGTGGCCGTAGACAAGCAGTGCCACGGAGAGTGAGCTGTTCTTGGAGTTCAGGTGGGCATGCGTTCGGATTTACCTCCAAAGATGTGGTTGTGCTCCGTGTGGGACGGAATAGACAGGAGGCCCACCGCAGCGGCATCAAGCTTGCCGGCGATAGATGTGTCAACCGTTAATTACAAACTTCAAAAGTTGATGGATGGAAATGTCAAAGAAAACGCCGTTCCCATCCGCACAGTAACTTGCAACCCGGTGGACGCGTTGCGTTGTTTGCAACGCGGGCACCTAAGGCAAATAACAAAAGGAAGAATGCTTTTACCCTGTGTTACGTTTTATTCAGGCAAAAAAGCAGGGCCTTGTAGGAGGCATTATGTGCGAGGGTCATGTCATTACATGAAAAGACATGGTCCCCCCTGCAATTGGACTTCTTTATCGCTCCTGAGCAACAAGCAATTACAAGTGACCGATATTCCTGCAACAGGGGAGGTGAAGCGATCCGTGATATCGTTCGCCGTGTGTGTCGTACAGGTATTTAGCTCATAAGCACGAATAATTATCCGGAATCATGTCCATATAAGTGAGCACCGAGATTCTACACCCTATAACGATTTTCAGATTTGTTCTCTCGCTGTGCTTTCTGTAATTAAGCAAACCGCCTTTTCACCTCCCTGCTGCCCGATTCCTCCTTTCTGTCATGTTTCAACAGAAATAGCCATAATCCGTGACATGACTGTAATCCTAGCCAATATGATCGAAGTGTGCTTGCTGGCAAGTCTGGGTCAGCAAGCTGGACAAGTATTCTAGAACTACCTGTCCTCGAGCATTTCTAACTTGTTTCGATACATAGAGGTATGCAATCTATGTCCAAATATGATGATTGCTCAGGCAGAAATCAGAAGGTAGGCTTAATTCTTTCAACCAAACGGCGGGCGACGTTAAGGTGGAAGCCGCCAACGCGAAGAAACCTTAATGTTTGATTGAAATATGAATCAATTTGCTTGCTCGAGGGACGCAACCATCTTTGTCTCGGACGTCAGCTGTTGACAAGCGTTACAGTCTCGGAGCTTTTTAAATTCCGAGGTTAGTTAGCTTCCCATAAACATTCACCGCAATAAATGCTATCCTCTAACCCTTAAAGGCCGCAGTTCATCCTATTGACGTTGTTGAAATACAATCACGCGAACTATCTGTCATAGCCACCGTCATTTTCGTTGCGCGAAATAAAATTTAAACGGTAAGCATAGCCTAATCATAACATTTGGCACAAATAAATTTACAAGACGGGGATCGGGTACCATTGCGCCTTTTGAACTCGTTCCGAAGGGTTATACTTGTTTCCGACGCGCCTTGAAGCGTAAAGGCTCAATGATAATCCATTGCTTAATCATTTCTACAGCTCATTATGACAATTGTCACGTCCTGCGACGTATGAATCAATCGTACACAGGTGCGTTTCACATGCTTCCTACGTTGCCCTAAAGTTTGCAAAAATATTTTATCCTTACTGAACATTTGAAATGAAGTATCCTTCGGGCGGTCTTGGAGTGATGTACCCTCCGCCGTACAGCGCAGTGACAGACAAGATTACACGGTATCTGTCCGTATCTATGTACCTCGTATCCAGGACTAGCCATAAACCGGTCCTTCTTTACACAACCTTTTCATCTGCATGATGGCTCAACCACCATCTAATTATCCGGAGTAAAACCTGTCAGTTATGTTTTCGTTCGCTGTGCCCCTCTACACATGGACTGAGGTAAACCCTGCCAATCTGGAATAAATGGCTGTACGTCCTATGGCTGTGCCATCCCAGGCCACATATCCCATGTCCAGTATTTAACAATCCCTTTGATTGGAACCTTGTTGCCAGATGCTGGTGCCTAGACCAGCGACGTGTCCATCCCCCTTGGCCCGTCTTGCTATGTGTTATCGATATGCGTAGCCCTCCCGCCTCCGTCACTGAGATATCGCCCGCAGCCTCACTGCGGTGACGCATACCAGAGAAGCCCAAGGCCAGCGAACGTGCATCTTGGGAGCACGTCTCGTCTGTCGGTAAGCTTTGTGGTCTAGTCTTGCTGCCCCTGCTAACCAGCACGCGAGCAAGACCACAAGGTTTACCAGCATGGCTGGGGGCATTATTAGGTACTGGGCGCGCTGATAATGTCCCTACCTGTACTCGATAAGCCTGTGTCAGCGTTCCCTTCATCAAACGATCATTGCAGGTGTCCTGCACGGGTGGGATAGATACCTCATACCTTATGACCTCTGTCAGGTAGCCTGTGCCGACAACATGCCATCTACGGTGACGGGGGCGTAGCGACTCATGAGATGTCCGATGAAGGGGCTGACCAGCAGGCAGGGCTCTGTTAATATCTGATTGCTCTATGGTGAGAACACTGCCCCCATTCCGCCCTAGCCCAACCACATACCCAACGAAAGCCAGCAAATGACGTCTGTGAGACTCGTCACCGCATAACTGTCCACTACTCCTTCCTTCATGAAGGGTATGACCCTGTCAGCCAGTCGCGCCATGAAGGGGTTGGCTGTGCGGCCCTCCAGATCGGCGTTTGTGAGCAGGTACGGAATACAGAGGAACAATCCCTTCCGAGACGGCAGAACACCTTTTGGAAGGGGGCCGTGGGGAACGAAGGACGAACAACACAATTTCGGTACGATCAACACCAGTAGCCACCGGCTTCCTGATCCTGTGGCCACGAATGTAACGGCCTACCCGCCCAAAGCCCTGCAAACACCCTAAATGGTGCGCCTGGGCGGCTGACAAACGCACGAAACCAGCTTCTCTCCCTGGAAACACAACCTTCCCCCCGTCTCTCGACTGAGCTGAGCCGCGCGTGCAACCATTCCTAGAACCTCCCCGACGAGGGTCCCTGGATTTCCGCTGTGCCCATAGCCGCACCGAAACCTTGGCTGTTGGCGTTGGTGAAGGTAGTCTCGCCGGGCCGGAGTGGCCGGTGAGGGCCTCTCTTCATTATGGCGATGTCAGCCAAGACACAGTTCTTAACGCCATCCCACATCGACGGGTCGGTACGCGGGGCACCCGGTGCCAAAAGTCAAGGTCCTTATGGGCGGCTATCGTGAGCTTGAGGGATGGTGGTGGGACGATGGAGAGATAAATCAGGTTGTCCAACAGCCTGGGAACGTGAAGGCCCGGCAGTATGGCCGTGCGTGGCTGGAAAATGTCGTTCGCCATCACGCGCAGCCGCGGATGTCAAAATGCCATATGCCAGGGGGTCGCCAGCTCGACGCGGTGAACACCGCTGTCGAGGTCCCGCTTCTCTGGCAGCCCTTAGGAGCCCTTCTTGGGGGGCGTGTTTCATGATGGTGTTGATGTCAGGCAGTTGGGCGGGAGAGTGGTGTGTCATGCAAGTGTTAATGCTGCAGCTGGGGGAATTGGTAATGGGCCGAAGGCTGCCATATGGGGTTCATGACCACAACAAAGTCTGAGATGAAGCCATGTACGACTGGTTCGTACGCTGGTTCGTACTACTCCATAAGTCCCAATTGCAGTAACTAACTGATCGACCTGGGCGGGGCCGAGCGCGGCCAGGTTCGTTGTCACGGACAGATAGTTGCGGTGGAATTGGGAGGTGGGTGGTGAGGTTTGGAAGTTCCAAGACACTTGATTGGAGTTAGCAGGCGTTTTGTAACCGTGGTGCGGTGCTGCGGTGCCACTACTGTCGTGCGGCGCTGACAGCCCGGCGACCCAAACATCGTTGACCTGCTGATGCCTCTACCTCAAGGGGCCCTAAAACAGGGCTCTGGGGGTGATCGATGAAGTAGGGGAAGTGAATGACTCTGAATGGAGCGCACACCATGAGGACCCCTGGCCAGATGGATGGACATGCACTCGTCCCGCAGACCCTGCCCAACATCTCGCGCCGCCTGGGAACGGGAATTCTTTAATCAGTCTCTACCCCAATCTCGACACCCCCTACACCCCTCTCTACACCCCTCTCACCTGGGGACTCAGAAACCAAACAAGCCCTGAGAAGGAGTGATTTACCTGACTAAACGTGAAGCTCATCTGCTGCAGGCTTGCTCACTGCAAAATATGTGGTAAGATATAGACAGTATTTGACGACGTGGGGATGATTGCGTCCCTGGCAGGCGCCGGCGGGAGCTATGGTGGCGGCGCCGATGCTGAGTTCATTGCGAATATCGTTGATTGCCGCCTGCCACTACGGTGGGTCACCGTTTGTAAGGGCAAGAAGCTGGTGGCATTGGCCCCGCTTGTGGCCTACCTCCTTGCAAGGATGGCAAACGACAAGGCGGCCGTCAGCAAGCGGGAGGGAGACCAGCGGCGATGGGGAAAGCCTAGAGGTGGCAACGTAGTGTCGGCCTTTTTTACTTGCTCCACCCCATTTCCATGTACATAATTCCTATACACGCGGTGAGCTAATGTCGTACGTGTCTATGATGCCGTATGCTTTACTCGTACACATACAAGGTGTGCGTTTTGGGTTGATGCGGGAGCGAAGTGACAGGGGATATGGACCAACAATGAGCACAACACTGAATGCCACGTATAAGCACGCGTGCACGTGTGAGCCAACCAATTACTTTAGCAGGTACGCGGCTCGTTCCACCCTTGCTGAAACCACACCCGTCGTCGGTGGAATCTCGAGGGCCTTTTCCGCGACACGTCGCTAGGCTTCGCTGAGTTAGCGGACCCAACCGAACAACATGTTTCCGGCTCGGCCCCTTTGCAGAGCACTTGTACATAGTCCTTGACAGGGGGGATGTGCGCTATCTAGCGATTCGGGTTCGGACACCTGCGTGCCGTAGCCCTGCGCCTGGGGTCCGCGCCAGCGCGACCTGTTGACTGGGGTTATCAGCCATACATGCGAGGACCCCCCAATTCGGTAGCCTGCTTAGTACTCCACGTTTCAGTTTCGACTTGGTATGGGGCTCGCGAGGCAAGAGACACGTCGCGAGCCGACGCCATTGTCCCTCGTAGAATGGGTACCCGGTAGGTCCATGACGTTCGCCGCTGAGCAGTCAACGGCCAGCGTCTTCAACCAAGTGCCTCCGCTGCTGAGGGCACCGGCGCCCCAGCCGGTGGTGAGCGGAGCAATGGCTGACCGGATGTCGTTTCGCGGTTTCATAAGGTTCCGGAGCGGGGACTCTGAGGCGCCCAGAGGCCAAGCCCCATCAGGGTGCTGCATCTCCTCTTGGAGTGAGCCGAGGAGGGCGAATGCCGGTCGGGGACCCCGGTCGGTGACCGTCCGCTTGGCCAAGGGAGGGGTCAGGAGCTCAATGGTGGCAGGGGCCGGTGGGTAACAACAGCATGGCCTGGCCCTGGCGGGTGGTCCGTAGTTAGTCTGCGCCGGCTGCGGGAGTGCTGGTCGGTGGTCCGTAGGTGGTGGGGACGGAGGTGGTGCTGGCGCCAGCCAACATATAAAATATTACCCGGAGTAACCCTGCCAGTCATGGTTTTAACCGTCCTAGACCCTGGCCAAGGTATTCGGGCAATTCCTAACAATTCCTCTATGTGGGTGCATGCATCTGGAAGTCACTGACAGATACCCCTTTCCCGGTACACACAAGACGTGTTCATAATTTTGCACCTATGCATGCATGTATTCAGCGGGCGGTCTTTGAAGGTAAGACATGGACTAGAAGGGTTGCAGCCGGGAGTAAATAAAGTTGCATTCCCAGGTGGGAGGGTGCAACGGAACACTACTGTTTTATGTGTGTAGGATAGGGGGGTACATCACCCGTGGCCACTAACCTGGCAGTCCCTACCTTCCCCGGTGTTTCGGGGCACCCTCATCCAGTCTCCCATGCCGACTTCTCCGAAATCAGTGGTTTTCCCAGGTCCAGCACCCACCACCAGCATCCAGCGGAATCTGCCGAATCAACTAAGGCGTCAACTCCGCTACTGGTCAGCTCGCAGGTCACTTTAATTGGGGTCGTCACCGTCCATCGACATGGGGGCACCCTGCCCTTAACTTCAGGGTCTTTGGCCCACTCTCGGTCGGGGTAGAACCTGGAACTCCAGGGGCATATTAGTCGTGCCATAACAGTCGTGCCTGAACACTGTTGTATGAACATATTACCTATCACTACTTTATCATGGGGTTCTCTACAGGTATAGCCTGACTCTGCGGCTGCGTTACTTAGCGATATCGTACATATGTACAGATTGCGCCAAACTTTGCAACTGTGTGGACTGTGTGTGGGGGCCCCGAGCCCTTAAAGTGATCGAATGGACGATTCAAATGGATAGGGAAGCATCACAACGTCCCTCCGTAGGAATGCGTAATTACTGAAGAAGTCAAGAATATCAAATAGGGGTCCAGTACCTGTCTTTTGGTCAGCGGGCATCGATTCCTCACCTCACCTTAAGTAAAGCTTCCCGTCCCTCCATGGAAAAGCACCATAACCCTAATCCCCAAAACCCTAAAACTCTAAGCACCCTTGCCCAGAAGCTGGAAGAGGGGGGAGATGCCTTGGAACCTCCCCGACGAGTCACTAATTATCCAAGTTGTAAGCCAAGGGAGGATGTCCATCCCACCTTTCACGCGTCTGACGTGTTATGCAGCTACCTCCACGAGCTTGTGCTTGAAAGACCAGACATGTTACGGATGAACAGATGTTGCAGATAGCAGTGCGCGTGCACGGGCGCGCGCGCGCGCGAACAGACACACACACACACACATAGACATACACATACAGCTGAGCCCCGCTCTGCATGGTCACTTTATTATGAATAAATGGGGCTGTAGCAGCAGCCTCGGTAGCCATCCGAAGAACCGACCCGATCGATCCAATTGGAGGAGCCACAAAGGCTGCCCATACTGCGGATGAATGTCAAAGCAGGGGAGAGTCACAGCGAGCGGCCGTGCCGTAACGATGCAAGCTCGGACAACCGACCGGGCATGAACACTCTTGCATATTAAGTACGAAGATATCAGCCGCCAGATTCTGTTGGACCTCAATTAACATTGTATGATGTCATCACGAGCGCTGAAAGTGTTGTGCCATTTTTGGTCGGTTATGCTTTGCTTACGTTTTTGGAATTGATCGAAGCTCACAGCAATCGTCAATGCTGTTAAGCGTTGCGGGTCATGGAAATACTTTACTTGCGCGCAGGGTTCCACTACAGTCGTTCTCTAGGGCAAGATGGATATCGGTGAAGCTGTATAAATGTGGTTCATTATTAACTTTCCGTTGGATGCATGCAAAGATTTGTAAGGAAAACGTATAACACCACACAATTACGCAATTGAGGACGTCTAGTGGTCCGAGCAGTCGGTAACGTGGTCCGTTTTTGGGGTCCTCCGGAAGACTAAGTACTTTTCCGAGCATGTTGTGCTATGATTCTGCTGCGGGCGCGTCCGTTGCGTAGACTTTCCTAATTATTGCGGCGAGTCTTATAACTTACCATAACAAAAACAAACTTCATGCGACTTTTACGTAATTTTATGTAACTTACTTGGAGCAATTGCAGGCTATTCACGATGCTGTATACAGCTATCTAGACGCGGTGGGATAATATGATGCGGCAGTCAATTGGAACATATATATATTTCATTGTACTTCTCATCTTATTGACCTTAATTACAAGTGCTTATTATGTCAATGTTAATGATGCACATCTGCAAGACGTAGTTCTTTGTGGACACCTTTGCTCGTACCCCTAGCACTTGTTGACAGCAACGGCTACTTATGCACATGTATTCCAGTTCAAGTTTGTAGTCAAGTAGGCGTTACCTAATACACATTTGTATGTCATATTTTATTTCCCTGACGTCTTTGAGAATTGCAATGCGTAACTTCTGAGCTTCCTAACCGAAAGGTTCTGCCCGTTTCCATTCCGTCAGTATCGAACTATCGATACTCAAACATAACGGGCCCCATTGTACTTTCAAAGCTTGGACGTGATATTTTTGGCAAGCAACGGTATGTTATGTTCATGAAGATGGTTCGCAGCTGCCTTGGGGGCTCATACACGTCAGCTCTTACTACAGCTCTGACGCTGGAGGTGACTGATGGACTAACGTAAACACTATCTTTGTTGTTTAAAATGATTTGATGCACCTCAGCTTTCCACCTGAAGCTTTATTTGTCAGCCCCAACAAACCAGAATCAACCAAAATACGGACATTACTGGATAAGGAGTTTTTCACAGTGCAAAAGTATAATTTCGAAGATAGGTGTAATTCTTTGTGCGCTGTGCAAGGAGGAATCATTCCTTTCGTTTCGCGCCATTCACGGTAGCTTACCTCCGGAGCGAGTGCTTCCCACCGCAGCGGCGGCTGGGTGATGGGAATTCTTGGGCGTTTTTTTAGTCGCTGCATTGGCGCTGCAACGCGCCAACAGCACCATGAATCGCAACCTACTGCTGGTGTGCGACAGGGAGACTCCAGTAAAGAAACGGGAGGCCAGCAGCAGCTGCATGCGCCAAACCAAGACCAGGGTATTTGGTCTCAACCGTCGCAACCCAAAAGGCAGAATGTTAATCTTCCGATGCGACGCTCAGGCGGAGGGATACATCCCCTTTGCACCACTGCAGGTAGGCTTATAAAATTTGTTGAGTCGTCCAGGTTGCACTTCAACCTCTTTTGACATCTCACATGTTCCAATTAAGCATATGGGATCTTTTGTTATACAGAATTGGTTAATGGAGACGACCCGGTTGTGCTTCTGGAGTTCGTCGGTGCAGAGTGCGAGTGCGCCAAACTTGGGCTCACATTACTCGAACGATTTAAGTCATCGCAGGGAATTTATCTGAACATTAATTTCTGCGGCGTGCTTCCACATGAATCGTTTGACGTGTGCAGACGAGCGATGCATGCCGCTTACAGAAATTGTCGGGCAGTCAGGTAGGTCAGCAGTATTGCGAACCTTCACATATATGAGGCAACACCAACTAGCGTTTGGTGGTCCCGGTAGGGATGGAGAGATAGCTGATTTGCGGTGACATAGCGCGAGGGGCATGCAAGATATGTCGTACGTCTACATGCAAGATATATCGATGCGGGTCATGCATGCATACATCCATACATGTAAGGTACAGACGGGGAAGCTATCTAGCCCAGGAACCCACACCAGACATGCGCGTCTTTAGGCCCCCCCCCACGCGACACATGTATCTCTGCCGTCTGCTCTGCCATCTGCTCGTTTTCCTCGCCCTGCCTTATAACCCTGATGCTGGGAGCGAAGTGCGTGCGTGCATATCGCATCAATGCTTTCATCTATCTATCGATCGTTCCTCTATACTGAATGTTAGAACCAAACCAAGCAAGCAATAATGAAGTTGTACGAAGGTGCACATCATCTCATCTCTGTGTTGATCTTCCCATGCGTCCCCGCAGCAGCAGCACAAAATTTTCCTTCCTATTTCCTATCTGCCCACAACTCCATTCCACGTAGCTAGCTATCTACATCCGATCCCCTTGAATGTCCCCCGGTCCCCCGGTCCCCCGGTCCACATCTATCTATTCTATCTCCCCATCCACAGGCTTCTACCTCGTTATGCTAACACTGCACTCCGCTCACTACTCTGCTGTCCCAGCCCGGCCCATTATGAGGCCCTGTTGGCGGAGCTGCTCACCTCAGAGCCCCTCTTACTCGCCGCACTGAAAGACATCTGCATCTCACTTGTGGAGGGCACAGCGGCTGTGGGGATGGGCCTGGGAATGTGGACGGGTCCGGTCTCGCTGCACCCTGCTGGTGTGATTAGCGGCATTGGTGCTGCTCACCCCATAATTGTTCAGCACCCCCTGCCGGACTCAACCACACGGCTCTTACTGCCTCTGACGATCTACCCCGTGATTGTTCGGCGAGCAGTGGATGCTGCAGCAAGTACGTCTACTATAGCTACTGACCCTCAACAGCAACAAAATCACGCAAGTAATAATGAAATCCTACCAGAGCTACGGAAGCTGCAACAACAGCAGCAGCCGCCCCAACCCCAGATCCTCGCAGCTGTCATGCTGCGTTACGGTTTGTCCGATGGCGTGCGTGCGATGCATGAGCAGTTTCATCGCTGCCTGACGGCGTTGTCGAGGCTACCCAGCAGCGTCACGCTGCTGTCGGCTGATGGCCGCACCGTGCTATACCAAAACACTGGATCCGTTCGATACATGGGCTTAAGGCAGGGCCTCATGCCAATAATGACAGCCGGTACTGCAAGAAGACCCGCCCGATCCCGTGGAACTGCTGCTGCTGCTGCTGCTGCTGCAACTGTTACTGCTACTGCTCGGTCCCACAAGGGTGACAACAACATGAATGCCTCGGCTGGTGATGGTGACAGCCAAGGTGACACTACTGCCGGTGTTACTGCTGGCAGCAGCAGCACTTCATTAGATGGTGGAGGCGGCCGTGGCAGCAGCTGCGGCCTACTGGGTAAATTTGGCCTGGGGTCCTGCAAAAAAAATGAAGACGGGCTTCAAAAGGAGGGAAAGAAGTGGGATGCTGCACATGCTGATAATGGGCTTGGGGCCAATGGCGACCCTACTGGTGGTGCTCGTAATAACAGGGGCTTAAACGGGTGCAGCGGTGGTGGTGAGGGGGTGTTGTGGGAGCTCTTCACGCTGTGTCCACAGCAGTGGCCGGAAGTGGTTTCGGAGCTTGCTGCACGAGGGCGTTGGAAGGGCATTGTGCGGGTACCTCACCTGCTGACACAGCATGTGGCGGCAGAAATGGCAGTGTCATCAACTGAAGCAGCAGAAGCAGAAGCAAGACAGCAGAGTGATGCTATGCATGCCACCTGCGTTGGTATTGGAGGAAATACATCTGCAGCTGATGAAGCCACGGCGGTATCTGGCAGTGCAACTTTGGAGCAGCTGCCAGGAGCTGTGGTTGGTTTGTACTCCCGACATCGGCCAACAAGTTATTGGAATCAGGTGAATAATGCCGCTCAATCCCTCTTCCACCACCACCATTGAACCAGGGTGATAAGGAATGTGCCAAACGCCATCCAACTGTATAGTGAGATGGGGAAAAGGTTTGGTTGCCTTCCACTTTCTGCTTTCCGCTTGCCCTTGTTTGTGAACATACATAAGCAGCTCTCAACTTGCCTTGGAAATATATCAAAAGGAGTGCGATTCCCACGCAATATTTTCCTATTATTATAGCTAGATAGGCCTTCTTTTCTGTTTATGGTGTGTCTATTTCGTCCATCTGCTGCATCAACCATCATACGTACATTCAACATATGTATATAGGATTGTTGACAGCCTTTACTTATTTGTTAATATATGCACAGACTATTGCACCTATTAGGAATGAACTCAACTATTTGAGCTAGGTAATTTACATCTGGAGTCTACTGGTACTTGCTTATGCCCCCTGCCTATGAGGTTTGGTGCTTGGATCATGCATGCTTGGGGTAGCATTTCACATCAGCATAGCATAGCACATCACATGATAGCATGGCATGTACTACTGGTGCTCCTGAACTAGGCTAGATAGCATTTTGTAGTTGTATCATTAGGTGTATATATGGAACCATGTGTTGTATCACCCCAAACTAGTGGTAGTGATAACTACCGGTTGATAGGAAGAGCAGAGCATAGGTACTCTGAGCTCAGTACGGAAAGCCTCCATAAAGAACCGTAATCTCTAAGGAAGAGAAAACGTGGATATGTATTAAGGAAATACATATGATCAACCAGTGAAACCGAACTCAACTGAGTCTACCAGTGACAGTGTCACAGTTGCATTAGGACATGCAACCCTTAGCCTCTATATTTGCACATAGAGGGTGTAGCCACTGGCTACTTACTTAGCAAGGAGCTAAGGCCGGTACCGTAATACAACACCATGCATAGTTATGTGACTTAATCTATATATTATGCTGAGCTCTTGTTGATTGACACCAGCAGGTGTTGGACTTCGAGGCCTCTTGGGAGCGTCTCATGCTATTGCATCCAGTACCAGCATCTGCATTAACCGATTTGGCAGTGCTGCCCAGGCCTGCTTGTCAAACGGCGACGGCCCCCACCCACACTACTACTACCACTGCTGTGGCCACCGCCATAGCAGCAGCTGCATTGGGGCCAGCAACGGTGCCTCCCTTAGAGACACATGCCCCCGTGGGAATGAGCACCTGTGGCTACAATAGCAGTGATAGTGTTGCCGCGCTACACCACATCAGCGCACCAGGGGTTCAATTCTGGTCGGGGCTTGCCAGAGCCTCAACATCAGCAGCCGCCACCACGTCCAGGGCAACAGTGCTGGAAGCAGCATCAGCATCGGCTACCACTGTGTCAGATGGTGCTGCTGGCTCATCATTGTCGGCTTCACAATCATCATGTTTGCAGAAGGCGTTCATGCTGAATAAGCGAATCCGATCCAACGCTGAATCATTTGGGGGGCCAACACGTACAACTGTAATGCCGGCAGTGCCTGAAGCCACTGCTGCCACCACTGACGAAGATGAGTCTCTCCTGATGATACTTTTACAGGGGGCCACTACAACACCAGCAGCCACCAGCAACATAGCTAGTAGCCAATTCGCCATGGGGTCTGCACCTCTGCAGAACATTGACATGGTGTATGGCACAAACTTCAAGGGCAGCTTTGCTTCGGTGCGCACTGCTGCATCGAGGCTGGCCCCTAATCAGCCGGGTGGGCTGGCTATCACTGGTGGTGGTGGTGGCCAAATAAGTCCCACAAGCTGCACCCCAATAATGTCACATGTTATGTTGTCAGAAGATGCACCCAATGGCAGCAGTTGCACTAGCCTCCGAGCACGGTCTCCTGTGCAAGGTGGCAGATCCACTCGTGGTGGTACCAGCGGCAAGAGATCATCATTGGATGCAATGGGGGCAGGAGCTGCATTGCCGAGGATAGCCGCCACCGGTAGTGCAAAAGGACTGCTGGGAGTAGCAGCAGTGGCCGCGGCAGCTGGGTCAGAGCTTGAAAACAATGACTGCACTGGAACCCGGTCTCTGGAGCTATGCAGCGGCCACAGCTCAAGCCAGTGAGTTTTGGATGGAACTGACATGATAAGAATATGACTCCTTGGAGTATAAAACCTCATAATCAAATTATAGTTTGTACATACATAATCAGGGTTTGTTATGTTATATTTGTATATATACAAACATACAGTGTATACACACACATCAAAGCAAAGGCCTGGATAGGCCTCCTGATGGCTGGGATGGAATGATGTTCACATGTATGTTTACACAGCAGCCCATGTATCTTGCACAATCCTCATAACCATAGAGATACCAGCCAGCAGAATCGATACTACAACAGCCAATGAGGGGTTGTGTACTAATTTGCAACTGCTGCGTTATATACCAGCCATTACTTGGCTTGCTTGCTTAAATGCATGAGTTTGACGGCGGCTGCTTCATCAGTTGTATGATGATGACAATGTGCTTCAACCGGGACCCGGAAATTTTGGCATTTTTGGAAAAAAAAACCTTATATATGTTGGGTCTGCTCCGGGGACTCCTCGAAAATTTTCTGCCATGCGATGTGTGGCTTTCCGGGGACAGAAAAAATGTGACCCCCTGAAAAAATACATTCCTTTCCGTGTGTACCGGGAAAAACTTGCCGATGGCACAGTCGAGTTCTGGGGATGACTGGCTCCAGAACCATTACAGTTCGACTAGTGCTTCGCAGCTTGTCACGCAGGGAAAGCTGGATACCCTTAATTTCTAAGAGGTAACATTTCCCACAGAAATTTGTAGGCTAGGATGTTTGCAAGGAAAGGTAAAGGAAGAAATGAAGCAGTGGGAAAGAAAGCTGGTGTCCATGCTAATGGTTGTGTGGGATAAGTGTTGGGTAGCTACCCAACTCTTATCCCACTTTTTCACATTAGTGAAAAAAGACAGCTTTCGAGATGTAATATATTTTCAAGTAGTTAATTTTAAACGTACTTGAAAATAGGAAGTCTATTTATTATATAATCCAGTTTTGTAATAACCAACGCAAATTGCTGAAAAACATTTATCATATACACAAACACGTGTTTTTGTAGTATCCTGGGGTATCTACGGGCAGTGTCAAAGGATCCTGGACCTTAGATGTCATCCTTCCGATCGGGCCTTTGTTGGCCGACACAACAGAGATACAACATTGGTATCGAGCAGGTTGTCCGGGTTCGAATCCCCCCACCTACGGGATGGTGAGGGCGGTTCTGACTGGTAGATGGCTTGGGAAACCGTCACCAGGCCGTGAGGGATCGAATCGTCTGACTACAGACTAGGGTGAGGGCTGGCCCTTAGACTGTAGGATGCGAGGACGCACCCTATCTGAGGGGGAATACTTGTAGTATCCTGGGGTATCTACGGGCAGTGTCAAAGGATCCTGGACCTTAGATGGTCATCATTCCGATCGGGCCTTTGTTGGCCGACACAACAGAGATACAACAGTTTTGTGCCCCAAGGGAGAGTGTTTTAGGCTCCGGAGGGACTCTGTAACATTTTCGTTCCTTGTTAGCTAGAATTCAGGGAGGACTTCTGAAAAAGTATTTTTTGGGCTCCGGGGAACCCCAGAACAAGCAGATAACCCCCTGAAGAACCCTGGATTGTTATTATGATAATATATATCCGAATGCTTGCAGGAAATTTCCTACTTTATGTGCTGCTGCATGTACTATATTAATCCCATCCATCCACAACTGTCTTGTTCATTTTGCTTTATTCCTTAATTAACTACTGGCTGGTGTTACCAGTTAGCACTAGTTGGTATGGTGATGATACATTGTTGTATCTCTGTTGTGTCGGCCAACAAAGGCCCGATCGGAATGATGACCATCTAAGGTCCAGGATCCTTTGACACTGCCCGTAGATACCCCAGGATACTACAAGTATTCCCCCTCAGATAGGGTGCGTCCTCGCATCCTACAGTCTAAGGGCCAGCCCTCACCCTAGTCTGTAGTCAGACGATTCGATCCCTCACGGCCTGGTGATGGTTTCCCAAGCTTTTCTACCAGTCAGAACCGCCCTCACCATCCCGTAGGTGGGGGGATTCGAACCCGGACAACCTGCTCGATACCAATGTTGTATCTCTGTTGTGTCGGCCAACAAAGGCCCGATCGGAATGATGACCATCTAAGGTCCAGGATCCTTTGACACTGCCCGTAGATACCCCAGGATACTACATACATTCATATAACTACTCACCATGTAACTCACCAACTGCTTGCTTACTTCGGCTGTGTTATTATTGGTTGCGATGTGCAGGCATCAGCGTAGCTTGTGGCCATCTCAGCAGACATCATCCCTTGGTGCTGATGCTGTCATCGTCAGCAGGGGCGGCCCTTTCCCAGATGGCCAGCAGCAGGGTGGACCAGCTGGTGACTCAGTGTCTGCCACAGCTTCCCGGAATGGGTCTTACCGTGGTGGTGCTCAACAGCAAAACATACAAAATATCCTCCTTAATCCCCTATCCCAAACTACCACTGCTACCGCTGCTGACACAATTGATATGGGGAGAGCATCCAGTACCAGCGGCATGGGTGCTGCTGGTGGCAGGACTACTGGGCATGTGTTGAGCCCACCCCTGCGACGATCCATTGAGCTTCGGCGCAATGCACTTGGAATCTGTCGAACATTTACCGGCAGCAGCAGTGCCAGCAGCAGAGCTTGTGGTGGCAGTATTGGTGCATCCGAAAACCCGCTTAGCACCAGCACTTGGGCCCTGCTGGCAGCGGACGGCCACTGCTGCACTGGAAGGGGTGGTAACCACTTGCCAAGGTAATATGATAAACATCATTACGACTTGTGTGTCTCCTTCCTCAGATGAACTATTATTCACATGTTGGTTTATTTTGTGCATGGGAGACACATAGCCACATGACCGTACGTACAGATCATACTGCTGGACATACATATGTGTACCTGTGCAACTTTCCAACTTCACACACCCTTCCATTCCTTCTCCCTACATATAATATATGCAGACGCAACACCTCTTTCGGTGCTGCGATCCTCCGCGCTGGTGGTCATCCACAACAACAGCAATACCAGCCATCAACACCGCCAACCCAGCAGCAGCTGATCGATGCCAGGATAGCAATGGAGAGCCCACCAAGTAGACCATGGCCGTGTGAAGTTGATGTGGCCCGCAGCTGCCGTAGTACTACTGGTATGAAAGCATTGCCCATCATCCCCGCCGGCACCATGGTGACTTCCAACTCCACCTCTAGAGGTGGATGTGCTAGGCCATTTACAAGCCCACGGCCATTTTGTGGAGTTAAAAAAATTGAGGCAGCTGGAGGGGATGTACACTGGAATAATGATCCTGAAGTAGCATTAGTTGAAGCAGGACCACAGAGGCAGACACCACCACCGCCATTAAATGTAGCACAATCCATGGAAGGGATTAGAGAGATGCAAGGCTCCAGGATGCCAATTGACAAGAGAGCTACCACAAATGACAAGATGTTGGAGCCAAATATGGAATTGGTGTCATCATCAGGACCAGACAGGATGTCATCAAGCAGTTGTGCTAGTGGAGACTTGCTGGTCAGATCCAACACCATCCTATCAACCGCCATGGCTACAGTGGCGGCAGTGCTGCCAGACTGTGAACCTGTTAAATCTCAACAAGAGCCCCGGCTGCTGGCTATTAATAGGTCTGGTCCCAGCAGTTGTAGGCATGCCCCTGCCTCACAAGCACAAGAGGTGATACCTGAGGTGACATTATTGAAAACATCACTTTTGGAAATGGAACTGGCAGTATCAAGGGCGCTATCCGCTGCCAGTTCTGGTGCGACACTATTGCGACACATAGAAAACCGCCCTGGCGATCTGTATGCCTCCTTCCCAAGGATGTCGACATCAAACACCATGCCAACATCCATGTTGGAATGTTCAAGCTTAAGGCTCGGAAACCATGAGCAGTGCCACCAGGAGCTCATTGCGGAAATTTGCACTCAAATCCAGGGTATGGATCCTGCCATTGGGCAAGAATGGGAAGAACTACAGCAGCAAAAAGAGCAGCATCAACATATGGAGATAAGCAAAGGGATGGAGGTAGATCTGGTGGCTGATGCCACAGCCGTGCACATGCCTGCCATGGTCATCACCACTTGTTGTGTGCATCAAGGCAAGGCAGCAGCACTACTAGCAGCACCTAGTGGGTAAGTGGCACATTGTATTTGAAGCAGGGTAGCTAGTATGGTAACTTACCCATTAAGAATAGGATGATGCATACATGGAAATAAGTATGCAGGAAGATATTACATTAGAGCTGAAATGCATGCTACATATGCCAACCCCTGATTACCTAGCTATCTAGTTATTCATCTAACTAAGCCAATCCAGACTAATAACATATGAACTGGTGTTATATTGTGGGCGACTGACAGGGCCAAGCCACACCACAAGCTCCCCTTGCGGCTTTGTCGATCTGTTTCTTGATTGATGTATACGTACTATTTCATAATGATGTATTATATATTATACATATCAAAATGTATATTACGTCCTATCATTTCATAAATTTAATGTTTACTTTATTTAAAGCAAGACCTTCATGCATACACACATCCTCATTTCAAGGAATTGGTGTGGTTATGCAATGATGCCCTTTACTAAGATGAATATCAAATTGCGTTTGCACATATGGTGGATGGCTGCTGGTCAGGTCTGGTTCTACCAGCAATGGACAAGTCAAGGCAGGAGCTGAGGACCATGTTGCCCAGGGAGATGACGTGCTGCAGGAGGGTGGATTTGGGCCGGCACCTAATGCAGGCCCGCAACTGGAGAAGGAGCAGCAGCAGAGAGACAGGGTGGGACTACGTGAGGAGCCATTGGACCAGAGAGGGGGCAGCCGTGCCGATGTAGAAGGGCATGCAGCTAGCCATCCCAGCGATGGTCATGATGAAAGCAGTGGTGATAATGGAGGCAAAGGCAGAAGTAACAATTGCCATAATAATCCAGAACTGAATGACCGCACTAATAATGGTAATAATGGTGGTGATTATGTTCAGAAGTATGATGATGGTGACAGTGAGGAAGATAGCTCTGGAAGCAGCTGTTGCTGGCATGAGGTCTCAATTACACTCCTGGATGGGGATTGCAAAGCGGCAGCAGGTGTGAATGATGAGCCCATGCTACTTCTCATGCAGGTAAGCAATCAAGGCATCAAGCAGTAGCAGTAGCATATATGACATCAAACTTCTATATAACGATGCATCTAAAGCAATAGACGTCAATTATAGATGTAAACGGTTTTTATTACCGACGTACGTGCAGGGTGTGGGGATTGTATGCATATGTGCGTTGGTTTGTGTTCAATGTGTTAAGGGGGTGTTTTGAAATGATTTAGATGATTTTGGACACCAACGATTTTGATGCAACAAACCATGTGAGTACATATGGACCTGCTCCTTGCATAACTACTGTTTATACCGTACACATACAGTCCTACTCATATTCAGGGGGTGTTTGAAGTTTAGAGTGTTTTTACTTGCGACAAAATCCACTCCTTCCATGATTTTTGTGGCTTGGATCATAATAGGAAAGGAATGTTGTGCATGCATGCATGTACACAGACTGATGTAACAGCCCGGGTCAGGGCAGAGCGGCGAATTGCACGGGTACTTGAAGCAGAGCACCAGTTATTGGAGTCTATATTCCCCAGGTAAAATAACAACACTACATATACATGGCCTACTATTTATTTAGTATAATATAGTTTGTTTTGGTGCGTGCCTATTTCGACATGCTTGCATACTTTCCTGCTGACCTAATATTAATATACAATATAATAGTGGATACAATGCATTAGTAGTTGCTTGTGTATATGTGTGGCCTGGCATATACATATAATATATATATTATGGCTGTCTAGAATTCCACAATATATCTGTCAGGAAAGAAATGAGTGAATTTAATATTCTTTGTTGTCATTAATGATATCAATCAATTGACGAGTCTGATAGCCTAGCTAATAATAGACGTAGATGCATGCACGCCACTAATCCCACTTACGAATCATCATAATTATTGTTGCTGAATACTATATATGTACATCGTTATTGTTACTTCTATTATGGCAGGCATGTACTGGAGCTGGCAGCCACCACGGCACAGAATGGTGATGACAGGGGAGGTGGTGCTGCAAGGTATCGCC
Organism: Volvox africanus; assembly: GCA_030268105.1. NCBI lineage: Eukaryota > Viridiplantae > Chlorophyta > Chlorophyceae > Chlamydomonadales > Volvocaceae > Volvox > Volvox africanus. The sequence goes on along the minus strand of BSDZ01000015.1, from coordinate 1,235,810 downwards.
TGGCACAGCTGCCCTTGCCCCAGAACAGTGCATCCACAGCCACCTACCACCCAATGGTGCGTTCTACCTGGATACCAACGTGCATGAAATAACTAAACATTGCTTTATTTGATCACTATTACCTGCATGCATGCCCCTCACCACCACTCACCCACTCGCCCCCTCACCAATTTCGTCCTGGCTATCAATACACATGTATACATACCTTCCTCCAAAGCAATCAAGTAAGCGCACACATTTCTTTACAACTATACATGCAAAAATGCACAGCTCGTTTGACTCTCTCTATCGCCTGATGAATGACTCCCTCGCTCCTGGATACATGGCTTTGATTTAAATTGTTACAGCTTTGTGGCACGCTATTGCTTGTAACTACGGACTAACTATTTATCTTGTTATCATCGGAAGTGCACATCGGATCGAACCTGTGACCATTGATAAGCAATGGTACTGTAACTCACAGGGCCATCTAGGGGGATATCTCAACGTAAACATAAGAGGAATTCATTCATGTACACTATAATGCTATATATAAATATATAAATATATATATGTGTGTGTGTGTGTGTACATCAGGTGACTGTGTTATTTGCGGACATTAAGGGCTTCACGAGCCTGTGCCACCAGATCCCAGCCACCAGAGTCATGGACTTCCTCAACAATCTGTATTCACGGCTAGGTGGGTGGGTGGGTCACCAAAGATATACGGACTCCATCCCTGCAGGCAGATTGGTGCATATATACATGTGCATAAATGTATGTATTCTGACCTTTCTTATGCCCCATAAATTCTAGTAATTTTTCCGGCAGCTTCATTTTGATAAGTGGGTTACATATCTAATCATTATTATATGTGTAAAGAAAAACACATTTCCACCTTATTTGTGTGATAATGAGCCATGCTTCCTTCTAAAGGGACGCCCTCGTCCATTATTCACGCATCTCAAACGACTTAAAATAATATGCATGCATTTGTTCGGTTCAGCTCTCACCACCACTAGCTAGTGTCCAGCAGAATCGATCAACGGCCGTGCAATCGATTCGATCTGCTGCAGCTCATCAGCGTGGACTAAAGCAACTAGCTATGTATAATGAATGATTAAGTCCAGCACGATGCAATTGATCAAACGAGTGACTACGGGGTAACCCACTAACTCATCTTCCCTCTGACAGCTAATAATGGATTGGTTGGTAGGCAGGCAGGAGGATTTGTGTTATGTCTACCTAGGCGTCTCGCTCTTTGTTGTATTAAGACGTTGTATACGACGCTCCTGCTGATGATGCATGTAATGCGAATGAGCTGCTGCATATATGTGCGCGCGGTGCAAAACCTCTCAACTGTTGATTGCTGCTACGTACATACTTCATGGCTCCCTCCCTCCAGACACACTTCTGGACGTGTACGGGGTGTATAAGGTGGAGACTATTGGCGGTAGGTGAGGGAGGGGGAGCGGGGTTGCGAGCCCACCTACCTGCATAAGCATATATGTATAGTGTAACATATAATATATGAGTAACATAAATATATGTGTGTGTTTATAAAGCTATTATGGCAGAATGAAAATGTACAAATATGTATCTTTTCATATGTATACGAACGAAGCCGAACGTGAAACGAATCCATAGCCGCGAGATAGAGTAGTAAAGGGTTAGGAGGTTTACAGGGGCAGGGCTACTGAGCTAGTCGGTTATTAGTTAACCGCCGCACGTGCTTGGCCGGTTGTTGAAACCTAATGGATTGAGGTACATATCTATCCACTGCCGTCCTTGTCACAGACTGTTACATGGTAGCGGGGGGCCTTATGATCCGTGATGCTGATGGCTTCATGGCGGTTCGTGGCCCAGGCAGCGTGGATGAGCTGCATGCGGCAAAGGTTATGGCCTTTGCAAAGGTAAAATTAAGTCGATATTATATATTTATCATGTTATGGATAGGACTATCCGTGGCTATCTGGCTATATGTATCTGATCTTTCTTTCCTTTTTGATGTGTGTGGATGCATCGTTCATCAGTTATGTTCTTTGTTATTATACATTTATTATTGCAAATTTTTATTTTTATTTAGTGCCAAGTTCTGTCTTAATTTGTTCGCGATCATCTGATGCCTATTTCCCCTTCCGCTGCGGATCTCTGTCCGCACACACACACGCATACGCACACGCACGCACGCACGTACCTGACTGATTACTAGGCGATGCTGCGGGAGGCCTCTCGCGTGCTGCTGCCCACCACCCGGCGGCCGGTGGAGATGCGCATCGGTCTGCATTCGGGGCCCGTCATGAGCGGCATCGTTGGCTCCAAAATGCCGCGATTCTGCCTGTTTGGTGATACGGTGGTGAGTACGTTGTGTTCATGTACGATTCTGCGTAAATATGTGTTTATATATGCATGCATGTGTGTGTACATACAAATGCGAGACACGCACGCAGCAGGGCGGCGGCATGCGGGATTATATAAGTACGACGTACTTGATTGCCCGAGCCAACAGCAGGTTTCGGACAAAATCATTGAACACAGGTCTTGGTGTTGTTGATGGTACTGGGGCCCCAAGTGCTGCGCGTTAGTTGGGGCATAAGTATTTGACCAATTAATTAAATAATTGCTATTTCTGCCGATATGCACGGCGCTGGTTTATATATGATCGATGATTGTGATGGTGGGTGCAGAACACCGCCTCCCGCATGGAGAGCACCTGCACACCCGGCAGCATCCACGTGAGTGCCACTACTGCAGCGTTGTTGCCGGCCGAGGAGTGGGAGCCCACAGGCGGAGTGCAGGTATGTAAATGTGGTCGGGCATGGATGGATTTGGGCATGCAGCTATCGAGGCAGCAGCAGGTTCGTAGCTCGATAGATGATGAAAAGTGTAGCTAGCCAGGATCACGATATTGATATATATATATAGATATGTATGTAGTAGTCGTACATGTACGGCCCACAGCACAACATCAAGGTGCAGAAGCATACACATATATGTGTACATATAAACATACATGTATATGAGTGGATTCATCACGGCATGGAAGCCTAATGAAGGACTTTTCAGGAACTCAGATATCTGATATGTATATCCATATATGTGGTTCTAATACGCAATGTAGGTGCGCAAATGTGACTATCTATCTATCTATCTATCTATCTATCTATCTATCTATCTATCTATCTATCTATCTATCTATCTATCTATCTATCTACCAATCTATCTATCTACCAATCTACCTATCTATCTCGTACGCAGGTAAAAGGCCTTGGAGTTATGAGCACTTTCCGCTGGCAAGGCGACCTCCTGGAGCATGAGCGCACTAGTCTAGGGCTGGGTGTAGGCAAGGGAAGTGACTCGGGCATCCTCGCTACGGCCGCGGCTGCACTTGTGGCACATCCCAAGAACGGCGTCGTTGGTGTCATCAAGCGGACATCAGCAGCGACTCTCCGCACAGTGCGGCCGCGCCGCGCCTCCACCACCGTGGTTCTCAGCGCCACTGCTTCAAGCAAGGGTATCGGTACCTACAGCTGATTAGGTGGGCACTCATTGTTGGTGCGGCTTTAGTAAAGAAGATGAGTCCGTATCTATCTGGCGGGTCCATCAGCTGCAGTGCCGAGGACGATGCACGGGGGTGCGTGGGTCAAGCTTCGGGGATGGTTGTATGGTAGTCACTACTGCGACTGAGTATTGCAGCGGCAGAGGTATGTACGAGAGGTAGTCATCCATACTCTCCCTCTCCTCTCTCTCTCTTACACACACACGTACACACACACATACACACACACGCGCGCGCGCAGTAGTACATGCCTCATCAGCAGAGGGAGTGATCTGCTCCAGCCCAGATATGACTACATACAGCTTCTAGGTCGGAAGGAGCTGCTGTGACGAATGAAGTCTGGCCTGCCAACTACTGGCTGGGATAAGTAAGGGCTAAGGAAATCGGAATAACTGCCAAAATTGGGTCTGACTGGCCTATCAGAGGCATAATTAGCCCAGCTTGTAGTTGGCAGGGGTTCCACAGCAGCACATACTGCTGCTATGGAATAGTAATGGAACTGGGCCTTCGTCTATCTAATGTAGCTACTGTCCATCTGGTACTTCCCAGACTAGCTACTCAATAGATTGTCATGTCGTAATATATGTATACAGCTAGCTATTTACCTAGATGGGCGAGCCTGCCTGCCTGCCTAGGCATATAACCTGTATTTATTTGTGTGGCATCTACCAGCAGGGCAGGGCGATGCTACATGCATGTTGTAACACAATGTGCAATGGTGCATGATGCGGGGGTGCAAGTTCTCGACCGCATTTTTATTACACGCGCATGTAATTAATTACAGCCGAATGGGCCGCCCAAGCAGCTATGCTGCAGGTTAGGTTCGGCCTGACAGGAGCGGACAATGAGATATTGTTGTTGCTGTTGCTGTTGCTGTTGCTGTTGCTGTCAAGCAATCAGAGAATGAAGGTCCTGCAGCCAGCCAGGCACCCATCATCTGAGCGCCTTACGATTGGTATATATAAGAAATGGCGTGTGTGCGGTGTGGTATGTACATACATACATGCGCATGGGTATATGTACATCCATGTCGTATAGGAAACCCAATGAATAAACTGTGCATGTATCAGCTTGTTGTTTATCGCCCACATGCATGCATACATGTGTGTGCGTGTGTTTATAAGTACGTTCGACTGAACAATAATACCAAAGTACCTTGACAGCGGGAGAGGCGATCGATCGATCCCCTCACTTGACGATGTATGCATTATATAGCAAGGGCTGGGCGGCATGGACCTTCATTTCGACTGGAATAGGTGGATGCATGGACAGGCAGACGGGGGTGTTTGCTTATGCAGGCCGCAGAGGTAGGAGAGAGCGAGGCAGAGTGATGAATAACAAATGGAGAACGGAAAGAGTGCTTGGTATTGTATCATGCTCTGAGAATGAGCTCGGGACTTAATCCAGGATTAGACGACATCCTAATCATTATCAAGATACTACACTTGGCATGCTTATATCTGTATATGACATGACGTGATATCATTGTTGCTATGAGATGCAGAGGAATTCATAAAATGATAAGTGTGTGGCTGGTGATAATTAATGTATGATGCTTGGGCGCATAGATAGTAGCGCCGTGCATGCTGCAGCTGGATATATATTATTATTATTATATCAATCAACATATATACATATAGTTCTGGTGAAAACCAGCAGTGTTTGTGGAGTGCAGTGCACTATCGGGAGGAAGGATTTTATCCATCCAAACACCGGGGTCGGTTGTGTTGTATTACGTTACTAGCCTTGGCTCCTTGTTACGTAAGTAGTCGCTTGACTACACCCTCTATGCAATAACGTAGTGGCTATGGGTTGCATGCCCTAATGTAACTGTGACCCTGTCACTGGTAGCCTCGCTTGAGTTGGATCTCACCACTTGATTATATGTATTTTCTTAATACATATTCTTGCATTATCTTCCTTAGATACTGCAACTCTTTATAGTAGCCTGCCGTACTGAACATACATTACCTATGCCCTGACTTTCCTATCAGCCGGTAGCTATCACTACCACCAGTTTGGGAGTGATACAACAAAACTGTTATCGAGATATACCTTTTTGGACACTTTTTTCTGTGTTATCGCGAGCCATGGACGAAGTTGTTAGTCTAGACATGAAAGCCGCTCTTCCTTCTGGTAAATATATTAATAGTCTTTACATTTCTAGGAAATTTAGGCTTCGTCTTGCTCCTTGCAGGCGACGGCAAGGTTTCGCTTACTTCTTCGCTTTGTGAGCAAGGGCCTAGGGCCCTTGCCTTGTGGGCAAAGGCTTGGGCAGTATGCAAAGGCCCTAATGACCATTGCCTGGTCACACGGCGGCACGAGCCTCAGCGTGACACAGTGTGCACTCGTCGTTCAAGCGTGCCAAAGACCGGCAGCAATAACACACGCTGCCCCCTGCCTCCTTACGCATGTCGCGTAATTTGCCAGGGGTCAGTTGGTGGCCATACCGGTTGTAGAACCGAGTGTGCTCGCGCTCCTGGTCGGGTGACTTGGACGGCTGCCTAGCACCACCACCACCACAACCACGCCCTTGCTGGTGACCATGGCGGCCCCCACACGCATTCCCCTTGCCTTCAAGACTACCACGCTTGTTAAGCTGACGAGGACGGGACGCTGAGGAAGGGCCCGCGCCAACAGCTACGGCAGCGGCCTGCGGTGGGCCCGAGTGCGACAGCTTAGCTGGGAGCTCCCCATCAGAAGCCTCCATAGCATCATCCACATCCACATTCTGCATGGTAATGGCATCGTGGTGAGCGTCGGAACGAAACCGACGTTCAGCAAGGATGCGAGCCTTTTTGCCAGAAGCGTGACGCACAAGGTCATCATAGCTGGTAAAAGGTCTGCCCTGTTCACCGTCTGCTCTCTTAGGCTGCAGGACACCAGATAATCCTTGTTGAAACCAGAGTAGTTTCTCACGAGGATGGATATCAGGGATATCCTGGAATAACGCCTCAAAGTGGGCGTGGTATGCAGAGGCATTCTCACCGACCCTCATATAGGACTTGTCAGCAAGTTTCTGACAAACCTCCTCCGCAAATGACGATAATTGTGGTGAAAATTGAATGCGCAAATTGTCTAGGATCGATTCCACCGCAGCATGAAGCACGTCTAGCTTCTGCTGAGCTCACAAGTATGCGCAGGGTTATGTCCTTCCCAACGGGTACAGGTCTCTTCAACGGTCTTGACCTTTCAGGCCAACAGGTTGCTTTGCCTGGCACCTCATTTCCTGTTGAGATATGATACAATTTGCCACAGCCATACACACTGGTGTCTCCTGATCCTTTCACATCTACCCTCTTGGTAGCTGCATCGGGTGCTATGACTGCAGGTTCGGTGTTTCCCCTCATCTCTTTGGCACTGCTGGACTCAGTTTCACAGCCTTGGTGGACTTTGGGGGTACCCACGATTTTATCAGCTTCCTCGCAGGACCCTGATGTCTCTGCGCTGCTCATGGAGTTTGCAGATGTGTTTGGCGATATTCCAGGTGTCCCATCTGAACGGCCAGTGGATCACACCATTCCTTTGGTACCTGGCGCGCAACCTGTCTCATGCCCAATGTACTGACTCAGCCCTCTGGAGTTAGATGGGGTAAAGCGGCAGGTTACTGACTTGCTTGCTAAGGGTCTAATTCCTCCGAGCACATCCCCTTACTCTGCTCCAATCCTTATTGTGAGTAAGAAGGATGGCTCACTGGACATGTGCATGGGTTACCGTGGCATTACGGCATTAACGCTGTTATGGTCAAAAACCTGTATCCTTTACCGTGCTTGGTAAGTTGCATGGCTCTGCTTATTTCAGCTCTATCGATTTGCAGCAGGGCGACCAGATTCGTATCTTAGAATCTGATGTTCCAAAGACGGCCTTCCGTACACCCTTTGGGCATTTCAAGTTTACGGTCCTAAGCTTTGGTCTGGCTAACGCTCCTGCGACCTTCCAAGCTGTTATTGATCGCATGTTCAGAGCCTTCATCGACAAGTTGTCGTGTGCTACCTTGGCGACGTCCTAATCTACTCGAAAACGAAGGAGGAACAGCTTAAGAATTTGTGGCAGGTATCGGAGGTCTTTTTACGCGAGCAGCTCTATGCAAAGCAGTTCAAGTGCTCCTGGGCCCTTTCCCAGGTGGAGGACTTAGGACATGTGGTGTCTGCCGATGGCATCCGCATGGATCCTTGTACGCAACTGGCCGGCCCAACGTCCTTGCCAGGGCTGCGTAAGTTCTTGGGTCTCATCAATTACTTCCGTAAGTTCATCTCCAGGTACTCCACCCTTGCAGCTCCTCTTGTAGTATCCTCGGGTATCTACGGGTAGTGTCCAGGATGGATTGTGTATGGTCATCTTCCGATTGGGCCTTTGTAGGCGGACATAACAGAGATACAACACCTCTCACGTCACTCGCTCGCAACGACGCATTCCAGCCACCTGACGCTTGGGCGCCCGAATGCCAAGCTGCATTCGATGCAATTAAGCACGCTGTTGCTGATGATGTGGTGCTGTACTTCCCTGATTATTCCTTGCCTTTCCATGTTGAGCTCATCTCTAATGCCTCGCTGCAAGGATCTGGGGCCGTTCTGTTGCAGAATGGGCGTCCCATTGCGTCACCAGTACGAAATCCTTGCCTGTGGAGCCTGTGGGCTACACTACCGGTGAGCAAGAGCTCTTGGTTATCATTCATGCGCTGTGTGAATGGCGCTGCTGGAGGGGCATCCCTTGACGGTGACCTTGATCTTCCTTCAAGGCGTTCCTACCCTTTAACCGCCGCCAGGCGCGTTGGTTGGATTCATGGCGGGTTTTGACTTCACCTGGGAGTATCTTGCCAGATCTCTCAATCTTGCCAAGGCATTGAGCCGCCATCCATACCTGCATGCCGTAATCCTCTCTGTGGTCATATGGCGCCAATCAGCGACTGTCTCAGGCTTCGCACAGTGCATCGTGCAGGGGTGTGACATCTGGTTTAAGGATCCCCGCAACCTTGAGACCCTTAAGCAGGAACGCGGCCTCTGGATCCTTACGGATGGTGAACGACGGCGAACTGACGTGCCTAACGACGACCTGCTACACCGGCTGTAGCTACCGCTACTGCCCGCCATGCTGATACGGGAGGAGCCGCGGCCGCCGGTATAGTTGGCACCCTCCGTGGTTCCGCCGCTGCCGGTGCTGCGACCTCCGACAGTGGCTGTGGTACGGTGACTCACGCTGGTACTGTAGCCGCCATGGGGGCTCTGCGGCCCCGTCCCCGTCCCGTTGCCGTTACCGCTGCCAGTGCTATTCCGGCCCGCCCCGCAACGGCCGTCACTGCTGATGCGGATACCGCCGCCACTGCCACTGCTAAGGCGACCGCTAACTCCAAGAGCTGGCGGCATCGTTCCGCTGATGATGTTCGTACGTGTCGTACGGCTGCCTATGCCGCTCGGCCTGCCGCTAATTGTACGGTTGCGCGCGCCGTTGATGCGGCCTTCAAGTCCCCTTTGGCTGTCGCTGGCGGCGCCGCCGTCGCTTCCACTCCGGACGCCCACTAAGACGTCGCCGCTGGACATCCCTGCGCGCTTGCATAAGGCTTTGCTGGCGGGACATGTGGGTGTTACATGGTGGAGCTAGCACGTCGCAACTTCTGGTTGGCCTCCTTGACCCGCGAGGCTGCTCACTTTATGCAGCAGTGCGATGAATGCCAGTGCGCTAAACCCCTGTCCAGTAAGCAAGCAGGGTTGCTTCAACCCTTGCCGGTGCCGGCTGCACCCTGGGAAAGTGTTTCCCTTGACTTAGGGTTGTTAGTCTTCCTCCGCCTGAGGGGAGAATATGAAGCCGTGCTCGCCATGGTTGTTCGTTTGACCAAGATGGTGCACCTTGCGCCTACCACCACCTCGGTGACTGCGGAGCAGACAGCTCGCCGGTTCTTTGATAATGTCGTGCACTTGCATGGCATAACCCAGTCGGTCATCTCTGACCTTGATCCCCAGCTTCTGGGCCTCTCTGGGTGACCTGGTTAACTTTTGCGCGAAGCTTTCCACTGCCTACCATCCTCAAACGGACGGGCACCCTTAACTACTGTGCACACCGTATCGGGAGGAAACATAAGCGGCTAGCGCATGAGTACCTTGTCAAGTAGAAAGGTTACTCTTCTGACCAAAACAGCTGGGAACCTGCGCACAACTTTACTCCCGGCCTGATCCCTGATCTTGAAGTAGCTCGGACATGTGCCCAAGGGCGCCCCGAGGACGCTGCGTCCAAAAAGGGGGAATAGTTGTTGTATTATGGTACTAGGCTTAGCTCCTTGCTAAGTAAATAGTCGCTTGACTACACCCTCCATGCGTGGCTATGGGTTGCATGCCCTAATGTAACTGGTAGACTCGCGTGAGTTGGATCTTACCGGTTGATTGTATCTGTTTCCATAATACATATTCATGTATTCTCTTCCTTAGAGACTGCAGCTTTTTGCAAGCTGGTGACTTGCCGTACTGAGCATAGGGTACCTAAGCCCTGACTTTCCTATCAGCCGGTAGTTATCAATACCGCCAGTTTGGGAATGTGATACAGCAGGTCGTTGACTGGCTGGTAATATGTGTGCGCACTGGTACCTCGGCGCCTGGCATTTGAATGAACCTGCCGATGTCTCATGTTTCAGTCGTTTACTCGATATATACTACAAATCGTTTGACAGGGTATAGCCCTCTGCCGCTGATCTCGCTCGCACATCCAGCAGCCCTCACTCACTCCTCGCTCGCTCAGGCAGCAGCAGAGCGCCGTACCCTGTCTCATCAATCTAGGCAACATGTTATATCTCTCGTATCCTGCCTGACCCGTGAGATAACGACTTAATGCATCGTTGTTTATAACGATACGTATTATTGTCAATGAGGATGATGATGAACGATGATGTGATGATGACTAAGATAAGATGGCCAAGCTATTTGTCGTCAATCAATAATTGTTTACTTGCTTGAGTGATTCCATCATGTTATTAATTATAGAATGATGCATTAATATCATTCCTATAATACCTATGCATGCATGCTGCTGCACGGACATGCAGCAGCAGATGTTTGTTTCTTTGTGACCACGCACTCACATGTTCTTTATATATGTGCTGATTGCTCCCTGCTGCCTGGTACAAGCCTGTTGATTGGCTGCTGGCCCTCTATCTATCTATCTACCTACCTCTACCTATCGAGATCAATATCTAAACCAACCTACCTGATAAATTGCCCGCTGTATGCATGTATGTTGGTGCAGCATGCTTGTCCATCGGCTGTAGCATCACTTCATCAAAGAGGCAGGGCAGGGGCGTTGTAGCAGCGTAGGTAGCACGCCTAACATAAGAATAAAATCCATTTATTGCGATGAGAGGCGCGTGAATGAATGAAGATTTATTGGTTGCAACCAACTGCTTATTGTGGATGGCTGGGTAGGTAGGTAGATAGATAGATAGATAGATAGATAGATAGATAGATAGATAGATAGATAGATAGATAGATAGATAGATAGATAGATAGATAGATAGATAGATAGATAGATAGTCGTTCGTCACCATTTTGGCCTTAGATAGATTGCCCACGCGCAGCACCCTGCTGCTGTCATCATCCTGGTCCATGTGAATTTGTGTATATGTGGCCGATTGCTTGCTGATTGTGATCTTATGTACATTGGGAAACTCTCTCCCTCTCTCTCTTTCTCCCTCTCTCAATGCATACATATTTCCATATATCTGACTGATATATATATAGGGAAATGGCTTAATTATAATAGATTATCCTTCGACTTGTATGGCTAATTTCTTTCTTGTTATTTGTAGCTAATGGATTGCTATATGTATGCAGCTGGATTATACATTCGTCCATCTATACATACCTCAGCAGGTTATAGGTTTGCTTGATTAGCTAGCTATGTAAATCGTTCCATCCATAAATGTACAAACCGAGTAAAAATGGATGGATGGATGGATGGATGGATGGATAGACAGACAGACAGACAGACAGACGGAGATTTATTCGACTAGTATAGTAACGGGTTCTTTTAAAAACGTGTCATGCGTGCTTGTCATGATATATCGGAAGGTGCCCTTCCTTCGTTCACATGCACACATACACTACTACTAATGCTGCTGCTGCATTCCGTCATCATTTGGATCATCATCCCACGTACATGACGTGGCTGGCGACGAGCATATGACCATGGTCTGTGTAAGGTTAGGGTTATGGATGAAGCCTACCATACATGAAGGCTAATTTGTTTCCTTAATAGATCTGTATTGTTTTCGTTGCAACAATCCGTATTGATTGCTTGCTATATAGCTTGGCTGTTGTGTCTCCATGCTAATATCCGCCAAACAGTAAAGGCGCTCAATCGGAAGATGTCCAGTTTCCTGGTCAACCCGGATATTAGCCATATACATTCATACCTTAGCCCAGGATACTACAGTGGCCCGCCCTAACAAGTGTGTGTGTGTGTGTGCATTAGGTGTTTTAGGTGTTACACTGTGGGCGACTTGCCCTGAAAGGACAAGGTCTGCGGCCCTGACCAGGTCAAACTACAGCGCAGGGAGGAACACACAGTTTAGTCTTTTTGTCCCGCCATATGCTCCTCCCCTCGCTTGAGCCAGCAAGGGCACTTTATCCATCCATCTATCTATCTATCTACTGCTGTCCATCCTGCCTCATACATACATGTCACTGGCAGCACATGTAATGAAAGCAAGATGCAACAATAAGGCTCTAAACAATTTGCTTGACCAGCAGACTTGATGGCATAAATACATCATGCAGGGACATACGAGCGACGTGCATGCATGGAAAAGGCGGCGGCCAGCAGGAGCACTCTACGACATATATACGAAACGACCATTTCCGAGCGATGGTCGTATGAATGTGGAGCTGACTGCTTACGCTCAAGTGAAGATATAATAAGATATGAACTAAGGGTTTTATATATTATAACAATCTTCATGATGATGATGATGATACAGAGGTTTTGTATGTAGGTTCCGAAGGATTCGCACATCACGCCTGCCCTAATGAAGCACGTGTTACAGCAAAGCATTACTTTACACGATTTAAGACAGTAAAGAACATAATAATAAGCAGCAGCAGGGACGAGCACTTTATTTGGAACCAATTCAACGCAGAACTTGTAGCAGTATGTAACTTTTATCAATTTCGCCGTTGGTAGCTATCTCCGACGCAAATCCATAAATAAAGACGTATCATTCGTCAATTTAAGGCGTTCTCGGCCAAAGAGGTATCTATCGCGCCTTGGTACAACCTCAGAAATTGTAATAATCCTTACGGTACGTATGTACCGCCTGGTCGTTATAATCCGGTTACCATCCGGTTACAACCATACTTCGGTGTGCGTTTTCTATTGAACAAAGTGTTTTTCCTACACAGATGGACGGCTAGCTACAGTATGCATTCAAAGTAAGGTGTTTTGGGTGCCATACTTGATTGTTGTGTTAAGGTTTGCAAGCTTCGAAAATGCGACATGCAAGTACGTACGATCGCTCGTCCATCTCTTTCCATGCATTTTAACTACCGTTCGTTCGTCCCTTCGTTCCATCCATGCATACACTGCAGGATGCACAGCTTCAACGCCCACTTCCGTCCACGCGATAGATAGCTGAGCGGGCTCAAGACTGGTCATCAACCAAGTTCTCGACTGAGTGGTGGCGGCTTGGGCTAACCAACACGTAAAGCTTCGTTCCTAATAACGCACGTAGCAGTGAAGCCATGCACATCGAAAGGGCGCATTGAACGCGTGGTGGTAAAGTGGAAAAGTGGTGAAACGAAAGCGGTGGCATTCGTTGTTAAATCGGAATAATAAAGTGAGAGGAGCAGTAGTAACAAAGAACAGCTCCCCGGCCTGTTAAGGGAGCTTTGATGGCTGTAGATGATGTGTGACATGTTGCTGGCCGGTTGATGAGGGACGTTGAGGCTGTGAAAGGTGTAATCGATTTTGGATGGAGCACATGTATCCGTAACCAGAGTGGAGGGCTCTGTGCGTATATTCTTCACGTGGCATCACGTTACCAGCACGCGATGGTTGTTCTTTTATTATGTACCACCATTAATGGCATCAGAAACATGGAAATATGTGTCCCTATGCGTCCAAAAGAGGTGTGCTAATAAGACGGCGACAAGCCGGACGTAGTCGGGCACGATATCACGATATCACGATATCAATCTTGCGCATAATTGTTGCAGGAAATCTCTGTCAAGTTCCAGAAGTTTGCCATGGTGATGCAGCTAAAGCAGGAGCCAGACGAGCGAGGAACCTCGGGTGTGTAACCACACGTATGACTCAGCGAGGGAGTTGCGCGCCATGAAAAAAGTCGCAAAAATGTTGTCAAAACTTCTCCGAATTCTAGCTGATCAACACGTTAAAATGGCTGATCATAAGTCGCGCAGGTAAGATGCAGGTGCCTTGGCTTCCCTCTCCGCTTAACACAGCTTAACTATTACTCATGCTATGTCCATATATATAATACATGAGTTACAGCACGTTGATAGTTTCGTGGCCATTGCATTGCTAGGATATCGCATTCCGGTTAGGACATTAATGAGTTCATGACAGTATCTATAAGTAAATTATCTTTGACATAAAACATAAATAATAAAACAAATTATTCGAAGCTCTGAAGTTTCCGGGGATTGGGCGGAAGATGAAAAAAGCGACATTAATAAGAACTTTACATAATAAGTAATTCCACACCTGAAAGAGGCAAGCGAGGTTTTGTTACCTTGGAGTAAGTACACGAAGAAACATTATTGAAAGAAGCGGTCTTTTTCAAGCAATGATGTGCCGTATGCGTTAAAAGCGCATCGTCCTTTCACGGCAGAAACCAGCTGCACAGTTTGCGGAGGACGTAATGAACGCTCTCAATAATGATTAATACAAGGTTACAATTTTGACGCCCTGTTATGACCAGCGCTAGGACCCTCGTTCTCCTGGCTTTCAACCCAAAGCTTCTGGTTTCGGTGACAATATATATGATGATATTCCATAATTTTAACTCCTGAGATTTTTCACAAGTATATGGACGGCAGTGAAGCTTTTCACGCCTCCATTCTATAGTCGCTCAAGTGGTCATGACGCTTTTCTCGTGCCTTTTTCCGACGTCGGAGCCCAAGGAAGCAAATGGTTATTACCTGGCGCCGGAAACAATGGATTCGCGCTTAAAATCCGTGGCTCAGCCTCCTCGAACGGTAAGATTCGGCCCATGCCGAGCGGACGCTAAGGGTATTAACCCTATGAAAAGCGAAGTTAGAGACATATGTGATGAACATTCTACAGGTAAATGCCTCTTTCCTTGAGCTTTTGCACTCCTTGGCATTGTTGGAGGGCGGTGGCCTGCCTTCGCTCGTGAACGCTTGCAAAGCCATGTGCCAGCACCTTAGCGCTGACCAAGTCAGGTGAGCACACGACGCGTCCCTGGCGCAAGTAGAGCCACCTCTTCGCATTTCGTATTGGCGGCCCTCAACGCACTCCGGGAGTCTCTAGCGCCCCTTCCCAAACAGATCATCATGTCAGACATAGATATGCGGTATGCACCTCCTATGCGGTATCTACCTCGCTCCCAAACCCAGAATCCTCACTGCGATGGATGAATTGATGAATGGAAGGAGGTTGGGTGGGTGGGTGATGCACTGTCAGGACTATGTATTCGCAGTGAGGATTCTAGGCAGTGCATTACCCTATCACCCACCCACCCAATCTCCATCCATTCATCCATCCATCTATCCTTTGACCCAGATCGCGCAAACGAGACCGCGTGTTTTTTCATGTTGACATTAGCATTCCCAGGACTTGCAGGGCGAGTCCGATGGCCGATTGCTTAACTGCCTCTGTAGTGCAAATGTCATCCATCACACATGCTGCACGGTGCCCTTCATGGGGGAAGTTCACGTCTGAGTTCAGATCGAACAATGGTGGTGCTGTATGTGATGATCACCATTGGGAACTTACTCTGTAGCGGATGAGGATGACCCACATGAGGGATCAGTGTTGTACACATGGTTGAGCCTGGCCTGGCTGGAGGCGACGTTTCTGGTTGGCGGGTGAAACAAATATTGTGTGATACCCTCGGACTGGGAGGGGTTACTGTGTAAGGGGTTTTAGCATCTGGATAACGTTTCTCCAAGGCGGCTAAAGGCCGTATAGCCTCACCTCTTGTCCGTCACCCATCTATGTCCTTGAACACCGCTTTCTACAACTCTTTTAAAGAATAAGGATATATAACGATAACACAATCAAATGCATACACGCGCCCAAAAGAAAATAAACAAACATAAACAAACACTTCAGTGTTGCCAGTGTTTCCAACAGTACATTTCAGCAAGTGGAATGTGATTTACTCTCCGTCTGGCCTTGGAGAAGGGACTTCTGTCTCTCCGTGTTGTGCACTCCGTGTTGCGGATCAAACATGCGGAATCTGAATCCGAATCCGAAGTGGATCTAAAGCGACCAGTTCAAAACAAGCGGCCGTAATTCGCCGTAACCCATGCGACCCAAATTCCTCATATTCCAGGTCCAGTTCTATATGCTGGATATAAGTCCGCACAGAGTCAATACGGGGCTTATATATTGGTTCCGGGGCATTTGCACTCATTTAAAACGACATGGGGTCGTACACATGACCTCTGCCAAATAATGTGCCATATATGTAATGCAAAATTGCCAACCTACATTTATTGTCTAGATAGTCCATTCATTGACAGTAATACGAACCATCATTATAACTCACGAATTATTACCTATCATCCTGCCGTTTTCTCACACATTTCGTACGTTTTGCTTACATATCACATTTTTTTGTATCCTTACCCTCCTCATCTATTTCTACGTCCTGCTGTTCTCAGTCCGTTCGTTTTTATTTCTTTTTGACAAGCGGGGTAAACCTCCCACATCAAGTGTTTTTCGGATTCGCTTTCCGTTCTGCAGCAGTAATTGACTATTTTGCCGACCCACGTCATACGCTGCGCGCACATGCCATGCTGAGCTCTTGCCCTCGATGTGAGGGAAGTCGCATGCATCTTAGCTGCTGTGCGTCCGCCCGACAATGGCCAGCCGTCCGAACTCATATGCCTCTCCCTCTCCACCTCCCCATGCGATTAAGCACGTCCTCCGCTGCTGCTGCTGCTGCTGCTGACACTGCTGCTGACACTGCCACTGCTGACTCTATTGCTGCTGTTGCTGTTATAGCATATGTCTCCTAGCCACGGACAAGACCGCCACGGTGGTTGCGTGTGCGGGGCTGGAGGGGGACATGGCGGTAGGCAAGCGGCAGATGTTTGGCGGTGCGGACTCCGAAGTCCCGAGGAGCCCCTACTCAGTGGCGGATGCGGCCCTCCGCCGTTACGAGGTGTGACCATGTGTTTTTGTTTTTGTGCGAGTGTTTTAGAGTGTGTGCGTGTGTGCGTGCGTCTGTGTGGAGATAGGGAGGTGGTGGTGGTGCATATGTAGGTACGCGTCAGCTGCCAACCGCCAACCCCCAACCCCTGAACCTCATCGGTGGCAATGGTGGATAGATCCGCCTCATGATAGGGAGCTGGAGGCTCGGGGTTTGCGAGGCCTGGGCGGAAACGCATATACACGTTCACAGCTTCTCAAACAGACACATGATAGATGCTTCATAAGCCTCTCGTTGTGGTCATCATTATCACTATCATCATCATCATCATCATCATCATTATTCATATCATCATCATTATCACTATCATCATCATCCCGCCTACCGCCATACCGCCACCCGCACCGATTGCTTTTGTCTTTAACTCCTCATGGCATCCTGCCCTAACTTACTGGCGGGGCGTGCTCATGTAATTTAATTATTTCTATTGAATAGCTATCAGCTGTGGCCTCTTTATCAATGTAAAAATTAAGCTTTATAGAATATTTTTTTTCAATAAAGGATATTTCTTCCCTTTTGTTGTTGAGTAGATTTACCAAAAACTAAAAACCTTATTATTATTAGTAGTAGTAGTAGTAGTAGTTTGTGTTGTTTTGTATGTCACTGTTGCCGGCATAACTTTTGCTGTCCATGGAACTCCAAAATGTGTGTACGAACACCCGATATAAGCCCCTCACCGTATCATTATTTTATAAGAATATATAAGAATCATTATTTTCCTTTGAGCTTTCTTTCTTATCATCCTTATTTTCAGCTGAATCGGTCATATCTAGATCTATATCAGATCTACGTAAAGACTTAATTGGAACATCTTTATAATGACCGTGTGCCGTACACCTCGTGACCTGTAACCCCGATACAGGTCTGTCCCACAATGCCCGTCATGTTCCAAGAGGCCCCTCCGGCCTCCGAGAGCTGCGGCAGTGGCGACCTTTCGTCGTCACACTCGACCTGGCACCAAAGGCCAGTCGGAGGTAGCGGCGGCATCGACGGCGGCAGTTGCCGTAGGAACGATCTGCCGGAGCCGTGGCGGCAATTGGCTGTAGCACATAACTGCCGCCAGTTTGCGGCGGTGGCGATGGTGACTGCGGGAGTGCCGGTCGGGGTCATGTCAATGGCGTCAAAATGTGAGGAGGGTGGTGGAGGCGATGGCCGTGCCAACTGCGTGGCAACGCCGGGCGCAACACGGAAAAATACAGTTTTTATTTATATACTGGGTTCAAGGTTTAAAGATACCTATCCATCTATCTATGTGTGAGATAGGGGGCTTTGCTTCACCCGCGGCCACCACCTGGCAGTAGTCCCTACCTTCCCCTTGGTGTATTTCGGGGCACCCTCATCCGTTCCCACCTAGGGAAGCTGACATCTCCGAAATCAGTGATTTCCCGGTAGGTAGGTGGTTCAGCACCCACCATCAGTATCTAGTGGAATCTGCCGGATCAATGGCGGCCTCAACTCCACTCCTGGTCGGCTCGCAAGTCACTATAACCGGGGTCCTCACCGTCCATCAACATCGGGGGCACATCCGCCCTCAACCAGTGGAGGGATTCTTATCCTGCTCTCCGTCAAGATTAATCCTGGAATGCATATGCTTGCAAATGCATGGAGTATCACTAATAAATTTACCAACTTACCGATTTCCTATTCTTAAATTAATAAGATAATGATGTTATTATTGTTGTTCTTGTCCTTGGTGCTGGTGGTGATGAGGGTGGTGGTGGCATGTACTTTGTTATTACTTAACTTGTTACATGTATCTAGTTTAAAACTTGATGACTCTAGCGTCCCATCAATATGTCCACATTAGAAGGTGAGTGGTACGTAAGGCCTCAGTGAATGCCACTATCCGTTATCAGTATTATCTTTATGCACGTGCACTCAGATACTCACACATACACGCGTGGACACAGCTACATAGAACTCAGATGATAATCTGTATTCCTTGCAACCGACCCGCTTGTTCTCCGCATATTCATCACCACCACCACAACCCGTGCGCCACCACAGCGGCTTGCATTGCATCGCAGACCCTCTTCTTCATCCTACACCCTCTTCTTCAGGCGCATTACTTGCTTGCCCGTGTCCGTCGTTTTCCTACTCGTTACCCCTCTCCAAGCCCGAGAGTAAATTTACCGTCTCAACCTTCCCCCGCCCATTTGGAGATCTCAATCAATGCTCCAAATATCCCCCCTTCCTTTCCCTACCCTGGATGCCGTCAGCTTGATCATCTTCTGACCTTCCAATCCTCACGGTTAGTCGTCGTTCCTTCAGTATCAGCACCAGCTGGTTGTCTCATTCATCTTCCCCCTTTCCTTCCATCTCCCCATCTCTTCCTCGCTCCCCCGGCAGCTTCCTCCCGCCCCACCTGCTGGTCTACAGAGGCCCTCACGGGGGTGGCGCTACTGATGGCGGGACACGTCCGAGGGAGTGGCGGGTATCAAGGTGGCAGCCTCCTGGCTGTGGCGGACTCCCTGTCGGCGTTGGCCGCCGCCGCCACGCTGAGCCAAGTGGTGGCGGCAGTGGGGGAAGCAGCGGTGGAGGTCTCGAATGCTGTGGCGCGCGTACAGGGCCAGGCGCGAGTGGCATTCCTGCAGCCGGTGCGTGCGTGGGTGCGTGGGTGGGTGGGGGTGGAGGAGGCATGGCGGCAATGGATGGCTCATTGGAGGGTTGGGTGTCTGGTCTTGCGCGGCTTTACATAACGTCGTGGAAGGTATGGCCACGGCCAGAAATAGTGCGTGTAGTGTATATGTATATGTATGTGTGTAATGCGGGGTGCGGTGGGGTCAAGAGGGGGAAGAGGAAGGAGAAAATGCCATGGAGGTAGACGAGCTAATTGACGGATGTGGGCATGTGTTTGATCTGCCCAGCTCCGAGCGAAATATTGTGGACTGTTGAGGGCATACTGCGCACGCGGCGGCCAATCGCAGAAAGATCATGCGACGTGTGGCTCTTTCATGTGAGCCTTACCCGTACACAAAACCTTACCCGTACACCATATCGTACGAATATACGTACATGTAGACTACAAGTAAAATTACATACGCGATTTTGTTTTTCCTAGTCATATACACGTACATGCACCACGTTACAAATGAACGAGCTGCTGTACTCCGTTACCGCGGATCAAAAACCCAACACGATATCGTCTGTGAGCCTTCCGCCCCGCTGCGCCCCGGGGCCCCTCTCTCAGGACGCCAGTGCCGCCGCCATCTTCCTTCAGCCGCCGCCAGGCGGGGAGGCGCCCAACACCGCCACCGGCGTGGCGTCACCGCTAGTGTCGCGAGGCCGCCGTACAAGCTGTGAATACATCATGTCATCCCCGCACCCTTCATCACCCTCTGTCGGGGGAAACAAGCGGCACAGCAAGATACGTGCAAGTTTGGATACCATTCTGGGTCGCACCTCAACCCTGTCATCAATCTACGCCAGTCCACAGGCGGCGACGGCGGGACATGTGGCGGCGGTAGTGGAAGGTGGGGAGGAGAGCAGAGCCTGCCGGAGACTGACTGTGTGACTGTACGTCTGCATGTATATATTTGCCTAGTTCAGGGTGTTACATTGTGGCTGGGCGACTTGCCCTGAAAGGCAAGCAAGCACCGGGGGGGGGGGCCCCGACCACCGGGCCGAAACACAGCACAAGTCTGTCTGTCTATCTGTCTTTTTGTCTGTTTGTCAGCCTTTGTTTTTGTGTGTGTATGTGTTCACACGGACCGCTCCGACGCGGCCCCTCTTAACATCCCTTCTTTCCCCTTTATTCGCCGTCCCCCCTCACCTACCCCGCGTCCGATGTGTTTCACACTACACATACACACACGCACGCACACGCCCCTTCTCCCGTAGAGAACCGGATGAACTCGAGCAGCTTCACGGACGCCCAATCCATGAACCGCGTGGCGAAATCCCGTTTGACACTCACAATCGCGTCAGACAAGGTGGGAAAACGTGTGTGTGTATGTGTGAGTATGTATGTGTTGTATCTGTCGGCTTATGGATTGGCGTGAGTGTTTATGTCATGATGTGTGCGCGTATGGTGGCATTGGTGGCCATCTAAAACCATAAGTATATGTGTATATGTGTTTATTGCTTGTGCCGTCTTGTACAGTTACCTGATCGAGTCGTACAGTGCCTCATAGCGGTCAACATGCATTACATATCTTGTGTGGATTTAGGTCGGGCAGATCTCCCCCCTTTCCTTCCTCCCCTCTTCCCCCTCCTCCCCCTCCTCGAAGGAAACGCCTCCCCCCCTTTCCGCCCTCAGGGCACCTCATGCAAAGGCCACACCCTCCCCCTTTCCGCCCTCAGGGCACCTCATGCAAAAGCCATACCTTCCCCCTTTCCGCCCTCAGGGCGCCTCATGCAAAGGCCACACCCTCCCCCTTTCCGCCCTCAGGGCACCTCATGCAAAAGCCACACCCTCCCCCTTTCCGCCCTCAGGGCGCCTCATGCAAAGGCCACACCCTCCCCCTTTCCGCCCTCAGGGCACCTCATGCAAAGGCCACACCCTCCCCCTTTCCGCCCTCAGGGCGCCTCATGCAAAGGCCACACCCTCCCCCTTTCGGGGACGCTTCTGGCGGACGCGCTGTCCAAAGAAGCCACGGGTTTGTGCGTCAGCGATTGCGCATCGTATGTGCAGGTGAGTAGCCGTGTATCTGTGTACGATGTACGATGTACGATGTACAACATACGCGTGGTCGTCAACGCATGGAAGTAGGACCTATCGGATCCCATGCATAGGGAAAATTGAAAACAGTACATGATTTGGTTTAATAAAGGACACGTGAGTGCGCTGAATGGCTGGCGCGTGGATAGCTTTTATGTCCAAGAGTGACGTTGTCATCCCATTAGATAGGTGCTCCCTTGACCTGCAAAATGTCAAGTAATGAACCAGGCAAAGTTCAGTTGTCGGAATTCCGTGGGCACATCGTGTGTATGTGTGTGTTTTGCCTACATGTTCGTACCATGAAAATCCCCACGCCCGCTTCTCCCCAATCGTCCCCCCATACCTCTGAACTCTCCACGTTTGAGTATTGTATTTCTCTATCCCACGCTGTCTGTCCTGTCTCACATGTACGTATCCTTTCCCTCCCTGCCATCGCCCCTAACATTCCCCACCGTACGACACCAACATGCACAAACAAACACGCAGGACAAGCGTGCCTTTCCTCGTGACGCTGTCTTGTCGCGTGACGGGGTGATGCCGCTCTCACTTGCGCTGGCGACTCTAAGTCCCGACGGCAAACCGCTAGTGGCGCTGTACGTGACGTACAGTTTTTCCTTGCCGCAGCCGCTGCTGCAGGCTGTGGTGGAGGGGTTGCAGCAATTATTGCAGGTTTGTGCGTGTGTGTATATCTGGATGTGGATGTATATGTTGGGAGGCGCAGGAGAGTCTCCCCACACTTTACCTACTAAGCAATTTTAAAACGAAAATATATTGACATTCGTTGATGCGCACAAGAACAATAATAAATATATAGTAATAGAATTGGTAAAAATATAATAATAGTAAATGATGATAATAGTGGTTTGGTAGGTGGGAAGTTAGGACGATACAATACGATGTGTCGGAAGGACCTGATGCATGTACACATGTGCACATGCACTGTGTCGCCCTCTCGGCCCTGCGCTCAGGCGATGCTTCCAATCATCAAATGCAAGTTGGAGGGCGCCCTACTTCCTGAGTGGGACTATCTGCGTGCTGAGCTGGAGGTGGGGGGGGGATAAAGTGGGGGGAAGCTGGGGGCGAGGACAGGGGGGAGCGGGAAGAGCTGGAAATGAGGGGGGGGGGCGGATTAGGATGAACGTTACATACATTTACACGTGTCATACGTTAAGTATGTAAGTATGTATAAATATATGAGAGTTATATTCAAGAGGTATATATATATATGTGTGTGTGTGTGTAGGATAGGGGGGTACATCACCCGTGGCCACTAACCTGGCAGTCCCTACCTTCCCCGGTGTTTCGGGGCACCCTCATCCAGTCTCCCATGCCGACTTCTCCGAAATCAGTGGTTTTCCCAGGTTCAGCACCCACCACCAGCATCCAGCGGAATCTGCCGAATCAACTAAGGCGTCAACTCCGCTACTGGTCAGCTCGCAGGTCACTTTAATTGGGGTCGTCACCGTCCATCGACATGGGGGCACCCTGCCCTTAACATTAGGGTCTTTGGCCCACTCTCGGTCGGGGTAGCACCTGGAACTCCAGGGGCATATTAGTCGTGCCATAACAGTCGTGCCTGAACATATATATATAAATATATAATGTGTGCAATATATACAATACGCCGAAAACATAAGGGACGGAGAGAAGAGATTGAAACCATTTCCGTTCGTTATGTCCGTTGAAGTAACCTCACGTTATTACCAACCGAAGCAACGGTTCAAACCGATCCCATTAGATGAGGTTATTCTCTAGGAAATGAAAGATATGATATCCTCATCCCACCACAAACACCACGAACACCACCACCACCATCTCCACCACCACCACCATCTCCACCGCCACCACCACCACCACCACAAACAACCCACATCTCTCCCCTCCATATGCGTTCAGGAGGCCCTTCGAAGGAAGAATACCAGCGACCCCAACCGCAGCACCAATAACGGCTTCGTTGGGGCCAGTGATGCCCAGCTTGAACTGCCCAGCTCAACAGTCCCAACCGCCAACGGTATGGAATGTAACCCACAAACCGCCGCCGTCTTAACCGCCCGCGGTTCCCGGGCCAACAACACCAGCAGCAAAGAAGGCACCTCCACGACCGGCAGCTTCACCTTCAACGGCATGGACTGCGGCGGCGCTCCTTCCACGGCCAATGCCAATGTACAACAGCGCTGCGATGGCTTAAATCAAGCATCGCCGTTCGCGGGATTGGCGGCACCAGACACGGCGACGACTGCGGCAGCGCTGGGACGTTTCCGGCAGACATCCCTGTGCCGACCATCTCGGGCAGACGGCTACCAGGGTGGTCGGCCGAATAGCGGCTTGCGGCGGCTGCTGGGCATCCCGGCGCCGGGCACAGTGGCTAGCAATGCCACAATCAGTGAGCCCCAGGCCCATGAGGCACTTGTGGGCGACCTCGCCATGGGCGGCAGCGACAGCGACAGCAGCCCCCAGGTGCTCTCAATAACATCCAGCGACGCGAAGAGCTTGCCGGGCCGGCACGAGATGCTGCTGGGGGCAGTTCGAAGCGTGTCATTCCGGCTGGAGGCAGCGAAGAGCCCGCGAGGTGTGTTTGGCCAGGGTGGGGTTAGGAGTGGGGGATTGGGGGGGGCAGGGGGCAGGGGGCAGGGGCAGGGGCAGGGGCAGGGGCAGGGGCAGGGGCAGGGGCAGGGGCAGGGGCAGGGGCAGGGGCAGGGGCAGGGGCAGGGGCAGGGGCAGGGGCAGGGGCAGGGGGCAGGGGCAGGGGCAGGGGCAGGGGCAGGGGCAGGGGCAGGGGCAGGGGCAGGGGCAGGGGCAGGGGCAGGGGCAGGGGGAAGTCGGGGGCGGGGGAGACAGAAGTACGGAAACTGCAGCTGAAGGCTAGGGGAATGGTGCTGTGCTTAGGCTGAGGGTTGAGTTACAGGAGGGGGGAGGGAATGGCTTCTGGGGACGTTTTTAGGGGTGGCTGAAGAGGGCCTGGACTGGGGTTTCTAATCCGGTTAGTTAAGAGGAATTTTTTAAACGGATTGGTTAACGATTGGATCAACAATGGTCACTCCTTTCCCCCGTCAGGAGCTTCCCGGCTGGCTCCCATCATCACAATCATGCACGAGAGGCTCAAGGCGGCTCAGGTGGGTCGGTGGGTCGGTGGGTCGGTGGATCAGTCCGTAAAGCACGCGCCTTCCAACCGTAAGTTAACGACGGTTTTGATTTCACTGCCCTTGTTATTACAAGAACGTACGTTTCATATACTTCTCAATGATGCCTGTGCCATCTCTGGATGCGTCGCTTTCTGCCCACCTCTCCATCGCTCCATCTCACCCAGGCCGCCCAAATGATAAGTGGTCGAACGGAGGCTCGGAAGGCGGATCTGCAGAGCGTCAAGTTGCTGCAGGAGATCGGGAAAGGCGGTAAGGAGGGGAAGCGGGGGAGTGGAGGAGGAAGGGGGAAGTGGAGGAGGAAGGGGGAAGTGGAGGAGGAAGGGGAGAGAGGAGGAGGAAGGGGAGAGAGGAGGGGAGGGAGGAGGAGGGATGTGAAAGGTGTATAGAAAAATATCCTCTTGAGGCTTCGGTTACATAATATGTATTAACGGACTAACGGACCCAGCAATCTCAATTTTACCCCGATCGGTCAATGATAAAGATCGACTTTTGTTCCCTCCGTCCTTTTGTCCCCTTTATATCGCTTCTTCGCGCTCGACAGGGTACGGCACCGTGTACAGGTAGGTTAAGATGTGTGTGTGTGTATGTTTGAAGTTCCTTGGGAGGGGATTTTAGATGAGATGCGGGGAGATGGCTTCTGTGGCATTGGGGAACAGACTGGGCAACGGTGGGTCTGAGATGGGGAAGACGAATACACGGCCCTTAATACTTCTAGTATAGGCAAAAGGTCCTTAGGACAGTGGAAATGAACGGGGAAGCTGCTGAAGTACATTTCCCCTGGGCTCCGTTAACTGTAACCAGGTAGGAATACCCGTACATCGTCGTACAAGCTCGCCTTCAGCATGTATTCCGTTGAATCCTCAGTCCTACAATCTGAACTCCAAATCTGAACCTTCTTAAACCTCTGATCTCCTAAACCACCAGGGGGAAGTATCATGGCTCAGAGGTGGCTGTCAAGGTGATTCAGGAGAAGGAGCTGGCGGCGCTTAACGACAGCAACCAACACCTCAACCTTCAGCACTCAGCCTCTGTCGTACTCCACAAACAAAATTTGCACGATGCCATCGAGCTGGTGGCAAGCGTCAGCGTCAGTCACCCCAACATCGTCCAGGTGTGTAGCTCTTTGCGTGTGTGCATATCGTTGTCAGTTTGTCAGTTTGTACGTATTTGTATGCTGTGTGTCCCTTTGCTGTTGCTTTCCATTCCCCTCCTCCCCACTCCTGCCTCCTCCTGCCCCCTCCTGCCTCCTCCTGCCCCCTCCTGCCATCATTGAAACTTCTATGTCGCCAATAATACCCCGCTTTTCAATAACCATTACCCCGCCCCCGATGGTTAGTTGGTTACGTCCCCCCATGCGCTCGGTTCTGTTTCTGTCCCCCTCCCCGCAGGTCCTGGCCTTCTTCACGGACTGCAAGTTGCAGCTGGCGGTGGAGACCAGTACGTTAT
The DNA here is from genome assembly GCA_030268105.1 of Volvox africanus. Taxonomy (NCBI): domain Eukaryota; kingdom Viridiplantae; phylum Chlorophyta; class Chlorophyceae; order Chlamydomonadales; family Volvocaceae; genus Volvox; species Volvox africanus. Next base: position 1,209,624 of record BSDZ01000015.1, on the reverse strand, counting down.
TTGACTCCATAGATATGGCCGATCAGCCAAGCATGACGGGCGCCCGACTGGTTCACATGCCATCACTCCTGGAGTCACCTTCCCCGGGACAAGAATTAGGTGCGGGGGCGGAGGACGGAAGGGAGGGGCCATCAGGGCGGTGAAGCGAGTGGGAAGGGAGGACGGAAGGGAGGGGCCATCAGGGCGGCGAAGCGAGTGGGAAGGGAGGACGGAAGGGAGGGGCCATCAGGGCGGTGAAGCGAGTGGGAAGGGAGGATGGAAGACGGGGAACGACGAGGAAAGGGTGGAAGGGAAGGTGGATGGCGAAGGCGTAGACGTAGACGGTATAAAAGGCGTTGGAGGGACCGGGGGCGGGGGACAGGTATTTTTAAGGGCCGGGAGGCGGGGGCTGGAAAAGAGAAAGGAAGGAAGGGGGAGGAGGGGCAAAGGAAAGCGCATCATATTGAGACTGGAAGCCCAACCGCCCGACCAGGACCCGATCTAACAGATAGGACTTGCATGTCAAACCCTAAAACCCTAAAACCTGTAAAACCCGACCCGTGCCCCTTCCCAGGCGGCATCTCCGTGGCCCTCGTGATGGAGTACATGGACGCGGGGAGTCTGTCGGACGCCATTCAGAAGCGGGTGTTCTTCGAGAGGCTGGAGGTCAACCGTGAGAAAAGGGGGGGGGTTGGAAGGGGGGGGGAAGGGAGGGGGTTGGGTATATACGTGTGCGGGTGGGGGAGCGGGTCGTAGGTTTACCTTGACATAATACGTACTTCATGGGGCACAGGAAGTCAACCCTGTCACGTCGTGGGTGACAGACCCGACCGGATCCAACCAGAATCCACGTCATCCGCTCCGTAATCCGCCTACCCCTCTGTCTGTGTGTTTGTGTTTGTGTTTGTGTTTGTGTGTCAAATGCTTATCGGCGGTCCTGATACTTCGCTTGTTCTGCCCGACCCTCACCATTTCTCCCATTTCACCCGAAACCCTCATCCCTATACACACACACACACACACACGTATATATTTTCAACAGATCCCGGGGCTGGCGGACGAGCCTCCAAGGGGCTACTGGCCGTCAGCATGCGGGTGAGAGATGTCGTACGGGTTACTAAACATTTCACCCCCTGCCACACATGATTTGACTGGCACTGCACTGGATTTGCCTTCTTGTGTGTGTGTGTGTGTGTGTGTGTGTGTCTACATGGGTGCTCGCAGGGGTTGTCGAAACTCTAAGTGTGTACTGCAAGTGTGAAGCCCCGTAGATGCTGAGGCTCTAAGGTCGTTCATCCACTCACACGCTACGTCACCACCGGCTCCGGAACCTTTCCTTTCCCCGTCGCGTCGCGTCCCGTCACTCTCCTTCTTCCTTGCTCCTTCCGTGCCTAGACACGAAACCCTAGCTCACCCCCTCCCTTACCCCGTTTCCTCCCCGCTTCCCTTTCTCCCCCCCCCTGCCGTTTCCACTGCCCGCCCCAGTCCGTGTACGCCACACTCTTGGAGATCGCTCTGGCTCTCCGTCACATGCATTCCCTCCATCTGGTCCATTGCGACCTGAAGCCTCAGAACGTCCTCCTCAAGACCGCCCCGCGGGACCCCCGGGGCTTCACCGCCAAGCTGTCAGATTTCGGCCTCGCTAAGACCATGGCGCACGATGAGCATGGGCAGCTTGTGATCGACGAGGCGGTGGCGAGCGGGTGGGGCCATCAGGGATGAGGGGATGAGGGGATGAGGGGATGAGGAGAGGGGTTGGGTATTGGTGAGAACGGGGAGGGGGATCGTGAGACGAGGGAAGGGAGGGGAGGAGAAATGGAGGGGAAAACCTACCGTCGTGTGTTGAAAAAACTACCGTCGTCGTTCGCTCCATTTTTCGCTCGATTTCAATTTTCCGTCCTTTGTCCATATTTGTGTCGTACTCTACACACACCCGTCCCTGCCTCTGCACTCGCATACACACGTAGGACGATCACCCACATCGCCCCCGAGGTTTTCATGGGTAAGTCAGAGTGTCGATGAGGAAGCGCAGGCCCTTAAGCGCGGCCCAGCTTGGAGGTATATGTCTATATACAATATAAAACTATAAACATGATCATGATTCAATTAATAAATTAACAAATAAGCCACGGGACCTGCCGGAAATAAGGTCATTTATACATTACCATCTATTTGTAAAGTCCATATCGTACTGACTATGATTTGGTTTGCCGGATCGCCCTGTCTGCGGCAACGGCCACCTAACGGCCTGACCTCTTGACCTATATATATATGCTCCTTGTCCCGCCTGCAGGAAAGAAGAGCCTGGGTGCTGCAGTCGACATCTACGGTATGTGGGTGTGTGAAGTGATGGTGTGTGTGTGTGTGTGTGTATAGGGGGGGGGGAGGAAGAGAAAGTAGGGGGGGACGAGGGGAGAAGGTAAAGGACACGCGGTGCTACATGAGCTCACGGACTATCACGCCATGACTTTGCTATACACTTTCCTCGGTTCTCGCGGTTCCAAGACAACCAAGTTCGTGAAACCCTAAACGCCTACTTGCACTCGCATCACACTTCGGGTTCATCGCAAAGTCGAGTTTGGGTCCAGTCCTCATAATCCCCTCCCATTTCTCTTCTGTGACTCCCATTAGTTGTAAAGTTTCCAATACCCTGTTTCATCCCATTTTTGCTTGTAATTCGCCATATGAACCATCGCCGCCGGTCGTCGTTTCCTCTGGCTGCCGTACAACCCGTCCATACACCCCTCCGGTCTGCGTCCCACCGCCCGTGGCGATGGTGATGTTGCAATAATTACATCGCAGCCTTTGGCATCATCATGTACCAGGTATGGTTATGGGGATTTGGATTTCTGTTGTTTAGGGTTTGGATCCCGCTAGGGGGACATGCTGCTCAGAGCTTTCGTCCCCGCCCTCCATACCCCCTCCGGATGGATGCTCCTGTCCCCGCACGGCTTCCCCGCACGGCTTCCCCGCAGCCCCTCGCATTTCTGCTCCCTCTACACCATCGCAATTAGTAGTTATACAGCGAGCATAGCGGCGTCTCAACAACAGGATCAGGTTGCTCGTGTATTCGTCTTTCCCTCCCTCTTCCCCTCCCTCTTCCCCTCCCTCTTCCCCTCCCTCTTCCCCTCCCTCTTCCCCTCCCTCTTCCCCTCCCACTTCCCCGCCCTCCTTTCCCCGGCAGGTCCTGTGTGGTATGCGGCTGTACGAGGGAATGTCCGCGCAAGAGATCGCAAATGCAGTTGCCCACAGAATGCTACGCCCGACCCTTCCCAGCTGGATGCCGGCCAACTACCGCGCACTGGCCGAGCGCTGCTGGCACCAGCTTCCGTCCGTAAGGCCCACAGCGGACGAGCTTGTACGGCAGCTTGAGAAGCTGTCGGACTTTCGTAGACGCAACAACATGCGACCGCAGTCGAGCTACCAGCATTAGCAGTTGCTATCAGCATCAGCATTGCAGAAACAGTAACAGTTCTAGCAACGGAATACGAAGGCTTAGAGCAGATGCAGCGATGGCGGCCGCCGCGGGTTTGGTAGAAGTGATTGCGGTGCCAACGGAAATAACCGCCACTATTACTGCTGCCGCCGCGGGGGTGGCAGCAGCCGCACAAGTAGCAGCACTAGCGTGAGCTTCCGGTTGCCTTGTTCTGGTCTACCTTCCTTACATTGGTATATCAATTTTCGTATTACAGTACGACAACCAGGTGCAGTACGATGGGGGGAGTCGTACGAAACTATTCTTGCAACCATCGTAACGCGCTACACAGCGGTGCCCAGGACCGGTGCCGATTTCTTTCCATGCAACGAATCCTTTTCCTTGAGGAAATAATGGCGTAAAATGGCTGATGGCGTAACGACGAAGAGACGTGCGGCCAATAACAGAGGGCAGGATGCATGTACGAACAGCGGCATCGTACATTGTGTCATAAAAAAATGCGATCATGAAGTTCATGTTCCGCGGAATTAGCATTGTTACATTTCCAAGCAAGGCAAGAGACACAACGCATGTCGGCCCGTATCCTACCAATAAAATGAGTTATTTCATCAGGGAGTTCATTTATACCCGGTGGTACGACAGGACGAGAGGAGTGATGATAGAGCTCTATTTTGAAAAATGTGTGGTAAGAGGTGCCAGTTTCGGGATGGGACGGAACGGGTGTGCTGTCTCAAGCAGAGCGCATGATAATGGATAATCGTACATTGTACGTGTATATATATATCGTACACCCGGTTGGCGGCAGATTGGTTACGTCGTTTGTCGTTTTTTGTACTACAGCGGAAATGACGTAAGAGATCAAGAGGGAGTTGATGTGAGATGCAGAGTAGCCCTGATGCAGGCGTGCGTGAAGGTGAATGAAGGGTGCAGCCGTACCATTTCGATGTACAGCTGTACAGCCGTACAAGCAAACCGTGCGTCATGGGCTCCTTGGTGAGCTCCTTGTCATAACGGCAATTGCACTTTTGCTGTTGTAGCTTGAGCCTCCTCATGGCGTAACCGTATACAACGGTATCATGTTACGGCACGTTGCGGCGCGTAAGTATGCCGTATTGGCTTAGGAAACTTGTTCCAAAAGGGCGCTGCGTGTATACGGAAAAGACGTAGCGACCTACAAGCATAAGAATGGCGCATGAAAATAGACTTCTAAAGCTTATTTGGGGGCCGATGGGAGAAGTGTACGGCCGTTGGTTCCGTTGACAGAATCCAGCTGAGGTTTGGTTGTTGGCGCCAACAACCAACATGAGTTTGTGCTGACGTCGTCTCCCCATGGGTTTTATTTGCAGCTGTATGTAATAAAAGACGATCCATATGTTATTTCGTACCATTTTAAAAAGCGAGGTCGTCGTACATTTGCTGTGACATGTAGGAGAGGTTTCGGTGCGATACCTTAGGGAAAATCACGAGTGTAAGTGAAGGTTGACGGGTCAGGCGGGCGGGAGGGGTAGTTGGTAGTTGGTGGTTGGTGGTTTTTAAACCGAATGCCACAAAACTCTCCCGTTCGTCCTGAAGGATGGCTTTGTTTGTACTTTGAGATATGAGTATTGGGGTGTTGTAAGGGAAAGGCGAGAGCGTGCTTCGGGCTTCGTGGGGTCGACCATTTGGTTATATGGGCCTGATGAAATTTGGCAGTTTTGATTCCCTGCGCGGCGCTAACAGCTCGCCACCAGATGACCACCTGCATCATGTTGCACGGCGCTAAGCTGCACCACCACCCGATGCTACGCTGCGCTGCGGTCTGTTGCGATATGCTGCGCTGTGGTGCGCTGTGTGAAGCGAGTTCCCAATCGTGCGACGGACTGCGTGGTGCCCGGGTAACCAACCCTTCTTGGCTCCACACGCGCTGAGCAGCTTCAACCAAGTGCATCTAAATGTATTAATATTTCGTGTTGCCGCCGGTGGGTGTTGTTTAATTGCCTGATTTGGTAGCCTAATGGGGCATATGACCTCCGCTTAGTGGAGCTTCGGTTATCGGTTTGCGATGGGCGAATTTTCGGATTCTTCCGTGTGTCATTCAAAACAGGCAATTATGAGCTGTGAATGTGCCCGCACCCGCATTGCTCACTTTCCATAAGGTTGGGGGGAGCATGATGCCGTGTTAGGGCTGGTGGGGGCCTGGGAAGTAGGTACGGCAAACAGTGGACTTGGGTAGAGGTGCAAGAGAGGTAATGGGGTTTTACCCACCCGGGGGTTAAGGGGGGAGAAAGCGCGGAGAGGAGGGGGAGGGGAGAGTGTCTCCCCGATTTCCCAAACACGGACCGGCATGGTTGTGACCCACGGGTTGGTGAAGTACGGCTGCAATCGCAGACCCCGACGATGTACGAAAAGGTTATGAAAGATGATGATGTGATAGTGATGATAGTGGTGTACGCGCGTGCGGGTATCGTACGACCACACGAACACACTTGTTTCATCGTTTACATAGAAGGACTTTCGGATGGCAGTAAAACCCTGAGTCGCGCACCCGTTAATTTTGTTTTTGCTTCATCTGGCGTTATGGCTTTCCCTCCGGGGGAAGGCTCCTCCCCCTTCACGACTCCCTGCGCAGGCCTCGCACTATTTGGCTAATCCGATGTGTCCTGCAAGTACGATGCTGTACGGCAAAAACCATGTGTACGGGCAATCCTAACCACAAGTAACATGTCACATAGCCGCAATCCGTCTGGGATGTGGATGTGTGTCGTGCGTCCGCACTGTACGGCGCATTCATGCATGATATCATGGATATGACCCCTGGGTTAGCGGTTGACGGTTGACGGTTTCTTCGGGCGATCATTGTCTTCACAGGCAGCAAGAGAGGTTGGTTTGGTGGACGCCCTCGGCAGTGGGTCTGGTTGGTTGGTGTGGTTGGCATGTGATGAGCCGCGGTAGGGGCATGAGCGGAATGTGTTTGTCGGGGTTAGCTGCAATGAACGGCAGTAACTGCACACACTCCGCGGCTTGAATATTCGTTACGCGTTATAACTGAAAACGCAATCTTAAGGCTAACATCGGTGTGCAGTACGGCGTCAATGTTAAAGCCGTTGCACCCCACTGGTGGCCATGTCGAAATCGGCAGTCGTTAGCGTGTCGGAACCGGGGGAGGGGGTAAGGGGGCGGAGAGAATTTGAGAAACTTGGTGGTTATGTGTGATGGTGGTAATGAGGCGGCATAATGTGGGTGCCGTACATTATATTACAATCCTAACGCGCTTCGAGCTAACCGCGTCCATAGCATATCCGCGGCAGAGGTGAGTCTGGAGCTATAGTATGGACATGTTGGGGCCAAGGACGTGGCAGAGTTGGCTCCGGAAAAAGCCCTCCCGTACATTTTACGAAATAATCGATGCCGGGTTGGTTTCGGAGGCCATTACCGCCGTTTTTCGCTCCAACGAAAGGCCCGTTTTGTGACATTGCTTCTCCCCGGCGTGTGAAAAGCGTTTCCTCGAGAATAATGAATATTGCCGTGTCTCCGGGGCATTTGCTGCGCGTGTATGTATGTGTATGTGTGCGGGTACGGCACCCCAGCACACACTTTCCCATTCTCGCCGGACTCTGTTTCCGGCACCCTGCCAACGGATGGAGGGGTTGGGCTGAGCGCACCAAGAGGAGCGAGCATCACGACCAACAGCAGCAGCTGTCCGCAGCGATGTAATCGCTCACGGACGGGGATCCGTACTTAGCTTACTTACTGCTTAGGGTACATCGTACGTTGTACGTACATATATTGTACAACGTCGTACCGTACCTTTTTTTGTACTGAGCGCAGATGGTTGTGGGGTGAGGGTTGTGCGGGGTGAGGGCCGGCAAGCGGCTTATGGAAGGGGGCTGCACTCTCGCCCTTGCGACGTGGATGACCGGCGGATTTGGCGCCCTAATTTTGGAATGTATCAGGGATCACTTCTCAACGGTTATTGGTTAGTTGGTTGATGTCTCGGCTGTCTGGGATCATCTGGTTGGTTGGTTGGAAGTCAGTAAGGTGTCGTCGGCTCTCTCAAGGACACGTCCCCAGCCATACCGGAAGACGGCGCGTGGGTTGCGAAGTCGAGGGTTTTGAAAACCATGCCCCGTGTGGGATCATTTATGCTCCGAAACCCTAACCGTTCCGTTCCGTTGTTTCAACGGTTCATTTACAAGGGTTGGTTCATTTGGGGCGATGACGGCCGGGTACCGCAGCTGTTACGTCGGCGATGTCGTAGCGCGTTTTAAGTAGCGGCGTACATTTAGTTGGCCGCAACATGGAAAGCCTGTGTACGACAGAGCTTACAAAGGCTTTGACAGGGGCTTCAGGCTTTTCCGTAATTGCCATTAAGCGATTAAGCGATGTATGTACGGTACTTTTAGTACTGTACGGCATGTGTATGTATATGCGGTTGCGAAGGTAAGTAATAGCCAATGCCATTTACGTGCCCATCTCCTGTTTGGTGTCCTTTAGCTATATTCAATGTGGAAGGACGTCGTGAACACGTGCTAGCGTCAAGTATTATGTTCGTTGGTAGTTAGCAATTGTAACGGGTTTAACGGCCATGTAGTCAGTTGGCCGGGACACAGGTCAATGGGGGGCGGCAGGAGCGCTGATCTGCGGCCCTGGGACCGGATTTGAACGCTTTTCGCCTTTCTTTTTGTAAACCAACCGAAACATGTTCTTCTTTATTTTGTTGTTATTGTTATCGTTATGTGAATCGATCCGAGGTACGTCTTCTTAGGACCGTCTGCAGCTCTTTGCCTCTTGCCCCTTAGCCGCCTTCACCTTCAACCCTTCACGGCAATCTTCATGAAAAAGATAAGGCCCGCAGGTAGAGGATGTGGCGGCACCACAGCTCGTCAGGGTTCGTTGTTGCTGCTATAAATTCCTCCATAACTACACCTGTTAAATCGTCGAACGAAACTTTGAGATGTATGGCTTATGCAGCAAATTCAGATATGTCACGTTGGTGTCATTAGTAAAAGGAAAAGTACGAAAAGTAAGGAAACTTCGCACTTGGTCACATTTTTCGTCACGCTCATCACCGCGTAAATGAGTTCAGTGGTTGATGTATAATACTAGATGTTGTGCCTCTAAGCTTGTCGCGCCATGCTAAGGCTACAATGGCTACGTGGCTAGGTGCCACAGCCACACTGTCACAGCCTCCAAGAAGGCGGTTGTCTGGCAGCGGTTGACTGATGCCTATCGTAATTGTGCCTGACTTGTGTGTTGTATACTTGTGACCAGACCCCGAAGCCAATGATTAAGGTATGCTTCCAGAATTTAATCCAGACTTATAAATCCTCATGCGCAGGCGTAACGAAGATTGCTGCAACTTTTGTAGTTTAGCGTTCCCGACATCTCTGGTCGATTGAGTCGCAACCAGAGAATTGCTCTTCCTGTGATGATTTTATCGTTAGGAAATAAATTCTAGGATGGATTTAGGACGCGGAGACTTGCCTGAGCTCGTGGAAGCCTGCAGAGAGCTCCATTCCTTGCCGCAATCTTTGACAGACGCCCAAGCGCATGGATTCTTATCCGAGTTCCCTTTTGAACGAATATTCAGGTTTGCACCTGCTGCGATTTGCACCTGCAAGCTATCAGGAAGCAACCCGAAATTTTCCGCACATGTTTTCGCTTCGTAGGGCGCTTGCTAGCGCACAAGGTGGATCAGATGTAGATTTGATTACTGACACCCTTGGAAGACTCCTTGCGACGGAATTAGGTAATCGAATCTCCGTGTCAGGTTCATGCGGGTTGTGCCGAGCAGCTGACTTGTGTCCCAGGCGGCACTATCCCGCGTTAGCTGCATATTTGGCCTCATGTTTAACAGCCTGGTCTATTACTGATGTAATCTTTACCTTAGCTCATTTGTCCGTCTACCAGGACTTGTTCGTCCTAGTACGGTGTACCCTCTGTATTGTCAACGTGATGCTGGCAAAAACAAGCTGCGATACCTTCTAAATTGCCATAATTGTTGTTCGTACTTCACAGGTCTGCCCGTTTCCCTGACATCTTCTTCTACGTGCAACTCCTCCGAGTGTGATAGTCTTACCTTCCGGGTTTTTGCACCTTCGCGGTGACGAGTGTGTTTTGCGCCCGTGACACCCCCCGCAGGCTCCTCCACGTTGCCAAACGCAATGCCGTATTTGGAAGCTGCAAGCATTGCGCACTTGGTTCCCCTCCGTCGCTTAGCCGCGGAAGAGTACGGCACTCTCCTCATGAGCCAAGCACGGAAGTACGGCGGTCTTAGCGGCGAGGATAGTGATGGCGGTGTGACAGAGGTGGTCTGTCTACAGCTTGTACGAATGCTGTCGGATCCCGAACCCACCGTGGCGGCAACCGCCGCCAAATCTCTTCGCACGTACGGCAGCAGTAGCTTGACAGCGCTCAAGCGGTTCCTAACGCCTGGTTATGCGCCCTCAGCGGCGCTATCAGCCGCGGCGGTGTCAGATGCGCTGGGAGGTGTCGTACGGCTACGGGTGCTGGCATTGGCCTTGGAACTGGCGGCTGGCAATACGGAAGGAAGGTACGGGATTTGTACGCCGAGCCTTCATGGGATAGCACAATATTGAACGTTTTTTCCACGTCATCCCCTATCTTTGGCATGTCTGTCACAACATTCATGTGGTTTCGGAACCATATATATATATATGGCTCCGAAACCCTATATATATATATGTCGCAAAATTTATCACTGTCAAAATTGTACGCACTACTCTGTCACAGCCGCTATACGATCTTTCCCGATCACGTTCCCGTACAAAGGCCGTTGGAAAACGGTTACCACCACATCGCTGAAGCAATATCGGCGAGCACCAGCACAGCTGCCCCGTCGGAAGCTGCACTGCCGTACGACGAGCGGCTGCAGCTACTGCGCAGCTCCGGGCTGCTACAGCCGCTGCTTGATCAGTTGGCGGACCCTGCTGACGCACTTGCTTGCCTAGCGGCGCTGCAACTGCTAGAAGGCCTATTGGGCGGCGGCGGCGGCGACGGCATGGCGGCGACGCTGGCCGGTATCGCGCTGCCGCAGCTGTTAGCGCTGGTTTCGGATCCCAACCTCACCGATGCGGCATTGCCGCTGGTGGCGGCAATCCTTCATCGTATACTGCCGGAGGCGCTGCCGACGGCAACCTTGGCGGCGGCGCTCGGCGGTGGCAATGGCGCGGCAGCCAATAACGTGCCTGCGACAGCGGCAGCGGCGGCGGCGGGGCTCCAACCCATTCTGGCGGCGGCGCCGGCACTGTTAACCGCCGTACGGGCCGTACTTGACGACCGCGGCAACGCCAGCGTGGCGGCGGAGGCGTGTGGGTTGGATGCGTTGGGCACTTTGGGGCAATCGACAGTTGGGGCTCAGCTCGTACTTTCGGACGAGCCGCTAACGCAGGTGAGTCAGGCAAAGACGGTTGTAATCAGTTGGGATTCGTTGAGGTTCGTTGGGTTACTGGCGTTTTCTTGCGAGTTGCAACCGTTGGGGACCGTTAGTCCCAGGGGTCGGAATTTTTATGTAACATGGTATTGGTCTGGCCGGCAGTACCGGGAGGAAAAAGAAGGAAAGACGTTGCCAGGCTGGGGTCACCTACACGTGCTTCAGATTGTATATGTGGTACGACATCGTGTGTACGGCAGTGCTCCCCGTTCGTCGTCCAATTTTCCCCATCTATCTCGCGAAGCGTTTTTTTCTTTTCGACTTTGCAGATTTAAGGCCGCTACGTAGGTGCCAGCCCAAGCTTAAGACTTGCAGGCTTTGGGTTAACCGACCGAATGGCGCCTAACAGGACATCATCTGTCATTTGTAAAACCCTAAAACCCCAAGAATTAGGAAACGTCGCCAACAGCATAACTGTAAAACCTCCAACCGCCAGGCTCTTTGCGAGCGCGCGCTTGGCCGCTCCCCGCATTCCGAGGTCCGGATGGCGGCGCTGCACGCGGTGGCGTCGGTGGCGGGGCTGGAGCGTGCCGGGGCGGAGAGATCCAGGGAGGCCGCCTTGCTACTGCCACAGGTACAGACCACGTAGCCGGTAAACACATGTGTACGGCACCGCGCTCCTTTATCTTTGCAATCTCGTGTATGCGTGATGTGCATATATGCAGGTGTAGAGAGGTGCAGAGGACAAGGGGTTGGGAAAGTGGCGTCTCGTGCGTCGCTGCGACTTGTATGTCGCTCTCGACTTCTCTCTCTCTCTCTCTCTCTCTCTATATATATATATATATATATATATATATATATATATCGGTCTATTTAATTATTTTTTGTCGTGGGTTATGATGTCGGTTGGGAGGCGGATATAGGTTGTCAGTTGCAGACAGGTCGTTTCTGCCGTCCGGCCGTTCCCGTGCGCCCATCAGCCATTCCATATGCATACTTGGTGTGAAACCCGTTATTACCCCTCATCCCCCATTACCTCCTCCCCTTTCCCTTCGTGCTGACTGCATGTGCACATCTTTGCGCTTTGCTTCGGTTCCGCCAAAGGTGAGTTCGCGTGAGGTCCGAGCTTCGCTTGGTTGGTTAGCGCGCGCGGTCATCGTGCTAGCCCGGGTCGGGTTGGTGGGTCGGTCGGGCCAAGGCGCGTTAGTTTGATGCTATACAGGGGGGTCGGGAGGAGCACGTGCATGATAACTACCAGCGGTCAGCTCAGTTTTTTCTTTTTTCCGCGATTTTCCTTCGCCGCCAGCAGCGAGGCCGATAGTATACTTAGGGTTAGTAGGATAGTATACTAGTTTCGATTGAGTTTTTCCCTGCTTTTCATCGCGGCCTTGGCGGCAACCTAGTTTACGTTTTTTTGGGTCTTCGCGTCGGCGAGGACAACAGTCAGTCATCCTTGACGGTTAGTCCTGGCTTTGTCAGCGATCATTACCAGCGTTTCGATGTTCGTCTCCCTCCCCTTTCCCCCCTCCCCCCTCCCCCTTTTCCTCCCGTCTTCGGCAGTGCGAGGAGGGGCTCCGGCAGGGTATGTACGGCGCGTGCGGATTACGGCGGCCCGGGGAGGTACTGGCGGGGATGCTCCAGCAACCCTTTCTGGAGCTCAAATTGGCGGCGTACAGGTACGGTACGGTACGGCAACGCATGGCATGACTTACGCTTACCGTTCTGTTCTTGATGTTGTTCGCTTCCCGTGTTTTGATTTTTCGTTTTCCTAACAAACATGTTTGTCGGTGACCCGCGCCGTCCCGCGCGGCTCCTCCTCTCCTCAGGTGCATCGCCGCGCTATCACTCCGAAGCTGGTTTGCTGTGGAGCTGGTTACGACGCCGGACCTGTACGACAGAATCACTGACACAACCACCGAAAGTGGAGCTGCAGCCTGCAGCTGGCGTCATGCGGCGGCGGCGTCGTTGTGGTCCACCGTATCGTCAGCGGCGGCGGCGGCGAATAACGATGCTGCGTTCATCTCCACGCTGGCAGCTCCGACTACAGTGGAACGTGTACGTGCGGTGGTACGGGCAGGGCCGTACGGCGCGGAGGGAGATGGCACGGCAGCGGCGGCGGCGACTGCGAGTAGGATGCATGGCGAACATTTTGTGGCATCACGTGGGGCCGGGGGCGGTGCGTGACCGGTATATGGCTGTTAGGTAGTTAGGTAATACGGTGGTAGCTCGTTGCGCAGCATATATATAGAGGAAGTCAGTTATGCACATGGGTATTAGGGTCGTTGGACATGACGGTTGTACGGATCGGGGGGTTTGCTGCTTAACGGAGTATAAAGGGGCATGTCAAGAGAAAGAGAAAGGAAAACGTGTCACGTACGACAATGCGTACGACAATACGCATTGGTATTGCCGTGCAAGTTGGCGCCGGGGACATGTCACAACATCCCGGCGAGCCGTCTCCTTCTCTCCATCCTCCCCGGTTTTACACATTTCTTTTCTCCAACAAGGCGGTTTGCTGCGCTGCAGCGAGTTGCTGAATGCTTAGGGTTTCAACATGCTCCGTGCCCAGAGAGACTCGTGGCCTTCGTCTCGTCTCCCGTGATTCGTGAGTAATGTGTGCCTGCTGGTATCAGCGAGACCCCGAACCTGTAAAAGCCATAACTTCTTACCCCCCCCCCCTATGTTCATATATATATGGGGGGGGCCAAGAGGGTTTGGTAATGCTACCGGGCGGCGGCTGGGGCCTTACCGAGAGCTGTATCAAGTAACAAGCTTAATACTACTACAGGCATAACATCACTCCAGTTCTAGTGAGAGGCACATCTTTCTTGTAAGTAAGGTCTCGTGGTTTGCCGTTCATAATGCGAGGGGACGAGGCCCGCAGTGAAGCAGCCGCTTTCTTTATCGAAGTCCCTCATCGAAAGCAGTCATGATCACTTCCGAGCTCATCCGGGTGAAGGAGACTCTGGAAGCCTGGATGAGGCCTGGTAAATTGTACGACTAAAGATCGCATCCTGATGTTGGGTATGTTGGGTAACGCGCACAACGTGCAGAATGTGCACGCAATGCTGCTTAACAAGCTCCCCAGAAGCCCCCCACGGGAGGTTTAGGTCCTCACTCGTATATTTTCATTTGGCTATTCTTTGTAAGAAAGGTACCGCTCGTGTCAGTCAAGTGGAGGAGAGGCCAGCCACTGAACAGGTGTTTCACAGGTTATCAAGTCAAAGGTCATTGACAGCTTCAGGTGAGCAATGTCGAGTCCGTGAGACGGAGAAAGAGTTCTGGATCCAGGGCCCGTACGGAAGGCGTCCGTTGCTTCTCACATTCCGGACCACTGACCGCTGACAAACCACCCCAACCCCACGACGCGGACATTGCAGCTGCCATCGCGGCCAGTCAGGTCATGTGGTCTCGCTCCTGCTTTCCCTGATGGTCTGCCTTTTCCAACTACGCCCTCCAAACCATCCGAGTTGCTCTTTCCTTCCCGAGCGTCTGCCCACACATCTCATCGGTCGTCTGCGCTCATCAGGTCCTTAGCCTCATTGGAATAAAGCTATCATGTCATTAGGGCATGGCGTCTCGCAGACTACGCACTACGCGCCGCAAACTCGCCAGATGGAAACACATCGAACCATATTACCCAATTCCTTAACACCATATTACCTAATTCCTTTGCTCAATAAGTGCAACCTTATAAGTTTATTTGTTTTAATCAAGGCTGAAACATTATACATACGCATGTTGCTTGCGTACGTCCCCGCCGTAACCTACAACTTCAACGGCCCTTACCAGAGATCCGTCAACTGCACAGTGCCTTGCATGCATGTCTGTCATGACGGTGCAGCTGCATTACGCAGAAAGATACATGGAATTTCCGCGTGGCGCTCAGATTTTATGGAGTCCGTAAGGCGCTAATTACTAAGAGCCAACGATGGTTATGCCAACGATGACGGCAAGTCTCTAAGTGCCAGACGATCCATGAAGGTCACAGAACGCTGTGTCTTAGGTATCGCAAGGCCCCGGTTGTACGTGGGCAACTGTGTACCTGCACGGGGGGTGCGAGTTGCGCAATACGAACGCCGCGTCATCAAACCCCAACCTCCGCTGAGGGCCGCATAAGTATTATCTGTGAAGTTTATAACTTAAATCTTGCCTGCCATGCAAACTGGGTGCCAGACAGGGCATCGTGACATAGTGGCTCCCGTTTGTTGTGCGGGGTGAGGGCCAGAGGTTGAACCGCGGACTGGTCTAGACACGAGGTATGGGCGGGTCTTCAAGGAGGGGCTAAGTAGCGCTGTATGCACGTGCGGTTAGCCACAAACCCAACAAGAATGGTTTCATTCAGCCATGCATCATATTGTCCGGCATTATCATTCGGCGTCCTAGAGGCCTCTTTTAACGTAATTAGAGCATTCAATGCTTGTGATAGCAGCATCAAAGGAACGGGCTATTTCGCTGCGTCCTGTTTATTGTGTGCGGCTATGCTTGCTGTAGCTCGTGGGGTATGCATGTTTAAGCAACTGCAAAGGGGCCCTTAAGCTATGGCTCGGTGCGTTTCGAGGCTCTTAGTCCCGAAGTAAGTACGTCGTGTGTCCGCCATGCGTGGTGGTATCGGGACCGTACATAGGTATATGCAGGAGGGGGGTTGTGGCTATCCATCATGATGTTTCCCTGACTTGGCAATACCAGAACTATGTTTCCGTACATAGAGATTCGTGGCCTTCGTGGGGTGATATGTGCCTGCTGGAATCAACGAGACGCCGAATCTGTAAAAGCCACATTATCTTACCACCTACAGACGTGCCTATTAGCGATAATAAAAGCACAAAATCTATAACCGGGTTTGGGCGAGGCAAGGGAATGTAGCACGAGGCAGGATGGCAATTGATAGGCTGCATCATGGTGGATTTTAGCTTTGGTGATGGGGAACTGCGGGCCACCGTGGAGGCGGCGTGGAAGTGGCGGTACCCGCGCTCGAGTGCCCTAAGCCGGATTGTTTCTGTATATGGTGTATTATGCAGTACAATGGGATGCAGATGTTGTAGTAAAGTGTTAATGTTCTCGACGCAAGGTTGGCGCCTTTGCTTGAGCTGCAGCCTGATGTGTGGCTGGTGGAAAAGGCACCTTGCAACAATCAAGCTCCGTGTAAGGTGCGGGTAACTTGCGCTTCGGAAAGCTGGGCGCCTAGGTTTGTAGAGAGAGAAAACTGCTGGCCGAGTTTCAAAGTCCTGAAAGCGGTTGCAATGTTTGGTGAGCGGAGTGCTAACAGCTAATAGTACGGGATTTGTCAGATAGGGGTAGATACGACCCACATATATTAGTAAAATTCGCAAGAGATCGAGAAGAAGAGGAAGATTCGTAATATATGAAATAGGTGCTGTATTTCGTAGCGCTAAATTGCATCTTATTTGGTCATTTGTGCGCAACCCTGAACCTGACTGCTTTAATCATGCGCGTATAGACCCCGCTGTAATCATTCATACATATATGCCATCATTTTCTTTTATTTAATCTAACATACGGCCGCCGGCAAGGAGCTGTCTTAGATAGAACGCGGACAACGACAATGGTTCCCGGTTCAAGTCCGCAAGTTCCTGTTGGCCTTCCCGGACAGGCTCCACCCTCCCCTGGGCAACCTGCAACAGGGTATCCTATGGTGCCTCCCGGAACACAGGCCGTCTTTTCTTCCGCACCAAAGTAAGTGACGGTGCTCGGATCAGTCACACAGACATGGGTATTGATGCAACGGACAATATTTAGTGGATAATTTAACGGACGGATTTGTGTTGTTCGAAGTTTTGCACGCCCAGCTCAAGGGCACTTGTTAGTATTGCATGGACGAGTGCCTGGAAATGCATGATCCTTCAGAAATGTGTTCTTTCAGTAAAGATTTCACATCAAGTTATTTTAGTGGAATTCGCGCTTAGTCACTTCTCCACATCGTAGCCATTTGAGAGGCCGATTGTATGTGACAACTCTTTTGCAATAATTGTTTATGAAGTAACTTCGGGGTCCTGCTACAGTTAACCAGGCGCCTAGCAAAAACGTTCGGACTGGTCACGCTTTTGCAAATGCTGTGTGCTAAATGTGCTAAATGCACAGCAAGTTTGCATTTACAGGCCAAACTTAAGCCGTCCATTATAAATCGCATCATAATTACTTGCTCGCAATGCGGGCCTTGGTATAGGATTCTACAAGACTCAAGCCTTACAATGTACCACGCTTGCGTGCTAGCGCCACTGCGATTTTCTTTTACTCGTGTGTGGTAAAAGAAAATGTCAGGAACTCGTCCCCAGCTTGCCCGGTCCCATTGGGTTTCCGGATCCCTGGGGCGTTCCCCCAAGTCAGCGCTGCTCCTCGGCGCCGACCTCTGCTCCCTTTTTTACACGACGTGCCGTTTTGCCAGGCGGGCCAAGGTGGGCAATCTGACCATCAGCTGTCCCATGCTGGTTGGTGTAATGGGCCCCGGGCTAGGCTACGTTCCCATGCCGATCACCCAGCTGGCAGTGGAGGCACAATGCCAGATCAGTGTTGGATTCGTCAAGACAACCCTGAAGTCGTACTTCCCACAGGTCAGACCATAGCCGGAGCAGCCATGCGGCGTTTGGGGGCAATGTACGGCCTGCATGGCGCAACAAGGATTGCAGAGAGTTGGCGCGAATAGAAAACAGACATACAGGCGGAGGGGATTGGCGCTCTGCAAGGGAGGGTAGCAAATTGGCTGGCTGCCAGAAGGGGGCAACGGGTCACCCGTTTAGGACCTTTTCCCCCGTGACGGTTGCGGGGGAAAAGGTAGAAGGACAGTCGGTGTGTGTGCTTGCATTCGGCGGGCTGCTTTTGCAATGGCGTGTGCTGATTGATGCATCTGTACATAAAGTAATCAGAGCTGTGCAGCGGCGCGCGGGGCATGTGTACCCTGTTATGGGCAGTCGCAGTATTATTATGGTGATAGAGAGCAGGGAAGGGATCCCTTGGGTTCGACACGCGTGGGGACGATGGCATGGTGGCAGGGTTGAGGAGAGGCCGGTGTGAAGGACGGCTAGCAAAGGATGCAACGGATGCAAATGTTTCAGGCATTCAGACATGAAACAGAGTCTTTCAGGACTCTGTAATTACGGAACGAACGGAGATGGAGGCTAGGCTGCGTAAATGCGCAACCTTGCACATCAGGCCGGATCGGCGCAATTGAATTGATCGCATCACTAGAAGGGTGGAGCGGGGGCCGACACAATGGCCTCCTCGGCATGAGGCTTTAGCTAGAACGCAGCCGCGGGCCATGACCAACAGGGGGGCTCTCCAAATGGGCCCATCAGGTTCCGGTGGGGACACGGAGTGCCCGGGTTTCTTTGAGTTGTAAACCTCGTGTAGGCACAACCTAACGACGCATTGGGGGATACTCCATGTCACCTAAACCTACCTGCCCAAACGCTCCTGCTCCTCATCCGTCTTGGGCTGGCTTCCATCCCCATCGAGTCCGCTATTTTCTTACCTCTCTCGTTCTTGATTGTTGTATCGCTACTTTTCTGGGGGCGCCCTGACTTAGGCAGGGAGAGGGAGGGTGCCTCCGTGATGAGCAGGTAAAGCTTCGGACCGATCTCCAGGCGCTAACCGCGCACTTGCACACTCGTCGCACATTAATTTTGGGGTGGTAAATTGCCGTAACCGCATTGTACTCCCTGCCCCCCTTGCTCTTGCACGCCTTGTCCTCCGGCCTCCAGACCTGGCGGGCTTCACCCCTGCAGCTTTACGTGCCAAAGTCCACGTCCACGGTGGTTTCGGAGGTGGTTGTGGAAAACCTCAACCGAGATCAGGTGGGCAGCGAGCTGAAGCGAAGGACACGGGAGGCCTCTGGCGTACCCGGCGAAAACGTCTTGGGGGAAACACAAACAACGCGACTCATCACAGAGGGGTGTCGGGTGCAGTGCACAGTGCGGCATATCTCGCGGCCAGTTGGGCCGGGGTACCGGGGCACGCTGGTTGATATCTGGACTAGCCATCATGCCTGTACGTGTCAATCCTGCATAAGCTTTACAGGATGGTGGCATCCCGTACCAATGGAGCCCAGGTTCTCCCTTCTAGCTAGAGAGACGCCCCCCATCGATTCACCGCACAATCAACTTCAGCATACATTCTTGGAGTCATCACGTACCCGCAGCGTCCAGCAGAATCTAGCGCATTAATTGCGCGCGCAATCAACTCTGCCCCAGCCGGTCACTTCGCAAACCACAATTAAAACCACGTCCTACACGATTGGGGAAGGTTCCCAATACCTCATCACCCATTGTGACAACTTAATTGCTGGTAGCAGGACCTGAACACCGAACCTCCGGTGACAACATTGGCTGATGCCTGTGTGAACGCAACGTCCATCGTACTTCTGATGACTGAAGATTTCAGATGCATACTTTTACGACACTTCGGCCCTGTCGAGCTTCCTTATGCTCTTCCCCTGGCCTGTACTCCTCACTGCTAGGGTCTCCTAACATATCCGAACTACCATATAAGCTATTTGGATAGGAAAAATGCGTTTAGTTTAACACAGGGCGTTTACTGTAGTCTGGTGCGTTGAGGGTCCACCCGCCTATTTGACCCACTTGCGGGCTGTACCAAAGTCCAATCCATGTTTGACCTTCGTACGCGTCCGCCTGTTTGTCCGCCCACATGTGAAAAATGTGTGATGCACCCAGATGTACGTCACCGCCATAGTTCCGGCTGATGACGTGCGAAAGGGCGGCTACAAGCCCAGTGGGGCGTACGGTGAGCACTGTCATGACGGTGCAATAGGCTTGGGGAGTAGTGGGATGTTTGCGCGGGATGGGCAGGAAAAGAATGGCGAACGGAGCACTAACTGTGGTGAGTCAAGGGACCTGCGCACCATACGTAGATTCGCGTCATCCGGATACTCAGCCCAGATTGCCGCCCAGAGCGCACCTCGCACCGCAACTGACGTGTAGCAACTGGCATGGGTTAGGGTTAAGGCAAGTACTGCGGGCTAATCCACTCGGGCGTGTTCCTTTATGTTGCCTCTATCGGTGCGCCCGCCGCGAGTTGATTTCAGTGAGTTAGTACCACGTCTGACCCCAAGCTTTTGTTTTGGCGCAGCCGTAGTCAAACTTCCCGGTAGCTGCTCTACCCGCTTGGGAACATCCTTTCTTGGCCCGTGCGCCCTCCCAGCCCCCTGTCCACCAGCCCATTCGCCCTCTGTATCCACCGGCTATCTTTTCCCGATACCTTGCACCATTCCCGCCGCTGTTCCCTTTTCCTGCCCGCTTTTCCCCCTTCCCCACTCCACGACGAATTAGGCCCCGCGGGTCAGTACGAGGATGGCAAGGAAATGAATGATCCCGAGCTCTTCTGCCTGCCACTTCCCGGGGCTGTCCAGCCCGCGGATCAGTTGCGGATAGTAATCACCACTTTTGAGCCGCTGGCATTTGAGGAGGGCAGCTACGTGCTGCGACTGCCCTGCGAAATACCGAACAGCATGATACCCGAGGCATGTTTGCTTGGCGGGGGGGCACTGCCTCGTTGATAAGGGGCACCCTCTACCGGTGACATCTAGCAATTAGGTGGTTGTAAGATCGGGCTTGAGGTCTTGAGGTGTTGAGGTTCGGTTGCATGTATATGTGTGAACCCGGGATGGGAACCCTTGATTTGAGGAGATAAAGAGGGTCCGAAGGCGTGAAGGTATATAAATTAGCGAGGGACATTGGAGTGGGGTGTGAGTACAGGGGCAGCAAAGACTGGTTACCCCAGCCAGCGTAGGACATCCACAGGTGCTTTGGCGAGTCTGCTTGTGCCGTTAAGCGTGTGGAAAATACGGAGTTGGGAATGCAGGTGACGAAACACACCTTTCCTCCCGGCCCCCCCCCCCCACACACACACCCTCATTTCTTTATGACTCCCTGCCTGACGGGCATGTTTGCACTCCTTTTTCTCTGCGGCGCAGGGCTACAGTCACACGCAGCTTCTGGACGTCATCGTCACTATTAACACGGGTGGGTGAGGTGCTGCCACAGGAACCCCAGTGCTTCTGCGTGCTGCCCAACGTGTAGAGGTCCGCGCGGACATTCGAAGGGAGGTCGGAGGAACAGGGTCAGATGATATGGGTTCCTTTACGCATGCACGATGACTGTTGCGTGGTGGTGAACATGTTGATACGTTCATACGTAAATTATTTCACCGGAATCGTTGGGAGCAGCTATGGTTGAGATCACATGACTACGTTGCGGCTGTCCGGATCGCTTCATGGCGGCCTCGCTGACTGCAGCCGCAGAGACCCCACCTGCGCCGACCTCAGCCTACGACATCCAGTCGCGCTCACGGTTTGGAAATCCGCGCAAGAGGGGCCCGTGCCATGGACTGGCAAGTCATATGATATGCTCGAATGGTCGGCAATTTGCTAGTTTTATTTACTGAGCACGCAAGTTGAACAAAGAGCAAAATGGTTAAGAGGACACTTTGCTGGGAAGCCCCCGGCGGATGCCGACCAAACCGAGACACCATGCGTGGCGGGACGCGGGCCAACAACCTCCTATCCCCCAGGGCGGAAGGCCCCCCATGCCGTCTTCCCCGTAGGCCAGCCCCTCCCGCCCTTCCACCCTAATGCAGGTTCTAGCACAAAGGTCAATTACAACGTGCCGTCCGGCCACCGCGCTATCGCTGGCGTCCAGTCCCTGGGAACGGCCACCCTATCCGTGGACAAGGCCGCCGATGTAGGCGTTGTTGAAGTGTGGAGGGGAACAGAACGGGACGGGAGTGGGCCCCCGCCTTCCTCCGCACCACACTCTGGAGTGCAGCTTTGGCTTTGTACTTCCGGGGTTGATGCGGGTTGTCGTCTTGGACGGGAGCCCCTGTCTTCTACATGCATAGCCTGCCATTCACCTGCCAGTGGAAAACTTCCCCTCGCCACAGACTCCGTGGCGCCCCTGTTACTTATAAAGTTTTGCGTACTCAGCTTCTGGCATGTAATTTCTGTTTAGTTCGTGTCTATAGCTGGGGCATCCTTACCATCTCGTTCCGTTCTCCGGCCTGCTTGCTCTCCCAGATGCCTAACTCTGACGTGGAGGTGCGATATCTGGTCTGGGGCTCTGACATGTTCCTGGCGCTCAACGTGACCCCGCCGCGGCACCCGCACCCGGCTGACCCCGACCCACGGGGCGCCTTCGTGCTGTCGGTGGCACCCCCCGCACCCGAATACACCACTCCCTTCCCCCGATCAATAATCTTCATGTTGGATCGCTCCGGAAGCATGTCCGGGGAACCCATGGAGTATGCAAAGTGGGTACGACATGGTGAACTGGGATATTTGTTGAACGTAAAAACCAAACACAAAGTCCTGGTAACCGAGGGAATACCGCGACGATATAATTATCACGAAGTTACAGGTTTTCCAAAGTGAAAAACTCAAAAATCATGTAAACTCGCTGGGCATAGTTGGGGTGAGATGGGTTACAGGGAGGGTTACAGGCGGGGTTATCAATCAGGCCGTTGAGGGCCGTGGAAGCTCGTTAATCTAGTAGTAGGTTTGGTTAGGGGACCCCGCCATGCTCCTAGGGGACCTCGCTACTGGATATGTCTCTCATTGAGTTCATCGAGTTCATCTCTTTAAATTCATCTCATTCATCAATCTTTCTACGTGTGCATGTCGTAGTAAAGCTATTCCCACGACCTAAAGCTTCCCGCAGTCGCGCATGGCTTCGCTCCGGCCCCCACAAACGGAAAAAGGGGGGACGGGAGCGAACCACAAACGCGCCCAGGTCCTGGGACCTCCTTGGGGCCCCGCAAACGCAGGCCATTTCCGTCACGCGTTGGTATACCGACCCGACGCGGTGCCGCCCTATAGACTGCGAATGTCTGTTTTTTCCATCCCCCGCTATCTTGTCTTATGATAGCATGTGCCTCCCCGCGTGATAATGCATAGTATGTAACCCGTACTGATCTCCCTCCCGATATTACTACGCATCGCATTACCCCATCCCTAGACCCATCCCTAGACCCATCCCTAGACCCATCCCTAGACCCATCCCTCCATCCACCCGTTCCATATACCCTTATCTGGGTGCAGCCTGCAGCCCGAGCATCCCTCCCTCCCTGTCCGCGCTCTCCCAATCTTCCCGATTCTCCGAATCTCCCTGCCCGGGCAGGTCGGCCCTGAGCTTCGGCTTGCGTTCGCTGACCCCCTTGGACCATTTCACGGTGGTGGCCTTTGACCACGAGCAATTGTGGTTCACTCCAGGCGGGCAATTGCTGCAAGCGACATTGGAGAACGTGGCGGCTTGTGAGGTGGGAATAGGGGAAGGGGGGGTACTCCGCGGACGGAGATGTGGTGGTCCTCGGCCCCCGGGCGAAGGTGTGGAGCTTTTGGGATTGAGCTTGGCGTGAGGCCTCTTTGCCGTGCTCTGCGCCCTTGAGGCCGCCGGACTAGGGAGGGTTCTGTGGTCCTTAAATTTTACCGTTATATCCCCGTCCTGGAGTAAACACTACCGACCCTTGCGGGCAGGCTCACATGGGATGGGATGGGATGGGTGGTAGTTTTCGATATTCGCCAGCCCCTTTCAAGGCGAGGTGAAGGGACTCCCCTTGCCCTCAGGGTGGCGCAGCTGTAGCTTCATCGTTTCTGTTCGGGTGTACGTTTGGTCGCACCCTTCTCCGTGCTTACCTTCCATCCCTCCCTCCCCTCCCCTCTCCTCTCCTCCCCTCTCCTCCATCCCTCCCTCTCTCCCCTTTTCTCCCCAGTCCTGGGTCCGTGGGTCCATTACCGCCCGTGGCCTTACGGATATCGGAAGCCCGCTGCAAACCGCCATGGGAGTGTTATCCGCCTTTGGCTCCCAACAGGCGATGGCCGCCCCGCTGCCCTTTATATTCCTCGTCACGGACGGCTGTGTGGCGGTGGGTACCTGTGCAGTGGTACAGAGGCGAGAGCGAAAGGGGATCTGGGGTGGAGTCGCTGCTAGCATCCATCCATCGTGCTAGCGCTTCCTTGGTGCCGCCGCTGCTGCGCCGCTTGCACTTATGCTACTTTTATATTCTAATTCTGCTGACATGCATGTCATCGCCGTCTTTTACGGGCCCAATCTCTCTCTCTCTCTATCTATCTATTTATCTATCTATCTATCTATGTATCTACCTATGTATCTATACACGGCGGCGATAACATGCATGTGAGCAGTAGATACAGTAAATATTGTTTTGTTTGTTTTGTTTTGGTTTTATATTGTTTAGTATGGTATGGTATGGTATAGAAGTAAACCCTAAATATAGTACATATATATAGAATTGCAAAGGCAAAATAATCATCTCGGTTATAATACGTACCCGCCCACCAAGCAACTGCGTCCAGGCTCTGACCCATCCTCCCCAAACCTCCATCTCCTTTCGGTCGCTCGAACCGTCGGCATGTTTTGGCCTGTTGCATGTCCTCTTTTGGCATGCTGGATTTCCTAGTTTATCGCTAAATGTGATGCTCATGCCTTTTCCGTGTCCTTGACTATGCTATTCCAATCTCGCTCCCTGCCGCCCTCCAATCCCACCCCACCCTCCGCTGTCCTTACCCAAACCCAACCCTCTCATCGACAGGACGAGAAGGACATTTGCACCGCTGTAGAGCAGCGGGTGGGGGGCCTACTGCACATGAAGG
This sequence comes from Volvox africanus, assembly GCA_030268105.1. Classification (NCBI taxonomy): domain Eukaryota; kingdom Viridiplantae; phylum Chlorophyta; class Chlorophyceae; order Chlamydomonadales; family Volvocaceae; genus Volvox; species Volvox africanus. The sequence continues at coordinate 1,185,201 of BSDZ01000015.1, read as the reverse complement.
CCCAGTCGGAGGGTGCCTTGTTCCTGGGACAACCCGGGTTGGGCCCCCCACTAGGGATTCCGAGGATCTGCACCTTCGGCATAGGGCCCTACTGCAACCATTACTTCCTAAAACAGCTGGCGACTTACGGCCGGGGCACCTTTGACGTTGCGTTCCGACCACACGCCATTCAGGTACACCGGGGTTCATGGTTATTGAGAGGGAAGGTGTTGGGATGTTGAAAGTCGAATGTGGGAGTCCTCGGAAGGCGTTGGGTTGTTGCGCTCTGGCAGGATTGGTATGTGAACCCCGTTTTGGGGTGAGGTCGTCTCATGTGTGGAGAGGGCGGGTGAGGTCTAAATGACACGAAGGGCCAGCTTCGACGAAAACAAGAGTTGAAATGAGTCGGGTCCCTGAGTCGTTGATTGGCGATTGGGAAACCTTGGCGTCAGGGGCAATGTTAGAGTGTAGAAAACAACGTGAATCCAGTCTCAGGAGCCAGTCGATGCTGCTTCGCATTCCAAACCGGAAACCGATAACTTTGGTATGATGGTGGTAATAGATGTGGTTGATGTGGCAGATATGTGACACGCACGCAGAGTAATAGGGTTTGTGGGTTTGTGGAGGTAGCAGAGGAAGAGGATGCAAAGTGACACGCACCACCCGGTGAGGCACCACCCTCACACACTGGCCTTACCCTAGTCCCGCCATGAGCGCCGCCGCTATTACTACTCAGTAGTAAAACCCTAACAACCCCACATTTAGTCCTCTCGTCTAGCGTAATACTGCCCGGTACTAGTCTTCCAGATCCGCACTCCCTCCCGGTGCATCACGCCCCTAACTCCCAATGTCTTCCCTGCCTTATATCCCCCGGCATGTCCACAGGCTCAAATGCAGCACATGTTGACAGCGGCTCAGCGCCCAGTGCTGTCTGACCTGACCCTCACTCTGCCTGGGGTGGCGGACTGCGAGCTCTATCCCTTTCCCCTGCCTGACCTGTTCTGCGGGATGCCGCTGCTGGTGGCCGGGAAGTACAGCGGTAACTGGTCCAAAGAAGGAATCACGCTCAACGGCAGGCTGCCAAACGGCGCTGGTGAGAAAGCCAGCGGGAAAGCGAACACCATGAATTCAGACCCCATGGATCAGTTGATGCGGTGTAGCAGGACGTAAACACCTCCCGACAGCTGTTTGTGGTCGGCTGTGTTAAGGCACGCAGCCCTTTTCGTTCCTGGACTTGTTCGTAGACTCCCTCTCCGGTGCTCGCGCCAAAGTTCGTTCATAGCCAGCCCGTTCAGGCTTTACTTTACGTATGGCTCAACGTGCGGCGCCATTCATGCGAGCTCACCACCCGAAACCGAACCCCCTAACTCTTATCGGTTCCCATGGTGTTATCAAGATAAGCTGGTACTTGGCATCATCTCCGCTTCGGTGCATCTTAGATCCTAGTTTCAGGTTTCTGTATTACATCCATATTTGTATTACGATGTGGCTCTCTTTATATATACTCTCCCGCACCCCTGCATCCCGGCACCCCGGCACCCATGTACCTTTGTACCCTTGCAATCCTGCATGCCCGTCGCAGCCTGGAGCTCCAACCCCGTGCTTCCCGGAAAGGAGAGTGACCTGCCCCTGGACAAAATCTTCATCAAAAACCGACTGGACTTGCTCACCGCGAAGGCCTGGCTGGCAGGCAACCCCGGGCCGATGATCAACCAGATCGTGGATCTGTCCATTGCCACGGGTAAGGCAGATGGGATGTGGTAAAATTGTAGAAAACAATCGGTGTGATAAGGTGAGGGGAAATGGGAGTCGGAGGAACCGGAAAACGGTGGCGGGATTGTGAGGGGCGGGACGACCAGGAAGATAATGTCACAGAGGTGAGAAAGGGTACGCAACGGTCCGTGGGACAGGGGGGAGGTGCTGCTTTGCGGCCGCTAAGGCGGGCCGAGGCGATTCGCTGGGGTGAAGCCTGAGGATGGGGGGAAAGCAGGAAGATATAGGGGAGGGGTGCAGAGGTGCAGAGGAGGGAGACGATTTGGGGCCAGTCAGGGGTATTTAGCCCTTAAGCAGGTTGACTGGGCGGCCTGGCTTCAGGGCCAGCCCTTCACACCGAAGGACCTCACCCACCCCGCCACGAAACCCTCATGACCTGGGCCGCCAATGTCCTGTGTGTTTTCTCCTCTCTCTGTTTCCACTCCTTGAGTATTCCGCAAACCCACACACATGCACCTGCGTATGCACATGTAGGTGTTCCCTGCGCGCACACCCGCACGGTGGGCTTCGAGACCACGCGCAAGGACTACGACAACATGCAGAAGGCCGCGAGCGCGGGCGGCCGCCGGAAACTTGACTACACCAAATACGCCCTGGGGGGGGCTGCGGGGCTGGTGGTGCTGGCTGGGTTGGGCGTGGGGGCGGCCTTCGCTTTTGGAGACTTGGGGGCGACCGCGGCGAATGCCGGTAAGGCGGGCGGAAAGGGCGGAAGGGAGGAGCTGGGGTAAAAGGAGGGGGGGTAATCATACGAAAGTCCTCGCTCAAAAAAGGAGAAAACGACTTAAACACTTGCACTTGCACTAGTGAGCTAATCTTCGCAACTGATTTGGGGCCGGATTTAGAGGTCAAAGGATGTGTCTGTATCTTTGCCAATAGTGAAGGTCGTGCGGTATGGTAGTACGGGTATGGCCGGGGTCGTGCCAAGTCAAGGATAAATGGGGCAGTTGTGGGTATAGAGGTGATCAAACAACGAAGTCCGTAAAGCAGACACGCAGGGCTGCATACTTGTAAAGGTCTCGTTTTTTGCTGTTGTGTTGCCCCAGTATATACATATGTGCTCCGAAATACAGGGGAAGGTAGGGAATGGCAGGTAGTTATGTAAAAACGGGTGAAGCAAACCCCCCTATCCCATTCACACACACACACACGTTATGTGCCAACTCTTGCAACGCGTTCTTTCCGTTTCCCACCCCCTCTTAACGCGGCTGTGCCTCTCCTTCCCTGCCTGACTCTTCCCATGGTTACAGCGATTGGGGACACGCTTGGAGGTGGTTTGGGGGCGGCAGACGCGGCAGGTGGAGACTGCTGCGGGGATTGCGGGGATTGCGGCGACTGTGGGGATTGTGGGGATTGCGGGGATTGCGGAGATGGTGGGTGTGACGGGGTTGCCGACGTGGCGGCCTGCACAATTTCATAGAGCACATCGTATTGAGCTTCTGATTAACATGCAGATGGATATGCAAGAGTTTTGCGTGCTGTAAGCAAACGTGTGCGGCGGCAGTGGCGGCTGTGGTTACAGCCGGGTTAATCTGATGCGGGAGAGCAGGAGGAGTCGCTTTTAATGAATGCGAAAAGGGCCTCTGGGCGCAACGGAGGAGAGGGGAGTACCCGAGGCCTAGGCCGAGGCCGGGGAAGACGTGTTTCGTGCTTTGTCGCGCAGTGGCACGTGCCCCTTGTAGGTTTGGCGCGCGTCCATTGGCCCGTACAAGAGCACGTGTCACAACATGGTCACGGCAACAGTGTAGATATTAATATTGATATGAGGAGTGTTCTTGCTCTTCTCCCGCGGGAGATGATGCTGATATGCCTAACAGTCGCCATCAGGCGAGTATACGTTGCTTCTGGATGGGTAGCAATCAACGCCAGCCTGACGGGGGCGTGCCCTTGGACATGTGCATCCAGCTTTACCGAGCGGGTGCTTCGTTCCTTCACTTATGCTATGACTGCCTTTCATGTGCGTGTGTATGTTTGTATGTGTGTAAGCGTATATGTATATGTATGTGTGTGGTATCCGTGATTACTTCAATCTCACTTGGGAGCCCTTGAGTCACTAGCAAGTGGAGGAATGTCGCAGGCTCAATTTGCGCCCGTTCGCATTGCAAGCTCAGCTTACCCTATACGCGCTAGTAGTATTCTACGCCGCAGCAGCAGCTGATACTGTTGTGTCTACATATGTGTGTGGTTGGTCGTTGTGTTGTGTGTTGTCTTCGTTGTCTGATTGTGCAATAACTACCCCGTTGGTTGCGATGCCTTTCAAAATGGAGGTTTCGGTTTGCTGGATGGGGATATCGGTTTTAATGCTTTTGCAGTTCTGCAGGTGTTCAGGGGCTTCTGCTAGTCGGAGCGCTAGCTGTTTGGTTGGTGAAGGTCAGAGTCGGGCATGTAATGGGAGGAAGCAGCCGACAGCGCATGGTGGGGTCATTAAGTCCACTTGTGCCGTCGTTATGCGGGCTCGGCTGCTGCTCGACGACTTCAACTCCGACCAGATAAATAAGTCTCTGCATGGGAGGTGGTTCGTTTCTGGACATGCACTGACCTTGGCTCGCATGATCGGTTCAACACAGACGCCTGCTTATCAAAATATGCTTACAGTACGTCCCGGCGCTCGACTAGATGGGATTGCTGCATGCAACGTTAGTCGGTGCGCATGACAGGCGGGGCTTCTTTCACCGTGGCTGTGCAGGGGGATCATGAACAAGGTAGCTGAACAAGGTAGCTTTGACTTGACAGTACACCTGTCTACCGCTTGCAGGAACCATTCATTGCGCTCGAGGTTTATGCATCGTTGCTGAGGCGCCACCTTGCCAGTATTTATATTTTCGTGGGGTTTCTGACGCCTCACATCGCCTTTCCTTATAAGCCCGAATACTTGCGGAGGGAAAGCGGCTTATACTAATGTTGTATCTGGATCCGTTGTGACAGGTATGATTTGGATATTAGTTTATTACTCCTATTTGTACGAATGCGGCATAACAGACCTCCCAGGCCAATGGGCCAGTCTGGAGCCCATTATAACATGTAATAATGGATATAGGCCGAGTGTAGGCCGAGTAATACAAATACATCCGACACCTGTAAGGCCCCGGTATCTGAGGCCTTTCCATTTAATCGACCATCTTAAGTAACATTATTCAGCTGGCCCGTTAAGCCGCCCCGGCGCCCCACTTACCTCATGCATTCCCACTTAACCCTGGAAGTCCTAAAGCCCACCAGTTGCTGTTACAACACTCGGCGGCGGGTGGGGAGCCGTAAAGAGACGCACACAGGGCTACTAGTAGGTACAGCAGTAGCAGGCCCCCGCCCCAACAAGCACAGGCACAAATATGTGGTCGCCGATCCAGGACCTTCAGGCCCCCCTGTCGCCACTCCCCGAGTCGCCTGTTTTGTTCTTAGCCGCCGGGCTGCCCGGGGGAAAAGAGTATGTGATGGAACGGAAACAACGCCCAAACCGAGAACTAAAATGAAGTTAATATCCAGGAGCTTATCCAGGAGCTATGGAGATGAGATTCAGCATCTGGGGGAAGAAGGAGGCTCACTAGCAGTATGGATAAGTTTGGATGGGATAGCATGGGATGGGATGTGAGCCTGTCTGTTGAAGGGCTGGAACCGGAATGGCATCTCTGTGAGCCGGCCTCAGGTCTGGCGGGGGGCAGAGAAAACGGTGAGGCGGGGAGAGCAGGGGAAAGGAGAACAAGAAAACAGCGGACCTGACCACGAAAGTCCATGGTCAACAACACGAACACTAAAGGAGGACTAATTTTAACTCCCCACACAGGTCAACCATGGCCTTGCCAAAGCCATTGATGTTAGGTTCTTTCCTATGCATGCCTCTCAGGGAGGAGGCTCAGGGATACTCCTGAGTCGGCTAGGATTGGGACTGCAACGAACATCACAAGTTGTTCATCTGCCGGAGGGTCTGATAGATCTTGTAGTTGTGCAACACGGGTATTAAGATCACTAATAAAGCAAAAGTCCTACGTATAGTACTACCGTACAATAGTATGTACAATAGTCCGGTAGATTCATTTGTCCGATACCTACTTCGTGGTTATCTCAACAAAATGTCATTAGTTCTTGTTGCACTTTGTATAAGCATATGAACTCACCTGACAAATCGATCGCGTCCGTTCGTGAGAGTCCATTTGCCATGCTCCTTTGCTCTTGCGCAACAACTGGCCCTTGTGACTCATTTCAGATAGCTTAAAAGACGGGCGTGACGTCGTTGCCTTAGAAAAAGATTCCTTACAAAAGTTTCTTTATTTTTGTGCGGCTATCGAGTATCCTACCTGATGAAATTCCTAGATTTGCCTCCTCTTCAACGGTATATACTGTTTCCATTTAGCTATTGAATGGTGAAGGGGCAATTGCATGCTTCAGCTTCTGGACATCTCCTTTCGATTGCCGCAGCCTGAACGCCTTCCTCAAAAATGTTGATGTGGGCGACCACATCTTGCAAGGTGACCTAGAGGCCTATTCATGTGAGTAAGGAATATTTAAGCGTTGGAAAGCGTGCTACCCGTGCGATGTGCTCACGCCTTGGTTGTAACCTTTGTCCGCAGGCAAGCTAGCGGGCTTGGACAAAAAGCTGTCCAAGAGTCTTGACCATGAGGTGCAAACTGGAAGCTCGCCGCTGGAGCTCTCCGCGTCGCCCGTTGGGCCCCTTGCCGAGTCGTCAAGGTCAGCTTTGCCCTGCAGATGGAAGCCGTACCAGCCACGCTGATTCAGTATCCCAACAGAGAGCGCTTCCGGCATGACCTATGGATTACTAGGGTAAAGAGGCGGAAGCTGTGTTAGTCCAGTCTACTTAACACACGACGGTGGATTTCACCTTCTCTGCTGCACTTCACCCCGGCTATCCCTCCTGGTTGCAGCCGGAAGACACTCATTTACCTCATCTTGACATTGAACCATATCTACCCAGACTACGACTTCAGCTTGCTGCGGGCCCAACATTTCCAAAAGGAGCATGGCATTAGCAAGGCAGAGGAGGCCATTGATAGCCATCTGCTGGAAGTGTCCAAGGTAAGTGCGGGATTTCCAAGTAGCTTAATGCCACTAGGTAAAGGTGAAACTGTTGTACGAGGCATCGTGGTATCTATCGGCTGCCAGGTGCTACCCGGGATTAGGGGTATGGATTAGGGTTTTGGGTTTTAGGGTTTTAGGGTTTTTTAGGGCACCAAGGAGGTGCCGTGGTTGGCAACGGGTCCGTGGTATCCTGCTTCCCACCTGTTCACTGGCGGGTTAGATACAGGTCACATCTTGCTATGAACGAAGCCATAATATGCCATGCAGCAATGATATTAGGCAGGAACTTTCCAGCTTGCAGTAACTTTGTGCTCTACTCCACGCCACTCCAATCTACCTAATGTCTTTTGCATGCATGCATTCTGGCGATCATCCCCATGCCTGGCTGGTTCAAACCCCCCCCCGGTCTGCTGCAGGTTTGGGCTCAGACACCGGGATTGGGGGAGAGCCCGTTTCTGGAGTGTCTCTGGAGCTCAATAGATGAGGTTCGCATATCCCGGGGGGTCGTGGCGGTAAACACCGGCGGCACAGCCCACGTTCATTTGGTCACTACTATTATTCATGCCAGCATTACGGCTTGCTTAAGATTGCAGAGATAACCGGGGTGGCGTTCCGCGCCTACTTTCTCTTTTGCTTGTGAACTCAGACCTCGAGTTGGGCTTTATGGGCTAGTGTCATGAGAATGATGGCAGATTCGTCCCGACACATTCGTCGCGTAGCCTGGAGCTGGTGTAGTGTAGTTATCGTGCTGTAATTTCCGCGGGCGTGGGAGGCGGCAACGGTAAAACCCATACGGAGTTCGGCCCAGGGAATGCAAAACCGGAGGCACGAGAGCAGTGGTTGAAGTGGGATAAAGTGATAAGAATCGCTGTTAAGCCTGGGTGGCTGCCACAGCTTGCACAAGTTGTTACTGATGTTGTTGCAAGGTGAGCGGTCCGGAAGACCCACTGACGCACCGGGTCCCGCTGACATGATGTCCACACTGCCCGGCAACGTTACTGACTGCAGGCGATCAACCTGACTGAATGTGATGTGTATTGCTACAAATCGGACCTGGAGACTGACCCCTTTGGTGGGTGTTCCATTCTTGTCACTTGTGGTGTGACAAAGCTGTGGGCCGCTGTGTTGCTCTATCAGGAAGGTTCCTTAACCTTTCGAATGCCAATGGGACAAATGGGGCTGAGGGAAAGGCAGGGAAAAACCAGAAGATGTGTTTTATGGGTGTGTTGCGCAATGGTATGCAGTAGCCAAGAGACAAGCATGGGTGTGCACCATGGGCCCCCTCCCCACCCCACCCCACCCTACCCTACCCTACCCCACTGGGAAGGAAGCGACAGATGTTAGGGGGTACTATCACAGTCATGTACTGAAAATGCACATGCTTTGCTGCGCACTTTGTGAACTTTTTTGACGTTTGCGTCTTCGTTTTTGTCAGCACGACTTTAGTGAAGCTTTACATCGATAGTTCCTGTCCATCATAGCATACAAGTCCTTTGATTGCAAAAATCTCTCTGTATGGACGTAAAGAACGCGACACCAACCGACGGTTTTTTCCGTCTTATTTGTCGCAATAGGGGAACAGGCAAGCGTCTGGTCGTTCAATTATTTCTTCTACAATAAAAAGATGAAACGCATTTTGTATTTCAGTTGCCGGGCCATCAGTAAGCAGGCTGCCGACGAGGTGAGGTGGGGTGGTTAGCGCTCTATTGCAAAACTTAGCTTTGCAAGCCTGAGCTACCATGCCATACCATTTCGTCATCCATGCAGCTAACAACAGCCCCTTGCGCCTCTGGCTTACAACCATTTCGGGGGCCGCGTTTAAAATGCAGGCCACTGAATCGTCATCCAAATACGACAAATATAACAGTGACACCGATGGCGATGAGAGCGACCGATACGGCATGGCGAATGAGATGGATGTTTGACCGTTGCTGGCTCTTTCTGCTAAGGCCTGCGACATCCATCACAGGTGTTCGCCGTCACATGCATATTAAGCATCCAGAACGGTTGGCAGATGGGTTGTTCGGAGCCAGAGTCTCGACCGCCGGCCGTTCGTTCGGTAGCCCATTCAGTCTCCTTGGTGTCCCGTTCCCCGGTACTTCTTAAGGGAGCTGCGAGGGGGCGTCATCGAGGTCTGCGCTGCGGGTGATGATGACGCCTAACCGTGCTGGGCATATGCGTCTTGGATAAGCGGGTAGTTTGCAGCTGACAAGACGCGCGCATGTATCGTACTGCGATAGGGGTCTCATGGTCGCAACCTGGGGCCTCCTCTTGGCTCCGGAAGGCGCAGCCAGGTTGTCTATCCAGCTGCTATGGGCCACGATGCATTAGTGCTTGTGCACGTGTGACTATTTGTTTGCTTACTACCGACGTTCTCGTCTCACTGGGGGCAGTATGTCGTCACATCTCGTTGTCACGCGCCGAGGGATTGTCCTGTATGTAACCTGATGCGCCTCGAGTGATGTGCCAACTGCCCAATGAACAGAAGCTGGTGTAGGTCGTAGAGAGATGATCGTAATTACGACAGGATATGTCGACATCCGCATGCAAAGCGATTTTGCTTCATGCGGCTGTCAAACTTGACCCCAGCCGACGGCCAGTTTGGGTTGAAAAGCGCGGCTTGATATTTGTGAGAGGAGAGTTCGGATGAGAGGCGGCAAGCAGCTGGCTCGGCCGGTATGGGCCGGAATGGATGGCAGGTCCGTGTGCAGCTACCATGTGCCGCTGGTTCATACGAGCAGTGCAAACGTTTAGTTATACCGGCAGGGGGTTGGCTATTATGCTAGCAATCATAATGATAATGATTGTCATTGGATACTCGCTTCAACCTTCCTAGGTAGGGTTGGCGGCTTTGGCTACAGTCCGGTGCATGCATGACAGTAGTGTCTTCACTTCGTCTGCCTCGATGAATTCGAGGGGGTTGAAGGATACGGAGGCCCCCCATGTGTGTGATGGCTAAAACCACTTGTTGGCTTCCCTCGTCTGCCAGGTTCAATGAAGGTAATTGCGTTCATGTCGTGTTAAGGACCTGTGGTGTGGCATAGGGGGGTGGGGCGGGGCGGGACGGGGCGGGGCGGGGCGCATTCACGATTGAAGGGAATTGGAGCAGGGATTTGTGTGGTGACAATCTCTGCTTGGTGGTGATTATACGGCAAGGAGCATGGAACGGGTACTGCGTTGTCTGCGTTGTCTGCGCCTCATGTCTGCGTTTTTACGTCACACATGACCCATAAGGATGACGTTAGTAAGACCAATAAAAGAGGAGTTAAATATAATTCAAAAGCCGTATTGACGCTTAAAATTTATAGGATTTGGGCGGCAATGGAGTCGCAGAACTACCTTGCTCCATCTTGGTGGAACTGCATTCTACCAATGTGCGTGGTGCGAGCACCGGTTTTGGTTCCGGAGCATCCAGCGCCCCCATGTATGATCGTAACCCGTGGCATTTTGGCGACTGACTGCATTTCGTTGAGATGGTCTATCTGAACTGTACTAAATGCCTGTGCCAAAATTGTGTGCTACCGAGGCTATAAGTAAGGGTTCTCCTGACTCGAACGTTTAAGACAACGCATTTATCGGCGCATACCGGTCCAAAGCAGCCGGGTTTTCGCATTTGTCTGCGGTTATGTTCGTACTTGTGGATGTTTGTCTTGATACTTTGGATGAAAGATGGGTATATGTGTGGAGTTGGCGGTTGGCAGTGGACGAGTAAAATGTGTGTAGGCTTCAATCGCGTAATCGAAGAACACAGCAGTAATGTACGAAGAAAAACACTCAAGCAAGCGTCCCCAGAGGGCTAACTGGGGCAGTTAAAATACAGGATTTGTCAGATAAAGAGTTGGATACTTCCCATGGCCACACATGGTAACAGCTTAAAAGCAAAGATGTCATCACAAATTCTGGTCACGCTATAATTTGGGCGAACACAGAAGCATGCAAGATTTAGCATGCATGTAAACCGCCTTCTATTTAGGTAGGTTCTTACGGCATTCAAAAGACGTCTGGCGTTGAGCATTGGGACCCACCTTCACATGCAAAGGATAGGCAACGATTATTGGTGTTTTGGGGAATCGTTATTTTGGTTGCGTTTTAGGATCCTACTAACCCCCAGTGTTAAGTAAGTTATACTCCCAGCGCTATACCTCCAGCAGTGTTGCGAGGAAAGATTCGCCTTTCATGTAAGGTACACGCAGTTTAAGCTTCCACACGCAATTTCACACCCCCCTGCAGTCCCATAACAACATTAGTAGTCCGATATTCCACTTTTTCACCTAATGTGCATGAACTAGGCTCCAAACACGTTTCCTTTCGAAATAAGGCCCAATTAGGTTGAATCTCAAGTGTACGCATGTATGAGCACATAAGGCCTCTTTGGGGTAACACGCACACGAGAATCTTATCTTGCAAATGCGCGCTGAAGAAAGGTGGACTGAAATGCACATTTAATAAGACGAGATAAGGGACATTCCAGCGAATGTACAACATGGGATGATCTCGATGATGATTTAAGTGATTGTGTAACGATTTAAAAAAGCTGCGTTCAGAATAACGAAAATGACACACATATACGAAGTTTGGTAATGATGCCACGTGCGTGCATGGCACGTCGTACCTACACGCGGCGCGCAATTCGCGAACCTATGATCGATAGGTTAGATCCAAACGTGGAAATGGGCCATCTATATATTTTGCGTGCCCAGCCCACTATCCGCCGGCATTCCTGCCTGCGCTTCCAGAACGCAGTCACAAAAGCCATAATGCACAAATGTGATGTACTCAAAAGCCAGCATTTGCTATGAAGCATCTAGAACAAAAGTGGACGTCAGGCAAGCAGGGCCCCTCGTAGCAATAGATGTATGAAATCTCCCCGCAACAGAAGAAAAACCTTAGATCCAAGTCCTTGTGCCGTACATACTTCAAGGCTCCTGAGGATTTAACGTCGTACAACCTGCGGTCCCTAAATGCTCCTCCCTCCTTCCCCATCCTACTTATACAAGGACGTACTCAAGAGACATACAAATACACATACATGTACATACGAGTTCAACCCCACGTTTCCTTAAGACTGAAAAAAGGGCCCTCCGACCCTCCCTATGCGCTCTACCCCTCCCTTGCCCAACTGCCTCTTGGCCCACATCGAGTGTTCAGCTCAAGCTGTTGCATTCGATGAACTTCCCCTCCCCCCTACCCTCCCCCCTCCCCGCTGACCACCGGCCGAATCCCCGGTGGCCACCTGAGGGGTCCTGTACGTCTTGGATCCTGAATTTCATGCAAACATATTTTGACGATTTTCCCAAATTATGAAGTTTTGTTGAATCGAACAGCATCACCAGGATTGCTGCATCCCTCGGGCGCCTTACGTCATCTCCGTCAAACGTCTTCGTTGGCCAGACGGGGATGAACAGAGTCCATTCCGAGACAGCGAGGTGTTTCTCTTTCGGGTGCCTATGCACCCGGGGAGGGGTTACGTTACCCACACCACTGCTGCGAAGGAGACGCGGCCCTCGAATTCCAACATTGCCAAAACAGGAGACAACCTGAACGTCCACGATCAAACTTTGCCAGATCATCACGGTGTTAGCTCCGAAGCGTCAGCAGCCGGCGGTGAGAAGAGCTTTCCGCCTCCTGCTTCCCCCCAGATTTGTCCACAGCCTCCGCAGCTTCCTCAGCTTCCACAGCTTCTGCCAGCTGCCGTACCGTATCCACCATCCGCCGCCGCTGCCCTTCGGGTAGGGAGAATGCTGCCTGGAATCCGTTAGCAACCAATTGCGCCGCTTGCCGTACATCCAGCCCAACCGCAATGGATAGCCATTCGTAGTTTCCCGCCAAATATGCTCCAAAGTACGCCGCATCGTCGGAATTCACCGTTACCATCAAACCGCTGTGAATCAACTGACCCAACCGCTCCCGCAGCTGACCATCGTACACCTGCCGTACAACAGTATAACATACCATACATTGGGACGAAAACCTTAGTACTGTCGACAGAAACCGAAGGAGCTCTGCTTACTACACCACAAGCTACATAAAGCTACAGCCAGCTGTTGCTTGTGCTGCTGCTACTGCTGTTCCTTTCCATGGGTCTTTGCCAGTACCGTCTGTTGCTACGACCGCTACAGCTGTGTTGCCGCCAACTGATCGGTTCCGCGGTCTGGAACCCATCCATCAAGTATCCACCACCGCCTCGTCCACAGCCACCTCCCCTACCTCTTCCCCTCTCTCCTCCCCCCCCCAAAACTTACACAACCATGGCGGGATGTCTCACCTTAAGTTGCATGTTGCTGATGGGGCAGATGGTGAGGGGCACACGGGAGGCGTTGAGGGCCGCCACCAGACGCGGGTCATCAAGGCAGTGAATGCCGTGGTCCAGTCGGTCCACACGGAGCAGCTGAAGAGCCTGAGGAACGAAGAGAATGCGGGGTGGGGAAAGCAGAGACATCCCGACATCCCTAAACTGGCCGAATGAACTGGCCGTACATGTCGTACACGGTTGACAGCCATTGGCGTACTCACCTGCCAGATGTACTCGGGGGATCCCTCTTCCCCCACGTGCGCCGTACGCTTGAAACCCAGTGCCGCGGCACGATTGAATAGAGATTCGAAGTCTCGGGGGGGTCGGCGGAGTTCGGAAGAGTCCAAACCCACCGCCACGATTCTGTGCCGCCAGGGCAGTGCCAGCGTTAGCGCCGTCTCCGCCGTCTCCAGCGGCATGTCCTGTTGTTGGGGCGACATGAGGTTCGGAAGAGGTCTGCAGGCCATGGTTTCGTGTGGTTGTATTTAACATGGTTTTGGTGGGCTATGGATGTAGTTAGTGGCTACGGTTGTAGTGGTTTATTCCCTGTAATGACATCGGAAGTTTAGAGGTTTATGCGACAAAGATGGGTTGTTGACTGATGAGATGTTGATTATGCGACGAGGTGGTACGAACTGTACGAGTACGGCGAGAGACAAAGGGCTCTACTAAAACCGACGACTGCGTCAAACACCATGTAAGTAAAGTTTAATGTTACATCTTAGGTGGGAAAAGAAGAAAAAGAGGGCACGTCAACATCAGAGATATGCCTTTTTCAATTCTCCAACGAATTATTCCGTACGTGTACATTCCGTACGTGTACGGCAAACCGCTTGTCAATGTAGTGTTTCTATGCAAGTTCTACAACTGTGAAGTGTGTGGACTGTATCTGAATCACACTACGAAGCGTTTCGTAATAGGTAGCATGTAGCATAAGTACACGTTTTACTACACATACACACACGTACCGGACAACTGTCGTACTATTGTAGCACGACCCACAACATACCCTTCGGAAACACATGATGTACGACACTGTTATCGCGAACTGATCCTCCGCATCAATCGCCGCATCCACCAGACCTTCCATAATGGTGTCGAAGTCCACGCCGTTGGACAAATGGGTTTGCGGGTCGAAAGAGACCTCCGTGTGGATAACCCGGGAAGCGGCCGCACACTGTGTAAATCACACGTAACAAAAAAAAATCCGAATCCATTCGAATTACATTGTCTTTGTTAGGAATTGGAAAAGCGTGCCCGGGCCCCACCACCTTAGAGACGGCATCATTATTTATCTCTTATCTCTCTAATAGCCTGTCGTTGTAAGACAGAGCGTCGACGTACAAAGTACTGTTGTACAGCACATCCGTACGACAGTTTTTGATAAGTAAGGCAATCGAATTTATCCCCCCCCCCCAGAAAAACAAATCCCAGATCGTACCCGGAAGTACGCCATTGCGAGCTCGTAAAAGTCGGCCCGAGTGCGCAGTACGGCACATCCGGCGTAATAGATGTCAAGGAAGTGCTCGAGGTCTGTGAAGTTGTACGCAGCCCTGCATGCCGCGCACAACAAAGTGCCAAGGGGTGCATTATCTTACCACATAAGATGTAAGATAATTTCGTTACATTCTGTAATAAATATTAATTATTAACTATTAATAATTTTTATACCATTCACGTCGTGCATGAGGAAGAGGCGGTAAGGAGTACGACATGACTACCTGGCTTAAGGTTTGGGTTGGGCTTCTGAAATTGTTGGGGTGATAACGCGCTGTTGACAGCTGTGCCATTTTGTGCCATTCACTGCCGCTAGGACGAAAGCTTAAAGAGTGATAGGAGGCGGAGAAACTCCCCGCCATAGCCGCCAGTCCATGGTCGCCTCTTAACCATTTTCTTGCGATCCTGGCCCTCTCACCCTCCAGCCCAGGAAGTGGAAGCACAGGAAAATGCATGGAGCCCAACCTTTCCCTCATAGAAGCGAAGGATGGAGGAAGGGAGGGAGGGAGTCCCCTTTCCGTGTCCTTACAGCGTATAACTAGGCGCGGTTCTGTGGTGATGAAAACATGCAAGGGGATTTGGTGTTTGGTGTTTGGACACCTCGCTGTATATAAACTGTAATAGTTATTGTACAATGATCGTGAACACTTAACCATGCGTAGCCGCAGCCAAATGTATAAAATGCCCGTCGTGTACCGTGCTGTATGTCTTACCGAGCTGCCTGGACACTTGGATACGGCGGCGGAATGCCATTACGCTCGGCAAACCGCATCATCATTTCGGGCTCAAGGGTGCCCTCCACATGGACATGCAGCTCGGCTTTGGGCGCCCATCGGATGAATCGGCGCAGGGAGTTCGGAATGCCATCTTCGTAATGAGTTGCCGAATCCTGCTGCAAGATGCTGTGCACGTTAACAGATTCTGAAGACTGTTGGCCGAAGGCGTGGTGAGCCAGCAAAAGCTTCAGGAAAATTAGCAACATCCTTGATGAGCGCTCGGCTGGAGCCGGCATCATAGATGCAGGTATGTCCGTCCAGTACTCGTATTGTCTAAGACAGCAGCTATTCCTTTCTTATAGAGCGACGTTAAGATTATACATCTTTATTCCGATTTGCGCTTGCAAACTGATTTCCAAGCAATTTAAAGCCCTACACACTATGGCTACGTGGTGGATAAACTGCAGGCAATAATAGGATTAAAGTTGTTTTATCCTGATACATTCTATGGTGGCTATAGCAAATGTCAAACATGTGCAATGGCCCGGGCACACAAAAGGGTTCCCTCCGTATTGATATATCCGATCAATGGTACGTAAGAAGCATTCCAGACTGTCCTGACCATAGTAAGACAGAAAGCATTTACTTATGATGATGTAGCACATGCAATCATTGAAGTAGCTAGCACGATGGAATTGCACAGCCTCACATGCGGCTACCGTTAACCGTCCACAAGTTCTCAAGATTATGGCTTTTCAGGAATTCAGGTATAGGAACTTAGGAAGTTCAAGTTTACTTATGATCTCTAGTGGTTACAAGATATACATCGAAAATGGTTAAGATATGACAATAGCAATTATTATGTAATGCAGTACCGTAGCGAAGCTGATGGCGAAGCTCGACTCCAAAGGCCGAACGTCGCAGGAAGAAAGAAGCGATCCATCCCTCTCCTATGCTATCTAGATAATTTGTCCCTCTTTAATCTCCTTCGCGTGCCTGAACTCCTTGATCCTTCTTTCTAAGCCCTTCCTTGACTTCCCTTTAAGTCCTTGTCAAACGAGTAGATTAGATGATAAGGCACATGCACCCGCATG
Source organism: Volvox africanus (assembly GCA_030268105.1). NCBI lineage: Eukaryota > Viridiplantae > Chlorophyta > Chlorophyceae > Chlamydomonadales > Volvocaceae > Volvox > Volvox africanus. Next base: position 1,168,825 of record BSDZ01000015.1, on the reverse strand, counting down.
TGCAAGCTTTCAATCATCCTCAACTATAATACAGCCAAATGGATTTGCCCTTGCAGAGGGTGTTGCAGCGCATAACACCCAGTGCATAGGTTGGTTCCTTGCTTGGCTGCGCCCAGCAACAGCCAGCGAACCAGGACAGGACATAATGGGTAAAGCTGTACGGAGTCTCTCCCCGCTCCTTTTCCCTTTCCTTTGCGTTTTTCCCCTTTTGCTGGCCACCGTTGAGACGAGATTCTGGGTTGCAGTGCCAACGCGCATCACACCGACTGTGAGCCAAGAAGGCCAGCGCCACGAATGTTAGTTATCACATTTTGGGTATCATGAACCTCAAGGAAGCTCTCAGGCCTGGGTGCGGGTGCTCCAGCCCTGGCCTTCTCCGGCAGCCGGCTGGCGTTGCCCACACCTCCCCCGAGGAGGGAGGGGAGGGGTCAGAGCTCATCTTTACATAGTAATTACTAATGACTCCCTCTCATGCTTTCAATGCTCTCCAGTGCTACTCGCGGAACGATAAGTCGCATAAGCATCTAAATTTAATCAGTACAACATAACTTCGAGCCTTCGACGGGAGGGTTGCTACATGAGAGGCAAAATTCCGAGCTAGTCGTTGTGGGGACTTCTATAACTTCAGAACGTGCTTAGCGATTTCTGGAAAAAGCAAAATACGTGTGTCCGGGGCCATGTCACCGTTTGGTTTTCAGTTATGTAAAAGCACTAAACCAACATTATTATTGTTATTATTATTGCGAGTGCCTGCACCAATGCGGTCTGACCTTAGCCCGGCCTAAAACCCATCCGGTCTCGACACGGATCATCATCGGAACAGACAAACAGACATATATCACTTTTGATCATGCTCAAGACCGTGCTCGAGACAAAAACATATATCACACATACGTGGATCATCCTGCAAAAGAAAATCCTCCAAATCTAGCGAATTCCAAAACTTGAGGATTTATGCCCGGAGGAACATGCCAGTTATGCAAACCCTGTTTTGAATGCATTTTGGCGAAGCCAGCTTCCTTAGGGGTGAACGGATGAAGAGGGTGCCCCGAAATACAGGCAGGGGGAAGGTAGGGACTGCTGCCGGATGGTAGTGGCCACGGGCGAAGCAAAGTCCCCCTATCCCCCATCCCTTAATCCACATGCAAATACACATATGTACATATTCTTTGTGCGCCACCATCAAACGCTCATCAATCACCACCAGTGATAATTTATTCTATCAACATAAATAAACATGAAGTACACATGACAGATTTTCAACTCACAGTCATATACCACTTTTACTACCATGTACGACACACGTCGCAACGGTCTGGATCCGACGTATGTAAGGCCCAGGGAAGCTTTTAGTTTGCGGCTCCGTCTCCATCCTCCTCCTTCCCTTCCTCAGTACCAAAATCCTTGCAGGCCAGTAACTGCTTCGTCTTGATTAGGAACTCCCGCTCTACCAATGACCGTAAGGACGACGACCCGCGGGCGAGCAAAGTGGTATGTTTTATGTGCTGTGTGGGCTGCACAATCCCGCAACCGTTACCGATACTGGCGCCGCCCATTACCTCTTTTCGACACACGTATTTGGCCTTGTCCTCAGGAGTCTCGGATCCCGCCCACAGACCTGGATCCGGGGGATCATCGCAAGCGTGAACCAAACTGAGTGAGCGTCATCCGGCAGAGATACGCGCGTTGAAATCCCTGCCGGAATCACTTGTAGGCTGTTAGTACCTCCCTCCCCTTTTTTGACGTACTACTGGTACGGAATAAAAGCGATTGCACCGTCGCTGACATAGTAGTGTCACATATATGGCAATACATGATCATCACAACGGATTCCTCCATTGCTCCCTCCGCAACGAAAGGGAAGGCGGGAAAGCGGTATGTCTTGATATGCCTTGATATGTCGATCATCAATTGCAAGTTGAGAAAAGTTCAAAAACGCGGTGGCGTCCAGCGGCCAGCCGGCATGTATGCCCATATTCCATAATACTATGCGGCGCACGGAAACAAAGAAACAAAGAAATAAGTAAAGAGACAAACAAAACGCACTTACACAAAAACACAAAGGCACGCACATGCACATACTAGGAGGCCGCATACCCGTTGCCAGAGTGACGAGCGATCCTTCGGCTCGGCATATGGCGAGCAGCCAGCCCCGCATGAATCGGCTGCTCGGGTCCGCAAGGTCGCGCGCGGGTCCGGAGAAGTTCGCCAGATCTCGGGGCTGCAGCCAGAAACGATGACGCAGCTCAAAGTCCCCCTAACGAGCACCGGCAGAGTGCCGTACCGTTAGCGTAGGAAGGATGCAGGCAGGGACGAAGGAGGTTGTGGGGGTTGAGTTGGGATCCCGGAAAGGGGCGGGGAAACGGGTGAAACAAGACAGCTCCGAACAACTCCTCCGAACGACCTATGTCGGCGGGCAGGGGGGAGTCTAGGAGAGACCCGTGCCCCTTGAAGGGGTCCTCCCCTCTCTCTTCTTCTCTTTGCACTCCCTCGTGTCCTCTGGCTTTTGGGGATTCTCATAGAAATCCCCAAGTGCATATCTACTGTCGTGCTGATATACAGTCACCGGACATTGCATTGATGGTCTCTCCTCCACTGTTGAACCCGAAACCGAAGGACTCGATGCCCCCTCACCTGTTCTAGCTGCTGCAGACACCAGCAGTTGCTGTCCCCGGGGTCGCTCTCCAGCTGGAAGCACCGCCCATCCGGCTGCAACTGCTCCTTGCCGCTTGACAGCTGCAGCGGCTCGAGGGGGCGCAGGGGAAATCCCACCTGCGTGAGGGCACCCAGGGCCAGATTCCTGGTGGTCAAAGAATGAGGCTTTGGCTCGGAGTCAGGACAGCCCGAACGAAGACCTTGACACCACTAGGCCTTTCAGCTTACAAAAAGCAGCTTGCCATAATTTGAGTGCGCACGAACAACACGAAGCGCTGCTGAAGAGACTTCAAATCGCAGGTTGGAAATAACCTGCGGCAAGTCTATGGAAAGGCAAGTCTATGGAAAGCCGAGTGGATTTAGGAATAAAGATCATGTAACCAATCACATCACATGACCGCCGACCAAGAGCCCGCAAGGTAGAGACTGGTGGATAACAATCTCAGGCAACATGTACGGAAAAAAACCCTAGTGACGCCGGCCTGTACACATACTCCATAACCCTAAGTGCGTAACCTGTCATTCAGTTCCGCAGCACCCCTCCGCAGCGGGCAGGGGCCGCTAATCCACCACCCCTCCGCATCGCCGACTCACATCGCCCTGACCCACATCACCGACCCACATCGCAGTAAAACCGGTTTTCATCCCGAAAGCTGATCAGAATGCTGGCGTGTGAGTTGGGCGCTGTCCAGCCGTCATGCCACACCTGAGGTGGACGGAGCGGGGTGGCGGTGGAACGGTGATGACATCTCAGATATAACTTTTTGTCACGAGGAGGAGGTGATGATTAGAGCCCATGTATCATAAGTTCGTTACAACTCCTTATATTTGTGCCACATGCCCGACAGTCGTCAGGGATCAATAAGGCGATGAGATCTATGTTCCTGATGCTGCGGCATGGCGGCCCTTCTGAAAACCTCACCTCGCCACCTAAGTAGGTGACATCGAAGCCCAGCCATTGCAAGGCGGCACCTAGGAGAGCCACGTGTTCAAAGCAAACGCCGCCCCAGCGCTTGACCAGCTGTATTTGTGTGTATAGGCGGGGCGGGGCGGAGAAAGAAGCCGGAAAGAGTGGGTGGAAATGGGACAATGTGACCAGTGGAGCCACAGTTCTGTGCAAATTCGGGTAGCTTATCCTAAGCGGCCTGGGAGACATGGAGAGCGAGCCGTGGATAGTCTAGGAAAGCAGAAAAGGTGCGATGACGCCCTGCAATCATTATGGAGATCACTTAGGGTTGTATACATGAGTAAATAGAACCAATTATTGGCTTTTGACGGGATCGCTAAAATTTCAAGTTGGAAAACAACATTTTTCCTCTTGCCATTCGGTCCGCGATGCCTGCCACATCCAAGTCCGGATCTACAGGATGCCCACAGACGATGGGAAGAGAGCTGAAAGGAAGCGTCCGGACGTGGTTTGAATATATCAACTTGAGAGAATCTGGGTTGGCGCCATGAATCAGCTGCGAGGGGCTTACCCCTATAACTTGGAGGTATGCATTAAAATCGAAGCACGTACTAGGCGACATCTTTTAACAACCAAACACGAGGAGATACAGCGCATAGCTTTTGAGCTGGCTCTTTGATTGGAAACTTGGCTTAGGTTTGCTCCGAAAGTGGGGCCAAATCAACAGCGACAGACAGAGATGCGATCCCATACCAAATTATGAATACAAGATTCTATAAGGGATGCGGAATCGTCTTTCTGGAGTCTACAACTCTACGGTAAGTGCGGACCTGGGTCGTTGTAACCGCTAACTTTCATGAGCTACAGACGTACAGAGCTAGTCGGCAGTTCGATTTTTTTCCATGCCGCAAGCTCGCAATCTGCACGGCATCAGCCTTGATAAAATGGTAATCCTTGGTTGCCTGAAACTTACAAAGCCAATGTTCACGAGGTCAGATCAGCTGATTTTGTCTGCTGGTTACACCCACCATGACCATCCCGAACACTTTGCAAAACCCGGAAACCCCGACGTCCCCCAACCCCCCTTCCAAACACACACATACACAAACTCAACGCCGCAACGCCTCACTTTATTCTGTTCAATATCTCTCTCTCCCTCTCTCTTTTCTCTCTCCTGCTCTCTCTCTCTTCCTAATGTCCTCAGTCCCTCCCTCCCCTCACACATACACACATCATAATGGACCTAAATCTCCTCTTCCTTGGACCAGATCAGATCATATTAGATCAGATCAGGTAAGTGTCTAAAATACTCTCCAAACAGCCATGTCACAGCTCCTCCCCACCCCTCAACCCCTTCCGCACGGGACACGGGGAAGGGTCCTGCACCCGAGCACATGGGTTTTCTTACCCCGCTCCGCCCGCCCGACCCCAACACAACCTAGATTACACCACACCGTACCATACCGTACGGCAGCCACGCGTCAAAAACCACGGCAACATGATGCTGCAACTAGGCTCAATCAATAACCCACCAGAACACAACAGAACATGACACACCGTCCGACGCTTTGACGCTTCCTGCATGTCTCTCCGTACATCATCCGTACAGATAAGGCCCCTCTCTCCTCGCAGATAGCAACAGTACGAACCCGCAGATTTTCTAATCCTTTCTCGAAAGAACTCTCAGAGGCTTTTCTCAACCAACCAATAGCCGTAGCAACCGTACACCTGCCGTAGCAGCCGTACACAGCCGCCGTCAAGATGCGCGTCAATAAGATATGACTACGACCAAGAACCACCATGTCGTACATTTGAACTTAAAACTAATAAAAGTAGGATACCAATTTAAATGTTGCACATGTAGCTGATATAACATTAAAACCTTTTCTAGGAAAGATACAAATATTAGGGAAGATACAAAAGATACAAAAATCTACAACACACACCCCTTTCAAATGCACCGCCTCGCGACGGTACGGCAATACACATATCTCTCCCCTCGCCCTTCCCTTCACCCTCCATGCGCGTTCTTCTCCACCCTCCCATCCTCCCACACATACACACGCTCAAACACACACCGCTCCCCACGGCTCAGGTATTTCTTCATCTTTCCTCACCCATTAACTGTTACGACAATTGCTTCAGGATCAGCAGGATACGGAGCAGCCGCCAAGACGGGCGTGGGTGGCGGTGGCGGATTCGCGGCCTCCACTGGGGTGAGGCCGCCACTCAGGGCGGGCTGCGGCACCTCCGCAGCCGCTGCCGGAGGCGGCGGCAGCGGCGGCGAAGCCGTCGCTGCCGCTGCCGCCTGCAGTATGCTGTTCCTTACTGGCGGCCAGAACGGAAAGAGCGTGTCTCGGGGTACACCAGCACGAGACGCCTGCTGTGCAGCCAACTGATCGACGACATCGACAGCCACCTCAGTGGCGACCTGCATCCTGCTACTGCTGCCGTTAGGTCTGCTACTGCCCACCATGCTGCTGCTGCTACCGCCACTGCTGCCGGACGCCACGTTGGATAGTACGGCAGCCAGCTCGCGGACCTGGTCGGGGGGACTGGAGGCCAGCTGCAGTATGGACTGCAGGGAGGGTGACTCCAGAAAGGCCGGCTCCACGCCTGTGAAGTACGGCAAAAAAACGCTCAACGTACATGATACCGTAAAGCGACGTATACCAAAGGTTGTGTGGAAATTTCACTGCGAGAATTTCTAGATCCGCACAATCATGCAATACTTGCAGGCAGTAGCAACAGCAGCAGGATAAGCAGCGGGGAAACCCCCTTACCGTTTCTGCCCCCCCTAATCCCTCACACAGACAGACACGGACAGACAGACACGGCTCCGGCAAAACCCCTGGAGTGCCGCGCGCGACCCACCTAGCACACTGGCCGCCAACTCGGTAAGTTGCTGCAGGTAAACCTGTACGGCAGACAAAGCAAAGAAATCTGTACGGCATGTCGGTTCATATTCAACCTACCCACCTAAAACGTGATTCATATTCTTCCTGTAAAAAGCATTCCACATCGCAGGTAGCAAGAGGTGAACAAAAGGTTGCTAGGACAATATAATGTGTGCATCAATTATGTACGAGGTAGAGAGTTGAAGTACGAGATTGCGACATTAAGTACTATTATTACGTTCCTGCGAGATCCGTACATTACCGTACCTGCTCCCCGGGATCCAGCGGTGGTGCCAGCAGATCCACCACCTGCTGTACGGGGACCAATCCCCGTCCAGGCACGTACAGCGGTGGCGGCGGCGGCGCTGGCAGCGAGCCGATAAACGGCAGCCGCGGCGTCAGCGACGCCGCTGCCAGGCTGTAGGCCTTACGCAGCCGGTCTCGAAGGAGGAGATCCAAACCCCCAACGACCCAGCCAACTAACAACGGTCGGAGCTCACGAGCTTCCGGAGACAGCAGGAAGGAAGCTAATTCCTATGTGGTGGCGGTGTCGGGGGGATTGGGGGATTGGGGAGGGGGCAGAGATCGCGGTGGAGATCCGGGAAACGCATTTCAGATATAAGGCCCAGGGGGAGGGAGAGGTACGATCGGGCGATGTTTGCCCTTCTAGGCCTCAAAACTGAGTAAGGTTTGTATCTGGACACGCCACTTGCACCGCATTATTCTTAATACACATTCTACATGTTTTAAGCGTACGGCACAACATCTAAGCTTTACAATTCGTACACGACTGTCAAGAACGATTTGGAGGGGTGTTTTTCCAACGCGCGCACACATACACACACACCTGCACACACACATACCTGCACACTAGCTCCCTCCGCCGGCAGCGCGTCGAAGTCCACAAAGCCCTGGTGGCTGTCAGCCACGTAACCAAGAGCCGCATTCAGCAAGGCAGCGAGGCGCCGGGCGGCCAACTGGCCCCCCGGCTGAGGGTGGGGGGGGGGAAAGGGAATATGAGTGTGTGTGTGTATGTGCATGTGTATGTGCATGTGTATGTGCATGTGTATGTGTATGTGTGTATGTGTGTATGTGTGTATGTGTATATGTGTATATGTGTATATGTGTATATGTGTATATGTGTATATGTGTATATGTGTATATGTATATGTGTATGTGTATGTGTATGTGTATGTGTATGTGTATGTGTATGTGTATGTGTATGTGTATGTGTATGTGTATGTGTATGTGTATGTGTATGTGTATGTGTATGTGTATGTGTGTGTGTATGTGTATGTGTATTTGTGTATATGTGTATGTGTATGTGTATGTGTATGTGTGTGTGTGTGTGTATGTGTATGTGTATGTGTATGTGTATGTGTATGTGTATGTGTATGTGTATGTGTATGTGTATGTGTATGTGTATGTGTATGTGTATGTGTATGTGTATGTGTATGTGTATGTGTATGTGTATGTGTATGTGTATGTGTATGTGTATGTGTATGTGTATGTGTATGTGCGCGATCACACTCGCGAGAGCCAGAACCAGAGTGTGTGTGTGTGAGCGAGAGGGAGGGAGAAGGAAGGGGGAATCATCCCAGCTGAGGAGAGGGGTAATGATGGGATTTAGATCCGAAAGAACTTATGTGCACACGAAACACATCTAAACGTTATAATCAGGAGGGGGCATAAGAAGGGGAAGGAAAGATGAGGTTAAACGGAACCAGACTCCTAAGAAAAAACGTGAATTGCTCCCAACCGACCCAACCACTAACCTCCGTTCCCGGTGTGGCAACGTCTCGGATGAGCAGGAGGTCCCTCAGGAGCGCCGAGGCGGTTGAGGAGTCGTTGCGGAGAACCTGTACGACAACATAATCATCGTACAGGAACTCGTTAGGCGCTCCTAGCTCAGCAGCAGCAGATCATCCCATGGACTGTGCGCCAGGGTATGGTTAATGAGAGCGTGACACACCCCTATACGGCATGTGTTTTGTGTGTTTTGTGAAACGTACGGCGACCCCCGGGGGAACAGGGGAGTGTGTGGGTTCAATTAACACCGACTTTCGCCTCTCACCACCCGGCCCCGCTTTCGTACACTGGTCCGAAGCCATCCTCCAATGCCGCCAATATATTCACCATTAGATCCTTTACAGACTGTCCCAACTAGGATCGCTAGTAACGCCTCATCATACACCGTACGCCGTACGAAATCGATATATGCCGTACCTTCCTCGCCACGAAGGGGTAGGCCTGTGCCACCATGGCGTATTGCGGGTCGCCCGCCAGTGCAATTCCCTCCAGGGTGGCAACACTGCAGTACAAAGATCCGTAATTGGGCCTTAGCGCCGTACGAGTGGGTTATCTAATCGTATAAATGACACGTGTACTTGTTGTTGAAGGGAGATAGGAAGTATGGAAGCTGCCACTACTTGATACGGAGGTAAGAAGAGGTCAGAAGTATAAGACACTAGGCAACTGCCGTACACTAGCCACTTGTACGCCGTACAAACGGAAGCCTCTTAAGGGCCATCTGAGGAGGTGGATGGAGGACACACAGACGTCAACTCCCCACCCATCCCCCCACCCAAGCCAAGTAACTTACCACCCTTCTCCGTACATCCATTCTCTCAACCGAACCCTGTCCTGCAGTCCGCCTAGATATGGTAACGCAGTACAATTCCGTGCCGTACAAGGCTTGGGTCTTCACAGGCTTTCGAGGGTTCCGTAAAATCATTGGTCACACCCAATTTCCCCCAAACACACATACACACACACAAATACAGCCTTACCTCCGCGCCAACAAGCTCATGTATGGCGGTACGGAAAAGGGAATCTCTAGGGTAGCTGCCAGCAGGTCCTGGCTAAGTGCGGAGAAGTTGAAGGCAGCTGCGCCGCCGCCGCGAAGATAGGGGGACAAAACCTAGGGTATTGCGGTGTACGGCGAGAAAGGGGGTTATGTGTGTGTGTGGGGGGGGATGTTGCGAAAATCCGCGAAGATCTACCAATCCAACTCACGCAATAGTGCGAACAGTTCTGAACTGGCGGTGCCTTTTGGCCGCCGACCCAAAGGCGGCGAAAGCAAACGGCGGCGGTAACTCTGACTGTCCAAAGGTAGTGAAATCCCTTGACGTTTAAGTGGCTGTTAAGAACTACGGACCCGATCACAAGAATCCTTACACCCAGAGGGGTGCCCAGATGTACCCAGATTTTCATCGTCTATTCGCCCTCCCCCTGCCCCTTCCCCTGCCCTCCCTGATTCCCCACCCTATCCATGACGGGTATGATGAGGGCCCTATCCGGGTTAGGGGGCAGGAAGCCCAGCTCCACGAAGTCATCGATGAGGGCGGACCAGTCCCGGTTGGCGAGGTGTATCGTGGCGGATACCATTGCCTAAACAGGACACGGGGACACGGGGAAACAGGACACGGGGACACGACACGGAGCAGGGGCACGGGGGCATTTCAGGTCCCTTCCCAGCTCCTGACGACGACAACCGGATTACGACATATATATGGGTTCCAACTACGCCGGTAAACTCGATTGGAGTCCCTGTGGGAAAAAGGGGAAAAACATGCTTCCCCCACCTCTTCCCCCTCCCCCCCACAAACACACGCACCCCCACACCTCCCCCCCACACACACATCTCCCCCCCCCACACACAAACCCCTCCCGCCATACACACTCCTGCCCCCACACACCTGCCTATCCCGCTGCGGTATCTCCGCCACCAGCCCGAAATCCAGAAGTGCCAGTTTGCCCGCGTGTGGTCCCTCCGTCACCTGCGTGGAGGCCAGCAGAGGTGCGAGGCCAAGGACATGTGCGGTAAGACGGCAGAAGATAGGGTCAACAGACAGACAGATAGGTAGGCAGACAAATAGGGTCAACAGACAGACAGATAGACAGGCAAAGGAGGAAGCAGGACTCCGCCCAAGTCAGCGAGCCACTGCTGCGATATGCCACCACCTGCAACGCTGACAGGTGTAGGATCAGACAGACGCATTCGTGAGAACCGACAGACACACGGACAGGTGAGCCGCAATATCCATGCTGTCATAGCCAGAGTGAGTGGGAATACGAACAAAGCTGTAAGTGTGTAAGACTTGAACTTTACTTGAAATTCAAAACAACCTCAACCCTAAGAATCAACAATATATCAGTTCCCAGGTCCTAAACGCCTCCGAATCAGCACAAGTACTTGTGAATCAGATTTACAAATTGAGCATTTGAGAAACAGTCTGGTGAATCTAAGATACTTCTAGGAAATCTACACCGGAGATCTACATCTTCGGGGAGCCAAGACGGGTCCTGTGTGACCAAAACACACGAAATCCAGCCATAAAACCCCGAACCCCCACGCGCGGCCCCGGGGAGGGAAGGAGGAACGGGCCGCAGAGCTGTGCCAAAAGTGACCCCCACCCCACCCCACCCCACCCCACAACTGGCAGTCGCAAGGCCCACACAGATCAAGAATGAGGGGAAGGCGGCGGCCAGTGTACGGCAAGTGCGCCCCACCTTCAGCAGATTTCCCGGGTGTGGGTCTCCGTGGAAAAAGCCGATCTCCAGAAGCTGAGTCAGAAAGGCCTCCTGCCCCACCTGGAGCGAAAAAGGGAGAGACGACGAAGAATGTTCGCGTAAGTACTCGGAGGTACGAAAATGCAAGGAATAAATATAAAGGGATATACGACATGTGAAGGGTAATACGACATACACATACACGCATACACGCACGCACACAAACACACACAACAGGAGACGCTATACCATGATGGCATAGCGTCAAACACAACCCTGCCCACCTACCCGGCTATCCCAGCCATCCCCTCCCCCCCCATTTCCCCCCCATCCCCAACATACACACACACACACACTCTCACGCACCTTGACCAGTCCTCGGATCTCTCCCGGGCTCAGCGTCGTAAGTTTGACTCCGGTAACCCACTCCATCGTAAGGACACGTCTGCGGGGCAGGGAAGCGTGGGGTTGGGGGGTGGGGTGGGGCAAGGTAGAAACAAAAACCCTGGCATCCCCCCTCCCACCCGCTAACTCCCCCCTCTATCAGCACCAGCTGGTTTGCTTTATTCGACGTCTTCCCCCTCTCCACGCCCCAAATCGAGGTAGTTGACTTGCCTGGTGGTTAGATCCATGTACGGCTTTGGAATAACGATTTCTTTCGCAGCGAACTCGCTTTCTTCAAGAAGCTGTGTGTAGCCTCGTCCGGGGCGGGGGCGCGGGGGTGGCGGGGGCGGGGGGGTAGCGAGGGCGGGGGCGGGGTATCGTACTTTTTCGTGTGTGTATTAGTACGCTTTATGTTCTTGTACGTCTTGAAAAGCCGGTCGGGTAGGTCGACTGGTTGCCGAGAACAGACCCGCGGACAGGCAGCTAGACAGGTGAAACCCAATGACAAGGCAGAGACAGACAAACAGGCGGACGAACAGACCGACCTCGGCCATCCGCGCGGCGTTCAGCGCTTCATTCCGGAAGTCCATCTCTGTGTATAGACCCTCCGCGAATGTGGACAGCAGTCTCTGGTAGTCGGTGGTTTGGGCAGTAAATCGCTTTACCAGCTTCTCGTACACGCCCACCGCACGGCGCATGACGTACAGATCCTGGTATGATCCAGATGCGTGTCGTACACGGACAAGATGAGAAATGTGGCCGTCCAACATAACAGGCAACGGCGAATGACTGGGCATAATCGCCGCCTCCCGCTCCGGGATGGGCGTGGAAAGCGGGGGTTTTAAATTACCCTTTCCCGCTTCCCCCCCCCATCCCGGGGAAGCGGGGAGGGGCGGTGTCAAAACCCCGCTTTCCACGCTCTTCCCCTCTCACATGGAGCGTACCGCTCTCCCCTCTCACCCGAACTCGCGCTCACTTTAATTTCTCAACCCCCGTCTTGTTCGAGAACACACACATCTCGCCCCCCCAAGGTCATCCTTAGCAACTGCCTCCGCTGATCCCCCTCCTCCTCAACCCCTCTTATCATGTACACACACACACACACACACACACACAAACAAACACACACTGTTCTACTCGGCGCCGCAAACGTGCACACCCCTCGCCGCCTACCATCCCTTCGCATGTGCACCCTTTAACTTCGCGCCCTTGAAAGAGGACGGCGCTCCTGTGTCCCATGGGTCTGTGGTCTGTTCCTAAACCCCATCTCCCCACCCGTCGCAAGTTTTGCATGTTCACTCTTCTCCCCCCCCTCCCTTTCCCCTCCCTCTTCCTATCTTCCCTAACCCTCCACCGCCCGCCCTCTGCCCCTGACCTTGCTGATGGTCGCCAGTGCCTGCGGCCGCTGCACCTTCACCGCCACCTCCTCCCCGGTGATACGCAGGCGTGCCCGGTACACCTGTACAGTACGACATGCGTACGGATACGCGTGTTAGGGTGTGTGCCGTAACTGTCGTAATGTAATTGTCGTAAACTAAAAGAGGACACAGCGAATAACTGACGTTACGAATGTGTATTTCAATATCAAAGTACGACACAAGAAAGGTCATCCGGATGGCCAATATGGGTGAATGTGTGTGTGTGTGTGTGTGTTCGTACGTCACCTGCCACCTACCTGTTCACAAGTACACACACGCCCACAAACAGAAACACACACACACACACACCTGTGCCAGGCTGGCCGCTGCGATGGGCTTCTCCGAGAAGTCGGAGAAGATCTGCTCCAGGGGCGCCCCCAGCTCCTTTTCCACCACCGCCCGGGCTTGGTCGGTGGGGAATGGCTCAATGCGGTCTTGCAGCTTGGAAAGCTCGCGGAGGACGTCGGGGGGCAGCACGTCGGGGCTACGGAGGTGACACCGGGGGGGGGGGTAAGCGGGGTGGGCAGTGGGGTGGGCAGTGGGGAGTGCGGAGTTTTTTTTCCATCCTCCTTTTATACGTCCGTATTGACGCCCCTCGCCGTACTCCGTACTCCCCCAGACTGCTCACCGAATACTGAGTATCTGTCCCAGCTTTATGAAGGTAGGCCCCAGCCTCTCCAGGTTGTTCACCGCCTCCCGCGCCAGGCCCGCCCGGTCGCGATCCAGGCGGCCGGACAAGACCGCGTTCGCCAGCTTGGTTAGCCAGGGCGCTGTGCGGATGGGAATGGGGGGGAGGGGGAAATGGGGGGGAGTCGGATAAACGAGGCATGATACCGCTGATAGGGATGGGCGGGGGGGATGGGGAGGTGATGGTGAATACACAACCCATGGTACTGAGACGCCGTTGAAGGAATACAACAAGTAACCGTCAAGAGGGAGTGAGAGGCAGCGGGGAATACAGCAAATGAAACGACCCAGCTGATGGTGGCACTGAAGGAAGGAGGCAGGACTAACCACCGTGAAGGCGGGTCGGGTGATGGCGGCTGACGTCATCGGGAGGCTGTGAATGCATGACTCAACCCCCCGCACCTGATCCAACCTGACCTCACCGCACCGCACCCAATCCCACCCCAACTTTTAAAAAGAGCCTTTTGTTTGGCCTTTTAGGGCATTCCTTGTTTTTCATCAAACACACACACATACTAACAGACATACTAAGAGACATACACACACACATCGCCCTCGTGTGCTGTTCCAAACCCAGTCCCATATCGGCTCAAAACACCCTTCGACGGCATATTTGAAGACGCCATCAAGCCTGCCCTCCATACATAGATTGTGTGATAAAAAGTAATAAAAAGTACGGAAATGCATACGGATGTACGGATGCCAAATACACACGTAAATTGAGTACGGAAACATTTACACAATCCGTACACGCTCGACCCGACATCACAGACCGAGCGATTGCCCTACAACCAACACTGATAACTGTGAACCTTCAAGATATGTGCCGTACACCACACTTATACTGTCATTTCCGTACGTGCTCCACCACCACCAACAACAACAAGAACAACAACAACACCAAGACCCACCCGACACCGCAGCAAATTTCGTCCATCGTCCTGCCAGCTCTCCCGGTCGGCCGCCCCAGTACGATGCAATGCGCTCTTCGTTGTACACCAGCGGCAGTCCGTCCTCGTCCACCTCATCTGGGTCGAAATCGGCCGAGTCCAACCGCCGACGGGAAACGTACGACACACTCTGGAACAGACAAAGTACGGCAGGGAAATAGAGGATGAGTGACAGTGTGCTTTACATATTTGTGTGTAGGGGCTGTGTGTATGTGTGGTGAGGTAGTAGGAATAAGCATGGGAAATCAAACCCAGAGAAGCCGGGGATTAGGGCCGGCCAGGGTGATGAGTCCACTGACAACATGATGACGGAATGCCTGTCTATGCCTGTGCCTGGAGCTCTGCACGGAAGGACGTAAATGGAGGCTCAGGGCAGGAGCGTCACCAGTTGTCCGTGCGCTCACCCGAACGTCACGCAGCTTCAGGTCGCGAAGCTCTGTGGAATCCACCCCAAGATCCTTGAGCTCGCGTATGTCTTCGATTTGGCCGGCCATGCCTGGGATGCCGCGCGCACGCGTTGTGGTTGCCGCTGACATGACGCCACGACGTAACCCTCTTGCGACTTGTGGCCAGTAAGTGACTGCTGCACGCCGCGCTCCAATCGCATTAACATCATGAAGGCCTAATGAAGGAACGTTTGAGAGGCGTGTGCACATGTTCCTTGTGCGTATTGTCAATTGAGAAATCATACAAATGAAGCTGCACAGCTCTATAACTTATTTACCCGTTATTGAGATAAAGGATTACACGTAATCTGATTGAACGACATGGGCATATAGAAGACTGGTGGATTTAGGAAATGGCGAACGGTTGGTGTACGGACGAGTGGCTAACTCGCATCGCAACATCAAGCTTGTCTCAAGGCTATGTAATTCAATAGTTAGAGAATGTTCATTAGGTGCATTATTCTTTTTTCCACTCTTTGTCAGTTGTAAGGGTCTTCTGTGAATCCGAAGTGCAAATCTGCCCTCATTTCCTTATCATGGCGCCTCGCAGCAATAGTTCCCGATCTCAGTGTCTTAGACAACGCCCGTGTAGTAATCGTGGCCGTGCAAACAGAAGGGCATCTGGTTTCGCTTCGGCAGATGCCACCTCAAGCTCGCGACTTCTGGCGCTTCCCGTTGACCTACTCTTAGCTATCTGTCATCACATTCCACTTAATGATATCGCCTGTTCCGTTCGTCTAACTTGCACAGCCTTTCGGGACGCGCTGAATGCACCGGAGCATCGCATCGTTCGACTCTCGGAGCCTGTCCAGCCAGCTGCATTTGAGTGGGGTCTGCAGAATGGATTCCCTTGTGGGGACAGAAACGCTGTCGAAGCTCGAAAAAGGGCCAGGTCGACAAGTTTGCTCGATGGATTGACTTTCGAAGAGAAAATACTGCTGTCGGAGCTTACCGCCGGGACTGGCATACTTCCCAACCTCGTCGCCCTCCACCGCAATGCTGGCTGCCCAGGTCACTGCGGTACCCCTCGAGCTGCTGCGGTGGGAAGCCACCTCCATGTTCTTCAATGGCTAGAAGCGGAAGGAAGCTGTTTGGGTTGCTTGCGCGTCCAGCAGGCCGTGGGCGCTGGCACGTCTTTGACCGTGCTACAGTGGTATATTGACCGTGAGGACGCACACCTTCCGACTCTCTTTGGCGCCGCTTGTGAGGACGATGACCCAGATCGTCGTCAAGCCAAACTGCAGTACATGGTTGACAGGTACGGCAAAGATGCCGTACTCTCGTGCCGCGCGACTTCCACCGCGGCGCGTCGCGGTGACATCAAGACGCTGGCCTGGTTGAAGGATCTCGGTGCAGATATCGATACGTTAACGTTCGTTGCTGCTGCTGGCGGCGGCGATGTTGCGGCGGTGATGTGGGTCACGGCCAATTTGACGAGCGGCGACGCGGCAACGTCATTGGCGGCGGTGCATCAGGCCGCAATAGAAGGTCGGGTGGAGATGCTGCAGTGGCTTAAGGAGCGGCTGGTGCGGCCGATGACACCGGCGCAGTGGCATTGGGTGCTGGCAATGGCGGCGGCAGGCGGCCATGTGGCTGCTGTACGATGGTTGGTACAACAGGTGGATCCGGATCTGGAGGCCCTGGAGGCGGCGGCGGAGGGCGGGCACTGCGAGGTACGGTCCCCGCTCAGCAATCATGAAGGCCGTATTATAAGTTATTTTTATGGTCTAGAATGCTTTCCGGTCCTTGAGCCTCTTGGTTTTTCCGGGCCTTGCGAGTTCACAGAAACTTGTAATCATTATGTACTACTAATATTTTCATAATAATTTGTAAAGAAATATTTTATTGTTATTGTTACGAATGCTATTATTCATCTTAATTAATGGATTGTATTGTACCGCACCGGAATCCGCAGGTTATGCTCATCCTGCTGTCCCGCGGCGTCAGGCCTTCCCCCATTGCTTTGGAGGCAGCGGCTAAATCCGGCAGCGTCGCCGCCATGCAAATATTGTTAGACAAAGCCGCGGGAGCACCAACTTCGACGTCGGCCAGTGGCGACGGTGTTAGCAGCGGCGCTGAAACGGGGGCTGCTACCGCTGCCGCCGCCATACCTGCGGAGGGCGCCGGTGGTAGGGGGCCCGGTGAAGCAGCCGCCGCCGCCGCCGCCGCCATCTTGCGACCGCAGGCGTACAGGGCCGCTGCGTTTTCGGGCTGCTGCAGCTGCGGCGGCGGCAGTGAAGCCGTCGCCGTCGCCGGCAGCAGTAGCGGTGGCGGTGGCAGTAGCGGCAGCCTGGTTCCAAGCCCGGACCGTGGTCGTGACTGCCTGGCACCGTTGCAGTGGTTGGAGCAGCATGGCTGTCCTGCGGGTGGCGAGGTGGACCGGGAGGAGGCGATGGGGGCTGCAGCGCTGATGGGCAGCAGGGCGAGAGTTGAGTGGTTGCGGGCGCGGGGCTTCAGATGGACGGCCCAGACCTTTGCGGCGGCTGCGGCTTCTGGGTGCATTCGGCTGGTTGAGTGGATGGCAGCACAGGCAAGTGGGAGGGGTGAGGAAAGGCAGCTTGCTTACCGAGTGGGGCGTCTACCCTTAACTCCCTAAGCCGGGGTGTGAGGGAGCCTTTTTGACAAATAGAAACCAAGCGCCGGCCCGTCCCAATTTTCCGACTCAACCCAGTGGAGAATCCAGATATGTCGATATGCACCTGGTAACCGCCTTGTACTATAACGCCCCACCTCATCTCACCCACCCCAACCCGCTCGTAATTATTTAGTAAATGATAAGAATTTGATTAATTAAATTAAATTAGAAAATGAAAAAATAGTAATTAACTTATTTAATCTCCGATGTTATCCTCCTGGACTTGCGTGTCAGTTTCGTTGCAGCAACGCGTTCGTTATATCGTCCACTCTCGGGAAATAGAAAAAGAAGTGGTCCGCTGTCACATGGATCTCCCAAAACCCCTCCTTCCCGGACTTCCCTCCTCCGCAGGGATGTCCCATGGGGCGCCGCGGTGACGCGCTGCTGGCCGCCGGCGCTAACTCCGATACCGCCATGCTGGCGGCGCTGCGACGGTTGGGCTGTCCCTGGTCCGCTGACGTACTTCCGCGTGCAGTACAGGGCGAGCTGTACTTGGGCTCGTTGGCGGGAAGCGGCGGCGCTGATGGCGCTGGCGGCGCTGGCACTCGGTTACTGATTCGGTGCCGCCAGGAGGTGATGCGGTGGATGGTGGCGCACGGCTGTCCCGTCACGAGCCAGGTACGACACCGACTAGGGTTTAGGAATGTACGGCTCGACCAGGAAGACGTCCTGAAACCACCGAATGGGGAGCCTAGCCTTAGTTTTATAATAACTGGCTGAAGCGGGGCTTCGGAAAACCCCTCGCTGTTGGGATCGTCCGTTTTTTGAGACGCCCAAAAGTGATATTCCCGTGTTTCACATCATGTACATCAGCAGTATCAATAGCAATAGCGCAGCGGCAGCGGATGCCTCGTGCATGGTTTAGTACGGGTTTTGTGTTTTGTTTTCTTTTCACGCTCGGGGCCGGGCGGGCCGGGGAAGCCACGCCGCTACAGATGTGGGCGGCCAGGCCGATGTGCCGTCTTTGTTGGCATGTCCCTTGTGCATGGTGGTTAATTGTTTAGCTCCTCAACAGCCAGGTCCCTGTATCCCGGTCCCCCGTCTATTCCCCTATTCGCCGCCCGCGTACCGCTGCCGGCCGGTTAGCCGCCACGCAGCCCTTGCCCACCCTCCCGTTGAGGGAGCCGGAGGACAGACCCGGTCCATCTCCTCAGCGCGATGATGTCCTTCGCCGGTATTGAACCCCCCACCGGTGTCCCCACCTCTCATATAAAAGCCGATAGTATACATAATGACGGTTTCTCTGTTCCTTTTTACTGCTTCAAATTTGGGCCGTGGCGACTACGTAGTGTACATCACAGCTCCTTTCCACTTCATGACGTCAGCCATCATCCGATCCTCACGGTTAGTTAGTCCTCGTTCCTCCAGTATCAGCACCAGGATTCGGGTTTTTCGACTTCACCCTCTCGCCCACCCAACACCGCCCCTTCCTAAAATCGTTCCCTCTCCCGGCATCTCGACGTCCCCCTCCTACCACATAAAACCATCCCGCTGAAGGCGTACAAGGTAGCGCTCCAGTGCGGCCGTAACGACGTGGCGGACTGGCTCAGGCGCTCCGGGAAGTTACACTGAGGCGTGATCCGTGGCGTGTACGACATCGTTTGCGATTCTGTCACAAGGATTCTGTTGGGAGTTTGTACGTTGTTGGGCTGCATGTTCTCTCTTAAATGTGGTGTCGTGTGTAGCTTATCACACACACACACACATACACATACACACACACGCGAGCATCGGGAGCAGCCCACACTCAGGTTGAGTGCAACTGACCCACCCAACAGTGTGCTTTCCGTTAGGTTATAAGTTTCCTCCGAATGTACGAACGAATCCAAGCTCAAATTTAGACCGTCCTCCTGGGTATGTGGCGGGCAGCATGCCATGTTCGCTATTGGATCTGCAACGTATGAAATTTGGGATGTAAGGGAAGGGGTGTGGGCCGTCTTGGCTTGAGGCTAGGTCATGTGAGGGAAGGATGCTGAGGATGGTGGAGGTGGAGGTGGAGGCACGCACAGGTTGTACTGATGGCGATTTGTGTGCGTGCGGTGTTTTGGTTCACGACAATTGCACACCGTAATGCCAGAGTTGGGGTAGGGTCGATAAGTCTCTTCCTCGGGCCTCGTGTGGGAGTTTGTGCTAGCCTTAGCGGGTGGATAGGGAAGTGCAGCAGCTCGGTGGTAGTGGGTTTTGGTTATGTCGGTTTGTCAGTTGTCAGTTGAGATTGATAGATCGATGAGTCAGTCGATCAATCCCGGTAATACGGGTCACGGCGTTGGAGGGGGGGGGGCAGCCCCATGCTTTATTTCCGCCGTTGACCTTGTCATATTCCCTTGGCCATTTGATGCAAATGGCCAAGGCTTCAGCGAAGGCGTGCCATAGCATGTCACAATATGCCTCAACATGTCATAGCGCATCCCATTAAGTCGCTGTGGCATATTGTGTTGGTCTTCACTGGACTGGATAGGCATATCTGTATGGGCCACGATTTGCAGGTTTGGTACACGAAGGGGCAAACCGGCAGGTGAATGAATATATGTGTGTGCGTGGTTTCGGAGAGCAGTACGACAGCGAATTTAATTAGAGAGGACAGGAAAACGTGCGACTCTTCCTTTCTGTTGTACTGTTTGATGTGATGTAGGGTGTAGTTGGGGGTGGGGGTGGAGGACTGCAGATGGCTTTTTTTAAATGACTCGCTGTGTCGTACAGGACTGGCGACATGTATGTGTGTGCATGTGTATCCGGTTTGCCTGTCCTGCTGGAGGAACAGTTGTGATACTGTACGGCAGAAGGTACGGTGACGATATCGTGTATCGTGCATGTCGCTCTCTGCTGACATACACCACTCACATCGTCACCTTAAGTGGCACTTGGAGACTACGCAGGTATTAGCTCAAAATGTTTATCGGATTTGTGGCTTTGTGGGTTTTAGTTTCCGTTTTATGTCATCATGATCATTATGATCATCATCACCGTCAATCCGCCAAAAGCCCTGAAGCTCCCTTTGTTGGAGGCTTCAAGGACAGCATGGCATGGCAACACCTATCCATCCATCCATCCATCCATCGATGAGCAATAATGGAGGAGAAGAAAGCATACGAGTTTTACATAATCGCTCTACGATATAGGGGCGGTGCGGTGTGAGGGTAGGGGAAGTTGAGGGGTCGCACAATCACACCACCTCATGGAGGGGCCCACCTTGGGATCTCTCTTATCATCATCATCATGATCATCATGAGACAGAGACAACACTTGAGGACACACCCGGGTGGGGGAATCAAGCCTGTTGGAACGTTGGTGGATTGCGGCTGGTTGTTGGTGAGAAGGCGAAGACACGAGACCCGATATTATTGGGGGAAATTTGAGGGGGACGGGGGCAGGTGGTGCTAACGTAACCTGAACCCTGACTTGTTAGCCTATTGATGCAGAGCAGGATCGGTCGCAAACGTTGCAGGCCGTTGGCTGGAGCGATAGGGTTTTGATGAACCTCCGGCTAGGACTTGATGGAAGTATATTTGTCTTTCCCTTCTCTGGGGGAATTATCTCCCTTCCCGTCTTCCTGCTGCTCCTGCTCCTCCTCGCCCACATCGTGCTCGTGTGACATTTACCCGTTTCTGGGTTTTTGGCAGAGAGAAAAGAATTCTAGTCTCATTTTGCAGAACAGGTGAACATGTGGCAGTACCATGTGCTAACACGTACATCACAAATCAGCCCGTTCACCTGTTGCGCTACGTCGCAAGGAGACAAGATAGAAAAACAATTGGGTGGTGGTTACAAAGACATCCGACTGGCTGGCTGCTGATCCCAGGTGGCGGAGAAGAATGGGGGGGTTCAGGGCCCTCGTGCTAACAACATGTGTGCCATATGTGTTTAGTCTTTGACCACTATTCGGGCCAATGGCGGGATGCCGCGCCCAGCTGGGGATGGACTACTAACGTCGTAGGTGGTGGTGTATTGGCCCCTCTTGTGGTCGCAGTGATGATAGTGATGTGATGACAGTGGTTGGTGGGAACATTGCATTGGATGGGTAGAGGAGCTGGTGGTGGTCATGGTGTCAAACGGCCGTGAAATGACGAAAACGTTGCTTTTCACCGAGACGATGACGGGTGGCCTGATTGTTTCGATTGATTCCGAAATATGTCATATTGATTGATTGGTCCTCATATCTGCTCGGGATCTGCATCATCATGGTGGTTACTGCCCCAGTACCATGTCCTGCATGGGCTGTAGCTTCAATTGTCAGAAGACAACCTACTTCACTAAGCGCACAAGAACAACTCTACTCAATAGAGAAGTGGAATACTTAAAGAGTTCTTAGCCGCCATGTCAGAACTTTGCTACTTCACGAAGATCAGTTGCAAAAATGGTTTGGATGAAATGTCTCCTTTCTTTTTACATCAAGGATGTTAATACATAAAAGAGTGTGTGTGTGTGTGTGTGCATGTGTCTCTTTCCGCCCCCCTCACACCGCACACTTCACACGCCACTTCACACGCCTAACAGATCTCGAGAAAACATCCCCGTTTCGGGAGACGGCCACAAAACTGCACCGAAACACGATCAGCAGTCAATGGTTCTTCTGGCACAAGTTGTGATGGAAGGATTGCGGCAGCTCACGGCCCGGACGGCGAGGACGGCTGGGATGCTGCATGTCCACCTATCCCCGGCATTTCTCATTTCGACGCATTTCTCATCCCGCCAAAACTACTTTTGAATTAGCTCACCACTCACAGCTCAGTTGGCAGGAGGACTGCACATGTACGTCCACCCGTATCATACCCGTCCATAATGACTCATCAGAAACTCAAAACCCGCACTTCTCTCTCTGATACAAACACATACACATACACATACACATTCTTCACCGCTTCTTTCCGCTTTTTCCCGCATCTTCACCGCCCGGCTCTCTTCCAATCTTCACCGTATTTTGCAAGGGTGTGATAATGGGCTGTGCTCGTCACGGGATGGACCGCTTGATGACGATCTGACCCACCATCGCGTCATGTCCCTTGACGGTGCAGCGCAGCGGGTATTTGCCGGGTTTGATGGGGATGAAGATCCAGGTCGCGGATGCACCCGCCTTCAGCGCCACCTCCTGAATCCCTCCCTTGACCTCCACAGCAGGATCACCCGCCAAAACCATAATCGAAAACACCTGCAAACAGCAAAAGCAGAAGGAAGAGCAACAGCCTGCCAATTCATCCTAAGCACCGAACCACAAAAACACAAACCGAAGACACCATGTGGGTCAACGACACACGTTTTCCCCAGACTCCCCAGAACCGATAGCTCCAGAACCAATAAGAGAGAGCGCTGCAGCAGCGGCGGGCGACAAAGCCTTACCCGGTACGTACCTGCTACCCTACTGCTTACAACTACAGCGCTCCAGAACCAATAATAGGTCGGATTTAGTATGCAAGTCAGATCTGATATCAGTATGCACAGCAACAGCGTAATGCCATGAAATTTGCTATGTGATATGCCCAGTGGCCGGAAGCCCCACATCATGGCGAGTTGGGTGGCGACGGCCTTGGTGCTGTGCATTACGCATTTTGCGACTTCCCCTTACTTCAGCCCCAAGAGCTTCTCGTGTGAGATTTCGACAGATTCCAAGAACGAGGAAACCGACACACCACGAGCGTCTTGGTTTCCGGTTGTTACCTTTTCAGCAAACTCGAAAGCAGTAAAGTAGTGCGTTGACGTAGAAGGGTTTCGGAGCTTCAGTTTGTAAACTTTTCCCGCCGTAAGCTCCAACGTGCTAGGGATGAATACGTACTGGCCGTCTTCTGTGCCGAGCTGGACGGCAACTTCCTCAATAGGTTCACTTGGATCAAGGTTGTAGTCCTTAAGGGCTCCGAATGCTGTGCTTGGCGCAACCATGTCGACAGCGATGGAGGTCAGAGCAACGGCGCTGCCAGCTAACAGGCTGAGAGCATGTCGACGGCTCGTGCCTGAGGCGTGAGCCGCTGGGGCGCCGCAAGGTTCGTCGCCAACATCAGCGATAATGGAGTTCTGTCGAAGGCTGGCGCAAGTCGGTTGCTGAACCCAACGCTGGGGCCGAAGTTGTAAAAGCCATGGTCGAATACCAGAGCACTTGCCACGACCCTGCGAAATGTGCAAGCGGCTACTGCTGCGAGCTTGCATCCTTTTCGAATATGACGAGAAAATACAACGAGATTGCAACGATGGCAGGTTCAGGAGAAACTGCATACAAGACAATCACTACCAGATGATTAAGTGTTGGATTTCGACTTTCCAGTCCCTTGTGGTGATGCACGAAAAAAAGGTATCGGAGATGGAACAGTTGACAAGTTCCGGAGCTGACTGGACTATCCTCCTGCAAGCACCAATAACAATCTGTTAGTCGAATATTAAGATAAAAAAAACTTTATTTATCAGGGTTAAGATCAAACCAGATCACCCTGGACTAAAACTTCTTCGAGTCACCCAAAGAGTGCAACCAGGCTATAACGGGGACGAAGAACCAAGATAATAACCAATAATAATCAAGGTAACCAATAATATCCAGGAAATCTACATTTTTATGATTCTTAAAACTTCGGGTTTATTACTAGGAGCGGCAGTATAGGCTGAAACAACGGACCCACGGGCCCGCATTCCAAACGATTACTCGATTGCGTTAACGTTCCTTGCTCATGCAAGTTTAGGCCATTACGCACAAGGAAGAACTATTTTATTCCACTGTTACCATTATTTTATTCATATTATTATAACGTAAACAAGGAAAAGTAGGCTATTTCGAGAGGGAAAACACTCTTGAGCCCAGCCAAAGTGCCGAAGACAGCGTACGTAGGACACGGAGGGCCGTCACGTTCTTGGGTTCACCACAGACAGCTGCATGCACCGCACGTGCGCGTGCGCCAGCCTACTTTCACAAAAGCTTCATAACCCTCAAAAGAAGCGCAGCCGCTGCTTTTCCGACTCTGGCAGAAGCATCTTTCCAAAATCCCATGGCCTCTGATGCAACACTCTCTTCACGCACATAACGCTACCCGACAGAAGGAACAGCAGACTAATCAAGAGCGCAAAAATCAACCTAGCGAGGTTCATCTCTTCCACAGCGTTCCTGCACCCTGAAGGAAAACGAAACTGGACGGAAGCTCCAATACTTCCCGGCGCCATCAACAGCAGCATAGCATCAAAACCTACCAGATTGTAGGGCGCTCTCCTTACTACCACCATGGGCCTTATCACCGCATCCTTGTTGGGTATTTCGCTCTTCGTGACCAGCCCGGTTTGGTTTCCGCTGCTGCTCGGTGTGGTTGTGTTTCCGCACATCGTGCCCTTCATCCTTGGCGTGCTCATGGTGCTGACGGCGCCTATCTTGATCCCGCTGGCGATCATCGCCATCCCCATCATCATCTTGACCACACCTATTTGGGGAACCATTCTGCTGTTGGCGATCATCCTCTAACAACGCCATGAACAGCTCAGGCTACGCGCCAGGTTACATTTTGAAACTTTGGCTGGCCGTTTGGGAGTAAATCGGATTTCGGCTGTCGTTTATTTCATAAATAAACGGGTGGTTTTGGTGGACAATGGGGGGGGAGTTGTGAGGGGGGGCGTTGAGCTGCGCGAGGGAGAGACAGAAGGGACAGGCATTTAGATAGGCAGCGGGCAGTAGCTGGTGGGCAGTGGCGGTTGGCTGACGGACGGACAGACGAACGGACGCAGCGGGATAATTATCAAATATTGGCCCCAGATCGAGTACAGCTGGGGTGCGTGGCAATCTTCAAAGATAAAAAACGTTTTAAGGAGTAAGGTGAGAACAATGCTGCAGCGCCGGAGTTTGGACTTCAGTTTCGTTGACGTTCGGGCGATGAGATGGGTTCGGAGACCCGCCTAACATGCCGTACGGACTGTAGCTTCAGTACAACACGATGGCATCTTGCTAGGTTCGTTTCACGCAGCCTGCGTTGCTGCATACACGTTTATTGTGTTGGATGTGTTGTTATTGTTGTTGTTGTTGGTGGTGGTAGCTAATAATTGGGTCATCATAACGTACGGATGGTGTCGTTTGTATGAGGCCCACGTCATCGGCAGTTAAATTTTTAATACAGCACCGGTGGTTGCCGTATTATATGTACGGAACACCCCAGGCTGCGCTCTCCGAGTGGCTTCCCTGCTCGGTCAACAGGCCAGTCTTTGTAATGACATCATCAGCCGTACAGTCGCAAAAAAGCCTTTAGTCCTGTTTGTTTTCAACTTGACTTCGTGACAACGCTGTCGTACCCAGCACACTTGTCGTGCTATGTTAGTGTGTCCAATCTCAATTCCATACTGTCTATATTTGAGAGGTTGGCTAACCAAACTATGGGGTGCCATTCGCAAGGAGCTCTCCGTTTAGTTGCGATTTAGGATCTTAGAGTTTTACCCCTAAAACCTCCTTTCAGCCATTCGAGTAGTGTTCTTAACCTACTTACTGCGTCAGGTCATTCGGGATATGGTCCCTTCTTTGTATGTGAAAAGGGAGGGGGAGGGAGAGGGAGATTCCTCTGATGGAATGGGGGCAGCCTGCAGTCGCTGCACGGACGGTGATCCACCGGAACGCCATAGCAGCAGATGCGCCTAGGGAGGAGCCCCCGGGGCAGCACGGGCTAAGAAATATACACCACACAGACTATATAACTATAACTATAAATATATATATAAATATAAGATGGGGGGATGGGGAGATCGGGGGATGGGAGGATGAAGGGATCGGGGGATGGAGGGACGAGGGGATGGGGGACTTGTTGGGTAATGGGTAGATGGACAGGAAAATGGGGGATGGGAGGATATTGAAATCGGGGAAATCATATGGTTTCGCATCGGAGGATAAGAGAAGGGCAAGAGAGGGCACACACACTCTAGGGGGAAATGCACGAGAACGCACACGTCTGCGTGTCCACATTCGTTAGCAGGGATTCACCAACTGCCAACCACCCACAACACACGCCGACGGAAAACATAATAAGAAGCAAATAAAAATCGCAAATACCTCAGGAGCCATTCTCCATCCAAACTGCATTGTCATTACTTTACCAAGTGCGATGTCCATCTCGTGTATAATGTCATGTTGAGCAAAAGTCAAACAAACGTACATGTATGCCGTACTTTTTTCTTTATGGCTCCTTGCGCGCCCCTTTGTCAGCCCTTCATTTCGTTGAGACTGGTGCACCAGCACCACCAGCCGCCTCAGCCTCACCACCACCGCCGTCCTGGCTAGACGGACCGGCGGGTCAATTCCACCAGAGCTCCACGTGGGCCTTCCTTCGCCACCCGCGTTACGGAGCTCCCGTCGATAATGTCTCACCCTGATCACCACTACCCACCCACCCACCGGGAAGCCCATTGCTTGGGTTCCTGTCCGTTTTCTCCGCGTCATACTGTGCCGCTTTGCGCACCGGGTTTCTCGGTCTTACCCCCCGACCTCACTCCCCTCCCCTTCAGAAGAGATTACCCTGAACCCCTGAAGATTAAAATATTATTATTACTATGCCAGGCAAAAACGCCATGTCCTTTTATTTTTCCTCATCTTATCCGCTGCTGCTGATCTGCATCTCGTACCTCCTCCCCTTTAGCCTCCCCCTCCCCCTCCCCCTCACTCGCCCTCCGCCCTTTGACAGCCAAGCTCTTGCCACTCTCCTCCGTCGCCCCCAAACAGCAAGAGGCTAGCGTAGCACAGCTTCGTCCCCAAAGTGAGGGAATGAGGGAATTCTGCATTCTTTAATGAAATAATAAATGTACTCCTATTTCTCATGTGTTTACGCTCAACCCTTCGAAATCCATTCATTATGTTAACCAGCAGTATGAATCGTTCCTTAACCCCTTATTACAAATTGAGGCAACAGGTGAGTCCCCTTCATCTACTTTTCATTATAACTTTTGTTAGCAGCATAAGGCCTTGGTAATGCTAAATGACAAGCGCGGCGACCTGAGCCACCAACACAGGTGCTGCGTCAGTCTCTGAGTCCGCTTCCGCTGTGGCGTTACCTGCTGCCGCCGCCCGCCGCCGCTCCGCCGCCGCCGCTGCCGGACCGCAGCAGGCCTTATACTTCTTATGCGACCCACAGGGACAGGGCTTGTTGTTACTGGGGGCCCCAGCCGTACTGACGGCCTTACGTGCCCCCACCTTACCCACCGTGACCCGCGGGCCCGTCAGTCGAATGCCCTTACCCGCCCCCCCCGATGGTGAGGTTGGTGAAGCTGCCGTGGTGGCGGCACCGCCTGCGTTTTCATGGTGTACAGCGGCGGCGGTGGCCAAACCTTGGCTTGTTGTACCGCTCGCCGGTATATCATTACTGCCCATCGGTTGACTGCTATTGACCTGCTCCGATAGGCCTTCCGTACTCCCAGCAATTTCCATCGTTGATGGCGGGGGCGGCGTCGGCGCCGTGCCCTCGGCCTCCGCTGCCTCTGGTGGCTCCGCTGCCAGTGCTTCAATCACTCGCTCTATAGCCGCCTCCGCATCCCCTCTCGCCTCCTCGAGGGCCCTACGCACCAACGCCATATCCGTACAAGCCGTACTAGAAGCCACCCGGCGCTCGTCCTTCTCGTCCCAATTGCCATCGCCCTAGCAAGCGCACACGATGGCGGGTCAGCAGCACGGCTTCCCGGTGGCCGACAGCGTCTCGTACCCGGCAGCACCGGAGGCAGAGGCTCTTGGGCAGGAGCCTCAACAGCAGCTGGGTCCAGGGCGTACCTAACACGTACCTAATACGTACCTAACGCGTACATACTGAGGTACGTGACCCTAGGTTTGCTCATAAGTACCTACCCGCTCGTGGCGCTGCTGATTTGCTTTGTTTTTGCTCTTCCTACCTCCTACCTCATATAGTTGGCAAAATCAACAAATACGCGCTAAGGCTATATGACGATATGGCGGGAGTAAGGCTATATGACGATATGGCGGGAGTAAGACTCCAAATAAAGCGGGAACCAACACGAGAAGGGCAGCGATGAAGAAAGACACAAATACAGTTTGGGGTCCGGAATTCGTAGGCCGAACTACATATCCTACAGCAATACAGTTAGTTCCAGGTAGCTGCAGTTGGTTACAGAAGCGAAACAAATTGACCAATTTCATTTTAAATAACCCGATTGCAATGACGTCGACGCAGCTCTCACCGCCTTCTGCCGTTGTGGCGGCTTCGCCGCCATCGTCCCTTCACCACGAATCACGATTAGCGTCGGCGGCCCCGTTCCGAAGTCGTCTGCGCACCTTACACTGTTATAATGCTGACCGTCGTGGTACGACAAATGCAACATCGGCGCCGAGTCCTCCGGGTGGTTGACCACACGCCAGCGCGGCTGGCCCGCCTAAAATAAGCACATAAGTGTACGTGACCACGTAAGTTTGACGGTGAAGAAACGTTAGCACCGTATTCGGGCAAAGTACGGAGTACGGAATACGGAGAAAGACCATGGAAAACAAACCGGCCTTTACAGCGCAAGTGCAATCCAACAAATATCGCGTGTAGATTGCGGTTATGATGGTTGTGGATGAGGTGTGATGCCTGTGCACAAGACCCGCTAGTGCCCGTCTGCGTGCACGGGGGTTTCCTTGGGAGTAAAACTCAATGTACTTATACCCTAAGTGGGTACGACAGTCGTACTTAGGGTTTCCATGTCGAGCCGTGGTCTAGCGGGATTAAGCCCCTGGGGCTTGTACCTGTGTATGACACAATCCGCAAGAAGACAGAGCGCCACAGGGTGCCCTGCTCCCAACAATACTTGCCACTTCATAGCAGATGTAAGCGGAAGAGCTCAGGGGAATGCGTTCAGCGCAATTTACGGGCACAGGGATTTGAGGACACCAAATCTATACGGAATGTTCGTTCAAAGCGGAAAAAGAGGTCAACTATAGGTTGCCGTACGGTATGTGATGGTATGTGCGGGTTTGGTAGGCCGCAGTAGTGCCGCAGGGGTGAGGATCATGCGTTCAACGGCTCCCGCAGGAAGTGTTCATGGCAGCGGGATAAAACGAGTCCTCTTTTATGGCCGCATGCTCCCATCAGTTGGCGTTTCGCCGCCTTGAGCACCGCTCCCCCGCGCCACGCACCTGGTAGATAGTCAGGTTGGCCTGCAGGCAGCGCGACGCGGCCACCACCTCCATGTAACCCGCCCACACGCCATCCTGCAGCTCCCGGAACAAGGACCGGGAAAAGGGGAAAGAACAGATAACGTGTTTGGATGCCAATGGGAGGTTGGACGAAGGTGGGAGGGGCGGTGTGTGTGGGATTTGGGGTTGCAGGTTGGGGGTTCGGGGGCGGTGCGTGGGGTGGTGGTGAAGCAGGTAAAACCCGCAGGACATGGTTGTACGGAGGGAAGCGGGGGGTTGTAGGTTGTAAGTTGTAGGTTGTCGGGTGCGAAACGAACCGGAAAGGCGCTGGATGTTGTCCAAGGCAGTGGGTAAGAAGGGTGTAGCGGGTGTGGCGGGCCGGGGGTTGTGTAGTGTGTAGTGTGTGTGTTCAACAAGACCCGGCTCTCTTCCAAAAGTTACCGCTCTGCATTTAACATTTCCAATCTCCATTTTACAGTACTCAACGTACTGTGCAATTTTGTGATTTCCCGACCTGCTAGCTGATGAAAGATGCCATGTTTGACAAATTAGAGCTCAAAATAGCACGAGTAATAAAAGCACTAATTAATGAAAAGACCGGCAAAGGAAAACGTATGAGCACAGATAATGAATGATCTCAGCGGTGGTTTGGTCTCCTTCGGGGACCGCACAGCCGCACCTTTTTCATGCGGGCGATGTAACTGTCAAAGCTTTCGTCGTCCTCTACGAATGGCGTGAAGTCCTCTTGGTGCTCCACCATGTACGACACCACGCGCTGCCGTATTTGGACATGCTGTCGTTCGTCACCCTGGAGCCATCATCATCATCGTGGTCTTTCACGTGAGGGCTCAAGGCTCAATGTGTCATTGTGAGCGCCGAACGTTACGCCCTAAAGCGCTCAAGCCCTTAACGCGTGCGGAGCTTTACGGTTTTCCGGTTGCGGTTTGAAGGGAACGTAAAGAAAATGTTCTGTTTAAGGGAAGATAAAGAACAAAAACGGCCGGAGATTCAAACTGGCCCAGACGCCCGACCCGTGCATGGGTCACGGGAACATTCAGGTTCTAATCTTATTCCTTCTCCTGTCAAAATGACGACGGCATATGGAGGGGTGGCACGAATGTACAACCATGCGATACGGAATAGCGGCAACCACATAGCGGCAACTGGCAAGATGGTAGAGGTGGTCAACAGAAGGCCGAAAAGTTTGCTCAAGTTGCGATTGTCGCTGCACTAAGTACATGCCGCCTTTCGGCCGCCTTTCCACGATCTGGGTTAACGGTTGCTTCCCATAGATCCATTTCCTCCCACCGCAATGACCTCCCCAGATGAGATAATGTACCCTAGCCCTGTTCTGTTTTGTATTGCCCTATCCTGTCCGGTTTCGCCGTGTCGTACAGTATCGTACCGTTCCGTACCTGCAACTGGTCACTCAAGGCGCGGAAGAAACAGTTGCCTGCGGGGGTTCGCAATAAGGAGTGCCGGGAGGCAAAGGTGATATTGGTCAATAAAGCCAAGCAACAGCCAACCTGACGTGGTGAAGGGCGTTGCAGGTTGTCATGCAACATCGATGGGGTCGCATGTGGGTCGGCGGGTCGGCGGGTCGGCGGATCGAATTTGGATTTGAATCAAAAAGCTGATTTGGGTCACACGGCTTGCGTGCGGAGAGTTCCGATTCGATCCATTTTGATCCGATTCGATCCAATGCGACCAGAGCCACTCTGTTCCGTCATTTGTTTGCTACAATTTTGGGGACCCTGGGAGCGAGACGGGCTTGGGACACGGGCCGTGAGGCATAAGTCCTGGACGTGACCATTGTGAAATGGGTAGTGAGATATCAGACATTTGAGCCGGTTAGTGGCCATGGAGCTTGTAGAAAGCTTGAAAGCAAGTGGGAGAGACAGTAAGGCCTAACGTGGCCTACATTCGTTCAGCCGGTAAGCGTGGACTAATCCACCTTCCCCAAGGCTTGAGGGCGTAGTTTAGCCCAGCATAACGGGTGTTTCAAAAGAATGACGTCCTGAGGTTCAAACCCAAACCCAACCCGAACCCCAAGCCGAGTGCTGACCATTCCAGCACTGATTCCATTATCCTGTTACCCCAAAACCTTAGGTTGCCTGCATCAAAGGACTCACCATCGCCGGTGATCTCCTTGATCCGGAGACCCAAGGCCGCCAGCTCGGCGCCCAGGTCGCCATCATCGCCGCATGACACGGTATATTTACCCTTACCTTTACAGCGCTCCTGCGTATGTATACTTCCAAGCTGAGTTATTACACAACTTCGCCATCGGGCATAGATAGGCACAGAATTGCGGCTGCAAGCCAGTGACGGGCTCCGAAAGTCAATCGCACCTTGCCAATCTTCTTGGTTTTTCCCGCAATATCAGTAGATGAATCGTTCTTCTTGGTTGCAGTATCCGACTTTTTGGCTGAGATCCTTTCCTTTTTGGCCATGGCGATGCCTTATTAATAGAGAGTGCATTCCGTCCGAAGCTGCTCCCAGCAGCAACCAGATTTTGTAAATGCTATATAATCATAATTTTACACTTAAATCGGCAAACCGTGTGGCATTAAGTCAGTCACTGAACTGCGGAACACCGCGAAATGCTGCGCCAGGAAGAAGGTACATTACTAATAATATGCTTCATCATATTAATTTATATCAAGCAATCTAGACAACGGCTGATGGGCGCATCTTGCAAGATGGAAATGGATTCGCCCATGATGGGGCTGGGGCATCAATTTGCGTCTATCTGCAACTACCAGCCAAATGCAGTGTATCTACTTGAATTTTAATTTTTATATGGCAGATTTGGATGCTGTAGATTACCTGTGAAGTATCCAATTGCGCCTTACAGCGACCCGGGGGTCCAGCCGGGTCTGCCGAGATGAGCGATCGTTCCGGCTGCACACTTTTGATACAAACTAAATTACTACGTGGATACGTGGTCTTCTAGTTCATCTTCAACTAGCTACGATGCACCAAGCGGTCTTGCCTCATCCTTGCCACCTGCCAATATCACAAGCCCAATCGACTAGGCTTTGCCTGACGCAAGAGAATAACGACCACCATCCACTTAATCGTGGGTTATGAATGGGCCGCATCCCATAAGATGCCCATGCACGATGTAATAGAGCCCATGCAAGCCCATGCGGTCGATCATAGGCCCCTTTACGACAAGGCGCGGGTACCCAGCCCACCTTTTCCATATAAACCCACGACAGGTCTTTTCCGACACAGATTTTCGATTAACGAAAGGAACATATAGAGCAAGAGCAAGGAGCCTCCTCCTTGCTTTGGCGATCCCTCTGTGACCCTATTGTATCTGCCGACTCACGGTGGTTATAATATTGGCTTCCTCTTTCTTTATTGCTCTAACGCCACAACGCTCGTGCATCTGAAATCGCGCCTACTGGTGGAGCACGGGGTTCTTACTGGTGCTGTTGCCAAGGTAAGAAGGAAGGCCACCATCTTAGTTGTGGAGCTTATGTTCGCCTGCGCACCTAGCTTACCGTCGCCTGCGGTGTGTGATCCGCCAAGCCTATCCCACGCACCAGTATATTCTACGTCTTTCCTCAATGCCCTCAATGCCCTCAATACCCTCAATGCCCTTTATGCCATCCTCTATGCCAATGTCCTGATGTCGTTATTTGGCCAGCGGTGCCGTCGTCAGCAGTCCCAGGCGTCGGCAGGCCTACTCTTGTTTACATCTTGACATGTAAACCGCGCATTGCAGGTTTACGTTTTCAGCGCCCGGCCTAACTCTTTGCAAGGCGCCTTCGCGCGCTTTGCTCTGTACCCTTAAGTCTTTTTCGCTCCGCAGTCCGCAGTCCCAGTCTCTCCTCAACATATACAAATTCGGGGACGTTCCTCGCCCGGCGTTGCCGGTCTCTCTTTTTGCGGTCTTCCTGCAGGTCTTTCCTCCTCCGGAAGTCACGCAAGGACGCCTACATTCCTGCGTTGCCAGCTATCAGCTGCAAGACTTCGAGAAGGCACCGCGAGTGTATTGCCACCGGCCTGACGCCTTTCAGAGCACCAGCTCGCACCAGCTGCGAGCCGTCTTATTTAAACCATTGCCCTCTTCCTTTGTCCGACTTTGTCATCGTTTGGCAATATCATGGCGCGCTTCTCCGCGACCATTTTCGGCAGCAGCTTCGTTTCGTCATCGTCATCATCCAAACGTCCCCCCGTGCCTTCGCCCACCGCCATTACTGAACCGGCGTCACAGCAGCCCCGTCGCAGAGGCCCCGAGCCCGCATCGCTCCGCCGTCCACGCCCAGTCGCCCTAGCGGTCTTCCTGGGCCTTATTGTCTGCACACTGCCGCATCGGTGCTCGGGCGATTGGGACGGCTCTTGGCGTAAGGCCCGTGCCACGCGGTACGGTGGGCAGGACGACGGTTGGAACATCAACGAAGGGAGCTGCGGATACGGTGAGCTCCTTCCATCCAGATTTGCACGGTAATTTGCACGGCACCATCACCTAAAGAAGGAAGCGTTCGTTCGCCTTAAAAGAAAGCGCTCGTCCTTGCATAGAAGTAGACTGCCTTAAAAAATATGGGGAGAAGATTTAGGATTTAACATCCATGACCTCGTTTCGTCGTCGAGCAAACTTATTATTAGTACCCGGCCTTGCTAGCTCCCGACCCGCCAGTAACTGATCCTCTCAATCCCCTTCCATTTCCATTGATTCTCACCGGTTCCCAGGTTATTTAGACCATGACCACGCAACCGGATGGGACATCGCGGCCATGAGCGATCGTAATTGGGACTTCTCCGGGAGCTGCGGGTAAGAGGTTTGCTACGCGCTAGGTGTTCGCTACGCAGGGCTCAGGACCTGAGTTTTTTGTTTGTGAATTAGGAGGGAACCATTACGGTGAGGCGGGCGTGTCAGATTGCACTTCTCCCCCAGAAAGGCAGCGCAAGCCACTTGGGTGCAAAACCGTGAATCCGTGGTACACTCTGATCCCGTTTTCCTGCCCTTCATTCCCTTCTTTCCACCAGGCGTTGCTTCGAGGTGAGGTGCGACCCCACGTGGATCTCGGACAACTACGGGCAGAGCTTTGACCGGAGCGGCGTCTGCCGTGACACCGAGGCAAGCGTCATAATACAGGCAGGTGCAGCTGCAGCTCTTTGCCTATATTACATACATCCGCCGTGCCTCAGGAACGATTCTAGCGAATAATTTAACCATGTTCTTCGTTTCATGTAATCGTGGGTACACTAAACGAATCGCGCTCTGAAATCCAAATAATTTAGTTTGCTTTGCTTTGCTTTTGTCACGTATGTTAATGATGTATAACGTGCCGTGTCCTGCAATGTTGCATGCTCCCATCCGCCGTCTCATCTCCCCATTTGCACATCTCGCGTCCCTCTCGTCTCCCCACCTCCCCATCTCCCCATCTCCCCAGCTGCCAATGCATCCCTCCCCGAGGGCGGGGCATCCTTCCCCCAGCCACCTGGTCAGCCGCCCCGACCCTCCCTCCACCCAAACCTGTTGATGCTTATCCATTTCTTTTCCGCTGCTCATTTCAATACTTCCGTTTTTACTTCAGATCACCGACAGCTGCCCCTGCGACTACCCTGCAAACGCCTGGTCCAACCGCCGCTGGTGCTGCGGAGACATGTATCATTTCGACATGAGTACCTGGGCCTTCGAGAAGGTGCGGTGTTTTGCTCCCTCCTTCCGCCCTCCTTCTCCACCTAGTCTTCCTTCTTTACTCTCACCCATGGCACCACTGTTTTCGTGGCAATCTCTCACCCTGTCCCCCTACCTCCCCTCTCCACCAGTCTCACATTCCATTCGCATGCCTACGTGTTTGCGCTGCAAAACGGTTTTCTACCCCGCGATGTGACGTCGTATAGGATCCATATTGGGCGGTATGTGCTGTTGCGGGTGGTGTAAGTCCAATAATGTGCATTGTGTGTGCCGATAACAGCACGTATTCTACTTAGGGAACGGCTCAGCACATATAATGATCAGTATCGATCCGATCCCTGTTCCAATGATGTTGCTTTCTTCCAGCTGGCTGAAAACAAGTGGGGCGTCATCGGCATCATCGCCCGACCAGTGGCTTGCGACTACCAGCCGGAGAAGCGGGCTCCGGTGCCTCCCGAGGGCGAGTCTCCTCCAAACGAGCGCATCCCCAGGCCTTGGAATTGGTACGACCGCCGGCCCTGGCCTTGAACAGCCATGCCGTTCAGTAGCCAACCACCCAACCACGAACAGTTAACAGTTAACAGAAACCCGTGTTTCCCGTCCGGGCCCGCCATTGATGTACAACGAGCAACGAGGTTTATTCCTCCCAACGGCCGCTGGATCGTGATACTGGCCTCGTGACGCGACGGGGAGGTGATTATTGGGGGCCGGGGGAGAAATACATGGTACGGAAGCGTTTCGCTTTTCCGTACACAACACGCCGCTGTGTGCTGTGTTCATGTGTGTGTATGGCTCTGCGGTAGGGGGTTGACAGGAGGGCTCCCACCTCGGCTTCCGGGCCTTCCCTCTGGCTTAACATGTGAACTAAGTTTGTGAGTTTCGCGCACCATTCGCTTGAGTTCCAGTGGGTACGTGTTTTCAGCGTACGTAATTAGCAGAAAGCGAAGTCGTACGTGCAGTATGTACCATATACAGCTTGTCGATGTTGTTTGGGTGCTGCGTGATGCCGCGTGTATGTGCCGCGTGATGCCGTCTGTTGCAAGTGTGTAAGTCGGCAAATTACAGGAAGGACATGCAGCAGCAGATATTGCTGTTGAAACGCAACATGGAATGGTAGTCTACGTCTGTACGCGCTTGTGCATGTGGGCATTGTTTGTACTTCGCAGCAGCAGACAAACGGACGGACGGAAGTTGTACCGGGGGAGCTGATGGTAACGTAGTTGTCGCTCGTCGTAGTGAAAAGTCTCGGTTGTTAAGACGAGCGACTGTCTCGTCGCACGGTACGATTTCTTACGGATGATGTTTTCTCTACTTTCACCCCTCCCGCCAATGGACCAAAATGGGGGAACAGCTAGCAGGGTTCCGTTACCAAGCGAGCCCGCTGGCGTGCAGATGTCACACGGACTTCCGTACTTACGGAAGAAAGTAGTGACGGAGACGAAAGCCCGATGCCGCAGTTCTCAGTGTGGGTTACGTGCTCCTGTGTGCTCCTCAAATTTGCAGTAATAATAAGTTATGCCTGCTGCACGTGAAAAACGTGTGTGTATATGTACTTACACTAGTCGAATGAATAATTGAGTAGGCGCAGACCGGCTGTGATGCCGTTGGCTGGAGCAGGCGGCAGGTGGGCGAGTGTGCGTACGTAGTAATATGCCTGCATACACACGTCGGGACGTCCCTGCGTGGCGTTCTTCAGCTTACTGACTGTGCCGTCGTTCCTCCATTGATGCTGGGAATAAAATGCAACATTAAGGAAGACAGTAATGAAGGAAGGGAGAAGCTTGCTAGGCAGTGCTAGCTGGGTAGGCAGGTGGTACCCGACCGGCGGCCTTCGTTGCTTCGTAAGTAACGAAAATACATACATAATTGGATTGGATTTTGTGCAGGTGGGAAAGTGCAGGTGGGAAATGAGCCAGGCGGGAGTGCATGGAAGGACAATTGCTGGATGTGCATGTATAGGTACGTATATATGCCTCTGGGAGTCTACGTTGTCTTACTTGTGTGGTTGCATAGATGGAGTAATAAACGGCTACACGTACGGCTAAGGGTGTGCGTAGCTGGATTAAATAATAATGGATAACAAGCAGCAGCGGAATGTATGGCTGCGTGGAACGTGCTTTTCTGTCGGTCGTTGCAGCGCTGGGTCGGTGGTGGGCTATTTACGAGAATAAGCATATGCATTACAATGGATGTGCCAGAGGAATTGGAGAGGAGCAGGGCGCGTAGTTGGCAGGTACTGGAAGGTAAAGAAGAATAGAGCAGATGATTGTATGTATGTACGTATGTATATGTGTAGCCACCTCATTAGCCGCAAACATTGTAATGAATTTGCATCTTATCGTCATGTTCTATCTGCTCGCTGACATAACATTCGTCTATACAAATCCTCCGCAGACAGTTGAAATATTTGAAATATCGAATTGGATGGGCAAAAATTTGTATACACAATGAATACTATTTAAAGTATGCAGGGTAGGGATTTCGGGTTAGGTTTTGCACGTAGGGATAACAAAATCTGGCTACGGATTAGGTCGTGTCGTATAACGAGTACAAGTTTAACGCGACCTACGGGTAACCCCTACTAATAATAACATACACATATGCGAACTAATGATTTCCCCCACCGATGACCATATCTTCATTTCGTTTGCCTTGATTTTCAAATAAATCATCGCCGGAAGGATAGATAAGGTTTTTCCAGTACCTGCTGTAGTGCTGGACTTACGGCTAAACATTGGAGCATGCATGGCATTTTCGTCTCCTACATCGTACGCCAGTTCCATCACATATATCACCCGACCCAGTAAAACGGACCAAAGAATCATTAATACGCAGGTAGCAAGCAAGCCCCTATTCATTGCGTTTATTCGTAAAAAAACCAGTCATTTGACAATCGGCCTTACCTTACGTCACGGAAAACTATTTCGAGTAATCTCTGACGGGTTTGCGGCAGCAGCTTCATAACTCTTCAAAACTTTGGTCAAAACCTATACTTAACTTAATTGTAGCTTCTAAAACTAGCTCCATTACTACAGAATACAGCAATCACTTATCGCATCATGGCTTCCGTACCGGAAAGGTTAACAAAAAGACGAACGGTATAACAAGTTTCACGGGGTTACATGGACTGCTTCAATACAAAGATAACAATCATTTTCTCTGCGGATAATTAAAGTTAAATACTTGTCATATATGTTACTAGTCTAATTTGCACTTCTGTGGGTAGGATGTATGTGCTTTTAGCTTCATCCTAGGCTGGTTAACGTATATATATGTTATATGCGTGTGTGTATGCAAAGTATGATCACGCATTTACCTTGATGTACATAGCAAGTTGCGGATTATTACTTCTTAGCATAACGAGCGAGAGCACCCGCGAGCGGGCGAGGCCATCGTTACCATATACACCATGCCTGCCTGCCTAGCTAAGCAGCGTTTAGCCGTTGTTGAGTCCTGCCATTGAGTGCAGAGAAGGACACGATTGAAGAACCGTGTGCTGTCCCTGCTGCTCATCGATCATACTCTCACTGGGGCCCCGCCCCTTTAATCCTTTGCCCCACCCAGTTCCTTCATGTTAAGAAACAAGGAAGCCATTGGAAGTCTGGATCGAACTTGCAATCGCTGGTACGCAGCCGTGACACCCTACTATAACCCTTCGGGTCATCTAAGGGGATACCCGATCAGATGATGGCATGGTGATTACTATTCATCCATCTACATTTTAAAACATACCATCAATGTATCCAGCCACGCATCAGATAGCTTAGACAGCTCACTGGATAGAATTTAATTGCAAACTTACTACGTCTGTCTGTCCGTCCGTCCGTCTGCCTGCCTGTCCGTCCGTTCGGTTAGTCCCTCTGTTAAAAGTATGTGATGTGAAGATGCTCGCTGTATCCATTGGATGCACTATCTAGTGCGATCAAATGACGAGATAACACGCACGCACACAAAAGAAAGTGTTTTAAGTGTTGTGTTGTTGCTAAGCATAATTTGCCATCGTCCTGCGATGAGCTAAGGGCACTTCGCATGCATTCCGAAGCGCAACCTTACGGCGCTTGATGCACTATAACAAATACAATAAAAGATATTAAGATATATATTGAGCCCGGATCCATATTATATGCATGATTACGAGCATATTTGTATTATTGTCGTAACCTGTTCGCAACCGAGCGACATGGGCCGTCGAAGCCGTCTATATCATTCGATCATAGATAACTATTATTAACGTGCACATCACATAGGGCGTTGGAGGAAATACGCACTAAATAGTGCGTATTTAGATGGCACTTTGCCGCTGAAATGGACATTGTCCTCCCCATCCTTTCTATCTTTCTCTCAATAAATAGGTACTACCAGGGAAGACTACTTAGTGCTGCGATTGCCCGAGGCAGAGTCCCCAGAGCATCACGCCAAACTCCTTTTTACTTGATGTAATATGTAGTTAATCATGTATGCGGTTTATTATACATGTAGCTGTATAATATATTACAACTTTATTTTTACAGACATCGCGACACCAAGCAAATCACCAAGAGATCACGGCCGAACGTACTTATATCCTGGCTTACAACTATGGCAGATGAGAAACCACCGAATATATAATATATAACAGCAGCTATCTAACAACATAATTGTCAACGTATGAACGACTCGCTAGCTGGCGGCCAGAGCAGGGAAGTAAGTATATGGAGTATGTAATAAGCCAGCAAGTAGGTTCTGCAAGGTGCGCTGCTATCAGGTAAGTGAACCTCCACTATGAACTTTGGCACATTGACACATTGCAGCCTCGATCGATAGCGGCGGCTAGCTGGGCAGTGACTGCTGCCACGTACACGTTAGGTGCTCTTGGGGCACGGGTGGGCAGGGAGGTGAAGTTAGCCAGCCACCCGGTCCACACGCATATACACATACACCTGTGGTACAATGACCACCTGTTTCTTTATTTTTCTGCAAACGCATTGGGTTCCATATAAAAAGGTATATTATCGGTGGGGTGGTGATGAAAATGATTGTATATTAATCCAACGCATGCGCTTTGCTCATGTTATGGAGCAAAACAAATGGCGATGATGTCAGTTCAACACTTGGAAGTAATCATGCACAATTTATATAGCAGTCACACAGTACGATGATACTAAAAACACACGCAAATATAAGATAATAAAAACAATAATGGGCCGGATTCCTTTTCAGGGCAAGCAAAATGCTGAATTTATTTGCATCGTACATAGGAGCGCGCTCCAATGTACGAACGATCGACGGAACGATCGTTACATAGAATGGTGAAGATGATAAGGGAACTTAAAAGTCAGCAGGCCAGGTAGACGTATGAAGTACGTACCCGCCGCCCCAGCACGTATATGCATACAACCCGGGCAGATTGCACCTCTAGATACAGAACAATGGCTGCTTTCACCTACCAACATGGCTTAAAATATTCGATTGAACAAAAATAGTAATAGATGGATAGATGGGTGGGCGGCCGAACGCATTTAAGGAAGGCAGGATGCATGCTTGGATCGCCCCCTTCCTTCCAAAGGGCTATGCCGCATGGATGTATGGGGGGCCATGCATGCAAGGCGTTGTGTGGTGTGGACGAAGGGCGACGACGTCTTATTAATCATTGGAAATCTATGGAACAATCTTCACTTGATTAACACTACGGAATTCATGCAGCAATTGGTCAAAATTCTGTTTATTTTCTCTCTGTTCCTCGACTTGCTCCGAGACCTGCACTGCTGCACCCCCAGCAG
Source organism: Volvox africanus (assembly GCA_030268105.1). Lineage (NCBI taxonomy): Eukaryota > Viridiplantae > Chlorophyta > Chlorophyceae > Chlamydomonadales > Volvocaceae > Volvox > Volvox africanus. Next base: position 1,127,864 of record BSDZ01000015.1, on the reverse strand, counting down.
CGGCCGACGATGAATGAGGTTCCACCTTGATCTTTGTGTCGAATTTCGTTGTGGCTCGCATGGAGGTACCTTCTGCGGCGGCGGGCCTTATGGCCACCAAGTGCCGTACGGATGGGTCCCTGCGTCCTCCAAATCGCTGCTGCTGCAGATTCTCTTGCTGCTGCTGTTGCTGCAACAATTGCTATGGCAGTAGCGGCAGTGGAGATGGCTATATGGGTAGCGGTCCTTGATGCTCTTTGCGAGGAGGACTCTCCGTAAGCCGTTCCCCGACGTTGAGGGCCTGCATACATTTATCGAATAAGGCGCATGATAATTGTATCGTGATATCATAATAATTATATCGTTACTGCATTTCAGTAAATGCTTAAATGATACGTACTTTGTTCGGTAGGTGTTCACTGATACATAATAATGTAATAAATACATCAATAAGTAAAATTAATTATAAAAAGAACAAAATAAAAAGAAATAATACGATACAATATAATATATAATACGTGCAATCAATGTTAGTGTCATCTATCCACGCACGATGGACATTGGCATTTAAGTTATACACGCAGCAGAAGATAGACAACTCAGTACCATCCCTCTCGCATGCCACACGCCTTCATTTGATGGCATGCAGGGCGGGGTGGGGTGAGGCGTGTATGTATGTGAGAGCCGCATGATGAAACCCCGCCAACCCGGCTCTACACAGCAGCCGCCCGGTACGTATCTATCCACGTACCCGCACCCGAATCATTACTTCACATACACACGCACGCGTACACATAAGCATACCTCCTGAACCAACGTCAGTCGTTTGGCCACCTCCGCCGCCGCAGGTCTTCTCACTGGATCCGGATCCCAACACGCAGTAATTAAAGAACGCAGTTTGGGCGGGCAGCGCTCATCCGATAGCAGCCCCAAGGGCGGCCGCCGCTGGTGCATGGCCACAACGATTGCGATCACCACCATATTATGACCCGTCCAGGGTCGCCGACCCGACAGCATCTCCCACATCATGATTCCCAACGCGTATACGTCCTGGGCAGGCAGGTCAGCGGCAGCAGCAGCAATTGAAGGCAGCGGGTTTAGGTATGGAAATAAATTTCGATAGCGGCAGAGGTATATTTGGTTTTTTTCTTGACCCATCGGTATAATTTTTTATTATTTGAATTATTGGGCGGGGACCCGGCGCGAAGCGCTCAGGGGGGCCCCGCTCTGTGGGATTGCCCATGTCCGTCTCTCTGTAAGAACGTGACGGACCAAACATAATATCTCGTCCGGCCGAAACGCGATATTGGTCACATATTACATTTATATTGCAAGGTATCTTTATTTTGGCCAATAACAATCGTATGAGTACAAACAAGTTTGTCAGTCTCCTTTGACCCCGGTTAAGGTCACATCAACGCTTCTCGGCCTAAATTTCATTCCAAAAGGTGCCGCGTCTCTCGTAATGGACTTCTGGCATGACGGCGTGAAATGAATCGAACAACCAGTTTGGGTGACTAGGCTGTTCTCACAGGCATGGGGATTTGCCACCAGCAGGTCGACGAATTTGCTTGCAGTTATCTACAAAGAATGTAACGTTGTTTACAATTATTTTAAGTCAATTCTCGGGGCAGAAGAGTTCCACAGTGCTGACATGGAGCTCGATGCTGTGGGGTGAATTGCTGAAGCCGCAGGCATTTCGGAGATACAGCTTAAAGCTTCCCATCAGTAGTCCTGGCGACACTCTAACACTTGACGTCCTCGACGTTCCAAGTTTTTTTATTTCTAAAGCAGTATTCGGAAGATATAACACCTATTAAGGAATAATACGCCAGCCAGGAATATTCTTTAATCTCATATAATAAACTAATATAAACCATTAATAATGTACTAAAAAGCAGCATAAATAGCGATAAAACACTTTCTCTAAAACCTTTTAAAAACCAACTATAGATAAAAATTAACAATAATCCAAAAAATACGGCTCCCAAAACATCAAAATAATTATGGTAACCTAAATGTACTAAACCTGCGCTAATACCAATTAATAAAATGGTTATTAATACCTTAATGATAAGCTTATTTAGTGATTTGAATAACCATCCATATATAACTATAGAAGATTGCATGTGTCCGCTCGGGAAAGCAAAACCTTCTTTACCTAAACTTGGAGCTAACGGAACCTGAAAAGTAATTTTGAGAGCTAAATTAACCAACATACTTGTTAATAATAAACAGATTCCATCTTTAAGATTAGCTGTTATATATTTAGAGGACTGAACCTCTGATACTGTTGAAATATAGTTTTTATGGTGATCTTTTAACATAGCATAACCTCTAGCTAGTAGTACTTTATTATAATCTAGGCTAGCTAGAATAGAGCTGTTAATTGATAGTTTATGCTCAAATTGATTTAGCACGGTAGCTTTTCTGATTAACAGGCTATTTTTTAAATTACTTAACTGTAGATACTTATAATGTAATATTTTTATTGGTTTAAAACGAGAATAAGGAAAATATTGAAGGGCAATATTTTTTTGTTTCAGCAAGCTCGGTAGTGAACCAGATAACCTAAAACCTAAATCATCCAGTTTTTGTATATTATAATTTAAATAGTTTACTGGATATTGTAATAACCGATTATAATTACTCAAAATTTGAGACTTATGTTTTAACAATGTAAAAACTCGTCTTTCTATATTATTATATAGAGAATCTAACTTATATTTTAAGTTGCCAATAACTGGAACAGCAAATTCAGCTGCAGCAGTAGGAGTAGGAGCTCTTAAGTCAGCAACAAGATCAATTAGTGTATAATCAGTCTCATGCCCTACAGCTGATATTATCGGAATAACTGAATTAAAAACAGCTCGTACTACGATTTCTTCATTAAATGGCCATAAATCTTCTATTGATCCTGCTCCTCTCGCTACAATTATCACATCCGGTTTTAGTGCATCATCTAACAAGTTAAAGCCATTTATAGCATTAGTAATTTCCTCGGCGGCAGTTCACCCTTGAACCGTTACCGGCCAAATACATAAATGGACAGGAAGCCTATCGGTAATCCTATGTATAATATCTTTTATAACTGCGCCGGTTAACGAGGTAATAACTCCTATTTTTTATACTCTAAGGAATCTTTTTTTTATACTCTAACTTAAACAACCCCTCTTGATCTAATTTTTGTTTTCTCTCGTTCAAAATTTTTATAAAAGCACCTATCCTTGCTGGTTCAATCAATTCTACTGCAATCTGATATTTTGACTGGCCAGCATAAGAACGTTCTTACTTGCTGACGAAATGTGTACGACGGCGTGAGCGGCGTGAGGTCCCTGCCCTTGCGTGTGCAGTCGTTTGCCTGCTGAACGACATGAGCCGGCATCATTGCACTCTCGCAAACTTCAAACCGTTTCATTGTGAAGTAACCGGCCTGTACGCATTGCGGGGGGCCCCGCCTTTTTTCCAGCTTCGAGGAAGCTGACACCCTACTTGTTTTCATTATCGTATTCCATACGCATTAGTTGGCTGGTTTGCGTCTGGGTCCTTATCACCGACTGGTGCGACGTGGGTTCACACACGTAGTGGTAACTTGTATGGAGTTTTCAGAAAAGCAGATAGTAAGCAAAGTACATAAAGTTGGTGTATTTTTATGGATATGTAGCAATTGCAAGATAGGACAAGATTTTTTATAGTTAAAATGTATGGAGTGTCGGTTCTTTCGTATATACATACCTGACTGCATCGACGACAGAAACCTCGGGCACATAAAATATGAAGAGGTTTCTGTCATCATATATATGTGTGTATAAGTAAATATTGTATGGTATGTTGTATCATGATAATAATTAGGATGTCTAATTCTGACGTTATCTCGCAAGCTCTTTGTTAAACGCATAATATAACATAAGATGGACAAATGGATGTAGGCACGCACGTGTCTACCACGCAGGTCTTGTGTGCATGCATTCACCTACTTATGTATGTAAATGTATAAGCCTATCTATCTACCTAGGTAGCTCCTGCGGCATGCCTCTCCGCCGCTCCCTGCCTATAAGAACCGCTTTTTCAGTTACTTACAACCGACAGATTATGCATGCATGACAAATGACGTATACATATGATATTGTACACCAGCCAGCAGGTAAGTGGTCGATGGCCGCGCCCGCGCGGCACGCATGGAAGTATGCGTGTGCGTAACCCCACGCAGATAGATAGCGTAGGATAGCGTAGGAAAATTGGAACAGCAACGGCAGCCAATAAGCCAGAATATACCAAATAATCCCTTGATCTGCTGCCGATTGTTTCTTTTATCGTTATTTAAAACGTTACTACTCGGTTTATTGGTAGGTTTGTGAGATTACGTTAACAAAAATCGCGAATAACTTCTCAGCTTAAGGGGGATTGGTTACATTACCTTTTATATGGAAAGAGGACGGAACATGTCATTAATTTAAAAATTCAGCTCGTGCTGTGCGTGGTTGGAGACCCCTATCTGTAACCACCCTATCAATCGAACCCTTAGGTTATTCGTATCACCCAGCCACTGCTCTTTCCATACATAATGGATGTCGTCATCATCACTACCCTCGCACCACTCGGTCTGTGATGGTGAAGTTTTTGGATTCAAAGGCTTCGGGCGCAATGTAAGGGGCCTGCGTGCAGACGTATGTATCGTGTGTTGCAAATTCGTCAGTTTCATCAAGTTCACACAATTATATACTAGAGGCAGCTAGCTGCTATTTAGTATTGTTAATACAATATTGATATACACATATGTAACTAGATAAATGTTATAAATGTTATGTGAGCGACAACACTAACATCAAGCAACACAGACATCCAACTGCGGCTGTCTGCACGTTCTTACTTCCTCCCGGGGTGATCGTCCTCCAAAAAGCACATACGTTATTATTATGTGCGCATGCATGCGTGCCAAGCAGATATACGCAGGGAGCCACTTACTCGATCATAAAAGTGCATATACATGTGATCAACACGGACGTACATATATAACAAATGCAGCTCAGAGTGTTAGCTGTGTTTAATCAAGAGGGGTTTAGCCCCTTCTGCGAAGAATGGTTCAAACTTTGTTCCCAGGAAAGAATTTGCAAGCAATCCTCACCGTGCCGACCTCCGGATTCTTCGTGATGAGGACTGAGTTCCGGAGCCGGGATAGTCCAAAGTCCTGCGTGCCGTACGGTGCCGTACGTGAGGACATCGATCAATACCATGCATATGCCGCGAAATCGAGGGCCACCGGCAAGCAATATTGTCGTACGTGTTTAGGTGGTTACGATGGTTTCTCACCCCTGTACGTGTGTGTGTGGCTCATAACTAGCTCATGTATAAGCAGGATAAGCAAGAGCCAGGAGATTGGTATTGCCAATGTAAGCAAAATAAGCTCACGCAATTGCGCGGGTTAAGGGGCGACGGCGGCGGACGGTGGTAGGTGCGCGCGTATACATCTATCTGCATGCATAATATTAATAATAAAATGATATGATGTGATTTATGCGCACGTGCAGTAAACCCAACGCCTTAATTAATTTTTGTTCAAGCTATTATTATATAGGCATAAATTATATATATGAATAAAGGAGTTAGAAGGTGTAATGGTTTCGATGATAAGGTAATCTCTGTTTGTACTCCCGATTAAGATCCTAATGGTACTAATAGGCTCAATAATCCCGTCTGTTATTGTCGAAATAAACCTTTAGAAGTTTCGGTTAAGTATATCTCTCCGTAAGTCGTAAAAGAATCGTATGCTTTAAAATCGTATGCTTTACTTGCGCTCTTGCGAAAGTTCAGTTAGGATAGTATTTTTGTGCAATCTCTGGTCCCGCCTAAAGTGTTTTTTTGGTATCAAGTTTAAAAAATTGATTTCGTTGGTTGATTTGGTCCATTGCTAGCATATTTTCAGAACTATATTATGAATATATTTACCCCAATTAATAGGAGGGTTTTATTTAAGTATCTCTATCTGTATCTCTATCTCTATCGATACCGATCCCTATACCCTGCCTACCCTATTCACCTATCCACCTACCCACCTACCCACCTTTCCACCCATCCACCCAGCCTACCACCCGACCTACCTACCTACCTATAACCACTTACCGCCAATTTGACAATCGGGCGGCTTGAGCTTGCATTAGAGATGAGTACATTGCCAGGTTTGAGGTCTGCATGCAGGTTTCAACAGATGCATGCATACCTGTAAAAGCCGTTATTGTCATAAGCATCATAACAATCATCAGCCGCCTTATGACTCACCGCGATGCACAATAGTTGGATGTAGGTAGGAGAGGCCCCGGGCAATTTGGATCGCGATGTGCAGAACCTGCAGTACATATATACGTAGTGTACATATACATCCAGCAGTAGCGCACAAATAAGATGCCCTGTGTGAGCACTCCAGATGGACCATATAGAAGAGTGATGAATAAAATAAAACAAATTAGTGATTAACGATTGATCAATGTTCCCAACAATGATGCAAAGTAAAACCGTGCAAACTCTAAAACCCATAAAATCCTGAGTTATATATATATATATATGCTCCATATGTATATACATGTATACATGTATATATATGGAGTTTTGAGGAGGAGGTTCTGTGTGGGGAAAGAGGGAGAGAGTCAGGGAGGAGGAGACAAGGGGAGAACGGTCTAGTTCTTGAGGAGGGGAAGGGAGAGGGTGGAGGGTATCGTGGCTAGAGGTGCCTGTGTCCAGGCTTCGGGTCCTTAGGGTTTTGGGAGGGGTCAGCGAGAGAGGTCCTTCCTTCTTGTGCAGTGCAGGTGTTTGCGGGGCCAGCTTTGGGTGGGGCCGGAAGGCTTTCTAGGGGGGCGCCAGTTTGGCTTGTCATCCCCCCCTCCGCCTCTTGTTGGGTTCTTCCGGCTTGGCTGTGTAAGAGTGTGCTTTCCTGCTGGTGTTTCTCCTCTGAGGGGATCTGTGTGTGTGTCTGTCAGACTCTTGCCAGGTCAGTTTCGGGTTAGAGGAGAGGGTTCCCCTTCCCTTTGAGCAGCTAGTCGTCCTCCGTTTTCCGTTGGGTCCTTCCGTGGTTTCTTGGTGACCCTGAGTGCTCTGTTATTAGGTGAGAGCCTGTGAGGGCTCGCTGGCCCAAGTGAGAGGGGGAGCACGTGGCAGGACAGACAGACAAAGCCACGTGCTCCTCCCCTGCGCTGTGGCTCGGTCCGGTCAGGACCCCCGGTGCTCGTCTTTGGAGGGCGAGTCGCCCCCAGTGTAACACCCATTAAATTCATACATGCCTACATACATACATATACGCATAAAAAGATAAAATTAATCAGATATGATATAACACGTGATGATTTTTATATTTATGTTCACATCAATCCGATCCAATCTGATGCAATCGCTCGCCCTAAATTTATCCGTCCATCATCCGTACGTACATACCGTGTCGAGCGGTAGCAGTCGTTTTTCTCCGTAAAGCAATCGATCCAGCGACGTGTCCATCAACTCCATAACAAGGCAAAGCCAGGGCGGCCTGCACATGATGAAGACAGACATATAATAAATATAATAGACATATAAATATTAGGTCCTGGTTCGAATCCTTTTGTGAGCTCACGCAGTCCAAATAGGTCGATATGCATGGGATTTATTTGTATTATATGAAAGTCTGGGAGTAGTGAGCGCCGCCCCGTGTTCAGAGGCTATATACGAGGGTTGGTCGCCCTATGTCAGTCCTTACCCCCACAATCGGTCCGTAAGAAATCTTATCCATAACGGACCCACCCCCATAACAGGGGAGCTAGAAATGGGATCCCATGCACCCGTAAGAAGGGGCCTAACCCTCTAGAGGGCCCGTAAAAACGGTTACAGCCCGTAAAAAAATATATACATATAATATATATATATATATATATATATATATATATATATATATATATATATATTCGCGACATATCATGACACGCAAGCCATCTAACCATGCATTGTATCAGCATTCCACTAAAAAGTGGTAAGCGAGCGTACGTGCTCACTGATCGAGATACATTGATGGACCCTTATCTATTATGTACACGTGCTGGGCAGTGTGATAAGCACCACCACCCAGTATGGTAGCTACGCTCAACCTCATATGCATGTTGAACGGGGTAATTCGGTGAAGCGAAGGGAATATATAATGCATGACCCTCGTTGGATGGTGTATGGGTAAGTCATTCGGCGGTCTCCCAGAAGGACAAAGAGGGTAAGTAACGCCCCAGCTGGGACCCCTCTTATTGTTATCAAATGATGTATCAGTTAAGATTTATAGCGATCCGTTCTAACAACAATCGTTATTGGAGTTGTACTCGGCAATAAGCTAGCGGACCCGTGCTCGTCCCATCTGTATTACTATACGTGCGACTATTTAAGCCAAATCCAGACCGAACAATTACGTTTTCTTATAACTATCGGATACAATCTAGCGAGTAATTTCTTGTAATAACGTCAGGCTTCCTAATGTCCGGTAGTCTACATTTCAACACTTATGTTAGGCCCAGGGAGAGACATGTAGCAAACATGTGGCCAAATCCACACGTAGACATGTAATTACATATGCATGCAACAGACAGACCTGATGATCATACATATACATGCATATCATATACATGCATATACATACATATACATGCATATCATCGGTACATCCATTTATCATAGACAGTCATCGAGCGGTATGTAATGTAGTTAACTGTGTATGAGTTGGAGTAGTGCCTCCTCATCACTACACTTACTTGAGACAGGCCGCATGCAGACATACAATATTGGGGTGTTGGCACCTGTATGCATGCGTGTATGCATCCGTAAGGGTGGCAATTAAAAGGTGGTATACATGCATGTGAGGCTTGCGCAAAACGGAACTGCGAGGGAGTGAGGAGAACTCATCCTCCCGCTTTCTTACCTTTTTTGCTATGACATATCTAATCTATCAAAACAAATCGACAGCGTGCGCCCTTCCTAAGGAGCGCATGCTGAATGGTCATAGGTCTCATAGGTCCCATAGGTAGCAGCCCCTACGTGAGGGGTCAAATTCGCCTGACTGACTTTATCAGGAAGGTCTTAGAACACATAACCTACATACCATGCTAACTGTATAATGTGAGGTCTATCAATACAATCAATACAAACAATACAAACAATCTAAGAATCGTTACGTAGCTAGGTATTCGATGGATTCTATGCAGGATGTCAGCTCCTGCTGTGTGGACATAGATAGACACGCACATGAGGAAACATCTTCCGATCGGGCCTTTGCTGTACGCACGTAAGCGGACATGCAATACAATAAAAACGAATCTAGAAACCTAAGTCATCCATGCGTGAGAACTCCCCCCATCATCTCATCAATCCTCTGTCTTTCACACCTGGCCAGCACTTCTACCTCCTGCTTGAGGGTCGCCTGCAGTGAGTTCGGCACATCCTCCGCAGAGGGCTGCTGAGGAAGACCTTTCACCACTGCTGGTACAGCTCCTCCTTTCGTCGCAGATTTTTCTCCAGTGGCGTGACGAATACTGCGTGGGTTGCTCGTGGATGTGGTGCTGCTGAGGGGCAACATTTGGGTATCGCCGTGTAGATTGGCATCCCGACTGCTGTCCACCAAAGCTGCTGAGGACGTGGATGTATAATCACCAGCGGTTATGGTAGTCGTCTTACTGCCGGTTACGTAATCAGTACCCAAAATTTCAACACCAGCACCACCACCAGCACCACCACCACGTACATGAGCTGATAAAGGAACCAGCATATTGCATCTGCTTCTTGGGTCATCATCGCGACTGCCCGTGCTGCTGACAGCGGCGGCAGCCATCACGTGTTTGATGATGGCGTCTGCTGCTGCTGTGGAAGCGTGGCTTATAATTACCTCATCACCCTGACAAGCGGCAGCAATGGGACGGTGGTCTTCCTGCTGCTGGACTTCGGGTCTTGATGATAAAGGCGCCTCTTCACCACGTGGGACATCCCCATGGGGTCGTCGTGGTCCGGCACCTTGGGTTTCCAGCTGCTGCTGTACGACAACAGTAGCAGCATCGCCATCACCTCCACCCGTATTGACTCGTGGTTGACTACCGCAAGCGCCCTCCCCCCCAGCACCGGCAGCGGAAAGACTGACAGTGACGTTGGGAATCAAGGGGGCTGCTGTCTGGGGAAGTGCCTCCGCCATTGGGGCTGCTGCCACCACTCCATCAGCAGTGGGCCCTGTTGCCAGTGCCGGTGGTGGCACTTGTAGCACCGGGGGCGATGCAGCAGGATGCTGTTGCTGCGTAGCAGCCAGTGGCGGTCCCGCCGGGTATCCCGGGTATTTTGGGTCCGCACCAGGTTGAAGATGAAGTAGCGGCTGCTGCGGCTGCTGTTGCTTCTCTTGCTGTTCCTGTTGTTTCACTTGCTGCTGCTGTTGCTGTCGTGGTGACGGCCCCAGGCCATGATCAATAAGTTTCACGGCTACAGGAACACCGCCATATGTGCCCTTGACCACCCGCCCAAAGGCGCCTCTGCCCAGGGTCACCCCAGATAGTGTCAACTCACCGCCATCCAGTTTCACATCCAAATTGATGCCAGGATGTAGCGGAGTCAGAGATGTCACGGGCACCAATGATAATGGGTCAGGAGAGGATTCGATCCTGAATGATGCAGCAGATGCTAGTGCGCCTGCAGCAGGGGATAATCGCAACAAACAAAGGTAGATTCATCTATTTGGATGGACGTAACGAATGAAGCTAGCGTGCATCTCGTGAGTCGAAACTTCTACATACATGTGCGACGTCATCAACAATTCCATGTAAATCCCATTTCGTAAGCGGGGATGGAGCAACAACAAAAGATAGATAACATCAATTGAAATATAAAGATGATTGGTAGATGCAGCCATACTGTGACACACACACACACACACACGCACATATATACATATATATATATATATATTATTTACTTATTCCACTGGCAGCGCCTCAGTATCCGGATATTCGATGCAAATATATATATCGCATATCAAACGGTGTGAGACGTGTAAAGAGTGAGAGTGAGCTGCACTTTGGTATATCTGCACTGTGCAGCAATATTGCACTCGTACTTCGGCGCCTGCCATTGGAATAAACCCGCTATCTCACGGTTCAGTCATCTGCTCGAAATATCCTACAAATCGTTCGACAGGATGCGACTCGCTCGCTCGTCCAGCAGCAGAGGGCCGTACCCTGCTGTCTCACTCTTGGCAGTATATTTCTCGTATACTGCCTGACCCGTGAGATAACTACTACATATATATGCAAGACAAGAGTTAGTTAGTGTCGGCGGCTCCCCTAAACCCAGGAAAAGGTCAGGGCCCCAATACCTATCGATACCATGTGATAGCAGTTTAGAAACTATAATTATTATTATGGTTAGGGTTTTAGGGAACCCTGGGGGTCAATTACTATATGGGCCACTAGGGATCACTGGGTTGCTTTGATTTCGCAGATTCTGTTTCTCTCTGCGGCCCCTATCCTGACGGTCCCGATTGGACAACCTACTGGCCTTTGAATGGGTTTCCAAGCCACTCTGCACCTCATAGCCCCGGTAAGGGGCCATGGGTTTGCACTTTCTGGGTGGAGCATCTAACCGTTGATGAGGGCCGACAAGGACAGGGAGGGCGGACAATGAGTCTTGCCTGCAGTGATGAGGGCGGACAAGGACAGGACTGAAGAGCCGTGCTATACCTGCTGCTCATAATCTCACAGGGGGTCCCCAGATCCTCTACCACCCCGATTCGTTCCCGTTAATAAACAAGCCGTTGCCAGTTCTGATTGAACTTGTGATCGCTGATAAGCAATCATGGCGCCCTAATTCTCAGGGCCATTGGATAGCAGTTTAGATATTGAGGTTTACAGGTGCGCGCACATACACACTCATACAGTGCAGGGTGCATGAGCTGCATAAGTTGGGAGTGCTAATAATTGATCCCCAAACTCAACAATTTGCGTGCATGGTATGGTATGGCGCGCGCCACACGGCGCCACGCACGCAAATTGTTGAGTTCCACAACTTTGTAGTTAAGCAAACATCATTCCAGAGGAGTCAACCGTACTTCACCCCGAACAGGACCCCGAAAGTTTAGATTTTTTTAAATGCACAGAAAAGTGTTCGGCCCGCTCCAGGGGCCCCCGGAAATTATTCTCCGCGCTTTTCCGGGGCCGGGAAAGATGGTCCCCGTGAAGAAAATTAAAATTTTCCGGGTTACCTGGAAAGATTTTGCCAAATGTAGGGGCCAGTTCAAGGGATAAAGACTGGCTCCGGAACCTTGTGACTTCACAGGTTGGCGCTAAAAAGCTAATTAAAACAATTTATGAATTACATGAATATAAAAGTGCCTATATTGATACATCAGAACCTATAACCAACAATGTTAGGTGCAACAGAGCAGCCAGCTAAGCAAGCGTTTGGAGGTTCGGCTGTGAATACTTCGAAGTTCTTCAAGGCTACGAATGGTTAGCACAATTGAAAGACTTCTCAAGTTAGCAGTTAACGTTCGCTGGCTCGACCTTCAGACATACACATATACTGCACAGAGGCCTACCTATTTCCCTGATTGTTGCTGCTTGTGTGTATTCTCCCTACCCAAACCCCATGTGTTGAGCGTGGCTTTATTAGCAGGCACTAATATATAACTATGGACTAGCTCAATAACCTACAGCGTAACCTTTACTATGCATCGGTTTGCTGCCAGCAAAGCCCTTAGTAGAAGAGGTATCATGCATTCATGATACCCGGGAATATACCCGGGAATATAATTGCAAGCTTCATGCTCTGTTTGAAGTATCTAGATGTGGAGTGCGACCAGCGTACTGTTGTTGTTATTGTTGTATAATTCTGATGATTATAATAATTATTCCTACATCTAAATGTAACTAATAGGACATCTAAATGTGATATCTAAATGTGACTAATAGGACATCTAGAAGGTGGAGGTGGAGGGAGAGGAGAGGTTGCTTGGGAGGGGGCGGAGGATAAGGAAGCAGACGTAGAGAGCGCCGGGAAAGGTAGTCTCAGTGCTGCCGAGCTGCTCGCATTGGGTTTCGATGAACTAATAACAGTTAGGATGTCCGTGAGTCCTATTTTGTATTAATCACAACATTATCCGTTAAACTCGCGTCAATAGAAAGCATATATACCTTGAAATAAAGCAATGTACGAAGGCAAAGCAAACATATTTTTGTCCCCGCATCAATTGTTTTTGTAAGTACCGGGGGTCCTGGAATGACTTGGGGCCTACTTAGTTATGGTTCCGGGGTTGCTCCCGGAAAGAAACGTTTGGGGCTCGGGGGTCCCCGGAACAAAATGCTACCCCCCTGGAAAACCTTGGCAGTGTCACATGAAAACAAAACAACCCAACCCGTCGGATGCCAGGCGGAAGCTGTCCTACGGGGTGCCAGGGACGCCCGAGGACATTCGCCCCCGCTACAATCCTCCCCACCCTGCAGGGAGGATTGTACGTACGTGCCGGGGAACTCGCACCCCGGCATTACGCTGCATCCTGTGCTGCAGATCCCACAAAACCTGTTTGCGCTCATATGATTTCTGTTAGCTACAGACGAGATACCATGAAATATAGAATGTAAAGGGCTATATATATTGCTTTTAAGATGAGCAAATAATTATTTTTAGTCGTTACTGTCGACACACACACACACACACGCATACGGACGTGGGCAGGGGCCCCTGAGGCGCTTCACGCTGGGGCCCCACCCATCAGGCGATTTCAGCAAGCAAGCTTGGGCCCGAGACTCCCAGTTGGGCAGCAAGACACGTACGCACCGAAATTCTTTTGCTGCGAGCCCGATACAATGGACGGTACTACGCTAGATGAAAGATCCTTGCCGGCGGTGGAGAGTTGAGCAGTAATAATTGTGCCATGATGATCTTGGCGACCTTTCAGGTCAATCACTGTATCAGCTTCATCACGGCCTGCTGGTACGAAGTTTTTATTACCGCCACAGCAGCCAACATTCTGACAAAAGTTCCTGTAGGCATCGCAGTCGTCGTACAAACAATCCGTACTACTGCATGGCAAGCAAGGATATATATATAGGTAGATAGGTAGATAGATATACATATGTATGGTATTGGCAAAAGGAATGAAGTCACGCACATGAGTGCACAGAGAGAGTGCACATGAGAGCTACATGTATAATAGGAAAAAATAATACAAGCAAGAACGTATTTGATTAAGGGTCGGTCATGTACTATGTATCCGTTGAAATCTCGATGTATGTATGTATGGTCGACTGCAAATCATCGACTGCAAATGTGGATAGAGAAAGTATACTCTGTATAGTAAACATATAGATATTTCCATATAATAAATGTACAACATACATGTATATAGCATATATACAGATATGGCAAATGCCTTCCTTCATATAAAATATATATTATACTAATTAAATATATGTTGTACATTTATTTATGGAAATAACTTGCTCGGTACGCACAGACCACAATCAACAACCAAAGCCACTAATAGTGATGGACAATCCATATATGTGCAGTGCGCACGTAACGTGAGGCTGCATAGTTGAAAAGTAGGTAAGGATAGTTTATTCAATAGTATTCTTATTCATGTATTTGGCACGCACAGATAAACACGTACATAGCGTGCGTGTTCACATTGCATAAATCACAACGGACCTATGGTACAGCAATAGAGTGCAGCACCAAGAACATACGGGCGCGCCTCCACCGTGCTGCTGCTGCTGCTGCTGCAGTTGATGATGGTAATGGGATCGGCGCAGCTTCTTCACTGCAATGAAGGCGATGATGGCGGCTGCCAGGCATACCACAAACGTCCCTGCTGGGCACAAACAAGTGCGTACAGGGCCAAAATGTAGTAGAATAAAAGCACAATTTTTACAAGAAATAAAAACTACCATTAACATTTTATTGTCGATGGTTGTGAGAACTACCGGTTGATAGGGCGCAAGACTTTTAATAGCGTTCGCGAGATCCCGTACGACGGATCAGACTATCCTCGTGATAGTTTATTCGTAGTCTTAATATAAGTTTCGACTTATATTTATCAAGCGATAGAAAGGTGTCCACATGGCATAACAAGGGTTAAGAAGCACGCTAGAGGCTGTTTAGTGCTGTTTGGCACCGGTTATACCCCCTATATAAGTATGGTTTGCCTTAAGCAAGTGGTGGACGCCGCCAGGGTCATTATTCTCCTACTACCACCCCAATCGAAACATGTCTTCATCTTAATCTTAATGAAACCCCGTATGTCACATAAATCCGATCATTTTTATCTCCCCTACCCCATCCTTTACCAAATCGTCCCCCGCTAAACCCCAGCCATGCACTTGTTGTATCATGCATGCTCTCAACAAAGAGCTCGCGAGTTGATGTCTCGCGGATGAGACATCCTGATCATTTTCATGATACTGCAGCACCCTTACTTGCCACCTACCCTGCTTGCTGCTGCATCGCATAAGCAAGTAATACCAATTCATGTGCACGCTGGTTTTACTTGATGAACCACGGACACTACTTCGGTAATGATATTAGCCAAATCGACCTCTTAGCGCTAACAATAAACAAATGAACAAGACCTATCAGCATGCACTGCCTCGTCGGCCTCATCACCTACCTCCCAGGGTAGCCCCAAGCACAAGGCCCAATGGCACACGGGGACTCTTAGAATCTGCTGTACCGATGGTGGGTACGGATGTCATCATGATGCTTGGTGGTGGTCTTGTTGTGGAAATAGGCGGGGGCTCATCAGTGCCGCCAGTGCTGCTGTTGCTGGAACTCCGAGGGAACATGCGTAGGAAGCAGCCCGCGGGAGTGTACTGCTTTGCGCAATCGTCCGACATGAGTGTTTCACACTGCATACATGCAGCAGATAAACGCATACACACATGCATGCATGTCAAAATAATAATAAACCATTAATTTCAAACACAAATAATATGATTAAAAAAATACAAGCAAATAAGACTGCATGCAATCAATCAAGACAGTTAGGGATAGAGGTTCGTTTATTACGCTGCAAAGATAGTAGTAAGGGAGCACGGGGACGGCTTGGATGATGACGACTGCGGTACAGCGGATTTGTGTGTGTACATCTATCTATCTATCTATCTATCTATCTCACGCAATTAGCTTTCACCATTTCCCTTCTCCCCTGCATGCATGCAAGCCTAAGCACTCCAGCCATTCCCCCCTTGTAGTATCCTGGGGTATCTACGGGCAGTGTCAAAGGATCCTGGACCTTAGATGGTCATCCTTCCGATCGGGCCTTTGTTGGCCGACACAACAGAGATACAACACCCCTCCATCCCTGACTCCCTCCACAAGCCAAGAATATGCAAATTGATCTAGTCCCCACCTGTGTCTGTCAGTAGTTGACACCACTGATGAACGACATTACTTATTAAGTTCAATCAAAGTATAAGTTAACCCTTAATTACTTTCCTTTTTTAGTTCATGACGAGTATAAGATGCACGCATCCGTCGATCGGTCAATTATAATTTATACATACTATATATATTCACCGTAACCCAAAAATTATTATGTTACTATGCATATACGGTTTCATTACGTATACTTACAAAATATTGACTGTGTCGAATCACCACCAGGTATCCGGCGGCTGCTTGTCGGCTTAAGGAGTCCAAATTGAACGCAAACGTGGCGAGGTCCTCATACAGCCCAACCATAGGCCAACAGCGCTGCATGGGGTGCAATGATGCTGCGACGGAGTTGTTCGTGGGCGCTGGTTGCGTGCAAGCACTCTGGGGAAGGTTGACTTCCGAAGTCTGGTTGCCAGGATAACCAACCGGTCGTGGAATGCTTCCGGAAGAATTCAACTGGTACGGCAGCGGGACGCAAGTTCCTGCATGTACGTGTATGTTTATATGTTTACATGTTTATACAACAGGGAGCGAACGGCGAACAGCCAAAGGTTAACGGTGAACGTCGGGGCGAACATGCAAATGAACACACGCTGAATGAAGAGAGCGGGTATGTGTGTACCAGGTGCACCGTCACATGGTAAGTTACTAAGTAAATTCCAATAGATGGATGGGATGGACGGATGGACGGATGGATGGATGGATGGATGGATGGATAGATGGATAAATGGATAAATGGATGGATGGATGGATGGATGGATGGATGGATTATTTGACGGGGCCACAAGCAATCAGCAAGCAAGGTGGATGTGAAAAAGCCAAAACACAGCAACGAATAACATATGTAGATATGTATCAAGGACAATCATATATGTTATTTTACCTGAAAGGCAGACAGAGAGACAGAAGACAGAGAGACAGAGAGACAGACGCACAGACAGGCAGACTACTTACAAGTTCAAAAAGGTGGCATATTTAGGCGGTTGTGTTGCGGTCTGATTGGATGCATGCATGCATGCACCCTAATATATACATACATGCATGACAGTCATGCAGGAATGGCCATTTATAAACTATATCATATTAGTTTGCATCGTGCTTTAGGCAGGGTGGGGCTTACGCTGGATGTAGGCTACGTTGTCACCGATGGCGGCAGGCCAGTAGGGGTCACCGAAACCTCTTTGGGGCAGGGGTCCAGCAGCCAATATGTCCAAACCAGGAGCCTTGCTTGGTGCAGCAGACATACAATAAACGCACAAGTAAATAAGAAGCTCGGGCTAAGATAGCAGTAATTACGTAATCCTAGACAGTAAGAATAAATGTAAGCGTGATTATGTAATCCTAGACAGTAATATATAGGCGTAATTATTTATATTGCAATAATATACATAAATAAATATATATACATACAAATATGTATATATATATATATATATATTGTTGCAATTACTGTGTAATGCCATCCGTCCTAGCTGTTGGTGGAACGCTCGGGAATGCGACGGTGTGACGAGCACGAGATGGCGATGTTGAAGGGTGTGCCGCGAAGATGCCTAGTGAGCCATATTGATGTGTTTGGGTTATACCTATCGTTTGGTATTAACTATGGTTGTGTGTTTGCTTGCAGTAGGATTGCGTGTGAGTTCGTACGCTGTCCGGAGTTACTCGTTTGGTCGCTATTGATGCCTATCCAAGGAGCTACACTTTTTAGCTCCCTGGACTTCCAGCAGGGGTATCACCAGATTCGAATCTCTCCTGAAGATGTGGAGAAGACAGCCGTCATTGCCCCAGGCATGGGCCCATGCCAGTTCAAAGTACTTTGTTTTAGGGTTTTAGGGTTTTTGGACTGAGGGTTATTTAGGTTAGGGTACTTAGGCTTTGGACTCACAAATGCCCCTGCAACGTTCCAAGCAGTGATGAATCGTGTATTCACTGAGTACGTTGTTAGCAAATTTGTGCTAGCGTACTTGGACGATATGTTGGTCTATAGTAAGACCCCAGCCGAGCAGCTCCGTTCGGTATTGTCCTTGCTCAGTAAGCACCAATTTAAGGCTAAATTGTCAAATGTCAGTTCAACCGGTTGGAACTGCATTTCTTGGGCCACAAGTGAGCCATGAAGGCTGAAAAGTAGACGACCACAAAGTATCAGTCATTAAAGACTGGCCCGTACCCACAGATCTAAAGAAACTCCGGGCGTTCCTTGGCTTAGCCAATTATTTCAGGAGGTTTATTCAGGGTTATTCCCCCCTTGTGGCCCCACTCACAACCCTTACCAGTGAGGAAGTGCCCTTCCGTTGGACCAAAGCCTGCACGGCAGCCTTCCAGGATGTGAAACATGCCTTGACAAAAGCACCAGTTCTCAAACTCCCTGAGCTCAATGAACCTTTCCCGGTTTCGATGCCTTACATGGCACAGGAGCAGTCCTCTTGCAGGACGATCATCCTGTTGCTTACACAAGTACTAAATTAAAAAGGCAGAGTATAATTACTCAACCACAGACCAAGAATGTCTAGGAACTGTCCAAGCCATGGAAGAGTGGCGCTGCTACCTTGAGGGTGCCTGTGAAGTCACGTGACCAATCACGGACCACCAACCACTGGTATATCTACAGGAGCAGAAAAGCGCAGATAAACTGCCGCGTCACCAAGCTCGTTGGATAGAATGACTATCTCGTTTCACATTTAAATTGGATTATCGCCATGGTCGGGTGAATGTTGCTGACCCGATCACCAGGATCCACGAAATGGTGCTCAATATGCTTTCAGCCGCACCAAACAAGCAATTGCACAAACACACTTGTGGCCTGGACTAGATACTGACGCGAAGGCGTCCAATCTTGTCCCCAAAATCAGCATAACAGACCTACCAACACCAAGCTGGATGGTTTGCTGCAGCCGCTCCCCATACCCTCTTCAGTTTGGGGGAGTATATCACCGGATTTGTTAACCCAGCTACCAACAATCCGCAATGGGTGCGATGCGATCGTAGTGTTTCTGAGAGAAATGACGCACTTTGCTCCCACACATACGAGCGCAGGAGCGGAAGAGTTGGCTAGCCTTGTTGTAGCCACTGTTGTGCCACGGTTTGTTTCCCGCCGATGTGTAGGTCGATGCGACGCTACAAGGCGAAGTGCTATTTTGATGAACGCATGAACGATCAATGCATATGAATGAACTTGCATGATATAAATGTATTCGTATACATTTATATATGCATTTGGCATGTCATCATTATCCATCGCAACATCGCATCATGGCAAATCCGCCTAGCATGCATGAAATCCCGAATCATTGAAGTGCGCATTATGCTCGTGCTACGAAACGATAAGTAATATTATTTGATATAATATTACTTCATTACAGCACACGTTGAGAGCGCCGCACCCGTCGCGATACATGCCTTGCAACCGAATATCGTTATTCGGACCCTTGCATCATGCGAATGCCGGAAAGGCTTATACGTTGTTATACGTGAACATCGCCTATGCGCAGTAGGGTTGTCACACTTAGGATCGGCCTCCTAATGTGAATTGTACGGCATCGCGATGCTGCGAGTATAACAGATGCGAGGACGGCTAAGTAAGACAAGACATTCGATACCAGAGAACACTCGTGTGTTCTACACTATTATTGCTAAACGCTCTTCTACTTAGCCCGAGCTAAGCCTGAACTTCGCTTATCACCGCCGCGTGATGATTGCTTGCTTCCGGCGCTGACGGCGATTTCGTCCATTGCATCGCTTCGATCTGTATTGTTGTAAGTTATATCTCTTCTTGTCTTGAAGTCTTCCGCTGTCTCTGTTTGCTCTCGCTTGCCTTGCTGTACTTGCAAGTGCTCGCGCACCGGTGTCGAAGCCTTCAGACGCGCAGATACTTATGAGCAAACACGAAGGAGAGGTACAACAGCCACTGTATCCCGGCAGCACGGCCGTCCAAAGAATGCTGTCTCTGACCGGGACCCACGCTTTATAAGCAATTTCTGGAAGGAAATACTTCGCCTATTGAGCTCCCATCTCCATATTAGCACCGCCTTCCATCCACAAACAGATGGACAAACGGTGCGAATGAACGGACTTCCGGAAGAGACTTTGCAGCACTATATCTCACCCACTCAAGATGACTGAGATGAGCACTTACCGTTGATCGAGTTTGCAATTAACAACTCGACACAACATTTCACGGATATGACACCATTTGCTTTAAATGGTCTTGCACAACCAAGAGTTCCGGTTGACTTGCATCTACCTTCTAAGGTCCAGCCGCTGATGAGTATCAAACATCACACATAAGCAAATTCAACTCGCTGAGAACTGTCTCGAGGCTGTGCAATCCAGACAAAAAAGGATGCCAACTCTTCTCGGCGCCGCGTGCGTTATGAGGTTGGGCAAAAAGTGCTGTTAAGTACTAAGCCCATATGCAGTTGTCCGTTGTTGCGACTCGGCGGCAAAATTGGACTTACCCCCTGACTCTCACCTACACCCAGCCTTTCAAGTGTCATTCCTAAAACCCTTCAAGGAGGATATGAATCAACAACCCACATCACCACTCCTAATGAAGGGTCAACCGTACTTCACGGTTGAAGCCCTTGTAGACCACAGGGATGTCTCAATTCGTTGGGGCAAAGGTAAAACTCGTCGAGAGTACCCTATCAAATGGGAAGGATATGATTCCACCCATAACACTTAAACCTGAGACATCACTAAGAAATCCGCTCCTTTGGCATATGCCATTGATGAGTATGAGCGGAAATTAAAAGCCAAAGCCCGGCCAAAACCCACTAAAGATGAAACCCCATCTAAGAGGAGATGGTAACGCTAACGAGACGGTTCGCTTGAGAGGGGCGGGAAGGTAGTAAACTACATACCTCTAGGCTATAAAAATTAATTGGTAATTATGAGATAAGCATGATACCTAGAAAGCTCGCAATACGCCAAAAGCAGATTGTCGTACATCATGGCAGGTGAACCAATATTAAAGTCATCCTGGTGGAGTGCTTTGGCCAGAAAACAAAGTATGACATCACTAGTTGTTCGGAGTTCAAGATTCTACTGCCACCGATTTCCATTAGATGTACCAGTTTGCTGCATTTTCATATTGGCGAGCTATTTCTAAGCCGACAAGTCGACGCTTCCGCATAGAAACTCTAGCATCGTCAAGACAACTGCAACAATCACGTCCCAGGGACTTAAAACCTTATTTGCTGGGTTTCGCATTAACACACACACACACTCCACCCGCCGCTGAGCACTAGGGAATGAACATCGTCACACATGAGACGAGGTGGTTGAGAGTGAGCAACACTCATGGACGGAAGAAAGTCAGATCGGTCAATACGGCGCATGGAGGAGCCGGGCGCTTTGCTGACTTTAACATAGGTTACTACTTAATTGATTAGCTGGTTACTAGTTGTTCATTATTGAACCAATCCTCAAATGAAAGTAGAATGAAGGGCAGTGCATATTTTATTATTAAGAGGTAATTAACTTAATTATTAATTTACTATATTATTAGCTCCTTCTTGCTTACGCAGAAGCATATGACATTCATGGAAGTGAAGCGATGAAGTTCGTTCGTTGTGTACGGCTTTATTTGGGGTATGTGAGTACGTATCTTGCTGCGGAGCTTATTACATAGATAACTAGAGAGATCATCCTTTCTTGGCTACTTCTTGATCACAAACGCACGCATGTATGTAAGTATGTATAAGTGAACATACACACACATGTATGTATATACATATATATTTATTTATATAAATAGTCGACAGCTGATAATGTGCGCGCAACTAAGCAAGGAAGATCTACACTAGCTACCATGCATACTGTCACCTTTCGTACCATGAAATGCGCGTCCTCCCTCCAGTGGTTGAAGATCAGGTAACGAAACGTCAAGGTGACCCGGGGGCCAAGTTGGATCTGCGTGCAGTGGATCCCGGATGAGGGGGGGTGGCGGGGAAAGAAGGGGGCAAGCGTGTATGTGCGTATCTGCATGCATGCGCAAATGGACCACGCTTGGTGTGCAGCTGCAACAACTAGTTGTTGCAGCCACGCACGCACACACGCACGGTGCAAGCATATACGGGATGGATGGAATGAAGGTACGTCTGGGAGTTCCTTTTATGCACAGAACCACGCGATCGACGACAGTAAGCTATCGAGCGGCGACAGAACGAACGAACGAATCGTAGAGTAATAATGCGAGGGATGGAGCGAGGAACAAATAAATAAAGACACCAATAATTGTAAATCTGTATTTCAATCATAATACTTAGCAGCAGTATGAATGCATTTAGCTAATAACCATCGTTAATTAATAGATCGATGTGATATAATCCATACATCAATGTGAATGTGTCATCACTAAAGGGGGGTCCCGCCAAAGACGAAATTTGGTACGAAAGTCATCTCCTTTGGGTTCCAAACAGGACAGCGTGTGCTTGGATTGGCATTTTACACACCTGAAGAGTGGGAATGAAGTTTGTGTTGATCGGAAAAATGTGAGCGTGCGCTCAGTTGTGCGCCTACTGAGCAATGCTCGTGGATATCTGCTGCTTATGCATATATTTACGATGACAGTAGTACAAATGTTTGTTGCTTGGTGAAAGGCCTTGCGGATCAATTTACCTTGTTCTTCAAATAGCCAACATCAAAAATGACCCAGGTGTCCGGCGCTTCGTGGACGCCCCTCACGGTGACATTACGAACAAGTTGCAAGGGCGACGACGACGACCAGTTGGTCCAGTCAGCCTCCTTCAGGTATATGTCCGACATGAGCACAACCTCTTCAATGCTTTGGTCAGCGAGGGCAACAGCAAGCTGGAGATTACTTGCGCATGGACGAGATTTAGCTGCTACGACAAGCTGCCGGCCAGGGATTTTACCGAGCATCGCTATCGAATGCCCGCTAGAATCATTCTCGAACGCAGTAGTAGTAAGAGCGAATGGTGCTAGGTGCGCAGCAAACATCAAGAGAGCGAGAAAACATACAGGTACCGCCATGTCACAAATTTAATTGCATCTTTAATATGACTGTTATGTTATCATAAGATCGCTGCTGTTATCTAGCGCCGACACATGCATTGGCCCGAAAACGAATCGAACAACTTCGGCCGCAATCGGATATTGTAGCTATATATATTTTTTCCACGTTGTACTTTAGAATCAAAGAACTATGTCTGCACTATACAGTTTTAAATGTCTCCCATTTTGGTGTGTTGCACGAAGTCCACTACGGCATCACTTGTACAGTACGATTGTGACATGCGTCGGTTTTAGTCCAGATACGGCGGCGGTTTTAGTCCAGATTCGGGTGCTTCTGGGTTGATTGCTCGGCCAGTATCGGAGATAATAAATGAGGGTCTCAACAAACTTTAACCTCAGTCGTTCACAGTATACGAATTGTAGTGATGTCTGTACGGTATGATTGTTGTGACATGCGTCGGTTTTAGTCCAGATACGGTTGAGTTAGGTTCGGGTGCTTCGAGGTTAATAAATCAGGGTGTAGACAGACTTTAACCTCAGTCCTTCACAGTGTACGAATAGTGATGTCAAGATGCATACTTAGCTAGGCTGCAAGGATGTATGCTATAACAAGGAAGGTTGAAAAATGCTCGTCCAAAGCTCATGATTTCTCTAGGATGGAAGTCATCATTGATCCCTCATTCGATATCGCATTTTTGGGCGTTCATACTGGTTCTCGTATCAATAGTATGAGAACATGTGTGCCCCTCGCTAGGACAAACCATGCATTAACAACGTAATTGGCCTGCATCTCTTTATCTCGTAATCTTCTTTAAGGCTGAAGATTGGGCATGCGACAACCTGACGACTTTAGCAGCCGTGCATGTTATTGCTTTTCGCTCGAATGCCCAAAATAAAAGCCACCTCGTTTCTGAATGATGATCATTTCGGTTAACAGCCCAGATTTGCACAATTCAATTTTTTGCCACGCACAACAGCCGCAGGCCTTTGTTACATGCATATTGGTGCTGCACGATAGCGGGTGCGAAAGATAGACTGTTGAAATGTAGACCACCAGACAAGGAAGCCTGACGTTATTACAAGAAAGTATTCGTTACATAGTATCCGATAGTCAAAAGAAGACTCGATAGTTCGGTCCGGAGTTGCACTATAGATGGGACGTATAACTGCACGTGTAGCACACTACAATTGCACGTTTAGCACTACAGATTGGACGAGCGCGGGTTCGCTAGTGTACTGCAGAGTACAGCTCTAATGACGCAATTGTTGCTAGAACGGGTCGCTACAAATCCCAACTGATACATCATTTGAAAACACGCACCATCGAGACGTTCCTGGCAACAAGTGACACAAGATAACTTCAACCAAAAACTCTTCTTGAAACCAAAAACGCAGCCAAACGAGCTCGCCCCAAGCAAACTCCGAATGCTTACTTCGCCAACCCCATTTCCATAAGCACTTCTCCAAGCGCCTTCGACAGCATATCTGCCACCATATCTTCCGTGAAGCAGTAAGACAGCGTAACTTCCTAGAAACTTGTCATGCACCGTTGACGGCGTGACAATTCTGGTAAAAGAGGAAACGATAGGAA
Organism: Volvox africanus; assembly: GCA_030268105.1. Lineage (NCBI taxonomy): Eukaryota > Viridiplantae > Chlorophyta > Chlorophyceae > Chlamydomonadales > Volvocaceae > Volvox > Volvox africanus. The sequence goes on along the minus strand of BSDZ01000015.1, from coordinate 1,102,918 downwards.
ACGACAGTTCCGACAGCTGCTGATTCGCGTGAATGACAGTTGGTCGTTGTTGGATCCAAGAGCCGTACATTTCATTGATCTCTTGCTGTTACCTAAGGCAAAGACTTCCCATTGGAAGCGCTTCGCCTGGTCGATATAGACTGTTCGGAATTGAGCCATTGTAACAATAATATACAGACTCTTACAGTAGTTCACATTCCGCGCATCTGCCCAGGCCGCTGATAGATCAGCCTAATAAAGGCGCTATCAGGACTGATCACCCTGATTAGCTGCCAATAGAACTCCGCGACGGAGCTTGGAGGAGTAGGTGACTGCGCGGCGCGACGCCCCATCACCGACAGAGCTAGGAACAGGTAGCGCAGTCTCGCCTCAGGGCCGGGCTGTGAGGCCAGTGTCTAGTGTAGTTGCCCGAGCTACAGCTAGCGCACTGCTGCGCCAGCCTCACATACACCCACTACCAGGCGAAGTGCTTCCAATGGGAAGTCTTTGCCTTAGGTAACAGCAAGAGATCACTAAAATGTACGGCTCTTGGATCCAACAACGACCAACTGTGGGTGTATCAACTCACTCCCACACTAGGTGATGCTGCATGTCAATTTGCTTGGAACGGACCGACATTATCGGGTTGTTCCCCATGCTCATCGTCCCCTGGGAATCCATCCGAATCTCTATAGCATCGGATCCCAAGCCCAAGTCTCTGGCCAGCTTGCGAAGCCAAAGCGCCTCCCGTACTGCAGCTGCTGTGGCATGGTACTCCGCCTCCACTGACGAAACTTCCACCGTGCGCTGCAGTTGGATATTCCAGCTGATAGCTGCTCCGCCTATCAGAAACACGTAGCTTGTTGTAGATCTCCGAGTGGCCAGCTCTCCAGCCCAGTCGGAATCACTGTAACCCGCCATTGTTAGATCTCCATCTCCGACAAAGCCTTGCCCAAGCTCCTTAGTGGCCGCCAAATATCGAAGCACCCCCAAAGCCAGGCCCATGTGAACCTTAGATGGCTTCCCCATAAAGCGCGCCAGGACGCTTATCACCTGCGTGATATCAGGTGTTGTGCTCTTCGCCAGGTAATTTAGCTCGCTGATAAGCGCCCGGTACTTGGTGCTGTCTGCAAGCTCCTTGTTGCCATCTTCTGCCAGCAGTACTCTAGAAGCAGGAGGTAGTGGGATCGTTCATGGCTTTGCGTCCGTGAGTTGATGCCGCTGCAGCAGCTCCTCAATATAGCACTGCTGCGACAGCTTTACCTCCCCCTTCGCTCCCCAGCTGATCTCCATTCCCAGGAAGACTTCCGCCTCCCCAAGGCCTCGAATCTTAAAGGCTTGCCTGGTTGCTGCCTTCACCTTCTTGATGAGCTCCTCGTCGCCTGAGGTGATGATGATGTCGTCGACATGCACCAGCAGGTAGATGGTCTTCTTCTCATCCCTCTTGATAAACAGAGTGTTGTATCCCTCTTTCTGATCATGCACTTAGTGCATGATGCACTGACTGCCCATGCACTTACACAACAAGCCAAACACATCAGGATGAGATTCAGGGACAGCTGAAGACTTCAGGAGTGAAAGGATTACACCTTACAATTCGAAATATGAGATGCTAATGTGACAGCTGTAAGAACCAATTCCAGGGAATTATCATACAACCGGGGCTATCCATGCTCAGGCTTGGCTCGGGGGCCAAACGTAGTGTAGTTTAGCTCAATACATTAATATTGATGATCGTCCGATTAGAGCTCGTGAAAAGCTTGCGCTGTCCTTGCACGTCTTATACTCGCGATATATGATACATACCACACGAGATCCCCGATCTGCAGGTGTGATAAACCCTAGCAAGCATATCACCGATATTCGCACGCAGTTTATTGTCATTATCAAGCTTTCCAGGCATTTATGCAGTGCGAATGGCCAAATATCAATATTCAGTTTGGTAGCATAACTGCCATGAATGATCAAATATAATTATTCTGTGATGCATACACGAACTTGCTTTCTCGTGCTAACCGCACCTCAAGTCACACTTCTCACATTTATGCATCACCATGCAAGCCTTGATGTAATAATATAGCAAATATTATAACCTAATGAGTTACTCCAATTAGTGCTAAACAACTACTTATGCCAGCTTGGTCCAGAATTTTGGACTGATTTCACAAGTACGGTAGGTAAGCATGGAAATGAGAATATGATAGGAAAATACGTAAAAAATCAAGGCAAGGAATATAAGAAACTGTATGAGGATCACCAGTTGGCTTTCTTCTAAAATACCCCGCTGCTTGCGGCGGGGATTGCTTTTATTCAAAAGCAAATCCACAAGAGCTGTTTGGCAAAGATGGTTTGTTTCAACAGTTGAAGAAGCAAATAGTTGAGAGAGTATTAGCCAGCGAGCTTGAACATGAGCTTGGTTATTCAAAGCATAGTAAAGCCCCTAAAATGGATAATAACCGCCGTAACGGTAGTTATGAAAAAACAATAATAGACGAAAATGGTAATCAGCTAACAGTAGACGTACCTCGCGATCGAGAATCGTCAGTTGTCACAATACCAGTTTTGCTGGCAGTGCCACATGTATTATATCGACCTCACGTATTTATCAACGCAAGGTTATGCCAATATATACAGATATATTTAATAATCATAATGCATTCATTTATGGATCAGTGGTTGTCTTGACAGGTCACATCGACCAACGAATCGACGATAAACGACATTGACCCTGGTCTGCTATTGATGGTTTGAACCCCACCGTAGAGGCCTGCACGCCTCTTCAGGAGGCTGACATGTAACCAGGCGGCTGCTCCATCCAGAGCTCCTCCTCTAGCTTAGGAAAGCTGTTGAAACGTCTAGCTGGTGGATCGGCATCCTTTTTGCGGCAGCCACCACCAGGAGTGTACAAAGCGAAGCAAAGCGTGAGGTCAGAGTGAATACCTCCCCATAATCAATCCCTGCCCGCTGCTCATAGCTACTCGCCACCAAACATTCCTTAAAGCGCTCATTCCCGCCCTCTTCTGCACACTTGACCTTATAGACTCACCGGCAAGGCAGCATCCAGGCTCCAGCCGGTGGCTTCCCCCGCTCCCAGGTTCTGTTGGTGAGCTGCACTGTGATCTCCTCATCCATGGCACGTCTCCACTCTTCAGCATTAGGGCCGTTAGTGGCCTCCTGATATGTAGACCGCTCAGGGTTTTCTTCCATGATTACTGCATTTTGTTGTATCCCTCTTCGCTGCTCATGCACATATCTGCACGTCTAAATATTAAGTGCCAAGTGCCCACTGTAGTATCCTGGGGTATCTACGGGTAGTCTCCAGGATGGACCGTATATCATGATCGTGCAATAAGGCATTTGTAGGTGGACACAACAGGGATACAATAATTTGTATTGAGACGGGCAAGCACTGATCCGGGTATGAAACCTAGTGATGGCAGGTGAATGCCGGAATTCTGGCCACACTAAAGGATAATAATTTGCAGGGACCTTCCCTTTCAAGGTGGTGATTCACCCTGCCACTGAGATGTGAGGACACATCCTTGAGAAGGGGGATAATTGTGATATCCTGGGGTATCTATGGATAGTGTCCAGGATGGACTGTGGATGTTCATTTTCCGATTGGGCCTTTGTGGACACAACAGAGATACAACAACCATGCGCTCATAAAACAAGCCAAACGTATCAGAACGAGATTCAGGGACAGTGGAAGACTTTAGAAGCGAAAAGGTTTCAACTTACAGTCCAGAATATGAAATGCAGGCATGTTGGATATCAGAACCAGTTCCTGGCGATAATAATTGAACCGGCTATTAATGCTCAGGCTTGGCTCGGGCCAAACGTAGCGTAGTTTAGCTCAGGATAATAAGATTGATGATCATTCGGTTAGAGCTCGTAAAAAGCTTACGCTATCTGGCCGTCCTCGCACGTCTTATACTCGTGATATCAATACGTGGTACATATCACACCAGATTTCCGATCCACAAGTGTGATAAGCCCTAGCAAATGTATCACCGATAGTTACGTGCATTATATTATTATTTTCAAGCCTTCCCGGCATTTCTGCAATGTGAATGACCAAATATCCATATTCGGTTGTATCTTAACCGATTAGCTCCTGCTACGAGACTTTGCCATTTCTGTTACAGATTGGCTGTGCTCTAACGGCCTGACCAAAGAAAGGTCGTTCCGAACCAAAGGAAAGAAATAACGTAGCAGAGCGACAGACGGGTGACGCGACTACCAGGGTGGGAGGGCAGGGCGCGAGCTGAACAACAAAAACAAGATAAGTAATAAAGCTAGCGAGTGCTATTTATAGCGAACCTGAGGACACGGATCGCCCTCCTCGAGTCGTACCACTCATCGGACGTAAGGTCCTGTACCGCAGCTAACCCGGCTTAAGCTACGCATAGCCCGCATTAGCTCCTGCTACGAGACTTTGCCAAAGGAAGAGAAACCCCCTCTCAGCGGTTGAAAAACTGTCCCGCCACTGGCGCGACGCGCCGGGCCGCGAGAGGGCTAAAAAACGCGAACGCATAAGGGCAGCCACGAACCCCCAAGTCGAGGTAGTGCTCCCGCAACGCTGAGGAACCTGCGGCCCAGCCGCCGAAGGCTTCGATAATATCCAGGGGCACCCCGGAAGCACCGCCGCGACGTAGACTGTACAGGGTATGTACGGGCCGAAGCCGCTCCAAACCGCACTGCGACAAAACACGACCAAACCAACGCTCCGCCCCTTGCGTTGTTTGGCGCACCGGCCAGAGACGCGACGTATCCCGCACAAATAACTGGGAAAGGGCCACCCGTAGGTGCGGTAGATTGCCCAACGGAAACTGCAATACCGGGGCCAACTCAGGCGCGACTAAGCGGCCTTTCCAGTGCAGGGGCTTGTACTGGAAGGTCGACTCGCCATCAACAACAGACACACGCGCCCAAACGACGGACAGTAGGGAGTCCGGCCGGAGAAACAGACAAAAACTAAGTACGACAAACAGGAGAGGGATAAACAGGTCGGACGCGACTGGCACCGACGGGAGTCGCTCATATAAGGACCACGCGTCTATGGCACTGAAGGCGAGGACCAGGGCGGAGGGCGGGGTTAGCGAGACCTGTAGGCGCTCCCAACCCCTGCGAAACGCCGACTAAAGTACGTTGTCTCCGTCACACGGCTTTGGAAAGCCTAATAAATCATGCACTGTGTTAACTGCGCTAAAATAAGGTTGCGCGGTGCGCGCCTGGACAGTCCCCCGGGCAGCCAGGAATTGCGCCCATAACAACCCCATGTAGCGGGAGGCAGGCAAGAAGTCCATACCCTCCCCGATACAAAAAACGCACAAACGCTGAAAAATGAGAGGCATAAGACTGCCAAGTCTTGGTACCGATACGCGCCATGATGACTGTGGTGATCTGCTCCAGGCGCGAGGAGTGATCCCGACCAGGAGCCGCCGCTTGCAGATGTTCGACTAGTAACCCGGTGACCACCGGGGGGGCAGTCGCCAAACGCGTGTCCAACGCATAGCGAGGCACGGGGGTAGCAGCTCCGCGTGCGCCGCGCATGAGCGCCCAACCTACCATTGCACTCGTACTGCCACCACCTGCCACTGAGGGGGGGGTAGGTAGCGGCTCGACCCGCCCTTGCCCAGAGCGAACAGCTCCGTATTGGAAGGCAGGAAGACCAGATCCACCGGTAGCTCCATCAGCAGCTGCCACCATGGTTGTGCCGTCCAATAGGGCACCACCAACGTGACGCACGCTTGCTCCTCCCGGACCTTCTGCACCACGGCCAACAAGAAGTCCGTGTCCAAGGGCGGGCAGCCGTAAGCATTGGACCCACCCCAGGGCTGCAGCAAGGCGTTGACCCCGGCCGAGCCAGGGCAATGAAAAAGCGAAAAGAAGCGTGGCACATGCGTGTTGAGGTGCGTGGCGAACAGATCCACATCGAACGGACCAAACCGGCGCTCTAGCAAACGAAAATAACGAGGGTGAAGTCGGTAGTCACCCCGATCAACCCAACGGGAAGCCACATCCGCCTGATTAGCTGCACTATCGACACGCTCGACTTGCAAGATGATGCCGTGCTTCTGAAGAAAATCCCACAAGCACTGGAGCTCAGCATGCATAGCGGGCGACCGAGAAGAAAGGCAGCCTATAACGGCCTGCGTACACATGTTATCCTCCCGAATCAAAACGACTCGCTGCTGCACGTAAGGCAAAAAGGACTCCAATGCATAACGTACGGCACGCAGCTCCTTCCAATTGATGTGCGCAGGCACCTCAGCACTCGACCAGTAACCGCGCGCCGTGCGACCATGCAGCACGGCGCCCCACGAGTGACGGGATGCATCCACAGACAGCTCAACAGCCGCGGGGCCTAAGTGAATGGCCGCAGAACAGTGTCGGGTAGGCACCGCCGTCCACCAATCAAGATCCCGCATAGAACCCCGAGACAGGCGCACCCTGCCAGACCAGCCCACCGGCTGCTTGAGGTCATCATAGAAGTTGCGCAGGAAAAGGGGGGCGGGGTTGAGGGCCAGCTTCACACTCTGAGCGAAACCACACAACTTAGCCAGCTCTCGCTTCTGAACCAGGCGGCGATTCTTCTTGGCTGTAATGCGCAGTCCAATCGCCAGCCGGCGCAACTTGGCCAACTTCTCCTGGGGCACCTCGAACAAACCATCCGCCGTATTAACGGTGATACCTAAATGGTAAACGGACTGAGACGGCGTCCACTGGCACTTCGTGGAATGGCAAGATAGGCCCAAGAATTCAATGCTCTCCTTGACCCACTGGACTCCAACACGGGCTTGTTGCTCGGAAGCAAAAACAAACAGGAAATCATCAAGGTACGGCAAGACATGCACACCCAACCGGGCGGGCCGACCACACCGCGCCGGGGGATAAAACTGGTGTGGGGGAAGGGGGGGTTTCAGGTGAGGACGCCCACCACCAACCGAGGCCAGGGGATCACGCCAGAAACGCACGGTGTTGCGCATGATCTTGGAAAACCAATAAGGGCTGTTGAGCCAGCCCATTGGTAGTGCGTTCACCTGGTACAACACACCGCAGAAACGAAACACAAAGAAACGACGGTCGGCCTCACGAATGGGAATGTGGTAGAAGGCATCCGCCAGATCCACCTTAACCATCCATGAGCCTTGAATACCCATCCGTCGCAGCGTTCGGAGGGACTCATAACGACACTTGTATGCCTTCTGCGCAATATTCATGCGCTTCAGGTTGACAACCAACCGCCACGACCCACTACCCGGTTTGGGCACACAGAACACGTTCACCACATGCTTGACTGCCTGAGGGGCCTCCACCCGGGATATAGCGCCAAGCGTGATCAACCGGGGCTCCTCTTGTTCTAACCACCAACGGCGCTGCTCAATGGTGACCGGGAAACTGGGTAGATCGAACGCAGGTGGCGGACGGTCCCCCAAGAACTCCACCGGGACACCATGCTTCAACACATGTAACGTGCGTGTATCCGCGCCAATAGCTTTCCACGCAGCCAACCTAGCAGTGACCCGTGCATGCAGGGGTGTAGCGGAATGCAAGGGCATGATCTAATGGCCCTGCCCCGACCCCGTCTGGGTCAAGGCACCAGCAGCCGCGACGGCGCGCGCAGGCTGAACAACACGACCACCGACGCCACGTCCACGACCCCGGCGGCCAAGGCCACCGTGCCCACGGAACTGTCCCCTATTGCTGCTCCGATGAACCTCCTGCTCAGCTAAAGACCTAAGGGTCACCTTTGCTCTAGCCTTCGCGTACTCTGCATCAAACTCCCGAGTAACGTCATCCAGTAACGGACGTTCCGACTGGGCAAAGTAGCGCTGATGGAGTGCGACGAGACCATCGCGGCCCCGACGGCTAAATTCCGCCAGGCAATTGATTCGGGCCGAAATGATGTTATACATCCAGGCAACGTCATAAAGCAGGGTGTCACAAGCACATGATAGCGCAACCAACCAATCCTGTCGAAGGTTACAGTGGCCTATAAAGCGCCGAATAATGGATAATCCGGAACGAACTAACTCGACCACGCTAAGTAGAGTGAGCAGATTGCTCATCTCATAGACGAGTGATCCGGCGCGATCCGGATGACCCCTCTGCGCCTGCTCCAAGTGCTGCCATTCCGGGATCCCACGGTAGTTGTGTAATACCAGGTTGTCAGCAGACATGGTCCCCGGTAAATTGTGAAGGAGAAAGTCGGGAAACGGGTACCGGGCGCCGCTAGGCGACCTTTGCACTTGCGGCGATGCGTAATCCTCTAGCAATGCGCGCAGGTCAAACTCAGGGCCAGACGTCGCACCTTGACTGTTGAGTCGGGCATTGACACTGGCTAAGTCCTGCTGCATTTGTGACAGCATGCCGACGATGTCTGGTCCCCCTGGCGCGCCTTGAGCCAATATCTGCCTGGGCATCGAGCCCGGATGCACTGCTCCGAGAGGCGTGTTACCGCCGCTCATTAGTCCAGAATGCTGAGAGAAGTATTGTTAGGGCGTCATGGCAGTTACTTCACAAGCATAACCGCCGACCACCAAAGATGAGCAGACTGGATGCCAAATTTGCCACCGATGATGGCAACCAAATATTATGTCCCGCAGCGGTTACTGAACTCGAAGAGTCTTGCTGAAGAGCCGAAGGCACAGCGGTTACTAACAGAAAGCGCGCCTAAGGCGCGGGACCTGTTTAGTTGTTCAGCGCGAGCTGAACAACAAAAACAAGATAAGTAATAAAGCTAGCGAGTGCTATTTATAGCGAACCTGAGGACACGGATCGCCCTCCTCGAGTCGTACCACACATCGGACGTAAGGTCCTGTACCGCAGCTAACCCAGCTTAAGCTACGCATAGCCCTCAGTATTGTAGTGGTGTATTACACTTATACCTTCATAATCATGGTGTACATATCAATACTAATCATTATGAGTTTAAGTGTGCTTCTGCATAATTTTTCTGTGGTTTGTAAGCGAACTTGTCTTATCGCCAGAACCGATATGCTTATAACACGCTAACCGCAAGCCGAATCGCACTTCTCACACTCAAGCACCAATCATGCAAGTATTGATATAATAATATAGCCAATATTATTACTTGATTCTTTATGCCAATGTAATGCTAATAAACTACGTATGCCAGCTTGATCTGCGCATTCGTTAGTTGTCGCATTATTGATATTGCTGGCAACACCATGCATATAATACCGATATCGCGGGTTTATCAATGCGTGGTTATGTAAATATATAAAGATGTATTTAAGGGTCACAATTTCTGCTTTCAATTACGGGTTGCTGATCGGCTCGTCAGGTCGCATCCACCTGTCGCATCGACGATAATCGGGACGTAATGTAACAATTATCCCCGCTCCTGTTGCAGCGTCCTCGCTGCAGCGCGCAGTATCAACTGCAGGGATCATTGGGACTGAGTAGCACGTAAACGAGCCTCTTCCAAAATGGCTTTCACGTCCGGCGAGAAGCACTTTTATTTGTGTGTACAGGAGCTAGATTTCGAAAAACCCTGCGGTGATCTAGCTTTTGGATTTTTGGTTAGAAGTTTTGCCGGTTATTGAAATATCATATGGGATCTATCAGATCAGATAGTTCTAGCCATATCTAGCTAGCTGGTAAGGTACAAATATTTGTAAATAGAGTATGACACTTTAAAGGGTTTCTTATGGCTGGTGTTGCTCAACTGTTGATGTGCGAAAATGCTATGTTGTCCTGGTGCCCTCATATGACTCTCGTGAGAATTTTGGCAGGAGGCAGGCACCGAAGCTCCCCCAAGCTCCGAACTGTCCCCGGTTTACTTGCACGACTTAGCATTTCACAAAAAACACCAGTTATTATTATTATTATTATTATTATTATTATTATTATTATTATTATTATTATTATTATTATTATTATTATTATTATTATTATTATTATTATTATTATTATTATTATTATTATTATTATTATTATTATTATTATTATTATTATTATTATTATTATTATTATTATTATTATTATTATTATTATTATTATTATTATTATTATTATTATTATTATTATTATTATTATTATTATTATTATTATTATTATTATTATTATTATTATTATTATTATTATTATTATTATTATTATTATTATTATTATTATTATTATTATTATTATTATTATTATTATTATTATTATTATTATTATTATTATTATTATTATTATTATTATTATTATTATTATTATTATTATTATTATTATTAGGGTTTTTAGGGTTTGAACTGTATTAAACCCAAACCCTAAAACCTACCCGTAAAGTAGGTTTTTTAGGTCCGCCGTTAGGCAGGTGGCTGGTGGACGTGGTAGGGTGATCTTGAGAATAGTGGTTCTAGGACGCAAACGGAGGCGCTACGTTAGTGGACGCAAGATAGGGGAGACGGAGCTGGTGAGACAGGCAGGGATGGCGAGCGGTTGTGACGTGACGTGACGAGGGTGACAGGGACGGCATAGTTGGTGGCGGAGTTTACAGGTATGGCGGCGTCGAAGGCAAGATGGTGGTCGGAGGGCCGTTTAAGGGGATGGGGGCACGGGAGTGGGAATAGGGGGTACATACCTGAACGCACCAGATATGACATGCCCTCTCATCACATTTTCCTTTGCACACTGCCTGCAAGCAACTCGTCTGAAAAGATCTATGTCTGTCTGAATGAAGGAGGCCACGTCCTTCTAATAACCATCAAGGGGGCGAATCGACATCTTTCTCAAAACATGTGGTGTTAAGGCATCTGCCGACCTGACCTGACCTGACCTGAGTCAACACACCCAACGTCCCACGTGCATACAGCGGCAACCCATTGACACCTGTGCAATAAAGCCGCCGCCGCCGCATCTCCGTACGACTGAAGTACATAGTACGATATGCTGACTCTCCTCGCGAAGTTACGTAGGCTATGCTGGGCACCCCAGTCGCCGCGCCATCTTTCCGACACTTTCCGATAATGATAATAATAATAATCTTGTACGCTTTTTCTGTAACCCCCTGGCCCATCTAATTTAATCCCTCTATCTGCCGTGGCTTGATACTTTCTGAAACCGTCCATCTCTTTCAATCCTCCTATGTGGCTCACCTTTTTCCATCCCCCATGGTAGAGAGCCACAACTTGCAACTTGCACTCCTATACTCAGTCGCCATGGCCGGCCAGCCCATAGGCAACTCAGCCGACACTCAACCATCGCTGCAACTCTTTCCTTTACAACACAGACCCCAGCCCTGACCGTATATATCCAGGCCAAAATAGAAGCCCTAGAGTTCGCGAAGGGATCACCAATTCCAGCAGATGATTCAGCGCAGATGATTCAGCGCAGCGCAGATAGCTATTCCGCTGCTCGACCAGTGCTCGCCTTGCCCCTTGCCTCTTGCCTCTGACGAATTTCTGCAGGGCCAGTTAAGTCATCCCGGCCCTGCAGCCTAGTTCAGCCTAGTCCAGTCTTCCCGACGCTCCCAACCCTTCGATTTCTCGATTGTATTAGCAAGGACGACCTCGTGCTGCTAGGCTCCTGCCATCCTGGCACACACCACCAGAAATGCCGACGTGTGAATGCAGTTTCTATCGTACAGTGATGTCATAAAAGGATCGCCTACCTGGATGCGGATCAGGCTGAAGGGTGCTGCTTGATATCTGCTAGATCGTTCAAGGATTTCTGAGATCATCCCGCTTGTCAGCCGCAGCGACATTCCATCGGCAACCTCCCGACTACGACCAACCATTTCGTTTAGGGCACCGTTTAGGGCTCAGCCGCTCTTTAAAGCGCTTGTGCCCCGTCACAGAACCCTAGCACCCTCTGCTGCCACCCTTCCAGCAACCATAGGATTTCCAGCATTCGCAAGTCCCAACACCTCCTCTCACCCATCGCAAGTCAAATAAGTGCTGCAGCCACCTCCTCCCCTGCCATCTTCATCTCCAAAGCAACCCTGACATCGGCAGATATTGGATACCAGCGGCTCCGCAGTCGCCCCTGTACACTGTCGCCCTACGCAGAGCCCCGCTCTCGGACAATGGCATCTGAGGCTGCTGCAACTGCTGCAGCATTGGCAGCATTCGCAGCAGTGGTAGCAGCGGCAGCATTGGCAGTAGTAGGCGTGTTATCACCGCTCTCGTCATCAGCAGCTACAGCCGTCAGCGGCCTTTGGATACGCCGCTCCTGGGCATCTCGCAGCAGCGCTTGTAACCTCTCCAAAAGCCGAGGGATGACCTTTGAACGAAGCAACTCCGCCGTTGCATTGTGAACGCACGTCGACGGCTGCATCAAGGCGTCCAATTCAGGCGCCGTTGCTGCTTCCGCCTCCGCCGCTGCCACCTCTGCATGGGCGCATAACGGGATGTGCATTGGGTGAAGATGGGTGACAGTCAGTGCCGCAACAGTGTCAATGGCAGCAGCGGCGGTGGCGGCGGCGGCGGCGGCGGCGGTGGGGGTGGGGGTGGCGGCAGCACTTCTCAAGGTGGAAACAGGTATCGAAGGGGAATCTGTCCATCTTCTGGCGGACTGATCAGGTAGTCCTGGCGCTGCGACTTGAGCCCACTCTACTTGCACTGTCGCGGCGGGAGTCTCGAGTTCCGGAGGCACAGCTCCACGACCGCCACCGTTACTACCCTCGTCGCTGCTGTCGGAGCCGCCGTACTTGCCACCACGCCCGCCGTCGCCATTTTTTCCACTGTTGCCAAGAGTGCGGCCAATACCAGCTCGGATAGGGCTACCAGAGCAGTACGGGGCAGCCGGTGCTGGATCCCTAGGGTCACAGTCTGAAGTCGCTCCTGGAATTTCCCCGGTTGCGGAACTGGGCGCATGGATCTCGGCTGCCAGCCCACTCCTCCCTATTGCTGAGCGGTCGGTGCTCCTCGGCCATGGAGCGAGACTTCCGCTGCCTGCTGCACCGCAGATCTCATCACAATTATTGGTATTGACACTGCCGCCGCTGCTGCTACTGCTGTTGCTGCTGTTGCCGCTGCTGCCGCCACAGCCAGGTTTGCTACGGCTGAGACTTTCACGTATGCTACTGCTGAGGCTGAAAATGAAACCCGTTTCTGGGTCGTGACTTGATGCAGGAGCACCCAATGCATGCATAGCAGGTTCTGCTGTGGACCCTGCTATGTCTGTTTCTTTCCATGATGCCGGTCTTAATGCTGGCCGGGGCGAGGACGTCGCTAACGCTGCTCTTTCCACTGCTTGGTACAGGCCCGGTGGGTCCTTTGAGGGTGCTAACCTGGGGTGCAGCTGCCCAGAGCATCCATTGGGCTGTGGCTGTGGCTGCGGCTGCGCCATCGCGCCGGGCACTGGCGGCAGAAGCCCAACCTGGGGATTGTTGGGGTAACGATACATGTAGCAGAGGCGGCGGGCCTCCTCTGCCAGGGGATGTTCAAACAGCGAAGCGAGGGGGTGGTCGATGGCGCCACTACACGAGAGCGACGCTGAGGCGGCAAAGGAACTGGCGCCGCCGCTGCCGCTGCTGATACTGCTGTTAGGAGAACGCACAACATCAACATCAACGCACGGACCTGCACTGACGTTGCTGACGGTGACGAATGTTCCGTCGTAATTTTGGCGCTGTTGTGCTATTTGGGGCGGCGGGCTGATTATATTTATCGCGGCAAGAAGCTCCTCACTCGTAAACGACCGTCTTGTGGACCTCGGCGGTGAGCCCTGCGCGCCGCTGGGACCGGCGATGGCCGCCCCAGCAGGATCCACTGCGAAGCCCCGCACTGCGAAGCTTGACTGGCTGTCCAAATCGGCGGGTGATAGGCTGGATAGCTGTGAGTTGAATGGCGGCGATGGCGGCGATGGCGGTGCCGGCGCCGGCGCCGGCGCCTCCGGCCCTTCAGATACCGCGACGTTGGGACCCGGCTTCGCCACTGACCCATGGGTCGATTGTGGTCCCGTCTCAAGGCCCCAGAGGAAAACATCAGGTTCCCATGGTCCCAGATCGTACATTGGGTTCACCTCATCTTTGGGACAAATGGAGACACAGGCCTTCTCCACGTCCGGCTTGAGCTTGGCGACCAGTTCCGAAAACGGCATCGCTTCGTCCGTGTGAGCTTCGCCGCCCGGCTGACTGGAGCTGCAACTGCCGCCACCACCAGGAGAGGCAGCAGCAGAAGTGGCGGCAGCAGCACTTGGCGCCTTCCAGGGTGCGGACCGCTGAAAGGGTTCGGGGATGGGTGTGCATGGCTGTGACTGGAGAGACGGTCCGAGGTACAAATGCGCGGCCCACCAATGGGGGTTCAGGGGGTTTTAAACTTACATACATCAAATTGCTCGTTGCTTCGGAAGGATAGGAGCGAAATTATGTAATTTTAATAGTTTAATCTTGTAGTGTTTAAATTTTGCGGGTAAAAAACGTAGACGGGCCGGAGGGGGCAACAATGTGCATGTCTCTCAGGGAATGGCACTCGCTACACCAACGACCCAGAGGGGCGCCTCGGGACGGAAAGGGCTCACCTCAAGGACGCGGCGGAACAGCTCGTCCGCGTCCAGCCTCTTGGCAGTGTCCTTGCTCAAACATGTGGCTAGCATAATGAGGTCTCTGTAAGGAGGGCACCAAATGTAAAATATACACGGGGGTGGGTGGAAAATGACTGCTACTTTCATGACGGGAAGAAGAGGCTTGGGTGTGTGGGTATTGGGGTTAGGGTTTAGTTAGCACCTAGTTGGTGTTCAAAAGCACTGGGATGAGGATGTCCTCAATGTATTTTGCCCATCACACTCATCCTTTCCCCTCCTTTCCCCTGTAACCTGCCTCCTTCCCTCTATATCCTTAGACACTCAAAGATCCCTAGAGGATCCACTGGAGATCCTACTGAGGGGTCAGCCTCCTTCCTCAGGCTCGCTGTCATCCCTAGGGTCTGTTCTAGAATGCGGTAAATGCGTGTGTGTGTGTGTGTGTTCCTGTGTCCCATGGGTCTGTGATTTCCCACTGCATCTTCCCACCATCTTCCCCACCTGTGCCCCTACCCAACAGGCCCACTTCTGCCCCTACTCACCAGGCCTAGGTCGTTCTCGTACAACCGCCCCTTCAAACCCATTAAGCAAACGCCAAACGCCCATGTACCTCATGAACGGCTTCACCCGCCCTCTCCAGCAGTCGAAGTCGCCCCGGTCGAATAGGAAGCCCGAGGGCACTGCCAGATTGTGGCACACTCGGTTATCCAGATCCCGAGCACTGGGCTCCACCAGGAACAAGGTCAATGTCTGGGGGGAAGGCCGGAGATCGCGATCACGAAAACGGATTTCATTTCTCTAAATGGAAGAGACAGAGGTAATAAAAGAACGGACACGGAAGGGTCATTTTATAAACGCATCAAAACATCAAAACAGTCTTAAAAGCAGTCAGCAGACATAAAATGTGCTTAAAGACCTTCCGATACCATAGGCGCCGGGAATACTATAGGCGCGGAGAAGACCGCAGGACTGAGGCAGACGGTCAGTAATAGAATGTATATGGTTTGCCCACCCGCCCTCCTGGAGCCGTAGGGTGCGAGCTTTTGAGGGCGGGCAGCTGTCTGTGGGTGATAGCCCGATACGGCATCCACTAGCATCCCGCTAGCGTTTGGATGTGGAATGTTTTAGTGCGTCTGTCTCAGAGGAACTCTGAACAGAAGAACAAAACAGAACAGATCCGTACTACCCATCCTTAAGTAGGGTTCTTGCGACTGTTACCATCCTGTGGTCATCCTTCTGTCTGCCCCTAATCGGGTCTCTCCTCTCCTCTCCTCTCCTCTCCTCTCCTCTCCTCTCCTCTCCTCTCCTCTCCTCTCCTCTCCTCTCCTCTCCTCTCCTCTCCTCTCCTCTCCTCTCCTCTCCTCTCCTCTCCTCTCCTCTCCTCTCCTCTCCTCTCCTCTCCTCTCCTCTCCTCTCCTCTCCTCTCCTCTCCTCTCCTCTCCTCTCCTCTCCTCTCCTCTCCTCTCCTCTCCTCTCCTCTCCTCTCCTCTCCTCTCCTCTCCTCTCCTCTCCCCGGGATCGGATCACAAAACACACGAAAAACACACGAAACGGCCGACACACGCACTCACACAGTCCCCCCTTGAGTACACATAACCCGTACACAAACTCCTCTCACCATGTAAAACGCCTGTGACACAGATTTCGTCGGGAGAGGATTCGGAGCCCCGTTAGGCTCGCTCGGCTGGCCGCACTCCAGCACGTGTTGTACGAGCGCCTCGATGACATAGCCCTTCAGCGGCGGCAAGCTTCCCGCCTGCGGAGTTCAGGAAGCCGGAAGGTAGTCCTGTACATGCATAAAATAAGCTTACCCAGTAGCTTCGAGACCGCCGGGGGGATAAGGAGTAAACCGCCGAGGAAATCGTCAACACGTATCCCTTACACCAGCTATTTGTTTCACTGCATCATGCGCCCTTTCACTTCGGTAAGTTCTTAGTGCCCGTAACAGCATTTTGCTGCACCCGGGTCCGTTGTTTATACATCCACACCCTAGCTAGTACCATACCTTCCTTGTTGGCAGCCCCTGGACACCCACCATCCCACGTGTTGTTTGACGCTCCCCCCCTTCCTCCCTCTCCTCCTTGGCTGTACCCGGCTGCACCCACCTTGCGCTGAAAGAGCTTCATCATTTGGACAGGCTTGATGCCCTCACCAGGAAATGTCTGGATGTTAGCCAGCGGCAGACCCACTGTGGCGTTCTCAAATAGCACGTCGGCGTAGAGCTTTGTGCATTTGGGGGCGACCACCGTTGTCCGCGACCAGTCGGCGGCGGGAGCTGGCGCCTTCCACTCAACACGAAGCTCGTCTTGAACCGACTGATCATCATCCACGTCATCCACGTCAGATGCGTCGATGGTGGCAGCGGCGGCAGTGCGGCGATGCGCCTCCACCACGAACTCAGCCGATTTGCGCTTCTGCGTGAAGCTGACATTGCCGCTGCCATACTTTTCCACAAGTTTGGCCTGCGGCGGCGACGGCGCATAAATGGTCCCGTGCGTTGCGTCGCGGGGCGGGGGACGGTGTGCATTGTGGTGGGTGCGTCGCGTTGTGGTGGTAATCAATGATGGTGATCGTGATGGTGGTGATGATCAGCTTTGGCTACATGTCAAACCGTAACGACGAAGCGTCTGTTGCCGGCTTCCCAGGACAAGTTTTAGGGCGCTTCATCGATCCACGGCATGCACTCCGTTCATCGCTCACACTACCCCACTGCCGTACCTTGATGACCTGGTGTGCTTTCAATTTGACAGACCGGGGGACACGGTACGTTGTACGAACGACCAGATCCATGTCGCTGTCGTCCAACGCTGTACCCTTAAGTGCGGAGCCTGCATGTTGTCGGGAAGGGACTATAAGTCGGTGACGCGGCGGAGTATTCAGATAAAGAACCGGTTTTCACAGCACTCACAACACGCCAACCTGGTGTTGTTTGCGGTACTTCACAGGCGGGGGTGATCCGGAGCTGGATTGGTGGCGGGCTCAGTTGGGGTCAAGGTAGTGTGCCGGGGTGTGGGACGTGACGTGATGTGATGTGATGTGATGTGATTCGATGTGACCTGATGTGATGTGACCTGATGTGATGTGACGTGATGTGATGTGATGTGACGTGTTGGTGATCGAGGGTGACGAACGAGGCAGGAGGACAGGTGAAGCGGCGGACGGGGATAGAAAGAGCTTGCCATTGATGTATTGTTTTACCGCAACACTTCGAGAACGGAAACTCACCGTCCAGGAGCACCTTCGCCTCATCGGGCATTTTCCACTGCACCCCAACATGGCAGTAGCAGCAGCAATAGCAGCAGTAACAGCAGTGGCAATGTAGGAGGGATTATTACACTCAGGCAGGGAAGTGGGGAATCAAGAGGTGAGGTGTTTGGGTATTACTTGGATTTTCGCAGGGCCGTATAATGCAGTACTGGTTTTCCTAAGCCTTGTCAGTTATGCAGGCATACCTACTATGGACTCGGGCATAGCTTCTTAACATACCTCAACGAAGGCATAATCCACCGCCTCCTGGATACAATCTCGGAGCCTGCAAACACAGGGGCGAGAAATGGGTTAAGGTTAGACGATTGATTCAAGGAGGACCCGGTCATCTACGTGGCCAAGCCAAGTGGAGTACAGCAGGACGGCACGGCGGAGGGAAGTGTGTGTATTGGGCAGGGATTTGGGACACATAGTCAACATTAAACCCCCCATTAAACCCACGTTTACAATAAGCACATTTTGTGTTTGTGCAATTGCTTATTCGTCTGCCAAGTAAAGGGCCAGCTGGCGGCAGAAGAGGGCACCTGCCAGCCAGTCGCCGGCCAGGTGGGCAACAGCTCGTTAGCCGGCCAGCGAGAAAAGTGAAACCCAAATTGGGGTTATTTGTGCTGCTCTGGCTCCAGATGTCCAGGATCCTGGTTTCACATCTGCTCTACCGATCGGCGCTGCCCTAGGTAGCGGACCAAAATGGGACCCGTCAAACCCTACATCGCTCTCAGACGCGCCCTGGTGCTCTCCAAACATTCACTTACTCGGAGTACATATCCTTTTTCCAATCTGGCATGGAATATTCCCCGACGACATTGGTCAGGGGTAAATCTAGCGCCTTCGCCAATTCCGGTGGGAGGCTGAACGGCTGCTTGTCGTTGAACTTGCGTGCCCCGCAAACGCACGGGCATGTGCACCTCCTGCCCATGCCCCCAGCGTCACCATCAATAGGTTTCATCTGCTTTAAATACAAGCGGGTAGGCAGCCAACAGGGGTGAACGAAGGGTAATACGACCAAAACCGTAATGAATATAACTTTCTTGTATCATTCTGTAACCGTCTTTCAACCTTAACTGTTAGAAAACTATCGTCACCTGTGACGTCCAATCAGCAATTGCACGTCTTCTTTACCAACCTCTCCACGCGCTGCAGGAATATGTCAATAACATAAGTTTATTTCTATCTTTCGTTGACAGCGTTAAAGTGAAGATACTCAGGACACAGAGCCAAAGGTCTAGGCTCAAAATCCCAATTGCATCGATAGGTAGTTGCTAGTTATTCATTCTCCATTGGATGGACTTATATTAACCGAGAGAAAAGTCGGCGCTCGTCATATATATTTTTAGGAAGACTCAAATGAAGGCAGGCGAGGGCCTGCTCTGGTGAGGCCAATGGGTAAAGGCGAAAGTAACGAGTATTTGCCAACTTGGAGTTACTTTTTGCGATCCATTGGCTTGCATCCTAAGTTACCTTTTCCTATTTATCCTACGTTATTCTACTTGTGAATGATAGCTCCCCTTCTATTTCGCTTATGGCACGACAGCCGCCCGAAGACCCGAGAGGAGGCGTGAATTCTTGATTTTTTTCGTTCATAAGGATGATTCTGTGCTGATATGTTAACACGCAACTTTTTATGAAAGGGGGCCCCTTTCTTTCATTTGAATGGGGAGGAAACATGCGATATACCAATGGACCGTATACAAATGCGGTGAAAGGGGGTCTCAAATATCCAGATGCGGTGTGGACAGTATCCAGTACAAGCTAGTTAGATGCCGGCCCGGTACCCCCTTTCCAGAAGGCAGATGCGGGGAGCTTGTCATGCTCTCCGCATAAAAGCAGGTGGCAAGTGTGCTCATTATCTGCATTCATATGCTATGCTACGTGCATAATGCCGACAGCTGGATTCAGTTCAAGCCTGCCTACGGACTTGCATGGCATAGCTAAAACCGCACTCGTTCTTCCGACGAGCTAGATTGCACAGTACACTAGTTCAGATTGTTGTAAAGGTTCAGAGATATTTTGGCCAGACCTATGTTGCTGGGTTACTGTTATGTATCAGGCCCTCGCCGTTAGACATCTGTACGGCCTGAGGTCCCTTATCTCCCAGTGGTTGGGAGACTAGTTCGTTAGTTGCTTGTAACATTGTGAGAGTCGCTCCTCGCCTACGTAGCTACACAGCGGCATTGCCACAAACAGCAGCCCATTTACAACTCAGATTGCGGAAGAACAAGGTGTGGCGGCCGACTCCACCGCACCTCAATTAATGCGCTCCCAGCCGTAATTCCTGCCTTCCTTCCGCGCTTACTACAATCGTCCCTAGCGCTCCAATGGCAAAAACCTTTCCTGATGAATAACATCCTTCTTTCGCCACGGAGCTGTAGGGTTAATGATTGCGCAGGTGCCTACGCCCTGCTTTGAGACATATGGATAAGTGCGCGCGGGTGCAAGGTACGGGGATCCACGAGGAGCCTTTCTGGTCGAATGTCAAGGCGAAATACGAGTGCGAGGGCCATGCAGTCCGCAGTCGGTCCTCGATCTGTGCTATTCGATGCATCAAGTACTGTAGGGCTAAGTAGGGGCTTGGCAGTTGTTAACAGCCAGTACCTTCTGAGCCCGCCAATCTGTCAAAATAAACGGAAAACCATGCTTCCTTTCACCGCCAGGACGGCATCTAGCCGTCCTAGCAAGGGTACTGTTCCCAGCAGACAGTTACAACTGAGTGGGGAGTTACACGGCGGAAGCTAAAGATCTCCCGTGCGATCCCATGTAGGCACAGAAACGAATGCTTGCAGTGCGCAAAGACGCACGATGCGGCTGTTAATATTTTGTCTTTGGCTTGCCACTACGGGTGGCATTCGGCTTGTACGAACGCGGTTATATGATGGACTCTGTAGAGGGAAACTCAGAATATCGGGTTGGGTTCGTCATAGGAATGGACAGAGCAAGCTAGAGTACATTATAGTCATAGCTGGACGACAAGCACCTGATCGGGGGCGAGAGAAGCAACCTTTCTGAAGAGAGCAGCATGTGACAATGACTCAATTCAAGAAGGTTGTTACAAATTCAGTGGGGACGCGCTGTTTTGATCAGGACTTTCAGGTGCTGTTGCGTTCTATCTAGGGCGCCAGATGCTTTTCAACCACATAAAAGTGTAGTTAGTCGCACCCATTCTCTTGGCAAGGTACGAGTATAACTGATACCAATATCTAGCATTATTATGTGAACTTTATCATAAGTTCCTGACGCTATGTTTCGATTGTGTTTTTTTCGATCGACCATCTTTATGCACCTAGGTATGCTAAACCTACTAGCTTTCTTGGCAAGAGCAAATCTATTAGCCTAAGAAGAAAAATGCCAGTTGGTCATTAGAAATTGAATTATGTAGATTTGTGCTGAATGCGCTCTCCTAGCCATTTCGCGCGCGATCCGAAACCAGGAGTGGAGCAAAGGGATGTAAGGTTGACCAGGTACACGCTCTTCGTTGCTTAACAATAATCGCTCTCATACTTGTTATGACCTCCACTCGCATAGTATAACCAAGATAATAGCACTTCAGAGCGTAGAGTACTATTAGTCTATGAATTGGCTCCAATAGCTCATTACGCTTAAATAAAGACACCTAAGGATCGGGGAATCGCCTGCTGTATTAAGTACAACTTCGATGGGCGTAGACGGGGCTTCCTCTGAGCTCGGGCCCCTGGCACAGGCGCTTCAGCGAAGGCGCGCAGCTACAAGCAACCAAGATCAGCAAGCCTATGCAACGGGTAAATTCATGGCTCCACCGCTTCCACCAAACAGCCCTAATCGGAAGCCTCTTAGCGACTGTAACATGGCCGCCAAGCGGGTCCTTGGGCCAAACGCCAGACGCCCGAACGAACATTTAATTACTCGCCCCGGCGCAACTGATCGTCAGGATCGGACGTGTTTAGGAAGCGCGGTGCAGCACCGCAACTGCCCTGAGTCCGACCAGCGCACAAGTGCCTCTGGCGTCGAGCAGCGTCCCGGCGCAAGGGGATTTGAACACCGCCATGAACTTCGCTTAAGCGACGCAACGGACTCGGAATATCGGCCAAGCTCAGCAGCAGGGGTCGAGACACGCATAAATTCTACGGGCTTTGGGAAACGTCCCAGCGCGATGGAAAATTCTGGAGTGCGTGGCAACGGGAACATCTTCGACCAGCGCCCAACTGCACCCGCGGTTAGTGATCCGCGCCCCAGCTCGGGAAGCTTTGAGCAGCGACCAGACATGGCGGGCTTTGAGTTACGGCCGCGGCCGGCTGCCAGCACTGAACAACGGCCGATTACAATGGCTGATTTGGGGCAACGCCCCGCACCAGCAGTAAGTTTCGACACGCGTCCCGGTGCAGGGGCTCCACTCGAGCAGAGCCCCAGCCAAGGGGGCCTAGAGCCGCATCCTAAAGACGCAGGGAGCAAGGGTAAGCGTCCTGGATTACCAGCGGCCTTTGACCCACATCACAATGGAGCCACTGGTTTTCAGTCGCACCTCAGCAGCGCTGCAGCTGCCAACCCCCGCCCCGGCCCAGCCTTGGACTTTGAGCTGAACAAAAATGCCTCAGTTGGACCCAGTTCAAACGCAGCCGAGGGTTCTGAGCCATCACTATTGGTCTCTGCCAGATCGCTGCGAACACCAAAGCCAGATAATGCGCAACCGCAGAAGCCTAATGCCAACCTAGCTGCGCGCCCACAGCAGCAGCAGGTAATCAAGTTTCAGCAGCAACAAGGTTCCTATCAGGCTGGTCTGCAGCGGCTCAGTAGCTCCAACCTTGAGCGCAGCAGCGTGGGCCCTCTGACTGCAGCTGCCGCGAATTTTACCAGCTCCCAGCGCCGCCCAAGTGCAGCCGCCGCTGTCACGCTGCGCGCCAGCACAGGTGCCATTCCACCGGCGTCCGAGAAGACCACGGAGCCTACCAGCAACATTACTGGCGTCAAGGGCACGACGACGACGGTGGCAATGAGAGCCAGAAGTAGCGCTGACAACATCAGCTGGATGGATATTTGTGCAGAAGGCCGGGCGGAGGCAGATCGCAAGCGCGGTCTCACACTGCCAAATGACCACAAGTCAGAGCTGAAACAATGGCTGTATCATGACATTATGCAACGGCAGGGACATCCGCTGCATGTGCCGAAGAACATTGGTTTTCAATCCACGCAACCCAGGGTGCCACTGCCGCCGCAGCTTGTGCGTTAGGCGTTTCCATCACGGTGACGTGGGGCAGTCTCGTTGACATTGGCAAGTCCTTTATTGCTGGTCAACACCCATTTTTGGCTTGGGAGCCGACGTGGGGCGGATTGAGTTTGGAACGTGATACAACGGCAGGTATCAAAATGTGTAGAGTTTCAGACTGGCCTGATGTGCGCGCACATGTGTGACGTGTTCGTCATGTTTAATAAACATGTTTGTGCCGGGCGTTGTTGTGGCGGGGACAACCACAACCTAGAGTTTCAGGCAAATGCTAATGACGCGCATCGCCCAGATTATAAGAGATTTTCCAAAAGATGCTGTATCCACGTCAGCTCTATCCGGTGATGGTGACAGTGACAAGATGGCGCTTCTACAATGCGCAACAGAGGCGTTGTAGGCAGTTTAGGGGTCCAGGCTTGACACACAAGGTCCTCTGTAGGTTCTAGACCGAGATAGCAGCAATCGCGCAAACCAGAGTACTAGTTCAGTGGTCGGTTCATGCAAGGTTTGTATGGCAATAACTTTAGGCTGGCAAATTTGAGATTCGACCTATAATGACATTATCGTGTCAAAATGGGAGGCGCTGGGCCCATAGCCAGGGCTCTGGATTTCCAGCAGTCTGTGATGCGAATAGCATGGGTAGCGGTTCATGACCTGAGTTCGCGCTCCCGATTAAGTGGCGAGCAATTGCGGAATTCCAGTCTTGCCCTGGACTGCCATTCAATTTTGGTACGGCGGTTTTAAGCTGTACTTACAGATGTAGGATTCGCCTGGTTGGGGGATTAGGAAGGTTTTGTGACTAGAGCAGAGCGAACTCAGGTTAGGTACGCGCAGGGATACTGTCTAATGTCCTGTTTGTGCATTTCGGACTGCTGCTTCACGACACCCTGGGGCCTTGAGCGGTCGAGCATATACGTGTGCGTGCACAACATGCAAAGGACCCGTGTTCATACCTGTATCTGCGTCGATCGCCCGTGGTCTCCCTGCCTTGTCATTCACGCATGCTATAGGCAGTGTCCTGACCTCTTGCCGGGCCAATCAGTAGAGACGTTATATCTGCTTATCTGATGGACTTTATTGAACATACGGCCTAGGTAGCAGCGCCACATGCGCTACGTAGCTACCATGGAATATGGTTGTCCATGTATTTGAATTTGTTGTCACCAGTAACAGTTGTGCGAGTAGGCAAAAGTTGTAAGCTTCTTATTGGTCGGGTACACTTACGAAACCTTGTTGGTTGGCAGATACAAAATGAATTCTTGGGGCGGCGCAGCACTGCGCTCCAAAGTGCTCCAGGGCACGATCCCTGGCCTGCAACAGGGCAAGCTGGTCATGGGGAAATTTCGGCAAGACTTCTGCATTGCCGTCAGACTTCTGGACCGCCTCTTAACATCGTACATGTACCGGTGGGGCATCGCTGGCCTATTGATTCCTGATTGGCTTTCGCTTCAAGATGTAAGGCTATGCTACCTCACGCCTCCACTAGCAAACCTGGTTATTTCTTCTGTCAGCACAATATATTGTATGCGCTTTATCAACACAACTACCATGATTGGCAGACCCAGGTAAAGATAATGGAAATGTCATTGGAAACCTAAATGAACGATTCCATCGTAACCACCCAAACAGTCAGCAATGTAAAAGCTACCGTACGTCCTGCGTGTCCGAAAGCTTTGGGAAAGCTTGCGCTGCCTATTGTAATCCCCAGATCGTCAAATACAACCCAAACTCAGAAATATAGACAGCATGCAAGCCGTTCGTCCGCTACACCGCCCTCTCTCTGCTCCCCTTCCCTCCACGAAAGCACAATCTAGAACACTCCGAAAAACTGTCAGACGCCAATTTGAGTAACCTTGAGAGAAGATACTGCCAGATCAGGAAGTCATGCGGCCAGCTTCTTGAGCCCTGTGAGCTACAATTGGATATGTTCATCCATTCGAGCCTAAGGATTGCAACAATA
Organism: Volvox africanus; assembly: GCA_030268105.1. NCBI lineage: Eukaryota > Viridiplantae > Chlorophyta > Chlorophyceae > Chlamydomonadales > Volvocaceae > Volvox > Volvox africanus. The sequence continues at coordinate 1,078,043 of BSDZ01000015.1, read as the reverse complement.
AGATGTCGTATGGTGTCGTGATAGGTCGCGGCAACGTGCAGCATCGATGATATACTATATATATACTTGGATTTGCCTACCAAAGGTATCATCGTCATCATTTCGTGCAATAAGCAACAGTCTCTCTCACAATGAAATTTTCGTGGAATATCTTGGATCGCGTTTTCTTCCCTAGGATCCTAACCTGCAGTGCTCGTTGTGCTTCCTCCTTCAGCCACCTGAAGGGTGAGCACATTTCTCCCAATCATATTTTTATTTTTCTATCTCACCCTTTTTCTTCCTAATCCTCCAGCCCCATGGGCCCCATCTACACTGGCGATGGCTCCTACCCCGCGCCCCAAAGCCCCAGTACTCCGTATGCGCGCCGCGGCCTCCGCCAAGGACGCCGCCTTCTCCTTCATGCTTGCTGCATGCGCCGCCGTCACCTCCACCGCTTCCAGCGCAGCCTTCGTACGGTTCCTTGCGGCTGCCGCCGCCGCCTGTTCCGCCATGGCCTCCGCGAACGTCATCACAATGGCCGCCTCCTTGGCTCTCCCCGCTGCAGCCGCCGCATCCAACGCAGCCGTTGGATTCCGATAGAACTCCCCGTCAAACCAGCGGCCGCCAGCAATCACCATCGCCCCCAGGCCCTCAATCGCGAAACCCAGCTCCGCGTCGCTCAGGCGGTACGGCTCCAGCGCCGGAGCCACAGGTGGCATATGAACGTGATATGTGCTCACTGAGCCCGGCGGCCATCGTACACCGACATACCCACAGCCCCGTGAGCGGCGCCTGCGACCTGCCGCCGCCGCTGTGCTGGCGGCGGTTCTATTCATGCCCGGTACCTCCGCCTCCGCTCTTGCGTCAGTCACCGCTGCCAGCGTTACATCACCGCTAGCTACAACGGCGTCCATGCCCCCCACGTCATGCGCTATCCCGAAAGTGATCGCATCCAGCAGCTGCAGCACAAGCGCAAAGTCATACAGCTGCTCGTCCAAGCGTCCGGCGGCACGAACCGCCCCCAAGACCTCCCGCGAGAACCCATCGACGGCACGCTGCTCCGTAGGCCGTACATGCATGTGTAGTAGGTTGTACTGCCAACCAAGCCCCAGTCCAAAGATATCGCGCGTTAGCTCCGAAGTCTCGGGCCCCAGGCTCAGCAGTACCTCGAACTGCAAGGTCACGACTTTGGCGGCAAGCAGGTGCGTGGCGTTAATGGTGCCGTGCGGCATGTTGTACATTTTACCGCCCAGCAGCGACCGCACGACGTAGTTATCGAACACGGGCACCGCGAGCGCCCGCCACTGTACGGCGGAATTGGGGTTGAAGGCCTGCCAGAGGGACTCGTTGTAGAAGTTGACGTACTCCTTGAGGATATTCTGTAGTGCATCAACAGCAGCGGCGATGGACAGCAGCGGCATAAATTTTTACCGCTTAGGGAAGTACGGTATCGTGCTTTGCCTGCTCTGATTTTTCATCAAGATCAAGATAATGTACAGTGTCACTCAACGTATCGGGTGTCAAAGGCTTGGTCTCTTGCGTAATATCAAGTTCCTCACTGACGGGTGTCGGCGCCATGTTGTTATGGCATAAAAACAATCCCAAGACCTTAACCCGGCCTAGATTGAACCGTGGCATGCGCCCATGCATCATTGCCGCCGTACATCTTCCATCACCGTACATTATCTTATAAACTGTTACCACCTGCATGTGGCTGATGACGCGGGATTGTGGCTCCCGGAAAATGACCACGTTTAGAAACTCCCGACATGGGTGTACACCCGTCCAGGAATTATTGTGGTCATGCATTACCAGCTCATTAGAGTAGAAGTTGAACCTGCAGTGGGCGCGATCACATAACGGTAAACGGCTTTTGAAGATCCCCAAAACATAAATCGGTCTCGATACAACATTGTTTACATCCGCAAATGTAACCGCTATCACAACTGCCAGTTGAACCATGGGTCGTCCCGAGCTCCCAAGTGAGGCTATCTCGCCTTAGCCGTGTCATTAATGCTCGGCGGGCGCGGCAATGCCAGCGCATTCCGTACTGTCTGCCGTAACGCGCGCACCACGGGTCGCCATGTTTTGCGCTGAGCTCTCCCAGAACGCCAGCTTTTGTCCAGCGGGGGGAGTCCCTGCACGGGGAAACGTTGAGTGGCGTGGAAAAGTGGTGGAAAGTATGGGACTCGGCCATGGGTGGTAACCAGATCAGAAACTTATGATCTTAAGACACTTCAGGTTTCCATAATCTGAGAGCCCTGGATGTGAGAGCCCAGGATCGTGCAGGACGTTGAGCTGCGTCAAGGAAATATAGGATTCTTGCATTGGCGTATCGTATTGTATAGGCGCTACTGTTCTGTTCTGTCATGTTATGTTATGCAAGACATGATAGATGGTGGATCACATGTATGGCGTTTACGTGGCCGTGCGGAACCAGGACAAGTTAATTTTTGGATCCCCACTTGGCGCTGTGAAAGGAGCAAGCCCCCTGGAGGGAGCCTCCTGGCCCCGTCCACACCTGAAGTATGTTATCAGGCAGTTCTGCTGACGCCCAAAGCTCTGCGTCTTGCAGCCATTCATCTTGCCCAACTGGCAGAAACTGGTGCCCCCAGACTTTGAAACGTGGAAGAACTCAATAATTCGCTTTGTCTGCGCTGCACGATGGTGTAGCTTAAAAAGGTGTTGGCTGATGTTGACAATAAGGCTAGCTTCCGCATCCTGGAATGGACCATTCGTTAGGTAGTGCTCCAGAATCAGTGCCATGGCGGTACGGCGGCAGATGGGGTACGCGGTGAGTATTGATGTCAGACGTGTCGGGTCAAAGGACCTTAACGTTGCAAGAAGGAATTGTAGAGCCTCTTGAAAGGTAAACGCTCCGCCGTGATGCCTGATGTATGTAATGTTTCCAAATAGCATGTTTGCCTCGTTCTCGAACAGGTGTCCGAACTCGGGGACGACCAAATCATGCTCTTTAACAAATTGCCAGACATCTGTATACAAGAACCGTAGCGTGGGACGCAGATGCTCTCCAATCGCCTCTGCTGTTGCGCGTTTCCGCAAGTCATCGGGCAAGGTGCCCCGGTAAAGGTCAAGCTTATTTGCAAACAGATTATTAACGCCGTTAGTTACTGATCTGTAGTTCTGGCTATCGGTGGCCCCAACAAAGGCGAAAACGGCTAGCAATAAAGGTGCTCTGAGACAGATGACCAAAAGCCACCCTGTCTCAAAATAAAAATTCATAGCTAGGTAGCAAACATTAAGATATTCAGTTTTGAATGATTTTTACATTTTCACTTGAAGTGCCCAAAAAGAAAAAGGATCCAAACCAGATCCTGACGAAGTCATAGATAGACTTGCATTAGTGCTGAGAAATCATCATCTTGCTGCGCCGAAACGCACCGAAAAGTGCCTGTCATATATCCGAAAGGTAAGATTTTTGCATCGGACCGCTGCTGCCGTACATGGTGCGCAAACTAAGAACATGCATTTCCGAAACCATCAGATCCCTGCCATTACATAATCATGTCTATGTAAATAATTACTCATGGTTATATGTTTGTTACATTGTGAGCGATACATGCCAGTTGCAATACTTTGTGCTTAGCAGGGGCCGTCTAAGCGGTACTTCCATAACTAGCTGATCAAGTCAATAGTATAAATAAAATCTCCATAATTATGTACCTGTTGCTTGAAGCTCTGGTATTTTTAACAGGTTACGCTGATAACGGCTAGGTGTGTGTGGTTACATATCAGACTACGTGAGGCCCGGACGAAACAGGAGGCTCATAGGAACGCGAAGGCAAGCTATAAAAATAGATGAAGGAAACGATATTGCAAAACCATATTGCAGAAAACTTTTCAGGGAAATGAAACGGTGGGTGAAAAATACAGTAATCCACAATTACGTCCTACCCCAGGGTCCCCTTGGTCCAACCCACTTTTAACGAGTTTCTGAAGCGGATGCTATACATACTTCGGGCAAGGCCTAGTTATTCGTTCGTTGGCGTAATCTGAAGCGTAGTGGGGCGCGCTCTGACCACCCCTGCTGAGCTAGCAAAACTGGCATATGCAATTCAGCACGCATAGGCGGGCCGACGCGGGACATTCTATCACCGCTTGGGACTCATCTTCCACGGAATCAACGTCATTGCAAACACTGCACCCGCGTTGCTCTTTTGGGTGACCGTTTGGACGGTTCGAGTCTAGTGCCCAAGCACCAAGACAGAAACGAAGCAAGGATACTTCGTCGGAGTACTCTGTCGTCGGGATATAGCTAGTACCGAGCTGCGGCGTACCCATCCAATCGTTGTGCCGACACATTTTCACGCCGGGATCATTACCATGATCAGAAACGAACTTACTTGGTCGGGTATAAAAGGGGGGCTCAACCATTCCTCCTTAAAGAGCTCCGCCAAGGTAAACATGTGATGGAGGCGAAACAAATCACTTTAGAAGCTTATAAGGGAATATAAGCGACCCTCGAGGTTCATTTATGTCATCAGGCGCGGCTGGCGAATGCCCTTCATAGGCACCTCAGCTCTTGCAACACCAAAGACCCTCAAGTAGAGCCCGTACAATCAGCCAAGAGGACAGTACGAATTTCTTCACAAAACACATTATGGAAGATGCTATTTTTGTGTCGTATTAGTTTGTTTCGAAAATGATTTACAACAATGGACCAGTGTATGATGCAGGGAAGCTCCTGGGTGATGCAGGGGAGCTCCCCGAATGACCCACTTGATCTTTCGGAACTCATACTGATGGCCAACAACACGCTTCAGCCCCACTCTGAGGACTTGGGAAGCCAGCCGACACGATCTCCGGCTCCGATCACGATGAAATAACGAAGCCACCTAACAATTATGGATATGAACGGTCTTTACCAAACGCAGTGCACCATGGACCCAGAGCTGTGTCGATGCGTCCACATACACAAGCCATCGGTGGGGATCAAATATGCGCAAGAATATCTGTCGAGATCGTCTCCGTAAAACATGGGCGGAACCCGATCACCAACTAACTATCATCCACAGGAATTTCCCCCACATGCACGCCTGTCAGGTTTACCGGTCTTGTAGTAGTTGAGAGCCGCAAATGCCTCGCGAGATGCCGAGAAGATGTTTCTGCACCTTTATATCGTGGAAGCGTATGCCGTACATGCATGATGTTCCTTGGTTTATTATACGTAATCAGCAAATTGATTTTGCCCTTTCTGTAGAAAGAGACACGACGTGGCGCGAGGTGGACAGCCCTGTTTACCTCCTCGGGGTGTCTGCGATAAAAGGGTCACTAATTTGATCATGACCCAAACTTTACTCCTAAAACTTCTACTCGAGCCTGAGCAACGTCAGCTTTATTGAATAAATTTCTTAGAAACTCTGTACTTCTTTTAAAGCGAGTTTGGTTTTCCGTCAATTGATAACGAATCTAAGAAGCCGAATGGGTCTGTCAAAAAGTGGAACTTGCACTTCACGAAGTAACACCTTACGACAGGGCGATTTCAGCGCTTCAGGCATGGGTCCATGGATGGACTCCACGTTCTTGAAGCTGTTTCCAGAGGAAAAAACCCTGGCACCTTGTCAAAAGCTTTCGCAAATCAACCTTGCAGACAACGAAGCATGGGCCAACTGGACCATGGGCCATGGACCATGGGCCAACTATGCCTGTCTGACAAGTGGGATAGCACAAACAGGTTATCGATATGGACCTAAAACCCTGGTAGAGGCAGCGGGCCTTCGCCGCTTCCCCCAACGACTATTAGCCCCCATCCCCGAATGAGGGGCATAGCACTTAGCTAGTGCAAGCATTCCCAACTGCGAACGCTCGATAACTTCTTCTGCTTGCCCGTCGGGTCACCCTTTGCCTCGGTATGCCTAGGAGTAAGGTACGGGGGCGCAAGGGGTTAGGAGTAATCGTTAGTGCTACGGATGCGCTTAATTAACTGGTGTTAATTATTTAAGAGACAAGAACAGTTAAAGCTATAAGCTTGCAAGCACTTCGGCACTGTCGTTTGTACGACACGTTTCAAAAGTAAGAGCTTTGGGCGCTTGCTTGAGCCTTGACTCCTCGATTCATCTTTCAAACTTATCGCATCACGATTTGAAATTCCCACAACCCGATTGCTTGTCTGCCCCCAACGTCTGTCTTAACCACTACCCAGCAGGTCTTCGCAATTGTATGTGTTGACGAGTAATCTCACTAAGGCGTCGCAAAATATTAGACCCCAAACTAAATAAACATAAACATTTATATACTAATATTCATATAAACATTTTTGATAAATCACCATTGCTAACAATAATGTTTTAATAATCAATGTAACATTTTAGGAGAACAACAACGATAGCAACAATCATAGGCTGAATGGGTTTCCACCGAAAATCGTTATCTGGCAAACCATGGGCTTGAATTAAACTGTAATAGCTAATGCTATTGAGCACGGTACTCTCATCTTGATCTCTCCGTTATCGTTCTTACACAAGGTTCGGGTAGGTAGGTGGGCCTGTTGCACCACTCTATGATATACAACGCCCTCGCTCCAGCTGCCTGCGCCTATTCCTTTCGCTATTACAAAGCATGTACACACACACACACACATGCACACACGCCCTTTGGTCATCTCTGACATTTCCGGCAAGACCCTCCAAAGCATCAGTTGCTGACCTGACCTTCCGATAACAACAACCACTCATCCTCCCCCACAACTCTTGCATGGTACATTACATATATTCTTTGGCCTTCCCTCCAGTAAAATCTGAAAGTCCCTGGTTAATATCCAGACGCTGTGTGCGGCAGCGGCGGCGACGGTTGTTGATACCACCACCCAAGCTCTGCTGTACACGACCGCCCCAAGCTGCAGAGAGAATTGCTGTTGCCTGCCCTCAGTGGGGCCTCTGCAAGTCCCAGATACGCAAGGCCGCATTGAACATTCTACCAATGATACATCGCAGACATCGTTTGGACACACCGGCATCGTGCCCCTGACAATGAGGACTGAATGGCCCAGCGACGCAATGCCGACAGGAATTGTACATGTGGTAAAGGTAAAAGTGGGGACGGTAACATTGACTCATGGAGACCCATGAGATGGTGGAGGGAAAAGAAACGGACCCGGTTTGATCCGGGGGCTTCATCTCCGTGAGCGGGGACGAGGCCTCTAAGAAACGACAGAACAGAGAAGAGCAGAGCATCAAAACATTCAATGGTCGGGGGGCCCTGTGAGGCATCACACCAGACACCACCCTGTACACAATTGCTAGTGTGCAGACGTGCAACCAGTACCCTCCTCATTGGGGCCCCAATACCTCTGGCCTCAATACTCCAGCATCCGCTCGCCACACACAGTCGCAAAGAGTCGAAACAGACTGTACAGCGTCATCCAAACTGTGCATCAAATCTCAGATGACTACCTACTACTACGTCCTGCTGGCAATCCTGGCTTACGCCCCTTCTTTTCCCGATACTTCACACCGGTGCTTTCCAGAACCCCGACTGTACACTATTGACAGCCTCCTTTTCCAATGACCTGACCTCAAAAGTGACAAGATGGAACTTTAAATCAGCTGGCCGTACGCTCCTCGCCTACTCCCCTCCCCCTCCCTCTCCCCTTTTTACGCCTCCTAGGGCGAGAGGTTATTCCGCCCCCACACCCCGCCTCCACTAGCCGTGTAGTCTCTGCTAGATGTCTGGCTTTCCGGGCTACCGTGGCAACGGTTTTAACTTTTTGCATGAACCTCCGAAACCTCCAACCCTCCTCCCTCTCTCACACACACAATCATAGACACACACGGAGCTGGCTGTCACTTTCTTTGTTTGAGCATTTCCCCCGATGTCTTGACTCTTGAGTGCCGATACTGTATGCCCCCGCGGTCGCTCGATCTGACGGCGTCATGCCAATGCCGTCGCGCGCGCCGCCACCTCATACCTGACCAAACCGGGCCAGCTCACTGCCCTGAAGCCCGGGCGCCATGCCCCGGAGGTGCGCCATTCAAATCCCACTGCTCCGGCGGCGACCGTTAAAAGAGGTCGTCGTGTGTCCAACCGACGATGCCATTGACACCGGATGGGCGAATTTACCACCACTAACGCACCACTAAAAAGCCGATGGAAAGGCCGCCCTTTCTTTACTCGCCACCTTTAGAGAGAGAGACACACATACACACCCGCGCACGCGTCTCCCCACTTGGGTCGGCAAAAGCACGCCAGCCGTCCAGCTAACACCTCCAGCAGATTCGAGCGGAGCTAACCCCTCGTGGATCCTCTACCGGCACCTGCTAAGACAGCGTGCGCCTCCTCGGTTGGCGTCTTTGCGTTATCCACCTTACTGCCGCGACGTCACCGCTGGGCATTCCATCCTAACCCAGGAGAGACTCGCACCACTGCAGAATTTTCGGCACGCAGATTTACACCGTGGCCTTCTGCATGCATCCCCCCCTTTCCTTCGTACAACCTCCAGCAAAGGGGGCGGTGGAAACGTTCGATCACTTGTATCGGACCATCTCTCACATTCCATCCAACACTGCCAAGATGATGGACAAAACAAGCGGACAGCGGCAGCGGACAAGGAGAAGTCCTCCTAGCACTCCGAATCACGAAGCGAAAAAGACAAGTACAAAAGAACGCAATGTGGTACAACCTGACCACCGACCCGGTGTGCATGCCCTCCCCCGCTCGTCCTCCTGAGCCCCCACTACTTCCGAAAGGCTGTGTGTTTTCTTAAACTGCCCGGAGGTCCCCAAAAACGCCATAAACGCATCAGGAGGACGCCTTACCAGGAGAGCGCCTTTTCCTTTCCTTTCCGCGCCGTCTCCGTCCCGTGGTCGACGGCCTATTTCGCCGCCATCAGGTAACATCAACACCACCCAACCTTTTCGCAAGGGGGCTCACCGCGTCAGGCTCACCGCTAACCACCAACGGCGAAGCGATACCAGCCTACGTGCATTTATGGGAGTCTTCCCCAGTCCCATTAAGCATCAACACATCAACCACATCATCATCATCAACCAGCCCACCCGCACACTTGGAAGGTGACACCACAACCAAAGTTGTCAGATTGTCAACATTCGGCCGCAAAGCCATGTGCCCCCTTTTTGTGCTCGGAACCCCCCTCGCCAGCGGCTTTCACGCCCTCCGGGGAACCTACCGCAGAGCTTCCGCCGCCACCACGTCATCGCCTTTGTGTTATCTGGCTCCTCACTGTTGTTATTGCAGCACCAGAGCTTAGCTTTCTTCGTGCCTCTACCCCATACAGCCCCGCCCGATTACGGGAGCGGCTCCTGACTGGTTCCTAGGCGGTTGAGGTGCAGGTAGGCATCCGTGCCGTACCCCTCCATGGAGATGATCTGCAGGTCGCCTCCAAAGTACCTAAAACAAAAGAAACAAAAAAATGAAAGAAACGGGCAAAGGGAAAGCGAAATGCAACTTTGGCATACGTGTAAGTTCTCTTGTTAACTTGTTAACCCTCTCGAAAAAGGGAAGAAAACAACACACACGGCATGAAGGTGAAGGTGGTACGTAAGTATAAGGATTGTCGGCAAAGCCTGCTCGAATACTGTTGATATGCACTCACACAGCTGGGAGCGAGTGCTTCCCGGAAGTGATAAATGCGTAATGACAAAGGCGAAAAGGCCACTTGGACAGCGGGTTTTGCCTCCTTCCCTCCAAAGCAGTACCCAAATCCCACCTGGCGTACAGGCGACTGATGGGCAGGCCGTAGCCGTACCCCGCCAGAACCACCGGCCCGCTGTCAGCCTCGTCAACGGAACGAGGATCCACCGGACTGCAGTACCAACCGAAAACCGAAAACCGAGCGTTGAATTGTTAAGCACGAGGATGAAACAGGTGAGGGTTAACCGCCGAGGTGGATGGGAGAGTGAGATGGCAGATTCCGGGATTTACCGCTTTTGCGGATTTCATGAGCATGGAGATATGCACAAGGAAGCACTTGCCGCAGAGCTGTTTAAAGACCTGAGATCTGTGTGCAGGTGAATGGACTCAGCATTCCTCTGCACACACAGCAAACACATACACATACACAAGCATACACAGACAGACACATACAAACACCGGTTGCCGTGCAAAGGTGTACTGACAGTTGTGTCTCTATGTACGCTGCCGTAACTCGCATTACATTTTTGACAGGTGCATATAAGATCTACCGGCTTTGCGACTTGGCAATATCCTGGTCCTGAAGGCCTCCTAAATAGGCTTTTCCCAATTTACGGGATTCCGAATCGCATCGTTACTGAGCGCCGGCTATCCGGTGCCAGGTTCTCTGACCCCGGCCCGCTTCTCCCCCCCCCGCCCCTCGCCCAGGTACGCCCCCATCCCAGGCCGACCGACGCCATCCGTTTCCACCACGCCTTCCTCGCCCGCGGGCTGGAATTCCAAGTGCAGCCGGAAGGTCCTCCCCACCTCTGGGCGCTCAAGCCGGGAGGCCCGCTCGCGCTTGCAGCTGGCCCCTGCGAGGCCCCACCCTTGACCCCACCCTTGGTCGCACCTTTTCGCCGTAGAGTATAGGTAGGTCCAGATGTTGGCGAGGCCGCTACGGGGGATACCGCCGCCCTCGTCGCTGACCTGTGTTGCGGCAGAGGGAGGGGTGGGGAGAGGGCGATATTCGAGCGAGGACGAATGACGAATGACGAGGACGCAGTGGTGCGGCGCAGTATCGGAGATCCAGATTGCTACAGGGATAGGAGGCAATGGCCGCAATAAAAAACAACCCTAGTACTTGACCAAGTAAAACGAAAGGTAAGGAAAATGAGAGGTTACCCGGTTATTGTTTGCTTAATAATGAATCCACAGGGCACAGGAAGCCTTGGGCGCTCAATACTCATCAGAAACGGTCATTGCCAAAGGGGTAAGAGGCCCTATGCGCTGAATTGAACCCCGCTCGCTAGGGTGATTGCTGGTAAGCCGCCTCCACCGCATCACAACGCATCCAACACCACCCGATACCACAGAAGATCCCACTCGGCGGTGTCTTACCTTGAGCGTCACGTCCTCACCTCCTTCTGCAACAACCAGCCTGCGCGCACAGCAAGATCGGAGGGCGCGTCGCAGTCCTTGCGAAGAATGTGAAGCGTGTGAGGAAGCGCAATTATCAGGCGGCACAACGCAAATAACGTGTCGGCCAAGGTTACAACTTAGCCCCCCCCCCACAGCCAAGGTTATAGTGCAGATGACGTGTACCGCTCAGCAACGCGACGTTGTGTTTCCTATCCCCCAGCCCCCAGCCCCCAGATAGCCGAACCCGGGCAGCAGGAGTGAATACCCATCTGGCACGCGATGCGCCTGAGGGTCCCAGTGCCAGTGTCCGCACGCCCGGACAGAGGGGTTTTATGTACGGCACATAAGTAAAGTAGACATGTACAGACACACGGACACACCTGATGGGGGGTGCCGGGTCATCGCTGTCCGCGAATCGGTCCTGTACGGCCCTCAGGCTGTTCTTCACAAGCTCAAACAGCATGTGGTGGAGATGCGACGGAACGTACGGAAACGTGAAGTCCGGAGTGCCGTACACGGACACCTAGCAGGGGTCGGGTTGTGCGGGAGCGCAAGGTGTCGGGTTCATTGAGGATTCGCAACAAGCATGGAGGGTTGAAGGATGGGTTCGCGAATCTGTAAAAATGTAATCACGGTGGCGAAGGGTTAGGACCAAAACACAACACGCAATATGTAACGTAAACACGTAACGTTAAGGCAAGGAGCCAAGTCGATGCAAGGGTAACGGAATATCACGCGAAGTCCCACGTAAAGCCCTTTTGGTCCCCAGCAGGCCTAGGGGCTGCGATTTTTAAGATCCAACTTTAAATTCAAACGCGCACCTAGATCTGGATCTGGCTTTGGGAAAAGACCTTAGGGTAATCACCCATAGTGTAATAACCCCATCATAACCCTAACCCACCTCTGGGGCATCCCCATACTCCCGCATGCAGATTGATCTTGCGTCGTTAATGGCATCCTGGGCCACCAATACCGGGGAACACTGTGTGGAAATGAGGCCGATGTGATTGGTCTTAGGAGGCTCGTGAAGCGCGATGTGCTGGCCTGGGGTGATAAAGGAGGAGCAGGAGGAGGGGGCCGAGGAAGGGGCGAGGGGGGGCCGGTGTTGAGTAAGGAGTTAATTTTAAGCCTAGGAGCAACATGTGTAACAATCTGTTGTAGGTCAAAGCCTGTGGGGAAGGGGAAAGGGATTGATGCCGGAACGCGAACGCGAAACAGAACAGAATGAGGGCGGGCGGGCGGGCGGGCGGGCGGGAAGGACATCCAGAGAAGACATTTAACATGTTCATCTCTAATACAGACACAAACACAGACACACATAATCACACACACACGCACGTATCTATGTAATGAGCAAACTATTGTACCGCTTCGTTTCTCGTGTTGTCCTGAATGCCTGGACATTTCTGCAGTACATGACTTCACCCACATCTCACCCACTCCCCTTACCATTTCCCCGGTAAATAACACAGCTACATCTGACTATTGAATTCTACTTGGCCCTCGACCTCGCATGCTGCATTGCAGCTCCGCTTGAGGTTCTAATGATTGCGTTCTTCGCTTTCCTATTTCCATATCAAGAAACATGCTTTACCTCCCCCTCCATTCCCCTCCCCTCCCCTCCCCTGGTTCTTTTCCGGTTGTACTGCTTCTCCTCTCTTGGCTAGCCCTGCACTCAGGCCTATCGACTTCCGCGTACGTTTCAATCGTTGCCTCCTTGGAGCGCGTCTTTGAGTCTACAACTTCTACCATCTTGCCAGTTGCCGCTGTGTGGTTGTCTCTATTCCGTATCGCATGGCTGTACATTTGTGCCATCACCCCTTCACACCCACCAGCCAAGCATTTTCCACCATCCCTAGCGAGCCTCTCCCCTTTCCTGACCGCTACTTTGTCCTGACCGCTCCCAGGCACCGACACACCGATAAGAATACGGATGCCAATCCGGCTGAGATAAAAGCCGTCTAAGAACTGGTGGATTTCCGGCAGCTCCGTCAGCTGCTGCCGGGCTCTGAGCTCTTCTCGCAACTCGCTAACGCCTTTAGCCATCACAGGAACCGCGTTGGCGTGTCTGCGAGTTGGAGAAACACACCAAAACTAGGATTTGCACAGGGACTACAGGGACTACACGGGAAACAACGGGAAGCGCAGGGGTTTCGGGACTGGGGAGTAATGGAATGATTTAAGCAAAAAAGCCAATAGCCAAGCCCGGATAACCATATGGTAAGGTACAACGGGTGAGCGGCGAAAGGATACACAAGGGATCAGGGTGGGGATGGGAGAGAGGATTATGAGATGGTGGTGGGAGGCGGTGAGGATGGTGTGTATGCAAGTACAAGCAAGCACCCAACCATGCAATCTTTACGTGCACACTACACATACACACACACACGCCCCTTCCATTTGATGAGTGCTTTCGTCGTACCTCCTCCCATTCAAACCTCCATTCGTCGTTTCGCCACCCGCTTCCGTGAGCCTTCCCCCCAAGACCCAATGACGCCCTGACCCAAATCGTCAGTTCCCCTAAACAGTTGTGTGGAAACGTTTGCCGCTACATCTGGAGGCATCCCCCCGTTCCGCAGTATCGGTAAAGTACTTACCAGTAGGTGTGACTCCCCTCTCCCGCCCCATGTTCACTCCACTTACTTCATGTGTGGTCGGTCTATATTCGGACCCATATTTCCATGATCCACCGCTATTGCTAAAACAATAAAGCTGCTCATTCAGGATTCACATCACATCTATACCCTCCTGCAGGTCCTGTTCCCTACCACCGTTGCCCTCGGCCCCCTTCCACGCTCAGGCTGGCCCCTTCTGCTTTGAGCTGCAAAATCGCCTAAACGCTGTGAATCGTACCCCGAGTCCTCGCCCAAGCCCTATCATGAACCCGTACCGGCGGTACACGTGTCGCAGCATCTCCGTGAATTTGAGCTCGTCCCCTATGTCCCGTACGGGAGGAAAGGACCGGAGGTCTCGGAATGACTCCACGTACCAATCTCGTACCTGGGCAAGGAGGTAAGAAAATATACGTGCGAATGTGATGAAAGCAAAATGCAAGCAAGGGGAGGGGGACGCCAGTAGCGGTTTCTGATACTGCATGATGTAGAAAAGAATCAAAACCCCAAGCCAGGCAAGCCGACAATTAAAGAGTAAGAAGAGAGGGGGAGAGCAATAAAGACATGAGAGGAACGTAAGGTCCCGTCAAATTACCTTGGAGAAGGAGGGGCAAAACCGTGAGCCAACAACAGCCACACAGCGATCAGGCTGTGAAGGACATGCAATTTCTAATACGGCCGAGCCCATCAGCATGACCTATGTGCATCCATGACGCGACACGGAGTGATGGCGCGATATCTAGGACATGTGCATCGAGGCGACAAGGATGCAGGTGCTCGAGCACCTAAACTGAGAATGACTGAGAACACGAGCTTTGTTGTCCGGTGTTCTAGCATCACAGGACCAACTCTCTGCGCGAACCTTTCCCGGCCCTTCAACATCCCAGCCCATGTTTCACACCGCATCCCCTATTAAACTAACAACCAGACCTGCTCCTAATCGCGAGGGACGCACCGTCAACTCATGCAACCCTGGCTACCATCCGGGCACTCCGGGCTTCGGAATCCTTCCTGGAGTGGATCCGGTTATGGGTTCGGATTTGGTAAAGAAACCCACCCGTGCTCCCCTTACCCGTTCTCTACTCCCATGCTGTACCGCTAAGATCCCATTGGTCTATTGCGCAGTTGACTTCGAAACAACGGACACCCGTGGGCGCGGACCCCTCCTGCCGGCGTCCTCACCTGTAGAATAGGCTTCTTGGCGGAGAGGCCGTATGGCAGGTTCTCCAGTTCGGCCACACGGTGCGCGAGGCGCACGGGGAGCTCCTTGTGCAAGAACTGGGCTGATAGAAGCATTTGCCGCTCTATAGGGTTTTGCCCGAAATCGAGCATATACTTTAGGCTGACGCCAGTTTGTTTCTTAAGAGCATGTGCGAAGATGTCGTCGACAAGTTCCTTGTTGAACGAGTCGATGAGCCGCACGCTGACAGCAGCGGAACGTGACGCAGCGGCGGCAGCCCGCGCAAACCCTCTGACTGACAATCCAAAGCCAGAGATGATTGCGGGGGCTGCCGCTGGCGTCATCATTTTTTACGAGCGTTGGGTGGAGCGTCCACCAACCCGACGCGATGGCTAGTCGATAGAGCACGCTCCAGACTTTAATCAGAAAATGGAAATAAGTTTATGCCGATGACCTAAGCGCACAGTCGCACGAGAGTAAACATACTAGCCCATGTTCGAAAAGTTAGGAGCGTATACGTTGCCAGCAACCAAGGGCGTAAAGTAAGATAAACGCGTGATAAATCTATTGTAGTCAAAATGATAATGTATGTTAAGGATGGTAGTTTGTGCACACTATGTTGGAGACGAATACCGTTGGCCAGCACAGTTTATAGTACGTTAACAGTGCGCCCGGTCGCTTATGATGCAAGAAGTAGCTGATTATTTTTATATTGAAAAACACACCCTGCGAATCGTTTATTACAGAATGCGGCTGCACATACCTTTACGCGCCGACGCCCCAACCTGCGCTCGCTTTTAGGAAACGATCACGTGTCTTGGCTACCATGTACTAGCAGTAATAGATTTGGTCGCGCTCTGAACGCATGACTTGCCTGAGTACCTGGGCGACATGTTCGGATGCCTGTGCGCCTATTTGAGTGAAGGTCGCATCATAACAATGAAGCTGTATAACATCCCCCTGCCACTGCAAATCTGCCTGTTTACCTTTCCGGGAAAGTTGCTGCCACTTTCCGGAAGCCATCGTCACGCTTCCGTCTTGTCCGCGTGGCGTTCTGCTCTGAACGGGATAAATGCATGCAATTTTTACATTTGCAGCTTCTCGCCTAAGCGTTCTGACACTAAAGCCCTAATGTTACGCCAATAAGGCGTTGGAAGACACACGAAGACGTTCCCACTCAAGACGGACTCAAGGAAATGACCTTATGCTTGCGCAATGTGCATGAGGTTTTCATGTGTGTGAACTTATAGACGGTTATGCTACAGCCAGAGTGAGCTCGTTACGGCTCTTCATTGGCCTGTTCATGCTGTTCTTATGATTTATCAATAGGTCGGCACCCTTTACAGAGACCTGCTTTTAAGGCTGATATGAAAATATTATATGACCGAAAGGACCCTGCAAGGCTAAGCGTCAACCTCGCTATTAAGCAGTGTGGACAGCCACAGAACGGAAAAGAACGGTGACTCAGGGGCGACGGCGAACGACGGTGAGTTATGGCGAGTTCGCGTTAGCGAAATACACAGCCGCCAGATAGGCGCCCTACAAGTCACTGCCAGCCTCATCCTGCTTCATCCACTCCTGACCATCAGCCCAGGCATAGACGTTCTGCTCCTCGCCACCAATGTCCCTCACCCATCATAATCCTGCCGACATCCTTCCCCACCAGCGCCAGTGCCAGCGCTGCCTGGTGGCTCTGGAGACCGCCTACCCCGGCAAACCTTTCCCATGATCCTCGTCCCTACTGCATCTGGCACTGCTCGTTGCGGTGCGCGGTTCCGTTGCATTTCTTACCCACTCATGGTCATTGCGCCGCAGGGCTTCAGTTCGTGAATCTCTGACATCCTTACCAAAAGGCCCATCACAGCATCCCCCCAAAACAAGACGTGGAGTTCCGCACTCCGGTTGCTCCTACTACTTCCCTGATTCTTATCTAATTCACGCCGATGCCGTAACCAGGGGGGCAGCAACTCCATCCTGATCCTTCAAATACTCAATGGCCTCTGCACAAATGCCGGTCATGGAGCTCTCTGGGCCGTATACACTGATGGGCACACCCAGCTCATCGCCAAGGCTACGCATCAGCGTAAGGCCCTTTTGGTAATTGGGGCCGCCACGGCGCACGAAGATCCGTACCTTGGCGGCCTACAATATCCAATACAACACAAGTACGGGCCAAAATAACCATTAGAATACATCTGTTCCGAAGCAGTTCATATACAGGTCCATATCCATGTATGGGTTATCAGGTAATATCTTCCGGGAAGTGCACCCTGCTGGCGAAAGCATCCTATGTAGTATACCAGAACGACTGCGAAAGGAAGAAAAGGGGGTTGGCCACATGGAAGCCGCCGCAGTTCTGGAACATATGTGCTGCTATGCACTAACACGTAGTGCTCCAATGCACAAGTCTATAATGGGGTCCGGAATACAAGCGGAGGGAAACAGCGATAGAACAGGACAACATAAAACCCAAATATCCCCCCCCGGCGCGTGCATGCGCACAATAACACGCACCTGTAGTGCGCCCTTCTTCTCCTTGAGAGCCTGGATGATCCCCGTGAAGGTCGCCGCCACATCCGTGAAGTTGGCAATGCCACCGCCGATCAGCAGCGCCCGGCCGCGGCCATCGGCGTGCGCCGTAGCACACTCCAAGACGGTCCGCGCGTACTGGTACGTCTCTGACGTGTTGGGCGCGCCACTGTACTCGCCGTAGTTCCTGCTCAACGGGAAGTACAACGGCCGTATTTAGTGTAGCTCAACCAAGAGTCAAACCCAGAGGATGGGGCCGGAATCCGGCAAGGTGGCGAGTAGGCTGGCCTTGTGCGGTACTGTGCTATGGCAGGAACGGAATGTCGCTTGAGTACAGCGACGAACGGGTGCGGACGCAGCTGCAGAGAGTGCAGATGCATCACCAGGATTGGATCCCCGCATCCCCACCAGCAATTCCTCGAGGAAGCACGCAGGGCGGTTGTTACGCACCGCCGCCGGGAGAGAACCGCGATTACCCCAATTAGACCTTGCCAGCCATAAATCGGTAAACCCCCGTGCTTGTCTAATTGCTACTTTATTTATCCTTGGTTGCCTGTTCACATTGGCTAGGCTCATTGGCTAATTGAATGAATGATTGAGTGAAACTTAACTATTTTGAGCAGTGCAACGTGTTCGGCTTGGGCATCAGTTACACGCATGTTGTCGTCTCTCCTGCCCTCCTTACCCCAGCTCCTGGGCAAATCCCAGATCCGCAATCGTGTCCGTGTAAATGACGGATGCGCCACCGCCCGCGACCATCAGCCACACGCGGCCCGTGGGGTTGAGGACCGTGAACTTGAGCGAGGCACCCGTGGCCTCGTCCAGCGCCGAAATGGTCTCTTCTGCTGGCGTCAGCATGCGGCCGTACGGCAGTGGGAACTCCAGCTCCACGCCGCCAACGTTCCATTTGGCAGTGTCGCGGTATTTGGCGGTGTCATCGAGCTCCACACGCATATCCAGCGGGAAGGGCTGGCCCGCGGCGTCAAGCGTCCTGGCCAGAGGGAAAAGGTGAGGAAAGGAAGGAAAATGGGTGACGGAAAAACTCCTGAAGGAAAAGGGGTCTACGGCGCTTGGAGCGTGCCTTAGTGGGTTCAGTCTTCCTGCCCCTTCTCTCCCCTTCTCCGCTCTAGATGCTCTGAATTGGATACTAGTCTCATTTTTCCCCTCCCCTCGATGGGATGGCAACTTTTAAGCTTCTCAGAGACACCATGAACTCCAGAAAGTTATCGTTCCCTTCCTCCCTCTCGCTCGTGTTTTCCTGCACCCAAATTCGATGTTAAACATTCCCCCTCCCTACGTTTTGCAGGAAGTTCTGAACCCACAAAACCTATAAAATAAGGACCACGCCTAATCAAAATTAATCACCATCACGCTTCCCCCATATGCGTCGCCTTCAGTCCTCCTTCTTCTTGGCGGCTTTCACCCAGCCTCGCCAGGTGCCCTGCGCCCACCACAGCAACAATCTCACCCAGCCTCTTCCCTGAAGAACCCCCCTCCCCATAGTCGTTTTATTCGACTTCCCCCAATATCCCCCCACGTCCTCGATCTTCAAAACCCACCAAGGGTTCATCTCCAGCAGGGTACAGTCCAGATCGTCAAAGACCGCAAAGGCCGCCAGAATGAACCGCTCCAGCGAGGGCTTTAGCTCCAGTGGCAATCCCGCAATAAGCGGCGCCACGAGCTCCGAGTTCAGAGGCCCGTCAATAGTGTCCAGGACAACTGTGCGAAGCTTATCCCAGTTCTGTGTAAAGAAGGGGGATGCGGTATGGGAGATGGGAGCAGGAGGTAACATGAAGAGTATGAGCAGAGAGACGACGAAAAAGAAGGAAAAGGGTTTGGTGCTGCACAGAGCGATGGGATGGATTGTGAGCAATGAGCATGAGAGGTGGAGGAGGTGGGATTGGATGGGATTAGGGAGATGGGATTGGGCTCCTCCATGGTAACTGCCATGGAGGTGGGTTAAGGGTGTTAACTGCGAAGGGCGACTACCGACCGCAGCGGTCTTGCCTCTTCAATCCTCCAGGCTGACGCACTCATTTCCGTTGCGCATTTCCCATACCCCTCTAGTCCCCTAACCAAGCCCCGCCTTTCGCCGCAGGGCTCAAACATGATCCAGCCTTGCAGCGTTCGCTTATCCCCACCCCGTGACGTCACTGCCCGCTCCCGCTAGGTGGCCCGACCCAAACCCAAACCCCTTCCCATTCTGCAGTGAATCTTGCACATCTCCCTTTATAACCTAAGCTCGTTTGCTAACCTCCTCGATGTGAACGCCTCCTGCCTCACTGAATGCAACCTCCCAGCCATCGCGCGTCGAGGTGATGGATAAGTAGAACTCCTCCTTGTGCGGCACAAACGGCTCGATGAGGAAGGTGGTGATGGGACCGGTGCAGCCGTTCACTGTAATGGTGCGGTTCAGGCGCTGAGTCGCGAATTCGATCGCCTGATATGGGTAAGTATGGGCCGCCCGCGTCAGGGCTGTGATTGCTGCGGGGAAACTTAATGCTCTTTTAAAGGTAGCTGTATTAAATCTGTGATATTTAAGAAGTCTTAGCACCTTAAATGCGTTTTTAAGAGAGTAGAAGAAGGTTTGGGTACACGGCGAAAGGAGAGGGACGTGCCAGCGCAAGGCGTCCCCCCGGGCTTACTAAGCAACATGCAGAACTCAACAGCGCACTGGAGGTTCTTTGTCCATTGCAGCGTGTTTGGACGGCTTTAATAACGCCACGACATTTGTGCGCTGTCCTGCAAGTACGCCTGTCGTCGTGGAACAAATCCCGGCAGAGTTTGCGGCTGCTGTTCCAACCGTCAATTCCCCTTACCTGGAAAAAATCTAGATTCAGGCCAACCAAGTCGTTCTTGCCCCGCTGGCCGAACAGCATATCGGGCTTCACAACAAGTCGCGTGCTTCCCAGCCATGGGTTCTCATTCAGCAAGTCCGATGGGCTGGTGGCAGCCGTGAATTGCACGACCTGTGACATTCGACACCGAGACGGCTAGCTGCACGTGCCAGAATGGCAATGATGGCCTTTGGAAATTTGGGGTACACATTGATTGCCCAAACGGTGTATTACCCAAGAACTGAAGATCACAGCCGTAAGCTCAAAGCTGTTGGATCGTCATCTTCACTTGCCTGGATAGGGAGATCAAGGCCAGCCAGGCGTTTCATGTGCAATTTCAATATCCGCTTTGCATCATACTCCCGAATTTTCTTGCGAGCCATGGAGAAAGGGTTCTGCCTGGGCTGTAAACACCGAACCAACAAACACCACTACAAGAGACCTGGACCCGCTCTGCTAAATTTTCGAATACGAGCTTTTGATTATTTGTGTTGAGGTTAAGACTCTTTGCAATCACGCTGAGTTAGTCGAACAACATTTGACGTACGCGGCAACGGTATGTCCAAGAGGGAAAAGGTTGAGAGCCGAGA
Source organism: Volvox africanus (assembly GCA_030268105.1). Lineage (NCBI taxonomy): Eukaryota > Viridiplantae > Chlorophyta > Chlorophyceae > Chlamydomonadales > Volvocaceae > Volvox > Volvox africanus. The sequence continues at coordinate 1,057,306 of BSDZ01000015.1, read as the reverse complement.
GAGGACGGTATTATCGTACCATATGGAAGACAATGATTACATCGTAACATGCTTCAATGAAGGTCAATGCCTTGCGTCTTACGTTCGTCCCGTTCTGTTCCCCTTTCCGACGTGGCTTTCCATAAGTATATCACATAAGTCGCCCCTGACCCGGCAATCTAACGCCATAAAATCATCCCCAGCTTTGATGCAAATGATAAATCCATGGTAAGGAACCTCAACCCGCGCAACGTTTCAAGGCGCAAAAAGCCGACATCCCATGCTTGACATTCGGAATCGGCTGCACACAGCACCTGAGTCACCCCGTCAATAAGTTATCCTATAACAGCATATATTTTGCTTGCCACGCACACTAAGTCACAAGGATACCACATCAGTCGTGCAGACACGGGGAGCTGGAAGCACCACAATACACGCTCCATCCATCCCACACGACGCGGCAGCTCACGGCACATTTGCCAAAGAAACTATTGATCACGGTAACGCATAAACATCAGCCGTTCGTGGCCTACGATTTATCCCCAAAACGTTCGCCAACTGGGCATCAATTATGGCGGTTGGGCGTTGCTACGAACCATTCTTCTCATACGCGTTTGGCACCGTAGCAGTGCATGTTGAGACGATATGTCCGCGTTATGCTCACTACCGGTATATGTACGAGGGGCGCGCCAAATGCGCACAATACCAAGGATGCTGCGCACGATCCGCACGCAGCACAGTCCTGATCACCATGTGGCCTGCACACGGTGATGTGCAGCACCACAGCACTCCATAACACATCCCAACCATTACCATCGGCATCAACAATTTCCACGCATACTTCCAGTCCCTGCCTTCCAGTGCCACGCTCATGAAGCATCTACTCGCGAGCCGTGACACTTCTTGCACTCCTCATACCTTGTCGATTACGAAACATGCGGGACATGCTGGTCAGATGCTTTGTCGCACACCAGGCCGACGTTGGTCATAGGAAACGCCCCAGAATCGCAACTCTTCCAAACATCACAGGCAATGAATATGGTTCCTATGAGCATGCCATTCGAACTACGCCGCAGCTGAAGTCCACCTTCCTAGGCTCGCGGAAACCTATTATGATACACACATAGGCTCCGAGGCCCTCCGCACAATCTCCCGACACGCAATAACACAGTGTAACAAAATCGTCCCATCAGAATTGAGCCTCAAGACCCGTCTTCATCCACTATATGGTCACCAGAAGGCTAGAGTCCGCCATGTCTTAAATGGACCCTAGAATGTCTTAATTGGAACTTCACCATTTTCCCACGGGAACTACCTCCCAGCCTGACCAGGGCATCAGCTGGCCTGGCCTCTTTCGCCCACGATCCTGCACAACCACCACCTCCCTGCCCAAAATGTCTAGTAACGACCTCTCGTAGGATAAAAACTCGTTCTGTGTTGAGGCAGCTCTGCCGAGTAACGTACGACGCTTGAAGACCGTTCAACCGTCCTCAGCAAAACAATGTCAGCACCTGCGCCGTTCGGACGCCAACCGGTTCTTCAGGAGCAAGTAATACAATTAGGCAACCCTCTACGGGTGTTTTGATAAGTCCTCAGGCCACGCGTAGAACGCGGACCTGACGGGCTTGAAGGGACTCCTGCAGGCCAGGATCTCACTTGTTCAGTCGTCATCGTCCTTGAACTGCGCCTCGTATGCCGCTAGCTTACTGGCGAGGTTTTTGTTGCTCAGCCCCTGGCGCTGATACGGCGCAACAAAGTAAAAGGAGGGCGGATGGACACAACGGTTTGGTTCCAGTTTTATCACCATCTTTATCCACGGACTGCACTGGTCAACATCCTGCCTCTCAGCTTCAAGACAGCACTGGCCCACGCACAAAAATAATCATGCCTGGCAGCCGGCCTCCTTCAGTAGGGCTACAAATCGCAATGTTGCCGCATCCATCTGCCTTCCGGGCATGGCCTAGCGGTTAATTCTGGCTGCAGGCTGATAAAATAGTTTGCGAGGTCCCCACCCAATCTTTTCGACTGTCCCCGGTTAGTAGCTCACCTCCATCTCGTCTTCCAACAGCGCCTCCACATCCTCGACGTCCTCACACATCACATCATCCTGAAAAGGCCACGAAGTGGAGAGCACGTACAGGTTAGTTAAAAGATTTTTTACACTCTTACCTGGTCTGTGCACTAGGAATTTCGTTTAGAATGTTGAGGTAGGTATAACCTCCTCCATGCTGCTCCTCGACTGTGGTGCCAGCCGCAAACGGCAAATCCCCTAGCGGAATCACCAAAGCCTTTCATTACCACAGCGATCTGCCACCCAGGAATAAGAGCTACTATGGACATAGAAATCCACATGCCAGCCCGATGACATGATAACTCAAATCTCGTGCGTTCGCCACTCGCTATGCATACGGATCTGTGCCGGACCTGCACCGGAACAGCTCAGCTGCACTCGCCTCCCCAGCTAACAGTTCCGGGCTCCTTAACGTGCCTGACCCGGTTCCCGTAGCACTCGCTCGCCGCATGGCCTCCGAATAAGACGACGAATTTCGAGACACGTGAAACCTTGTCTGCACTTTTCACGACTTCATTTGCTCACCCACCCAGATGACCATCCGTCATCAGCCCGCTTCTTACCGCTGCTTTGGGCTTTGGCGCCGCTGCGGGTCCCTTGAGCTTCACCGGCGCGTGCCGATCCTCCTCCTCTACTACCATCTTTGCCCGGCTATTGTACGACAGCACAGCCTGCTGTTGCTGCCGCTGCAGCGCCGGCGGCGGGGGTGGTAGCTGCATCGCACCGGCCGATGGCATCCCCGGTGGGCGGTCGTTGACAAGCCAGTCGTCCTCCCCAATCATCAGCTCCCCCGCTTGGGCCATGGCCCCACTACCCCAGCCGCCCTTCTTCGGCCCGGATCCAAACTGCGGCGGCGGCAGGCTCATTGGAGGCCGACCTCCAAAGCCCGACGTGCGGTTCATGGCGGAATTAGCAGTGGAATTCAGTACGCCACCACCGCCGCTAAATTCATCATCATCGTCGCCAAGCACCAGCACCTCCCGTCCCGCCTCACGGCTGCTGGTAGCTGCGCGAGTACGAGTTGACTCAGATTTCTGGGCCACCTGATTCTCCCGAATACGGTAGGTGCTTTGGAGGCTGGACCAGGGGTCGTCCGCAGTGGAACTGGAAGCCGCTGGCTGCGCTGGGGAAGAAGAAGTCATGGGCCCCGGTCCCGACTCCGTTAGCGGCTGGCCCTGGATCTGAATTGGGGACAGCGCGCGATTGGAGGACTGCTGCTGCAGCTGCTGGAGCTGTCGGGAGGAGTTAACCGGCAAGAGTGCAGGTTTAGCGAGCGGGAATGTCGCTCCTCCTCCTGACAGCGGCGCCGGGTCAAGCTCTGGAGCCGAGGGCCTTAGTGATGTGCCGAAAGCTTGAAGACTGGTTTGGGACTCGGGCTGCCGCTGCGGCTGTTGCTGCTGCTGCTGCTGCGCGTGATAGCTACCACCGCCACCACCAGTAGCGCCAACATTGAGGGAAACCTGCACGGTATGGAATCATTCGCCATCACAACCAAAACGTCAGGATATAAAATGCATCAATCGAGTGGGCGAAGACGGTTTGGATGGCGCCGTGTACTAAGAGACATGACTGCAGCAGCAGCAGCAACGGCAGCAACAGTCCACCTGTTGCAAGGCTGCAAGCTTGTAATGCACGCCCGAGTGTCCTTCCGTGTAGCCCACAGACAGAACCTACAACTGGAATGCCCTCCAGCCACTGTAATTAATCAAAAAGGTTTCCACATGATGCTCCCGCACAACGGTTGTTCACAAGCACAATCAGATCCCAACAATTGGCCATTCATATTTCTTTCCTCGCACGTTCTTCCCCATTCCTTAGCCCTCGAACCCCGATCACGTAGCCACCTGCGTAGGAAAGTACAACGCTTGCGCGCCATCTTCGAGTGGGGCATCATCGAGGGTGCTCCTACGAGGCACGATCACAGGAAGGATTAAGACAAGGCGTCACAGGTCAGCACACAAGGCGTCTATCGGGTTCCTTCAACTCATGGGGCCTCGTACCACCATTAACCCATAAATATTAGGACAATTTCCCTATGATGCTAACTTACGTATCGGCCGCCTGAAATAAGGGCTTCTTCGCCGCCGCTGGCGGTGTGACCGGAGGCGGGGGTAGCACAGCCTCAGGCAGCGGCTGCACCGAGGATTGATCCTCCGCCTGCGCCGATACCAGATTCGTCTTAAATCTTGATGCTGTATTTACGATCCCTGACATTGGCACGAACTGCCGCAGAGACTTAGGGCCGGAAGGGCCCCAATACTTACAGTTAGCGGCCTGACGAACGTCGTTTCCGTGTCATCATTAAAATCTGAGACACTGTCTTTTACAATTGCGTCCACGCGCTTGGCCGGCGAGTCGCGGGACTCTGCGGGACGTAAGGGCGTTTGAGCACTTTTATGCGTCCAAAACCGCACAATTGATACCCACCTTTTGATTTTGATAAATCCTCAGGTTTTATAGAAGGCCTGCAGCGTTACAGCCATTACATGACCAAACTTGGAAATAAACGGTCGGACTAGCAGCAATAAAAGACCTGCCTTGGTTTAGTTTCTGGTGTGAACTCAGGCTGTGAGCCCCCAATATTAGGAGCAGCTTGCAATACAATTGTCTCAGTTCCTGCTAGGGCATTGTTGACATCACTTGCAAGGTGGCCAGAGGCAGCTCCGCTGCAAAGAACGAGAACTTAACATATACAGTTCTGACCTTTACTAGCACCGCAGCCCATCCCTGCCTAGCTCTCCTGGGTCCGGCTTCCGCCAGGAGCCCTTGGCGCGTCAGCTGAAGAAATTCCTAGGATATATCTATGACAAAGCAATTCTTTCTTTCACTTATGTTTAAAAGTCGATTATATCATAAGCGTAATATGTGCAAGTGACCGGAGACTCGAAGCTCCCACTACTTCAGAAGGACTTGGGTGGTCGCGTGGAAATTCAGCAGTACCGTATCTCAAATAATACTGAAAGATAGTGGAAACTACAGCACCGAAGATGTCCGCCTTCTGGATGTGTCGCCAGGCTGGCGCAACAATACTGTACGGAAATCAATTTGGTTGAAACCTGAAACATGCCCGGACAACATGGGTTAACATTTTATTATGATCGCCTACCTCTTTGTGTGAGCGTATGTATCTGTGCGCTAAATAGCTTCGATTTTCCCACCTGGCACGATGTATGGTTGCAGACTTAACGGTAGACCACAAATTTGTATCTAAATTTAAATTGACTAATCGGGAAAAAGAGTTAAACTCCAATTACCGAGAATCCGACAATGAATGAACCGTTGGTACGACCTCACGTGGAAATGTTCTGCCAGTTCTGCTGTGTGCATAAGTCTATCGCAGAGCCTAACAACTAATCGCGTAGGATCAAACCCATAAGATAAGATGCGTTGTGCTGCTCTAATCCAGTGTCATCTTCACGCGCGTGTTTGCGTGGACCCGAGCGGCAGGGTCTTGCATCTGGCGCATCCCGCATGGACGTTAAATCGTATGGAATCTATGTCATGTGTCTGAGTTACCGAGCACGGAGGCAGAGCACGGGGATTGTGTATAGTTTTGTAAGAGTTCCCGTGTCTCGTCATCCACCTGCCATCCACACATCCATATGACATACCGCCATATCCATCACACGGCAGCTCAAAACCCAGCTCAGCGTTCACAACAGGTGCACTGGATCCGGTCTTGCTGCGTAAGCACTCAATTGCAACTTTTCTATCCACTGCAACATGGATACCGTTTCCTTGTAATGCCAGCGATATCGGCAACCAGCCATGCCTCAATCCAGTTCTCTTAAGGTCAGCGCCGTACGGCAAGTTTCCGATCTTCCTTGAGGATGGCGTGGCCAGCTTGCCGAATTTATAACTTGTGCCCTGAAGCCTTGCTTTCGCCCTGACGGGCACTTCAGATGTTCGTTTCAGGTATTCAAATCTGCGAGGCTGCGAATCCGTCGTGGTGAATATCTTTCTTTCAGTAGTGCAGGAGGGAACATAGGAACGGGAGCGCCTTTCATATGGAGTAGTTATCTTACGGGTCAGGCCGTATACGAGAGATATACTGCCAAGAGAGACAGGGTACGGCCCGCTGCTGCTGGACGAGCGAGCGAGGAGGGAGTGAGGGCCAAAGGCCCGAACGATCGACAAGCGACACTGTCGAATGATTTGCAAAATACCTCATATCATGTACATAAATGCATGCCGTACCCATTCCTGCGGCTTGTTCGTAAAATCCCCCAATGGTTCATCCTTCGGGACTTGTTGGTTCTTCTGCTGGCAACACTATAACAGTGCTGCGCAACAGGAATCCTGTTGTGGTGATAGTAACAGTGGGTAGACCAATCCGTTCCAAACAAATCCATGCGGGCCAACTCAATCAGGTCACGACTATGCAGGATACCCCCATCTTCTTTCGGAGCCATCAGCAGCAACAATTCGCTCAGCTGGACGTAGGGACACTGCTATTAGTGCAAGGGGGTCTGCCCCACAAGCAGCTTCACCTGTCTGCCAGCATTTGCCTTTCGTAATCACAGGAAGCGCATTCCCACGCATTGAAATTGTGAAGCGGGTATGTCCGTGTGTAACTAGTATGGTCTTGCGGGTGACAGTAGTTACGTGAAGTGCACGGTCTGATAAGCCGCGAGTTGGCCGCGAAGACCGCGACGTGCGAAAAGATGGACACGTTCAGTTGCCCATGGTTACCCTTCTGCAGAAAGGAGGATGCTGAGGTGACCGGGCTAACCACTGGTAACCCAGGACCCAGCCCATAAGAGGCCCCCAGCGCACCCAAGGAAGGCAGCAAAGATTTATAGGCGGGAACAAATACACAGTGAATTCTTAAGACAGCTCTTGTGCAGGGATCCCAAACTTCACAATGCCCGAATTCGCCGTCGGCTCGAACAGAGAAGTTAACTTATGACCACATGGAAAGCATTTGAAGAAGAAGTTTTGTAAAAAGTTACAAGTTTGTGATTAAGGGATGTTTTAAGTACCATACCTTGGAACCCGGAAAAAGCGCATCCGACATCGCCGTGCTGGCCATGAGATGTAAGGCACGGACCAGTTGTACTCGTCAGCAACAACTATAAGCTATATGACATATCTTGTTATCATTATACGTCCTACCATATTCGCTGCGGCAGTTGTTGCCGAAACTTGCTTGGCCATATAGTGTCGGGAGATCTACCATGCCGGTCGTGGCGTTTGCTGATATAGGAAAGGCCGCTAAGGGCCTGCTGGGCGGCGACAAGGCCACCGGCACTTTCCAATTTGACCCAAAGCTCTCCGTGAGCAGCTCAACTAGTTCGGGCGTGGTCCTCACTGTGTCTGCGACGCAAAAGGCCGACAAGGTTGAAGCAGCGCTCAAGGCAGCGTATTCAACGAAAAAGTATTCCCTGGATGTTGCATCGGACCCAGCGGGGAAAGTAACGGTATCAGCTTCTGCTAACGAAGTTGCGCCGGGCGTGAAGATTTCCACATCAGCCGTCGTGCCGGACCCTTCCACGGCCAAGCTTACCATTGACTATAGTATGCCATACCTAGCTCTCAAGGGCACATTTGGCTTGAATGCAACACCTGTCGTCGACCTGGCGGCCTCGACTGGCTACCAATCAGTCGTCTTGGGCGCCGAGACGAGCTACGACACTGCCAAGTCGGCTCTCACGAAGTACAACTTTGCCTTGGGTAAGTTGTCTGTGCATGCACTCGGAAGGCTGTCAGTATTTGGACTCGACTTGCACGCAGGCCTGCACGTGTTAGTTCTGCAGTGACGTTTCATCCACCGCGGAGTTTGTAATGACTTGTTTTAGTGGGCTGGCTGCAAAGCCTGAGATATTTAAAGCATAACATATGCACCGCTTGGTTGGGCGTCGCACATACATCGCTGTCGACGTTGTTTTTATCCGAAACGTTTCTGCTGTGCCGCGCTCCGGCAAGAAAGGGAACATTTGCCAGTTTTGATGAACGTAACACGACTTGATCAGGAAGCGCTAACCGCTTTTGCTGAGCCTTGCTCCCGAACCCCTACCCCTAATTCCGTTTCCTGCCAGGTTACCATGCTCCCGATTTCCAGGTGGCGGCGGTGCTCGCTGACCAGGGGAAGACCCTCAAGCTGTCGTATGCACACAACCTTACTGCTACTAGCACCGTCGGCACCGAGATCACGCGCAAGCTGTCTTCGACCGATACCGCTTTTGCTCTTGCCTACGCACGCAAGCTGTCCAACGGTGCGCTGACCAAGTTCAAGGTCGATGGTTCCGGTCTGCTGTCAGCGCTTTACGAAACTAAGCTGGCGTCTGGTGAAAAAGTTGCGGGCTCGCTGCAGCTTCAGGCAACGGATTTGAGCAAACCAGTAAAGTACGGTTTCGCTGTGGACCTTGCGTAAGCATGCTGAGTGAGCCTGAAGTGCCTGTGGCTGCCTGCAATTTAAATCCCGCGCCGGGCAGCTATTGTGTAGTTGGAGGCCAGGGTTCAGCTTAGCTAGGATCTTGAATGCGGCACTTGACCTGATGGAGGGCTGAGACTGAAGCTTGTTGGGCATTTCTTAAAGCACGGTGGATTACAGGAGCAGCGCAGCAAAAGCTCTCCATAGTGTCCATGATCGACGGTTGGGTGGTAGATGCGAAGATACAAACCATGGGTACATGGTACATGCTGTGGGATATTTCGACGCGAGAATCATCGCATTAGTGTTGTTGTGCCATACATTTTGTGGATGGCTTAAGCTGTTCGCCTTATTAAACGGTGTCTCCCAGGCACTGTTTTTGTGGGAGAGACATGAAACAAGGTATCGTTATAATGAAAATGAGATCTTGAAGTGCACCACTCAGCCCAGAACCCAACTCCCTAACTCCCAACTCCCTAAGTAACCCTAGGGTTTAAGGAAAACGTGTTGCAGCCTGCGACGCGAATGAGAGGCATTCATTATGTAGCTGAAACGTCCATGGCTGTAGTAACAACATCAAATTTATGTTTCTCCAGAGGCAACAGATGACAACCAGCGCTATGTTGTTTGGATGGATTGTAACGTAATCACACAATTTGCAGGGGTACCAAACTCTTATCCATCTTTCAAGTCCCATACCGTACGGGTTGCTTACCGGCCTGTCGTGCACCAAGATTCTAGAGTCGCGTTGCGTGATTGGGTCCACCACGCTTGTCGCAGCATCTACATCTCATACATGTCTTTTCTGTAGATGCACTTGTTGGGCTTGCAGCAACAAATGTGCTGAGGAATACTGCAGGAGTCAAGCCCGTCTTGGTTTTCTGCCGCTTTGCAGCTTCGTCTGCGCTTCGGGAGATCATCACACTCCGTGTGACGCATCTTCAGCGGTTATAGTCCAGTTACGTGATTCTGCAACCGCCGATTATGTATATGTGCATGCGTATCCTGTGAACCCACGCATACTTCTGCTCCAGCTGTGAACGCTAATCGATGGTGGCGTGCTCCCAACTCGTCAGATGTCGGGGCACAACGTGCATAATGGGGGAGGTGGTATGTCCAAGTATATGTACATCAGGAGGCGTGAAGAATTGTTAGTCACCAGGCATACGTTGCCTGAAATAGCATATGGCCAGATACTGCGACACGACCGTGTCTACACACCTTCATTCCGCATCCTATGACAGGACTCCCTTTGCCTGAAACATGCACACCCTCCTAGAACCACCTTCATCATAAAGATGATGGCCGGGATAGTAAGCGAATCTGCAAATATAAAATACAGCACAGCATATGCCAAGCTGCAAAAACATGCAGTTTTCGTGTGTCCACTTGTGCCCATGCAAATGCAAATTCCACCACCGCATTAACCAGGTTCCTCCACATCAGCACGATGTTAGTGAACGACGTACGGAAACCTTGGTGTTGTACATGCCATACAGAATGCCGGGACTTTATACGCTGTAATACATAATTGGAAAAAGCACTTGGTGTACCTGGGATAGAATAAGCAGTCCCACTTACCTGCGGGGCAAATGACCATCTTGGTTTATGGTCCCGTTGTTATCTTCTCGTTATTAGGAGAAAGCACCAGCTTTCTCCCAATAAATTTCCGACTGACCACCGCCCAAGAGTAATAATATTAAGGGATAAGGGTGACACCTTGTAAAATTGAATGTTGTCATCCCCAGGGATCACATCCCCGGTCACCCCCTTAGCTCTCGACCTCGTTACCCTTTTCCAGTACCGTTATCCAGTGCCGATCTTGACAAGGTGTTGTATCGCTGCACCTGCGACTTTTCACGCATTTGAACTTAAACGTCCATTTGTTCTGAGCCGCGATATTTGGCGAATGACAGTTCTCCAGCACCCCGGTCCCTTAGCACGGTAGCCGATTGCTTGGTCTCCGCCGGCCAGTGCGCCACCTTCCACTCACAGTGCCTTCGCTGCCGCCATGGCTGTGCTCGCGGCGGCTGCAATGGCTGCATCTGACGCGTTGGGCAGGTAGTAGTACTTGCCCTGTGCCGCCTTGGAGATCTCTTCCGCGAACCCCGTGCTCACAAACTTGTTCTCCGTGTCAATGACCAGCACGTTGATCCCCGCTGCCGCAGCCTTCTTAGCCATGTCGCGCACCTCGTCCTTGAGCTGGTCTGCTGACGGCTTGGGCGCATCGGGTTTGAGGGCCTCGGGGTCCTCGTTGGACTTGGCCAGACTCACGTTGGCGCGCCCGTCGGTGATCAGAACCATCATGACGTGACCAACTTGGCGAGATTTAATTGCCGTAATGCCCGTACGCACGGCAACTGACAAGCCGTGGGCCAGCGGCGTGCCACCACCGCAGGGTAGGCTTTCTAAGCGGTGCCGTGCGAGCGTTGTGGATTTAGAAGGTGGAAGCAGCACTTGGGCCTTATCTCCGAACACGGTCACCAGGCAGATCTGCGGTCGCAAGTCAGGTTTAAGAAAGATCTTGGAATATTTTTTCAGGTCTTTAACGCGGAACTCTTATTATTACTACTTATTATAGAAGGTATTGAGATTGATCAATGTGTTCAACTTTGCGAGGTGCGTTTTTTCCGCCAGGCGAATCACGATCCGCCGCCTGGCGGAGAGATCTCGAAAACCCAGAACACTTCGATCTCCATACAGCACAAAGACTTCCCCTTCCATGTACCTTCCATGTACCGTCCAACATACCTGGTCACGTGACTTATACGACTCGGCCAGCAAGCGCAGGCAGGCGCCCTTAGCAGCGCTCATGCGGTTCAGGGCCATTGAGCCGCTCGCATCCACCACGAAGATGACGAGGCCGCCAGCCTGGTGAAGACATAGAACGAAAGTACGCACATTTGGGCGTCAGAACGCCATTCATCTTTTGGCTGAACATCCACCCTGGACTGCGAGGAGCGCATCACATACTCGCCGCATCTCGCATTTAGAAACGCACCTGGTACCTGACCGACATCTAGCTTGCAGCGGCATCTAGATACTGTCCAAACCGCATCTAGAGATGTATTCAGATGGCATTTTATAGAGCTGAAACCATTCTATCCAAGAGATTTTGTACCAAGTTAATTTAAAGCTTTATAGTATTTTACGTTTTTTCCAGAATGAACAAACCCTTGTTAATTTGGCAGCAAAAGATACTAAAATTGGGAATAGGGAATAGGGAATAGGGAATAAGGAAAATGCTTGCTTCTGAATTCAACTCACTTCAAAGTATGTGCATTCTGGTATTGTTTATAGAATTCTAGCTTATTTGTGCATATTTAACAATATGGATGTTGCAGACAAAAAGAAGAATAAAGAACAATAGAACTTTAAAAAACTGATAATCTAACTGAGCTTACTTAACTGAACGTTATATTTTAATCAGGAAAATATAGGGAATTATGCATCACATTAAAAAAGGAAGACAATACTCATAAATTTGCTAAGCCTAATAAGGCTATTGCGCATTTCGCTCAAAGACCTTCGTAGAGGTAACTTGTTATGTCGAAATATAATTTGTCCGACTTTCTTAATGTTGATATATGCGCTCATATTATAGGAGTCGTTCATGTCATTGCCATTAGTTCTGATGCATAGAGTCTGCTTAATATTAACAACAAAACCCCCTGTATTATCACTATAAGTACCGTCAGCATCAGCTAATTTATTCTACAAATAACCCAGGTCTCTGCAGTTATATGTTTGAGGCCCCCTAAACCGCATCTGGATGTGGAAAATGCTTGGATGCGGAAGATGCATTTTATATACCGATATGTTCCCACCGTGACTTCAGGATATTTAGGTACACGTCAACCGATACACAAAGCGCTCCACAGTCAGGTGCGTCACCGCACCTGAGGTCCTCCGGACTTTTTCCTCCGGACTTTCGTCATATTGGAGACACAGCACACCCTGCTATTTCTGGCACTTTGCTACTTCAGTTGCTAGCATGTATTAGCGTGCTAATACGTGCTAGCAACTTCCTGAACAGGAACACTGGCGCAATAGCTGGCTTCCCAAGGTCGGCATGAAGTTCATTGTGTCATTGTCCTACTGCTTCAGTCGATTGCATGTGCCGCAGAGGTGATGCATGCACATGCATGAGGCATGTGCTACTGCTGGCTAGGCGACCAAGGTCAGGTACAGGAAGCCCTCCTTCCAACCACTCACTGGCGTACCAGGCAGGTGCACTGTTGTTTGCGGCTTTACAGAAGTAGGCAACCACGTAGGTTGTGGTAGCCGAACGCACCTTCCTCGCCAACTTCTTAACCCTTAGATCTGAATCCTCAATATAGACCTTGCGGGGCGGCTGGCCTCGGGCGGTGTAGACCTTCCGACGGATCTTCAGATGAGCACTCGGGGCGGAGGGGGGTTGAAAAGGGGGGAGGGAGACAAACACACGAGACCTGATACTGCTGCAGACACGCTACTATAAAGAATGATTGACTTGCCGCGACTGTGGGGGACGACGGCTGGCTGGAGGGAATCGGTTTGGGGGCCTCAGTGAACGGTTTGTGGGCCGCTGGGTCAGTGCGCCAGTGGGCCGGTGGGCCGGTAGGCCGGTGGGTCAGTGTGAAGCTTGATCTAAAATATACGAAGTGAACGCACCGGCGGCCCACCACTGCCTCCATAAGCCGTACCGTTTTACGTGACGATGAGTCATGTTTCATGTCTTCACCTTCTGATACGGCGCTGCGGCGCGCAGGGTGGCGTCCACCGCCAGGCGCTTGATCTTGCCGCGCTTCGGGAACATAGCCTTGACGTACCTGCCGTAGTCCAAAGATGAAGGCCACGGCGTGGATACGGGGTACGGCGCAATATGAGGCATCTGCGCAGGAGCCCATTCTCTCATTATGAATGAACACTTGGTGTCATCATTGGACAGTTAATGCTTTCACTCACTTGTTTGCAGGACTTATTAGCTATGAAATCCGTGAGACCGTACGTTCTTGGTGCTATAAATTTGACGAGGAAAGGAAAGAAGGATAGGGTACGACGGCTACTGCATTGTATCGACAATAAGTAAATCATACACTGCATCTCGTACCTTCCCCTGTCCTCCGAATAAATCACGGTCTTGGCCCTTCCGCTGCGGCCTTGGGAACGCAGCTGGCGTCGGGCGAAGTCGAGTACGGCAGGATCCAGTACGACGCCCTCCGCCTCGATAAGAAACTCTGGAGGCACCTGTCGGGTTCAGTTGGAGGAAAATGTTCCCAAAAGGGAAAGTACCTAGGAGTTGTTAGTTTGCGTTTGGTTTGGTGTATGGTTTCATTGCGGGGGAATGCAAATCACAGTTCAAAAGTACGGCTACACGGCGGCGGCCCCGTACCCTTTCCCCACCCCCTTGGGTCATGCAGATGCAAGACCCCATTTCCCCATTTCCGTACCTCCACTGGCTCCTCCTGGTTTTTCTCCCCCTCCTCTTCCCCCTCCTCCTCCTCGCCTTCCTCTTCGCTCTCCTCCTCTTTCTCCTCCTCCTTCCCTGCCGGGTTACCCTGGAGAGGGGGGTTGCATCGTGGAAAAGGACGACACAGCCCGACAACATTCTGACTCTCTTTAAGGGAACCAAACGTTGCGGCATCCATAGCAGTCTGATTACCTGATTAGGAACCTCTGTAATATCCTGATCAGGAGCCCCGCTAACTCCACCACGACAAATATAATTTCCGAACCGAAGGCTGTATTGCCTGGTCTTTATCAGAGCACCTGTGCGGGGGCCGGTTGTGTCGACTGCGGCGGCGGTGGCGGCGGTGGTGGTGGCGGCGGCTGCTCGTCCTGCGGCGGTTGATCCAGGATGGTGGCCCGGGGCAGGATGACTAGCTGCACCGCCTGGCGGAGGTCGTCCTTGTTGACGCGCTCACGACCCTCAAGTGCGGCGCATGCCTTGGCCACCTGTGGGCGGGGCAGGGAAATATGAGTATGCACGCACGCATTGAAAGTCAATGAATAGAGTGGAACGGGTTGTGGACGGGCGTCACAAATCTGAGCCCAACCTTACTGATGGAGCCCCGGCCTGTGTCATATCATATCATATAAGCGTGTGCGGCAAAGGAATGCAGCGGTGACGAGTGGAAGGGCAAATGACGGATGATTAGTAGACGGCGGATGCGTCAATGAACAAAGCACCTGGGAAGGAGGGTAAGGTAAAAATGTTCCCAAAAGCTTGAGAGCGCTGCAGAATATAACGGCAAGAGTCAGTGCGTTGTGTCTGGACTAAACATTTGAGTTGTGAAAATGGAGTGCGGCACCTCTCACACCTGTGCCGCGAAGATGTCTGCCCGGTGACCTTGGACAACGCCACGGCGAGCCTCCTCCACTAAGTACGAGACCTACGAGAAATACGACATGCGCCGTACACATGCTTCCTTTGCGCTGGCAGATTTCTAGGGCATCTCCCTTCCCGCACTTTTCAATTCCCAAGGCCTGAGGTTGCAAGCATCAGGATAATTTCCCGTTCTTTACGTACTGGGTTCTAGTGTACGTGTGTGTACGTGTGTGCGTTCAAATTTGTGTACGATGTGTATTTGTGTACGACGAGTGGATGGTCATCAACGTTTCTGCTTGAAAATTCAGGGTTCGTTAGGTAAAAAAACCGGATAAGTTAATCCCGATGCTTATGGGCCCTATCCCGACCTGTTTGGTTGTAATGACCACATGTTTTAAGCACTCCCGCGCCAGGATCACCTGCAGCACCAGCCGCAGCAGCAGTCGCAAGTTAAGGCTCAAAGAACTAATATTTTCTTTTAGTACAGGGAAAGTATACCATCTGGATGTAAGGTAGATGGTATACTAAATAATGTACGACAGCGCATATGCAGAGGATCAATGGCAGATACTCATAAGCAGACAGACAAGCAAACGCATATGGACAGGCAGACGGTCAGACCGATCTGCAGACGCACAGACAAAAATGAAAACTAGCTTCAGTTGAGTAGGGTAAGTTGCATTAGACAGGGTTAAGCAGATTGCGCTTAAAGACAGTGGCATGCATGACCACGGGAAGGAACGTGAATGCAGAAAAACGCCCACCAGACTACTGACCCATGGGTCAGCTACCTACCCTTGTGCGCATCGCGTCCGTCGCTCCGGCCGTCTCCGTAAGTACATCCTTACCCGCAAAAAGCCGGTTGGGGTTGAGGGGTTGAGGGGTTGAGAGGGTGAAAGGGTGAAGGGGTGAGGGTTTGAGGGTTTGAGGGGTGAAGGGGGAAAGGAGAGTGAAGATAAAAGCGAACGAGGTGGATGAGGAGTCTATTTTTAACGCCATGTTAAAGGCAGCCTCCACGCAACCCGCCACCTCCCATACACACACCCTCGTTACCTGCGGCTTATCCTGGAAGCGAATGGCCGCGTCAATGGCCTTCACGCGGTCGTCCAATGTGGACGGCACATCTGCGGACAGGGTGATTGCGATGCGGTCCAGCAGGTGCTCGCGGAGGGCGCCCTCCTCGGGGTTGTAGGTCGCGATCAGGAGGGGGCGGCAGCTGGGGCGGGGTGTGAACGCGAGGGGGGCGAACAGTCCACGTAAGAAGGGACTTGGGGAGGGGAGGAAGGGGAATTAGGGCGGGGAGTGCCCGAGAGAAGCCTTGGTGGTCGGTCCTGCGCTGGTGGTGGTGATGAGGATGGTGATAGTGATTGGAGGGAGGAGGAGCTAAGCGAATGGACGGTATTTCTGTCTCCGTGTCTGCCAACTGCCGTAGAGGAGCAAAATGACGGTGGTGTTGATGGGCGTTCGCGAGGACAATGTCACACTTGTTAAACAAAGGATGACGTGGAACCATGTAGTTGGTAGTGACAGCTGGCCAATACCCGTGGAGAAGTGCAAGGAATGTCACGACATGCGCGTGTAAATCGTACATAATATCGGGTGCCATGCTTTGTCGCAAGAGGGAGGAGCTAGGAAGAGGAGCTAGGAGGAGGAGCTAGGAGGAGGAGCTAGGAGGAGCTAGGAGGAGCTAGGAGGAGGAGCTAGGAGGAGCTAGGAAGAGGAGCTAGGAGGAGGAGCTAGGAGGAGGAGCTAGGAGGAGGAGCTAGGAGGAGGAGCTAGGAGGAGGAGCTAGGAGGAGCTAGGAAGAGGAGCTAGGAGGAGCTAGGAGGAGCTAGGAGGAAGAGCTAGGAGGAGGAGCTAGGAAGAGGAGCTAGGTCGGCAGGTGGGAGCTGCTTTGCATGGTAAGAGATGAGGACAGGCGAAGCCTGCCTGACATAACATCCAAGGGTAGTAGGGACTCACGGGTGGCTGATTGAAATGCCCTCACGCTCTACTACGTTGACTCCATCAGATAGAATGGACAGCAGCAGGTTGGCGATGCCGTCGTCCAGCAAGTTGATCTCATCCACGTACAAGATGCCGCGGTGGGCCTCCGCCAATAGACCCGGCTGGAACACCGTGCGGCCCTCCTGCATTCGAATAAAGGGCCAAGTGGGAGTAAGTAATTGAAGGAATGTAAAGCGAGGGGGGCGAACCAGCGCGAGAAAGTAAGGAGGGTGGGGCCGGGGAACGTTTGGTGGGCCTTTGTAAGCGCGAGAGGAAAAGGAAGACCGTGGAAGATTCGCACTGGCACACTGAGACGAGTGTCAGGATGTTGGGAGGCACCAATTCCAGCAGCACGAAGTTCAAAGGTGAAGAAAGAGAGAAAACGAGAGAGAGGTATAAAAAAACAAATTAAGAGGACATTGAATTAATAAGGGCCAGAACCAGAATGAACAAACATGTCGTACATACATGTCGTACATACATGTCAATCAAAACTAAGTAGTAGATCGGCACAATGAGCGTCTTACTTAAGGATGACGTACACCACCGTTTAGTTTCGCAGTTCTTGTTGGAGCATTGCCGTACCTTCATAGACGCCTCGATGTCCACGGTGCCCACCAGGCAGTCCTCTGTGACGCCCAAAGGAATCTGGACGAATGGGGCGGACCGGAGCTTGGGGTTGACTGGGCTGGACCCGAGCTTCTCCTTCAGGCCGGCCTATGGGTCGTGTTACACGGAAAGAAGGACAAGCAAGGTAATTGGATTGGAAAACCCTAAACCCGAACGTCCAGGACCTCACCTCCCATGACCTCGGGTCCTCAGGGTCAGCGTTGCAGAAGCTGCCCTCTACCACCTCAATGGGCGGCAGGAGTGCGTGAAGACCACGGGCCATGATGGACTTGGCCGTGCCACGGCGGCCGGCGATGGCGATACCGCCCAGCCCGGTATCCACGGCGCCCAGTAACAAGGCCTGCTTGATGGCCTCTTGGTCCACTACCGCAATCAGAGGATATGCGCGGTATAGGCTGGCAGATGTTGTGGAATCAAAGCCCATCGGATCCTTCTTGTTGATACTCAATACTGAACGGGAAAGTTACAACGTGGAGCGTAAGGGGGAAATGGGGGAGGCTTTAACTTCGACTATATTAATATAAAAGAACTGAAACGAAGGAAATTGTCGCATCTGAACGGTGGTTGGGAAGGTACGTAGGGTCTCTGGCTATGTGATCAAATTGGGATATACCTGCAGCGCGGCGGATGTAAATCAGATCGTAATGCTGGGGTGAAAACTCCAGAACACAAACGAAGTTGCATCCGGGAGCGCAGTTGAGGGCGTTCTGCCAATCGATTCCTCCCGTCATGTTATAGCCGAATCTTCCAAAACAAGCTTCGTACGACGTCCATCCTGGATTGCTGTCAATCCACAAGGGGCTTCCTAACGCCGTAACGAATGCCGACACAAGGGTCTTACTAACGCCGTAACGAATTTGGTGTCGACTTCCTTTGCTTCCACAGCTGTACCGCGAGGCTCACACTCACCTCCGGCCTCTGCATCGGCGAGGTCTGTTGCCATAGCCCGGCAACAGAACTGGTGCTGCTGCCGCACCCGGCCCCTTGTCCTCTGCCAAAGCGATGGCAGCTCTGAAGGCAAGGGAGAAGATATCAATCGCCATCGTGACAGTGGTTCCTGGGGTTTGTTTTGCCCTGTCGGCTCTGCGTCCGGTGGTGGGATCCCTCCCCGGCAGCAGCGGGCTGACAGTTGCAGCATCCGCAACGGTGGCGACTGAAGCATCCGGCAGACAGCAGCCGGAGCGTGACAGACGTGAGGGCGTGGATAGATCTCCAGGCAATTGGAGAAGGCCGGGTGAACTGAACTGGGGATCTGGGAAGGGGAGTTGGAATCGTGAGTGGGGGAAAGGTCATTGGGGACCACATGATTCATTTGCAGCCGGATAAGTCACTTTTCGAGACCTAGGACTACGGCATTGGTGCCCAAGCGGCTGTAACTTTTAAGTTTCTACCGGCTTTCCCGATCAGCCAGCTGCGGTGGGGCAAAGGCATGAGAGTTCAGAGAACATTCGTAATGGGGGTTGTGTGAATTTCTTCCTTTCTAGTCGGATGCCACGCCCAACAAGCTTCTTCAAGTTCCGAAAGATAAGGGTGACTTACGTCCAATATGGTTTCGCTGGTGAAAGCAGAGCTGGTAATTGCACTGTGACGACGTGGCAAGGGTGTGCGCTGCTAGGTGCTACATATACAGTTCTATATAGAAAGTCAGTCTTAGCAGCCAGCTGTGAGTTTTTCCGTTTTCGAGTGAGACTTTGTACGTTTTTGGACCAAGGCGCACACGGACCTTGGACCCTTGGGTCAGCCGAACTGCTTCGTGCCGTACTGCGTAGCAAGTGGGGGTCAGTCGTTTGTGTACGACCGACTAAATCGGTCCTTTGTTCCTTGCCTTGAGAGCCTAGAATCTCTTGTAACATGTAAGCGAAAATACACACGGAAAGTCCAATAGGTTACGAGCCCCGCGCAACGGCGCGTCTAGGTGAATCCTGATGATCCAAAAAGTCGGCCGCACGAGGTGGTAGCGATGATAGGACAGGATGGGCAAGGACGAGGATACCACGAAGGTATTCTTCGGTCGCGATGACTACGTCACGTTGACACAAGTTGTGAACGCACACTTGGAGAGGAAGCTCATCGACGAGACAATCAGCGACGACGAGAAGGTGCTCGCTGCGATCAAGCCAAACGACGACAAACTGGCTCGCGGCACCATCAAGAAATACCAGGAAATTTGCTACAGTTTGCGGGCAACACAACAGCACGAGATTTGTGGCTGGCGCTGGCGAAGAAGCACATTCCCAACGTCCGCAACTTCAGGATGCAAATTCCAACAGCTATATTGTATGCTGTTGTTGACATAACGAGACATTTAAGAGAGGTAACATTCAGGTCGGTCTTGCTCTTGAACGTCGAAAGAAAGCAAAGAAAGGTGAGTTATATGAACGTTTGCTGTCACCAATTATTCACCGGGGGCTGCTCAGTTGAGGATTTGGAAGTGATGACGATTTCAAGAAATAAAGACCAATACAGAATGTTCATGGTAAGAAACATGGTAAGAAACGACATGGTAAGAAAAGTAATCGATGAGAGCGCGGAAGGGTGGCAGGTCATAGGAGACCGGAAGCCGACACAGGGGATACCAAAATAGGATTTTTCTCATATTGGCATTTTGGTCCTCGTGCAAACGGCTAGAAGGTTTCATCGTCCGATATAGGTTCAGTTTCAGGGACGCGGGCACCACTGCAAGATATGAAATCACTGCTCAAGACAGCACCAGTCTTGAAGTGACGAGCAGCAATGGTTCATGGCGATAACCCTTGTAAATACCCTTTAGTGCCTTGAAGAATTTACAATCCCCTGTACATTGCGAGCAAGAGCTTGAGGGTCTTAAGCGAGGGAATCTCGTAGTGCCTGTCGAAATAAGGATTTTGACAACTGAAGCAGTTGGACCGTTAGCAATATGGATTGGAATATTTCTTTTGGCCGCACATAATGTGAGGCCCTTCACCCAGCAGGGTACCTTCGCAGCCTACACAAACGACACAATCCTAACTGAAAAATGGCGTAACACCGCCTCGAAGTTAGACCCCAAGTCCAGCAATGCCTTCCTTAGTAACCCAAAGACGCCCCACTAGCTCAAACTACAATACGGGCTGCTATACAATGCTAAGCTAAAGAAACTTTAACCCTAAAACCCTAAAACCCTAAAAACCCTAAACCCTAAAACCCTAAAACTCTAAAACCCTAAAAACCCAGTTTCCATCTCAGCAGCGTCTATAAAGTTTCTTTAGCTTAGCATTGAATAGCAGCCCGTATCGAGCTTTCAGTACTTGTAGTTTGAGCCAGTGGGGCGTCTTTGGGTTACTAAGGAAGGCATTGCTGGATTTGGGGTCTAACTTCTTTCGAGGCTGTGTTACAACATTTTTCAGTTAGGATTGTGTCGTTTGTATAGCCTGCGAAGGTACCCTGCTGGGTGAAGGGCCTCACATTCTGTGCGGCCAAGAGAAATATTCCAATCCATATTGCTAACGGTCCAACTGCTTCAGTTGTCAAAATCCTTATTTCGACAGGCACTACAAGATTCCCTCACTTCACACAGCCTCAAACTCTTGCTCGCAATGTACAGAGGATTGTAAATTCTTCAAGGCACTAAAAGGTATTTACAAGGGTAATCGCCATGAACCATTGCTGTGTTGTATCCTTCCTTCCTCAATCATGCACTGGATCTGCACGTCTGAGTGTTAGCTACGAGTGCTTCATGCTTACAAACAGCAAGACACTCCAGTGCGAGCAACATGACAGCGGAAGACTTTAAGAAAAGGAAAGATTCAACTTACAATGATCCTCAATTACAAACTAGTAGTCTGCTATCAGACCCCGCAGGCAGCGTTCATCATACAGCTGGAATTGGAATGCTGGGATAGCTCAGGCCGATAATAAATGAGTATATCGTATGTATGGTAATTGGACTGAGTTGAATACACGAGTACTTATCCAAAGTAGCGCCAAGCCGACTTTGGTATCTAGGCAGCCGTCCTCGCACCTCGCACCTATCACACTCGTGATACTGATGCACAGTACAAATCACACTGGATCCCGATCCTAAGTGTGAGTACTATTAGAGCACTCTCCTGAATATTGCGTAATCCATGATGTTAATGGATGCAACTGTTGTATGCCGGTTCAATCACCGCTTATGTCAAAGTAGGCTTTAACTCATCTAAGCATGACTGAACATGATATTAGCATATTAGCATGATATATTCAGATATATCTAGCTAATGCAGCATGCCGCATCATCAATTGTGACATCGTGCTGTCGGTCAACATGTTTGACTTGAGGCCGACATCGATGTGTGAATCCATTATGGCATAATATATCAAGTAATAATATTTCAAATATTATAACATCATTCATATCATGAACCACACGTGTATGCGGAAATGCGATGATCACGATGGTTGGGTCGGCAACCGAATATCGACATTCAAACCTTTGCGTCCTGCATACGTTGCATCCATTAATATCACGGATTTCGCGATATTCAGGATAGTGCTATGAAAATACTCACACTTGAGATGGGAATCCAGTGAGACTTGTACTGCACATCGGTATCACGAGCGTGATAGGTGCGAGGACAGCTGCCTAGAGACCGAAGTCGGCTCGATGCTACTTTGGATTAAGTACTCACGTACTTACCTCAATCTAATTCCCATACATACATTATACTCATTTATTATTGGCCTGAGCTATCCCAGCATTCCATTCTTAGCCGTACGATGAACGCTGCCCGTGGGGTCTGACGGCAGACTTCTACTTTGCAACCGAAGATCATTGTAAATTGATTCTTTCCTTCTCTTTAAGTCTTCTGCTGTCATGTTGCTCACACTGGAGTGTCTTGCTGTTCCTAAGCACGATGCACTTGTAACTCACACTCAGGCGTGCAGATTCAGTGCATGATCGAAGAAGGAAGGATACAACAAATTTGGTAGTGAGACGGTTCAATTCATGGCTGTCTCGTTGTCTTTGTTGGAAGTAGATTCTTGCACGAGCGAGCGGTGGTGAAGGGCATCACAAAGCAACTCCACCGAAAATCTGTATTGCACAGTCTTATTCCCAAACCATTGCTGTCATGGTTGTCCTTAAACACTAAACACACATTTGTTGCTAACGAGTACTGAAATTGCAGAAGTAAGCACATCGCCTCCAAACACGGTACTGGTCACCCGACATTCGAACACCGGACAGACCAGACCATTAAGACTACACAAGCCCGAGTTTACAGGTGCGTTGGTGGGTTGTATTGCTGCTCTTATCGCACTATGCACATGCGCGAACGGTACGCGAAAGGAACCAATAGCCACTGATTGAAGGGACTATAGGGTATAGTTTCGTCTTTCTGTCTTTGCAAGTTACCAGTTAGAACACATGTCGCTTCAACGAAATCACTTAACCCTAGGAGGGGACGAGCAGGCTGATATTGGTATTTCCAGCTGTTGTACGCGGGTTCAATCGCCATTTACACCAAAGTAGACCGCAATCCATTTGAGCATTACGAAGCATGATATAAGCATATTAGCATGATATATTCGAGTATATCTAGCTAATCAGGCATGTCGCATTATCATCTACGACATCGCGCTGTCGGTCAACATGTTTGACTCGAGGCTGATAATTAATGCGCGATCTATCCATTGGCATTTTATATCACGTAATAATACTTTAAATGTTATTACTTCATTTACGTCATAAACCATACGCGTATGCGAGAAGGTGACGATCGTGATGGTTGGGTCGGCAACCGAATATCGATATTCGGCCTTCGCATATTGCATGCATTGCATCCATTAACATCACGGATGACACAATATTTAGAACAGTGCTACGAAGGTACTCACACTTGAGATCGGAATCCAGTGAGACCTGTACTGCGCATCGGTATCACGACGTGATAGGTGCGAGGACGGCCGCCTAGAGACCGAAGTCGGCTCGACGCTACTTTGGATTAAGTACTCGTGTACTTAATATAATCTAATTCGGATTCATACGTTATATGCATTTATATTCGGCCTGAGCTATTCTAGCATCTCATCTGCAGCCGAGTGATGAACATTGCCCACGGGGTCTGACGGCAGACTTCTCATTTGCAATTGAAGAACATTGTAAGTTGAATCTTTCCTTATTGTTGAGTCTTCCGCTGTTCATTACTCGCATTGGATTGCCTTGCTGTTCGTAAGCTTGGTATGCACTCAGCTAACATCCAGACGTGCAGATCTAATGCATGATTGAAGAAGGAAGGATACAACAAATTTGGTAGCGAGACGGGTTAATTCATGACTGTCTCATTGTCCCTCATCGGAAGTAGGTTCTTGCGATGGTGAGGGACGACGACACGCGCCGCAGCCCTTTAGACACCTTCGCTGAGGATCTTGGCCGCGCCGTCCTGGACGCCGCCGCTTCCGGTTTGTAATCCTAGACATCTGTTGATAACTAGCCACTGCATTCTCGTTGCGAGCTTGCACTGTGAGTTGCAGGTGAACGTGCGCTAACGCTGGATGCGGTGTTGGCTGGACAACACCTAAACACAGAACAGATCAAGGCCCTAATTCGGAAAACCACCGAGATAAAAGACGGCCTGACGGATTACATCGCCTTTCTTCTTGAATTACTCGGAAGTTCTGTCGGTACGCGAGTAATTAAAAATTCCTTTTGTGTTAGCTTGTTCTCAGGTCTTTTAGTAAATTCCTGTTTTAAAGTATAAGTTCATGCTCCATGTCAGGACGCGAAGATAGTTCCTATCTGGGCACCACAAGCCAGCCCGATGGTGGTCTCACCGCTAGAACTGCTTTCATTGATCCCGATACTGTCGGGACTCATCTTATGCCAGATCCTATTGTCCTCCAGACTCCTTCGCACTTGATTGTACCACTGTCGGCAGTGGCTATAACGAGCGAAGGAGCTGGAGCGCAACGGGCTCTGGTAACACCTGCGGTTCAAGAACCCGTCGGAATTCCGGAGGTAATGAAGTTGACTATCCCTGTGCCTAAGCGTAACATATCCGCTGACGATAAAGCAAAGAATTCTGGACATAGTGTCGAGGATAGGACATGGGCCTATGTTCGTGACGCTAGGCAGTATCTGCAAGCGGTGCACGGCAGGGGATGCGACTCCATTACATGCCTGTTCGTTGGGAATACCCTTGAGGGTGCTGCAAGGGATTGGTATGACGAGTGGACAACTGCTAGGGTTAAATATACGTTCGAAAACCTGATCGATGCTCTTCTCGCTCGTTTTGCCACCGAAGTTTGTTCGCGTAGCAACGAAGCCCGTAAGATGCTGGCGCAAGGTACATACCATATGCGTCCGCACAAAACCATTCCTGCTTATCAGTCGCGCTTTGAGGCACTGATAATTCCTATTGTTAACTTTCCTGAGGAAGATCGCATCTTTTGGTTTCACCACGGTCTTACCGAATCCCTTGCGTGATTGTGCGCCACTGACCTCAACGGGGTTCCATTCCAGTCTTACGATGCCTTAGTAACTTTTGCTAGAGGTGCAGAGCTTCGGAATCTGCCCGGTAAAGATGCTAAGCAACTTAATCCTTGTGTTCACGCAATACAAGCGCAGGAACTGCCTTCGGGGTCGACACCGAAGGACCAGGGTCCTGATCGCCAACGTCCTGTGATGGCTGCAAATACCGTTCAAAAGGAAAGACGGTATGACACTCGCGGACGTCAAAGCCCAAGTAACCGTGGGTCTGCAGGAGCTGGGCCAAGCTCGGGCCACGTGAAAGGGAAACGAAGGGGGAGCACGCCAACTGTAGCGGCAATGCAGAACGCGGCTCCTAGTGTTAAAAAGCCCCGGACCGAGGATCCGTATATGCAAAAGTGGGAATGCCGATGTTCGGAGTTTGATCGTCGGAAGTTCGCTAATCTCTGCTTGAGGTGTGCGGGAGAGCACCCTACTCATGAGTGTCCTTTGTTACCGCCTTTCGTGCCTAAGACGACTTAGGAAGTTGCCCGGGATGCAGAGGAAGGGACTCCTCCCGGGATTGAAGGAAGTGAACGTGGCCGTGAACATCGCCTATGTTCAGTAGGGTTGTCACACTTAGGATCGGCCTCCTAGTGTGAATCGTACGGCATCGCGATGCTGCAAGTATAACAGATGCGAGGACGGCTAAGTAAGATAAGACATTCGATACCGGAGAACACTCGTGTGTTCTACACTATTATTGCTAATCACTATCCTACTTAGCCCAAGCTAAGTCTAAACTTCGCTTATCACCGCCGTGTGATGATTGCTTGCTTCCGGCGCTGATGGCGATTTCGTCAATTGCATCGCTTTGATCTGTATTGTTGTAAGTTATATCCCTTCTTGTCCTGAAGTCTTCCGCTGTCTCTGTTTGCTCGCGCTTGCCTTGCTGTACTTGCAAGTGCTCGTGCATCGGTGTCGAAAGCCTTCAGACGCGCAGATACTTATGAGCAAACATGAAGGAGAGGTACAACATTTCACGACCTATGTACAGGGTAAGCCCATTGGAGTTGGATGAGGTGAAGCGGCAACTGAGGGATCTGCTTGCAAAGGGTATGATTCGGTCCAGCACATCGCAGTATTCTGCACCGATATTGTTCATTGGTAAGAAGGACGGGACGTTACGTATGTGTATTGATAATCGGGGCTTGAATGCAACCACGGTTAAAAATCGCTACCCTTTGCCGCGCGTCAATTGTTGTATCCTTCCTTCTTCAATCATGCACTGAATCTGCACGTCTGAATGTTAGCTACATGTGCATCGTGCTTATGAACAGCAAGATGATTCAATGCGAGCAACGTGACAGTGGAAGACTTATCAACAAGGAAAGATTCAACTTACAATGATCTTCGATTACAGAATAGAAGTCTGCCGTCAGACCCCGCGGGAAGCGTTCATCATACAGCTGGAAATGGTATGCCAGAATAGCTCAGGCCGATAATAAATAAGTAAAACGTATGTATGGGAATTAGGTTGAGTTAAGTACGTGGGTAATTAATCTAAAGTAGCTTTGAGCCGACTTCGGTCTCTAGGCGGCCGTCCTCGCACCTATCATGCTCGCGATACCGATGTGCAGTACAAGTCTCACTGGATTTCAATCTCAAGTGTGAGTACTTTTATAGCACTGTCCTAAATATTGCGTAATTTGTGATATTAATGGATGCAACGTATGCAGTGTGCAAAGGTCCGGATATCGATATTTAGTAAATTTAGATTAAGCAATTATTAGCTATTAATTATTTAGTTAATTTAAATTTAGCAATCGATATTCGGTTGCCGACCCAACCATTGCGATCTTCACATTTCCGCATACGCGTGTGGTTCATGATACAAATGAGGTAATAGTATTTGAAATATTATTACGTGATATATTATGCCAATAGTGGATTCACGCATTGGTATCAGCCTTGAGTCAAACATGTTGAACAGCGTGATATCGTGAATGATAATGCGACATGCTACATTAGCTAGATATATTCGAATATGTTGTACGCCGGTTCGATCACCGTTTACACCAAAGTAGACCACAACACATTCGAGCATTATGAAGCATGATATAATCATATTAGCATGATATATTTGAGTATATCTAGCTAATCAGGCATGTCACATTATCATCTACGACATCACGCTGTTGGTCAACATGTTTGACTCGAGGCTGATAATTAATGCGCAATCTATCTGTTGGCATAATATCCCACGTAATCATACTTTAAATAGTATTTCCTCATCCGTGTCATAAACCATACGCGTATGCGAGAATGCGACGATCGCGATGGTTGGGTTGGCAACTGAATATCGATATTCGGCCCTTCGCATATTGCATGCGTTTCATCCATTAATATCACGGATTACGCGATATTCCGAACAGTGCTACGAAGGTACTCACACTTGAGATCGAAATCCAGTGAGACCTGTACTGCACATCGGTATCGTGATGTCGTAGGTGCGAGGACGGCCGCCTAAAGACCGAAGTCGGCTTGACGCTACTTTGGATTAAGTACTCGTGTACTTAATATAATCTAATTCGAATACATACGTTTTATGCATTTATATTCGGCCTGAGCTATTCCAGCATAGCATCTTCAGCCGGATGATGAACATTGCCCGCGGGGTCTGATGGCCGACTACCAATTTGTAAACGAAGACTATTGTAAGTTGGATCTTTCCTTAATGTTGAGTCTTCCACTGTCACTTTACTCTCATTGGACCGCCTTGCTGTTCGTAAGCTTGGTGTGCACTTAGCTAACATCCAGACGTGCAGATCCCGTGCATGATTGAAGAAGGAAGGATACAACAAATTTGGTATCGAGACAGGTTCGTTGCCTGACTGTCTAATGGTGCTAAATCGGAAGTAAGTTCTCGCTTTGGTGATTGTCGACGATGGTCGACGTAGGTCTCTAGACATCTTTGCCAAAGAACTTGGACGTGCCATTTTGGACACCGTTGCTTCCGGTTTGTGATTGCTGCTGTCCTTTTAGAGTTGCCTGCATTTGTTGTGGGAGCTTGCGCTCTGAGTTGCAGGTGAATCTAGTTGTCTGGCACTGCTTGCGATATTTCCTGGTTATAATCTACATTCTGACCAGTAGAGACTTTGATCGCACGGACTACTAAGATTGGGACCAGCTGAGCACGTATTTGCTATACTTGCTCGCAATCCTGAAGAGTACTGTTGCCACTACGACTATGGATGGAGCTGTGGATCAACGGGGTCTGCTGTCGCCTCAAATACAGGACCACGCCAGTATTCCTGAGGTGATGAAACTCACGATCCCTGTGCCTAAGCTTCATATTGCGTTTGATGAGAAGCCTAGGACCCCCGGACGTAGTGTTGCTGATGCAACTTGTGCATATGTGCGCGATACTAACAAGTACCTGCAGGCGGTCCATGGTGGTGGAAATGATGGTATTAAATGTCTCTTCGTCGGCAACACCCTCTCGGGCGCGGCAAAAGACTGGTATGACGAGTGGACCACTGCACGGAGTGACTTCACGTTCGATGAATTGATTGCTGTGTTGCTTGCACGATTTGCTACGGAGGTACATGCACGTAATGTTGAGGCCCGTAAGGCATTGGCGCAAGGCACATATTACATGCGTGCACATGAAAATGTACCTGCGTACCAGTCACGCTTCGAAGCACTAGTGACACCCATTGCGAACTTCTCCGAGGATGATCGCATCTTTTGGTTTCATCGCGGCCTGACGAAGACTCTGTCAAAATGGTGTGCTGCTGATTTATCTGGAGAACCGTTCCGGACGTACGATGCCTTGGTAAAATTTGCTCGGGGAACTGAGGTCCGTTTCCTCGCTGGTCAGGATGATCCTAAACCTGCCCCACGTGCAAATGCTGTGCAAGCACAGGATCCGACTGATGAAGCTGTAAACAACAATCATGACCTTGGTGCTGCGCGCCTTACGTCGGCTGCGACGGTCATGCTCTGTGCGCATGAGCGGCGCCGCGGTGCGGTGGTGGTTCGGGCACCGGGGCCCGTGGATCAGCGGGCACAGGCCCAAGCTCTGGTCCAGACAAGAGCAAAAAGCGGGGAGGTGCGCCGTCGGCGGCTGCAGTGCAAAACTCCCACCCCCGTGCAAAGCGGATGTGCACGGAGGACCCCTTCTTGCCGAAGTGGGATTGCAAGCGCTCCGAGCTGGAGCGTCGGAAGACGGCCAATGTGTGCTGGAGGTGTACGGCGGACCACCTCACGAAGGATTGCCCATTGTTGCCGCCTTTGGCCATGTGACCAAGGTAGGGGATTGCCCGGATTGATGTGGAGTTGATTCCACCCGGAATGTTGAACAAACGTGTAGTTGGTGGTCGTTTGTATGACCAGTTATGAAGGCATTGTTGTCTTCTGGTCCTTGAAAAATGTTGTATCTCTGTTGTGTCGGCCAACAAAGGCCCGATCGGAAGGATGACCATCTAAGGTCCAGGATCCTTTGACACTGCCCGTAGATACCCCAGGATACTACAAAAAGTACCGTTATGTTCATCCCCTCATCTCTATGTGAGCTGTTTGTACAGCTTACTTTGTACAGGAGTACACGTCAATATCCAGACACCGCTGCATGTGTTTTGCTCCCTGCCTATAGCCAGCACAAGGTTGAGGCTCTGCTAAAGGGTATGTAGCGTGTCTCCTGGTTTGCACCGGGCACCGTGGCGTTTTGATGGTGTGGATATGGAGGGAATGTGTAGCAGTCCTTTTCAGAATACTACTAGATTTGTGCGGAAGCGTAGCTTTTGCAGATTTAGAAATAGCTCGCAAGTAAATTAGCGTCGCGAAATGGTACATCTATTGGGAATAATTGGTGACAGCGGAGTCTTGAACTCCGAACAATTAGTATTGTGATACTATAATGTCAGGCCTTAGCTCTTCACCAGGGTGACTTTAATATTGGCTCACCTAGCCAAGATGTACGGCAATCTTCTTTGCAAATCGTGAAGTTTACTCGTAGTTAGTTTTTGGTTAGGCATCATGCTTATTGCATGTTGAAGTCAGCAAAGCGCCCGGCCCCTCGTGGGCCGTATTAATTGCTCACATTCCAACACCCCCCCGTGAGCGACACTCCGTCGAGCTTCACGGTCTCCCCATAGCTGCCTCTTCCCGAGCTCCCTGCCCTGGTCAACAGCCAGCGGGATTCGAACCGCATGTGCGCTCGGGGCTCATAACCTGCTGAAGTCAGCAAAGCGCCCGGCCCCTCGTGGGCCGTATTACTTGCTCACATTCCAACATAGTTTTTGGTTAGGCATCATGCTTATTGCATGATTGCCTACCGCTTTACCTGGGCCTATTTCTCTAAGGTAAATGTAGTTTCCTACATTCCCCCCCCCTCTGAAGCGAAATGTCCCGGGAGTGTCACCCTCTCCTCTTGGATGAGGTTTCTTTCTCAGTGGGTTTCGGCCCTTTGGCTTTGAGTCTTTGCTCATATTCCTCGATGGCTTCCACCAGAGGATCTGATTCTTTCAGTGATGCCTCGGTTTCATATGTATTGTGAGTGGAATCGTATCCTTCCCACTTGATAAGGTACTCTCGACGAGTTTTACCTCTGCCCCCACGGATTGAGACATCCCGATGATCTACAATGGCTTCAACCATGTAGAATGGTTCACCCTCAATAACAAGTGGTGAGGGTGGTTGTTGCTGAGCGTCCTCCTTGAATGGTTTCAGGAGTGACACATGAAAGACCGGGTGTAGGCGAGATTTGTTGTGCTACGGTTCGTTTTCCGCCGATGCGTAGGTCGATGCGACCCTACGAGGCAAAGTGCTATCTTGATGAACGCATGAATGATCAATGCATATGAATGAAATTGCATGATATAAATGTATTCGTATACATTTATATATGCATTTGGCATGTCATCATTATCCATCGTGACATCGCATCATGGCAAATCCGCCTAGCATGCATGAAATCCCGAATCATTGAAGTGCGCATTATGCTCGTGCTACGAAACGATAAGTAATATTATTTGATATAATATTACTTCATTACAGCACACGTTGAGAGCGCCGCACCCGTCGTGATGCATGCCTTGCAACTGAATATCGTTATTCGGACCCTTGCATCATGCGAATGCCGGAAAGGCTTATACATTGTTATGCTTGGACATCGCCTATACGCAGTAGGGTTGTCACACTTAGGATCGGCCTCCTAGTGTGAATTGTACGGCATTGCGATGCTACGAGTATAACAGATGCGAGGACGGCTAAGCAAGATAAGACATTCGATACCGGAGAACACTCGTGTGTTCTACATTATCATTGCTATACGCTACTCTACTTAGCCCGAGCTAAGCCTAAACTTCGCTATTCACCGCCGCGTGATGATTGCTTGCTTCCGGCGCTGACGGCGATTTCGTCCATTGCATCGCTTCGATCTGTAAGACTGTAAGTTATATCTCTTCTTGTCTTAAAGTCTTCCGCTGTCTCTGTTTGCTCGCGCTTGCCTTGCTGTACTTGCAAGTGCTTGCGCATCGGTGTCGAAAGCCTTCAGATGCGCAGATACTTATGAGCAAACATGAAGGAGAGGTACAACAAGATTCAGCTGGTAAGCCAAGTTTTACCGCTGTTTCACCAATATTAGCGACAACTGTATATGGGCCGATGAATTTTGGCATCAGCTTCTTAGTTCCAGGTTTTTTAAGGTTAATATTCTTGGTACTTAACAGCACTTTTTGCCCAACCTCATAACGCACGGGGCGCCGAGAAGAGTCAGCATCCTGTTTTTGTCTAGATTGCGCAGCCTGGAAACAAGTTTTAGCGAGTTGCAATCGCTTGCACATGATGGTGGAGTACTCATTAGCAGCCGGCACTTTCGAGGATATATGCAGGTCAACCGGCACACGCGGTTGCTGGACACCATTAAGCAAAAATGATGTCATACCCGTCGAACGTTGTTTGGAGTTATTGATAGCAAACTCAATCAACGGTAAGTGATCATCCCAATCATCGTGATTAGGGGAGATATAGTGCCGTAATGTCTCTTCCAGTAAGCGGTTCATTCGCTCTGTTTGTCCATCTGTTTGTGGATGGAAGGCTGTGCTCATATGGAGGTGGGTGCCCAATAGGCGAAATATTTCCTTCCAGAAATTGCTTGTAAAGCGTGGGTCCCGGTCAGAGATAATGTTCTTTGGAAGACCGTGCTGCCGGAATACAGTGGCTACAAAAAGGCGAGCCAACTCTTCCGCTCCTGCGGTCGTGTGTGTGTGTGAGCAAAGTGCGTCATTTTGCTCAGCCGGTCCACAAACACGACCATCGCATCATGCCCATTGCGAGTTGTTGGTAGCTGGGTTATCAAATCCATTGATATGCTCTCCCACACAGAAGAAGGTATGGGGAGCGGCTGCAGCAAACCACCCGACTTAGTGTTGGTTGGTTTGTTATGCTGACATTGAGGACAAGACTTGACGTAGGCCTTCACGTCAGTATCTAGTCCAGGCCACCAGTACGTTTGTGCGATCGCTTGTTTGGTGCGGTCAATGCCGCGGTGGCCAGCGCATGGGGTATCATGATACTCTTTCATGATGACCCGTCGTAAGTCAGCTTGATTAGGGATGTAAATCTGGGACCCATGGTACCAGAAGTTAACCTTCTTTTTGAGCTGCAGCTTTGCTACCTTAGTTTTCGTGAGATTGGGATCACCGTCATACCCGCGGATGATTCGGTGTCCTAAGTCGCTGTCAATCAGCGCGGCAGAAAGCAAGTTGAGCACCACGTTGTGGACCCGACTGATAGGGTCAGCTACGTTCACCCGACCAGGGTGATACTCCCATTTAAATGTGAAACGTGATAATCGCTCCATCCAACGAGCTTGGCGGCGGGATAGCTTATCCACGCTTTTCTGTTCTTGGAGGTATACCAGTGGTTGGTGATCCGTGATCAACGTTGCATCACTGGCGCCTTCAAGGTAGCAACGCCACTCTTCCAGGGCTAAGACAGTGCCGAGGCACTCTTGGTCTGTTGTTGAGTAGTTGTACTCTGCCTTATTGAATTTAGAACTGGTATAGGCGACAGGGTGGTCATCCTGCAAGAGGACGGCTCCTGTGCCATGTATTGAGGCATCAGACCAAACCGTGAAAGGTTTATCAAGCTCGGGGAGTTTAAGTACTGGTGCATTTGTCAAGGCATGCTTCACACCCTGGAAGGCTGCCTCGCAGGCTTCGGTCCAGTGGAAGGGCACTTTCTCACTGGTAAGGGTTGTGAGGGGGGCCACAAGGGAGGAATAACCCTGAATAAACCTCCTGAAATAATTGGCTAAGCCAAGGAACGCCCGCAGTCGCTTAATATCCGTGGGGACAGGCCAGTCTTTAATGACTGTTACTTTGCGGTCGTCCACCTTTAAGCCTTCTTGGCTTACTTTGTGGCCAAGGAAGTGCAGTTCGAACTGGTTGAACTGACACTTCGACAATTTTGCCTTGAATTGGTGCTTTCGGAGCAAGGACAGTACCAAACGGAGGTGCTGTTCATGCTCGGCCGGGGTCTTACTAAAGACCAGTATATCGTCCAAGTACACTAGCACAAATTTGCCAATGTAGTCAGTGAAGACACGATTCATCACTGCTTGGAACGTTGCAGGGGCATTGGTAAGTCCAAAGCAGAGTACCTTAAACTGAAGCTGGCCCATGCCTGGGGCTATGAAGGCCGTTTTCTCCACATCCTCAGGAGAGATCAGTATTTGATGATACCCCTGCTGTAAGTCCAGGGAGCTGAAAATGGTAGCTCCTTGGAGTTGGTCGAAAAGGTCCGTAATATTGGGCATGGGATACCGCCGTTTGATGGTCAGTTTATTAAGCGCACGGTAGTCTAAGACCATGCGTAGTCCTTGCCCATTTGCCTTTTCGACAAAGAGAACTGGAGCCCCATAGGGTTAGGTAGAGGGTTCGATATATCCCTTATTGAGCAGTTCGGTAACTTCCTTGACCTCTTGTTGCTCCAGTTGGGTGAGCCTATAGGCTCGTTTAGCGGGTGGTATGGCACCATTCACTAAAGGAATAGTGTGACCAATGTCCCGGTCGGGGGGAAGGCCTTGAAGGTCCTCGAATACATCCTTGTATTCCTCCAGTAATTCTGAGAACTTCGAATTAGCTAGGAGATTATTCCCACTGGAACTGGGGTCAGGAGTTGGAGTGTGCTCCTCTGCTTGCACAAGTAGGAGATAACTCCGTGCTCCTTTAGCAATTCGTTTGCCTGCTGCTTTCGCAGATACCGTCTCGACAGTAGTCGCTGCATAAAGTGTTGCAGTGACATAGTTCATGAGGGTAATCGCATCAAGGTTAGCGTCGATACCCGGGGAATGTTGTACCTCTCCTTCGGGTTTGCTCATAAGTTTCTGCGCGTCTGAAGGCTTTCGACACCCATACACGAGCACTTGCAAGTACAGCAAGGCAAGCGTGAGCAAACAGAGACAGCGGAAGACTTCAGGACAAGAAGGGATATAACTTACAACAATACAGATCAAAGCGATGCAATTGACAAAATCACCGTCAGCGCCGGAAGCAAGCAATCATCACACGGTGGTGATAAGCGAAGTTCAGGCTTAGCTCGGGCAAAGTAGAATAGTGATTAGCAATAATAGTGTAGAACACACGAGTGTTCTCCGGTATCGAATGTCTTATCTTACTTAGCTGTCCTCGCATCTGTTATACTTGTAGCATCGCAATGACGTACGATTCACACTAGGAGGCCAATCCTAAGTGTGACAACCCTACTGCGTATAGGCAATGTCCAAGCATAACAACGTATAAGCCCTTCCGGCATTCGCATGATGCAAGGGTCCGAATAACGATATTCAGTTGCAAGGCATGCATTGCGACGAGTGCGGCGCTCTCAACGTGTGCTGTAATGAAGTAATATTATATCAAATAATATTACTTATCATTTCGTAGCACGAGCATAATGTGCACTTCAATGATTCGGTATTTCATGCATGCTAGGCAGATTTGCCATGATGCGATGTTGCGATGGATAATGATGACATGCCAAATGCATATATAAATGTATACGAATACATTTATATCATGCAAGTTCATTCATATGCATTGATCGTTCATGTGTTCATCAAGATAGCACTTCACCTCGTAGGGTCGCATTGACCTATGCATCGCGGGAAATGAACCGTGGCACAACAATTATCCCCCCTCCCGTATGCAGCGTCCTCGCTGCTTCATACAGCATCGACTGCAGGGGTCATCGGGCTTGTGTGGCACGTTTGCGGGCTCCTTCGAGAAGAGGCTTCATGTCCTGCGAAAAGTTGCGTGCCAGTTCCCACGAGTTGTGCTCGCTGGTATACCCTGTCCACTTGACCAAGTACTCGTGTACTGTCCGCTTACGTCGGTGTCGGCCCACACGACGCGTGCGATAATCTAACACCCGCTCCACATCGCAAAACTTCTGTTTGCCAGCGATCCAGGTCTCGGGAACTGGTTCGATCGCTGTGGGGGCGTTAGCAGGCTCAGGGACGGGTTCCGTACCACGATAAGGACGGACAAGCGATACGTGAAACGTGGGGTGAATGGTCATATCAGCGGGCAATGCAAGCTCCACAGCCACATTCCCGACCATGTGCACGACAGGATACGGACCAATCCAGCGGGGTAAGAGTTTTCAGGATCCGTCGGCCAAGGTACGCAAGTTCTTGGTGCTTAGCAACACGAGTTGCCCTTCCGAAAACATCACATCCTGCTTGGATTTGTTGTAGTATTCCGTCGTTCGTTGCTGCACCGCGTCCAAACATGACTTCGCGTCTGTGATTCGGGACATAAAAGACTTGGCAAAAAGTTTAGCAGCAGGCACGTTCACTTCCAACTCACGCCACACGGGTAGCGTGGGATGAAATCCGTAGTTGAGAAAGAACGGACTTTTGCCTGTAGAGCGGTTAACAGCGTTGTTAAGCGCGAATTCTGCCGCAGTCAAATATGTTTCCCAAACAAGTGGTGTGCGACCAGCATAATTGCACAACATATCACCCAACGTGCGGTTCGTGCGTTCGGTTTGACCATCAGTCTGAGGGTGATACGCTGTGCTCAGGTTGACGCGCATGCCAACTAGCTTGCAGAGCGCTTCCCAAAACTTAGACGTGAACTGCCCACCGCGATCCGAGATCACGTTTTTGGGAACACCGTGTAACCGAACCACATTGTCGAAAAACAAGCGTGCGGTTTGCTCAGCCGTGCAGGATGATGTGCATGGTGCTAGGTGAACCATCTTAGTCAGATGATCGACCATTACGAACACCGCATCATATCCCCCCTCAGTTTTGGGCAGCACGACTACGAAGTCCATGGAAACACTTTCCCAAGGCGCATCCGGGACAGGCAACGGTTGCAACAACCCATGGCCCTTTCCGGACAAAGCCTTATTGCGCTGGCACAGACTGCATGCCTGTACGAAGTTTGCCGCATCCTTAGCCAAGCGAGGCCACCAAAAGGAACGTTGCACCAACTCAACCAACCGCTTGCTACCAGGGTGTCCTGCTAATGGGTCCTCGTGGAACCGCGCAAGGATGTCGGAGCGTAGCGTGTTGTCGTTTGGAACGACGATTTGCGTAGCTGCACCCTCCGTCCGTAGCCAAAGGCCATTCTGCTTGTGAAGGTTTTCTACATTAGCCGGCTCCGAAAACCAGGTGTCTGCGTTGTAGGCAACCTTCAACTGCTCCACGAGGTCCGTCACGATCGGCACCTCCTCGTTATGCGGTCGCACGACAGGCACTGCCAAAATTGCAGCGTGTAGCGACGGATGGCGACTGAGAGCATCGGCAATATTAAGTTTACCAGAAATGTACTCCCAGGTGCAGTCGAACCTAGCTAGGTATTCCATCCA
This sequence comes from Volvox africanus, assembly GCA_030268105.1. Classification (NCBI taxonomy): domain Eukaryota; kingdom Viridiplantae; phylum Chlorophyta; class Chlorophyceae; order Chlamydomonadales; family Volvocaceae; genus Volvox; species Volvox africanus. The sequence continues at coordinate 1,020,669 of BSDZ01000015.1, read as the reverse complement.
CCTAGCTTGACGGCGGTTCAACGTTGGAACACTTTGCAAAAACGTTAGGAGCTTGTGGTCAGTCTTTAAAGTAAATGGGCGTCCCTCGAGGTAACAGCGCCATTCCTTTAAAGCATGCAGCACTGCCAGAAGCTCCTGTTCCCCGGTGGTGTAGCGAATCTCCGCACCAGAAAACTTCTTACTCGTGAAGGCGATCGGTCGCCCTTCCTGTAACAATACAGCGCCGCTTCCAAATACTGAGGCATCAGACACTACCTCAACACGAAACGACAACGAGTAATCAGGGAATGCAAGGGTGACATCTTCGGCAATGGTTCGCTTGAGCTCTTCGAATGCCCGCTGGCATTGTGACGTCCATGACTCGAGCAAAACGAAAACGCCTTTGCGAGTTAAGTTAGTAAGCGGGGCCGCAATGATGGAATATTTTTCAATGAACTTTCGGAAATAATTGGTCAAGCCAAGGAACTTACGCAGCTCCGTGAGGTTCTGAGGCACGGGCCAATCGCGAACCACGGCGACCTTCCGCGGGTCCATCTTCACACTGGTGGCCGACACAATGTGGCCCAAATATTCCACCTGAGGCTGCGCCCAAAAACATTTGGCGCGTTTAGCAAACAATTGCTCCCGCCTCATAACGTCAAGCACGAGCCGAAGATGCTCCAAGTGCTCCTCGCGCGTTTTAGAATAAACCAAGATGTCATCCAGGTAGCAAACAACGAACCTGTCGATAAACGGCCTAAACATTCGGTCCATGACCGCCTGAAACGTCGCAGGGGCATTAGTCAACCCAAACGATAGGACCGTATACTCGAAGTGACCGAAGGGCGTCCGAAAAGCGGTTTTCGGAATATCAGAGGCAGAGATGCGGATCTGATTATAGCCCTGTTGCAAGTCAATCGAGGAAAAATAAGCCGATCCCTTCAGCTTATCCAACAGGTCGTCAACGCGTGGCAAAGGGTAGCGATTTTTCACCGTACTCGCATTCAACCCCCGGTAATCGATGCACATGCGCAAGGTCCCATCCTTCTTACCGACAAACAAAATCGGTGCAGAATACGGGGATGTGCTGGGGCGTATCATACCCTTCGCGAGCAAATCCGTCACCTGGCGCTTCACCTCGTCCAGCTCCAATGGACTCAACCTGTACATTGGCCGGGCCGTAGGCTGTGCTCCAGGCATGAGAGGGATTGTGTGATCAACAGGACGCATAGGTGGTAGGCCAGGGATATCTTTAAAGACGTCCTCATACTGCGACAGTAGGGCCTCAACCTCAGGATCCACAGAAATCTGCGTGGTGGTGGCACGACAGCCCACCTGTGGCCTCAAAAGCAGTCCGTGGGCACCCTTCCGTAACAAACGGACGGCCTCCTTACGCCCGACTAGCTCTGGTTCGATTCGCGCGGCCATTGTGGTCACGGCGAAATTAACCATAGGCACCGCCTCAGCTTCGCCCTCCTCTGGTGTGACATGTTCGAACGACAGGAAAGGTACCTTAATCGACACAGTACCCTTGCACATATGCAGGGTTGCGGTCTCCATGTCGATGCGCGCGCGGTACTGCCGTAATGTCGAAGACCCCATTATGTACGGTGCAGTCTCTGCTAAGCCCTGCAGCACGTACGGCCGGGTCACAACACGCAAAGGGCCTATCGATAGGCTAAGGGTGATCCTGCCCACGATGGGATGCTTACCCCCGTCAGCAAGGGTAACCTGTGGACAATCAGACGACTCTGGGGTCAACCCCAGCGCATTCACCTCTGCGACAGAGATGAAGTCGTCGCTGGCACCGGTGTCAACAAGTGCCTTCAGGGTACGGCCGTTCAAACCGATCTGAACCACTGGGACACAGTTATCTACGAGTAACTGCCCAGCAGATAACGTTAGTGCACTTAGGGCGGGTCCGTAACCTACGGCACCCTCATCAGGAGCTTCGTACCAAACGTCAACCGAGTAGGATGTGCCTGGCCACAGAGCCAGCGTACCCACCCGATCCACACCATTAAACAAAACGGTGCCCGGCTCGAACCGGTGGACACGCCGCATACCCCTTAATGATGCCTCTGCCTTGCGCCGACAGAAAGCGGGGAGTAATACACATGCGGCGGTGCCTGGATATTGACGCCTACATCTCCTATAAACGGCCAACTGTTCCGACATCTCACGCAAAGACGAGGGGATGAACAAAACCACGTGGTTAGACAGATCGATAGATGACAGGGGACGGCGAGGTGTAAACAAATTACACAACGAATCGAAGCAGAGAAGTCCTGTGCGTCCGTCAAGCGTGATGCGTCGCGCAATGACTCGCTCGATGTGTCCAAGTACGCAAGGCAACAGTGCCTTCACGGCTGGCCGTAAGGATGACCACCGACCACGTGTGAGTTCAGAAATCCCGGGTGGTGCCCCCTCCACAGGAACCCGGGCAAGCCCCTATTTCGGCTGAGGTACAAACGGCGGCAGTAACGGGCAATCCTTCGTAGGATGACTCTCCACGCACCATAGACAAACATTGGCCGCTTTCCGACGCTCGAACTCGGAACGATTGCAATTCCATTTTGGCATAAACGAGTCATCCGTGCGAGTCCGCTTCACATTGGGGTCAGAGCGCTGTGCGGCTGCCGACGACGGCGCACCACCACGCTTCCTGCTCTTAGCCGGGTCCGAGCTCGGACCAGCTCCTCCTGACCCGCGGACACCCGAGCTAGCGCCCCCGCATGCCTGGCGTTGCCGGTTGCTGCGTCGCGTTGCGGCAGTAGGAGTGGGGCGGGTCGCTCCGAGTTCCTGGTCGAGAGCTACAGCTTCCCCAAGCGGATCCTGCACTTGCATGGCATTTGCACGAGGGACAGACTTGACTTCTTCCTCACCGGCAAGGAGTCGTATCTCCGTACCCTTAGCAAAAGTGACCAAGGCATCATACGACTTGATCGGCACCCCAGCCAAGTCAGTAGCGCACCATTTAGCCAAAAGTTTCGTCAGGCCTCGCTTAAACCAAAAGACACGCTCGGATTCGGTGAGATCAGCAATGGGGGTCACTAGTGCTTCGAAGTGTGACTGGTACGCAGGTACATTTTCACCCTGACGCATGTGGTAGCTACCGGCTGCCAAAACCTTACGAGCCTCCACATCACATGCTTGAACCTCAGTAGCGAACCGTGCGAGCAAAGCGGCGATCATCTCGTCAAAAGTATAGTCACCCCGGGCGGTGGTCCAATTGCGATACCAGTCCTTCGCTGAGCCCTCGAGGGTGTTACCAACGAAGAGACACCTGATACCATCATTATCACCACCATGAACAGCCTGGAGATACTTTTTAGCGTCACGCACATACGCACGAGTTGCATCGGCTATGCTATGTCCTGCTGTCTTTTCAGTTAGCGAGATATTGAGCCTAGGAACGGGAATTGACAATCTCATCACCTCAGGGATGTCATCATGCCCTCGAGCTTGAGGTAATGGCAGAACTCTTGGTCCAGCAGTGTTGTCCATATTGGTGTTAACTGCTGAATGCGGCACAACGAAGTAAGCAGGGGTCTGAAGGAAAAGGGGCTCTTGAGTGGCTCGCCTGCCAACAGTCTCAAGACCCCTATCTGGAGCTCTAGCAGCCACAACAAAATCGGGTTGGCTAGCTAGGCTAGTGTGCGGCGTATCGTCGTGTTCCGCGGACATGGAGCACGAAACGATACCCTAGGTTTGCGTAATAGAAGCCGACTTCTATCGCAAAGGCAAGAGTACAAAACGATTCAGTGAGCCTACCGAAAGTACTTTTGAGAAGATTCAGTAAACTCAGCAAGTACTTGCCCAGCTGAGTCCTGATCTCCGTAGTTTGGGCGATGAGAGTCGCCAACTGGTCTGGACGAAAGCCGGTCTCAGTCGCCGCGGCAAGCAATGCCGGTGCACTGAGATTACCTGCGACTCAGAGCGTACACTTACACAACAAGCGCAGCAATCTAAATAAAAGCAATTAAACAATTACAAACCGGAAGCGGCGGCGTCCAAAACGGCGCGGCCTAGGTCTTCGGCAAAAGTATCTAGTGGTCCTCGTGGTTCGTCGCTGGAACTCGCCATAGAAAGAGCCTAATTCCGATTAGACAAAGAGAGACAGTTAGGCAACGAACCTGTCTCGATACCAATTTGTTGTACCTCTCCTTCGTGTTTGCTCATCAGTATCTGCGCATCTGAAGGCTTGCGACACCAATGCGCGAGCACTTGCAAGTACAGCAAGGCAAGCGTGAGCAAACAGAGACAGCGGAAGACTTCAAACAAGAAGAAATATAACTTACAGTCTTACAGATCGAAGCGGTGCAATGGACGTAATCGCCGTCAGCGCCGGAAGCAAGCAATCATCACGAGGCGGTGATAGCAAAGTTTAGGCTTAGCTCGGGCTAAGTAGAATAGCGTATAGCAATAATAATGTAGAACACACGAGTGTTCTCCGGTATCGAATGTCTTGTCTTGCTTAGCCGTCCTCGCATCTGTTATACTCGCAGCATCGCAATGCCGTACGATTCACACTAGGAGGCCGATCCTAAGTGTGACAACCCTACTGCGTATAGGCAATGTCTACGCATAACAACGTATAAGCCTTTCCGGCATTCGCATGATGCAAGGGTCCGAATAACGATATTCGGTTGCAAGGCATGCATCGCGACGAGTGCGGCGCTCTCAACGTGTGCTGTAATGAAGTAATATTATATCAAATAATATTACTTATCGTTTCATAGCACGAGCATAATGCGCACTTCAATGATTCGGTATTTCATGCATGCTAGGCGGATTTGCCATGATGCGATGTTGCGATAGATAATGATGACATGCCAAATGCATATATAAATGTATGCGAATACATCTATATCATGCAGGTTCATTCATATGCAATAATCATTCATGCGTTCATCAAGATAACACTTCACCTTGTAGGGTCGCATCGACCTACGCATTGGCGGGAAATGAACCGTAGCACAACAGATAGCTCAGGCCGATAATAAATGGATATATCGTATGTATGGGAATTAGACTGAGTTGAGTACGCGAGTACTTTAACCAAAGTAGCGCCAAGCCGACTTCGGTCTCTAGGCGGCCATCCTCGCACCTATCACGCTCGCGATACCGATGTGCAGTACAAATCACACTGGATCCCGATCCCAAGTGTGAGTACTATCAGAGCACTATCCTGAATATCGCGTAATCCGTGATATTAGTGGATGCAACATATGCAGAATGCAAAGGTCCGAATATCAATATTCGGTTGCCGACCAACCATCACAATCGTCACATTTCCGCATATGCGTGTGGTTTATGATATGAATGACGTAATAATATTTGAAATATTATTACTTGATATATTATGCCGTAATGGTCTCATACATCGATACCGGCTTCGAGTCAACATGTTTGACAGCGTGATGTTACAAGTAATCATGCGAAATGCGATTTTAGCTAGATATACGTGAATATATGGCAGTGTAGCTTGATTGGAAGAGAATTGATGTTTCCATCAGGAGGTATGGGTTTGAATCCCATCGCTGTCACTGCAGGTTGTTCGAGGCTTACAGCAACCAGTGGGTATGTGGTGGCAAGCCCATCACCAGAAGGCTAGGAGCCGTGGGTGAGGAGACCTTGGAAAACAAGGCCCATCTGAAGCTGGACAAGAAATTGATCGGAGGCTACTAAGAAAGCATGGCTAGGCCGAACCTCGCACGAGACTAAGACGAGGGTTGCAGAATTCCCAAGCGGCTGAAGCGGGTTGTAGGGGGCTTAGTACCCTCCGCCAGGACAAAGGGTGCCGCAAGCACAGGGTGCCATGTGGTAGTGCGTGACATGGGCGGTGCAGATTTCAAGAGGCCAGGTGTATATATACAGGAGCACCCAACTCTGGCAAGATGCAAGAACGGGTCGTGTCCCACAGTGAGAGTGTGGCGTGTGGTCAGCGATAATGGTTCAACGTTGATCAAAGAAGATGGACGATCAATCGGGATAGCGGTGGAGATATGGAGTATAGGGAGTCCGTGAAGTGTACCCCCTCAGTGCCGTCTTCCCCTTAACACACGCTTCGGCCGGAGTAATGAAATAATAATAATAATACGTGAATATATCACGCTAGTGTGCTCATATCATGATTTCCATGCTTTGGTAAACTCAGGCCTACTTCGGCATGGGCGGTGATCAAACCGGCATACAACACAATGTTGCAGTTTGTGTCAGCACAATAAAACACTATCCAGTAAGGGCTAGGGTTTATTACAACCTTTACCTATACCAGATGCCCCTTGGGAAAGTGTTTCGATGGACTTCATGGTCGCGCTACCCAAAACTGTGGGGGGATACGACTCGGTGTTCATCATGGTCGATCGGTTGACCAAAATGGTTCACTTAGCCCCTTGCACCTCGTCTTGCACCGCTGAGCAGACAGCACAATTGTTTTTCGATAACGTGGTTTGATTGCATGGCATTCCTAAAATGTGATATCGGACCGTGGCGTTCAATTCACGTCTATATTTTGGGAAGCACTGTGTCAACTCATTGGTATGCGCGTTCATTTGAGCATGGCATATCACCCGCACTCTGATGGACAAATCAAGCGCACGAATCGCATGTTGGGCCACATGTTACGAAATTTTGCCGGACGCACACCCCTTGTCAGGGATACGTTTCTGACTTCAGCAGAATTGGTGCTTAACAACGCTGTTAACCGTTCCACAGGTCAAAGCCCATTTTTCCTTAATTACGGATTTCATCCCACGTTACCCATGTGGCGTGAATTGGAGGTGAATATCCCTGCGGCTAAAACCTTTGCCAAGTCGTTTCTATCCCGTATGACAGACGCGAAGGTGTGCCTGGATGTGGCACAGCGACGGACGACGGACTACTACAATAAGTCCAAATGAGACATAACATTTCCGGAAGGACAAATGGTTTTATTGAGCTCTAAGAACCTACGTTCGCTTGCTGAAGGTTCCCGAAAATTGTTACCTCGCTGGATCGGTCCATATCCCGTTGTACGCATGGTAGGAAATGTAGCTGTGGAGCTATCCCTACCCTCTGACATGAATATCCACCCCACGTTCATATTTCTCTCATTCACCCCTACCGTGGCATGGCACCCGTTTCCAATAACACCGATGCCCCTGCAGTAATGGACCCCGGTCCCGAGACCTGGATCACAGGCAAGGAAAAGGTTTACAATGTGGAACGGATATTGGATTATCGGGCTCGATGTGTAGGTCGACACTGACGCAAGAGGACGGTACACGAGTATCTGGTCAAGTGGACTGGTTATCCTAGCAAGCACAACTCATGGGAGCCGATGTGCAGCTTTTCGCCGGATATGAAGCCCCTACTTGAGGAAGCTCATCTACATGCCACGCAGACCCAATGATCTCTGCAGTCGATGCTGTACAATGCAGCGAGGACGCTGCATATGGGAGGGGGGATAATTGTTGTACCATGGTTCGATCACCACCCATGCCGAAGTAGACCCGAGTCTACCGAGGCGTGAGCAAACATGATATGAGCAGGATAGTGTGATATATTCGTGTATATCTAGCTATATTGACATTCCACATCATCACTCGTGACATGCTGTCAGTCAAACATGTTTGACTCGAGGTGGACACTGATGCACGACACCATTATGGCATAATCCATCAAGAAATAATATTTGATATATTATTACATCATTCGTATCATGAATCAGGTGCATCTGGGGAAATGGGATGATTGTGATGGTTAGTTGGCAACTGATGATCGATATTCGGACCTTTGCACCTTGCATATGTTGCATTCATTTATCTCATGAATTACGTGATAATCAGAAGAGTGCTCTGATAGTGTACTCACACTTGGGATCGGGATCCAGTGTGATTTGTACAGCACATCGGCATCGTGAGCATGATAGGTGCGAGGACAGCCACCTAGAGACTGAAGTCGACTTGACGACCACTTTGGATAAGTACTCGTGCACTTAACTTCATCTCATTGGCATACGTACACCTGAGCTATTCCAGCATATCACCATCAGCCGTATGATGAATGCTGCCCGCGGGGTCTGATGGCCGACTACCATTCTGTAATCGTGGATTGTAACATAAATCACGACATTTAAACCCAAATTATGACAAGTCAGTTTCACTCGTTCTGGCGCTTCTGCGCCATTCGCCTTGTTACATGGATCGTTGTAAGTTGAATCTTTCCTTGCTCTAAAGTCTTCCGCTGTCACATTGCTCACATTGAAGTGCTTTGCTGTTCGTAAGCACGAGGCACTACTATCTAACAGTCAGACTTGCAGATCCAGTGCATGAGCGAAGAAGGATACAACAAAAAGTGCTTGGTACAGAGCGTCATCAGTGGTAATCGTGCTCTTCACACGCCCCCACTGCTACACAGTACGGCACGAAGCAGTTCGGCTGACCCAAGGGTCCAAGGTCCGTGTGCGCCTTGGTCCAAAAATGTACAAAGTCTCACTCGAAAACGGAAAAACTCACAGCTGGCTGCTAAGACTGACTTTCTATATAGAACTGTATATGTAGCACCTAGCAGCGCACACCCTTGCCACGTCGTCACAGTGCAATTACCAGCTCTGCTTTCACCAGCGAAACCATATTGGACGTAAGTCACCCTTATCTTTCGGAACTTGAAGAAGCTTGTTGGGCGTGGCATCCGACTAGAAAGGAAGAAATTCACACAACCCCCATTACGAATGTTCTCTGAACTCTCATGCCTTTGCCCCACCGCAGCTGGCTGATCGGGAAAGCCGGTAGAAACTTAAAAGTTACAGCCGCTTGGGCACCGATGCCGTAGTGCTAGGTCTCCAAAACTCACTTACCCGGCTGCAAATGAATCATGTGGTCCCCAATGACCTTTCCCCCACTCACGATTCCAACTCCCCTTCCCAGATCCCCAGTTCAATACACCCGGCCTTCTCCAATTGCATGGAGATCTATCCACGCCCCCACGTCTGTCACGCTCTGGCTGCTGTCTGCTGGATGCTCCAGTCGCCACCGTTGCGGATGCTGCAACTGTCAGCCCGCTGCTGCCGGGGAGGGATCCCACCACCGGACGCAGAGCCAACAGGGCAAAACAAACCCCAGGAACCAGTGTCACGATGGCGATTGATATCTTCTCCCTTGCCTTCAGAGCTGCCATCGCTTTGGCAGAGGACAAGGGGCCGGGTGCAGCAGCAGCACCAGTTCTGTTGCCGGGCTATGGCAACAGACCTCACCGGAAAGGGTGAGCCTCAGGCCGCGGCACAGCCAAGTCTATCATGGTCCGTGGTTTGCATTCGTTGCTGCCGCCCGGTGAAGGGCCTCACAGTGCCTTCGCTGCCGCCATGGCTGTGCTCGCGGCGGCTGCAATGGCTGCATCTGACGCGTTGGGCAGGTAGTAGTACTTGCCCTGTGCCGCCTTGGAGATCTCTTCTGCGAACCCCGTGCTCACGAACTTGTTCTCCGTGTCAATGACCAGCACGTTGATCCCCGCTGCCGCCGCCTTCTTAGCCATGTCACGCACCTCGTCCTTGAGCTGGTCAGCTGACGGCTTGGGTGCATCGGGTTTGAGGGCCTCGGGGTCCTCGTTGGACTTGGCCAGACTCACGTTGGCACGCCCATCGGTGATCAGAACCATCATGACTCGCCCCACCTCGCCCGCCTGTGAGGCCTGCATGCCCACACGCACTGCCGTGGACAGGCCATGGGCCAATGGGGAGCCGCCACCGCAGGGCAGCGAGTCCAGGCGGCGACGCGCCATGGCAATGGACTTGGACGGCGGTAAGAGCACCTCAGCCCTGTCACCATAGAAGGGAATGAGGCAGACCTGCAAAGTGATTGGGAAACGAAAAGAAAACAGAAAGTTTCATTTAGATTAAGTTTTGATAACACCAAAATCGGCGCTGTTCATTTGGTTATTAAACTTTAACGGGGCGGAATAAACATTTGTAAGGCGAGAAGGCGAATAGGCAGGTGGATAGGGTTCAGATGATTCAGTTGTGAAAAAGGGGTTGACAGCCTAATTTGGTAACAAGCCTGGCCAGGCCATGCTCCTAACGCCTCATGCGCCTTGCTTGCTTCGTATGAAATTTGAGGGAATGGTGTAAATGCAAAGCTCCCTTCCTGCGTGTTGCCTTTTACCCGGCATACCTGGTCACGTGACGTGTACGACTCGGCCAGCAGGCGCATGCAAGCGCCCTTAGCAGCGCTCATGCGGTTCAGCGCCATAGAGCCGCTCGCATCCACCACGAAGATCACTAGAGCGCCAGCCTGAAGGTGAGGGGTTTTCAATCAGTTGGCGTATATACAACAGTTGGCGTATATGTGTTCAGGCACGACTGTTATGGCACGACTAATATGCCCCTGGAGTTCCAGGTTCTACCCCGACCGAGAGTGGGCCAAAGACCCTAAAGTTAAGGGCAGGGTGCCCCCATGTCGATGGACGGTGACGACCCCAATTAAAGTGACCTGCGAGCTGACCAGTAGCGGAGTTGACACCTTAGTTGATTCGGCAGATTCCGCTGGATGCTGGTGGTGGGTGCTGAACCTGGGAAAACCACTGATTTCGGAGAAGTCGGCATGGGAGACTGGATGAGGGTGCCCCGAAACACCGGGGAAGGTAGGGACTGCCAGGTTAGTGGCCACGGGTGATGTACCCCCCTATCCTACACACAACAAACATCAATCAATACCCAGAGTTCCACTTTACGGAATGCACCGTTAAATAAAAAGGACTTAGCATATTCTGCAAAAGAAGGCCACAGGGAAACGACACCCAGGAATTTGCGCATGATATGTGACATCAACCCCAGACACTCAGTCCCGCGAGGCGATGACTGCAGGACGTGATACCCAGCTAAGTCCCAAGCGTCCAGATGCTCGAACTACACCCGGGGACGCTTTCTCAAAGAAAGCCTGTGAAAGTTTGTGCGAATCCAGGTCTTCCAAGCCGACAGCCCATCTCGGCCACTCTTCCACAATCTCACCTTGCGAGCCAGCTTCTTAGAACGCATATCCGGCTTGTCAACATACACCTTGCGTTGCTGCTTGCCCTCGTTAATCGCCTGTTGCCGCCGAATCTGTTAAACATCCACGGGTATAAGGGAAGGGCCATGTGAGCGAACCAATCGCTTCGTCCTGGACAATAAAGGCCGCAAAAAAGCTGAGAGACGAAAACGGGGGTACGTGGGATGGAGAAGAGATGAGGTGCTGAAATCGCGTATGGTGAAGCGGACAGAGCCATATTCGCTCACGACAGCACCTGGACGTGAACACCGTCAAAGAATAGGTGCATCCTGTTACAGCCGGCTCGTATATCGGCCAAAGAGCATAAAGCAAATTACAAGCAATTTTACTAAATGAAGCGCAAAGATGAAGATAAAGCACGTTCCCGGCTGGTTTCGTGACTTGTTGAGAGATTTGTTACCTTTTGGTACGGTGCCGCGGCTCGCAGAGTGGCATCTACTGCCAGACGCTTAACTTTGTCACCCTTGGGCAGCATGGGTTTGATGTACCTGCCGCGGTCATCTGAGAAAATTAGCGTTTTGGCGCGTCCGCTGCGCCCCTGTGCGCGCTGCTGCTGTTGTGCGAACACGAGGATGGAGGGGTCCATGATGACTCCCTCAGCCTCAAACATGAACTCCTGCGGGATCTGTGAGGAAGTGAGGGTTAACAAGCGTAAAAGAAGACAGAATCAAAAGCGCACCGAATGGAAGGGACGTGGTCAGTGTGCGGCTGGACTCTGGCCATGCAGGGCAGCCTACATTAATGATATGCGATTTCCATGCCTTGTAGTAGTGTAAGTAGTGCGCCTGTTTGTTTTACCTCGGGCTGGTCCTGGTTATCGTTTTCCTTGTCCTCCTCCTCCTTCTCCTCCTCCTTCTCCTCTTGGTCCTCCTCCTCCATGTTATCCTGCAAAAATTGAGAGATATCACAGCCGGAGTAGGAAGTATAGACGAATTAACAGTTACGTGCTCCCAGAAGCACGTGAAGCCACTTGAATATCGCATGTAAAATTACGGTTTTTACCTGGGGAGGCGGCGGCGGTGGCGGCGGTGGTGGTGGCGGCGGCTGCTCGTCCTGCGGAGGTTGATCCAGGATGGTGGCCCGGGGCAGGATGACCAGCTGCACCGCCTGGCGGAGGTCGTCCTTGTTGACGCGCTCACGACCCTCAAGTGCGGCGCATGCCTTGGCCACCTGCGGGCGGGGCAGGACGGGTGGCCGGGCAGGGAAATATGAGTATGCACGCACGCATTGAAAGTCAATGAATGAGACGGAACGAGTGGACGGGCGTCACAAATCTGAGCCCAACCTTACTGATGAAGCCCCGCCCTGTGTCATATCAGGCTGTGCGGCAAAGAAATGCAGCGGTGACATAAGAGAGCCTGCGCTTCACCGGGTATTGCGCCCGTCAAGAGACGCGTGCTGTTATGTTTGTATACATGTGGCTAATTATCACTGCATTTTACCCTTAAGTTTCTTGTATTATATTCTGCTGCTGCATCACGATACCCCATGAATAGAGTATTCCTGCGCTCTAGGAAAAGTAACACATTTCGGCCTCAGTGAAACAGACACATGGATGAGTTGTCATAAACGCCACCAGTATGCAATCAATAAGCTTTTCCATTCCTTCCACCGTCACATGGTTCAATAACCCTCACCTTGACCGCATACAGCTCCGCCCGGTGGCCCTGCACACCGCCACGGCGGGCCTCCTCCACCAGGTACGTCACCTGCAAGTCCCACCACCGTAGACCCGTAAAATGGCGTGCGGATATGTAGCACTTCGGTTGCCGAGTATCTCTGGTCACACATGTACATGCAGCGGCCGATGTATCGCCAGCACAATTAGAGCACGCCCCGTACGAGGCGAAAATTCACGGCGCTAGACCCCATGACCCTACCTAGGCAAGCCTCCAGCGTAAATCATACCAATTGACAAGGCCAGGAGGTTGGGACAGGCGCCTGTGCAAACGTCTTCCGAGTCCAAACACCCCTTCCCACTGAGAGCAAGCATGCTGTTGTAGGATCGTTCAGTTCGCAACTCATGCACCATCAGCTCTGGGTCCCCGTTCTTGCCCACCAGTGTGCAGACACGTCCAGTCGCGACCGGTCCTGATCTACACCCTTGAACTAGAACGTCTGGGCCCGAAACGGCCTACCTGCTCGGGCGCAATGTTGACCTCCTTCAGGTACTCACGAGCGAGAATGACCTGCGGGGGACGCGGGAAGGTGAGGGAACGGGTTGAGATGGGACAGGTTACTTAATCCAGCCCACTTGCGTTTGGTTGGGCCCAAATACTCCTCACATCATATGATATGCAAGCAAACCCTGCTAAATAACTGGAACATGCTATTCTTAGGAACGCTTCGATGGTTTTGCTTTGTCGAGATCCAACGATTAACTAGCATTGAGCGTTGATTAGCGTTGAACATCGCCCCACTGACCCAAGGTCCGATAACTCACCGAGGTGCGCAGCGCGTCTGTCAACTCGGACGTCTCATCGATTGTATCCTGTTAGAAACCAATGAAGAAGTAGGGCCAGGATGAGCTAGCTCACATTCAAACAGTTAAGCGGTGAGGAGTCGAACATGGCTACAAAGTTCATAAGAAACCAAGATCGCCAGCCATGCACAGGCAGACATGTCAAAGGCAGCCTCCACGCAACCCGCCACCCCCCAAACAGACACCCTCGTTACCTGCGGCTTATCCTGGAAGCGAATGGCTGCGTCAATGGCCTTCACGCGGTCGTCGAATGTGGACGGCACATCTGCGGACAGGGTGATTGCGATGCGGTCCAGCAGGTGCTCGCGGAGGGCGCCCTCCTCGGGGTTGTAGGTCGCGATCAGGAGGGGGCGGCAGCTGAGGCAAGCGAGGGCGGGGTGTGAACGCGAGGGGGGCGAACAGTCCACGGAAGAAGGGACTTGGGGAGGGGAGGAAGGATGACAGGAAGAGGAGACGTGCACCTTAACAGGTGCCGAAAGTTGTGACCTCGAATGAGACAAGGTACCGTATAAAGTCGGTTCCTTAACCCTTGACCGACCCAAAATATCACACGTTCGCTCTATAACAGTTAAGTTTACAATATTGTGTTGCGATCTTATGTATATGCATAAACCCACCAGCTTGCCCTCGATCCGCCACCCTCCCCTTCTCATCGAGATTGCTTAGGAACTATTCTGCATTTCCCCTCGCCCTATCCAAATTTGCACTCACGGGTGGCTGATTGAAATGCCCTCACGCTCTACTACGTTGACTCCATCAGATAGAATGGACAGCAGCAGGTTGGCGATGCCGTCGTCCAGCAAGTTGATCTCATCCACGTACAAGATGCCGCGGTGGGCCTCCGCCAATAGACCCGGCTGGAACACCGTGCGGCCCTCCTGCATTCGAATAAAGGGACGAATCGGGGCAACGACTTTGCAAGGATGGAGCGATGTTAATGGGGACGCAGGGCAGAGATACGGGCTTCGGAGCAGGTATGGGCCTGGTCCGAAACCCCACGCCATCGTCCGCTACGAGTTTCATATCATGTACTTCAGCAATGATAACATGAACTCGGAGCAGCAGCTGAGACTCGGCAAGGCCTTTACAAAGAGTCAAGCTTAAGATTGCGATGCACCAGGAAACGGCATGTGTAGTAAGGCAGGTGCTTGCCTCTTCTTATGCTATCCCAAGGTCCTTATGCACGACACAGTAAAGTGATTGAACCACTCGGGCTTGGCCCGCATTTACCCAGCCGCACTGCCGTACCTTCATAGACGCCTCGATGTCCACGGTGCCCACCAGGCGGTCCTCTGTGACGCCCAAAGGAATCTGGACGAACGGGGCGGACCGGAGCTTGGGCTTGACCGGGCCGGACCCGAGCTTCTCCTTCAGGCCGGCCTATGGGTCGTGTTACACGGAAAGAAGGACAAGCAAGGTAATTGGATTTCATGGGAGTAGCAAAGGCCTCCAAGCTAGCGCGTTGAACGCACTGGCCATTTCCTGCCATGTCCAGGACAGCTGCTGCACCTCATTGTCTCGTACATCCGGTTGCCGCTACAGCGACAGTGCAAAGTCTGGTAACGGTGCTCTAGTTCCGCCATCCGGTGTGGAGACTGTCATTATGATATCTGCCCAACACAACCTGGCGAAGGTCATGTTGTCTTCGGCATTACCTTTTCCCTGAGATACCTCCAGGTCATTCCTACCCTGTGACAATATTTTGCAGACCTTCGCCTACATTCGGACCCCTCAAAATAATCAATCGTTCTGTCAGCATGCCCTCATGCCGGTCACCAGCCTTAACGCCAAGCCTGTCAAATACTGTGTCAAATCCCATATCTTCCTGCGATCCGCATCGTCATCTGCATATGACCATTCATAGGCGTACCGCCCGTTTCTACAAGTAACATCCCTTCGGTGCCGCTAGAACACACCGAACGAACCCGGATCCCAGGTAGCCATGGTAAACTGCAACCTATTTCCTCTCCAGGACCTCACCTCCCATGACCTCGGGTCCTCTGGGTCAGCGTTGCAGAAGCTGCCCTCTACCACCTCAATGGGCGGCAGGAGTGCGTGAAGACCACGGGCCATGATGGACTTGGCCGTGCCACGGCGGCCGGCGATAGCGATACCGCCGAGCCCAGTATCCACGGCGCCCAGTAACAAGGCCTGCTTAATGTTATCCTGACCCACCACAGCAGCGAGAGGGTAGGACCGCGCCAAGCGCGTCGAAACCTCGGCATCGAAACCGACCGTGTCTGCTTCCGATACATTAATGGCTGCAAATTCATGTCGGCCAAGGGGAGGGTACTCAGGTGACAACTCGGCAGGCATGCCGAAGTGACTACTGCGGGGCCATGACCCAGTCGCAAGCTCACATCATACTTCACAAAGAAACTTATGAATGGTACTGAATCAAATTAGGAAAAGCATAAAAAATTCATGTCCCCCAAACCAAACCAGTCAGAAAACACGGCGACTGCAAATACCACGGATCCAGAGGCGCTGCTAGATCCAAGCCACCCAATCAATAGCCATAAGATAACGGTTTGGAATCACGCCCGTACCTACCGCGAAGCTCCGCAGAAGTAAGCTCAGCGACGGCATTGCAGACAAGCCTCTGCTGCCGATTGAATTTTGCGGGTTTTGCAAGGCATGCAGGCTGAACGACACGTGCACCGCTAAAGGCTTTCCTAGCATTCCGCCTCCTGCTGGCCGGCAGGGCATTCAGCCCTGCGACTTCTGTGCAAAGCTTCATGCTGCCTTGAGCTATCGCTTTTCTGCTCACGTCAAGCAATGAGAACACAACAAACGAATATATCGGAAGGGACGGATCTACAGAAGTTCAAAGGAAAAGGATTTACAAATTCGTCGGGTTGCTTCCTTTGCAGCAAATCTACCAATAAGCAACTATGAGGTTGTACGCTCACGGCATAAGAGTTAAGAACAAATGATACGTCTTTGTTTGTTCAGTAAGAAGCCGAGATGGCAGCATGGGCCTTATCACGAACATGACATGTTATGTACGTCACAATCAAAATTATGTTTAATAATCAGTCCTTAAACGTGCCTCATTTTGTGTGTTAAATTTTACATCAGTCGAGAATCGCCCTATGCTCACAAGTTGTTAGCCATCAGCGATTTAATATCGCTTCCAGTTGCACGTTGCTGAAGAATAAATGTGCAAATATTATATGACGCAAGTCCATGATAGATCCGTGACCTGGGTTTTGATTTCGCCTTTAGGAGGGAAGTGTGCGCAAGCTTTAAATAAAAACTAAAACCGTTCATGTTTCTGTCAGCATGGCGACTTCTCTTGCATCGACTTCTGGTGTTTTCGCTGCCGCCGGGGAGGGCGCTGCGTGTGGAACCTACGGGTGGCCGTTTCTCCCGTTTCTACCGTCCCCTATCCAGCCCTGTCTACAGAATAGGTTCTGGTCAAAGGCCTGGATCGAGGTGCTCATTGCTTTTCCATGCAACAGCAATGCTTTTGCCCGCCCGAGCCCGCGGTCCTTCGTCCCGAGG
Organism: Volvox africanus; assembly: GCA_030268105.1. Lineage (NCBI taxonomy): Eukaryota > Viridiplantae > Chlorophyta > Chlorophyceae > Chlamydomonadales > Volvocaceae > Volvox > Volvox africanus. The sequence continues at coordinate 1,003,674 of BSDZ01000015.1, read as the reverse complement.
GTCACGCAGGGCATCGTACACACCGACGTAGTCGGGTCACTACACCTCGTTTCAAGAGGCATTAACCTTCATTGATCCTTTCCGTTATTCTCTATCTATGTACATATAGAGTATGTCTGCACACATGGGATACCAGTGGTTGCATGAGCCACACCTGGAAAGCCGTTAATGATTATATGTTTACCTTGGCATTTCTGCTAGTTTGCTCGAGCGGCAACCATGTTAGGGACCCAACGGTCTACCTACCTGATGTCCGTTTGCGTGTTACATGTGCATGCGATAGTCAGTAACTATCTAATGACCCCCCCCCTTTGTAATGTTATCGGGGCCCTATCAGGTAGCACTGACCTATTAATTGGGATGTCAGGTAGGAGCAATCTGATAGAGGGACCACCTTTGCAGAAACGGGTTACCGTCGGTTACCAGATACTGGGGTCCTTTGTGGGATCTGCAGGATCCAAAGGGATCCATGCACTGCTGCACACTGCAGCACGAAGTTGCCACACACATATAGCGGTGCTCGAGTACAGAAAACAGACATACATATACATTAGCTTATACATTAGCTTATACATTAGCTTATACATTAGCTTATACATTAGCTTATACACGCGAATAACTGATGGACAACGCATGGATGTTGGCAGCGAGAATGGCCGACAGTTTCTTGCTGGTGCCGAAGTAGACACATTGGAGCAGGACCCGCACCACATGCACCAGTGCATTATGGAAACCTGCACCAAATTACTGCACCACAACAGAGGTATGCACGCAAACTTTTAGGCAGCTGGACTGACCATGGATTATTTCGAGATGATTGCGATGTGAGATAGACGATCGACAGCGAGATAGAATCACACAGTACTTAAAGCCATGAAGACCCGTAAAACCTGCTTGCAAACCTATTTAAACGCGTCAAGTTCAACACTGGACATCCGTCCAGCGTGCAGCACAGCACTGGGGCCCTATTACTATTGAGCAGCACAGCGATAGATCTGCCATGTGGAGATTAGTGAATGTCACAAATGAACTCAGACGCAGCATAAATAATATAGCTACGTAAAGCCAAAGGATATCTTCGCTGCTATCTACTAAGCCTGAACTGTAGATGCCGGAGCCGTCGTACGTATTTGTAAGGGTTGGCAGTTACAGGCCCCCCTCCCAACGTTTTGTAACGAAATTATTGATAAACTAAGTACAGTATAATCATCTCCGTCATTGACGTATGTTTGGTGTGTTGGATTGTAGCTGTGCTCGGCCCTATATGTACTTTTGTCCTGCCCCATTCCCATCGCAGCAATTTCATTCAGGCATCTTCTAATTCATAAAATGCATGTTTGAAAATTGGCAATACCATCTATCCCTCTAGCTACAATGCGAGTTGCCAAGTAATTGGACTCCAATACCAAACATGCGTACATGAACACATATCAAACCATGGTGGACGATCATCGTCATGTATGGAAGGGTGGCTTTTAATCGCTACCTAGCAACTGCCACTTGCGTTGGTGAGCCGCGGCATTTACTTAAGGAACCCAGGTCGTCTGTCCAGGTAAGGCCCGAACTGAAATTGAGATTCGCATAATAATTAACTTGGCTTCATCGATCTTCCGGGTGCCTGCACTGTCCAAACAGTTCCCCGGCGCCCTCAACGGTCGATATTGCGCTCCGTCGCTCTAAGAAACCTGGATGCCTTCTGTGTCAGTCGCCCTATTATTAGCCAACTGCAATCATCCATGTACCTATGTAACCTATATTTAAAGACTGGACACTTGAGGTTGCGTGTTCCCCTTGTCAAGCTAACTAGCTTTTCCCCAAGTCCAAAGTACCCTTCACCCGCAATCCTGTTCGCCACACCTTCCCCGTCACCCTAACTGAACGCTCGCGGCGGGGCAGCTGTCATCTCTGGCACCTTCAAAATTTCAAATCGCCTGCTGGGAAAAGCCACGCAAACCTGCACTATTCCGGCAAACCTTTCGTCATCATTCATTGGTCTCAGCCAGCCCCACAGCCGCAGTCATCCACCATACGCCGCCTCAGCCACGGCTGCAGCTACAGCTACGGATAGAGCTGTGTTAAACATCGCCTTGCGGCCACAACCGCATCTTTGGCTGCCCGAACATCCTATCTTCATCGCCCATAGCTGAAGGGGCGGACAACAGTGACTGTGTACGTTTCTTCGTTTCCTTTGTGCTGTGGTGGCAGCCTGGGACCGCGTGGGCAGGATGGCTGCCGTCCATTCCACAAGAAAGCAGCAGCAACAGCAACAACAACAGCAGCAGCAGCAGCAGCAGCAGCAGCAACAGCAGCCAAGGGTGCTCTACCGCCGTCCAACCTCCGTGGGTGTTCCAAGGCAGAGGGATGATTGGTGAGGAGGCTTGGCCGAGGGGGCTCCGCGCATGAAGGGAATGGGGGCTGGAAGGGGCGGTTGTGGTTTTGGCTCTTAGGGCTGGACAGTGCGGCTGAGTTGCTCTTGCTGGCCGGTGGCCGTGCATTCACTTGCCTGCAACGCGTGTGGTCGGATAACGCCCTCCTGGGCATTCGGATGACAACATCGTCTCGCCTCCTCTCGTCTCACCTCGCTTCTTTGGCCAACAAAAACAAAAACAACAAAAACAAACAACAAAAACAAAAACAACAAAAACAAAAACAAACAGGACCCTTACACTGCTCGTCGTGCTCGTCGTGCTCATCGTGCTCGTCGTGCTCAGCCCGATTCAGCAATAGTGGGGTTGCCCTTCCGGGCGGGACGACACCGCATCTGGGTTGACGCCGTTATAGACTACCAATACCTTAAGCCGACCCACAGCCGTAACCATCCACATGTCCGCCCGCTTATAGTACCCCATCGCCTACCTTAGATCCTGGCTGGAACGTATCCCTTTTGGCAGGGCTGCGGACGATGGAGCGGTCGCGTCACCGCACGGCGGCCCCTCCCCGTCTGCGCGGGGCACATCCGCACCGAGCCCCACCACAACCCGGGTGCAGCGCGCCGTCTCCCAACATGTAGTCTGGGCCAAGGATGCTACGTCGCGCATGGCGAGATCAATACCAAGGCCTGTGTCCGCCGGCTCTGCTGCGGCAGGCTCCATCGACGGCAGTACCAGCAGCGACGGCGGCAGCTCCACTGCCGCCGGCGCCGCCGTAGGCGGCGCCAACAACTACCCTCCTCGCATGTATGGCGGCTCGCCGAACCTCAACGCCGCCGCCGCTGCCCTTGCGGAGCGTCAGGCGATGGTGGAGGCGCTGGCAAGCCTCCGGCCGCAGTGCAGGTGCTGTCGCGACGGCGGTGCAGCGCCGAGTAGCATTGGCGGCAATCGGAAGGACGTGGAGGGGCTGTCGGATGAGGTTCGGAAGCTTCGGGCGGAGCTGGTGTCCTCCAATGAACAGAATGTGAGGAGAGGGAGTACAGGGGGTAGGGAAACGGGGGAGGCTAAGAAGGGGAGTGGGAGAAGGGGTGGGGGAAACAAACAAGCGACGGAGCACACTGCTTTCGAGATCCCTAGCCTGGGTATTAGGAACGACTCACAGCAAGGAGGGTATAGGCAGCAAACCCACATCTCACGACAAGACCACCAAATTGCACAAGTGGCGGTGGTGGTGTCGCATACCACCGCGGTGGTGGTTGCTCCCTCCACCCGCGGAGCATATCCGGTGGTTACCGTGGAAGAGGGTAGTAAGGCTGAAGCAACCGAGAAGGGAATGGGGGGATGGCGAGCGAACCGGAGCTTGGGGTGGAGGAGGCGGAAGAGGCGGAGGGGCGGAGGGGCGGAGGGGCGGAGGGGCGGAAGAGGCGGAGGGGCGGAGGGGCGGAAGAGGCGGAGGGGCGGAGGGGCGGAGGGGCGGAGGGGCAACCAGCAGGGGTGTGGGTGTAGACAGCCCGCCACCCCATCGGCGGGATGGGAACGGCGGTTCCAGTGGGGGGGGAGAGACGACGCAGCACCATCTTTATGGTTAGGGTCCCACCTCCCTCTCTCTCTCTCTCTCTCTCTATCTATCTATCTATCTATCTATCTATCTATCTCTCCCTACCTCCATCCGTCCTCGCTTTCTCCTGTGCTGCCCCGGTTCCTCCAGCGCGTACTCCGAACCGAACGGCAGCGGCTGGAAGAGGAGCTCAGTCGCTGTCGTACAAACCTCATAAAGGCGGAGGAGGTGCTCAACACCAGGGAGCGCTCCTTGAGTCCAAACACGTGAGCGGCTCCCCTGGAGCTCTTGGGGTTGGGTGGGAGGCGAGGAAAGAGTACCTGATACTGTTGTCGACGAGCACAAATCAGACATCCCTGACCATAACGTGATATGAACTCACACCTGGGAGCGAGTCTACTACCAGATGTCGACGGCTGGTGGGGAGAGAGGGCGGGTATTGCTGCCCGAAACGAAACCAGAAACAGCTTCGGTTTCACCCCGTGCACTTATACACTTAGTTAGAGCGGGCCAAAGACCCTATAGTTAAGGGCAGGGTGCCCCCATGTCGATGGACGGTGACGACCCCAATTAAAGTGACCTGCGAGCTGACCAGTAGCGGAGTTGACGCCTTAGTTGATTCGGCAGATTCCGCTGGATGCTGGTGGTGGGTGCTGAACCTGGGAAAACCACTGATTTCGGAGAAGTCGGCATGGGAGACTGGATGAGGGTGCCCCGAAACACCGGGGAAGGTAGGGACTGCCAGGTTAGTGGCCACGGGTGATGTACCCCCCTATCCTACACACACTTAGTTAGGTTTAGGGATTAAACCCACTTTTAGGATAAACGTTTTGACCTAGCGCTGGTTTCCTACCTTACAGGGTTCACACTCTTGGCCGGCAGTGGCTTCTACCCCCCCCCCCTTTTAGTTACGGATATTAAAGCACGTCTTCGGCACGTCATCCAGATCTGAAGTCCGCCTTTCGAGCCGCGCTCTCCAGCGCCACAGTCCTTTCTTCTGACCACACGCACACATCGCAACCCTTATAAGCTGTAGGCAAACCCACCGCACGCTTGCCCCCTTTCCCATTTTTCCCTTTCCCCTGCCTGCCCTTCGCTTTCGCTGTGCGCTTCTCCCCGTTATCCTGGTTAAGCTACATGAGCAGGATGTACCGCAGCCCCGCCACTACCTCCCTTGTGACTAAGCTGAGGGAGCAGCTGGCCGCACAGCAAAACCAGACGGAGTCGTTGAGGGCGCAGCTAGACGAGGTCATGCGAGGAACAAGGTACTGGGGGAGGGCGGTGGAAGGGGGCGAGAGGCAGGAAAAGAGGCAGGAAGAGAGGCAGGAAGAGAGGCAGGAAGAGAGGCAGGAAGAGAGGCAGGAAGAGAGGCAGGAAGAGAGGCAGGAAGGGAGGGAGGAAGAGAGGAAGAGGCAGGTGGACACCTACCTGGTTTACGTCCCAGCTCTCGTTTCCACATTTCCTGCTTTGGACGACGTCAGCCGCCGCCATCCCTCACCTTCACGGTGGTTAGTCCTCGTTCCTTCAGTGCCAGCACCAGGATTCTTGTTCCCGCTTTCCCCCTCTGCCTCCAGGGCCACGCGTGTGGGAGAGCTCCAGGCGGAAGCAAAGGCGCAGGAGAGGGAGCTGGGGCGGCAGGCGGAGATGCTGCGGGTCATGAAGAAGAGGATGGAGGAGGCGGAGGCGCGCGCGGCGGAGGCACTGGATCGGGTGAGGACCAAGATAGGAAGGGGGTGGGGGCGGGGGATGGGGGTGTGTGAAAAAGGGGAGTTAAACTCTAGAGGTGCGTAAGTGACGTGACAACACCGTGTGTGTGTGTGTGTTTGACACGCGGCGTATAAGAAGGGAATGAGAGCGCATGTGTGGTTGTGTGGGTTTGCGAGTAGGATCCCGACGTGCCGTGCACTGACAGGGTGTCTGTGTTTGATGACGGAAAGACTGACTGACTGACAGACTGACTGACTGAGACAGGCTAGCAGACAGAGCGAACCAAACATGACTTCTATTGATGTGATGCTGTACGACTGTGTGACATGTGCAGTGCAACGCGGCGGAGCGGCTGGCGAAGATGCAGGGACCTCTGGTGGCCCTCCAACAAGCCATCGCAGCGAGTGAGGCGAGATTCGGAAGAAGTGAAAACGGTAGCGGCAGCGGAGCCGCCGCCAGCGCCAATGCCACCGCCGCCGCCTCAAGCAGCTCCACCACCGCCAGCGCCATGCCCTCCGCCGCGGCCACGGGCGTTGACAGCGGCTCTGCCGCCGCAGCGGACGCGAGCAACGTGGCAGCAAGCGGCGGCAGCCTGACGGCCGCTTCACAGCCAGGCGCAGGAAGTGGCGGCGGCAGCGGAGGCGGAGGCGGCGGAGGCTCCCCCGCGGCCGGATCGGAAGGCGTGACTGCGGCGGCGGCGGCAGCATCGCCACCGTCGCCGTCGAGGGCGTCACGGCTGCACCAGCAGCCTTCTTCTTCGTCTTCCTCCGCTGCGTTGTCCGGGGGCCAGACTCTATCTTCCTCGCGCATTAAGAAGACGATGGTGGCACTGGGGGACGCGCATCGGGCGTTGCTGAGCCAGGTGGCTGACCGTTGCTGCTACTGCTGCTGTCATTGTTTTTGTGGTGGTTATTATGGTTATGGTGGTCATGATTATTGTTATAGTTATGGTTATGCTGCTGCTGTTTTTCCCATCTTTCAAATCAAGCACACCCCATCGCCCCCATCCCTCGTTAGCAGATCCCCTAGGTGGCCGCAGACGCCTTAGGGTTTCATAGCCGGATTGTTCGCAATCACATCAACTCCCCACCCCACCCCACCCCACCCCACCCCACCATCCCCTCCTCCCCCCACCCCACACACCTCCTTCATTGCCAACACCCGCTCCACGCAGGCCACGCTGCTGACGGAGGTGTTTCCCCCGGGACTCACGACGGAGCAGCTCTGCATCCGGGCAGCCCTGCGACCCGCCACCTTCGGTGCGCCCGAAGTGCTCCGTTACCTCCGACACCACGTCCACAAGTGAGCGCCCATAACTGGGGACTGGAGACTGGGGACTGGAGACTGGGGACTGGGGACTGGAGACTGGAGACTGGAGACTGGAGACTGGAGACTGGAGACTGGAGACTGGGGACTGGGGACTGGGGACTGGGGACTGGGGACTGGGGACTGGGGACTGGGGACTGGGGACTGGGGACTGGGGACTGGGGACATGCTGCAGCGAAGGGAACGACGAACAAATATCAAGAAGACATCAATTGCATCTACATTCGCAGCAGTAGTCGCAATAGTAGCAGCTGTAGCAGCAGTAGCAATAGCAGTAGTCGCAGTAGCAGCATCGTAATCATCCGGAAGTCCTAATTAGGAAACCTGGAGGCTGAACCCCCGTTCATTTTCATTGACGTACTTAGTGGTAAGGGGCTTTTTCCCTACTTGAAGGCAGACGGCTACGCCTTGGCCCTTTGCCCACGAGTACATCATTCTAAGCCACATCCATCACAACTACCAGTCAGGCCGTCGTTTCTTTATCAGCCTGGAATGCGCTCTTTGTCCCTTTGTTCCTTAGAATGGTTGACGTCCTTTCAGCGCTACCGGGCAACAGGCTGGAAATGAAGCAAGAGGAAGAAGACGTCGCGGCTCCAGGATCTGGCGGCAACCGTAATACCGGTAACAACCGCAATACCAACAACTGCCGGACTGCGAATGGTCAGCACGGCACACCAAGAAGCAGCATGACTGGTCAAACGCCGCGTGCTGCCACTTCGGTGAAAAGCCGCGGCGGCGGCGGCGGCGGTGCCCCAGCTGAGGAGTTCGATCCATGGGGCCTCCTGGGGGATCTGTTGGACTTTGTGCGCTGGTTGCGTGGTCTGGACATTAAGAGGTGTGTATGTGTGTGTGTGAGAGAGAGAGAAAGACAGAGTTTGAGTGTGTGTGTGTGTTAAAGCGCTACAAACGAAGGGGTGAAGGTGTAGAACATAAGATATGAGGCGTTGGATGCCCAATCGAGGGAAATGTCCCAAACACATAAAGAAATATGTCCCCAACAATCTGAATTACCATACCCAAGTCAAAATACGACAAAATACCCAGACTGTCACCCTGACAAGCGTTCGGCTTCGTCTCCCGCCCTCATGCGGGCTCGTTTCGTTCAATCCCTCCCTCCCGCTGCCCTCATTCCGTTTTGACAGTTTGGAGTCGCGTCCCGATCTGGAGGGCGGTCTGGAGCAGCTGTCCTCCGTTGTAGGGATATGTGACCAGGAGACCCGCCGCCTGCTGGGCAGAGTGGGGGGGACGGTGGCGGGGAACGGTGCGTGAGTCCGTCCGTCCGTCAGTCCATTGCCGGTGAGGAAAAGGGATGCGGGAGAGAGAGAGGGGGGAAGGCATCCATGAAGATCTCATCGTAGACCTGAAGGACGTGAACCTCTGCTGCATGGAGGGATGGATGGAGGGATGGGTACGGCAAATGGGTCAAACGCTCATCTCTCTGCGGTGGACCGGTCGATCAGTGCGTGTATGTGCATGTGTATGTGTGTATGTGTATGTGTGTATGTGTATGTGTGTATGTGGATGTGAATGTGGATGAGGGGGAAAGGGATTTTCATCCGCAAGAAAGCGATAGCGCGCCATAAATTGCCTAGGGGCATCTAGGCGGAAAGGGGACGGCGTTTCCCGATTGTCGGTCAGGGAAGCGAGCAGCGGTCATTCGCGATGCTGATGAACAGGTTAAAAGGTACAAGGGGTAGGTGGGTCCGGAGCAGGGGCCTGGAATGCCGGCGGCTTGTTGGGCTATCGAAGGGGGTGAGAGGCGTACTGTGCTCGTTGCACGTTCTTTTGCTCCACGCAATTTTGTATGTTCCAGATGCCGCTCTGAGTCATGATCGGGGTGATGAACTGCCCGAGCCAAGGACCTGGCCACGCCGTTCTTCATTCGTACAAACAACTCACCCCTCCGTCTGCCTCATAATTCGCCTCGATTGGTTGGTTCGTTGGGGCATAATCCGTTAGGTACCGAACTCGGTTGTTGCTATGATATGCTATCCTAGATATCTGGTCATGACCGTTGTCGTACATAGTGATTGCACACAGAGCACCCAAACGTATTTGCTTATGCACTGATACGTATGGGTTTCTTTGCGGACGTTTGCTGCCGTACTACTTCCGAATGATCTGGTCGTAGATCATATACCGTTATAATCAAGAGTATCTAGGCACGGTCGCACTGCCAACTTAAGGAGCGCATACCAAGTGTTGTTGCTGCTGCTGCTGCTGGATGTATTTGACATCTGCATTGAGATTTTCGCGTTTCGGACGAGACCATGAATGTGCTTTACGAGGCCCTGACGGCCCGAAATCGGAGCAGGGCAATGTGTACGACATGTGTCAATAGTACGTATGGCCGGTCCAGCTCCATATGATTGTTTGAGGTCTGTTTGGTTACATTCCCATGACAGTTAAACTTCATCCCGCGTAGATTGGTTATAGAGGCCGTGGTTAAGGAGTCTCGTTCGTGCTGGGGTTCATGCTGGGGCGAGAGAGATAGGTAATTTGTGACCACCAGAGAAAGCAAACCTCCTCCATTTGAAAGCAAAGCAAACCTCAACACCACCCGGCAAATCACCTCAAGAAAGGTCGCCCACAGCCATCTCTGCCCGCAGCTCCACGGCGCATTGCCCCCCTTTCCCCAGTCCCCAGTCGTTGGTCAGTGGCCACTTTCCACAGCTCACAGCCATTCTCTGACAAGCTGGCGCCCCGACTGTTCCAAACCAATCGGACTCACTCGCTGTGAAAAGACACCGCAAGGATTCGCACGATATGTCCTCTGACGGAGAGACGGGTGAGGGATGTGCGTCCCTCTCTGTACCGCAGCTTGCGAAAGCTGCCAAGCGGTAACATAATCCGTTCCTTGACTCCTTGACTAAAATAATCCTGCAAGCCTACACGACAGCAGCACATAAACCTGCCTTTACGCAAAGGCGAGCATAACTGCTACCGCCGCCATAACCGGTGTGAAACCCACAGCATAACGGGAACCCCACTTCCAATATATTCGCAGGGTCCGCAGCCTCACACTGCATATACTGCCGGTCACCTGAACACCAGCATCCTGTTGCTTTCCTGCACATTGCGCTGGCGTACTAGTCACTCATGCATATCTTTCTCTTAGCTCTTCTATATATCTCACCTAATGCCATTTGTCTTAAGGATAGGCACGCAAGGACGACGCACCTTGACAACCGCCGCCACAGCCGCAACAGCCACCGTCGTCAATGTCTTAGTATAATCTGCCATAACACCAAACGCTAGAGGACACAACTATACACCTGCAGCATAAATGTATAATATACGGCACAGCAGAGTCCAGTACTGCTAACATATTGCCTAGGATGTGGCTGTAGCACCATGCGGCAGCAGGAACCGCATCGGTAGTAGCAGTAGCAGTAATAATAACAGGTGCAGCAGCAGGATCAGGATGTGGTGCAGCAGCACCGAGAAGGTCCAAGAAGGGTCTCAACACGCAAGGCCCAACTGAAGTTACCGCGGTCACCTTTTATGCAGCCCACCAGCGTCAACCCTCCGACCCTTTGTGGCCCCTTGATTTACAGCATCCTCATGACGATACGCGAAAACGTGGATGCTAAATTCCAACCAGTAGTTTAGCCCCTCAGCGCCCTATCGGTTAGCGATAAGATCGATCTCAATTCGATTGAGAGAATCGATTGACTAAGCCGATCAATATCGTATACCAAACACAATGCATCGACACCATGCTTCCAACTGTCGTGAACTCATACCGGACAGAGCCACGTTTTGCACTGAATGCTTTTAATACTTCCGGAGGCCTCATTCCCGCCTCCTCTTGCTATCCAGCCATACCAACACAACGGAGATTCTACGGAATCTCCGTTGTGTTGTAAATCCGTACGTGCAACGTGTCTGTTTGTATAAATACTTCTCCAAATTGGCACCGTGCAAATCTCTTCCTGGCAACGAGGTGTTTATTGGCCGCATGTAACGCAAAGCCATGTCATGCAAGATAGTGCTTCACCAACAGCACCCCTCCCCACGTCTCTCTGACTCTCCCTGGCCCCAAAAGAGGACGAGCCCGTGAATGCCGGGCACATATGACTTCTTGGTTAAGCGACATACAACTTCCCGGCCCCCCTTAAAAGCAGAACGCCACGACAGTCCTTTTTGCACCTTAAGTGGCAACACAGAGGCAACACAAAGTCAGTCAGCAACTCCTTCCCACCGCTGGTTTCACTACCTGTACCAGTCAGCTAGACAAGTGTTAGGAGCCATACGTTGTGGGCATCGGACAGGTGTATATATATATATATATATATATATATATAAATAGCTTAGTCTTCCAGGCCGCCACTTCCGTACACTCACATACACACAGAATGCGCGCCCGTAGTTATAGCCATTCTGCACATAGCCATATGCCCCTAAATTATGCAATCGGAATAATGAGGGCCATGAAACGAAGGCCGGATAGTTTCGCGGGGGAGCGGAGTGGAGTGGAGTGTGGGGATGAGGAAAGCGCAAGATGCACAAAATTATACGCCAGGCCCCGCAAAGTCCCCTATGGCCATTGCGGTTTTCATAGGCGCGAAAAAGATTGGATACCGTACATGATCCGTATCGTAGGATGCAGGATGTAGAATGTGGAAATAGATCGGTCCTTCTTCATGACCAACGTAATGCCGTACATGCTTCCACTGGGTTTCTCTGCAAGACGACCATGACCACCGCTGGCGCCTCCACTCAACCCAACCCCCGCACCTAATGAACGTGAGGTCTATTCATGGGCCCTCATAAAGCGAGAGGGGCTCTGGCGGGAATGGGAATGCTATCGTGTAATGTAATGCGAAGAATCATCTGTGTGGGTCTCTCAGACCCCTCAGAATCGTCGACCGATTGCTGAACCCCATTGCGCCTGAAGGGGAGGGGGGAGGGTAACCGATGCCGATGCCAGGCCGAAGCCAGAGAAGAGCTGATTCGTTGCGGCAGGCCATCCGTGCAATGCCATCCCATACTGCTAACCACCAAATTGCATAAACAAAACTTAACACAAGACAACTTTCCTCTGCCCCTTGTTTCAGAGCCCGAGCAAGCGCTATAATCACCAAGCATAGGCGAGTTCTGATCGCCAGATGACCGCGCGATGACTTCCCTGCGATTTCGCTACATGCATTATCGATTTAAACAACGTTCTTTGCCCGTACATGTTGTACATCACTCGTTCATCAATCTTTGTAATACATATTATATAACTTAGTCGCACAACTATTTATTACCCAGATACTATTATTACCCAGGAGTAACTATGGAATCCGGGAAAACAAATTTCCAACAATATGAGTGCGCTCCCTCCCCTCTCTCTCTCCCTTTCTCTTTCCGTGCTCTCGCTGCTCCCTCCCGCGCGCATTTGCGATGCGTCAAAAAGCAAAGAAACAGAAAATATGCCTACATGCCTCACCCCATATGCCATCAAACCCTTCTCTTCCGCCTTGCCCACAACCTCAACAACGTCCCCACCTAGCCAGCGCATGTGTTTCCCTGCTACCAACGTTCCAGCCCCAGAGGCCCTACGGCCCCGGTCTCCGGAGACATCCTCAACGCCTTCAAACGTCCGCCTGACAAATATTACCAGTTGCTTTCCACTGAGAAAGCTGTCCTCTTTAGTTGCGACGTAGGTCGTAGTAGGTCGTAGTCGTTTGCTCGGCCCAACCACCTAACCGGTACCGTTTGCAACTGATTGGTTGGAATCACCACACCACCATCACCACAGTGTTAGTTAGGTCTGGTGTGAACTGAACTGAATATTTATCCTAACTGAACAACGAACCCTCAACCGAAGCCCAAATTAACTACACCGGGGCCTAGGGGATGTTGTCCGTGATACACCGTACCGTTAGCCAGCAAGTCGCGAGTGTTATTGACGCCACCACCACCACCTGCCCCCGCACCACCACCTGCAGCACCACCACCACGAGGAACGCCGTGGTGGGAGTGAAGGTGGTGATGGTGGTGGTGCAGATGGCCGGGCAACCCGCCGTTACCGCCGCCTGGAGCGGTAGCGGCAGCGATGGCGGCTGCACCGCCCCCAGCACCGGGGGCCCCGGTGGAGGTGAGCGCTCCGGCACTGACGGAAGCCAGTCGGGCCGCCGCCGCGAGGCTGGCGCCGGCGGAGATGGAGGCGAGACGCATCGCGGCGACTGTGACCTGACCCGTGGTTCCGCCGCCGCCGCCGCCGCCACCAAATGGCGGTCCTGCGGCGGCGGTCTCCATATCGGGTATCAGCGCGTTGCTGGGATGACTCAGCCTTCGTCGTTTGGCGTGCAGGGAGGGCGGAAAGGTGGGTGGCGTGATGAACATTCAAAACCTAATGGTTAGGGTTTTAGAGTTTTAGGGTTTTCAACATTTTTTACAAACCCACCAAACGAGCTCTCACCCATCACTCTCACCCTATCAGACGAAGGCGAGAGACCCACAGCACCTAAGAGCACGTCGGTGCACACGTCCGTAATTGATATCGTCGATCAATCACCACGCAACGCCGAAATGCGGCAAAATACGCACACACTTTCAATAATATATATAATAATATTTAGTAATAATTTTAATAAGCTTAAATAAAATATACCGCTTCAGGTGGACTGATCCTGATGCCTCTTACCTCAAGCTGGTACTTCCCGGCACCATCAGCGCTACGTTACTTCGCGCCGCGCCAACGGTCACTGACTTTCGCCGAAGTGACTGAGGCCCCCCGGAAAGTTGCTGCATCAGTAGCTGCTGATCCAAACGGCCGCCGCCACTGCGCATGCTGGTGCTGCCGTCCTCATACGCCATCGACACATCCGAGGATGCTGGGGACTGGCCTTTCGTGGACCGATTATGAAGCAGCTTGTGCAGAAGCCCCGTGAAGCCGTTGCTAATGCTCCGCGACGGTGGCGGCGCGGTGGCCGTGGTGGCCGCGGCGGCGCCGCCGCCGCCACTGCCGATTGATAGATCGCCACTGACAGCACGGAGATTGGTCTGAAATTGGCTGTGACTGCGGCTGTAGCCGCGTGTATGTGGTGAACCGCCGCCGGTATGCGGCGTGGAGACGCCGTCGTCATCACCGACGCTCCCTGTAGGAACCTCCGATAGGAGATTGCCGCGGGAGGCGCCGTGTGCGATGCTGGCAACAGCGGCGGCGGCGGCGGCGGCAATGGCCGCGCTGCCGCCAGCTACGCTGCCGACCCGCGCCATCAAAGGAGCCGTGCCGCCACCATTACCGCCGCCGCCAGCGGCAATGCTTCCGACGCGCGTGAGTGCTGTCGGTAGGCCCGCTGCCGCTGCTGTGGCGGCCGCCGCCGCCTTCGGCGGACCGAACGCGCTGACAGGTCGGGACTTGAAGCTGTGGGGACCGGCACCGCCGCCACTACCGTTACCTCCACCGGCGGCAGACCTGCTGACAGCGTTGAGGAACGACACGACGTCGGTGACCTTCCGCATGCGCGCAAGCATAGGCACGGATGACGCCAACTCCGCCGTCGCAGCGGCGTCGATAGCCCCCGCTGCTGCTGCCGCCGCCGCAGGAGAGATCTTCGAACCTGTAAGGTCGCCGCTGGGGCCAGCGGAAATTGTGCCGCCAGAACCAGATCCCGGCTCCGAAACCTCGTCGTCTGGAGCGATGATAGAGATATTTCGGAGCCGGGATGCACCGCGGCCCGGCGTTGCCGTCGTGCCGCCCTGTGGCGCCGCAGCGGCAGCGCCGCTGCTGCCATTTTCAAGCGCCGCCACCGCCACCGTCGCCACTAAATTTGCCGAGGAGCCCTGCTGCCGTACCTTGCCGCGGCTAACAGACAGTGCATTGTTCCAGGAAGCAGCTGCCGCCGTCGGCGTTGATGAATGGGATATCGGTGTAACCACGCGCTCGGAACCTTCTGTGTCGACGCCATCGGGCTCCGGAGCCGCAACAGACAATTGGGACGCAATGCTGTCCTGCGGAAGCACTCGGTTTCGTAAGGCCCGCGAGCCGCCGCCGCCATGATGCCGAGCGGACGAGAGCATGGTCGTCGCCGACAGTACGGAATGGGATCCAGATCCGGTGGCCGCGGCCGCCGCCACGGCGTCGATGGAGGACCTGACAGGTGATTCCGGCGCCAGCAGAGCGGGAGACCGACCGCCCAAGCTGGGGATGGTGGCATCGGCAGTGGCCACCGCCGAAGCCGCCGCTGCATCGGCGATCCCGCCGCCACTGCCAGCGCCAGAGGCAGCGGCATCTCCGGGCGATGACGGTGGGTGCGACCGCGCGGTGAAGAGTAGCCCAGCCCCGGATGGCGGCTGTACGGACTGTGTCGGCGGGGACATCGCCGTCGCTGCCGTTACCGCTGGCCCCGGCGCCGGCGGCATCATCCTGGTAGTTGGCTTGTCATTGAGAGCGAATTTTACAGAGCGTACCTGGCGTGCTGCACTGCCGGCAGTGCTACTGACGCCGCCGTAGCTGCTGCCGGACGGGGTTACCGCCTCGCCGTTGGTTGTCGGAGCTGCTGAGCTGACGGCCCCGTTGCCGTCGCCACCCAATGCCGCCGACTTGGCAAGCGTTCTCCTGAGCAGGCTTCCGCCGCCGTTGGCCCTGTAAAGCCGTGTCTCGGGCGACGTTGACCCGGCGACGCCGCTGCTACCGCCATCGCTGCCGTCAGGCACCGCACCCGGCGGCAGTACAACCCTCACGGCACCGGCTGCCGGCGTTCTGCCTTCGCCACCGTTGACCCCGGACCCATCCCCGCTACCGCTGCTGCTTCCCACGCCGGCGCCCCCCAGTTCACCGAAGCGTGCACGGCTTCGTACGGCGCCGCTGCCCACCGTCAGACGCGTTCGCAGCCGAGATGCGACTCCCGGGCCAAGGTCCTCATCGCCATCGCCGCCGCCGCCGCCGCCGCCAGCGAGAACTGAGACCACTAAGTCGTTGCCGCCACCGTCACTGCGCAGCAGGTCCTCGTAGTCATCCTCTTCGCCACTGCTGCTAGAGAAGAGCTGGCTGCTATTGCCCTCCCGTAATTCACCATCCTGGTCGTCGTCGTACTCCTCATCGTACTCCTCGTCGTACTCCTCATCGTATTCAGAGCCCGATTCGGAGCCTGACCACTCGGTAAGCGCGCGATTTGCCCGTAAGGTGGCGTTGTAGGCGGAGCGTACCTGATGGGTTGGGAGGCCGACGCTCATGTTTGGAAGCGCACAACTTTACAAAAGCGTTTGGGGATGGTGCCTCGGTGTGTGAAAGGGGACACAGTATAGGGCCCACATGTCTTTGAGCCGACGTATTAACGGTCGCGGACTTGTGTATGGTAGCAGGCAAGGTGTGTGTGCCAGGTACCGTACAACGACTCGAGCACATATATACACGTGCCGCAAGGGGTTTTAGTGGTTGTGTCATCCCCTCCCGTCCTCCCGTCCTCCCCTCCCCTCCCCCTTCCCCTTCCCTCCCCCCCCTTGATGAACACACCACTGCTACATCGCGGAAGAAGTCCACCAGCTCGGGATAGTAGTCAGCGAGTGCTGCGAAGTCCTCACAGTGGAGTTTGTAGAGCTCCACGCACTCGTCAGCGCGGGCAGCCGCAGTGCGCACACCTGAGGGGTGTCCGTGTCCGTGTCCGTGTCCGTGTATGTGTATGTGTGTGTAGGATAGGGGGGTACATCACCCGTGGCCACTAACCTGGCAGTCCCTACCTTCCCCAGTGTTTCGGGGCACCCTCATCCAGTCTCCCATGCCGACTTCTCCGAAATCAGTGGTTTTCCCAGGTTCAGCACCCACCACCAGCATCCAGTGGAATCTGCCGAATCAACTAAGGTGTCAACTCCGCTACTGGTCAGCTCGCAGGTCACTTTAATTGGGGTCATCACCGTCCATCGACATGGGGGCACCCTGCCCTTAACTATAGGGTCTTTGGCCCGCTCTAAGTTGGGGTAGAACCTGGAACTCTAGGGGCATATTAGTCGTGCCATAACAGTCGTGCCTGAACACGGTATATGTGTATGTGTATGTGTATGTGTATGTGTATGTGTATGTGTATGTGTATGTGTATGTGTATGTGTATGTGTATGTGTATGTGTATGTGTATGTAGGTATGTGTATGTATATGTGTATGTGTGTATGTGTATGTGTATGTGTCCGCGTCCGTGTATGTGTATGTGTATGTGTGTATGTGTATTTGTATGTCTGTGTGTCTGTGTCTGTGTCTGTGTCTGTGTATGTGTGTATGTGTGTATTTGTATTTGTATTTGTATGTGTATTTGTATTTGTATTTGTATTTGTATTTGTATTTGTATTTGTATTTGTATTTGTATTTGTATTTGTATTTGTATTTGTATTTGTATTTGTATTTGTATTTGTATTTGTATTTGTATTTGTATTTGTATTTGTATTTGTATTTGTATTTGTATTTGTATTTGTATTTGTATTTGTATTTGTATTTGTATTTGTATTTGTATTTGTATTTGTATTTGTATTTGTATTTGTATTTGTATTTGTATTTGTATTTGTATTTGTATTTGTATTTGTATTTGTATTTGTATTTGTATTTGTATTTGTATTTGTATTTGTATATGTATATGTATGTGTATATGTATATGTATGTGTATGTGTATATGTATGTGTATATGTATGTGTATGTGTATGTGTATGTGTATGTGTATGTGTATGTGTATGTGTATGTGTATGTGTATGTGTATGTGTATGTGTATGTGTATGTGTATGTGTATGTGTATGTGTATGTGTATGTGTATGTGTATGTGTATGTGTATGTGTATGTGTATGTGTATGTGTATGTGTATGTGTATGTGTATGTGTATGTGTATGTGTATGTGTATGTGTATGTGTATGTGTATGTGTATGTGTATGTGTATGTGTATGTGTATGTGTATGTGTATGTGTATGTGTATGTGTATGTGTATGTGTATGTGTATGTGTATGTGTATGTGTATGTGTATGTGTATGTGTATGTGTATGTGTATGTGTATGTGTATGTGTATGTGTATGTGTATGTGTACGTGTATGTGTATGTGTATGTGTATGTGTATGTGTATGTGTATGTGTATGTGCATGTGTATGTGTATGTGAGGGAAGTGAGGTATATATCTACAATTCCCTCTCCACCTTCCACCTCGTCCCCTTGAGTCCCTTCCGCCGATCCCCCCCCCTTCAATCTACCCACATCCCACCACCTGCATCTCCAGCCTGAAACCCGGACGGCCGAGCCTCAGGGCTTTTCGGGCCTTACGGACAGCGACGTACCTAGCTGACCGTCCAGGTACGCCAGGATGCCGAACTCGCCAAAGTGAGAGCCCTGAGCCAGCTTGGTCAGCAGCGCCCCGGTTTCGTCGGAAATCGACACCGTGCCTTTCAGGATGAAGTACACGGCGTCCGCGATATCGCCCACCCTATGCCACCGGCAGACAGAAAGCCGCGGGGGGAGGGCACGGGGCAACAAGCACGGCATGCAAGGGTACGGCAAGCGGTGGCGGTTCAGCTCCGTATTGTGTTTGTACTTGTATTTCTGGATCTTGGATTTCTGTGGATCTTGTTTTTTTGGATTTTGATTACGCATTGGATCCACTTGATAAAATGATGTTATTCAGAAGTTCAATTCATAATTTCGGCATTTAGGGACTGGCACATCTTATTTTTCAGTATTCTCAATCAATATACACAATTACACACACACGCACACACGGACATAAAACTGTATCCCCTATGTATTCCCGAAATCTTCTGTGACTGGTTCCGACATGTGCCATGCAAAACCCATGCATCCCAGGGACAACCCGTGTAAGTACACACATACACACACATACACATACACACATACACACACACATACACATACACATACACATACACATACACATACATATACATATATTCACACCTGAACACAAAATCCCCCGCCACGTGCGTCTCCCGCTGTAGCTTCGAAACCATAGCCCGTACGACAATTGGGGAGCATTCTAGGAAGACAGGCACGGTGGCCACCAGCTCCGCACACAGCTGCAGATTTATGTCGGTCCGCAGCCCCGGGGACAACTCCTGCGAGCAATCGGGGGGTTCATTCATTCATGTTTGCGTACGACATGTTGTACGACGAACTGAGGGAGAAGATCAAGTCCCTGTTGGGAATGGCAGATATGGAACACAGACCACCACTCCCTCCTCTCCACCGCTGCCTAGTAGCTAGACATTCCGTCTCCCTACCTAAGTCCCCTCCCCATTATCGCTACCGCTGCTGCTGCTGCTGCTGCCCCCCCTAGCCGTTAGCTACCAATGGGTCTTTTGGTGTTCCGCCGCCTCCATAAGGCCGGCCGTCATTACAACATAAACAGATGTGAAAGCCCTAATAAGCAATTTTCTGTGACTGGTTTTGGTTGACTAGGATAGGTCCTGACCCAGGTCCATTGCTTGTGTGTCCGCTCAGACGGCCCACCCACCATCAACATGGTCGTGTCGTCCAACACCCGCTTATTGGAGTGGGCGGTGTTGACGTAGGTCATAACGCGGCGGCGGAGGTCCCCCGGGAGGCGGCGGTAGTGGCAGTAGTCGCGCCATATCTGCGGAAAGTGGTTGCAAAGGGGTGGGGTGGGGGTATTCATGTTGGTTGTGTCAGGTTGGGTAGTTGTTAGGTATGTTGGTTGTGTAGTTAGGTAGGTTTTAGGTACGTTGGTTGTGTAGTTATTTAGGGATTCTATGGGCAGGGAGCAGTACAGTGAAGTAAGGTGGTCAGCTGAAGTATTGGAAGAGAAATGGACAATGCATTTGAGGGTCCAAAAGCACACAGGGGTACATCGACCCCAGGAATATCCCCCGGGACGCAGTATTGGCCATAACAGCTATATCAAGAAATTCCGTCACCAGCATGGCGTAGATATAAGTGCGGTGCTGCATTTTGACATTTGAATACGGCATACATACATTTCGTTTGCGTAAACCTTGACCGTTTTCCGCCATCTAAACACAGCACTGTATTACTACACACACACATCCACAGACACACACACACACACACAGACACAGACACAGACACACACAGACTCAAGATTCACAGACTCAAGACTTACAGACATGGACACGTTTACTCATGCCTGTACGTACCTGCAGCTTCTCGACGTACATTTGCCCCGAGCGGTTGAGCGACAGCACTATGGAAGACATGATACCGACCTGGGGATGGGGGTGGGGGTGGGGGTGGGGTGGGCTTGAAGAGGTAACATGTTGGTTTGGAAAAGGGCGTTTTCACGACTAGTAGATATTCATATGGTACTAGGTATTCAGTGACGGACGACGGGAAGGTGGGCTGTGTGGCTGGAAGGTGCATGCCGTATAGCAAGCAGCAAGGCTTGCTCTCCCGTTCCTCATCCTGGGTCCTGGGTCCTGGTTCCGGGGACTTAGGACTTAGGACATGAGGGTGTGACGCCTGGGGCCCAGGCGTGCAGCTCCGTCCCTTGTTATGTAATAATACTCCATGCATGCGGATTGACGGACAATAAAAGTTCCCATTGTCACGTTTTGTCTGAGATCTGCTCAGCCCTCCTCCTCTCCCTCCCCAGCACACAGCCACTGCTGGTTGGCAGCCTCACTTGGCGCCAAGGCGCTCATCCATGTTCTCATGCTTTCAAGAACTCTTACCAAGCTATGGCATCAAGCATTCGTAACCTCTACTATGCTGTCATGTTTTCATCGTGTATCGTGTGTATGTATGTATGTGTGTATATATATATAACATGTGTGTGTGCTGAAAATACATCATTTCATCATATGTTATATCGTTGCGTATGGCTTACCAGAATGGTGTAGAACACCACGCCCACAATATATGAGCAAATGGTGAATACGACCTCGACTGAGCTGCTGGTGGACACCATATCAACGTTGCTGCCCATCACCACCTGACAATACGATCCGGGGTGGGCGGGCGGAGGAGGAGAGGACGGGTAAAGGAAGGGAAGCGAGGAAAGGACAATCCGAAGAGGGCCATGGAACCCTAACAACCAAATCCTGAAGCAGCTCGAATCAGGTGTACGGCCGCGAGGCGTACACCGAAGGTCGCGGGGCAACCAACGGAACGGGGAAGTCACCACATCCAATCCATGCATGCAACTACCGAATTCATGCCCAAATCCAAATCCAAAATCCAAATCGCAGCTAGAATGTAAGACTGGAGCCACGAACCTGTAGAGCACGCAGAAGCGCGAAATTGTACGTGATCCAGGCGCCCTTTCCGTCCAGACCGCCCACCGCCACCCAGCCGTCGATAGGGAAGTTTTCAATGAGCTGCGGAATATACAAACAGACAGACAGTCAGTCAGACAGACAGAGTGAGGAAGAGAGAGAGACGGCGTGAGCTGGAGAGCTACGCGGTGCCGGGTCGGGGGTCCGGGTCCAGGTGTGGCTCCAGCAAGTTTACCGAGAAACATCGATACCTTGAAAATACCTCTAACTACGTACAGGACACATTGCGCATGATGCTCTAATTAAAACTATCGGGGAAGACACACATACACATACACATACACATACACATACACATACATATACACATACATATACACATACAAATACATATACACATACAAATACAAATACAAATACAAATACAAATACAAATACAAATACAAATACAAATACAAATACAAATACAAATACAAATACAAATACAAATACAAATACAAATACAAATACAAATACAAATACAAATACAAATACACATACAAATACAAATACACATACACACATACACACAGACACAGACACAGACACAGACACACAGACATACAAATACACATACACACATACACATACACATACACGGACACGGACACATACACATACACATACACACATACACATACACATACACATACACATGCACATACACATACACATACACATACATACACAGACACATACACACACATACACAGACACAGACACATACGCATACGCATACACATACACATACACATACGCATACACATACACACACATACACATACACATACACATACGCATACACATACGCATACGCATACACATACACACATACACATACACATACACATACACATACACACACACAAACGCACCCCTACCTGCACGTAGTAGCTCATGCAAGCGAAGAGGTGGGTAAAGATCATTGTTGTGCCCATCAGCTTCACCAGGCGCATCATGTGGATGTCGATATCCCAGGTATCCTGGAAGGGGAGAGGGTGGCAGAGAGAAAAGGGGAGCGGGGAAAGAGACGTCAAGAGGGAGAGAGAGCGAGGGAGGGTGAGGGATGGCAAATAGCTAAGACCGGGTACTTAATGATCTGCTGGGAAACACAGGAAATCGGTAACCAGCTCGCACCACCGTGATACTGCGACAGGTGGTTGTGACAAGGTTGGGTGGGACGGAAGGAGGGATGCAGCGAGAGAGGGATGGTGAGAAGTGGAGACCAGAATGGCTCGGTTTCTTGGAGGTTTTTCACCTGCGAAAACGAAAGTACCTGATGTCTGCGAACCCCTATTGGCCATCGCTGCCCCCTAGCCTTAGGCATGTAGTGGCACCGATGAGCTGATGGACCTGCATGCCCCTCACCCCATCACATCGCCATAGCCCCAAACCTCCGCTCTGCCCTATGCACCTCGTATGCATCTCTGGAAGATTTGTAGCAATATCCTGGAAGGAGTTTTGGAGGGATTGACTCTGCACCCCTATATGTCTGTGTATGTCCTTTCGTACACCGTATACATATATGTATATATTTATACATATATATGTGTGTGTCTGTGTGTGTATGACCCTATTTCGTACGCCGTACCTGCCACTTGCTGAGGTACTGCAGCAACCGCGGCAACGTTGCCAGAGGCAGCAGAGACCACAGCCTTAACATGAGAGCGTCTCGTACGGAGCAGTGACCGCCGCCCTCCAGGCCTTCGCCGACCGGCACACCCGCTTCCACAGAACCGCACACGAGTACGGCAATCAACGCGTAGGGCAGGGCACCAATGATGTCCAGGAGTAGGTATGTACGACAGTAACGGTTCCGTACCTTGACCGCATCCATAACTATCATGCCGTCCTCATCGTACCCTGCGGGGGCGACGGACAGTAACCAAAAGGCGCCAAAGGAGCGCAGAATTACACCCATCGGGATCTCTGACGGGCACATGGGCCTTATGCACACCAACATGCTTAAGTTGCACACTCACCTGTCATGAAGTTGCATACCACGTGCGCCGTCCAAGAGATGCTGCAGGTCAGGCAGGCTATGAGGTACGGCAGTGCCGTACGGGATGTTGTGAAGGCGATCTGCGGTAGCGAGGCCGGCGCCCGGGGTCATGGGACAGGGCCGAAGGGGGGGAGGGAAGAGAGAGTGGGGGCCGCCATCACTTGGCAGGTCGAATAAGCTTCTGCGGCATCTATGTGTTAAGGTGCCTGGGATGAGTATCCAAGCGATTCGCAATTAGCATGATAGGAGACAGGTATGGGATGTAGAAAGGCAGATTCCAGAATCCAGAATCCAGAATCCAAAACCCGGAAGCTGCACAGCGTGTTGATTAGAGAGCGGCGATAAGCCGTATCGTTCCCTTCCCCATACTACAACCGCCGCGCCGAAACCAGGTGATAATCATTTCCCGCAACGCGACTCTTTTTAACTGTATCCTGATTTGCTCCTGACCTATTCTCTTGTGTTGTTTCCCTTCACCAGTACCGCAACATGTCCTTCATCTTGCTACCATCGCTACCACCATGCCCATCGCCCCCCCTCTCCCCCTCCCCCTCCCCCTCACCTGTAGAGGCATCACTGCTGACATGAGCAGCGCCGCCACCACCCACAGCATATCCAGCCGCATGCGAAACGTCGAATACGGGTGCAACCACACCTGAAAGCAATCAGGATTGCATGGTCAGGATTGAACGGTCAGAATTGCATAGTCATATATATACACTGAGGGAGTGCGTGTGCCTCTTTCGATGTGAGCTTTCCACATGAATACCATCACATGAACATGTAGACGCCATCTAAACCCCAACCCCTAAGTTTTCTCCTCGACAAGAAATTTGAAGAAGTGCGTACAAATGCATGCAATCAAATGCAAGCAATCAAGCAACGAGGAGGGAAGGCACCGTCACATGCATCTGGGAAGAGCCTATGTAGAGGTGTTACACATACATCTGCATCCACGCACACGCACATATCCTCCTCCTCCTCCTCCTCCTCCCCCTCCTCCTCCTCCCCCTCCTTCTCCTCCTCCTCCTCCTCATCATCATCATTATCATCATCCTCCCCCTCCTCCTCCTCCTCCTCCTCCTCCCCCTCCTCCTCCCCCTCCTCCTCCTCCTCCTCCTCATAGATGACGCGAACTCCGCCCCACCCCCGTAGTACACCTCGTACCTTGAGCGTGCCTGTGTCACCGAAATCTCCGCCCCCTGCAACCTTCGTGTACGCACTGCCAAAGATCCGCAGCATGTAGCTATCTGCACCCGCGTCCTGCCGACGCAGCCGCGCCTCCTCGAGCCCCTCCTCATCCGCCAGCGCGCCGGTGCCGTCCCCGGCAGCCGCCGCCGCCGCCGCCTTTTGCCGCTGCAGCTGCGCGTGCGCCTCCCGAACCATCGCCATGGTGGGGCCCCGGGCGGCGGCATCCGCGCCGCCAGTCGCTGCCAGATCCGCCTTGCCGCCGGTGGAGTCAGCGAGATCATCGGCGGCGACCAGTTTGGCCAGTGCCGTTGCCTTCAGGTCGCCGTCTGCGTCAGCGTCATTGGTGACGTCGTTGGTGCCATCGTCATCGTCATCGTCTGCAACCCCGACCCCAACGCCGAAGCCGCCCATACCGGCACCGCCACCGCCGGCGGAGGCGGCGACGTTGGCGACATTGCGGTTGTAGTCCCCTCGGCCTCTACGAAAACGAAATCAATACATGGAGATGGCGCAGCGTTCCTTGGTTTCGGAACCAAACAATAGGAAAAAGGGACTAAACTTCCCCACAGGATCTACGTCTCGTTTACGTCCGGACCCCCCTGCCCTCGCATTCCACGACGCATCTAATCTCCCGGGCAAGTTCCGTTTTCCTTCCCGTACTGTCGTCCAGCGCTCCCCCTACTAGCATTATGCCGTTTCATGAAATGCCCAAAAACGGAGGGTGCCTCATCATAGGAATACGCCTGATGGCTTGAACGTAGGCCACCCAAAACGCGCTGTCAACCCACAGTGTATGTGTGACCAGGCTTTCCTCCCGCCACCGTGAAGCCCCTCTCATTCTCGCCCACTGTCCCCCTTTCCTTCTTGACGTTCTAACACCTCACTATGTTTGTCCTAAAACATCCGTCTGTTAGGATATATGCGCCCGGCGCTATCTCACCGCATTATATGACTTCTTCGTCTTTCCCATACATGTAAGATGCACATGTGTGTGTTTTTGTGTCAATCATTCTCCACACTACCCCCCTCCCCCTTTCCTCTTCTCAGCCTCTCGGTTCGTATCCATGTCCCCTGCCGCTGTCCTCCCTACCTTTGAACGCCTGTCCCAGGCCAACCTCCAGCTCCAGCGCCAGGCCCGATTCCAGTCGTCGACTTCTCTCCTTCTATGGAGTTGCTTTTTCGAGTCGTCGTGGAGCGGTTAAAGGAGTTGCTGGAGTGAGTTGAGCGGCTCTGTCCCCGGCTATCCACCGGCGCGCTTCCCTCGGATGCCGGATAGTACCCCGGCTCCGACAGAATTGGACGCCCAATACGAGTGGTGTGCATGTGCTGATTGTGTTGCTGCTGGTACTGGTGGTGGTTTCGGAAAGTGGTTTCGGAACGGAGCCGGGCCGACGGCAGCCGCGCGGCGTGGCGGGCCTGTGGCGCCAACGCCAGCGCCGACGCCGACGCCGACGGCTCGTCACTAAAATCCGACACATCGCTAATATCGGAGATCGTGCTCAAATCATCGGAATCTGGATCTGAGATTCTGCGGCGTGATCTCGTGGATCGCGTGGATTTGGAGGAGCTGGGACGAGGTGCGCCAAAGCTACGAGTGCTCCGTACACTTCGCGCGGCGGAGACTGGTCGTACGCCGTCGTACTGTTGTTGCTGCTGTAGATGCTGATGCCGGTGGTGATGTGAGTGCGGGTCAGGGTACTCATCGGAAACAGAACGTCGAGAAGCGGCGGTACTTGGCCGTTGATGGGCGGTTGACGGACGTGAAGTTAATGGCCGCGAGGTTGATGGGCGCGATGTTGACAGTCGTGATTTGGTGGTTGAAATGCCGGACCGTGCGGAGGAGGCCGTCATGGGGCGTGATCTACGAAGGGAAAGGCAGGTAAAATTTGGATTTGAGGTCCGTAAATCCGATAATGCTTATACGTAGGAAGGGTGTGGAAAAGGAGGGTACAAGGGGAAGGGAAGGGAAGGGAGAGAAACGTTACGCTTATATACATTAAACTTGTTAGTATTCCTTGATATACATAAGGGACGCGAATAAAAAGCGACGAAGGTGAAGGTGAAGTAGGAAAAAGGGAGGGCGACGTGGGGTTCGGCAGTGTTAGAAGTCTCCAGACCACACAATCATCATGAAGACGACAACAACGAAACCACTTTAATGAGGCCACTAAAACCATCTGCCAGCGAACGCCAATAAGTTAAGGGTGTCGGTGAGAATGCAGAACCTGTGATGACTTCTCTCCCCGTGATGTCTCTCCGCCATGTCTGGGATACCATCATGTTACCAAGCCGCCGTGGGCTGTTGCGCCCGAATTCCGGTCCGGTGCTGATCACCGATCACTCACCTGGCCGCCGCGCCTGCCAACATAGAGCTAGAACGCGGATGCAAGGACCGCCGAAGCTCCTCCAAGTCGCTGTCGTCACTGCCCATATCGCTGCCGCCGCCGCCGCCACCTCCGTCGTTCAAGCTGTCGGTGCGGCGCTCGCCATGGTAAGCGCGCCGAGGAGGTGGTCTTACAACCATGACGTCCATGATCACCTTACGGCCATCCTGCGCGCTGCCTACGACAGCCGCCGCGCGTGACAATTGAGCAATCGTACCCACGCCACCACTGGCGCTATTGCCGCCGCCGCCGCCACCATCACCGCCGCCGCCGCCGCCCACTGCACCATCATTGGTCCTAGCACCCCTACGAGAACTTGAGGAAATAGTTCGGCCAAGTCCTGCGCGGAGAGACCGCAGCGTGGCAACCTGCTCGCCATCGGGGTCGCCACTGGTGTAGGCGGCGACGGCACTGGCGTCAACGTTACTTTGAGTGACGTGCCTCCGTCGGCTGGTGCCGCCAAGGTGGCGGCGGCTTACTGCAGAGGCGGGCCGCGATGTGGTGGATCGTGCGGAAGAGGCTCGCCGCTGCGCAGCCCGACGCCGCACCGCCTCTTCTTCCATGTCGCCCTCAGCCATCGCCCCAGTCGCCGACACAACCGCTGACACATCGCCAAGAGTGTCAGCCTCAGTGGGGTCTTGATTACGTGCAGACTGCGGCGGCACTCGGGAGGGGACATAGACATGCCGCCCGTGCCCTGACGGGTCGTCCGCGTCGCCGTTGTCGCAGCTGTCACCGCTACCGGGATGAACATCCGCAGCAAAGGTAGCGCGACGTGGACCGGTTTTTTGCCCCGCCATGACGATGTTACCAGGCGGCGGCGGCAAGACATTCACATCACGGTTTTCGTCTGCCGCTTGCAGAGCCTCGTGAGAGTCGAGCCCTAGGGCATTAAGCAAGCCTGGAGCCGCAGCTTCCGCCACTAATGACGTCACTGCCTGTTCTTCTAGTACTTCCGCCGTAAACGCGACAACAGGGCTCTGACGCGTGGTCCCGGGCTTTCCGGTGCCACTTGCCTCGTCTTCCTTGTCTGGGAGCCCCGCCGTCGGCGGCGAAGTCGGCCCTGCTTCTCCGCTGGCATGTACGAGCGCCTGATCCTCACGGCGCTGATGCGGCTCTGCCACAATGTGCGCTGGGGAGCTTGGACGCGACTGCGGCCGCGTACGTTCAGAATTGGCGGTAGCTGACCGTGACGTCAGCGCCAGGTCAACAGCACCATCAGCACCATCAGCAGCGGCGGCGGCAGCCTCTGCTCCTTGCGATGCGCTGCTTCGAGCACTACCATACCAGGGTGCCTCCCGCTCCTTCGCCGCCGGCGGCAGCGGCTCGGCTGGTGCACGAGCGTGAAACCCTGACCCGTTAGGACGGCCGTACAGGGGATCGCCCCTGTCCTCGGCGGCTGTGGCTCCCAATGGCTCAACTGGAGTAGCACCAGGCTGTAGCTGTAGCGGCTGCCGAATCGCCCCTACATAATCGCCGGCGGCGGGGAACTCCAGTGACTCCATTTCAATGCAGGTTCCTGGGCATAAAAGGGAAATATCCGTCCCCTCGTCGAAATCACCACCGATTGTGTTAGCAACAGCGCTGGTGACGCCCACAGGTAGCTCTGCCTCGTATGAGGCCAATGTGGGCCATGCCTCTAACGTTCTCCCTTTATCCACGACGATGGAGCAATCCACTGCCACGGCATGGACTGTCGTGTCGCCCCCCGGCGGCGGCGGCGGCGGCGGTGAATCCGGCAGCAGCGTTCCGACATCGGCAGCAGCAACGGAGACAGGAGTGGACACCGCGTCGTGTTCGGGTAGAGTAGGCAGTGAGGCGAGTAAAGAGGAGGAGGAGGAGGGGGAGGGGGAGGGGGAGACGCGAGGGGCTGTGATGCCGCTAGATGTCAGCTCCTCTCGGGGTGTGTCATGGACAGAGCCCAGTAACGTTGACTGCCGCCGTTGTGGTTGTGGCTGTTGCGGTTGTTGCGGTTGTTGTGGTTGTTGTGGTTGAGATTGCTCCTGCACGCCCTGCTGTTGATCTCGCAATTGCGACAATTTCTCCGCAACACGTGGAGGTGGTGGTGGTGGAGGACCTCCTAGGACTGCCAATGGAGCAACAATCTCAGGCTGTGGCGACGGCGCCGCCGCCACCGGGGCAGCAGCCGGGGCCGGCGCTTCGGGGATCTTTTGCTGCTGCTGCTGCGGCGGCGGCGTTTCTATGGACCCTGAGCCCTGGTGCGGCGGCGACGGCGGGTAAACTTGGCCGTACTGTTGCCGTAGCTGCTGTAGGTGCAGATGTAGTAAGTGTGGTGAGGTCCCCGGCACCTCCGGCGCCACTACAGACGGCATTGCACTGGCACTAGCCGGGATGGACCCTTGGGTCATCGAACCATAGTTCAGCGGGCTCCCACTGATGTCCGACAGCTGGCTCGCCCGCCGTACCGTGGCGGACGGGCGCCGATTGGCGACAATGCGGATACCGTCACCAGTTTCGGAAGTCCTGACGCTCCCGATGGGGTACGGCATTGTCCAGCTGCCGTTGCCGCCAGCGGCACTTGCGCCACCGATGTTAGCGGTAGCTGACGGAGGCCGACCAAGCACCAAAATGGCCCCGGCAGCGTCTGAGATGCGTCGTACACGTTCCGGAATATACTCCCGGCCGCCTGTCAATCCTGTCACCACCGTTGCCGGTTGCGCCGCCGCCACCACTAACCCTGGCAACGCCGTGCCATGCCCTTGATCTTGCACGCATACTGTCGTCACGGATCCCAGTGACGGCGGCGGGAAAGACGACTTCTTGTCTGGCCCTACAGGTGGTGACGAGTTTGCAGGAGGGATTGGAGACGGGCTTTGTAGCGCCGGTGTCGGCGATGCCAGCGGGAGCTGGGAAGGTACTGCAAGTTGTACAGCTGGCACTGCTGCTATCATGGCGGCTGATGGCAGTGAGCCTGGCACGGCGCCAGAAGTGCTGGCCGCCTCCCTGGCGGCCTCAATCGCCGCCGCTGCTGTTTCCCGCCACGCGTCATCGCCATGCAAATTGGTCGTATGCAGCGCAAGGGCCGCGGCGGTAAGAGGTATGGGATTGGAACTGACGGATTCGGTAGCAGTCGCCGCCGCCGCGCCGGCAGCGGTAAGCAGGTGTAGCGGCGTCACGGTCGCCGCCAGCAATGAATCTTGATCCCGAACACCTTGTGCTATTAGCGGCGCCGCGGCTGGCTGTATCACCGCTGCAGCCGCAGGCAGAGCCGGCACACGTGAAGAGCCCAACCGCGCCTTCAGCGGCGGTTGCCGCGACACGCTAGCAGCTGCTGCACCCAAACCAGGCGACGTCCCCGGGCCCCCGGGGGCATCTGTGCCCGAGTAAGGCTGCGGTTGTGATTGTGTTATCGTCGTCGTCGTCTTCATCGGTGGCGGCGGCGGCGGCGACGTTGGACGCCGACGGCGATGGTGGTGCGGGCTCTGCACGGCTGTGCCATTGCCCCCGCCAACGAGCGCAGAACTTGCAATATTTCCAGCGCCGTTAGTTTTACGACTGGCTCGTGGCAAGGGCGGCATACCGCCAGCCAGAGGATCCGCTGAAATAGCCGCTGAAGGTGTACCGGACGCCACGCCATGGGTAGCCATCGCAGGGCTGCCAGGGCGCAGTCGGTATTGGATGCAGTGGGGGGCCATGCGGGAGTCGGTGAACTGACTGTTGGATCAAGAATACATATTATATAAAAACAAACAAATAAATAAATAATAAAAATAATAAACAAACAAAAAAAATATATATATACACATACTTCTTGACCTGACTGTTCTAATTTTAGTAAGGTTTGGAATTACAGTGTGCAAGGGAAGAGCAGTGGCTGGCACAACAACAGTAAACAGACAAGCGAACCGCATATGCGTTATAGCTTTCCCAAGACGGCCTACGGCTCTATCGGTGTATAAGAGGAATGGAGCTCAGGGCCATGACCTACCTCGGCAGCCGTACCATCCCGTCCGTTCCTGCAGCCCCCGCTGCGTTTGACTGCGACACGCGCTTCTGTCGCGGCATTGGAGAAGCGCCGCCGCCACCGCCACCGCCGCCGCCGCCAGTACCACTGACTCGATACTGGTGTTGTTGCTGCGGGGTTTGCTGCACTTGCGGCAGAAGAAGCGGCAGCTCGGAGGGGCCGTTGGGGAGCGTGGGCTCCGCTCCCGCCGTGGCCGCGGTGCTGCCGCCGCTGCGGCCGTATGGTGGCGGAACGGCAACGGGCGCATCAACCATGGGCGATGCCCGTGTTGGCCGAGACCTTGTGGACACAAAATGGACGCCGCCGGTTCCCTGATGAGTGGCGGCATGTGACGGTCCGAGGGAGGAGTTCGAGCTTTATTTTCATATTTTTCATTAATGCCGCATTCCATAGGATCTGAGGCGCCAGCTCGGCCCGGTGCACAATCGGCAACTATGTAGTGCGCGGCCGGGGCCGGGGCCGGGGCCGGGGCCGGGGGCGATCCCGCCGGGGGATGGGGAAGACGTATCCATGGATGGTTGACCATCGGTGGTGACAGACACACCGTGGGCGACTCCCAATGCCGCTGCGGTGCTGTCCCAAACTCCAACTTACTGACCTTAGCATGTGCTGTCTGGTGTAAGCTAAGGGTAACTAGTGCGTCCGAGGTTAAGGAAAGCAAAGGGGTTTTCCAAACTGTTTCCCCCATCTAACCGTCCAGTTTCCCTGCCAGTGCCTTCGCAGGCACTCTCAACCCTCCGCCACCGCAAACGACGATGGCATTGCACTTGCCGCATCATCTTCTTTACATTATGCACATTCCACTCTATACGCACACTCACCATGCGATTGTCGACGGCGCCAGGACCACTTCCACGTGGCCCGTGCCTGTATGGTTGGTTGCCCCCCTGTCCCATGGCCGATCCCTCACCCGTCCCGGGCGCCACCTGCTGTTGTTGCTGCGGCGGTATGGTTGTTAAGCCCGTGGCGGAACGCCGTTGTGTGGAAGCCGGCTGCCGGAGACCTTCCGGGACGTTGCCGCCGCTGCCGGGCCGTCTCGGGCTGTCGACACCCGATGTAATCGCCGGCATCTGGCTGAGCAGCTGGTCATACTGCCGCTGCGCAACTGCTACACTGAGAGGGAGAACGACCCCTCTCGGTCGTGCAGATGGTCCTGTAGCCGTAGTGGCGGCAGCAGCTGCGTAACCTGAAGCGCTCTCCTTAGCGCCCCGCCGGGGATTCGTGGCGGGTGAAGCCGATGCCTCCCCATTTGCACCAGCTTGCGACGTCCGCAAGCCCTCAACATGCCCTGCTTGTGAGTTCCCGTCCGCTGCTGCTTGAAGCTCTGCAAGGAGCTGCTCCCGGGCAGCCCTCCAGGACAGGGCTTCCATCGAGCAAAAATAAGCTGTCCTGACGTTGGCCCTTATGAGAGCACTCCATGAGATTTATACTTATATATTACATCTCCATATGTTCTGATTCTGCAAAGATATCGTTCCCGGCGAGTGCCTACACTATCCATGGCTGGCCCATAAGCATCAAGAGTCAAAAATAATAAACGTCAATCAATCTTATTTGAAATGTCACGGGCTATAAAACAAGTAATGTAATACATCCGCGCGCTGTCCAGTTGCCTAGCTCTATCTTAAGGAAACCGACTTCATACGCATGTGCCTCACGGTCAGTACTTCATGAGGTTATAACTCAATTAAACTGTATGGCATATGTCATTTGCGAAAGCTTGGATGATCACTACGCTTTAGTTGTACGTCGGGTACCAGTACATCCTTTTGAACATGAACAGCTGCATTTCCGTGCCTGGAACAGCGACAATGAATAGGTGACTTCATATCAATTGGGGATGTTTGGAAACTTCGCATGATCATAGTGGCGTCAATATGGACTGTTTAGCTGAACAATTACAACAGGGAGGGAAATACCGAGCGGAGCACTTACAATTTTACGCATGATCAGATTGCTTTTAGCCATGTCCGTGGCAAAGCTTGTCTTGTGTATCCTCGTGCTGGCGGCAAGCTGTAGCGTTGTTTCCGCAGCTAGCTCAAGAGTGGCTAGCTCCAAAGCTACCCGGCGTGCGCGCCCTATCGAAGGCCCTTTCATTATATCAACACATTTTCCAGATATCTTCCTTGGAGATGAACATGTGAACAACCCTGCGCAACAAGCAGCGCTGCGCATTAGGCTTAACAAGCTATTGGATACCGTAGAGGCGCACTACAGCGGCGCGCTTCGTCGGGTTCATGAACTGCATGATCCAAAAGTGGCGATGATTCTGCAGGTTCGTACGTCAGGCGCGAAGATAGACGGCGCACAAACAGCAGGCGGGCGGTAAACCCTGCCCGCATGTATTTCCGCGCGCGACTACCTTCGCTCTGTGATCACACTCACACATGATACCTTACGTCTCAGACGACATCTGTGTTGTGACGCGTTTCTCCCCATCACAGGGGCGTTCGGCCTTCTTCACCCAAACCCTTCCATCTCCTCACCTAATCCCTGAACCTCCCCGATGCCCACGCGACTCCGTATCCGCTTTCTTGAATATTTCAGCCAATCTTGCGCAGGACCCAAATGATCTTTGGCAGAATTCGCACACTTATGCTGTCCCTTGCCTCCTCTGTTGGACTCTATGCCAGGCATCCCGCATCAGCACATCCCTTACCACCGCCATGTTGCATCACCACAATATCCGTGGGTTCCTGCCAGCGACCCCATGCCTTCCTGAACGTCACATCTCCCTTTCTCTCCACATGTTTTGTAAATCAGGCTAATTGTTTCTATTCTAGGCCCTCTCCCTCTCTCCCTCCCTCCCCCTCCCTCTCCTCTTTCCCTCCCCCCTCGCTCCTTTCTCCTCCTTCCCTCTCCTCCTCTACCTCTTCTTGTTATCCTCAACCCATTCCCCAGGACCTTTTGCTACTGGCCGGCGAGCACCCGACCATTGGCAGCCGGCATCTCACTGCTGCTGATGCTGCTGTCGATCGCCAAGTCGATGAAGCCGCAAACATCACCTCAGCCGCAGACATTAATGTTGACCGGCGCCGCAGCCAAGAGGTAACGTACACGGCTCCTCAGCGGCTCCGCACGAAGCTGTCCTCACTGCATTCGCCGCGCTCTCTTGAAGACTGGTCCCAGCAGATCGGGGCGCGGTTAGGGCAGCTGCCCGCCGGGATGTCGTTTCCGGTGCTGCGGCGGCTCCTGACCGCGGTGGTGGTGCGCTCGTGGCTGGATGGGACCGGCAAGCGCTTCACGGATGCGGAGGAAGAGGCTGTCAGCGGCTTGTTTGTGCAGGTAAGGGTGCGGAGCGGAGCAAAGGAGACAGATAAAGTTACACACACACACACACAGATAAGGGAATGCAGGAGGGAAGGGAGGAAAACTGCTGCGCACACATTGCAAACACACACACACACTGTGCGGTGGGAACGCAGCCGCATGCGTGCAGCCGCACGTGTGGGTGTGAAAGGAAGGCGGAGAAGGTCCATGGGGCCGCGGTTAGCCGTGGCTGAGGAAGTGTGCTGTGTTGTGTCTGCTTGTAATGAACGGGAGTTGCGGAGAGTAGCGGCCGCTGTGAAGAGGAAGGAATAGAGAAGGCGAACACGTGGGCAGCAGAGCATAGGGTGGTAAGGAAGGCAAGCTTCTCTTAGCGAACGAGGGATCGCTATGAACTCCGCGCTGGCTGCTTACCGGTGTAGAAGTTGGGTCTCCGAAGGAAGAGAGGAAAGAGACGTCAAGAGGGAGGGAGTGGGGAGGGAGGGAGGGGGGAGGGAGGGAGGGGGGAAGAGGCGAAAGCGAATAGCTAAGACCGGGTACTTAATGCACTGCTGGGAAACACAGGAAATCGGTAACCACCATCATGATTGGGAAATGGTTAGTGATTATGTAACGGGCAGTGTCTTGGGTTTCTTCAGACCGCATCATCAATCGCCCCACCCACCCACCTGACACCCACCCATGCAACTCCGACATTTAAAATTATGGATCTGTTATGTTCGTTGCGTTGAGACTCGTTTTCGCCGTTCTTCTCTTCACTCCGCAGCTCTACATGCTGCACCGGCGGGGCGTCTTTAACCGGGGCATCATGGATCACCAGCACGGTGAGCTGCATATGTACATGTGTGTCTGTGACTGTATGTGTCTGTGTCTGTATGTGTTTCTGTGTGTTTCTGTGTCTGTGTGTGTATATATATATATATGTGAGTGTGTGTGTGACTGTATGAATCTGTATGTGTATGTATGTGAATGTATGAGGGGGAGATTGTCGGCTGGGGGCGGTAGGGTGGAGTATATGAGGCCAGGTGCACTCACTGACCTCGTGTGGCGACTGCCTGTTCCAGGCGATTGCCACATGTAGGTCCGTACCGCGTTCACTTCTCCATGTGCATGTGCGTATAGATGTAGGTGCTCTTCACAAACACGAACTGCAGCGCCCGCTTTAAACCGAGTGATGGGTCCTGGGATGGCCCCCGGCTGGGCCCCACCACCCTCCGTGGCATTAGGCTGTCCTGGATGCATATGGTTTCGGAAGACATGGTCAGCTGGCCGCGTGCTTATAGGAAAGATCAGGCGAGGCGCGGCTTAGTCCTTAACAGCATCAAACGAATCAGCCCTTGTCTAAGCCGTGCGTCGCCTGCTAAGGACTATGCTGTTAAGGACTAAGGCGCAAGAGTTACACCGTGTATGTATGTGTGTGTGTGTTTTGCCGTGTGCGCTCTTTCTCTCCCCCGCAGTTTCCAAGAGCGGGGGGACAAGCTGGTGTCATGCAGCCCGTAAGTGGGAGTTGTTGAAAGCAGAAGGCGGAAGGAATTCCGTCTTCTACATCCCCCATGTTTGCTCTTATTTTCCTTTGTGCCGATTCCTTCATTTTTAGACGCGACCTAGCTGATCCATGCGCGTATGGGGTGACATGTCCGTCATGTCCGCATGCGCTGCTTTATGCAGCCCTGGCTTTCAAGTACGAGTAACTGCGCTCTCCCCAGTCCGCCACCATTCCTGATGCGCAGTTTCGTCTTCTTTCCCGACTCGTTTATTGACATTAATAATAATAATAATAATAATAATAATAATAATAATAATAATAATAATAATAATAATAATAATAATAATAATAATAATAATAATAATAATAATAATAATAATAATAATAATAATAATAATAATAATAATAATAATAATAATAATAACAACAACAATAATAATAACAACAATAATAATAATAATAATAATAATAATAATAATAATAATAATAACAACAACAACAACAACAACAACAACAATAATAATAATAATAATAATAATAATAATAATAATAATAATAATAATAATAATAATAATAATAATAATAATAATAATAATAATAATAATAACAACAACAACAACAACAACAACAATAATAATAATAATAATAATAATAATAATAATAATAATAATAATAATAATAATAATAATAATAATAATAATAATAATAATAATAATAATAATAATAATAATAATAATAATAATAATAATAATAATAATAATAATAATAACAACAACAATAACAATAATAACAATAACAATGAATAATAAAATAATAAATGATAATAATAGTAACATGAAATGTATTTTATGATAAACTTAAGGCTAACTAAATAACCATCAAATGAATAATGGAGTAATAGTAATAGTAATAGTAATACTATTTGTAGGAGGAGATGGTTTGATCCTGATTGTTGTTTCTGCCACTTTCTTCATCCGCAGAGCTGAACGGCTGCACCACAATGCGGTTCGACAAGTTCTACGTGTGCGGTGTGAGCTCCTTCGAGGACAAAGTTCGTTGGGTGGATGGAGCGGCACATACGAAGCTGACGGGGGGCGAGCCCTCGCGGTGAGGGCAAAGGGAATGGGTCGGTGTGCGTGTGTGTATTGGAGTGTATGGTTGTGTGTATATGCTACAAACGTTTTGCATAAAATGTGAAACAAAATGTGACCGGCACTCCTGAGTCGTCCCTCCGTTCCCTTTGGGCAAAACCCCACCAGCTGGGCGCTACACGGTGTCTTCCGCTCCGAAACCGCACCGGGCTGTGCCAGCCGGGCCGCCCAGATGCGAGCGCACCGCTGGACATATTACAGGTACGGGATCCAGGGAACACACACCGGGAGCATGCGCAAAGGCCGTGGCCGATATCGGTGTCTTCACTCGCCGCTGGCCGCCTGCCGCCGCATCGTATCACCCGTACACCCATCACCACATGTAACCACGTGAACTACGTGAAAGTAACTAATATAATGAAGTGATTAAGATCATATTCATCGTCCGTAAGCGAGTTCCTGTGACCCATGGGTCCGGTGTCTGACATAAACCCCCTTCCCACCAACCCCACCAACCCCAATCTTCCACCAGCAACGAGTACACTCTGACGGGGGGCCAGCAGTCCATGTCCGATGTGGAGGTCTGCAGCAAGCAGTTCGTGACTTCCATATTGTTCAGGTGAGCTCCTTGACCCATTCGGACGCTGCAGTGCCGGGTGGGGTGGGGCCGCGAGAGAATGTGTATTAGAGAACCATATGTAGACCCAGAGGCCAGAGGCTTCAGCGAAGAAACCGACCAACAGTTGAGACGTACCGGAAGTCGACAGCGCCTGCCTTACCCGTGCGTCCGTTGCTTTCCGTATCCGCACGGTGTGTGGTGCGCTCTTAAGAGGGCTGCTCATAATCATAATATTAATCATAATATTATTAGTATATATTATTGTATATTTTATATAATAATAATAATAATAATAAGATGATGATGATGATGATGATGATTACACCGCAACTACAATCGTCGCACTATCGCCTCAGGTGGCTTACCCAGTTGCATCATGATGGTGGTTACCGATTTCCTGTGTTTCCCAGCCGAGCATTAAGTACCCGGTCTTAGCTATTTGCCATCCCTCACCCTCCCTCCCTCCCCTCTCTCTGCCTCTTGACGCCTCTTTCCCCTCTCCCCCCTGTCCCTCCCCCCACCCCCAGGAACCCCCTCCAACGAATCGTCTCCCACCTGCGTTTCCTTCTTCTGCATTACAAGCGCTTCATGGAGGCTCAGATGAAAGGCGGCACTGGGGCGGACTTCTTCAAGACGTACGCAAATGCCAATGCCACATTCTGGTCTAATGTGGCGCCGGCGGTAACAGATAACTACTTTGCCAGGTAGGTGGTAGTTGTACCAGGTCGTTATACCAGTTATGGTCGTATGCGAGGCGGATGGGGCAGGGGAATAAGGGAGAAGGGTCGGAGACGTATATGCCGTACAGGAAGGACCTGGCTACTGGTTATCGTACTCTGCACATAGTTGCAGGTCTGCTTTAAATCTGTTGCAGACTGCACGCATGACTGGGCCGGCACTGCCACTTATCACCTCCTGATGCCCCCCAATCCCCTAACCCAACCTTTACGCACACACACATACACATACACACGACACACATGGACACATGTCCCAGGTCCTCTGCTATGTCGTCGTACAGGAGTACTTGTACTTGTGTGTCGTGCAATGTAGGACGCTGCTTGGCGAAGCCACCTGGCACGCGCCTGTGGGAGACGTGTCCGTCGAGAAGCATCTGTCAGCGGCGCGGCTCGTTCTGATGCAATTCGATATTGTCGTACCGCTTGAGGCGCCGCCAGCAATGACATCGTGGCTGCTGACCTTCGGAGTGGGCTGGCCGGTGTCGTACACAGATGCAAGTGCCCTGCGAGGGGTCGGAATATGTGATCCACAAACACATTCGTAAATCTGGGAACCCGCGCCTTTGTAATGGAAACCGTTTACCGACTGTTGTACGACGCTCCTGAGGGAACGTTTGTCTCAATTGTAATAGTCCTCGTTAGGATCGTCCAGGAACGCTAACCCTTCCCCTCTTCCCCGCCCTCTTCCCCGCACCCAGGTACACGATAAGAACATCTCGGCGCTCCAGGAGATGTTTGACTTTGACCCGTCGCCGTACATGCCTGCTGAAAGTGAACTGTCGAAGCTCTACAGCCGGCAAACCGTCGACATGGAACTGTACGAATTGGCAGGTAGGATAACGGCAACGGTAACGGTTGGGACAGGAAACATTGCACGCCCGGACATCCATATCCATTCATACACCGGTTTCCCCTCCTTCCCTCTTTCGGTTGTTGGTTGACCCTAATGCTTCCGACAGTCCTTATTGGGCAACTAGATTACCTCGTGTTCAGCACCGCTGCCGCCGCTGGAGTGGTCCCATGGGAAGGTATGCCCGTGGGATTGGATTTCGATGAGGAGAACGCCAGCTACAAGATCGCTTGCGGACTGCTGCGAGGCCCCTCGGGTGCCTGGAGCGGTCAGCTGGTGCATCGCAAGCGAAGGGTGAATGGGGGCGCACAAGAGGGAGGCGTCCGGCGGCGCAATGGCGGCGGCAGCGGCGGCGGCGATGGCGGCGGCAGGGCGGCGGCGGCGATGGCGAGAACCCGCGGTGATTGATGAATGCACGGGACGGAGCGACATAACTGAATCCTTTCGACGTGATATGGAACAAAACCGTTGGAAGGCCATTGAAGTAAGCGAGTGCAAGGTATGAGCGATGAAGGAAAGCACTCATGGCGAGGAGGATTGGGTGTAAATGTGTGTATGGCGACATGGGGTGCGGTGCGGTGCGGTGCAAGGTAGGGGGATGGTTCTGGATGCGAGAAGGAGAAGGAGCGGGAAGTGGCGGGGGAGGTGGAGTGTACGAACGGAGTACCCAGAGTAGATCAGCTCAGACAGATGAAAAAAGACG
Source organism: Volvox africanus (assembly GCA_030268105.1). Taxonomy (NCBI): domain Eukaryota; kingdom Viridiplantae; phylum Chlorophyta; class Chlorophyceae; order Chlamydomonadales; family Volvocaceae; genus Volvox; species Volvox africanus. The sequence continues at coordinate 964,190 of BSDZ01000015.1, read as the reverse complement.
AAGCGAGATGGTGGGGGCCGGAGACACGTCGTCAGGGTTTAGTTTGTGCGTTATCTGCTTCACAATATCACAGGATGACAGACATGTGTGTATGTGTATGCGAATATTTGTTATTTGTTTTCCTATGGGTGTTTGTTTATGTGTGTATGTGTGCTTTACTGGCTAGCCGCGAGAAATAAATGACTTCCGATGGCGCACACGGAGGCGGTTAGTGGAAGGAAGGAGGCAGCAAGGAGAGATGAGTCATCCACCATCAGTGCACCATCAGTGCGGGTTTGTCTCTGCCTTGCCAGGGGATGAGGTGTGACCTCGTGACCTTATCTGTCGCATGCCGGGTGGTCTGTATGTCCCGGCCGCCACTACCTACGGGTATCATCTTCACGGCAGCAGCTGCTACTGCTGCGACGACTACTGCTAATGCTGCCGCTACTGCTGCTGTACAAAGTATTCGCAGTGCCGCAGTTAAATACCATGCCGTAAAGTACAGGTTAATACACTTTCAGTACAGTACAATGAATGTGCATGTGCAAAAATGAAGCGCAGTGAGTGAGTGAGCTAAATTCAAGTGAGCGGCGGAAGGGTGGTGAGAGTGGGTGGGAGGGAGGGTGGGGGGGAACCTGAGCATCCATGACCTGCAGTTGGCCACCTGCGAGGCAGAAGGGGGGGCCCTCTTGGCAGCAGGCTGCGAACATCCTGCAGGGCTGTTAGGGGGCGAATACTGAACCTGTGGTGCGCCGGATGGATGGGGACGCAGTCATCATGTTCAAATGCATGATCTGAGAAGAGGCACTGATGAGCGGTGGGTTTACATATCGTAAGAAGGGCTTCAGCGATTTAGTTGGTGCTGTGGTGGGGAAGATTGAACTGGATGAGAACATGGTGGCAAATTGATGGCAAGTGGTAATCGGGTGTGTGAGGGGACTGGCCTCTTCTCTACCCTCCCCTAAATGAACAAGGGCGATGAAGAGGAGGTGGAGGAGAGGTGTGTTTATGGTCACCGGAGGGCAGATAAATCATGAATTGAATCATACATTACTTCGTCTATTTCTTTTCCGTCTTTTCCGTCTTTGGATGGCCAATATCCCAACTGATGCGGGGTAGCAAATTGATATGGGTGTCACGGGCCTCTCACCTTCAGCCCTCTGTGTCAGTGAGCATGAAGTATTGCTACAGCAACACACAGAACCTAGAACTGGTCGAAAAGAAATTTTGGATTTGGATTCGAATTTGGATTTGGATCTTGGGAGGAGCTTTCATTTTACCGCGACCTCAATCGTCGTTACATGAAGAGGCCTTTTCTTCGCGTTTCAAAATGGTTTAAGTTCTTCATACCACCAATCATAAGACTGCAAACTCCTGTAACGCTGACATACCAGCAGCAGGTGCTCCTTGTGTTTTTCTTACTGAGTTGGTCGTTTTTCTCTATCTGGCTGGTGCTGTCCTTGCAAACCATGCTATACATGCACTCGTCAGTCTCTTGGCGTTGGTCTCTTGGCCTGTCTGTGGGTTAAGCGGAGGCAGGAAACATAACATTCCGGGTGGTCCCGTCACCTTCGTACCTCTGATCGAGCCCCACTCCCCTTCTGCACGCTCAGAAGGCCGGCCCCATGCAGCCAGTACGGGGCCGTCCAGGCACCCAGGCCTCTCTTAAAAGCTGAAGGTTTGCTCGTCCAACGAAAACCAACAGTGGTTGGTGGGTAACGAACAACGCTGTACCAGGACTCAGATGAGATCAAGCCACCGAGTAAAGCATCTTAATATCCGTATTGAACTTGAGTGATCGATGGGCGGAGAAAACTTTCCGATGACTGTACCTGTGCGCAGGCGGAATGTCAGCACTATGTTGAAGATTAGGGCCTTATGCAAAGGCCCCAGCTATGCCGCCGCACTTGTCCTAATACAATCGTGTGGCTCTCTGGCCATCAGTATGTTTTTGGATGTCTGACTTCGGGTACAGGTCAAGTATCGAAAACTTTTTTCCGTTACAGTGGTCACAAACTTGCAAGGGCGAAAAAGGCCAGGGGACCTTTTGCATCCCTCAGAGCATGAAGCCCCCTAACTACCATACATGCACATGCACAGAGGTGGGGACCCTGACTGGTGGGGAGGGGACCCCACCTGGGGATGTGGACAGAGGTGAGGTGGAGAACCCCACTGACCTGGTGGAACTGCTTGCCATTGACTATGAACTAGCTTAGCAATTTGTTCTTTTGTTTTTGGAAGAGCAACAGCTTTGGGGGGCTTCATATCATTATTCGCATACGTACATTCATATGTTTTCCAGGCAAAATGCCTATTTCGTTTAGGATCCTGGGGTGTCTATGTCTACGGGTAGTGTCCAGGATGGACCGTGTATGGTCATCTTCCGATTGGGCCTTTGCTGCATGTTGGCGGACACAACAGAGATTGAACATTTTGTGAAGTCTATCGAGCCTTTTGGCCCGGTGCCCCATTATTGTAGTATCCTGGGGTATCTAAGCTAATATCCAGGATGTTCAGGAAACTGGACATCATTCGATCGGGCCTCGATTGGCGGATATTAACACAGAGATACAACAATTATTTACCCACACACATCCCCGGATCGTATCATCCATCACAAGACCAATTTTCCTGGTTACTGCTCCTGAAGTCCAAAATACTAATTTTTTTGGTTACGAAAAAGTAACTGGTTACCGTAAAAATCGCTGCTGGCCAGCCATTCACGCCCGCTGACGTATAAATTAGGATCTGTGACGCAGTTCAATTAAAGCCTCTTATTAAGTCCTAATAACAGTTTCATTCATCTGGTCCCGGAGACAATTTCGTTGTGGTCTGAGTAGGTTTGCATCGCTCTCTCTGCCCCCTCCCTATATGTGTATATATCTGTATAATATCTATCCATCCATCCATCCATCCATTCAAGGCATATGTGGCAACACATAGAGCGACGTTACATGCGTCATCAGGGTTTGATTGGTTCGTGATGATCTCGGCAAACATGCGTGTGGACGAAGATTCATTATTTGTACTGTTTACATGCTCTTGATACTAGTACTCGGATCGCTGCGCCGGGTTGGGAATTACCCACACATTTGAGGCGGAGTCGGTGCTGCGTGTCTCACTTATTGCCTTCTTGTATGGATCTCCACCACCACCACCACCACCACCACCACCACCAAACGCATCACCATCACATACACGCATCACCGCCACACCACCACTACCACCAAACGTACCACCTGCAGCATGCATCACCAAAAGCGCGGCTTTCAGTCTCCCTTGCACGTCTTGACAGTTGTCATTTGCTCCCAGCTCGTCCAACAATCATGACTGGTATGATCTTTGTCTCCCCTGCTGCTCAACCGCTACTGCGCCCGCACCCACTCACACCTCCTCGTTGCCTCCGCGAACCTTACCCGCACCTTTCTCGGTTCGGCCCCTCTGGAACGCACCGTACGTATTTATTACACCTGCCTCGCCATTAGCTGTCTCTCGGCACGCCCAAACACACACACGCATTGCAGTCATAAAGCCGTAACATGTGCCTTCGTTTAAGACCAGACCTCATTGAGCAAAGGAGCTGCTTCCGCAGCACGGCGCGGTGTAAAACCACCCCGCAAAGATCGATAAAAAGCAAGCCCCACCGCAGGGGCGCATACACATACACATAAACACACACGAGATCTAGGTCAGGGTATTTAAACAGGAAAACAGCGGAATGGAAACAGAAAGAGACGCGGGAAGACGTGAATCAATAAACGGTCCCCAGCCTCCTTCATTCCCCCATGTCCCGCCTCCCTTCCCCGTCTCCTCTCCTCCGGACTCGTTCTTAAACCAACGAGTGATTACTTCGTCAATCCCCTTCTCTTCCATTACATTCATACCCCTAGTTACTCCCCTTCCGCTATCCTTGCTGGGATGCCCCTGCCTGTTCTCAGCGGCCAAACCTGCTTCCCTCCTGAAAGGCACGGGCCACCGGCCGGCCCCCCAACACCGCCCCCATCATCCCCGTGAGCAGGTTAGGCTGCGGGGGGGTCGCCAACTCCGGGTCTCCACCGCCACTACCGTCCCCGGCCCCACTCTTAAGGAGCTTCTTATCCAACCAAGCAGCGCGTGCCAGCAGCCAAGAACGCAGCGCATCGATCTGTGAAAGTACGGCAGCAGCGATAGTAGCGGCAGTAGTGGCGGTAGGATCAAAGTCTACATGTATAGGCGCTGTGTGTAGAGAGATAGCCAGACGAACTTAAATGTCCCTAAGCGTCTTTGCGGCAGCACTGCCAGCTGAACAGCAGTGGTGGAAGCGGTTGCAACAGGTGCTTGTTAGGAATGGCAACACAGCTCAGCGCAATACAATGTCAAAAATATTTATCTATAAATATATATGGATGTCGAATATACATGTCGATTACATATACAATGTCGATTATATATATGTATATATATTTATTAGTTAATATATTAGTTAATATATATTAGTTAATATTCGTACGGTTCCGTACCTCCGCCTCCCAGGAGCCTTTGGTCGGGGGAAGTGTCACGAAGCGCTGGTTCGGAGAAGTCGACCCGAGGGGCCAGCGATCTGAGTTGCGGCGGGCGGACTCAGCAGGGATAAGGCCCGCGAGACGGTCCAGCAGGTCGCGGAGAGCTGAGTCAGACCAGGGGCCTGGGTCACCTGAACTCAGGGGCGGGTTTGGACGCAGATGCGGGGGAGGAGGGGAGGGAGGAGGGGTGGGAGGAGGGGTGGGAGGAATCACGAGGTAAGAAGGGGGAGGAGGTGGAGGGATTGCGATGATAATAGGAGGGGAAAAGTGAGGAGGGGGGAGAGAGGGGAGGAGAGGGAAGAGAGGGGGGACAGAGAGGGGGGAGAGAAAGGGGAGAGAGAGGGGAGAGAGAAAGGGGAGAGGGGAGAGAGGGGAGAGAGAGAGGGGAGAGAGGAGAGGAGAGAGAGTGGAGAGACGGGAGATAGGGGGAAGAGAGAGAGGGGAGAGAGGGGAGAGAGGGGAGAGAGGGAGAGAGGGGAGAGAGGGGAGAGAGGGAAGAGAGAGCAAAGAGAGAGGAAAGAGAGAGGGGAGAGAGGGGAGAGAAGGGAGGGAGAGGGGAGAGAGGGGGGAGGGAGAGGGGAGAGAGTAGGGGTAGAGGGAAGAGGGTGGAGAGAGGGGAGAGAGGGGGAAGAGAGAAAGGGGAGAGAAGGGAGGGAGGGAAGAGAGAGGAAAGAGAGAGGGGAGAGAGAGGGGAGGGAGAGGGGAGAGAGTAGGGGTAGAGGGAAGAGGGTGGAGAGAGGGGAGAGAGGGGGAAGAGAGAAAGGGGAGAGAAGGGAGGGCGGGGAGAGAAGGGAGGGAGAGGGGAGAGAGAGGGGAGAGAGAGGGGGAGGGGGGAGAGGGGGGAGAGAGGGGAGAGAGGGTGGCGGAGACGGCCGCAGCATAAATGTAAAGATGTATTGTACGACATTGTATGAACCGTACATGGAAACACATATCACCCCTCACCATCCTCTCCCCGCAGCTTCCGCCATCGAGTGGCGACTTCTCTGCGCCACCAACCAGCTCGGGCCAGCGCCCCCATCCAGATGGCCACCTGTCCGCTATTCTGTACGGCAGGTGCCGCGTAGCGCCAACCGCAGCCGTTGGGTGACGTCACCTCAATCTCGTTGCCGTACGCAAGGTTCTTGTCCCACACGGGTCCCGCTACCAGGGGGCCGCCGCGATCCTAATCAGGCAACGTCCGGGCGGGCAGTGTTGATTGCTGTTTTGGAAAACGTCTTTTTCATTCATCAGCCCTTAGGCCCACCAGAAGAACTGGAAGGGCGAGGCAATGGCCGCAATCCCAATGGGGAAATGGCAGATTGATTGGTGATTAAAAACTGCAACTGACCAAACACTGAAGGGGCACCAAAAGCGGGAAGGCTAAAGTGGTGGAGTCGGAAGGCGTGGGAACCATCAGCAGGGCCAGACGTGGAGCCAAACGGAGCCAAACAAGAAATCAACGAATACGAACGGATGCAACAGGAAGGGCAATGGAGGGGCAATGGAGGGGCAATGGAGGGGCAGTGGAGGGGCAATGGAGGGGCAGTGGAGGGGCAGTGGAGGGGCAGTGGAGGGGCAGTGGGGGGGCAGTGGGGGGCAGTGGAAGGGGCAGTGGGGGGCAGTGGAAGGGGCAGTGGGGAGGGCAGTGGAGGGGGCAGTGGAGGGGCAGTGGAGGGACAGTGGGGGGAGACAGTGGAGGGGCAGTGGAGGGGCAGTGGAGGGGCATTTGGGGGGCCAGTGGGTCACAACAAATCGGAAATGAAACATGACAGTAACAGAAGCTGTTGTCTCAGTCTTAGTTACCCCTAACCGCCCGAGCACGTCCCGTGTTTCCGCAACCAATTCCGGCTGCCGCATCACCTTGTAGAAGAAGACGCTCGACACGAACCCGTCGTAGTCGCAGCTGAGCTCCGTGTGCAGCATGAAGTCCACCAGGGAAGGAACGTCAACAATATACGACAGTTCTCCCGCCGAAGAGTACGACGATGCGGAGTAGAGGGCAGATGAGAGGTTGGACATAAGGGATGATACGTAGTACCAGGCGGGTGAGGGCGCCTTCGAGGCCTACGGCACGGCGTTCAGAGAGAAGAGTGCACAGCGGTAGAGAAGAGAGGGGAGGGGAGACTGTGGGTTATGAGTTTTGGAGGCTATGGGAGGGAGGGAGTTAATACTACATTTTAATAAAATAACCGTAATCGTGTCTGTGTCCACTTTTCACCATCCCTCTCTCGCTGCATCCCTCCTTCCGTCCCACCCACCCTTCATCACAACCACCTGTCGCAGTATCACGGTGGTGCGAGGTGTTTACCGATATCCTGTGTTTCCTAGCAGATCATTAAGTACCCGGTCTTAGCTATTTGCCATCCCTCACCCTCCCTCGCTCTCTCTGCCTCTTGACGTCTCTTTCCCCATCTTCCCTTTTCTCTCTGCCACCCTCTCCCCTTCCAGGATACCTGGGATATCGACATCCACATGATGCGCCTGGTGAAGCTGATGGGCACAACAATGATCTTTACCCACCTCTTCGCTTGCATGAGCTACTACGTCCAGGTAGGGGTGCGTTTGTGTGTGTGTATGTGTATGTGTGTATGTGTATGTGTTCGCCCTCTCGTTACCCCTCAACACTCACATCAGGATACTTGAAGTCCACCCTGGTGGGCCCTATCTTAGTAATCGACGGGGGCAACTTCGCCCCCAACTGTGCAGTCCACCATTCCGTGGCGGCTGCATTGGACAGCTCCAAAATGAAGCCACCGCTCAGATCTGGCGGGGGGGGAGATGGCGGGGGGGAGATGGCGGGGGGGAGATGGCGGGGGGGAGATGGCGGGGGGGAGATGGCGGGGGGGAGATGGAGGAGGGGAGATGGAGGAGGGGAGATGGAGGAGGGGAGATGGAGGAGGGGAGATGGAGGAGGGGACATGGAGGAGGGGAGATGGAGGAGGGGAGATGGAGGAGGGGAGATGGAGGAGGGGAGATGGAGGAGGGGAGATGGAGGAGGGGAGATGGAGGAGGGGAGATGGAGGAGGGGAGATGGAGGAGGGGAGATGGAGGAGGGGAGATGGAGGAGGGGAGATGGAGGAGGGGAGATGGAGGAGGGGAGATGGAGGAGGGGAGATGGAGGAGGGGAGATGGAGGAGGGGAGATGGCGGGGGGGAGATGGCGGGGGGGAGATGGCGGGGGGGAGATGGCGGGGGGGAGATGGAGGAGGGGAGATGGAGGAGGGGAGATGGAAGAGGGGAGATGGAGGAGGGGAGATGGAAGAGGGGAGATGGCGGGGGGGAGATGGCGGGGGGGAGATGGAGGAGGGGAGATGGAGGAGGGGAGATGGCGGGGGGGAGATGGCGGGGGGGAGATGGCGGGGGGGAGATGGCGGGGGGGAGATGGCGGGGGGGAGATGGCGGGGGGGAGATGGCGGGGGGGAGATGGCGGGGGGGAGATGGAGGAGGGGAGATGGAGGAGGGGAGATGGCGGGGGGGAGATGGCGGGGGGGAGATGGCGGGGGGGAGATGGCGGAGGGGAGATGGAGGAGGGGAGATGGAGGAGGGGAGATGGCGGGGGGGAGATGGCGGGGGGGAGATGGCGGAGGGGAGATGGAGGAGGGGAGATGGCGGGGGGGAGATGGCGGGGGGGAGATGGCGGGGGGGAGATGGCGGAGGGGAGATGGAGGAGGGGAGATGGAGGAGGGGACATGGAGGAGGGGAGATGGAGGAGGGGAGATGGAGGAGGGGAGATGGAGGAGGGGAGATGGAGGAGGGGAGATGGAGGAGGGGAGATGGAGGAGGGGAGATGGAGGAGGGGAGATGGAGGAGGGGAGATGGAGGAGGGGAGATGGAGGGGAGATGGAGGAGGGGAGATGGGTTACCAGTGTCGGGACGAGGGACGAGGGACGTGGGGGATACACAAAAGGGGAGAAGTGACCTGAGCGCCACGGAGAAAGTGGGTGTTGCTATCACGCACAATGTCATCACACATTGCGTGATCAGAGCCTTGATGGCAAAGGACACATTAGATACTACTTGGAGCACAATACTGCTTGGAGGAACAAAAAGGAAAGATGTCCTCCAAGCTAGGTCGTCTTCACAGTAGCGAAAGGGGGATCTTGAGCTCGGGGCGAGCGGCCTTGCCTTGGCTTGCCCCGCGATGCCGATAAGCTGAGTGAGGAGAACGCTGCCTTGATAAATCCAACTGGTTACAATTGGCTGTATCTATTTTGTAGGCAATAAGAATGATATGTGTGACACGTCTAAATCGCTGTTCTGTACAGACAGAGCAGCTCATTTACGCGCTTTCCAGCACATCGTAGCCGTACTCCGTACCACCTAATTCGAATTCTACATCCGGCTCTTGGACGAGCTGAACGACTTCCAAGTTTGTTCTCGTCATGCCGTTGCAGTTTGGCGGGTGACAGTTGGATGTCACGCACTGTGCTGTGAGGACACACACATGTATGTATAAATACTAGATTACATATATTTAAGTCCGAAGCTCACTTGGGCCCCAGACCCCGGGCCCTCAAGAGGGTCAGAAGGTGATTGTGGGTGTACGGGTTTTGCGCGGCTATCTCCTATTCATATCCATATCTCCTCACCCTCGTCTTTCTCTAGCTTGTGCACATTCACTCGATGGCGGCCGCGCTCAATGGGCTCCGTCAACGCGTACAGTCCTCTGGACACGTGATGATGTACGGCGTTAGGGCGGGCAGCCGGTATCAGTCGTAAGGGGATCGGGTGGGGTGGCAGGAGGATGGGAGGCCCATGGGGACGTTTTAGGGCTAATCTGGTCCAGTTAGGTTAGTAACCCGCTCTACCGCCGTGCGACATAAAAAATAACCCGTACAGCCACCAAGCCCGCAGCCCCGGTCTATGCTCTCCGGGCCATTTCCCATTTCGTTCCGTTTTCGATTTGTTGTGGGCACTGAGTGAGCTGGAAATGCAGGTCCCGAGCTAAACCCGGATTTAAAAAAATCCGGAATATATACGGGAAAGCAATTCTGGATCCAAACTAAATCCTAAAGCCGATATCTTACTTGTAATGCCGTTTCTGGTCCACATACGAGGCTCCGTCCTCCACCACAAACAGCTCCACGAATCTACAGTGGGAAGCCCAACGACCTGTACGACAGTAAGAAATGGCAAGTGATGTGTCAACGACACAGGAACTGTCAAAGCTCCAGCAGTAGCTGGTATATAGATATAGATATAGATATAGAATGAGATATATTATTGAAATTATTATTATAAATATATACCCTAGAAATAAATATAGCCTTATATTTATATTTATATTTATATTTATATTTATATTTATATTTATATTTATATTTATATTTATATTTATATTTATATTTATATTTATATTTATATTTATATTTATATTTATATTTATATTTATATTTTATATTTTATATTTTATGATTTATAATTTATAATTTATAATTTATATATATTTATATATTTATTTGTTTATGTGGGTGTGAGATATTATGCAAGGTATATATACCTTTTGAGAGCATCTTAACAAAGACACAAGAGCACACAAGTGCAGGTGTGTTTGTGTTTGTCACGTACCCTGCACTCGTGCCAGATCGGACGACAATGCATCTCGGATAAGCGAGCGGTCCAGAGAGGGCCCGTACAGGATCCAATCGGCTGCAGCTGGGAGGCCCAGGAGGGAGGTTGGGGCGCTACTGCCATCCGGGGACCGCAACTCCTGTACTCCAGTGGGGTTTGTTGCCGTGGTGGTTGGGGTGGTGGTTGGGGTGGTTGGTGCATTTGGAGGAGATCAAACCACCAGAAGTTTCATTGGGTTCAGAGATCGAAGGAACGTCGTGATGCACAGCGGGCACAGGCGATGTAGGTATGTACATTTAGGGGCGTTTGGGACTTAGGGTATAAAAGATCTATCCGTACGGTGTGACGCGACGCGAAGGTGCCTAATAATGCTTAAGTTGTCAAATTCACGGCATTATATATTTGGTTGAGGGATCGATTGCTTTTGACATCATCACCATCATCAAGGCCTGTCTAATCGAGGCCTAAGTGTACTAATACGTACTAGTTAGCACCACCTATTGCAGCAGCACATTAACTGCAGAATGTCCCGACACAGTAGTGGAAATCGTACACAGTGTGTGCCGTACCGTGTCATGTTGTGACAAGAAACAACCTGAGAGGCAACTCACAACGGCGTAGCTCTTTTTGCTCGCAGCTTGAGATGAGCGACCCCTCAGCTCAGCCCCCACAGCTGTCACCAGCTGAGGGCTCTTGTCGCAGCCCAGGCAGCAACTCCCCCATCCGACGTCGCCGCCGCCGCTGTCGCCGCCGCCATTGTCACCGCCGCCACTGTCGCCGCCTCCACCGCCGCCGCCATCCACGCCATTACTTTCTGTTGGGGCGGAAGATGGCACGACTCGTAAACCCAACCCACAAATCGGACAAGACGTTATGCCTGTCGCACCCAGCCACCAGCTGCCGTACAATTAGCCTTTCCCACATTTTCCCACATCGCACCTTCTGTTCCATCATTGCCGCCGCCGCCACCACCGCCGCCTCCGTCACCGCTACACCCACTGATGAGTAACCCAGCGGATAACTTTGGTTCGTTGGGCAACGGACTGTCGGATCCGAGTACGAGCACAGGCAACTGACTGTAGTACGGCGCTGAGAATTGCAACCGTGTTATGTCGTACGCCTGTGTCATACAGGGCAGAGCATTCGGTGCCAGATAGGCACGGAAGCACGGGAACTAAGGCGGCTGGGTAACGAGGATGTGGAATAACGGAATCATGAAGCGGCAACGAATTACTAACCTACCGGGGGATTGACAACTGAATTTTTACAGAAATATGTGCTGCCAAGTACAGTTACGACAATCAATTTAAAATTCAAAATCGCATAAAGTTATGAAAGTATGATGTGTCATTCAATCGTCAATCAAGTTTTCATCAATATATCAGTTCGTTCATGTTCCGTACGCATGTACTGCACGAATACTCAGATCCATGATGGCTTACCGGTGGTGACTAGCGATAGCTGTGCGCGGCATAACGGAATAAGGCCCTGAAACTTTAACCAACACCGCCGTACATAAAAACCCCTCCATCCCTACACCCACCCCTACACCTGCGACACCACTGCCGCCGCCAGCAGTAGTACCAGTGCTACCAGCCCGAACAGCCGCACCGGCGGCCACTGACCCATGGGCCACCCTCCTCGTGAATTTCCCCATGACCCCGCTCCAGCAGTTTTGGGGACCCTTGCCACCGCCGCCGTCGCCACCTTGGTTTCGGGGCTAGGATCCACTGGGCTGGATGCTGCAGTTGCGAGCCGTGGGGAGCTGAAGCAGTCTGCCTTCTGCTGGTGTGAGTTCAACATCTTGTACGACATGCACGGCATGGCAAGGGAAAGGTCCTCGCCCTTACCAGGGTCCTTACGCTGGTGTAAGTCAAATAACGAACAATAACGATACCGGAAAAAGAATGGTCGTCTGCTCTGAATTCCGCAACTGTAAATATAGTCTGGTAATTTGTGACGTCGATTAAAGAAGATGATTCGATTTAGAAACGACTTGTACTAGATCTCAAGGTGTCGTACCGGGCTGTATTAGCACGGGGGCTTCATCGCCGTTGACAGGGCTATCAATATATGCAAACTGTAACGAGTAATTTACCAATATCTACTTTTGTGGGTAATAGGAGTTTTCTCCGTTGATCGTTGGCAGTTGTGAAAGACTGAGTGCGGGCAAATCGATCTCTACCCAAGTGGCAACTTCACCATCACCATCCTCTTGATGTCGTTTGAAGTAACAATCAGCAGCGATAGAATCTGGGAGTCAACCAAACTCAATGAGTAATATAATTTGCAAAAAATGAGGGCATATTTCCACCTAAATTGCCGGACCCTATCAAATTGAGCCATCAATCAGCTACGCTGGCAAGATCCAATGGCCATGTCATCAACGGCCATTAGCCGTACACGCCGAAACCCGCCCTCATGACACGTCATCCTCCTCCTCATCATCATCATCCTCATCACCGAAACATTGGAAATAGATGAAAGTACCTATAAGACAGGCTCCAGAATATTTGACCAATAAATTTATAATATTGTATGTCCACACAAAATATGCGTGGCCGTACTCCAAGACAAGGCCCGTGGCTGCAGCCGTTCAGAACCAGGTACTGCCAATACTTTCGCAGGAAACCTGCAAACTCCCCCACCCCTTCCATCACCATCACCATCACCATCACCATCACCATCACCATCACCATCACCATCACCATCACCATCACCACCACAAATGTGAGCACCTCTCCCCCCTTCATCATGATCATCAGAAAAGTGAGAGTTGCCTCATCAGGACGCCAATACCCTTTCAACCCCCAAAACGCCCCTCGAAAAGATATTACTCTACGCTTGAATCCGTACACAGCGGGCTGCCGTACCCGTATCCCGTAACTTCCTGTATTCCATTTGGCTCGATTCCGAAACATTGCCCAACCCCCCTCTCTCCCGGCAGCAGCAAGCTGCAAATATCGTGTTTTTTGTCGTACGTCTGGAGCTCACACTCAATTGAGCTGGCAAGCTGTTCATGTCAGCCGTCGTACCCGCACCGACCTGTGTGCCCCTCTGTGGGTAGCTCGTAACTCGTAACGCGCCGGTCACTGAGATTGACAATGGAACTCACCCTTCGGAGGCCATTTGGCCTCAGTCGGTTTCCGTGTCGTCCAAGAGTACGACAGCCTGAAGCTTTCTGCTGCAGCTCTCCCCCGAGTCCAACCCCAACGGCAAAACACACATACACATACACACAAACACATACACACATGCACATACACATACACACATACACATGCACATACACACATACACATGCACATACACAGACACAGACACAGACACACAGACACACATACACATGCACATACACACATACACATACACATACACATACACACATATACATACACATACACATGCACATACACAGACACAGACACATACATCCACGCATCCCTCACCTCAAACCATCGTGAGGTACAAGAATTGGGGGTTTCGATTAGACCTCCAGGTGCATAAGGCCCACTTGTGATGAGTCTTGGGTTCCCAGAAGCGATATTTAGTAATTCCCACGACGGCCCCTTCCTCATTGTCGTACACGTCTCCCATTCTTACAACCCGTCTTGATTACTTCCCGTGACACGCGTCCCCCCGTACCAAAGGATGAGACAGAAAAATACGTTCGCCATGATACACGTAGAACCCCACTCCGAAACCAAGCAGTACGGCAACAAACACGCCGAAGTTCATGGACATTACTGCCAGCATGAGCATGTACGACAGGCCCATGCTGGCTACGTGAAGCCCCGCCTGCCCCAAGCGCTCGGTGGAGATCGAGCTGGCCCCGATGCTGCCAGCCGCGATCGCCAGCCTGCACGGTATGTGTGTGGTGGTGTCCATGGAGTGGCGTTGGGGTTGGACGTTGGGAGTTGCGAGGGGTGGGGTTACAAAACGGACACAACGGGCCGCGTCAGCGGTGCCAGTGTCAGTGGTAGTGACGGTAGTTGTTGTGTTGTTGTATTTGTTGGGGCGGTTCTGGTTCTGGTTCTGGTTGTCGCGGTTGCGTTTGTGGCTGTTGTGTTTGTGTTTGTGGTGGGGATCGACAAGGAGACCCGCGATCCCATCACCTTATACGCGGTCTTTACAGAAAGAAAACGGCCGGACAAAGAGGGGCGGCATCAGCAACTTTTGGGTCAACAACTTCAGAGCCTTCCAAAACAAAAAGCAATCAAGAGCTGTTGATTGGCACTGCACCGGACTTCCACGCGGGGCTTTCCCAACCCTTTCCCCCCTCCCTTACTTAGGCTCCCTCAGCAGGTCTAGCTGGTCGATAGCGTGCAAGGGATAGCTGGACCTTGCACTGCGGTAGGCTGTAAGGCCCTCATGGACAAAGGCGAGAAGGCCGAGACCGAGAAGCACTGCGATGTATGATGCCGGGGTGTCGGTCCTGAGAGATGAAAACCAGAGTGTCGTCTTAGACCCGTAATCAAAAACCATTGCCATCGGCATTGTGTGTTGATGGAGGTCACTGGAAGTCGCTCCATGATCATGGTCGTGGGAATGCATCGAGTGCATCGACACTGATGGCGGTGGCGCTGTTCCACGCAGAATAGGCGTAGAGCAAAGCAGTACAGCTACTATACATAGGATAAGTAGGTTAGCTACTTGACCAAACATTGTGGCTGGCCGGCGAACAGGCCTGCAACTTTGCAATTGGCTGGACAACTTTTAAAGGCTATGTTAGCCAATTAAAATTATTTTCAACATTCCAGTTTATTCAAACTTTATGGAAATGTGTCATGAGCAATATTTCTCACGCAAGGGCGCTATGGCAGGATGTCACGATCTTGCGCTTCGGTTGTCAGTTCTTACAGTTCTAACTGCCAGGCAGCGTCCGTTGCTGCAGAAAACCACAAACTTCCCATCAAGCTCCCAAGCTCTTCAGCTCCCCCTCCTTTACAAGACTAGTCGCAGATGAATGTCAAGTATAAGCCAAAGCCTCTTAAATGTCAACACATTGTCAACATGCGCATACACAAGTTCATTTCGCCGCACTCCGCTCCTCGGTACACATTATCGTTTTGAGCTTGCAATGAGGGAGACAAACCGTATTCATTGAGGATCGCCGGGGGGCGCTTAACACAGCCTGACTGGCCACAGCATTTGCGTTGAAACAGCCGCTCAAAATAAATTGAAATACTTATCTGCCCTCTTCCTGAGTCCCGGATTCGATTTCCCTATCGCAATCTCCGATTGCCCTCCGAAACCTCTTCCTCTCTTCCTCTCTCTTCTCCCTCCTGCCCCTTTCCGCATCACGCAGCACGTATTCCGACATTCATAACACGACAGACACTTGGAGTTGGATCTGCCTATCCAAGGATCTGCCGTACCGCCGCTCCCTTCCCCCTTTCCGTTAAAGCTTGCCCACCCGACCACCTGACCACTCATCTTCGACCAGCCCGAAACCCGCACCACCGCCGCCCCCTTACACAAACACCCCGCCTTTGTCACCATCAACATCACCAACATCACCAACATCACCAACATCACCAACCAAAACGTGATAAATTGCCGGCAAAATACCGGCGTCGGTGTCACACCGCTGTGCCACCACACAAAACGTGCGAACCGCTGCGACAGCGTTTCAGCGCCGCCGCCGCCGACGCCACCGCCGCCGCGATCCAGTCAGTGATGAAAAGAAGCAGAAGTTAATGGGGAACGGCGCTTCCCCCTGCGAGAAGGTGGGGGGCAAACTCCCCCCTCCTCCCGCCACGAGCAACTGGGACCACCAGGACCCATTCCCTAAGAATGAAGGACCACCCTTGCCAGCCACGCGTACGACGCCGTGTTTCACTAGTACGATTCTACGGTGCAGTAGACTTGTCGTTGTTAGCTTCACGGGCCGCGACGCCAGCTAAAATGGCGGCGGGGGCAGGGCCGGCAGCGCCGCCACTGCTACTGCTACTGCTACTGCCACTGCTGCGTCCTCCTGTCCTCAGCAATACCCCCTCCCGCCGCCGCATCACGCACAGATGGCCCCATATTGGATCTCCACCGTTATAACGGATGACGGATTGTACAACCGACAGCATATCCCAACCGCATTGCGCACCCGTCCGCTCTAAGTATTCACGGGTATGCGCGTAGCGTCCAGTCACCTGCAGTCGTAATCCAAGGCACCCTGCCGGGGCTGGCGAACCCGGAACCGGGCTCTGCTGCGGCCCGCTGGCGGCACCTCCGGCGGCAGCGGCGGCGGCAGCGACGGCCTGGCCCAGGCTGCGATTGGCCCGCTGGCCCGCTGGCGCCAATTCTAGAGCTTCTGTGGAGAATGCCAGCAGCGCCCCGGAAGCCGCCGCCGCCGCCGCTGCGGTCATCACCGGCGCCAGGTCGCCAATATACACAAACACATCCGCCGCCACAAGCAAGTCGTATAGAGGTCCCACATTAGCCTTGTCGTGCGCCGCCTCGGCTTCCAAGAAGGACACCAGCTCTGCTACTGCCAGTCGGCTGTAGCATCCCCGCTTGGCGGCCTGCTCAACCATACCCGCCGACAGGTCCACGCCTTCCAGGGCGTCACAGTACGGCAGGAGCAAGGGCCCCATAAGGCCCGTGCCGCACCCCAGGTCCACGCAGCGCCGCCACCGCATTTCGCCGCCGCCAGCTCCTGCAGCGGTAATGGCGGCGGCGGCACCGCTGCCGCCGCTGCTGGTGCAAGGGCCGGGTGGTGACGCCGTACGGTCCTGGCACGATGAAAGCAGCTGGTCTCGGAGCGCCTCTGGGGTGCGGTACTGCAATTTATTAACCTGTACGTATATACAACGGACAGGAGTTGACGGCAGAAAACAAAGGATCCGGAGTCATAACGGCGGCGGCACTGGCGGTGGTGGTTTCGAAGGTGGAGAATAGCCATCAGGGCAAAATCAAACCGTACACCGTACACCGTATACCGTGTACCGCACGGGATCAATGGCGCTACCGATAGGGCTGTGTAAAGAAATGGGACCCGGGGGGTCACGGGAGGTTGGTCTGGGTAGTGCATTAGCGGGGAACAGCAACAGCATTTTGGCCCCAATGTCAGGCGGAAGGAGGGGATTTCTCTGTGTATGTGTATGCGTACGTGTGTATGTGCACGTGTGAATGTGCACGTGTATGTGTACGTGTGTATGTGTATGTGCCTCTTCCCCCCTTTTTCCCCCTCGCGGCCTCATGGCATGTTCTTCTGCGGATGAGGTAGCGGGTGAGAGCTGAGTCGTGATAGGGCCCACCGGGAGCAAACAGAATAACGGCAACCAATTTAACAAGCACAACCGTCATAACCGTATAAAACAGCTTCAATTACCCACCAAATGATCATCGAAATGGTCCGCGTATTGGTCGAACAACCCGGCAACCTACAACCGGACGACGAGAGAGCACACGGAGCAAAGAGAGGGGGAGGGGGAGTATTAAGCTGTAGTCTATAAGTGATTGGTGTCTTGTCCATTTCATACAGCATCATGCTAACGAACAAAACGGATTCGCCACTGATCCGGCCTCATGACGCGGTCCTCCAAAACCTAGTTTTTGGCTTTCCCCTTTTTCCCACAAGAAGCGACACAGTCTATCATCCCGATTAAACCCCTGATTAACCAGCATAGCACACCTGCAGGTACGACTGTACACAGGCTGTACACAGGCTGTACATATGCTGTACATTGGCTGTACAACAGTCAACCGCTCACCATGTCTGGCGGGGCCGCCGTCATCGCCTCCGCGTCACCCGTAATGGCTGCGATCCAGAACTTCGACGCCTGGTGCTCCGGCTGTATTCTCAGGTGCTGTCTGTGCAGAAGGAATTAAGGAGGGGGGAGGGGGGAGGGGGGAGGGGGGAGGGGGGTCGGCGCAGGGCCCTCGGGAAAGTGGGGCGGGTTGCGGATTTCGGAGCCGTACCGCTCAGTTGGCTGAGATTGGTATACCGGTGAAATCACCGGACTCACGTTTTGGAAACATGTGAAGAATTTGATACGGACGGACAGACGGACAGACGGACAGACGGACAGGTGCACAGACGGACAGACGGACAGGTGCACAGACGGACAGACGGACAGGTGCACAGATGGACAGACGGACAGGTGCACAGACGGACAGACGGACAGGTGCACAGAGGGACAGACGGACAGGTGCACAGACGGACAGGTGCACAGACGGACAGACGGACAGACGGACAGGTGCACAGACGGACAGACGGACAGACGGACAGGTGCACAGACGGACAGGTGCACAGACGGACAGACGGACAGGTGCACAGACGGACAGACGGACAGGTGCACAGACGGACAGGTGCACAGACGGACAGACGGACAGGTGCACAGACGGACAGACGGACAGGTGCACAGACGGACAGACGGACAGGTGCACAGTCGGACAGACGGACAGGTGCACAGATGGACAGACGGACAGGTGCACAGACGGACAGACGGACAGGTGCACAGACGGACAGACGGACAGGTGCACAGACGGACAGACGTGACCACCTGAATGCCACGAGGGCCTCTTCGTTTCGTCGGATGGATCGGAGAATGGCGCCCCTTCGGTAGCTCGCGGACGGGTGGTTCGGTTGCAGCCTGACGGGCGAGTGGCGCCGAAACCACAGATCCATGGGTCAACCATTCACTTATTGCGCATTTGACCGCGGAAAACAAAGAACATCGTACTTGTAACTACATACGAGGTCGTACGCTCGAAAATCGGCACTAAAACTCTGAAACCCAACCCTGACCCACGGGTCGTCAGCCGTTCGAAGTGAGGCGGACGAAATCTATTAACGCAAAGCGAATGTGGCAGTACACTGCAGCGCTTTCATAAGATTTACAGCCCGCCATCCCGGCAGAGGAACGTACTTTGTAACCGCGCCGTACACTTCCGCTGCGCGCTGCTGTCGACCCGTCTCCCGCAGTGCCCGTGCCAAGTTCATCATCACCTGTAGGCGTACGGCATGTCATATGTTTTTCGTACGGAAGCGATATTCAATGCGATCATGCACTATCATGCGTCGACTCAACATTCAACACTCGCCACACTCGCCGAAGCTCTCAGCACTGAGATCGTTACTTACAGACACGTTCATGGGGTCCTTCTCGTTCGCTCTCTCAAACGCGTCCGCCGCCTCCCGCCACCTTCCCCCCGTCTGATGAACAACACCCAGACTGTTGCGGAACCTGGCAGAGGAGGGCACCAGCTGCACTGCGGTGTGGACCAGATGGAGAGCCTCGGAATCCTAGGGCAGGTTGGTAAGGTGGGTAGGTGGGGTGGGAGCGTGGTCACAGAATGAGGTAGAAACCAGGGACGGAGGGAGGGAGAGAGGGAGAGAAGGGAGGGACAGATCGTGTGTGTATTTAATGCCCTCATTGGAGTCCAACCCCCTATTCATAGCGGGGCAAAATACTGCCCCCGAGCCTTTGCGGTGCCATTTAAGCATCCTTGCCGGTTTGTTGTGCTGTGTGCTGTCCCGTGCTGACCCGTCGGCCGAACGCCGTCCTCTGTACGTCGTCCTGTGCATATACCTTCTCCTTGCCGTACAGTTGCGTGAGGAGCGCCCCTAGTTGATGCAGTGCGTGGGCGTGTCGGGGCTGTACGGCAAGGATACGTCGGTACAGCAGCTCGGCGCGATGGAGATCAGCTCCGGAGCTGTGAAGCGTGGAGGCCTGGAGGCAAAGTACGGCGAAGTCAAATAAGTTATTATATATCATATCTGTTGGCGTGCGCGGCAAAGTAACAGTGTCAATAATGCATGAAAGCGTGTCATTCAGATGTCGGCCTTGAGAGGTAGGTTGTGGAGAATTGGGGGCCCTTTAAAGGGTGGATGGCAAACGCGACGCTTGGTGCGGGGATGCCACTGCCTAGTGGGTTCGCGGGCGATGGGTTTCGGGTGGGAGGAGTGAGAAGGGTGAGGCGTAAGGAACTCCAAAGATGGCATAGAGCGAGATATCCAAAGAGGGCACGCAATGCAATGGAGGACCAATTTGTGGAGCTAAGGCTGGGAGCCTTCCCAGATAGCTTAGGTTGGCCAGGCCGGGTTCAGGAGGGAGTTAAGACCTGGATACGGCTTTTTTAAAGTATTTATTGATATTATCGAAATCGTTTGATCTATTCATCTTATCGGGAGCTGGAAACAGTGATTCGGACAACGGGCATCGCGATTTGCATTTGCAACGGTCAGTGTAGCAGCTGGCGGCGCATGGTGGGGCAATTATTGACATGTTGGGGCTTACTTCTTTGAAAAGTTCATCCAGATCATCCGTCATCTCTTATCACGTTTGTCGTGGCCTTTTCAGGGCAAGACAGACATCGACGCAATGACTCAGGCAGGAAATGAACAACAGCCTATAACCACATAAATCATTATGGGATAATCCATCACAGAAAACTTCAAGTACTTATGAAACAAATATGATAACTGTTATTAGAGATTGTAAGGAGGTGTTGCAGCCATGCAGAACTGGCTGATGAAGCAAACAATAAGATAGTATCCGTCACTCAAAGTGAAATTGATCCAGTCGGACGTTTAACAAGTCAGGACCAAGTATTGCAACGAAACGCCAACAAGCATCAAAATCAAAATAGGGCCTTATGCATAGCTGGAAACGGGAAACGATTCCCAACGGCTTTGGCCCGAACTAGGAACTACCCGGCACGCCGGCCAGTGGCCACTTGAGCAGCTCATAAAACATGCTTTTAAGTTTATGATCAAGGTTATGTACGTTATCATCTACGGAATTTCGGCCCCGGATGGGGAGAATGCAATAGACTTAGAACTTACAAGGGAGACCATCGATCAACACCCAAGAACCAGGCAAAGCAGACTGGTCATCCAACCGGGATACAACAGGGATATAAACCTTTACATGTACACAAAAGTAATAAACGATACGACTGGCTTGATTCTGTTCGCACATCACCTTACGCAAGCCCGTGATGACGCGGTAAGTAGCTGCGCTATCCTCAACCATCGTCATAACAATATTATCATAATTTTCATTTTTGCAGATACTTATATTTTTGTAATAGTAACATTTTTGCAAGAACCACACGGACTACTCTACTGGATAGCAAATACTGGCAAGTCCTTATACATCGGTGCCTACCTTCGAAAATTTATGAAACATGCAAAACAGACAGCAAGCTTTATAACATTGACACACAACAGGCTAGCATTATCCTTTTTATCAATCGGTTTCCTTAAGTAGTTGTGGCGCGGGGTCGTGGCAGTTTTTCGTAATGATTATCGGCTGCTGCGGCCGACCTGCTGCTGACGTTGCTAGTCCGACGGTTATAATTCCACTCGGACGGTCTTATCAGGCCGTCCCTCTCTCCTCCTGTGCGGTCACACCTGTAGCCGATCTAGAGGTCGAGTTTTCCAATCGAGAAGCGCCACACTGCCAAGTGGCAACCCTTTGCCGTTTCCTTGTGCGCGGTGTTCTATCTGCGGCCGTCTGCCGCCCCAACACCGCGACTCCTGATCCAGTCCTGCCGCACAACAGCCCCTGGATTAAGTAGTCTGTTGGGATGGATTGATTGAATGAAGTCCTCCTTCTTTAGCATTCCCGTCCACTGCTTTAGCGCTTTTGTTCTTACGTACAGAGATAGATCCATTCTTTGTCCAACGTCACTGCGACGCAGAGGAAGTGGTACTACGAGGTCTTGCGCGCGTGTCAGTATGGGCTGGATGGTGATGAGCTGTCACACCTGCGGATGTGAGGGCATGTGGGTTTGCCAGTTCGCTTGCCCAGCTTGTTGAACAGCAACTTGCGCTCGGATCTGTGAGGGCGAGGGTACCGGTGACTTGGAAGGGCTCCTTGATCGGCCAGCATGAAAAGTAGAGAGAGAGCCATTGTTAGACCCCTGTCTATTGGCGCCATATCTGTGCATGTGGATTCAAAGATGTTGCCAGTGGGCCCGCCTGGGATAGGCTTGCTAGGAGGCGCCCTACAGGCGCCCTACCGTGCTTCATAGCCTGGTTTTTTCACCCCCTAGATAGGCCCTCTTTGGCCCTCAGTTGCAGCCTGATTGAAGCGGTGCATTTCTGAAGCTATGCTCTGAACCCGAACGACTTTGCCAGGGATGCGCATGGGAAGGCAATCTGCTGGCCCAGACCTATATATAAATCACGCGGGCTGGAAAGGACCAATACCCTTGCTTTATTTGCAGGGGCTCGCATTATGCCAGGTTGTACCGTCGTCATTTCCATTCAAGCAAGCTAGTGATGATAAATGCTTAAGATGTAGCGTTATAACTACAAGGCCCCGGGCGACCCCGACACAGAAATCCAGATGGTATGTAGTTGTTTTCATCTTGTTTCGGTGGCGGTTGCTATCGTAGTTCGAATACTGTACATCGTAATAGTAAAGCGCAGAGGAAATCTGTACGGTAGACTAGCATTTACCATGGGGACCTACTAGCCCTCTTCCAGTCCCTCTCCCCTTCGCGGTCGGAGTGTAGTCGGTTTTTAACGTGCTCCGTCCTTCCCTGCTATATAACAAATTTAGTATCTTTATTAAAACTCGGCCTTCGGTTGTGTAGTTTTATTAAGTTAATAGTCCAAACTTTGCAATGGAATACATGTACGGCGACGATTCAGTGCCTGAAACTGTGCTGAACTGATGGTATTTAAAAACAGTGAATCTTGAAAGAAATTTTAACAACATGAAAATTCGTGCGGACATGTCGAAGTTTTCACTGTGCACCGTTTTCGATGAACATTGGCTGGCGCTGTGGTAAATCGGTTCTTCCACATAAACTTAACAGTAGAGCCGTGTACATTTTAATATAATCAGCATGGAAATCTTATCATTATTAGGCGCTGCTTACCGCTGAACAAAACCTATCCACTATGACTTGACGGGTCGCTCACACTATCACCCAGGCAGGCGCATTTATGATTAAGAACTTGTTTTGGTACGAATGGCAGTAACCGTTCCGAGTGGGCAGCGTCGACTGCTAACCTCAAGTGGGTCGGCAAGAACTGCTGGAGCGGAGTCACTGCCGGAAACGCATTGCAGCGACAGCGATTCTCAGATAGATATGGCAACTGTACAATTTTGGCCGGCTACATCCTCTGGAGTAGTTCAGGCTTCATCGACGACATCCCCAAGTCCAAATGCACCTAAAAGGATCCTCTCTTTACTACTAAAGATCCAGCCGTGGGGGAATGCCAAGTCCGCGAGACTGCGGGCAATTCTGGGTCTTGCTGGTCCGTATACGTCTGCGCAAGGCACAGGGTCCCAACCTCAGGCTCAGGTGACTGGACAATTTTCAGTATATTAGGCGCAGTACGGGCGGTTTGGCTGTTGTTTTCCCCTTTTTTAGTTGCGTCGGGGGAAATGGCAATAGTAGTAGTTTGCAGGAGGTTTCGGCATCTTGCCTAGGGAGGACCATTTCTCCACACCCTTTCACAGACTTGCCAGTCGGGGGAGCGCATTGCGGGGCCAGGTCTCGCCGTGCCATCGGTACCACCCTTGGTTTGGAATACGCGTGACGATGAGCAGGGCATAGAGCTCTTCATCCATTTCGTGAAGGACAATTGCGATTTGCCCAAAGGAAATGATGACCTGCATGAGAGGAAAATATTCAGACCTTTCTGATGCTTCTTTACCTACACGCCCGCGCCCGCGACCTGGATATGGACTTACTGCGCAGGAGGCCTGGCTGGTCAACGGGGTCTTGAATGGCGATGGCTGTGTCGTTCTGGAAGTGACGGACACCGATGACCTGCCTTTGCGGAAAGCACATGTGGCTTCAGCCCCCATGGCCGTTCGGCCAGGACTGCATGCACCATCCCGCATAAGCACCCCTAGCGGCTGCAGTGAAGCGGACGAAGCGGAAGGTGGCAGCAGCGATGACAATGCGTCGGAGCTCGGGACCGAAAGTACCCCCTTGGCTCCCGTACGCGTCGCTGCTCCTGCACCAGGGCCGGCGGCGCCATCGACAACAGCAGCAGCAGCAGCGGCGGCGGCGGCGACTGTGGTGGCCCCCGCAGCTGTGGGTCCGGCTGTAGCAGCACTGGCTGAGGTCACGGCGCGGCGGCGGCGGAAGCAGGAAGCGGCAGCAGCATCTGCTGCGGTGGCAGCTTCTGCGGGTGAGGACACCGGGGCAATCATCGCTACGGCCGCACCTTTGCATCAGGGCCAGTCACACAGTAAGCGACACTTAAACGTTCAGCGGGAGCCGCTTCACCCGAACTGGCTGCTCGGTAACCGGCGTGCCGCGATGGTAGGCGGCGGCAATCGCGGCTGGCTTCCGCTGCATGTACTGGCACAAGCGCAAGCCCAGGCACACGCGCAAATGGCACTCTCCGCCAACTCGCCGAGGTTCGCAAGCTGTGAGACGGGCGGGGATGGGAGCGGCTCTGCTACAGGCCCCAACTCTCCGCTGTTGTCGCAACAACAACAACAAGATCAACAAGATCAACAGCCCCCTGCGCAGGCCTCGGGCTCTCTCTCCTTAGCGTCCCCCTCGCTCCTTTCCAGTGCGGGTGCAACCGCAGCCGCCATCCCCAGCGGTAGCAGTGGGGGCGGGGGCGGCGCGAATAGCCGGGCCAGCTCCACTCATTCCGAGCGTATGACGCGATCTGCTGCTTCGGGGCTAGGATCTCTAGCGCCCTTGCCGCGCGTGGACAGCCTGACCGGCTGTTCTCCTTTCGCTGCACTTACACCACTTGGAAATGTGGCCCAGTCGGGGTTTGTGACGTATGATAGGGACCGCGACCGCGACCGCGAGGAGGCTTCCAGTGCACTCCGGCTGGGCCCAATGCAGGGCTTGGTGCGCGGCAGCCGAATGCAAGGTCACATTACTGCGGTAACCAACCCTGCATACGTCGCCGCCGCGGCGGCCGCCACTGCGGCCATCGCTGCCGCCGTCGGCGGCGTCACGTGCACATCGCCGGCTAATGCCGTCACATCGGCGACAGCAGCTACATCCGCGACAGGGCCTGGACCGCCTATCGGAGGTCCAACGACGCAGCTGCTGCGGGATCACAGTCGGCGACAAAGGCTGATGAACCAGCATATCTCTCTGGAATCGGATGCAGCCTCCACCCTGGCCGCTGAGGCTTCACTGGGGGGTCGGATAATGCCTTCGCAGCCGCCAACGATATCTGCCAATATTACCGCCGCCACCTGTGCCGGCGGTGGCGGCAGCAGTGGAGGTGCACTTCGGCCTAGCTTAGCGCAGCAACGCGACACGGTTGCGGCCGCGGCGGCGGCCGCAGCGGTAGCGGCAGCGGCGGCAGCGGCACTGAATGTTCCTTCGCGGCCGACGGCACCGACGACAGTCGTTGCTGCCGGTGTGCAGGGCCATGCTGTCACACTTCGGCCAGGGAGCCCTTACCAAATGCAATATTCCCAGATTCACACGGGCGGGCATCAGCACCATCACCACTCCCATGGGGTCCAGCAAGGAGGGCCAGTTGCCATAGACTCCGCAGCCCTGTCACAATTGGCGACGCACGCACAGGCTATAGCAGCTTCGGCGGCTGTCGTGGCGGGCAGTGCTTCGGGACCGCCGTTGCCGTCGGCACCTGCCATTACAACGGCGGCAGCAGCGGCAGCGGCGGCGGCGGCGGCGGCAGCCGCATCCTTGGGCGGGAGCGCTACTGCCATAGGTGCGCCATGGCCCCAGAGCTATCACCAAAGGTATGGCGGCAGCAGCAGCAGCAGCTACAGCCCGAGCCAGCAGCAGCAGCAGCAGCAGCAGCAGGCCCAGGCCCGAAGTTTGGGTTCGCATAATCGGCGGCCCAGCCTGACAGGTTTCAGAAATGCGCGGGCACAACTGCAACACCGTTCCACCGACGGCTGGGTGCCGCTCCTTCCCGACACCGGGATTGGTGGAGCCACTGAGGGAGGCGGCGGCGGCGGAGGGAGTGGCGCTGGAGGAGGAGGAGGAGGAGGAGGAGGAGCGGTTCGCGCTGGAGGGGGTGGCACCAAGACTCGCGACCTTCCAGTGTCCGCCAGCGCGCCGCACTTACTGGGTTCATGGTCCTCAGCCGCCGCCGCTGTTGCATCGGATGCACCTACGCTGGGGGCTGATAGCTTCGCCACCGCCGCCAACCCCGCGCCCCTCACAGCAGCTGTCACACCGTCGCCGTTGCAGCCACCACCGTTGCAACAGCAACAGCAGCCCTCAGTCGCAGTGGAACACTCTCTGGCATCGGCGGTGGCTGCGGCTGCGGGCGTATCGTCCACCGCAGCTAGCACAGCCATCGGCAGCGTCACGGTGCCGTCATCGGGCCTACCAGTACGATCGGGCGGCACTGTTACGCTTGTTCGCCCCGTCAGCACACCTTCCCCTGCGGGCGGCAATATCGGCAATGGGCTTAGCACCGGCAGCGGCACCGCATGGCTGAGTGGCGGCGTCAGCCTATTGCAGGCACTGGCCTCAGGGTCCGAGGGGTCAGCCCCGAATCGCAGTCCCCACCATCATCATCAACAACAAAATCATCACCACCACCATCACCACTATCATCATCACGGCAGCCATCAGCGGCCGCCACGTGCGCCACTGCCTGGCGGCGGGACACCGGCGGCGGGCGGCGGCGGCGGCGGCGGCACATCCTTTCTGAGCATGACTCCCGGAAGGCTTGGGTCAGGAATTCAGCGGTCCTACGGGGGTGGTGGTCGCGTGCACTGAGATCGGAACAAGGTTTCGGAGCGAGGTCTAACGGCTCCTGCAAGACAGGGGCAATCAGGGAACGCTGCACAGCGAGAGGGGTGTACAGCATGGCGTGCATCTAGTTGGTGTACTTGGGTTAGGCAAGTCGGGTGTGCTTGTTACGTGCGCACACCCGCCTAGTCTGTTGTCGTGCTCCTAGTTGTCGTGCCCAATGGCATGTTGTGTAGTACCGGAAACTGCCACCCCGTGACCAGTCGAGTGTACATTGGATTTTCTGGATTCAGGGCCCCAAGGAACTGCCGTACGCATGCGGCAATGACTCGACGCTATACATTGCGCAAAGCGTATTATTAATAAACAATCAACCCTGTGATTGTTTCGGCGTTTATGATCAGACGTACCGAACATGCCGTACGTACCGGGAGTAGTGCGCATGTGGAAACTCGAGCGCGGAGGTGTATTTGTGCTTTGACCCAGAGGGTACTTGCATCTGGGGGATGGGAGAAATTGTTGGCCGCCAGCTGCGAATAAAAAATACTGAATGTTGGAGGGAATGGGACGGGATCACAGTCCCGCGATGTCGAGCTGTGTCGGGCAGTCCACGCCACAGGGGGACGCGTGTGGTGTACGTCCTACAGCTAGATCAAATTGGTTGCATGGGCCGCCCTCGTTGTACGTAAAACCAAGTAGACGGCAGCCTTCCTCTGCTTGGTCAAGAGTGTGTGTTCCATGGTTGCCTGCATCCCCGCAACTAGTTGGGAAGTAGAAATGCTGCTTGTGATAGCTCGTGTATGGGGCGGACACGTGCCGGGCTGCGTGCGAACCCCAGTAAAGCCCCCCGGTGGATCTCCCGAGTGAACCGGTCGTGTGTATTTGTGCATGTGCATGTGTATGTGTGTATGTGTATATGTGTATGTGTATTTGTGCATGTGCGTGTGTATGTGCGTATTTGTACGTGTATGCGTATATGCGCGTACAGGTACACGAGCGCGGCCCAATGTCGCTATTACCGGAAATCAGAATCCCAAGTTAAGTTGGGAAGGCATGCGCGGCGGATACCTGTGCAGGACACGGTTACACCGCACGATACGGCTGCTCGCTGTCAGTTGCTTGATGGCTGTGATCGCGGGCGTGTGTGAGGTGTGGTGGGTTTCGCGACTGTGGAACGTCTTCGGGAGTCGCGGGGGAAGGGGAAGGGTGGAAAGGAGGGAAAGAGGGGGGGGGGCGTGCGGGCGGGCAGATGACACGCGCACAAGAGCAGGGTGGTTTGAGCCGCTGTGCTGTGGGCCGTAGGATGAAGGGGCACCGTCGGGCGGCGCCTCACCAGCAACGGTTACTTACGTGTGGGGTTCTTACGATACAGGAGCCCTCTGTCAAGGGGGATGGCGGGTATGCTTGGCGGATGTACGCTTCGGTTGGGCCGTTGGGGTTGGCCGGCCCGCCCTTGGCGCATCCCTGGACAGGTAGGCGTTACGGTGTTCGTTCTTGCTGTACAGTACACGTACGCGATACAAATTTATATCCTCTGTTACCCAGCACACCACAGCCCCCATTCGCACATCTCACATGCTCACAGCTCCTGGGACGTGTGGAGCGTCAACAGGACCGGGCTTTGAATCCACATCCAACCAGCACCGCCCAGGTGATGCATAAATGTATCTTGCAGAGTCCCTCCCTTCCCCCTGGTGTATTTCGGGGCGCCCTCCTCATCAGTTCACCCCCAAGGAAGCTGACTTCTCCGAAACCAGTGATTTCCCGGTAGGTAGGTGGTTCAGCACCACCACCATCACCACCGGCATCCAGTGGAATCTGCCGGATCAACGGCGACCTCATCACCTCCACTCCTGGTCGGCTCGCAAGTCACTATAGCCGGGATCCTGCTTGGGGGTTTTGGAAGCGGCGAAGAGCTCCACCAAATATATTAAGGTTCAACTAAATTACATGTGTGTAGCATGTATATAGCTGTCCAACATTTTTTTCTTAAGAGCAAACAAGAGGGCTTCAAAAGAATGAAGACGAGCAAGGCACTAATAAATGTGGTAGGATTTGCATATATAGATTACATGCGGCGTAACGTAAACTGGTGACCATGGCGATTGGCGCAGCCTTGTGCACATAGGTAGACGCACGTACGACAGCTTGTTTCCTATGACGTGAAAGCCGGTCCCTTGTGAGAAGTCGCGGCGGCGGTTGCAGCTCGCAATCGGTGGCGGTTGGCAATCCACATCCCAAACCACTAGCGGTTACATTGCGGTTACACACACTGCCAGGCGGACCGGTCCTGCCATCTGCCGTACAAAACCCCGACACACACCCTGACAGAACGACGCTTCCAAAATGACCAGGTATGACCAGTACGACCAGGTATGGCATCACATAATATCAGTTCAGCTCTTTACAAAATAGGGCGACCTCATCATCCGGCCCATTTTCATCCGGAAAAACAGAAGCGCTAACTAATAACTGATTAACCAGATTTCATGGTGACAACTGTACGTCAAAGTTGACCAACACCGCAATGCACCCACCCACCGGTGTGTGTCTTCTAAATCGGGAATGTGAAACAACACATCGCCAAGAAGAGGGCCTGTACTACATCCCCACAGAGCTCGTGTACGACCAAAATGGGTAAAGAAAAAATCGTTGTCCCTTTTCGTATCCACTACGTCTGGCCTTGTTAGGTGCTTTGCCGTACATGCCAATCGCCAACGACATGGAAAACGCCTTCATCAGCAGGAAGGGGAATGACATCAAATGAATAGCCTGGTGACGAATCGGAAGGAAACGCCCGACGTCAGTCGCGTACTAATTGTATAGAGAGTTAGGAACGGCACACAACAGATGCAAAGGGGAGGGGGGGCCGAAACCGCTGTCAACACACGCAGAAGTCATCGCGCTCCGAAGCCGCCGCCAACGCCTCCGCCTCCGTTGCCGCAATGTGAGCCATTGCGAAAAAAACACCAAAAGATGTCAAAACAAACAATAGTTAGTGCCGAACCGCAACGCGATACTAATGCACATCGATTATCCACAACTCATCATCCCGCTGCCAGTTTCCGTAGCCATTAACACCTTTTTTCCCAACACGAGTTTGGGCGATTATTCCAAAATTGAAAGAAATTTGGGGTGAGCAGAATGCGTAGCTGATTCAACGCAAACCATCCCTAAGGGCCATCCCCCTCCCCATCCCCATGCCCTGGGGAGCGACCCGGGCTGTGCGAGAGGGCTCCAGGCTGCAGCCTCTTACCCCCCCTCCCCCTACCCACCATCCAGGGTGTCAAACTCACAGTGAACCATGGAGCTGTTGATGCCATCAATTCCAATGTCCACCACCACCAGCATCTCCCCCCCCCAAAAACCCACACATGCAACATCACAGGGCGAACCCTCAACCACAATGCCATGCGCCCGTGTGACCAGGCTGGGTACGGGACTTACCCAATCGACCGACCCCAGCCTCACATGAGAACTTCCCGATGCAGCACTTTCCAACTTCGTGCTGAAAAGCCATATGACATATGACTTATGACAGGCGCTCCAATGTGCACAAACCACCTCACATCGTTTCCCCTCCTTGCCGCAACCGCTCCCCCCTCCATCGCTCAGATCACTGATATAGCGGCAAATATAAATTGAAAGCGAGATTGCTAGCCTCGCAGAGATCCTACAGAATGATTGCCGAATGTACCCCGTATGCCGTATGCCGTATAAAATTTGCAAGGATAACAATCCCCAGCTTTGACAGTCCTTTGGCTGGCTGTGCCATTTCGCCAACTGATACGACATGATACTGATCCCCCAGTGAAGTTTTCGGCACGTACGGCTGTGTCGTACTCCGTATGACGATATTAAGGGAATATAGATGCAGTACGCGACAGACGTGCGCAAACCCCTCCTCAACCCCTAACACATACACATACACGGCGCCCACATATTAAGCGAACGATTGCGTTGCCTAAAATGGCATCTATGCATAATTTCATATATGCACGTTATACGAGACGACAACTTCGTTTTGCCTTGCCGAGGTAAAGGAGGACACAATGCTGCGGCAGGCCGGTCGGTAGCTGAGTATGCACCGGCATTGCCTGGCGCATCAAACTACCACGCACGGCGTGTGTATGCGCGGTTCCCCTGTACTCCTTGTCCACCCCTCGGCCACCTTACACGCGATCTCGCACCAAAGGGCAAGCCACCTCTGCAGCCGTACCCTTGTCCGGGTTATCAAGGACCCCCGCGCCAATAACCGCAGCAAACAAACAAACCGCCATAAACAAAGGAAGCAACGACCAACGGTGGTGACCGACGCGGTGCTCAGAGGACGTAAGAGAGATCCCCCAGGGAGTCGTGTCGTCACACTGACATGGAATGTGCCATTCGGATGACAAAATTACTTAGCTCTGGGAGCCTGGGAAAGGGGGGGGAAGCCTCAGGCCTCGAGGGGACACCCCCCCACCTGCACAACCTTTTCCCGCCCGCTGCCCACCCCCTCCCAACCCCCCAAGCGGTACCCGGAGAGCAGCACCCCACCAAACCTCCGTACACACATGCACAAAGGAGCAACACGACCAGATGACGGCAGGGATCACGGAAATGTAGCAATAACAAAAAACAAAAGCTGCAGCAGCAGGAGCAGCAGGAGCAGCCGCCACCATCACCACCACCTCCACCACCAGCACCGGCATGGATCAACAGCGCCAACACAAAACAGGAACCACTAAAGCAGTGGTACCGATAAGAGCTCACACTTTCTCAGTTTCACAGTTTCTATCCCTACCCCGCAAAATTTGGTGCGAGTTCAGGCGCTGTCGAGTGGAGCCATCAAATCACCTTCAGCTGTGTAAAAGCACTCGGGCCTGCCTGCCTTAGACACATATCCGGGGGCCCTTTCCTATCGCCGGCGATTAATGTGTCGTACAGTGGCGCAATGCAGATCGTACATCAGGCTGGGCGCCACTACCGCCATCTGACGCACGCTGTCTGGGGCCGAAGAGAGGACCTCGGCCTGGTGGAGGAGGTACCACTCCTGGTGGTGGTGGGGGGTAAATGCAATTCAAGGCAAGAGATGGCGCGTGTGCGGAGTGTATGGGATGTGACGGTGGGCGTGGGACAATCGAACTGTAGCAAAAGCTCCAAAGAAGTACAGCAATGCCGTACAAGGGCAACATCCAGGGATTGAGAGCTTGAATGCAATCAAGCCAGCCCCCATCCGTACACCTCCGGGACGGGCGGGCGGGGGTGCGGGCGGGGCGGGGCAGGGTTTGTGATCATGGAAACACAGTGAAAGGGCAACCCGAAGGGCACGTCCAGGCACCCGCCCTTACGACTGCCGCCAGCCCAGCAGAGCGGTGATCAGAGCGGTGACTAGGGCGGGGGCAGTTCGGGACGGCCTATGTGCCTAGACGTGTTTTATTCGGTGTGATGAGGCGTGGTGTGGTGTGAAATACTCGTTGTCTCCGGTACCGCCCGCACCCTCCTGACCCAGATTCTGCCACCCGATGGTCGCCACGAGTGCGCGCGCTTTGTCACTGTCGAACCCCGATCTTAATCAATGAGAAGAGAGGGTTTGACCGTGGTTTGACCGGCTCCGAAACCAACTTCGTGCGTCAAAAAGTGATTGAGTGTTACAGCTTGGTTCGACAGGATAATAATAACAATAAAAATAAAAATAACAATAATATAATAATAAATAAAGATATCTTATAATAAAAAATATATAACACATGTAAACAAATATATAAATGCATTAACATGAAGATAAGTGTCCTATGTCCTATTTGATGATAAATATATAAACGACGTAGATTTATGTATTACCTTAAGTTCTGCCAGAAGGCCCGCGAAGCCTTGCTGTTGCGCCCACAACATGTCACCGACCACACCGGCGGGATGGACAGCCGCCAACAGCCGCCGGTGTACGTGGTGAACCACCTGGGCGCAGGTCGGGGGGACAACACGGGGCGTTTCGCTGCTTGTGTGTATTTCCAGGTACGGCATTATAAGGGAGGATGTGCACAATGGATACAACATAGCTGTCGCCTTACCAGGCAGTGATGTGGTGCTGAAGTCAGCTGAGGCTGATGGGCATGAGGGCATTGTTCACAAAGTGCTCAGGTGACAGAGATGTTGCAGTTATTGCAGTTTCGGATACAAGGATGGAAATGAGGGTTAGCAACGGACTCGTGTTGTGGTAGTTGTGGTTGTGTGGTGGTTATGATTGCGGCTGTGATGGCGGGGTACTAACTCCGTCCCAACTCCGTCTTCTGCATGGGGTAAGAGTATTGTCGTTTAGAACGAGGAAAAGCGGCACTCGACCCGCTCCTTTCTCCTCCAACATTCTCTCCAGACGAGTGGTACTGGAGCGAGTGTCGCACCTGCCCCTCTGCCCTCCTGCCCCTCCCCCCCTCCACCCCTGCCCACCTGCGGCAACAGCAGTCGGTCCGCCAGCTCCGCCACCGGCCTGAGGAGGTCTGGCGGAAAGCCCAGGTCGCCGGTGTAGAAATGGCGGAGGAGGTGCTCGAATGCGTCAGGGTCCGCATCCTGGGCGAGAAGGATCACGAAATGAGCATTGCCATATCTCCTCAGGGGACCTCAGGGGGAAGGCCAGCCTCAGCTTTTGGGGTGGAGCTGCTGCGGCTGGGCTAGCAGGGGTGCATTGTGCACAGGCTGTGCCCCTACGACCCCGCGCAGCATTGGGGCAGCGACAATCCCCCAATCCGCAGCTCCGTAACCTTGCAACGGCCGCGACGAAAATAACAACAGAAAGCAAAGGTGCTGCGTCGCAACCCCCTCCCAGCACACATACAAATGTATCACACGCACATACACGAGTGTCATGGACGTTCCTTGCATATTATAACCCCATAAAATGTTTGTGCTGGTGACGCGACACACACATTGCCGTGTGAACCCCACGAGAAAAGAGGCCCCCTCCTTGTCCTCCTCCGTCTTTTTTCGTCTTCTTCTTCATCTTCTTGCCGCTCTCTCTTTTCGAACGCCGTACTGCCAAGAGGGGGGAAGCCCCAAGGGGGGGGGCAACAAGGGACGTACCTGAAGGACCACTTTTCTCGCGGCGCTGTCCGCAAAGCTCCCAGCAAACAGCCGCCGGAAGTACATGCACCGCATCGCCAGTATGAGCCGATGGCAGAAAAAGACTCTGTCGCCCACCGACACCTTCACGTCCGTACACCCGAAGTGGTTCCGGAGCCATGCAAAAGGGATATGGGACCACGAGTATCCAGGAGCTTAAAAGGGTGGCCAAGCAAGGCAAGGCAAAGCACTCGTTGTTAAACATTTTTGGATGTGAATCTTAGATAATGATCTCAAGAAGTGTGTTTTCAAGTTTATCGAGCTCAGTGATTTGTTTTGTAAATCTCCAGTTCCACCTCTTCTAATTGGCAAACCCTGTCGTAAAACATTCTTGTCAAATGTCACTTGAGAAAATAATGAAAATAAAGATGGCAGAGTACTAACATACTCTATCTTACGTATTATCTTGTACGAGCGGTGTACGCCTATCTTATTTTGCTGTGTTGCTTAGCTGTGAAGGTAGGTTTCTAAAACTCGTGTGCCGATTTGGCCCTGTCAGCTTTCCACCATCACCACCCCGGGACTACCTCCCCGCGCCCCCCAGCCCCTCCAACTCACCTCCACATCAACGGACCCATCCGGAAAGGCAAGCAGCGAGGCTAAGTCAGCAAGCAGCCCCACCACGCCTTCGTGATGCCACTGCCACGCTGGCCGGCCGTACGGCAGGGTTCCGAAGCCGCCGCCGCCGCAGCGAAGCCCCAGCTGCAGCAGGAGCACCCGTCGGCGGCCGTATTGACACAGCGCCATCCAGCCGTTGTGTAAGATGGCTGGGTAGCAGCCCAACCCCCCTGACGACGTGTCGCTCTTACCCAGGCAGATGACGGTTTCGGAGCTGCCGTCGGGCTCCAATCTGAAGACTTGATGGCGGTCCGCAATCAACAGCCCCCCAGTGGAGTCCGCTATCAGGCCGCTGATGCCCTCGAACCCCCCACCGCCGCCGCCGATATAGGACTGTCCTAAGCCCGCCATAGCTGCAGCCGAGGATGAAGCTAAAGGTGCTAAGGATCCGTAGCTCGATCCAGATCCGGATCCTGAACTGTGGCCGGATCCCGGAATGGGAGAGGTGGCTATAGGCCGTTCAGATCCAGAGACCCGGACAGGAACGCGACCGTCGTCGGGGATGTGATATACGGCATAGAGGGTGGCGGCGAACAGCCGGCGGTTCATTAGGTCGTACGCCACGTCAACGAAGCTGCCGGGGCCGCCGTACCTGCGTCAGTACGAGGCAACTTAGGTGGCTCATCAGGTGGGATTCGGGATTCGGAGCCCAGAGCGACTTGATCGTTGCTCACGTCACTTATTTTCCACTTCTTTGGCGATGCGATCACAACCTCCAGCTCGACCTCCACGTCCCGCTGCGCACTCTTAGTCAGTGCACGTGCGCTCCCGAACGCATCCGCATCCCCCACATCAGCATCAGTCCGTGATGACTTAGCCAAACCGCACCCGGGCGTCACAGACCGTATCAGAAATCAGAAGTGAGCAAACGCTTAGGGAAAAAAGTTCAACAAACACGACTGGCAAAACACCAATCCGGACCACGAGATTTTAAACAAAACATGTCAGGGAGGGGAAGACGAACATCGAAACCTGGGGAGGGGGAAGAGTCGGGTGGTCCGGGGGAGGGGTGCGGACCTAGAGCTCTACGCCTGCGCCGCAGGTGCTGCCCTTGACAGGGTTTGGTTGCTAGGCCCCCCCTTTTGTACCTACCCCACCACCTCCACCTCCATTTTCACCGCCACCACACTACGGAACTCTCCAAATACTCAACTACACAAAGACTGACCTTCTCCTCTTTGAATTTAAATATGTTCGGTTGAACTAACCCTAGCGCACTTCCTGCTTTCACGACGTACAAGCCTAAAATCACCATCAACCTCATATACAAAAATGCCGCACACATCCGATACATATACCGATATACCTCGGGGGGGAATATTCCTTAATTTCCACACAACGTATTTTCCCAAATGAATATTCCTCCATCGCCATCCCCTGGACCTACACAGTCGTCACCATCGCGTCCTGCTGCTGCTGCTGCTGCTGCCCATTAACAAGTAGGTCCTCTTGAAGCCTGTTGCCATGTTGGGACAGCGGCGGCAGTGCGACACGACGCACTGCGCCACCGTCGCCGACGTACAAATTTCCCGCGCCGTCGCTGACCAGGGTTTGGGGGAGCTGGAAGCGCGCCATGGGGCCGGGGCCGTCCAGGGTGCCGCACTGCTCGCGGTGGCCCGCCAGCGGGGAGACCACGTCGTCGGGACCCAACCGCATGAGCGCACGACCTGGAAGGAGACGAATAAGGCGTAATTTGAGGGTACCTTAACTTTTATTTTGTTACACATTTTCAAGCTTTGAGCAGGATAAATCAAATGACTCACTGCGATGAGGATCCCGTCGTCAATGAGACGGAGGCAAGCGGTGAGTGCATGTTGTGGCTTCGGCATTCAGCTGCTGTGCATCTGTAGCTTTGGGGGTTTGGCCTGTGTGTATGTGTGTGAATAAATAGAATAATAATAATAATAATAATAATAAATAGAAACCCGTGCCAGATTAATAACATCTGGGCAATAACTTGGTCCCCTGATACCAGATGCCATCCCCCAGGGCACCAATACATCCACGTACAACCCTCTAACCCCTCCGGGGCATCCAGCCATCCCTGGAGGCCGCCGCAAGGCAGCGAGGCACTTACCTTCCACGAAATAAACCGCCTTGGAGTACGGATCGTACACAGCCCGATGCAGCGCCACCTGGCACGTGTACGGCTTCAACTCCCCATCTGGGCCTCGCTCCTGTCGTGCAACATTTGTGCGACAGGGTGTGTGTGCGAATGTTTAAACGGCAGCATCCGCTGTGGCAAGTGTACGAATTGGCAACGCGGTGTGAGGATCGAGAGGTTGTCGGGGGAAGGCGCTCGGGATTCTGCATGTGGGTCATGTGGGTCATGCGTTCATCCTGTCAATATGTGCCGCATGACGAAGTTTGGCGGCTGAAGAAGGACGCAGGTGCGCGGGAACCTGTTGGTAAGTGACTCTATGTTGGTATTTGCGGGGACATTCCAGCGCATCCCATCCCATCCCATCCCCCATGCCCCGACACTCATAAGATCACTTCCTTGACAAAGTTAGAGGTGAGTAAGCTGCCTCATTAAGAGGCTGCCGGAATGAATGCGCTTTTGCATGTAAGGTGTAATCCTAGAGGCTGTGAAGGCTGTGAAGGCTGGGAGGCCGTCTTGGGTACGTGGCGTTATATGGAAACCGATGGGTTAGGGAATACTCTGGGAAAAGGTTTCTTTCCTCCTTCTTGAAATGGCATGTAACGGAGCGCTACCAAGTGTGCGTGCCTTGATGAAGGTAATGAGGCAGAGCGCTTGCGGAGAGAAATTGTATAATTTCACCCTCCAAGAACTTTTCGGACCTAGGTCAGGCCGACTAAGTCGCAACCCTAAGATAGAATAACTTATCGCAACCTAAACTTGACATATCCCTGAAAGACTGGATAAAATGAACATGCTGTATGACTCACCTTCAGCGCGAGGGGTTGCGCTGCCAAACGAAACTGTTCTGATGTATCACAACCTTCACTGAGCAGCTCAAAGATGCAGCTGCGACTGTCGCTTCCAAATAATACATCCTTATCGTTTGAAAACAACAACGTCTGGTAACCAGAGCTGGAGTTGCTGACGTTGCTACTGGGTGTTGGGCGGCTCACTATCGCAACCGGATACACGGAAACTTGGAGAGAGATTTTCCTGACGGCTAGAGAGGGGCAGGATAACTCCTCCATGGCTATCATCCACTGAACTTCTAAAAACGTTAGATAAGAGAGGAGCAAGCAAATATCAAGGTCCACGTCAGCGACCTGGTTCGGAACAGCGCACACACCTATTATCCAAGCAAACGCTTGCTTAATAGCAAGTTGCACAGTTGGCAATGCATGTGGCGTTCCATATCGACTGATCAGTAAGCACGCACCGGAAGTTTACTTCACGGTACTGCAATAACAGGGTCAATGCGCCCAAAGTCTTTGACTAGAGCATTTAGGAAATCTTTTCCTTGACTGAGTTGTTTTGTCCTTGTTGTTATTGTTGCTGTTGGTGTTACAAACTTGTACAAGAGCTCGTAAGGCACAGGCAAGCCACATAGGACCGCGAGAACGAGCAAAGCAAACTGAAAAGATGATAACGCAAATAATAGTTTGAAGGGAAAAAGCAAAACGGTGAAAGGAAAGTACAGGAGTGCAAAGTTATGTCCTGCCCACATTGAACGAATACCCATGGCGAATTTTATGGGTAATCCTGGCAACTCCTAATTGGTCTTGGATTGACATAATTTGAAGCACTCTGAAGCCCTGTTCCATCTCTAAACAAGCAAAATCGGCACATGTGTGCGGGTCCCCTATGCGGGTCCCCTATGGACGTTGTGACATGACGTCTTGAGGACAAATTATACTACGGATCCAATGGGTAGCCTGCGGCCCTTCGCTAGCCCATCAATCCAACTATATATTGCGGATCCGTCTGATGGGGGGTGATGGACGAAGGGAGGCGCTCCCCGCCACAACATGAGAGACAAATAAGGCGGAGTAGAAGACCGCCTTACGAGTACATTCAACGATGGTGCCCGTATGTTGTCCTGCATACATGTGCTTGTGCGCCTACGCGTTCACATTTCAGCACTCACGGCCGATCATATCCACCATGGATGCCGTGCTCAAGCACATGTCTATGAAGAGGCTTGTTCCCCTTTCCTGGCAACCTGATGATCTGACACGTCGTTCTTCCTTTTCTTCCTGTCTTCTTCCTTCCCTTCTTTCTCCTTGTGCCTTGCCTCCCCTCTTATCCACAATGGATTGGTCACCCATAAGTCACCCATACAGGCCGCAGACACTCCACCGTGCAGACCACAGTGGTGTAAAGCTTATCCCTGCTGTAAGCTGTAAGTTGTGAGCAGAATTCCTGGCGCCGGTGATGATGATGACGCAGCCTTAAGTGCTGAAGTTACTGTTTTTGCAGCCATTACTGCTGGCCGCAACGGCTGCGACGGCGACTTCAATGGTGCTGCCAGCGGTAACGGCAGCGGCGGCGCATCACCTCAGATCTCAGACACCTCTCCGTCCGTCGTCCGTCATCTAAGGTTCATAATTAACAATGTCAACTCAAGTTGCAACTCAAATGTTAACTTGTCGGAGGGAGACGGCTCTATTCGCCCCTATGCAGAGGCCTGTATCTATGTGTGGACTTCATTTCGGCAAGACTCATGACCTTGGGTTCCAGGCTCGACCCCGACCAAGACCGGGCTAATGGCCCTTTAAGATATTGAGCAGAGTGCCTCCATGGCGACGGACGGTTAAGTACCTGATTACAATGACTTGCGAGCTGACCAGGAGCGGAGTTGACGCCGTATATGATTCGGCAGATTCCGCTGGATACCGGTGGTGGGTGCTGAACCCGGGAAAAGCACTGAATTCGGCGAAGTCGGCATGGGAGACCGGATGAGGGTGCCCCGAAATACAGGGGAAGGTAGGGACTGCCAGGTTAGTGGCCACGGGTGAAGCTGTACCCCCCTATCCCACACGCATATGGTGTGTACATTTCAACAGAAGGGCCATAAACGACCAATGTCAATGACGTCACCAAGGATGAAGTACAAGGATGTCCCGCAGGGCGACGACAGTCACTGTCATAAGCAATATATTATTCTCCGTCCTTGGCAACATGGCAGCGGGAGCACGAATCAAACTCCGGACGCCACCGAGGTGGGAGGCCGTCAGAATGTCGACGCGCAGTGTGTCGCGGGTTATGGATGAATGCAGGCGAACGTTGGGTCTGGTGCTGGGGAGTGGAACAAGGGACCTCAGCGGGCTTGGACTAATGTAGTGTGTGTATGTCTATGTGCATATGAGGGAAAACACCGGAGGCTTCGGAACACACCATGCTAGTGTTTCCTGCGGTGACCGCAAAATTAGAAGTCGTAGTTAAAGGTGGTGATTGTGATGGCCACTGCGAGACATGGTGGTGGGAAGGTGAAGGCCGTGGCCAATGGTGACCCGGTCGAGTGGAGTTATATGCTGTAGCGTATCCTAACAAGTCACGAATGTAGTGCAAGGTGTGCGTTAATGTTGATCACTGATATTGGATTTTCGGGGTTCAGGGGACCTTAGGAAATAATGTAAGCATGCGGCCATGACTTGACGCTTAATGAACAATCAATCCTGTGACTGGGCGGTGCTTATGGTAAGATGTGTATCGTACGTGATCGTACCTGTCGTATGTACCAGGAGTCGTGCGCATTCTGAAAGCACACGTGGGTTGATGTCGCTATTACCGGAAATCAGAATCCTAAACTAAGTTGGGGAGGCATGCGCGGCGAGGTGGGTTTCGCGACTGTGGAACGTCCTCGGGAGTCGCGGGGGAAGGGTAGGGCTGGAAAGGAGGGAAAGACGGGGAGGGGCGTGCGGGCGGGCAGATGACACGCGCACAAGAGCAGGGTGGTTTGGCCTGTTGTGCTGTGGGCCGTAGGATGAAGGGGCACTGTCGGGCGGCGCCTCACCAGCAACGGTGTCTGACGAGCGGGCTTCTTACGATACAGGAGCCCTCTGTCAAGGGGATGGCGAGTATGCTTGGCGGATGTGGAAGGAGGGACGACATGGTGTCTATGGGTAGTGTCCAGGACGGACCGTGTCTGTACGGACCTCTTTCGATTGGGCCTTTGCTTACGCGGATGTGACAGAGATACATGATGTCTCCGGTTGCCTGCCGGTCTCAGGCCTCGGCGAATTACACGAAGAGCATTAGGAAAGATGCAGCGGTATGTTGATTGCAGGTTGTCTCTGGATGAAGGCATGCAGCATGGAGCATGTAGTTTATGTGGACCTCCACTGTCGAAGTCGCCGTCCTGGTGGACACTGGGGTAGCTTGGGAGAGCATGTAGGGGCAGGGCCGGGCCGAGTGGGAATGAGCTGAAGGATCGCATGGAGGCCGTCTGGCAGACGATTGCGACATCGGATAGCTGTAGAAACCACCTAGCATGGCCACCATGCAGGCAGTACGATACAACAGGTCATGGCAAGCGCCATCCAATTCCCGTAGATGGATGAAAGCGGGGAAAGCAACTAACTCCTAGGCAAAGGAAACCATGAGTAATGCGCACCAGCGCTGGGCTTGGGCTTGGGCTTGGGCTTGGGGGCCACTTCCATCTGGAGGTACCTAAGGGACCTTCCGCGTCGATTCAAAACACTGGGTCAAGGGTGGCTGATACTGGAGTGAGACGATAGAACTTGTTGGCTCCAGGAGGGCTCCGTGCTGGAAGAGGAAAGAGCCCTTGGACGTGGTTGAGGGGTGAGGGATGGGTGGGGATAGTACGACGCGCTTGGCATGGATTACATACAGGTGAAGGCGTGTTTTGGGCTCAGATTGCCAACTTAGCAATCTCCATTCCAGGCCCGATGATGTCCCATCAAGACTTGATCTGTTGAACTTAACAAAGAAAATCTGTTGATAACATCCCTGCCGAATGTAGAGCACTTTTCCATAGGACGATAACTATGACTACGATTACATTTACTATTACGACCACGCAAGGCTAAGACTATAGCACTTCGCAGTGATATGTGTATGCTTGTGCTGCAAATACGTATCCCAGTCATGAAGCGATCGAGCCTTTAAATGCATTACCAGTGCATTTCAGCTTTACGCACATATCCATCCCTGAGTGCTCCCGACTAGCAGCGACCAGCAGATGTATAAATCGACCGCCAGAAACTAAGCACCTCATCCTTCCGTGATATTGTTTTCTGATTCTTTTGTGCGCACGTTCCTCTTTGACGTTGACTTGATTCTTTGGAAGTTGGAAAGGACCAAGCCTTAGCTCTGATCCCTGCGAGTTTAACCCGAATGAAAAAGCGCCAAAGCGCGAATGGATTGCTACGTTACATCGTTTACGAGATGCGAGCTTACATGACTATGTGACTTCAGAGTTTTGGGAGTGGCGAAGAGTTCAACGGAGACGTTCAAGTTGACGTCGAGCCTGCTACCAACACGCTCAGCCGCGGCCGATGACGTAAAACTGGAATCCCAACATGTACACAATATCGTGAATATGAAATTAATACAGTATCATGTGAAATAACCCTTTCATTTTCGTCCCTTCCATTGCGCGTCGAATGCCTCGTCAGCAAAGCGTTAAGAAGCATTGGACGAGGAACACGAAGAGTAAAAGAAGATCATAAATAACAATAAATGTATCCTTCAGCTACATGAATACGAAAACGGCATGAGCCCGAGATCACAGCTTAAGCTGCGCGTCGTAGCTTTACTTGACAGGTCGTCATGACTCAACGGGTCGATACGGAGCGGGTTATTTTGTGAATTGTTGATAAAAACAATGTTTATTTAATATTCCGAAGACTTACACAAATAATACTGCACCTTTTCCGGTTCGCCGTCGTACACTATTTTATTCACTTCCGTTCCCCAACAGAAAGCGCCGAATCAGCAGATCCAATCTAGCGCATTATTATTACATTGACTTCACCTTTAAGCGATGATACTCCAGCTCGAAATGATTCTACCAAGGCTGCTAAAGACCGAGACATCATGTACTTAGTAGTGTATACGCTGTGCTTAAGCCCGGCTTGAAGGCCTGAACCGAATTTAGTTTCCTGCATAGATTGCAACATGAAACTTTCATCCCGACCCTGCTTCAAGGGAAGTGCACCGTAACTTCCAGGCAGCACTGCGCTTTGACGTTGCCACAGTTGTTGTCGTCTTCGGTTCAAGGTAATTAAGATATAAATCCTCTTGCTGAGAGCAGAAGCCATGTGTTAACCTTAGGCGCGGGGGCGGGTAGGTTCTGCGTCATGTCCTTGAGGCACGCTCCTTTCGTGAATTTGCAAATCGACCATATCATTTTTGTGTGTAAGGTTTCTCTTTGAAATTTTTGGGTAGTCCCTAACCGCTTTATGGTAGGTCTGTGTCGCTGGATGTCAAGCCGCCTAAGATTAACCTATCGCATCTGTCAACGCTTTCAGGGCAATATAAATATCTCCATAGATCTACATTGTTCAACAACGTTGGAGTTGCGGGGTATCAGAACCGAGAGTGGCGTGTGCCTTGGTAGATCGAATGGAGCAGCAGTTTCAGCAGCTGACTCCACAAAATGGCGACTGCCAAGCCGTCGTTTTCTTTCATGGGCGCAAGGTCACAACGCTTCCCTCATCGCCTGTTGTAATATCTGTACCTTCGACGCAGCAGTTGGCGGGCATGGCGACAGGAAATGTCGCGACTATGAGCAACACTTTACCAACCCGTCCAGATGCAACACCCAAACCGAGCAATGCTTCGACGGGCGCTAATCTCACCTCTATCGAGCTCGCAGCCCTGACGAATTCAATCCGCGGCGACAAGCTTCGAGATACGCGGGTCTGGGTTGCCGGCCTTACGATGAGCCCCCAGCCCCCGGGGCCTCCTCCCGCTACCGCACCCTCGAGCTCCGAAACCATAAGCTTTACTGGGCCATGCCCAGTCTTACACAACTTCCAAAACCCGCCATCAAAGCACAAACAATCCATTCCGCACCGCCGAAGCGATGACAACAGGTTGTTTAAGCAGCACCTGACTTCCACTGTCGGCACCGCCGCTGGCGGCGGGGAGACCAGCTGTAGCATGGAACCGTCCGACTGCCGGCGCGGTAGCCACTTCAGCGGCGGCAACGACGGCAGCGTCATTGACACCGCCAGCGGTAGCGTCGGCGCCGTCACATCCCCAGTTTTTGGGCGCCAGACTCGCGCATCCTCCGCCACCACCACCTCCTCTCTCGGGGTCCTCGACGCCAACGCCTGCTCCTCTTCAGGCCCCTGGGTCGACGTCGTCGTCACGACTGCCGCCGCCGCCGCCGCCGCCGCCGGAATCAACATCGCCATGACCACCGTTGGTACAGCTGCTACAACTTCTGCTGCTGCAACTACTACTGCTGCATCTGCTACAAACGCCGTCGCCATGACAGCTGCGGCGGCAGGCGGCAACGCCGCATCAGGCGGCAATTCCACCGCCGCCACCGCCAAAGCCCATGTGATCCCTGCCGGGACTGGCGGCAGCGGTGGCTCTTGGACCTCGGGTGACAATCCCGAAGAAGCCGCACCCCTCCTAAGCGCCTACGTGGCCGCCATGCCCAGCGCTGGCGTCGCTCCACCCAATGAGGACATCCGAATTGCGTCGAAAAGACAGCGATCCACCGGCGACAGTATTTGGTCAGCATCCCGCCAGCACCCGCACCCGCACCCGCACTGTCAACAATTCCCAGCCGGCTCTGCCGCAGCACTGACATTGGCGACAGTGTCTTCTTCTCCGCCACTACCTGAAACGCCCGGTTGTGGTGCTGGTGCTGGTAATGCTGGTGGTGGCGGTGGTGCTGGTGGTGGTGCTGGTGGCGGTAGCTCGTCAGCCACCGCCGCCGCAGTCTCCAGCCCTACCTTGACCCTCCCATGCGCCTTACCGCCTCGCCGGTTAACTCAGCAACACATCAATACTCACCTGAATCACTACCCGCAACATCCTCACGGGGCTCCGCATCATTTACAGCACTCGCACCAGCACCTACTCCCACAGGGACAGGGGAGGCGGCAATCCCTGGAATCCTACCGCCTGCCTCTCGTCACCCT
This sequence comes from Volvox africanus, assembly GCA_030268105.1. NCBI lineage: Eukaryota > Viridiplantae > Chlorophyta > Chlorophyceae > Chlamydomonadales > Volvocaceae > Volvox > Volvox africanus. Next base: position 919,732 of record BSDZ01000015.1, on the reverse strand, counting down.
GATGCCATCCGGAGTAACTGGTGCCTCCGTCACCCCCATCGCCACCCCCACCGCCACCAACAGCCCGGCACAGAGTGACCGCGGGGCTCCGTCATGCCGTGTCGTATCAACTCCCAGCCTGGTACGGGATGTTCCCAGGACTATGCTGGACGTCAGCGACATCAGCGATAAGTCCACTGATAGCAGCGATGAAGACCCGGAGGAATGCGGGATTAGCTTACGACTACCCCCGCTACAGCCATGTGTTAGCAGCCATTTGAAGGTTCTTAGAGCCAGCGTTGATGGCGATCTCGGACCACGTCCCCGTCAGCCAGGTCACAGTTTCTTTACGGACAGTCAAGATGAGTTTGACAGTTGGCAGCCGCAACAGCAGCAGCAGCAACAGCACCAACAGCACCAACAGCACCAGCAGCATTCTCATTCTCCTCACGGGATTGGCCGCTTCCTCCCGGCAGCGCTTCGAAACCAGCTGCCGCCATTTCTGCAGTGCCGCTCCGGGCCCGCAATGGGCACTGGTGGCGGCGGCGGCGGCGGCGGCGGGGACGGTGATGCTACCGGACTCTCTGTGTCGCAGCTGCGGTCGAGCAGCTGCACCAGCGTCAGTTCCCGGACCCTGACGGCGGCGGTGATTACAACAACGTTGGGGATGACGTCTCCTTGTGGCGAGGGGCATGGAGGCGGCTTGCCGTCGGCGTCGCCGTTGCGGTCCAGCGGCTGCGGTGGGATGCTGCAGCCGTTCTCACGCGACGGAGTCGGTGAGCATTTGTTGCCCGTTGTCAAGTCCATCCTGACCCCCATGCAAATCGATGCCCCGGCGCCAGTTTCGGCATCTGCGTGTACGGCATCGACCGCCGCGGCGTTTCCCGCCACAACCGCTGCTGCGGGTGGCGGTGGCGGTGGAGGATGTGCAGCTACGTTGAGTTCCTCCTTGTCTACAGTTGGTTCGGTGACGACGGCAGCGGCGCCGCCATCACCTACTGTGAAGCCGCATACCGCATGGCCTGTGATGGCCGTGACAGGTGCCGTCGCCGCCGCCGCCGCCACCACCACCGCCATGTCAACACAGACGCCCATTTGCCCAACAGCACTCTCGGTGCTCACATCTCCGCGCTGCCCGCCCGTCAGCGGCGTAGCCACAACTGCTGCAGCGGTGACGGTGACGGCGACGGCGTCAGTGGCGGTGACGGTGACCCCTCCAACGCCAGCTCCGGAACCCTTGCAAGCTCTCGTACGATCCCATCCTTCCGCACCCTCTCCTGCACCCACTATCACCATGATGGCCGCTGCTTCCCCTTACCCTGCCGTACCGCCAAGGCCACAGCCGCAACAGACCACATTGAGCTCCTCCAGTGCAGTTCAGACACAGCCACAGCTACAGCTACAGCTACAGCCACAGCCACAGCCACAGCTACAGCCACAGGATCACATCGCCCCGGGAGACGGCATCACGCCTGTCGAAACCGCAGGCGTCTCCATTTGCTTATCAGACGGCGCTGCCGCTGCCGCCGCCGCCGCCGCTGCGGTACAGGTCGTACGCCGTCGCCAGCCAGTCCCGCCGCCCATGCCTCCTGCTTCACGGAGCCGCCGCGGGCTGCTCTCATCGGTTTCGGAGGAGCCGTTAACTACCCCCGGCACCGCTACTGTATCGGGAGACCCAATGTCATAACATTTGGGTCCGCCGGCGTCTTGGCCTGCAGAGGAGGCACACGTTTCTGTAGTTTTTGTCATTCATGACTTGCACGCATCACCTGAAGGTGGTTAGCGGTTATCAACCGATAGTGGTTTGCGGTTAAGGGGAAGCCCCACATCCAATTCAACTACTTAATTGTTTGTCGTACCTCCATTCATGTCCTAGAGAAGGGGCGTCCATATCGAAGTCTGGAAATGAAAGTCGTAGTCTGGATGCCATACGGCAACCACCGAAGACCAAGCTTTGCTTTGTTGAACGATTTAGCCGCTGAAAGTTATTTGCTACTGCTGCGGTGTTAACAACGCTTTAATAAAACATATCACAAAATCCTTCCCTTCCCTTCCCGGATCATCTTTGCATCTTTGGATGTGAACTTATTTCGTCGTGTGATACATGCTGTTACATAAGCTAAGCGCCGTACATATGTGATGTGATGTGATGTGATGAAGTGGTCTGGGATTACGTGAGGGAGCTGTTGCTTCTCCCATGAGCTCACAATCTAGGACAGATCTGAAAAAGAGCTGCGGATGGGCGGCTTGTTCTGAAGGAAAACACGTCTTTGGCAACACCAGTGCATCGAAGCGGTGAACCCGTGTCGGGTGGGCGGGCGGGCAGTGAACCACGCGCAACTCATTTTAACATGAGTGCGACATCTGGCAGGTTATGATTTGGGTTAAGCCACTTTATTCCTGTCCCAGGGTGCTTTTGAATGTCGTACACCGTACACCGGCAGGACATAGAGAACGCGGACAGCGGAACTGAGAGAGGAGGAGAAAAAAATCGCTGCGGCATGGATTGGATACACCTTGAATCGCATCGCATGTTAATTTCTTTTTAATTTGCACGAGCCGACCGATGTAATACATGATGATATTCTTAACTTTCTATATATGTATCACAATGTAATCAATATATAATTGTTGATCGGTTGTCTTCGTGTTGAGGCCTTCGGGTAGAAGATGCCTGATCAGGCAAGATATAATCTTGCATCTTAGCGCCTTTCCTCAGCGTCATTCCTTTGAACCAAGGCCCTTAGTTCACGGATGGACCTTTGCAACGCTCACTGCCTCCGAGCTCGATGTCTTAAGAAAAGGAAAAGTGTGATAGTGCCGTGTTGATTTGCGACCGCTGAGGACACTCCCGCGGACTCCATTACTAGCCTTGCCACGCGCCAATACTCCTGCACAGGAACATTATAAACGCCATCCAGGTAGGAGAACGGCATACAAGACCCCATACGCTGCTTAAAGGATAACACGCAGGTGTCTCTACAGTACTGCTGCCTTTTGTGGACGGAGTGTCTTCATTATAGCATCGTCCCTGGTAATTCAAGGGGGAGACACAGGGCGATAGCAGCCCCGTTCTCATGGTCACAGTACCTTCATTAGGCACCTTCCTTGCCGAGCGCTCTAGATCACCTCTGTTATCTGAAGGGGCGGGGGGGGGAGGACGGTGCCAACCGTTAGTTCCGGAGCGGCTAGCAAGGTTGACCTCGGCCCACCTGTGATGAAGCAGGGCCCCGCTGCAAACAGAAAAGTTCAATTGTTCAATTTCCTGGCAACTCCTGGCTGCTGGATTATGTCAGCCTTCACGTGCCTTCCTCTGCAGTAGCTTTGGATAGGTTCATATTCATGGCCGCAAATGACGATGCAGGGGTACTTACAGCAGACTGCGCGTATCAGCATATTGATACAGTCTTACTTGTGGATTCAAAAAGGGTATGAAGCAAACCTCCGGAACCTCTCATACGATATCGATATCTGCTTCACATAGAGGACCTATAATAACAAAAACCAAGACCCGGGCGCAGGGGTAGGGACGCACGGGAGACGCAAGGGCGCAACGGCCGTGCATGACGTAATGGCAACCTTGCTACCGCCCCCATAGTTAGCCTGAACAAGATCATTAAGCAGCATTTCAATTACGCGTGGTTTTCAGGGGCTTTGTTGTTACTTTGCTATTTAGCAATGGATTTGAACGGAACACTGGGAAGGGAGGTGGGAGGGGAGGGAGAAATACATTCAAGGTGCGGCTGCCGTGTTGATGGTGATGATGATGATGTGGATGTGACCAGAAATCAAAAACAGACCAGCTGAAGAACCCGTTCACCAAATGGTTGGAGTGATCGGCGTATTTCATCAACGATTTATGCACCTACGTCATCTAACCGCACCCTCACCCCCCCTGCCAATGACTGGCTGGGCTAATTAAGTGGTAATCAAGTCAGATCAAGCCGAATTAGGTCCGACTGGCCTGTCAGGCATAGTCAGCCCAGCCTGTAGTTGGCAGGGCCCATTTCTTGGTCTTGTGGCACCACACGGATCCGTTATGTTCACTCTGATCCGTTCGCGATCTGCCTCCACCTTTTGCCTGTTGCCCATGTCGTAGGCAACGGATTGGACGGGGATGCGGTTTGATGACATCAGAAGAAGCGTGGGAACGACATAAGGCGCGTCCTTAGAAAACGAAACGCTGAGGAGCTCGCCAGCTGTTCGGCAGCAACCGGATGGATACGGTTGTTATGGCGTTGTGCTGCATGATTATGACAACTTTGCTCGATGCATTACAAAATGGACTTAATATCTACGCCCTTTATAATTTCAACCCCTGGACTACTGGCTTCGACTGGCACTGGAAGTTTGGGTTGTGGGCTCTTCTACATATGTGCAGGCCTGCACAGACTGACTGCTCCAGGTTTCCAGAGAGTTTCGGCATCAAATATAGAAAAGTAACTCGATGATTTGTATTGGACCTCCTTTTCTTAATGAGCTAGGTGTTCTGGCGCTGTGTACTTTTCGCTATCGTGACAAGGAGTCCACATTGGCTGCGAGCTCAGAGAGCCACTTAGGTTTTCACGGGTATAATCAAAACTATGATCTCAATGATATATGCATACATCCTGCCCTCAGAGAAGGAATAACCTGAAAGTGGATTGCCTTCATTTTCCATCTTATAGTCTCTGTTCACGACCATGCCCAGAAACTCATTAATGAGAAATTTATTTATTATTGCCTGCCAGATAGGTTGCAAAGTTGTGGGGATACCTCCGGTTTGCAATTACCTTGTTTTAGCAGCAAAATTGTACAAAACGCAGTGTTTTAAGACAAATATGAAATGAAACCGATCTTGGAGACGTTTGGGTTTCTTGAAGCTCAATAACTGGCGCATGCCGTCTAATTGGACGCAGGGTACCATATAAGAATAATAAAAACATAGTTGTAAAGTATGATGATGTCTATGACCGTTCCTACCTTCAAGGGATCTTGCCGAGAGCCGACGTGCCGGGCCTACTGGATAGGCCGTACTAAAACAAACTTCTTCAGCATTGCGCCTGCTGGCCGTGAGGGCTACAAAAAAGATTAACAAAGCAAATTGACAGACGAAAGTTTTTAGATTTAGCTTATGCTTCACCATCTGAACATTTTATTGACGATATCGGTATAGGATAACAGAAAGTCCTGATAGTCTCAGGCAAAGGGCGCATGGTAAGAGATATGTTTACTCGAATACTCTCAGACACATTGCCATCTCCCGTTTGCCGGCGTAAACACACGGCTAGTCCGTTGACGTGACCCTTCTTAGGAATCACACCAACCAGGTATATATATTATACTTGTTACATGGTAAGCCTAACTTACGTATTGGAGACTCCGGCTCCAGTAGCGTCCGATGTTCAGCCTGTAAACTTAGCATTTGCGGCAGCAGCAGCCGCGAGAGCCTCGTGGGCCTCTAAGGAGCGCGAGGATAACCTATGGGATTTTGAACCTCTTGACGATGGCGCGGTCGGGAACCTCATCACCCTTGCCGACGGAGTTCTCGATGGCAGTGCCTTCACCAACTTTGTTGCCAGGAATACAGACACCGGTTCGGTTCAACCTTCACAGCCACAGCGTAGTAGTGGAGTGGGACAAACACTGGGCTTTGCAGCACCGATGATAACAACAGCTGCTTTGAGTCCAGACGCGCCTGGGATTCATGAAATCCCGCGCAACAGTGTCCTCTTCCGCACACACGCCGCGCAACAGACAATGGACAGCTCGCTTCCACCAGCTGAACCCAACGCGCCTACAGCCATAGAAGTTGCTGCGGTCATGGAGGAGCGCAAGTCCCGCGGTTTCCTCCTCCTCCCAGATGAAATAATCACACCGCCTTCAGTCCCGCCACCGCGCGCTCCTCAGCGTTCGGCGTCGTTCTCTCCCGGGCTCGAGTCAGCCGCTCCCGAGGTAACTCTGGCGCCCGTCGAAGACGGCAGCGCGAGCACTGGCTGCAACACGGTTCCAGCTGGCTCGCACAAGGCCTCGTACAACCATCCGTATGCCGCTGTCAACGGCACCGCACGCGATAACTCCCCCGTCCTCAGCCCAATACTTGACGGTATGGTGGTCCCCGGGATCGACGACCGAGGCACGGGTCCAATCGACCCAGATGGCGAAGGGGAGTGCGAGCGTGACGGGTGCCTCGTATTGCCAGTGCTTCGTACACTGCTCGCCATGCAGGACGATTCACCTCGGTCGTTCCCGCCTAGCAGACCCAACATCGCCAACGGCTCCCTCAGCCGCCTCCAAAGCCTCTCCATGCACACCCACGGCGGAGGTCATGGGCCACACGGGCATAACCCCGGCGGCGGGACGCAAACATTTGCCGGCATCGGTCTCGGCGCAAGCACCAACGTTTCCCGACAGGGATCCGTACATGCGCTCCGCACGTCGCCGTCGGCAGCCCTGACCACCGGCGGTGGCGTCAGCATCGGCGGTGGCGTGACGCGGCAGAGCACATCGGTCAATAACACGTCGCCCGCACGACGCCGTGTGGTCGTGGGTGGCTCCGCCGCTGCCGCCGCGGCCGCCAGAATGGATGAATCTCCGACGTCGATTATGAAGACGCCGGGGGTGACGACGCCGCGGCGGCAGGCCACCGGCGTCCGAGTGTCCTTGTCGTACCCCGCGGGCTATGTCCCAGGAAACGGACCCCAGCAGGAGGATGACGAATTACCGGTTATCGGATCCAGCATGGATCCAGGGATCCGTACGGTATTGCACACTGCCTCTGCATTCCCGATCGCTCCGATGCAGTCTCTTTCACATCACACCAATGGCAAATACCTGACGCGGTCTCAGGTGGCCTCACCTCTTCCAAGTTCTGTTGTTGGCGGTGGTGGTGGCGGTGCTGGGTTCGGTGCTGTTGCCGTTGCTGTTGTTGGTACTGACCCATTCATTCAGATTGGCGACATCGCTGTCGGAACGACCGCAACAAACGTCGGGGGCGCATCTTCCCCCCAAGTGTCGCTGCGTCAGAGCTCTCATGCCGCCGCCGCCACGATTGTACGGGCAGGACCGGTCAAGGCGTCGCAGCAGTCGCCCATGCAGCAGCAAGGGGTGCAGCCGCCTCCGTCGGCATCGTCACCGCTTCCGGCTTCCTCGGGGCCGTCATCACCGTCGCCGCAGGCGAATTCCGTCAAGACCAAGCCTGGCAAGGCGCTTTTCGCCTGGACGCATAAGATCGGAAAGGGCAAGTGGCCGTGGTTCCCTGGCGGCAGCAGCAACGCTGCTGCTGCTGTTGCTACTGCTGGCACCCCGCCCTCGTCTGGCCCGGTTTCCCCCATCTCTGCCGCCAGTGGTAACAGTGCGACAGCGGGCACCCAGGAGCTGCCATTTACATCGGCCCATGCGCTATCTGGGCCCAACGCGGACGCTGCCGCCGCCGCCGCCGCCGTGCTTCAGTCGACAGGCAATGGTGACCGCCAAACGAGTGGCGCCGGCAGCGTAAGCGGCAATGGCCGGAAGAGCAACGCGGGTGGAATTGCGGGCCAACAACAGCTATCCCAGCAGGCTGCCGCACCAGCAGGGCATGTCGGACCCAAGGAGCCGGTGCAGCTGCCGCCGATTGAGCTTCATGCCCGTCGTAGACCGACGGGGGGAGGCGGTGGCGGCCCTGGGGAGCCCTTGAGCCCGGTCGCGTTGAGAATGGGAAGTGCTGTGACGGTGGGTGGTGGTGGTGGTGGCGGCAGCGCGTTTGGAAAGCGTTAGTGATTTTGACCCGCGTGCTGACACGTTTAACAAGTTTTGTGTTAGGGTTATACATGTTTGCTGTATGGCGCTGCACTGATATGTATTGTACTGCACTGTGCTGCAACCTTAGTGCGCTTGGCCCTGGGACAGGTAAGCGCCGGCGGTGCGGGCGCGGGAGTGAGTGCGCCCGTGCGCTTCCCAATCAAGTGTCATTGGGAAAGAAAACGCACGAGCGAGTTTAGAACCCGGTTTCATCCGTATATAGGTGTGGATGTGCGTGTCGGTGTCGGTGTCGGTGTCGGTGTGGGTATGGGTATGGGTTTCTCGCTGTGGGTGCTTGAAGGAGGGGGAAATGATGTGTACGGATGTGCACGGATGTGTAGGAGACGCAACATTTAGGTTGCATCATGTTTTTGCTGTCACTGTTGCTCGCCTTTGGGCGTCTTAAAGTGTGTGTATCGCAACGGCGCTCCGGAGCCCTAGAGATGACAGGCTTCTGCCTGTGAGGGACGTGTATACGTTGGTGTGCGTCACTCGAGGAAAGCGACATGGGGATCAAGGGAATTGCGTGTTATATGTGTGCATGTGTGCCTTTGCACGTGTATGTGTGTATGTGTGCACTTTTGTGTGCGAATATGGGAACGAAGGGCGATGCATGGCAATTGACGCCACACACCTGTGTATGGGAGATCGGGTATGACCCCATGGGGCCATATCCGATATCCCATGCAAGGGGGGGCCCCACGTCAGGGGGAGCCGTTGTGCTGAACTTTGAGCCTTTCCATGCGCCTTTCGTCCTCCATTCTGAGAGACTGAAAAGCTGTTCAGCTTTCTCCTGCATGCAGGAGTTCTCACGCTGGAGTTTTCATTACGTAAGCTGCCCTTCCACCAGTATGGCGAGGCAGGAGGAAAGGGAGACGCCGTGACCGGGGGCAGGTGGTTGGCTGGGCAGGACTCTTGCCAGCGTCGGGCGGCGAGCTCATGCCTGCGAGAGGATAGCGCACTATGCACGGCTTTCTGAACGGCAATGGGGGGCGGAAGAAAATTTCGTCAACCGGATGTATCTACATGTCATCTCATGTCATGTCATGCTGTGTATGGGGGTCTAGGCGGGTCGGGGGGGGGTCGATTTGGGAGAAGGTGCGGTGGATGGGTCAGTGCAAACTGCTCACGCAGTCATGTATAGGTTATGGTTATGGTTATGGTTATGGTTATGGTTATGGGTCCGCTTTCCCATGCACGCGTGCGGGCCTGTGTGCCCAGGCCTGCGGAATGCGTGCGTGTGTTCGGTACGTATCCTAGGAAAACCGGGGCCCGAAGCCAGGTCGGAAAGCCCCCGGGCTTTGCTCCCGCAACTCAGCATGTGCACCTTCATGCTGCCTCTCTGGATAGCTGAGTCTGCATCCGGATTTAGATCATCATCATCATCACCATCATCATCATCATCATCATCACCATCATCATCACCATCATCATCACCATCATCACCATCATCATCATCATCGTAGTACTAATAATATAGGCAGTAGCGCGACTGGATTTACTGCCACATCGCTGCCGACGTCCCAGTCCAGCTTCTCGCCATCTTTCAATATTGTGAATATTGGGGTCTTGGTTCATCAACTTTCGAAGTCCTTCCAGTGCCGTATAGGTACTTGCAATCGCACATATACCGGTTTGCACAGTTATGGCTTTTTATAATAGACCATACTATGTTGTTGCGTCGTCTTTGTCATATTTTGGAATGCTTTTGTTTACTTGGTACTTGACCTTGACGCTTTGAGATAGGCGCTCTGCCATACTGCCGAACGGATGTTCTTTTGCATGTTAACTCCTAGAAGGGGCCAGTTCCTAGTTGCGGCGATGGGGTTTCGTGGGAGGAACCGCTCGGCCACAGCAAGCAAATGTGAAGCGTACACGTGCAGTATCAGACTGTGTGGGGCGTAACATTTGGCGCTAGGTATGGCACTGATTAATGCTGCAACACATACACACCGGGATACTTACTCACGTACACATATACTGAAGAACATGAGAGGGCTGTGGGTCTGGGAAGGCGGAGGTGTGCCATTGCACCACAGGACACTTGTAAGGGGGGCCCTATGTCTTAACTACCCCGCGGCTGACTGGTCATGACTTCAGCAGCAGGGCTGGCTGGCTGGAGTTTCGACAGCGGCTACAGTGGGCTGCCATGGTTGCCACATGCCTTGTCTGCTACAGCCTTGGTGTGATGAGGCTGAGCTGAGTTGGGGAGCCAGGGGCATCCGTGTTAAGGGCATGACACACAGGAAGGGGGACAATGACGAGCCAGGAAGGAACTGGGTCTGTCTGCAGGAAAAAGGTCACGGTCGAGGCAATCACTATGCGATGAGCGTGTGCATACGTGTGCTTATGCGTAGGTGGTCAAGTCTTGGCGAGGTAGCGTATCAGTATCCTTGCGTTTGCGCAACTTTTAGTATTTAGGTTTTACTTAACCATTAATATTTTAAGTAACCGTAAGCACCGCACCTATGGCTGCTAGTAAGGGGCGAAGGGGGCCGGGTTATCTCCTGTGCAAGAGGTTTGAGAGCCGAGAGGAGGAGATTTAGGCAGAGAGGAGGGAGAGGGAGAGGCGGAGGAGGGGTGGAAAGGGCTCGTGAGAGGGAGCAGGAGAGGGAAGAAAGGGGGAGGAGAGCGAGGAGGAGGCCCGTTGCTTTAATAAAGACAACCGTACGCTGTCGCATAGCCCATTTTTGTTCATTACCGTCAGGTTGTGGGCATGTGTGTTTCATTCATGCTATGTCAGCACCTTAGCGACTGTCAGCCAAATGCTATAGGGCGACATCAGACTCAACTGAGACATGACAAGCAGATAACAGCACGTATGAAGAAGGGGTGGTTGAAACAATAATGGAAGCACGGTTGGTTGGTTGCAGTAAGTGCCACGGTGTTCCTAGATTATGATCGTGGCGCGATGCTGTTCAACCAACCAACACTATGTCGGCAAAACCCAAGTTTTAAAATCGGTGGCATGCGATTGTGTAGGCCGAAGCAGAGGCGCCACATTAAGCACTCACCAGCCGTACGTCATGCCGCCACGCACGCCCTCGAGCCTTTCATTCGGAACTTTCAAGGCGGCGGTACTGTTTTAGCCTGTAGGCTATCTTACGGCGGATTAGCATGAATTGCTTGGCTTGGCTTGGCTTGGCTTGGCTTGGCTTGGCTTGGTTTGGTTTGGCTTGGCTTGGCTTGGTTTGGTTTGGCTTGGCTTGGTTTGGCTTGGCTTGGCTTGGCTTGGCTTGGCTTGGCTTGGCTTGGCTTGGCTTGGCTTGGCTTGGCTTGGCTTGGCTTGGCTTGGTTTGGCTTGGCTTGGCTTGGTTTGGCTTGGCTTGGCTTGGCTTGGCTTGGCTTGGCTTGGCTTGGCTTGGCTTGGCTTGGCTTGGCTTGGCTTGGTTTGGCTTGGCTTGGTTTGGCTTGGCTTGGTTTGGCTTGGCTTGGCTTGGCTTGGCTTGGCTTGGCTTGGCTTGGCATGGAAAGGTAAATTGGAGTATTCATCTAGTCGTATGGTGCGGCTATCTGTACCAGTTTGGTAATTGTGAGATGAAATTCAAGTTCAAGGATATGCCTCGTGGATGCATGATCATGAATGTTCCGTTGGTCAGAACGCAGGGCCAGTTACTTGGGCCCTGCAGGTGCTGACTGAGAAGTACTGTAGCGTTTGTAATTGTAGCTTTTTCCGGTTGTTTTAAATGCGAATGACGAAGAGCGGAAATGCGCTCGTCGTAGAGATGCAAACACAGCTCATATGCTCTGCTGATTTGATGGTCTGAGGGGTCGGAAGGATGCATCCGGGCGGGAGGCAGCTCTGAAGGGTGCATTCGGAACTGCATCCCAGCCATAGGTCCGTGGAGCTCAAGGATATCACTTTCTCCGGTCACTGGATTTGTTTCTCCAAACCTTTACTGCATGACTGCTTCTAGCGTCTTTGTAATGACAACTCTTCACGTTCGGCAGCGTTTCCGCTGATATGTCGTGTTTCAGGTGAGCAGGTGTTCAGGCTCACGCATGCAGGCTTGGAAGATTTTCCTGCATCCCCCGGGATGTTAAGGAAATGTAGCTATCACTGTAGCATGACGTTGTAACTATAAATTCATCTACAAAGCATATCAATAGCTCCTTCTGGTTCCCTGGAGGTTTTCATCATACAGCCCGTCCAGTACTTTGAGCTGCGCCCTGCAGCGCTCAGGAGCTGTGAGTATTGGATAGGAGTGCTCCCAGCTAACAAACGTCCCTGAGCTCTTAGCCGGTGAACAGAGGGGGATGCCAGGACGGCCTGCTAGGTCTGCCTGTACACGGTTGCTAGGGTTGGTCTGGAACTTAGATGTGCATTGTCAGGGGGGGCTTCGAGGCCCTGGTGGGGAACGGATGGAGTAAGCCGTGGCCTTAAGGCTGGGCGTATTTTTACGAACTCTTGTTCTACTTGCTGAAATGCGGATGAAAGCGAAGAGTCAGTAATTTTACATCCGAATTAAGGTTTGATTGAAGTTTGGTTCATGGTGACGCCGTGGTATTGCGTTGTGCAGGTGAGTTTCGGGGTTTAAGATTTACGTAATTGTAACTGAAAAGCTGGAGTAGACTTTCGAATACACCCTCTGTTTACTTTTATAAAATTTTTCTTTGTTATTTAAAGTATACGCTGAATCGCACGTATCGCGTATGCGGCCGGGACTCTCCGTCAAGTACAGGTACGTCATTGCTGTGAACAAAACCCTGGGACCTAGCGCTAAAAATGTTGGTAGTGTACTTATGCACCTGCATTCTTAAATTAGTACAGAATTGCAATAATATTACCTTGTACCTGTACTACCGTGGCGCAAGCAGACACTGCCACAAACAACTCCTTTTCTGGTTAGCTACAGAGGAGGAAAGACAGAATTTGCGGTGTACATAAGTCTTGGATGAACGTTCTGCGCAAGCCCTACCAAAAATGCTGCACGCAAGACGCCAAATTATCTGGATTGAGGACACCACTACCCTCATGCCGGTCCAAGCTGCGCACAACTTAGCAGCCATCCATTATGCTCGGGACAGTCGCCTAAAGCTACAGGCTAACGGTGGTAAGAAGCATGCCCATTTTTTCCGTGAATGCCTTACCGACTGCACGGCTCATCTTGACCCGCCGTTTCTACTTGTTATTTAACTCCATTCACTATAGGTAAAATTCCTGACGGTTCTGATAGCGATGGCGGCAAGGATGTGAAGGAGTTATCGAAATGGAGCACGGCACACCCTATGGCCTCCGTCAGCAGTGTGCTGATGCAGTCTGTAGAGCCTCTTGAAGACTTCGCCGCAGGCGTTACAGAATTAATGCCCAATCCCACAGCACCGAGCGCGGCAGAGGTCCGACTTGTGCTCGCACGTCGGCGCATGCTGGACCGTGAAAGGGCCCAGCATGCCCAAACTGCTGCAGGAAACGACACAAGCAGTCAAGCACACCAAGAGCAGCCTCGGATACCTTCAGGGGGCGGCCATGGCGTCGTCAACCAAGGCATGCTGACCCCGAACGCGCTCGTGGATAAGCCTCGAACCAAAACTGTTGAGTTCGAGGATAAGCCCGGAAAAAACCTCCCTCAGGGTACGGCAGATACAACTGGATGTCAAGGTGTTACAGAGTCCTCACCCGCTCGTGACAGCAGCATTGCAGCCACTGCTCCTCCCGCCAGCGAGCTAGTGCAGGAAGCCTCTCAGGACAGTCGCCTCGTGTTGCCCGTACTCGAGTCCCTCATCGCCCTCCGCCGCTCCCGGCTGACCCGCCCGACACAGCCAGCGCAACAGCCACCACAGTCGCCGCACCCACCGGTTCGGCCGTCAAACATGAGCATTAACGGCGGTGGCGGTTGTGGCGGCACTGCCGCCGGCGACGTCGCCACCTGGTACGGGGCTTCGGGGACGCCGTCGCCCGGCGCCGCTGCAAAACCTACAGGTGCGAAGACTACAAGGCGCTTTGGGGCGAACACCGTCAACACCAACGCCAACACCAACGCTTCCGGTGCCGCAGCCGCAGCCACAGCTCCACCGCAGCTGCCGCTGCAGTCCGATTTGATGACGGCGCAGGCCGATGAGCCTGCCGCTGCCGCTACCCCACCCGCATCGGCGGCAGTCGGTTCTAGCAGGCCTCAAATGATGTTCTGCGGCCCCAACATGATGCAGCCCCCAACGTTAAGCCAATTCCCAGGACCCTTCAGGTCCACAAGACGATGGGAGGTGTTTTTGCCGGACGGTCCTTGCGGCCCTCCGGTGTCGGGGGTGGTGGGGGGAGCTCCGGTCACTCCGAGTGGCGCATTTTTCAGCGCCACAGCCCGCACCACTGGGGCCTCAGCGACGGCGACGGTGGGACCGGGATCTTCGTGTCGAGCGTGTGGCGTCTCTTGGGCGGGCAGCGAAGCTCCCCTGGAGCGCGCTACCGTTGCCCTCAGCTCTCCCACGTATGGATCCAAACTCGCGGCTCCAGCATCGACAGGGGCGGCGGCAGCGCCTCCAGCCGTGATGTTTAGTCCTGTGATTCAGGTGGCAGTGACAGCTGCCGGGAGGTCTAGTGACGCGTCAGTGTCCGTTTGTCACACCTCGCGCATATCTCCGCGGACGAGCATCGAGCTGGGATTAGCCAGCAGCACGGACGGAGGTCCGGAGGACTCTGGCGGAATGCTCCGCTCGGTCGCGCGTCAGCGGGCGCTTCTTCAGGAGTGGCAAGAGTGGAGGGAGCGCGGCAGTCTGGGACCCCCGCCGGGGATAGACGAGGAGACAGATTGCTCTGGCGATGGCGTCGCCGCTGCCGCTGTCGCAGCCGGGAGTAAAGATATGGATGACGACGATGAGGAGGGGACGGAGAATGAGGATGACGGATGTGGACTGCTGTTGGGCCTTGCGAGTGGGCGGAGGCCGGCTGATAAGCCTGCTGCTCCTGCGGCTGTTACTGCGGCTGCTGCTGTTGCGGCAGCGGCGGCGGCGGCGGCGGCGGGCCATGGTGATGATGACGACAACTACGACGAGTCGCCAAAGAGTGGACAGTGGCGGCGCTCTCGGCGAATTACTCAAAGCTTTGACTTGCTTGGATTGGAGGGTCTGTCCGTACCGGCATCGATGCCCAAGACGTCAATGTCGGCGCCTCTGGGGCTTGTCCTCACCCCGACCTCACCGGCAGGGCCGCCACCGCCAGCGGTGTTGTCGGGCATGTCGGCGCCGTCAGCGGCGCCCTCCCCGTCGGCAGCTCAAGGTCTCGGTGCCGCCGTACCGCTGTCACCAATGGCTATGCGACGTCGTGGCGATAAGGCCCATAGCGCGCGTTCCGGTGTGGGGTCGTTGGCTCTCCCAATGTGGCTGAATAAGGCGTTTGGGGGCGCAACAACGGCGGTGGCGCCGATGCCAATGCCAATGCCAATGCCAATGCCGGTGCCGATGCCGCCAGACGAAGCTAATCCGTGCGATGATGGTGGCGGCCACGGCGATGCCCCTTCCGCACCCACACCCGCACCCGCACCCGCACCCGCACCCGCACCCGTGGCTACATCGTCCCGCATTCCATCCCTCGCGAACGCAAAGCATCTGAGCTTCACCAGCAAGTTCAATCGGTTCCGCGAACGCATTCAGAGCTTCTCATTGGTCCATCCAGCACCCGCCATTGAGGTCAACTTGATGGAACGCGCGAAGTCGATGATGGGCGGCGGCGCCGCGGGGCTGCAGACCCGTGTTGCCGTCAGCAACGATGGCCGTACCGCCCTACTCACACCTTCCGGCCCGGGAATCGGTGGAGCCGAATTGCCACAACAGCAACAACAGCAGCAGCAACAGCCGATGGTACGGCAGACCCAAAGCCGAAAAGGCCCACCTGGCTCTAGCTCTGGCGCATATGCGGACCTGTCAATTCGAGCCGCGGGGCGTGGGTCAATGGACGCCGCCGCCTCTCGTGTATCCAATCGCCACTCGCTCGACTCGCGCCTGTCCAACTCCAAGGGTCGGAACCCGACGGGCGAATCCTCAATGCCAAAGTCGCCGGCCGCGACGGTCGGCGGCGGAACGGGGCAACAGCTGCAACAGGGTCTGCATGAGGCCTTCGTGTTAACGAATTCCGTCGATCGCAGCCGCCGGGGTGACCCATCCGTCCACCAGGTCCCCGGCCTGTTACCACCCGTAAGGCTCCTGTGAGCCGTACTCGATGTTGCCGTACAGGATTGCAAGGACCATTTAAATGTGCATCTCGGTGCATTGCGTTTCTGCCCTCGCCGACAGCACGAGTCACGGGGCTTTAGTCCCTGCCTGGAGGTATATTGGGTTTCTGTGTGGTTATGTGGCTTACACTTGCACCGAATATCATATTGAGATATCATATTGACCTGCTTGGCTGGCAGGTGCTGTGCTGTGCTGCGGTTTTTGCCGAACAGACTAGAGGGGTTAGGCTGATGGGTGGCCGACACTCATGCTTGTGTCATTTCCCAGATGTTGGCTTTGATGTTGCTGCACACAGTGATGGCGTGGGGACGGATGCGAATAGACATGATTTGGCTCAAGTTAGTGATCCCCGACAATCCTGACACCCCTGCCACCCCTGACAAGGGTCTGTGTGGCCATCACCTCCTGGCGATAGGCTCTTGAACCCCTCCGATTGTATGCGGTCCAGGGAGGGCAGGGGGCCTTACTTGGCCATGTGAACGGAATCTGGCTGCGCCTACCATAGGCACACAGGGCATCAGCAATAAGCCGTCATGGCAGCCGACGGAACTGAAACTCCGTGCGGTTTAGGCAGCTAGCGTGTCTGAGTAGGTGTATTACAGTCGTCGTAACAACTCTAGAAATAAGGCCCCATAAAGCCAAGTCCTGGA
Organism: Volvox africanus; assembly: GCA_030268105.1. Taxonomy (NCBI): domain Eukaryota; kingdom Viridiplantae; phylum Chlorophyta; class Chlorophyceae; order Chlamydomonadales; family Volvocaceae; genus Volvox; species Volvox africanus. The sequence continues at coordinate 903,179 of BSDZ01000015.1, read as the reverse complement.
TCTGGATCTGGATCTGGATCTGGTTCGCTCTGTCCTTCTCTAGCTCCGAACCCAATAACGCCGGCTCGAGGAAGCTTCCGCTGTCTGGATAGTAATCAGACGTACGTAACTGCGGGTTTTGTGTCCCTTGCGGCGGCTAGGTCGTGAATGGCGGCGATAAGGGCGACGACCTCGTCACCCGCGGTGACTAACTGGCAGTATGTGTACACAACACAGGCACGCGACCACGCATTCATGTATTGATTACGGAGGCAGTTGATGGAATGCGGCTCACCCTCCAACTGCCGGTTCTAGGTTGTGGTAATAAACTGTAGGTCGATTTGGGTAGATTTGTTGGCGTCCTCAGTACGACTCAGTACGACCCACTGCGGCCCAGTATGCAACGGAGGCTGTAACTCGTATGTCGCCATCTTGGTGCTGCGAGTTGTGTTTTGTGATCTGCATCATAACTCAGATGATGAGATGCTTCTGAATCATCATCGACTAGTATCTCTCAGCCGCATTACGAATACGCATGTACGAATACGCATGTACGGATATGTGTATGTATGTGTCTGTGCGTATCTGTATGATTATGTGAGCTTGCGTGACCGATTCTCGTGATCGGAAGTGACCTCACGCGAGCTCTCATCAGCGGGAAGATACACACGCATACACTCCAAAACGCACGTACATACACACGCGCGCGTATGCATGCGCGACATTAAAACACGCACTGCGTAATAATTGGGCTCTTGTAGCTCTGCATCTGTAGGCCCCTATAGCTGATTGTCAGTTGATAGAACGATATTACAAACTGCATGTTATATTATTGCTCTCCGGGGGCTTCGGAACATTGCACAATTGGCAACGGACCACTCCGCAGAGATTTGTTTGCTCACCCAAGCACACATGGGGAGCGGGGGAAGGGGGCATTCTGGTGGCGCAGATCTGGAGATGTGACGAGCAGCAATGAACGAAGGAGGTGATTGGGCGTAAGGGCGGGCTAATGGCGGGCGCAACGGCTTGCAACGTACTTATGAGGGTAATAATATGATACGGGCCCGCTGCTGCCAACGGTGGGTCTGCGGAACCACTTGCCCATGCACATTGTTGATGCTGGATGTGGATGCGATGGGGGCACATTGCTATGTGTTAAAGATGGAGGTAGCAGGACTTGGCACCATAGGTAGGTTGCGAGTTTGAATGACTTGCGGCTTATACCCTGCATATTGCTAATTCTTGTCGGGGCAGGTAGTGCACAACGTGGGCATTGCAGTCCTTGTCGGGTGATGTATCAGCAAGTATATGAGGGGGATAAAGTGCTGGGAAGGCCCCGAAGCTTCGTACGAACATCTGTTTTCAAACACTCCATGTACCTTAGCTGGGCGTTGGGAACAAGGGGACAAACGGACAGGTTAGGGGATACGCGTGCGCTTGTGTACCTGTATTAAAAACAAATTTAGTGCGTCGTAGGGACACCGTGTAGACGCATGTAGGTAGCAGCGCAAAGAAAAATGGGGCGTGTCTATGCCGTATGTCGCATGCCGCATGTCTGTGTCTGTTTGTTATGTTGCCTCGTGTTCCCTTCGGGTGTGCGAATCTCCCCAGGGTAGGTGCCCGGAATCCGGTTTAATGCGTATTGGATGGGCGGCTTCGAGTGCGTGTTTTCCTGCTGCTGTCCCCTCGTGCAGTGATCCGGTGAATCCATCCATCAACACCAGCGGGTCGTTTGGGATACTGCCGGTTGGACCTTCCCAGCCATTCAGTACGTAGGCTCGAATTATGGCGTTTCTAACCACCACCCACAACACCAACACCAATATCACGATATATGGGGGAGGAGTTGGGGCGCGGTTCTGCCGTTGCTGGTCAGCTGAGGAAATCATCTGGTCCTTTACAAGCATCTCCATCACTAGTGTCTCAAAAGGAAGGCACCCCCTCCCTCTCCCCACATGGGAAGGGCGGGAAGATGTCGTGAGGGGCTTACCAAGACAGGTAACTGGTGCGGTATTTCGGAGATATTTCGCGGGCATGGGTTACTGCGGGGGAGGAGAATTATGGGGGTGGACTAGCCCGTATTCAGCGAGCAAGAAGAGGAAGTAGGGTGAGGGCAGGCGGAAGGTAAAGCATGTGGCCATGTGTGGCAGCGCAGGCGTTTCTGGATGAATTAGCATTCGTACGACTGATCATGTTGGTTTTAAGACAGGCGCGTTGGTGTCTTGGTGACTGTATCTATGTGAGGATGGCATTCCAAACATGACAACCTTCGCTGCTGCTCTCAAGCCTGCTGGGGCTCTGGGTGTGTGGTTACAGGAGCCTGATGTGGTCTCACGCAGCCAGACAAAGGGGGGGGCAGATACTGCCTGCATGGCTGGTTTGCGACTCCAGCAGTCCGGCCCCCCTGGCGCGCATACAGAAACTGTATGCACGCGCCTTGGCCGTCATAAATTTGAAATTTAAATTGGAGGTATACCTAAGTCCGCGTGTCTTCATGTACCTGTTTGCCAACTACAAACTGCAATTATTTGTCATTGCCTCCCGCCTGGTCAAGGACATAATGCATGTCTGTCTTCTGAGTGTCTGTCTGTCTGTCTTTGTTTGCACGTCCGTCTGTCTACCCGTCCATTTATCGATCTGTCTGTCCGTTTGTGTGCCTCAGCCTAACTAAAAGCCCACAACGCTCTTATCATTTCGCTAGACTGGTGTGCCGTCCTTTCTAAAGCCTGCAATTGTCTTCTTCTGTCTGTCTGTCTGTCTGTCTGTCTGCTTGCTCACTCCTATGTGCTACTCACTGCCATTATCGACCGACGTGTCTTCGATGAGGTGTTGGTGAACAACCGTGGGAGCTATGTGTATGTATATCTGTGCGTCTAGGTGCGTCTGTCCATCTGCACGTCTGTCCGCCAAACCTACCTAGATGCCTGCCTACTTGTTGTTCACCTTTTGCTTTCCTATGGCAACATTTCCATGGCGTGTGTGTGTTGGTAGGGAAGGGAGGAGGGTCCACTGACCAACTCGGATCATTGACTTACCGGTGCCAGCAGTGCCAGTACCATATGCCGTTACAAGAAGGCCAACGCCTTATGAACTTCCCACTTGGCTGGTCATGATTGTGTTGTGTGTTATGAACGTGATAGGGACAGGGCAAGGCACACTGGTAAGGGCGCGTGCGAGGTTCCTTTTGTTGCCGCGCCTAACCTTTTGTCCCAAGCGATATGGTGACACACAAATACCTGTCTGTCTAATTGTTTGTCCGCCTATCTATCTATCTGTCTATGTATCTGTCTGTCTGTCTGTTTAGTCTCAAACCAGCCCAAACACTGAATATCGCGTCCCGGATGTGGCGACCGTATTTGTATTTGCATTAGCATTGTGTATGTGGAGGCGGATGGGCACACGGTGTTTCCAGCAGCTTGTGGCTGAAGTGTCACGACATAGCACGGTTCTTAGCGGAAGGAGCGCGGCTCCATCACTCCATTTATTGTCGTACACCGAATTTGCCTATTTCAACGTGGCCTATGACGAATCTGCAGACTGCCACCCGTACCTCTGTTGTGTCGGCCTACAAAGGCCCGATCGGAAGATGACAGTCGACTGCCCAATCTTTTACACTACCCGTAGTTACCCCAATCCAATATTTTCCATTTTGCCATGAATGTACTCCCTATCAATATCAATATCAGTATCAATATCAATATCAATATCAGTATCAATGTCGGTATCAATATCAGTATCAATGTCGGTATCAGGGATGAGGTTTTGATGGCCTTCACCATCTGTGTAAGAGCCAAAGTAGTAAGAAGTTTCCACGGTCATCTCCACTCCTGCAAGTTCGTTGGGCATTCGTTTACAGCATCATCACCGCATAGAGGGGCTCACTGGAGCTGTTAAGCACATACCAAGGTAATGGTCTGCCGTGTTAGCTACATTAACACGGCATAAGGCGTATTATCGTACGTACATAAGGCTTCCAGAAGATCATATTCATATTGTCATCTACCTGGCCTCCTACCGGAATGAAGACTCTACGCATCGTCCACAATGAATCCAGATCCCGATGGGATATAATTGCAAAGTCATCCTCACCGGGTGCAAACTTTCGCTGCGTGCAGCCCAGGAAGGCCTGCCCCTGCTGTACTCCGACTTAATCGCCCCATTCACCGTCACTCGCTGCTGGTCTTCAGGAGAGCGACAACCGCAATATTGCCGCACATTCGCTCTTCAGTAGGAAAGAACGCGCCTAAAAGGCACATCTGTTTATGCTGCAGGTGATCAATTCGAACTGCCTCGGCAGCTACGGCGATGGAGTGGTGGCCTCAATCTGTGTGTGTATGTGTATGTGTATGTGTGCCTACAAGGCTTGCGGCATCAGCGGCCTTGGTGAGGGTAGTCGCGGGCGGACAACCGATTGTTCGCACTACCACTGGCATTTCACCGCCACATCGATAGCACGGAAGTGCTTTGCGCAAGCACCGAAGTAAATATGTCTAGGAAAAGACCGGCAACTGGCGGCAATGGCGGAAAGGAAAACGGAGAAAGCTCAGCCTGACAACCACAAAGGGAGCTGCGCTCCCGTCATCGCCACCCGCGGCCACTGCTAGCATCACCTGCTGCTAGTGATGATCAAATTGTGTCAGGCGGGGCGGTCTTGTCAGTGGCGGAGGCGGCGGCGGCAGCTCTAAGCGACGGCGTCCATCTCCGCAGCATGACCTCGATATCGGCATTCATTCGGGTGCCCTCCCCGCCCCAAACCAACAAGTGGGGAAGATCAGCTAGGCCGTTGCCACCCACACGGCACACAGGCCTGAATCCAAAGTATGAGTAGTACTTCACCAGCCTCTCGTGCCAGGCGTCGTCGTCGTTGATGGCCAGAATCTCCGCTGTACGGCAGCCGTGGTGAAAGCCATGCGTAAAGGTCGCGCCGCCAAGCAGCAGACCTAGCCCCAGCGCGCCTCCACGAATACGTTGTCCAGCATCACCTATATGGCGAATTACAGTTCAAACAGACAACGACGGCGCGGTTATGCTTCAACATTCAGTAAACGTATTGATGCAGACACACGCAGTGTGCAAGGGCACAACCAATGTAGTTCAGAATGAAATGGTGGTGGTGCAATGCCTTCGTCACAGTTTTCCAGGTTAAATCATTTAGGCGGCATCATGGGGGACTGAGTCACCAGCTCCGGGGTTGACAGGTCTCCAGCCCACCGGCGTTCGTACGTAGGCCTCTGCCAGATTCCGGGGCTAAAAATGACTGGATCTCTCAGCTGCGTATCTCTCAGTTGCGTTGATTCCATAATAATTGAAGATTAAAAAGTGTAATGTATCTCACCCTTGAGGCCACGTGTGAAGATCTGCAGGGTGTCGCAGTGCATGATGCCGAACCATGGCGCCACGAAGCCGCTGGTAACGCCAAGTACCTGACCTTCCTCGCTGCCATCACGGCATACAATACGATAAAATGGTCCAAGCTCTTTGACACTGATGGCAAGGCCTCTTCGCTTGGCTGCACGCTGCACCTCTTCCAGCGTGACTAAGCCAGCCAGTTGAGATGTTGAACTTTCGCTGCCTGGCGATGCTTCAAGCCGAGAATTAGCAGCTTTAAAACCTATGTAAATCCGTTTACTACGTTGGTCCTGGAACACTCCTAATCTCTGACGACGACAGGTTAGGTCACCTTTAAAGTTAACGTTCATCTGAAATAACTACGGTTATATCAAGGACATCAAATTACATAATAGTGATAACTTTATCCACTTTAACCCTCGGTCACGGCCAATCTGGAATAAATCAATCTCAGGCGCACCACGTTTGTTATGACAAGCTGGCAATTAATGCATATGACTTAAGCCGACAATTACATTTAGGCGGGGAACACCTTCGCCCCTCCACCTGGCATCAATCCGTGTCACAACTTTGTGCCGTACTGGCCCTTCGTCGTTATGTTCTTGATTCATGTTCTTTCCCAGTCATCCACCTGGCGCGCAAACGCTCATTACTCCAGTACTCCAATCCAGACCTGGCAGGATGTGGTGATCTTCGAGACCCTTCTCAAGCCATCCAGACTGTCATGTGCTTCTCCCCTTCATCCCTGCGCCGTGACACAACAATAAGCCATGCGTGTGGGCCATGCTTACTACATTAGTTGTTCCCGCCTATATTATTATTACAAGCGCTTTAGTTCTTTTTATCTTATTAATTCCGTTTGCAGCTGCCTTACCAGAAGGTAACATAAGCAAGACGTAATACAAGCCACGTCGGATTCAATTCCACACAGCCCTGGCCGCAAACCGCAATAGAACACCACCATCTTGCAGACCTGCGCCTCAATTATTTAAATTGCGCATTTCAAAGCCGCCCTGCCCCTTTATCTTTGTGCAGTACTGCATTCCCCACGCTGAAAGTGGCCTGTCCGTTCCTAATGCATAAGATCCACTGGCCAGCGCTACGCCAACGTGGGCAGCCCGCTGCCCCATGTCACGAGGTGCACCAGCGGCTTTATTGTTGTCAGTTAATCTCCGGGCCCGTACTTAGCGTCTCGCATCAATGCCGGCAAAACTGCTATCAACCGAACTTTTGCATCAGTAGGTATGCTAGTACACAGCACACAGCACACAGATGCGGCGGAAACACGCACCGGTGTTGAACAGGTGACGGACGGGAGGACGCGCTGGGTTGGCCGGAGCAGCATCTAATGCCCCCTCTGCACCCCAAGTCATACATTCAATACCCATGTGGTTTTGAAGCAATTCCGATGGGGGAGCGCTGAGGTTTGCCCACCGGCAGTAAACCCGATGCCGGGTCCTCTAGAGGTCCCTCGTCTCCGAGGCCCGGGCCTTATTCGCAGTCTGATGGGCCTCTGTCCTGGAAATACTTGAACGGGATATACTTGTCGGGTGCCGACGACGTTAGGGACCTCGCTGCAACAAAACGGGAAGACGGAGATGCGGCGGCGTCCGAGCATGCACACACACATACACACACATACACATACACATACACACACATACACATACACATACACACACATACACATACACAGACACATACACACACACATACACACACATACACATACACACACATACACATACACACACATACACATACACACAATACACATACACACACACAGAACAGAGCAGGCCCTTGAGACCTGTGAGAACGGTCCTGAGTAACATCTCTGGGTGCGGGACAGACAGACAGACAGACCTTCATTACGTTTAGCCGCCATGCAGGCGGGTCTCTACCAATCTGGCCGCTATACCGTTCTGCCGGACCGTGGCGTAACACATACACAGATGCACACGCATGCTCGCACGGGCAATTCCTAAGCCTTCCAGTAATTCACCCCATCATACACGCATGCACGTGCTCACGCAACACGACGTGCAGAAACGCGGATATGTGAGTTTTTAACCTGAACCTCGACAGTACATTGGCTCCCCCCCTCATGTAGGGTTGTAGAGCTCTTCTTAAACCCACCTCTCCTTCCCTCCGCCGACACGGAAACGGAACTTATAAACGTAACGACGGCTCAACATACAAAGAAGCCTCCCAACCGCTACAAGCCATGGCATATACCCATTCAGGTATTTGCCTCACCTTCCCAACCACCACGGGTCTGATACCATCTATGGTACCTCCCCTCGCATTCATCCCATCCACGCACACGACTGACTCCTAAGGAAATGCTGCACACCTGTAAAAGAAAGACGGGAAATAATCACGCCGCGCACAGAAGCTCTGGAGACCGACACCACCCAAGCGAAGCGCAGCACCGGCCCAGGCTACCCCATTAGTCCAGTAGCAAAGAGCAACCTCTCTTAAAGAGGGATAGTAAGGGTGCTCAACCACAACGCCCATGGAATACAACCCACACACCTGGCACCAGGTGCGGATGATTGCAGCGGCTCTCGCGGCTGCGGCTGCGGCTTATTAAAAAGCTCCAGTGCCACGCAGCAGAGCAGTGGGCCCCCCTGATATTTCAGGGGCCCCTGTCACCAACCACCACTACAGAGTGGTGGCACACATGGCAGGTACGCCACCACTTTCCATTTTACCGATCAAGTACATCTGCGCCACATCACACGCCTCCGCGATTCGGACCTCTTGGCACGAAAACTAAAACCCTCGGGAGCCGGAGCCACACGAGACTGCGACCTTAGGGAGGTTATCCCTTATCCCCCCCATAGGAGCGAACCTGCCCCGCGAATCTGCGGTCAACTCATCGGTCACTTTGCCGTTCGCCAACCCGCCTCAGATGGCTGCGCTCGCTCTCGTTCGGCGGAGCCAACGGACACACACGTCCAGTGCTTCTTCATACCTGCACTGGCTGATGGCACGGACCCTTGGCAGTAAGGTGAGCTGCGCGACACTAACGAAAAGAATGTATGGCGCGGCAATTTTGTTTTATACCTTATGCTTTATGCAGTCCGCACGCGCTAACGCTAACGAAATCACGCGTGGCAGTTTACCCTGAAGCACGGAGGAGCGCACGCAGGTACGCACCAACACACACACAGACAGACAGACCGGCTGGCAGGCACCGACACATCACACACAGACAAACAGGCAGGCAAACAGACCGGCTGGCAGGCAGGCAGGCAGGCAGAACACGAATGGGACCGAGAACGGGATTGCGCTGAAGGGTCTGCGCATATCTGACAACCCAAAGAGGATCCCGCGGATCAGCAGGAATGAGGGTGTGTGTAGAGCCATTGTCTTTGTATGTCTGTGTGCATACGTGTGTATATATGTGTGTGTGTGTTGGGGGAGGGAAGGAAGGGGCGGGAACACTATAACTTTCCAGCCCCCTCCACGATGAGTACATCAAAGCACTCGGCACCAGCATCCGCCATCAATCACTGAAAGAGATGATCGGAACAGATCGGGTGCGGCCCCTGAAGGGCAAAGAGGGGGTCAGGCGGGTAACTTTCTGGAGGCGATTTCCCGCCAACCTTGGTGTGTTTGTAACCATTGGAATCATCCTCCACGTTTATCATCCACAGACGTAGCTATGTAACCGATGTAGCTATATATCTGATGCGCCACCATATACGTGTACACCGTGTACACACACAAGTACACAAATACACAGACACGCAACACATATACACACACACACACATGCCGGCCGTTAAAGCGGGCATTTCAAGTACCGTACAACCACACACGTCGCCCAAACAAAAGCATAGTGATCGAAGCGCATTCTGAGCACATATTCTGCAATGTCCACTCCGCTCTGTTTAAGCTCCGAAACCACCATCTGACCATGATAGAACCACCGTCTAACCGTCTAATCATCCCCACGATTCGTCATACAATCTTATCACCTCATCATACCGTCCCTCACGACTCCCGAAATCCCCTTATCTACGACGTACGGCGACCGGGGGGAAGCGGATGCGAATCGCTCTGGCGACCCCGACCTCGACCCCTCTGGGTGCCTCTCTGTTTAGGACGGCACTGGTATGCGACCTCTGGAAACAAGTACTGTACTAAGATGGCGTGCAACAGTTGGTGAAAAGCGCCGTGGCCATGGCTGTGGCCGATACATAAGTACTAAATGCCGTCAATTGTGAAGCGGCGCGACAATTGCGCGCCCATATCCTTTGACGAAATCTGCTTGCTCCACGAGATAGTAGAAGCGTATTACCCATTTATTTACTTTACTTAGGGTAATTAGATGCCCATGGGCATACCGCCCCCTGCGCTCGACGCGCGCACGCTTCCGCCCACCGCCGCGAGCTGCTGTTGCAGCAGCATGTGCTGCTGCTGCAGCTCCCGCAGCTGCACCACCTCCGCATCCCGTGCGCGTTTCTCCTCAACCGCCTTACGCAGGCGGACCACCTCTTCAGCCAGCATCCGAATGAGGTCGGCATTGGGTGACGGCGCAGCTGGAGCTACAGCCGCAGCACTGGCAGCAGCGCCGCCGCCGCCATTACCGCCCAGCGTCATGTTAGTCATCATCGCTGTCATGTCGCCGGGCATCCCGACGGCCATGCCGCCTTTCATGCTGCCAAAGCCGTTGGCCATACCCATACCCATACCCACACCAGGCTGCTGCTGCTGCATACCGCCAGCGGCCGCCATTCCGTTGAGTCCATTCAAACCGCCGCCGTTGATGCCACCGTTCATCATACCCTGCGTGACGCCAGCAGCCATGCCCATCCCCATGCCGGTCATACCCATCCCCATGCCGGAGTTGAAGCTTCCCATGCCGCCCATTCCGATACCGGCTGCACCCATGCTGCCCATGGATGCATTCATGCTGCCGAGGTGCATGGACCCCATGCCCATGCCCATGCCGTTCGAGCCGCCGCCGCCATGGGGCTGAGTCCCCGAGCCGCCATTGCCTACGCGACGTCGAGCGCGATGTGGTGTTGAGGGAGCATCTCGGACGAATACAGCATGGTAGTACGGTCATCCTCGTGCATTCCCGGAGGTACCCAAGTTCCCCCTTACCAAATCACGAGCTCACACCTCACCCGCCCGCCTGCCCTCCCGACTCAGTCTGTAACCTGTAAACAGTCCGTCGTGTCTGTCGGGCGGCAGGGCAGCCGCTAGTCAGCCACCCATCAGCTAGTTCATTTAGTTGACGGCAAGTAATACCCGCGCCCGTGGTGGTTCTCTATGCGCGGGTTCTTAACTGCCCCAGTCCAATAACCCTCCACTTCACTCCACTCACCCACCCACCGTTAGTTTCAAGACTGCCCTTTCTCTCCATGCTCTTGCGCCGCAATGTGGGGTTGCTCTGAATGCTGGCCACCGCTCCGCCGGATGGCGACATCCCGTCATCATCCATGGACCGGCGGGAGGAGACGGTGCGGTCCAGGGGGGACGGGCGGGAGCCTTCGGCGGAGACACGCCGCGATTCGGTGCGGCGGAGAATGGAGTCAGTGCGCGCGGTACCGCGAATCGAATCCGACCTGCCGGTACGCGTTGGGCGAGCGAGCTTAAATGCTGCCTGTTCTAAATGGGCGCTGTCATCTATAACGCGATGTGAAGTTGGGAAAGGTGGGGTCTGGTGCGGTCTGCGGCGTGGTGATGCGCATTGTGAATTGGTGTGTGATAAGACGCAACATGTGAACAATAGGAAATGGCAGAGATTAGTACGGAGGCGCTCGGACCGTGAGTTCGGTTCAAAAGATTGCGAAGAGGCAGGCCGATGTGGGCAGACGATGAGAATAGGGCGGGGTCAGCAGGTAACGTTGACACTTTAGTAGTCGAGTGTGGTAGTCAAGTGATGCTACATGGCAAGAGGACATCATGGAACGGATCATGGTATCTGCAAGGCGAGGCATGTAGCCGGCCGGCAGCAAATTTGCAGATCTTGGCACATTTCGCCCCATCTCCTCGCTGAAAAGACGAATACACGAGACCTGATACTGCTGTAGAGACGCTGCTATGAAGAATGATGATCAACCAGGGAGGGGGTTCATCGGTCACCCTAAGCGTCCGCAGTCACCTGTCGAGTGAGTTGCGCCGCTCCAGGGACTTGCGCTGGTCCTTGTGAAGGTAGTCGGCCCGGATCTGGCCCGCCTGCACCTGCTTGAGGATGTCAACCAGCGCGTTCACGTCGCCGCCGCCGTGCTTTGAAAACTCCTGCATTGAGCAACCCGTCTAGGAGCGGTAATTACCACCGAAGAAGTTTTCGAGAGGATTGCCCCAGCATGGCATGGGATGGAGGAGGAAGCGGGAAGGGGAGGAAAAAAGGGACGGGGAGAGAACGGGCGGGGAGGGAGAAAAGGGAGGGGAGGAGAAAGGGGAGGGGGGAGGGGCAGGGGAGAAACGGACACGACCGCAACGGATCCAGGGGACGGACGGGTGAGGAGCAAGCAAGTCAGTGAAGTGTGCTGGTAACACGAAAAGGGCGAAAGGAAAGAAATAAACCACAGCTGTCGGAGTCCTCAACTTTTACCACCCTAGGTGAATTGCAATTTGCGTATGTCTGCGTTTCCTGTTAATCCCAACGCCAGCTCGCCACCTACTACACGAACAACCAATCGTAATCATACGAGTCCCTGCCTGCCTGCCTCTGTCCGCAGACCCGCGCCCTAGGGGGGAATTCCCAGTCATTTCAAGTCAATAGCTACACGCTCCACCCCGCCAGCGCAAGACTTGCCAATTATTACGCAAGGCTTCGGAACTAGAGCTCTGCGCGCCATTTTTACTGATGTCTTTTTGCCCTACTAGATCAAAGCAGCGTCTATGTGCCGTAATAATCCAAGGTTTGCCTTTCTTAAGTAGTTCGGTGATACCAATTCAAGGCTTCTCGGAAAAATTACTGCGTTCAATGTCGCGTCTGTTGGGAGGTGAAGAGGCATTGCTCATCCTAGCCCTCAGATACGGTGACTACAGCTTCTCTTTCAAACGATTTAGCTCCTCTGGCAGATGTGGGTGACGCATTTTAGCGATCCGCACGATCCGTGACTGGCAAGTACAAGTACTGCCCGCCGACTTGCATGAGCCTTGCCTGGCGAAAAATCGACCTACCAGGGTAGCATGGAAGTGTTTATTGAGATCGCCGCCCTTCTTGGGGTTGCCCCAGCAAACGACCGGGACATCAGAGTGCTTCTCCTTTATGACCTTTCGTAGTGTTTCGCTGAACTCCTCCTTGCCAGGACATGTAAAGTGGTGGCTGAGGAAGGCGGCGTGGCACTGTCCACATGTCTGCACAAGTTTCTGCATAGCATTCGAACACACAATGAACATGTGTACTTGCAACCAATCTCAGTGCCCCCGCTACGCAAGGTTACGAGCTTCGAACCCTGTGTCAAATTTCATATGACTCGCCTGCAGCCTGCTGACTGCGTCGACTGCTTTGTGGGCAGTGAAAAGCTTAATGGGGCCCACGTAGCGTTTGCAGCTCTCCAGCGCATCCTCAAAGTCAGGAACCGACTTCTCTTCACCGACCACCAATAGGTTAAGGCTAGGCATGATTGTCAAAGCCTTGGCTCAACCGTCCAGTGGGTGGAAGGTGCGATAATCCCAGCGTTAACTCCTGCAATATGTCAGCGCAGAAAGGAGAAGATATTATAATTTACCTTCTTCATTCTCCATTGCGAAAACAGGTACTGGCTTCGCGGTCCACAAGGCAACGGCCAAGTAGTGCAGCCTAGGGACTCGAGCCCAAATTATTACGAAATGTTATGCTCTATTACATCAATTTTACAAGGAAATGCTATGCGCACCTGAACGCTCGTCACTGAATGTTAACGTCCCTTCTGCTGCTTCTAACGTTACTTCCAGGCTGGCCACTTAGGAAAGCTTTTACCTAGTATTTTGCCAATATAATCATGAGTACAACTATTGCTTTCACAGGGAAGTGAATGAGCTTGTTATCCCCATTGTAAGGTCAAGTTGGGCCCTTCGTACGGCGTACCTGATATGGTGACTGTGTGGCCCTGCCAGAGACAACGCAGACCTGGCATGCTGTCCAGCATGACAATATTCCTGCTTAGGACTCAATTAACAAGGTGCCAGCTGAGTCTTTTGACAGTTTTCGTCGCGAGATTCGGTACAAGTCCTGAGCGTTCGTAACGTTACATCTTGTTTACTCATGTACGCGCCGTTTCAAAGCTGTACGCTTGCTCCTTACAAACCATATAAATAATTCATACTCCAAACTCTGCTGGGAGGGTGCTGAGTCTCAACGTTTTCGAGCCGACGTTGACACGATTCCGACAGGTTCCGACATCCACCATGTGATGGTATCTGTCCATACCTGGGTTGTTTCGATTGACAGTCCTTATGCGATGATACTTATGAGCTAACCTATTGGTGCTGTCATCAGGTTACGTCTTTGTGCTGTCATCAGAGGCCAAATCACACACGATTGCACTGTGATCTCAAATGGCAAGATTTGCAGGCCCATTGGTCTCCGGCGGAGCGCAGGTGTCCGATTTGTTTAGACTCTATACTGCCTTAGCTTTAGCGTTCGTGGCAGAATCCGCATCCTACGGTCAAAAGCTAATAAGACCTGTTAATTCCTGCCTCTCAAAGATACTCTGCCGCCGCCACGGCTCATTTATGGAAACGCGCGGGAAGCCAAGCAGGTATCATCCGATAACTCTGATACATTCTTCACCATAGTTTGCTTGCTAGAAAAGTAATGCAGCAAAATATTGCAATCGAATATACAGTGATCACAAAGCTTGTCCGACAATCCATTAATATCCGATTCGATGAGCATCCTACACCAGTTAGCCTGCTAGAGTACACATGGTAGAGTGCATGCTACAAGGGACTCCAACCCAGAACGGTGGATTCTGCCAGAAGGCCAGCGAATTGACTACGCCGGAAAACTATCCCAGCCAGCGCAGCAAACCCAAATAGGCAGTGGTGATCCTCCGCATCCAAGCGGGAACTCATTAAAGCGCCAAGAAATTTTGGCAACGCATGCGCCAAACGAGTTCTGTTCTTCCATCCAGCCGCTCTCCTGTCTACCGCTTGCTGGCAAAGGCCACAACTGATAAGCTCCATGTGCAACTGTAGACGCGACCTAGTGCGCCTGTACCTTCCAGCCTCCCGCTGGCAACGTAACTAAGTCGCTGCGACCGGCATGCTTGGCCATGAAGGCATCGATGCCACCCTTGAGGACACGCACCGCAGGGGCGGGTGTTATACCCAACACCTGCAGTCGCTGTTGCAGAGCGGACGCAGCGGTGGGGCCCCGCTTCCCGGGGCTGCAGAAGAGGCAATGCACCACAACCTGTCGCAACACTCATTCAGTCCATCCGTCCGGCAGGCAAGGGGAGGCGGGAATAGCGCATCCAGGTAGGGAGCAAAACAAGGGACTTCATGCATCTCTAAATGTCTTGGCTGGAGCCATGTGGTCTTTGCAAACCATGCTAAGAAAGTAAGGAGATAATCAAAAGTCAAGAAGAAAGGGCGCGGAGTGTGCAGTCTGATGAAGAAGAGATTCAGGACGAGCGTAGAACAAGCACACAGATAACCCGGAGGAACGGAACAGTGAAATGGGGAATGGTGCAAGCCTCTGTAGGTGATGATAATTAGCTGAGGGACCAGCAACAACGTCCCAGGGTGTTCATCCACAGTGGCACAAGCATGAGCAACAGCCGCAACATGCCCACAGGGAGTCGCACTCCTGCTCGCGAGTGCAGTCGAGTCCAACAAGGTGTGCGGCAGCTAGTCATTGGGACGCACGGATGGCAAACCTCTTTGGCGTGTTTGATGCGTTCGTGAATTGCACGGTCCAGTGGGCCCGTGTCGGCCTGCTTAAACACCGGCGTGGGGACGTTGTAGAAGCCCCTTATGGTGCCTGATGCCAGTTCCTGCGGGAGGGAAAGGTCGACAAGGACGCCCGCAGAAGGAAAAGGGATCCGGAGCAGACATGCGTATGGCAAGAAATGGGAATGTGTTTGGTCAATGGGCCAGAAGCCGTGCACGTGTGCGGAGACTTCGGTACACAACACGCCATGGTTGGCACATTGAAGGTCGCGTGTTATGCGAGGGTGATGATACTGCAGCAAATATACTTAATTCGGAGTAACGGGGTGTAACTTTCCGCTTTGATGCAACCCGTACAGATAGGACTATGGTGAGTGAAGGCCAGCGCTAAACGACTAGCAGCGCTACTGATATCAGTTTACTTCCATGTTTATGCCTTGCCTCAGGTGATCGCACATCAAGCACCAGCAGGCCAGGATTCTTCGCATCCAATTGCTTCACTAGCTCATCGCTGTCAATCTCGGGGATAGGTTCTGAAGCAACGCTTCGAGTGAATGCGATGTGACCTTTCTGATATGAGTTTAACCAGAATCCCTGGATAACATTAGACAAAGGCAACTTCTTGGTAAGGGATATCATGTTCAAGAAATTCCAAGCCTTTCCATAAATAGCCGTATATTGTATCCCTTTGAAGAAAGTTTTAGAAGTAGATAGACCTACCTAAAGTATTCGTCCTGTTAAAAAATCTTTGACATATAGTATATTGAGACGTATACATTTCCGGCAATCGCTGGCCTGCTGGCCTGCCCGACGGTTGATCTTTGACGGTGACACCCACCAGGCCACGGTGGATCATCCTGCAACATGCTCATGGGCATATGTGCACATCCCAGACAGGGGAACACAAAAGTGTGGGATGGGTGCTGGTTAGGGACGTGCATGGAGCGGTGCGGATTTGTCTTTCTGTGTGTGTAGCGGGGTCAGCTTGGTTTATTCTCTTGCACTGACAGGGACAGCCAGAGGAAGCCTTAATAGACATTTTCCATCCGGCATGGGCCCGGGACATGTTTATCAATTTTCCCGCCCTCTGGGTGATCCGTGCCCTGCCCTACCCATCGCACCCTGTTACAGCGCCTCCCGCAATCCCTCTTAAGCCCATTCAGGACGGCAGTACCAGTAGCTCGAAGGTGGCCGAAGCGCAAACCAAAAGATGTCCTCGTCTGTCCGACCCTTTCTACATGGCACACGTGCAACACCCGCAGGTGATCTCTCATCATATAATGGGAATATCCCTCTGGCCAATGGTGAATCCGCAGCCTCACACGCTCCAAGAAGCTCAACATATACACCCACACCCTTCCTCCCACCTCTACGGCACATTATTAAATTGCCCATTAACCGCCCTTTCAAGACGCCACCTACCATACGGTATTTACAGCAGCTTTGTTGGCAAGCACGCTGCATCCGTATATAGTATCCGTATATAATGTCACGAGGTTCAGTGTCCGCGTCTTTAACGACTGCACTGTTACTTAAAAGACTCATGGCTGATGCCCGAAGTGGCGGGGTGCATTGCGGGTCTCGCGCACCTAATCAAATGTGGTACGTGCAAGTAACGTAAGCCCCAACTGGATTTCTAAGTTGCAATTACAAGCCAGGAATCACGGCCACGGGCATGCGAAATAGTGTAAGCCTCCCCTGGTACCAGCCTGGCTGGGTCACGCTTTGAGCACATAGCCAGTGAAGCAATTGTTGGGTGCGAATACCCGTTCCGCCACATCCCGCAGCTCGCTCCCTTTGAGCTCGGATACCAACTCCAGCTCAGTCAACAGGCCGCGCCAGCTTCCTGCATCAGATGAAGAGGGGCGGCTCGGATGGCGATTCCACAAGATGATTAGGGGGGAAGAAGCCCTGCGCATTGCAGATTCAGTCCTGCAATAAAGGGAAGGCAGCTGCGCAAGCGCGAACATCAAATGTCCAGATAGGCTACCGCTTGTTGTGGTGAAGGGAACATGAGTGTGTGCAGGGAACATGGGTGCTTAAGCGGATGAGGACGGCGAAAATTGAAAAGCTGAAGCTGCCAGAGATGTGGGTGGGTGGAGGAAACGTAAAACGTAACTGTGTGCATGTAATGAAACCAATAATACCCGAGCCGAGGATAGCATCGTAGAATGAAAACAAGTATGGGGAAAAGAGTGTGAAAAAAGTTATAGGGAAGCGAAGGCGAGTTGAGGTGGTCCCGCCCTAGGGGCTGTACAGATGATCCACCTGTAGGTGAGTTCAAAGATAGGATAGATAATCCACCGTACATCACTTTCACGGTCAAACCGTACAAACGTACGGTGTGTTGTTTTTCATTCTAATTCCCAACCAGCGAAGCCTGTCTCCTCGCCGAAGCCTGCGAGACAATCTTGCGGTAAATGCCTACCGGCACGCCGTGGACCCGGGTTGCCGAAATGGGTTTCCACGCGCTCCAAACTGTAACCCGCGCCACAGCCTAGACCCACCCGACTTCTAAGAATCCTCGTTAAAGTGGTCAGGTAAAAGAGAATACTGCGGTAGCCCCTCGTGCCAAACCCGGTGCGCATTCCATACTGCTCTCGCTTCTCCACGGTTCATTAGCGTATATGGGTTAGCGTCTTCCCGGCTACAATGAAGCCGTGAGGACTCATGCAGGCCCGCTCCCTCCTGCCAGGTAATGGCCGATGGGTAGGACTCACTTACCGGTGGCTACGTGGTAGGACGCCAAGGCTGACGCCATGGCGCTGTTGCTTTGCGCCGAAGCTAACAGGCCCGCTCGCACTGCCCGCTGCACGCGAGCCAGCTCCGAGGCGCTTACTCCGTCCTCCACAAGGGCCGCCAGTTGCTGCTGAAGCAAAGTCGCCACCGCCTCGGGGCCCTCACCTGCCGCCGTGTGGCGGGTGGGGGACAGCGGGTGGCATCGGGCGCTTTAGGGAGCGGATTGAGGGCCTCGGTTAGGGAGCGTGAGGTTTGGGTTGGATTTGAGTCTTACTGGCAAGAAGGGAACAGATCCATGGGCGACCGGAACGCAGCCATGGACACTGCGCACCCCTTACCAAATGGCTGCAAATATCTATTAAATAGCAATCAGCGGACTGCTGCTGCTACGAGCGGTCGGTTTGGAGCGAGGGCTATACCTCAGCTGCAACAGCCTGTCCAGGATGACCGGAGTTAGAAAGTAGCATGTGAAGATGACACAGAAATATGATGTTTATTTGGAACGTCACAACACGCTTCCGAGGTGGAGCGTGTTGAGTTGTGAGTGAAAACATTTCGATGTGCTCGGGTTGATATCCGGAGCCCCGGAGCGCCATTGGTGTCTCTAAACCCCAATGCCATTTCCCGTATCTGTGCCGTACCGTCGTGCCCCAAATCAATCACCCTACCTTCCCGGGGAACGCCGTACACCAGCGACAGGCCCGCATGCAGCTCCCCTGGGTATGCGGACACTACGGACGCACTGAGTGCCTTCCCGGTGAGCACAAGCTCCGAATTCAATCGGGAGGTGCGGCCGCCTGCGATGCGGGGTGCGGTTTGGTTTGATGCGGCTAGCAAAAGAATAGTCTTTAAGTCAAGAATTATCTTGCCCTGCATGGTCTGGTTTGGTATCGTAACAAGAACGCGATTATTGGTATCGTGAGATAAAAACAACACCGCACCTTAAAATGTGAGTCAGGGTGCGTTTATCAACGGTGGCGAGATAAACACAGAAATGAGGGGGGGGGTGTTACGCAAATGTTACGAAACGTGACATTCTGAAAATATGTCATCCAGCCACCTGGCATTGTGTCACCCTCACCCGCCAGCACATCCGCCAGCACCTCCAGTACCACTCCCTCGCGGCAGGAGAGAGGGGGTCGGTAGTAGCCCAGCAGTGCAGCAGGTCCGGAGCGCGCTGGGGCCCGCATGAAGGTCCGGCTGCCGGAGAGGAAGGCCTGTGTGTGTGGGGGGGGGGGAGGGTGGGAAACAGGGGATCAGAACATCAAAGCATCTTCCAGACTTCCAGACTCCCTCCCCCCGAAGTGCGCAAACAAGCGACAAACCGACTGTACACACACCTCTGGCCTTGGGTCCTGCTCCTCACGTCCCCAGGGCCCCACCAACGCGGCCCTTGCCCCTGCTCCAACTGCCCCCGTCCCTGGTACTGTTGATATCGACGACGATGACGACGGAGCTGACGCTGAGCCCCCCCGCGGCAACACCTGATATCCCGGGGGGCCCCGCCAGTCACCCCAGTAGCGCTCCGCCATTCTGGACAGCGGAGGCGGGGGCGGAGGCGAAGGCAGGGGCAGGATCAGGGGCAGGCCATGGATGAGTGGTAGACAAGCAGGGAAGTGGCGTGGCTCGCGGATTAAGGTTAGTGGTTTTAAAAATAACAGTCCCAATACGTTAGCTAGATACCAGCGGGTGTCCCTGTAGCTTCGGTAATCCTAGGAAATCCCTGAAGGTATGAAAACCTGAAGCTGCCAAATAACGAAGATGCAAAGTTGCAGAGCCCCAGCATCACACCTTTTAACGACCCGTGGTTCGGCATCCCCCACGATGGCGATGGTCAGGTTCGCGGGACCGTAGAACTGGTCAAAGAATGCCTAGGACGGTGCCAAGCGGGGAAAAAGAAATCACAGGGGGGGGAGAGAGAAGGTAAGACGCAGCGGAAGAGACGAATAAACGATACCTGGGAGTGCTGTAGAGAGGGAAGGGGGAGGGTGCATGGGGGCGAGGCGGGACGGTTGGTGTTGTTGACGAGTGAGGGCCATCGCACGCCTCCACACACACATGCCGGTGGTGGGTGCTGAACCTGGGAAAAGCACTGATTTCGGAGAAGTCGGCATGGGAGACCGGATGAGGTTGCCCCGAAATACCGGGGAAGGTAGGGACTGCCAGGTTAGTGGCCACGGGTGATGTACCCCCCTATCCTACACACACATAACAGCCAACATTTCTGCTGTTGCTTCTGGGGCTTGCGGGGTGATCGTGTGACTCATACAATGCAGTCTTAATCCACTCATATAAAAATGGAGTCTTAATCCAGTAAAAATATCATTCGTAGAACGCATATTCGGCGAACTGCTGCGCCTAGGGTTTTAGGGTTTTAGGGTTTTATCGTTTTGCTATGCAATGGTCTATGGATGTCCTTACCTGCACCTCACGCCTTCCTATGGCGTCGAAGTCCTCTTCGAAGCCGATGACGGGACGGCGGTAATTATTCGCCAAGGAGGCCAGCGCAAAC
Source organism: Volvox africanus (assembly GCA_030268105.1). Classification (NCBI taxonomy): domain Eukaryota; kingdom Viridiplantae; phylum Chlorophyta; class Chlorophyceae; order Chlamydomonadales; family Volvocaceae; genus Volvox; species Volvox africanus. Next base: position 882,751 of record BSDZ01000015.1, on the reverse strand, counting down.
TCCTGCTGGAACCTGCAGATGTATCCATACATGTTTGTGTGTTTCTGTGTGCATGGGGAGGACCGGGGTGGCCTGAACGTGCAGGTGCACGATACAGAATAGAGCCACAGAGACTCGATGATAGAGGTTGTAGAGCCGATGGGAAGAGATCCAAGGGGCGGGCCCAGAAGGACCCGAGGGAAGAGCGTGAAGCGGGAGCGGGGAAAGGCAAAAAGACGAAAACAGAATCTAAAACCCGGAGCGGTAATGATACTTCCAACTTTATGATACTTCTTGAGAGATAGGAACATGAGACAAACCGCTTTAGCAACTGCATCAGGAAGCAGATTGAACCAGATTAAATTGGGTCAATTCACTTCGACGCGAAATGTGCCAAGGGACAAGGACGCAAGGGACAAGGACGAGGGAAAAGGGAGCACAACAGATCCAATGGAGGGTCGCGTTGATTTCCTGATTAGGCAAGCTGGTAAGTGACCCCAGGCGGGAGCGCTCTACACAACGACTGCGTACGCGGAAGTATCAACTAAACGAACGACGTTTCTGCCTATCAGCAGATCTTCCCCCCGCCCCAGGCGCCCTAGCCGCCGCCGCCGCGGTGCCCCACCTGCCCATGGGTGCGTTGTCAACTCTCAACCGCCGCTCCTCCTCGATGACCGACTTTTCGGAATACAGCTCCCGGAATACCGGGGCTCTTTAAGGGGGGGGGGCAGAGAAGAGAAACCCAGCCACGCGCAGGTGAAGGAACATGTCAAAAGAGGATGAAACAAACAGCGCGGAAGTCCTCGGAGGATCGATCCAACTTTCCCGGTCGTTCCCCTAACCGCCCAGAATTACACACCTCCCTCTTTCAATAGGCCAACAGGCGTCCGATGTACAGCATATTATGAAGCGTGCGCCGGACATAGCTTTGTTCCTGCTGGAACTGAATTTGTTGTATTGTTCTCAAATATATATTGTTCTCAAGTATATTACTATCATTATTATACCTCTTCTCCTTTGGCAGAAGCAAAGGATCACCTTCTCAATTTCTTTCCAGGACTTTTCTGTCCAGGATTAGTGCGGTCCTCCCTCCCTTCCCCGTCACCCGCATACCTGAACCTCTCAGCCTCTAGCGACATCCACAGCTCCAGCTTGTTGGACGGCAGGCTGACGAAGTAGCGGGTCTGGTCATGGGAGGTGGTGGCGTTCAGTCCCGCACCACCCGCCCGTTGCAGGGTCGCGCCAAAAGCGTTGGGGACTGCCAGGGCTGCGGCCGTCTCCTGAAGGGTGCGAAGTCGGGACCGTAACGTGGAGATGCGGGTTGGGCCGGCACCACCAGGACCGCCGGACGCGACGGCGGCCTTTGCTTCCTTCGGGGTCGGGACGGAAAGTGGGAGAGAGCATTAAATATACTGTAAACGGAAAAAAGCCAAGGAAGGAAATTAGAAGAGGTAAGGTTTATGGAAAGCAGAATCTATGACCCATGTGAGTAATGTTTTTCTTTTCGGCTTCTAGTTGCAGGCCCATTAATCAATTGCTTACTACATATTATCACATATAACTCGTGGGTCCGTTTATTATCTAACCATCCCTTTTAATAAAGCCAGTGTCCATGAAGCCAGTATCGGGGCATTATGTTTCCGACGTACTCGTCGCTCGATTTCACCGTGACGCTTCGTTCGTGAATACGCCCACACGCTCACACCCCCAGCGCGCCCTGACCCAAGATGCGGTTTGTCATCTCCAATAATGAAGCTTCGGATACTGGATAACCGGATAATATAATATAATATAATATAATATAATATAATATAATATAATATAATATAATATAATATAATATAATATAATATAATATAATATAATATAATATAATATAATATAATATAATATAATATAATATAATATAATATAATACAATATAATATAAATATAATGTAATATATATAATATAATAAATATAATGTAAAATAAAACATAAAAACCGGATAATGTCCACCGCCCCTCCATCAGGAACACTAATATCTTCCACTGATCACTGCACCACACAAGGCACTTGCACCAGAGGCACTCCAGACCCAACAGATACATGTCCCACCCAACCCACCCAAACAAGTGAGGGGACAAGCAAGAAATCGTGACACGCTCAGGCTGCATCCCCCCCTATTCCTCCCGCTTTATCATCAGGAGTTCTTCCGTTCGGTATCCATGGGCTTTGCGAGCCCAGAGCCCCAACTGACTCGTAGTTCGTAGAATGCCTCGTCCAGAGCATCCAACAACGGCGCCTCCCGCAGGAAATCCACAGAACCCACCCGCGGGGTACCCTGAAAACAATTAACAAACAGAATGAACGGACAAAGACTGACTGACCAGATGCCACCAAAGCACGGCTACACGTATGACCGGTACGTGAGGTAAGGCGCGTAACCCAGTTCCTCGTCTTTGTACTTGCAGTTCCTTTAGATCCCTTGCGGGTTTGGACGCTCTTCCTGAGCTCTGGAAAGTACCCCCAGCAAGTGAGGCGCACCTTGAACGCCATGTGCTCCAGCAAGTGTGCCATGCCGGTGCAACCGGGTGACTCGTTCCAGGCACCAACTGCGGGAAGAAGGGGACGACAAGGCAACGAAACCCAACCATGGATCACCGAAACCCAGCCACAGACACGATGTGTACTTACCAGCAAGTTACCAGGGGAGACAAGCACCCAAGCACCCAGCCACGACACCAAGCACCCAAGTACACAGCCCGTGGACCTTACTCGTATCCACTTACTTCTCACCCACCATTAGCATATGTATGACAAGACACTACGGGCGCATTGCGACGTGGAAGCACGATGAAATGTAAACCATTTGATAGCGTGAACTCGACAACCCGCGGCTCAAAACCCATCTCCGGTGGCGGCCGTCCCGATAGCGCCGCGGCGGAGGCAGCAGATGGCAAAACCAGAGGGCCTGTGGCGGCCACAGCACTGGTGGCGACCATAACTGCCGAAGCTAGTAATACATTTCGACGGCTAGCGGAGGCCGCCCCGTGGGGCTGTGGCTGTTGCTGAGGCTGCAGTTCAGGCTGCAGGGATCCGTGGTCTTGGCTTGGATTGGGAGAGGGGTAGGATTGGGGCTTGGATAAACGGGTAGAATACGATATGGTCATAGGACCCTGACCGAAACAGCGCTTGGCTTCCGGTGCTTCTCGGCGAGGAGGGGCTGGGAAGACTTGGGAAGACGTGGCCGAGGCGCTGCAAGGTGCAGTAAGGAGCTCCAAGAAAGCATCCTTTGAGTTTGACGACATAGTTGGGCACAGAGGAGCAGACTGTGAACCTGGGCAGGCCCGTTGTAGCCCTGCTGTTGGACGGGCTGACTTCCGGCAACCCAGGAGAAAGTAGTCACCCGAGCTGCAGGACCATGGTGACTTGCGAGCGCGGACGCTGGTTGAACTTATGAAGTTCGGTTGCTGTAGCGTCCATCTTACCCCGGCCCACGAGGTGCTGCGCTGCGCGTTTAACGTGGGATGACGACCACTGGCGAAGGAAACCCTCGCACTAACTGAATGAGCCGCATGCATATGTCCAAAGGAAAATTATTATCTTAAAGTGATAAGGCTACTCGTGCCTTATTATGATTGCTGTGTCGGAGCTTACTGGCTACGACGCGTCTGCGGTTAGGAAAATAGGAATTTATCCATAAGCGTAAACTGATGACTTACAAATCCCTCATATCAGTACCATGGTATACATTTCCTCTGTTCCGAGCTCTGACCGCTTACCTAGCCGGATTGCGCGCAAAAGTTTGCAGGTACGAGCGTGGTATGCCTGCTGAGGAACAGGGATGGCCTATCCTGCTGTAAACATGGACTTCGCGGCGAAAACAGTGAACCAATAACTCGACAATGAAAATTTTGAGTATTCTTTGTCAACTTAATATTGTCCTTTATCTGTGGTAATAAAAGCGCAATCAATTTATCCTTCACTATAGTTAAACGTTTTATGGCATTAAGGTGATCAGTGCTAGATCTGTGCACTCTTAAACTGTTCGGGTGGCATCTGGTGGTGGATACTGGATGGCGGTGGCTTTGATCGTTGGAATTGCGTCAGTTATCACGGCACTATATATCAGCACAAATATTGGTGAGGATTATCTTGAAGCGGCGAGGAAAGATGATGGCTTGGGTTTCATCGCAAGCACACGGAAGTTGCTGCGGCCGCCGCTGACGTTCAGTTTTCCCGCCATTCATGTTGCATCAGTTGAGCACAGCTATTAGTATTTTATCCTCGCTGTATTTTCTTAATTGGGCTGAGGGGTATATACAGTAGCGGGCCTGGACTGGCGCGGCGTTGAGAAGGTTAGGGGTTTGGGGACCCTTGTTCATTTTTGATGTAGGCCGAAGCCAAATCGCCGGCCAGTTGATATGCCCAGCTACACGAAATATTTATCAATGGCTGGGATCTTGACATCGCCCTTGGTCCTCTATCCAGCTAAAGGAGCAGTTAGATAGCTGTACCGCTGCTACTTAATATATTTCCACCGATCTTGAATGTCCCTCCCGTTCCCAAGCACCGCATTATTTTTTTATTTTTGTATTTAAGCTCCCGACCTGGCTACTCTGCCCTCATTACACCTGATCCCCCCTTGCTCACATGCTCTCCTCCCCAGATCTCACCTTTCACCAATCCCTCCCCACACTGACTATCTCTGCGGGGCCGCTATATGCGCAGTGATCTGGTGCCTGCATAACGTCTCAGTCGCAGATTCTTCGTTTTTCCCCCTCCTCCTTCCTCTCTCCCGGGGCAATGGCTACGTTGTAAACTCTGGCATGTCTCACGAGTGTGGGTACTAGGTATTTTGGGAATTCGGTTAATCACACTGATTGGTATCCCTCGTTCCCTCGCTCCCTCCCTGCCTCCCTCCCTCGCTACGTCCCTGCTTGCACGCGGCAGGCACCGATCGGTTTGTCATCAATGCCTGTGCGAACGTGGACTCTCTCCTCTCGAACCGCATCGTCGGACAGGATGCCGCCATCAACAGCTTAGTTAGTGCGGTCTGTGAGCACATTCGGGAACGGCCTGGCGGTGATCCAGTGAGGTGAGTGGGGTGAGGCCGTTGGGGAGGGGCAGCAGGGTATGGCGAGGGCGCCGCATACAGAAGAAGAAGGAGTGAACAAAGACAGGCCGAGAAAGGAGCGAGTTGGAGCAAATTTGGTTCTCTGGTGCGCGACAGCTCGGGGCCCAGCAAATGAACCGCGAAGAAAAGAGGGGGTGCGCGCGATTGTTGGGCACCCCAACGATGAAAACAACGGCGCAAAACACAAACCACAAATCGATTGTAGTGGATGAACATGTATGAATTCAAAATTACATTTCATGCATATGTATGTATGTATTTATGTATGTATGTATACTCCGTTAATGGGGCACCCATGCCACATCCCGGCGTTGCAGCAACGCCTCAGGAATGTCCTCCAAGTATTTCATGCAACGAATTGAACTGTTTTGTATCTCACATGTGTCGTGGGGCGTATAGCGCTGACCGGGACAGCTACCCCTGATTGCCCATCGGTTTGGAGAGACCGCCACCCCTGGAGCAGTCCTCCCCTAATCAGTGAAACCAACAGTACATGTACGATTTAAAATAGTGCAGGAACAGGAATGCGTGAGATGTCTGATATGAGAAGGAGAGTGTTTCTGTGTGCGAGTTTGTGTTCATGTATTTATGTGTGTATGTGTATGTGTATGTTTGTATAAGGGTTTTTGCAGGTAAAGGTTTGGCGGTATGGAGAGGCACATGGCCCGAGGAGGAGGTTGCGAGGACCAGGGCGAGGGCCGCTAGACTGTGCCGAGGGCCACGGGTCCCCACGACCGGATGGTTCGTGTTGGTCCCTTCCCGATGGGGCTCGTGGGGAGGGGTAGTGGGATATGGAGGTCGTTAGCATGGAGGTGGGCACCTATATCGCGGACTGAATGAGCAGTCCACGATGGGTGTTGAGGGGTCCTTTGCTCCCTCGTTCCACGTACCGACCGACTCAGTCCTAGACTGCCCGACTCAGTCCTGTGTGCAACTGAGGACCTACTGAAACATAGCTAATGAGGTTAGGTTGAACAACAGCTGCAACGATGGCGGCGATCCTGTGTATCCGCATACTGTACCCTTCGCACTTCACTTGATTTACTCAACAGCTATGCGATATGGTTGCTGTACAATAATGTGTTGCTGTTCAGGCCGCTGGTGATATCTGTCCACGGCCCTCCTGGCACCGGCAAAACATACACGCACACGCTGCTGGCGAGAGCGATGTACAACCAAGATCCGAGTAAGGCATTGAGCTGTCCCGGACCTGGGTGTACGGGGGTCAAGGTGCGTTTGGGGGCCTTTGTATTTGTATTGTGTATCTTGTGGTGTATTTGGGGGTGCGAAGAAAGGCGTGAAGGGACGGTAAGCCGGGTGTGTTGCCGCAAGGTCTCGATTGCATCGCAGGTGATCATGGTGTATGGCGATGGATGTTGAATGGGTCTATCACTTGTTGGAAGATGTTTTGGGTTGGTCAACATGGTTAATGTATTACGCGTACACGTGCCACATGGTTCAAACAGCCAGTAGGATCCTTAAAAACATCGCCATTGCAATATTGCCGCACTAAGCTGTAGTTAGGGGAGCGCATGAAGTGGTGACATAAAGCTTTGCCCTGGTGTTGCAATCATATCATGTCATATAATATAACATATATAATGTATTTATCATGTTTCATGTATATCATGTAACACAGGGTGCAACAGCGTATGATGTTGGGGTTCCTTTGTTTGCCCGGCATTACCGTCCATTTTCTTTATTCAGACGACGGGTCGTAACTCTGACGCAGCGCATCCACCATAGGGAAGATGGGATTCATGTGCATCCTGTCGCGTTTGCATCAACCTGTGTGCGCTAGTCCGGGTTCGACCCGGGGAGGCTTTAGGACAGTCCTAGCCGCTCGCACCACAGTAACAGGGTGCAATAGCGCGTGCGGCCGGGTGAGAGTTCCCGCGTTACATATCATGTCCCAACATATACTATAGTATTTATATAGTATTTAGTGTATAGTATGTAGTATGTAGTATATTGTATCTAGTATCTAGTATCATTGCATCATCCTAGCCTTTTCACTGATCGCCTCTAAGCTAGGTCCCTGGCCTAAATAGTGGCCTTCCAAGGCTCTTAAGCTGCTGAGCGGCGACACCGGGTGTTGCCATCGGCGCGGTGCAGGTGCTGTACGGCATGAGCTACATCGAATCGGAGCAGGAGACGCAATTGGAGATGGTCCGTCAGGCAGTCATGAAGCACATAAGATCCACACCAGATCCAATCCTGGTAATTGAGGAGTATGACAAGCTGGACTGTAAGAGCCGTGCCATGCTGAGGCAGCTGGTGCGCCACCACGAGCTGATCGATGAGGACAAGGGACGGTGAGGATGATGCGAGGAAGCAGGGCTGCAAGGGTTTATTGGTGTGTTTATATGTGTATGTGTATGTGTATGAACGGGTGTTAAACTGTGGGCGACTTGCCCTGAAAGGACAAGCAACAGGGCCCCTGACCGGGCCAAACCGCAGCGCAGGGGGGGGAACACACGGCTTAGTCTGTTCGTCCTGCCGTGCACTCCTCCCCTCGCTCAGCCAGCAAGCGCAAACAGGGCTCACGAGCCTCAAGCCTGGCTACTCAAGGGAACGAAGCCTCAGCCAACCAGAGAGGGCAAGAGAGCAACCCCTACTCCTCAAAAGCAAGAAAACCCTACCTCCTCATCCACCTCCACTGCCTCCCAAGCAAAACGCCTGGCCCTCCCTCCCAGGGACAGTCTGAGGAAAGAGGCCATTAAGCTAGGACCCTATCAAACTGCCAAGAAGAAGAGCTAGACTCCTCCGAAGACGCGGGGGGGAATAACAAGCCACCAAGGCGGCCCCCTGAAAAGCTCAATGGCTAAGCCCACAGAGCCCTAGCTATTCCTACCTGCAAGACAACCTGGGGAGCCCTCCCGCCTCACCTAGAAAACCCTCCCAGTCCCCATGGCCAAGGAAGGGCACGCCTCCCTGCCTCCTCCCAACGCTCAGCCAACTCTGGCCACAAGGGCACTCCTCTCCCTGCTCCCCCACAACTCCCCCTCCTCCCTAAGTTCCCCGCCCTCTTCTCCTAGTGGCTCCTCAACAAGAACCCATGAAACTCCTTACTCTGCCCCTTAATCTGTCAGCTCAGCTGGCGCTGCACACTGGATTTGCCCACCGGCCACTGCGAGGATGGGGTGTTGTGGCCCTACCCGGTCCCAGCCTCGCCAGGGGTACCAAGGGCCCCAAACGAGTGCAGCCGAGCCCAAAAGTCTGTTACTGTTCGGGCGCGAGCACGGCGAAGGGGTGAAGTGGCTGTTGCTGCTGTCGCCTCCGTTTGTGATGGTCCTCCTATTGTTGCCTGGATCAGGGGGTTGCCTCAATGCGTGCCAGTGGCTTCCTCCTCCACCTGGCCTAGGGGATTCCCTGACCGCGTGAAGAAGTCAATGATGGCTCTTTGATGAGGTCCCAATGATGTGCTCTGCACGAGTCTGAGTTTGAGGCCGTGATGGCTGTCTTGGGGCCGTAGTCTCTACTTCCCTCTATCCCGCGGGGGTTGCTGCTTGGAGACAGTATCTGGCATGTTCCATGGCTGACAGGGCTGACAGAGCTATTGCATCCCACGGTGCCTGTTGACAGCCAGAGGGTGCGTGGATGAGCCAAAGATTTAGTTGGCCCATGCGCCCCTCTGTGGTGGTTGATGACGGCAAGTGTCTGTCAATATGTTCCCGCACTGCCTGCGCTATGGGGCACTCCCAGAAATGGTGCGAGCGCGGGGAGCAGAGATGGCTAGGTGTGCCTCCAAAGGTCCCGCATCCACAAGGCTGTGTGGACATCTGGGGCAGGTGTGTGTTGCCTGGTAGGGGTATTCCATCCACTGCAAGGCGCAACAGCGTCTCCTTGTTTTGGTCCTCCCAGCGCACATCCGACCACAGGCGGGCGAGGGTTGCGCAAAAGCGGTCACTTTAGTCTCTAAGTTGAGCTAGGCTGCCCCTCCTAGTACACCCATGGCCTTTTGCACAAAGGCTGCCATCAGCTGCTGTCGTTGTTCTTGGGCTGGCCCACCCTGCAGCTGTGTGGCTTGGCGGACTGTTAGTCCATAGATCGGCACTGTGGTTGAGCCTCCAGGCTGTCTGCAGCCCAAACGCCTGATGATCATAGCCATCACTGTTTTGCGGTCAGGCGGGGGGTGCGCTCGCTGTTCCTGTTGCTGGCTATCTTCCTTGTGTCTGCGGGTCTCCGCTGACCGAGCTGGCTCTAACCACATCGGGTTGATATCAGCGCACAGGGCAGTAATGGCGGCTCGGGTGACTTCCTTATTTCTCTGCAAGGTAGGCACAGCACTGGGGTCTAGAGGGTGATGGGTCCAGTGTGCCCAATCGGCGTCCTGGAGGTTGGTCACTTGGCCGTGCTCCAACATGTCATGGACCCGCACCAGGTCCCCCACGGTCAGCAGTTTCTTGCAAGAGGCCAGCACCGTGTGATGTGCTTCAAGGCCTGGGTGCCGGTACATGCTGTTGTTTCCACCAGCATTGTTATTAGGCAGTAACTGGTTGCCCCACAGATCTCCTGCCTAGCACCAGTCTCCTGGGGCCAGATGGTGGAGGGGGGGTCTCAGATGTCTTCTGGCGGGGCCAGATACCCCAAGGCCCCAACAATCCGTCTGATATCCTCAGGGAGGTTCGCCCCACCTATCCATGGCCCAGTGGCCTGGGCTGTGGTAAGGGCCCATGACTGGAGGGCAGGGTGGGCGAGCTCCAGATAGGTGGCAAGGGTGCGAAATCAAGGATGGAGGCCCCCAGTCTCCATGGTTCCCTGAATGATACGCACAGCCCAAACTGTATGGCTGGCCTGGTTGTGTTAAACCAGGGGCAGCAGCCCAAAGCCGCCAGTAGAACGATGGCCCACCTGAAGCCCCATAGGCACCCCAGTGAGGTGCTGGCCCTGGTCTTCTGGGCCCTGTTTCCGATCCACCAGGCGAGCTGTCAGGCGTTCGACTTGAGCCAGCATGGGGTCTGGTGGAGGACCACCATGTTCCATGTCCCAGGTCCATAGGCTGACGCTGCTTTGGCTCGGCCAAATGCTGAGAGCGGAACCGCGCGAGGTGGTGCATCCAATAGTAGGCCAGACCTAGCACCTTGGGCCAGGCTAGTTGAGGTGGCTGGGGTTGGTTGTCCACGGGCACATTGAGGGCTGTGGCAATGGCCACTACCTTGAGGCCGCTGATCATGGTTGGCTGTGGCTGTGGCTGTGGTTGAAAATGGTTGATTGACGTGGAAGGCTGCACCTGGTGGTCCTCAATTTCTACCCTCAATAATCCCACCTTGTCCGATGAAGTCACTGGTCTGAAGCTTGGGCAAAGGTCTCAACGGCTTCTAGGAAGGTGGGGACAGACTCTTCACCTTCTAGGGCTGCTTCAGCGTCATCTGCAAGCTGGCAAGATGTGACCCGGTCTACGTCTGATGGTAGGAGTCTGATACCCACATCTTGGCTCTTGAGCAAACGAAAGAGAGCTTGGCCCACAAAAAGATACAGCAAGGGGGCAAGGGGGCGCCCCTGCCGCACTCCGGCCTCCATCTCGACCCGTCTGGACCTGAAGCCATAGATCATAGCATGTGCCTGCATATTACTGAGTAAGAGCTGGTCCAGGTGAGGAGCTGTGGACCAACTCCCGTGTATGTGTGTGAAGCAGGATTGCAGAAGGGAAAACCTGAGCCCGGCCGTACGCCATGCCGGTACGCTTTCCACGGCCCATGTTTTGTGCCACATTGACCCATGCATGCGTCCTTGCTACACAAACGCATCATATCACATAAATAAACATGCTTGGAGGCATGTCTTGCAGCATTAGAACTAAAGGTAGGTTTCATCCCGCTCCAGCATAAATTGCTGTGTCACGTCCTGGCACTGCTCAGAAAGGGTTGTTTGAAGGCACCGCCCCAAAGGTCCTCAGGTAGCCAGCTACAAGCTAGATCCCGCGGGTTCGCTGCGGCGTATTTACAATAAGTATTGATGGGGTTAAGAGAAAATTCACCATACCTCTTTACCATAGCCCAGCAGCTGCACCGCTGGAGCTCGTAAGTTCACAAGCCATTACCCGCCGGACCCCCAGGATGATAATTTTCTTAGAGTCGAACCTGGGCTTCATGGAACTGGTAAATTTGGTGACGGCAGAACGAGGCAACAAAAGCCGGGTACGTGTCACTGGGATACGGGGAGGTTGGGGTAGCGCGCGCAGGCCTTAATACCGGGCCTAGATAGGGTGGCGGGATACAACTTCCCAATGGGAATGACCGAGGGGTTGGGGCTGGACGAAGACGAACACGAAGCTTTAGCGCAATGAAATAATGTGAAGGTACACTTTATGGGTGGTAGCTACGTGCCGGAGTAGGTAGTAGAAGTCCCAAGGGGCCGACCGCAGGCGTGTTGCTAGACGTCTGAGCTTATGTCCAAGCTGGTGGCTCGGGCTTATTGGGACCATTAGGCAGGGGTGCACCATAAGATTGGATACGTCCACGGGCTGAAAGGGGAGAATACAGCAACGGGGCAAGGGGTACGAGGGTGGTGTGTATTGCGTTGCATAGCTACTATCCCATTTGATCCACATAATGATGCGTGTCCAAGCTCCAGCTTCATGCTATCCTCAACTTCATATTCCAAAACAAACTAGTATACAAGGTACTCGCAATCAACGTGTAATTATTCATACATGATTATCATTCGCAGATTATGCCGGAGACGACGGATCGCTTACTGCGTCAAGTGTCCCTTGATTCTTGGCTCGGTGCGTCTTGTGAATCATTGGATGATACGGTGGCCTTTGCCGCCACCATCAGCCAGTACCTGGCCTTCCTACCACTCACTCGGCAGGACGTGAGTGGTGGCTATGAGGGTGGCCAGTAAGGTGCTTGCAGGAACTCAACTTTGACTTGGGGTTTGACTTTGGGGTGGGGCTGTGATGGTTGGCATCCTGGCATCCTGGCTGTGGTACTTACGGGTAGCAATTGTTATGTCACCAGCGTGCGTGGACGTCTTCCATTCGGGCCTTTGGGCAATACAACAGGGCATAGGCGGGTAAAGCACGGATACAACACAGATACAGCAGGGAGGATGCTCCGGGTAGATAAAGAACTTACTGAATGAAAGTTTACAGCCTACCTGGAGACACTAAGTCTCCAGATAGCGTGATGTGGCCTGCAACAACGTAGTGCAAGGGATACTCCGTCAGCATCTAGATCTCGAGGGAGGGTTTTCCTTCCATGCAGCAGCCACATGCACCAAGCCACGAGATATGATTCGTAAAGGAGCGCAAACGAGCGAACTGAAAGAATATAAGGCCTTTGAACGGGGGAATATCTCGGCACTTCCTTCTGCCTGTCTTGTCGTCATTTTCGCCCTTGAAAGCAAGGTGTTCATTTAATCGTCTGCCTGAAGCGGAAAAGTGCACTGTTCTGCACACAGATGGCGGTCCTGCTTGAAAAGGAGCTGGCGTCCAACTACGCCCGTCGGGTGGCGGCACTCGGGGCAAAATTAACCTGGGACCCTGCCGTGGTGCAGTGGTTGCTCAACAAGGGTGATTATGACCATAACAACTTTCCCTTGGACGGAGCCGCACAGGTGAGGTTTTCTTCATCCAGTTATTGAAATATATCTACACGATTATACAACTATTTATTTACGTGTCATGAGTTTGAGTTGTAGAATGTCAATACTCTTGGGAGTGAGACGAGGATCCAGAATTCAATTAACAACGATTGCTGAAATATCAAACATATCAATTATGAAGGAGCTGAAAGTCGATGACCATCCTTGCTATACCCTGGAATGTCATTTTCATGACTGTTTACATGCATCTTGCAGGTGGCGTCCCTGTGTGTGCGGTACGTGGCGCGCCACATTCGGACGTACGAGACAAAGCAGCAGAGCACACATACCGCAAAGCGCAACAAGGCCCGTGGACATCCCCTACAACCATTGAGGTTGAGGGTTGCACCAGGAGGAGGGGAGCTGCTGCTTGCATAAAGAAGGGGGTGGATAATAAGACTACCAGCCAGTCAGCCAGCAGCAGTAGTGGAAACCCACACGGCGCTGTGCTGCGAATGCTCGCTGTGATCTACATCCGCTGCCAGGCCGCTCGTGAGGCGGTGCTTATACGTTTCCATTACACTCCTGCATGCCACGGCTACGTAAATTTGGTGGTACTTGATTCCTTGTGCTTTGTGGCGTACCTATACCGTACTGAGGTGTCATGTTTTGCACATTTTGGGAACGGCGGAGTTAACATATGTACAGATACAGCGGAGCCCGGCATGCACCCATTATCGGTTCATCACCCTCATTATCAGGTAGATGGCACGTCGACAGCACATACACACAGTTCTGCATATGTGCGTATGTACAGAACCATTGCTTTCAGGAGGATTACAAACAGTTCATCCAGGGGAGTGGAGAGCATGCCAAGGTGAAGTAACTTAAGCGTCTATGATGAAAACCTATGTTACCTTCCGTTCGTAGAATTACGGAGGTTCGTAGACGTCCTGGGTGCAACTGTCTGCTGATCACCGCAGGCCGGATATACAATATATAACTAACAGTAGATCGGCTGATAACAAACTCAAAGCTTTTTTACTTGAACTTAAGGCAGGACGGAGCAATGACCAGAATCTGGCGTGAAACAGGGTCGGGCTTTATATGTGCACACCTGGGAATGGGGGTTCTGGCTCGTGTTAGCCATCTGGCTTTGTCACATAGTCACGAGCGAGCCCTTACCAGCTCGTTTACCTCCAATCAAGTTTGATTGGATCGAAATATAAAAAATAAAAAATTAACCAGCAGAGTGCTGCCGAATTAAAATGATACAATGGATGGCACTGACTTCATTGCCTAACTGCATCCATCCATGCATGATTATTCTAGTCAAAGACATGAATTCAGCGACTCAAAATTTAATTGCACGTTTGAGCGTGTATGGCGATGTATCTTTCACAACTTTGCAGTTAAGCAGCGCAGGTTAACTACATATTCACAAGCTATGGCCGGTAATATTTCTGTTCTCTAGGTTATTAAAGGGCGAGAGGCAAATGTTAGACTGCGGGTTGGGACAATGGAGACCATGAAACCTGTTTATGACCATATTTACTCATTCCGCTTAGCCACGCCGGGGAATTCAGGGTTGTATGCAGGATGTTTACATCTTTCACTTAAGCTTCAGAGGTTTGCATCATCACTGGACGCAAATGTGGCTGGAGAAGCGTTTGATTCCAGATGGTCAGTTAATCATGTTTGGTCATTGCAGACACACAGACACACAAGCACACGCGTACACAGGGACACGCGGACAGACGGACATCCTACAGGGCAGGGCCGCTGAGGTGCTTCACGCTGGGGCCCCGCCCAAAACCTTAGTTGACGCACGTGAAGTCTGCATCATAACAGTAATGGCTTACCTGCCTTGAGAATTTGCCCACGACACGCTGGATTTTAACCATACATAGACGATGAAGAACGGTGCATGCATGTCAAATCGATCACGTAAAAAAAGGTATAGTTCGATCACGAATACATTATGGAAATACGTTGTCTATCGGGAAAAGCAATCATACCCCTGATAGACCCATGGGTTAAGGGGTTAACGTCCGCTTCAAGGATCCGCTTCAATAAACTATCTGGGGAGCGTGTGGGGGCGTGGGGGGATGCTGTAAAAGTGCACGCGTGACAACACGATTACATGGATTTATATGAATTAACAATGATGTTAGCCCGCGAGCAGATGATAAAGGCAGGTATAGTGATGATGTTTTTTCTTGAGGAAACGCGATTAAGGCAAGGTTTAACGCTGGTGATCGCATACATTAGGGGACTCATTTGCGAGGGCACCGTGCGAATGCCGTTCGCATATGCCGGGGGAACTGTCGCGGACACTTGGCTGGATGCCTTCGCACCGTGTCGTATTGCACTTTGTAACGTGTGGGGATACCACTTAACGCGCGCGTTACGACATTCGCAAAACATTGCGTGTAAATGCTAAGAGCTTTGAAACGAATTTTTGTGACCGCAAAACGAATGTTTGATAGCACTTTAACGTATAGTTTCGCACCTTAGTTCGCATCTGTAAACAACTACGAATAACACTTAAAGCATTTCGTAAATAATTTCGCATGCACATCGCATGCATCCGCCCTACATGCTTTCGCTTGCGTTGACATTGTCCTCACGTACATTCCCGTGCATAACGTACATTCACGCACATGAAACGCATTGCGTTGTAACCCTATCACTCTGCGAAGTTTCTATAATAAGGAGGAATAATGCATTTTGTGCACGAATCACAATCCATTACAAAGCAAGTTTGTCACATGTGCACAAATGATACAATAGTGAGTGTTCGTCTTTTCAGTGGATACCATCGTCGACATCTTAAGCAACATATACATAAGTGATTATCTTGTGAATGCCAGGGCCCAGCACCAATTGCCACGCATAATAGCAAGGGGAATTCGTTTGCAAGTTAACTAACACGATAGGGTCTTTCTTATCGTTCATTTTTTTCATGACAGGACTGTAACCCTCGACTGTCCAATACCCCTTCCTCTTCAGACGTTGAACAGAAGCACTGTCCTGAAGCTCGCTCCCCGCTTGTCTCGGGATGTATTCATTATTCATTGGCATCCTGGCCAATGCCGGCTTCAGTTTCCGCTTCATAAGAACATATGCTTCCCTCCATTTCTTGGCCGATACGAACACGATAGGGTCTTTTTTATCGTTCATTTTTTTCATGACAGGACTGTAACCCTCGACTGTCCAATACCCCTTCCTCTTCAGACGTTGAACAGAAGCACTGTCCTGAAGCTCGCTCCCCGCTTGTCTCGGGATGTATTCATTATTCATTGGCATCCTGGCCAATGCCGGCTTCAGTTTCCGCTTCATAAGAACATATGCTTCCCTCCATTTCTTGGCCTGCACGTGATTTTCCAGAGAATAGGAAGGGGGGATGCAGGGAGGGGGAGGAAAGGGAGCAGGAGGAAGGGCAGAGTGATGACGACTGGCAGATGACAGACGGAGGATACGGAAGCAGGAGGATTTTCTATAAACCCCATGAGATTAACGCGTCAATAAGCATGTGCATAATAAACATATTAATCATGGTCCACCCATCTTGACCTTAGGGTTTAGTATCCTCTTTCACCGCTGTTCCCTAATACGGACTCATAATAATCTACTGTCAGCAACTTATCTAACAAGTCACCTAACTCTTGGCCTTGCTTCGCGCCCCTTTCCCCTACTGAACGACCAGTTCCCACCATTGTCCCAGCCTCCCGTTCCCCAATCTCTGTATGTGTCTACGCAAGTATATCTGCACACCACCATCTACATCGACCCCTACCTAGCACTTCTTCCCAACGAACCTTAGTCCCCAACGAACCATTCCACCAAAACCCTAAACCCACGCCTTGGCCACAGCTCGAGCAGCTTGGCTGCAATTCGTGCAGTGGCATGTAGGAAACAGCTAAGGCAGCTGGGCCGTCTGAACGCTTCACTGACCATCACGCATCACGGCCTCTCACAGCAATACTGCTAACAGGTCATGAGCCCCGATCAGCGTATTGTGGTGCTCGGTTCCAGTACGTTTCCTTTTCTTCTTCGAGGATGGGCAGGACACATTTGAAGGAGCTGCTCGGCGCTGAGAATTACAGTATCTGGCGCGACCGGTTCCACCAACTCTGCATTCGCGAAGGTATCCAAGGTGCTCTGAAGGAGGAGCCTGCGGATGGTGGTGCTGAGGCTAAGGAGGATGATACCAAGGCTCTGTGCATGATGGCGGAGAACGTACAGGACTTCCTGTTGAAGATGGTCACGCTGGCGAGCAGTATCAAGGCGGCATGGGATGCGCTTGAGATGCGCTTCGCCGGTACTACACAGCAGAGGAAGAATGTTTTGCTAGGTAACTTCACTCGTTTGCAGCATGGGGACACAGAGGGTGTCCAGGATTACATAGCACAGGCTATCGCATTGCGTAATGACCTGCGGGGTGTCGGGCAGAAAGTTGATGATGATCAGTTTGCATGGAAGTTCATTGACGGTTTGGCGTCCCGGTTTGGGATGATTCAGCGCATTTTGCTGAGTCAGGATCTAGCAGTGGCGATGATCTAGCAGGAGGAGAATCATCTGAAGGAGGATCTGGAGAAGTCTATGGCTTTTCTGTCGACGGGTTTGAGGTCCCGGCCGGATAGCGGAGGTAACCGCCGGTCCAGTAGTGGGGGTTCGTCGGGTTTGACGAACAAGTCGGCACTTAAGTGCTTTCTCTGCGGTGAGGTCGGTCATCTCAAGGAGTGCAAGAAGTTCCTAGCAAGGAAGGTTAAGGGAGGTGGTGAGGGGTTCGGATGAGGTGGCAGTAGCGGTAGCGGTAGCAGTAAAGCCTCCACGGGAAAGTCGTCTGGATTCCCTCCTCAAATGTCGTTTGGGGCATTTGGTAGCGGTCAGCCAATGGGCTGGTTCTTGGATTCGGGTGTGACTCATCATGTGACGCCCAGATGCCTCGGAGCTGGTGGAGGTTCGTCCGCTGACGTAGTCTGAGGGATTCTTCTTCAATGTCGCCCGTGGTCATGCGGTCAGGGCGGAGGCGGTCGGCAGGCTTGTGATCACCAGCAACGTTGTTGACGGCGAGGAAGTTATAGCGAGGTGTGCGTTGCACCTGGAGCTGTTATCAAGCTGCTGTCGATCTCTGTTCTGGATGGCGAGAGCGGCGGTGTTCTGATGAAGGGAGCTCGTGCTGAGGTCCAGAAGCATGGACGGCTTGTCCTTGTGGGCCATAAGCGGGACGGCCTGTATGTGCTGGATGGCGTGGACGTCGTACGCTGATGCACCGGCACAGAGCGAGGGCGGGTGAGTCTCAGCACAGTATCTGTGGATCTGCTGTCGCTAGTGAAAGCGATGTGCAGGGAGCTAAGTAATGGCACAGGCGGCTAGGTCACCTGGCTTACGGTAACCTGGATGCCATGGTTCATAATGGCATGGTTGTCAGGATTAACATTGGCAGGGCCGGTATTCAAGGCGCCAAGGCAGGTGTATGTGGGCCGTATGTCATGATGAAGCAGCGGCGGGGTCTTTACCCTGTGACGGGCATAGAGCGGCGGAGCCGCTGGGCCTGATTCACCTGGACGTCGGACAAGACGACGGTTCAGGTGGTGACGTTAGCATAGTTTCCCAGGAGGCGCTTAGCTTGAGGTTGTTCCTGTGCCTGTGGTTGTTCAGAGTATTGTGCAGAGTATTATCCGAGGGGGCGCGTTAGCTTTACGTTTGGTCCATACTTGGGCATGAGCGATTTGTCGTAGCGGTGCGAAGCGCGGCGCAGCTGTCCTCACGTACTTTGGTCAACTGCTACGTATTCCGCTTGGCTTTCCGGCTTGGAGTCAGAGTGTGGATTAATTATATGAATCTACGCTGATAGTATTAAGCTTTCTTCGGTATTTATTAGCGTGCTTTTCTGGCTGTTTTGGGAGCTTAATGTGCGTACCGGGTTCACTGTGGCGCGCACGGGAATGTTCGTGGGTTTTGAGTACGTCCGTCTGACTGGCGGAGCGTATTTATTATCGTTTTTGCTTAGCCTTCGGTAGCTTTTCAGCTCATCCTTGTTCTCCTCTGTATGTAGACGATATGAATTTATTCGGGACTCGTAGGCGCTCGCTATTTATATGACCATAGAGCAATACCGGCCTCTCACAGCAATACCGCTAACACTTAGCCATATAATGGTATCATGATGTGTAAAATAATATATTCTATCTCCCCTGCCTAATCCCAACTAGTCGAACGAGAGAATGCCGTGGTACACATAATCAGATTGCAGTACATCTTGATGAGTGTGCCAATCTTGATAAGTGTTAAGACCCCAACAGCTCGAGCTGCTCAGGCCAGACCCTAAAATCATCAAAAGACGATTAAACGTAATTGAAGTATGCCAAAAACTTCATCCTTACTTACAGAAACACATGCATACCACAGCAGGGGAGTTCGTCTTGGGCGCGCAATAACCTATGTTGACTCAAAATTAGGCGTGTTGTTGTATTTCACAACAAATAAAAAATTTTAATTATTGGTTGTAGTGAGGACTACCGGTTGATAGGGCGCAAGACTTTTGATAGTGTTCGAGAGATCCCGTACGACGGATCAGATTATTCTCGTGACCAGATTATTCGTTGTCTTAATATAAGTTTTGACTTATATGTATCAAACGATAGATAGTTCATACGATGGAATACTCGATATTCCAAACTACCAGTGATGCATGTCACCAAATTTCTCTTGAAGTCCCGTCTACCAATGTAGGACTTTAGGTCAGCGGACCATTTTAGGACATACGAAAACTACCCCCCCCTCCGGACGCAGCGTCCCCGCTGCGGCAAGGGCTTGACGCTTTGCTTCAGCCAGTGCATCACCTAAGTCAGGCATAAAATGGGACGCGGGCTCCCAGGGGTTATGCACAGATGTTTAACCAGCCCACTTGACTAAGTACTCGTGTACTAAGTCGCTTTTGCTTGCCCTTACCGACACATCGAGTGCAGTAGTTGAGGATCCGCTCAACTTTACAAAAGGGTTCAGAAGTTAGAAGCCAAGGGATTCCGAATGGTTGCACTACGGGCGGCAACATCGCTTGAGCATCCGCATCCAAAGTGCGATACGGTCACAACAACGAAACATGAAATGTATGGTGAATCCGCATGTCTTGTGGTGATTGCAGTTACGCTGCAGCGTTACCAGCCATTCGAATGACAGGGTACGGTCTGACGCACTTTGGCAAAAGCCTCCGTGAGCCTTCCATAGCCAAACGGAGATTCTCCGTACTAAGCAGCACCAACTGCCCTGGGGAAGGGTGACGTCCTTTTTACCCGGATCGTAGTACGCTTTCGTGCTTTGTTGGGCAGCCACTAGGCACGCTCTTGCGGCTTCGAGATGTGAGACGAAAGACTTAAGGTAGGTCTTGGGGGACAGGCCGGGACATGCAGGTCTATCTCGAGCCAAATGGGTCTGGCGGGGTTATAACCATAGTTGAGGATGAATGGTGACTTCCCAACCGAGCGATTCAGAGCGTTGTTCATCGAGAACTAGGTGGCTGTGAGATGCGCATCCCAAGACGTTGGTGTCTGCCCTGCGTAAGCCTGCAGCATGTCGCCAAGCGTGCGAATCATGTGCTCCGTCTGCCCGTCAGTCTGTGGATGAAAGGCCATCGAAAGCTGGGTACGCGTGCCCATCAGCCCACCTAACGCATCCCATAACTGACTTGCAAATCAGGGATCCCTATCCGAAATGGTGGTCTTAGGGACCCCATGCAACCGACCGAAGCATTCAAAGAACTTAGGGTTTTTAGCTGTCTGTTCTGCTGTAACCGTCGAGGTCGTAGGCGCCAGATATGTCATTTTCGTGAATCGACCAACGAAAACGCATATTGCGTCATACCTCTCCTGCGTTTTTGGCAGAGAGGCCACGAATTCTAAGAAAATTGATTCCCACGGGACACCTGGGATAGGTAATGGTTGGAGATCACCTGGTGATGCACCGCTACGGTGTTTGTTCAACTGGAAAACATCACAGGACAGGACCTAATCGTTTATATCCTTTGCCAGACGTGGCCACCAAAAAGTGCAACGAACCAACTCATACGTTCGTGTGCAACCGTTGTGCCCAGCAAGAGGATCCGAATTGATTCGATCTAAGATCTCACGCCATTGTAAGTCATCGTACGTGGGTACGACAACTTGACATTGATTCCCTCAGTTCGCAACCACAGACCTTTATTATTCGAAAAGAACGCTGTGTTGAGAGGTTTGGAAAACCAGGGATCATGCGCGTACGAGTGCCGAATGCGATCCGCTAACGCGCTAATCCGCTACTGTGAACTCTGACTCGGCGGACTGGCGGCGGGTGACCATAGCGATAATGGCGACATGTAGGGACGGATGACAACTCAGCGCATCTGCTACATTTAGAGAACCCGCACAACGTTTCCACGTATAATCAAAACGTGCAAGGAACTCGAGCCAGCAAGCCTGGCGGCGGTTCAACGAAGGACCCCCCCTGGAGAAACGTTAGTGGCTTGCGATCAGTTTTGACCACATAAGGACAACCCTCGAGGTACAAATGCAATTTGCGTAAGGCGGTTAGAACCGCTAAGAGCTGTATCTCACACAGTTCCTCACAGCACGCAGGGCGGCGTCCTACATACCTAACACACGGCTGACTTCAAATTATGCATTATTAAATGAAACAGTAAGGTGGCTTTGTTATCAAATGATGGCTTATTACGTCCGCATCTTAAAAGAAGGCTGCAGATTTCCTCCGTCAGACCCAACAACATTTGATTTTTTCAAGAAATCAAAATCTTCTCCATTCCAGCCAGCAACTACAACCGCTAGGGCGTCACAAGCAATCAACACATGCTGAAAAATTGGGACAAGCATACCGCTTGCCGCTGCCAACCATAGGCCCGGCAATTAAGTCGGATAGCCCTTTTGTCAGGCTTGATTAGCCGGGCCCATGGCTGGAAGGGTGCTAGGCTCTTCGAATCTCGGATATTTAAAAAAACCCGCTGCTCATCCATGTAGTGCACGCAGCAGGTAAATCATGCATGCATACAGTATGGAAATAGCCTCCCATATTAATCACTGAAAATGCCTGACTGATATGATCTTCGCACAGGAAAAACATCTTGCGTATCAACGACGTGCATGCCTACCGTCTTGGCTAGGTCCATAGTATAAGTGAAGTGTTATATATTTGTAATTCAGTGGCGGATCCAATAAACACGATCCCACTTTGTGGCCAGCACGCAACTCCTCTATCTCCCTCGCGCTGCATCTCACACATGGATCTATGCATTGTGCATTATGCGTGATCGATCAGATTGTACAACCGTTAGCATTTGTGCATAAAGCAAGCAGCTAGATAGATTAAAATAGTTAATATATATATGTAAGCATGAAGATCATCAAGCCACTCAGATGCGAGGAGTGAGCATTATTATCACAATTCCAAATAATATAGTAATGAAATAAGTTATATATCGCAGCTATTGCCGTCGTCTCAATGGAAGTAGTAGAAGTACTTGCAGCAGTAGTGATATTTGTGCCATCATACGAACCATTTGCACCAGCCGCCGCATTAATTATAAGGAGCTCTTCTGCGTCTCTTTCATTCTTGTCCTTCTGCCCACCTCCCTCCCTGGGCTCCTCCTCTTCCTGCGGACTCTGCTGCTGTTGACTCGCCTGCGCCCCTTCCCGCGCACCGATCGAGCTGCTTGCCGTCCTGCTGCTGACTGCCATTCGCGTCCTATTGGCGCTCCACATTCTGGCCCCGGCGGCCATCCATGCACAGTGAATAATAGATTGCATACCGCTAAATTTACCTACCAATACCGCTTTTACGAGAAACATTAAAGATAAAACCATTACTTTTGATGCAGAAGAATCTTCCAGACTTCATGCTTATTTTGCTTTTTTAAGCGAAATTATACAGCAGCTAATTAATATGATAAATTATATGAATATATAATATCAAAATATAGTTCTCACTTGATCTATTAGAGTTGGTAACAGATTCGTTTCTACCTTTAGTTTTCCTTAAGTTAGTACGATCTTTAACTTTGTCTAATTCCAAAATATATTCATCAGGCAAAGACACGGTGATTTTCCATCATGCACTTTTTAAAGAGGAGGAGAATAGGGCAGTAAAGTTAAACAGCAATGTTATAAGCGGTTGCTAAATTAGCGTGGATATCCAATCTATCTAAGGGTTGTTCAAATTAATAATATATATTAATTAAATATTATTCTGCTGTACGAATTTCTTACCTTCTGAATTATTTTTGATGGAGTGGGAAAATAATGTTAGTGGTACGGCCGTATTTGCTGGCACTCAAGGCTCTGTTAAAGTCAGCAAAGCGCCCGGCCCCTCGTGGGCCGTATTACTTGATCTGACAATCTTCCGTTTATGAGTGTTGCTCATTCTCAACAGGCTCAAGACCGGTGCTTATTGAAATTCAAGCACTAACTTGCCCTAAACCTGGACGCTCTAATGGAGCGCCACTAACCCCATCATCAATAAAATGTAAATCTGGATCAATTTTTGTAAAAGTGTTTAAGGTTCTATTATCCGAGGTACTACAGTATTACTAAAAATATATTATGATTAAAAATTATTCTTAATTATCATATAGAATACTTAATTATATAAATAATATATAATTATTTAAATACTTTAAATATATATTTTATATAATTAATTATTCTTCCCTTTTTCTTTTCATAAAAATTGATCCATACATATATATACCCCGACCGAGAGCGGGCCAAAGACCCTAAAGTTAAGGGCAGGGTGCCCCCATGTCGATGGACGGTGACGACCCCAATTAAAGTGACCTGCGAGCTGACCAGTAGCGGAGTTGACGCCTTAGTTGATTCGGCAGATTCCGCTGGATGCTGGTGGTGGGTGCTGAACCTGGGAAAACCACTGATTTCGGAGAAGTCGGCATGGGAGACTGGCTGAGGGTGCCCCGAAACACCGGGGAAGGTAGGGACTGCCAGGTTAGTGGTACCCCCCTATCCTACACACAATATATATGTAATATAAGCTAATTAAACTTTATAACCACATATGCCTGTATGATTAAATATTCACAATTCAATAACAAAAAATAAGTTATGTTATTTCGTTTGTTCTCACATGGTCGCATGCACACATTAACATATGATTGGACGAGGTGCATAGGTTAGTGCCCAAATATAGATTCGACCTCCCTGCTGCTTAGTACTACTTCACACAAGATGCTCGGTCGACTGGATGGCTCGCTCGGTCGCTGGGTGTATACCATTCGCTCATGTAATGTATGTAGCGTTATGTATGCGAGACACACCGACGCACCTACCTGCAAAACCAGTGTCAGCTCTTTCGCCACCTCCGCAGCTGCCGGTCTTCGCACCGGATCCGCCTCCCAGCACGCTTCTAGCAGTCGAGCCAGCTTGGGCGGGCAGCGGCTGTCAGACAGGCAGGTAAGCGGCAGCCTCACACCTTTGTAGGTGACCTGCATCGGTGAGAATGAATACATGGGCAATGATGACCGATAAGCAGACAATGTGCGTGGCAGCAGGTGGCGTGGTATGTATACGAAGCTCGAAAAGGTGGCTGGGAATGGAAGGAAACATAAAATGAAACATACAGTACGTAGGGATCACGCAATAATGAATGTAAGAAAAGCAGCAAATCCACCCAACAGTCTATTAGGCTTTTTTACCATGTTACCGTCGGAACCCGCTGAATCCCCTCCACATGTGCCAGTACACACGCACCATAAACGCTACCGCAACTGGACCCGTTTCTTTCCATGGCCGTATCATCGCCAGCATCTCCCAAATCAGCACGCCAAGAGCGAAGATGTCCTGCTCAGGCCATGAGGGTAGGTGAGCGAATTAACAATACACATAATTTCATGTACGCGAATTGCAACCTATCACCCTTATTTGACAGTGAAATGCCAAATGACAAGAGTTGTTGTCAGCTTAACAGTGGGCTGAGATAATCCCTACGCGAGAACCCCCCTAGCAGATTGCCTAGCAGCCGACGCTGCTAGGGGCCCAAGTGCGTGCTAGGGCTGCTAGGTCAGGATATCCTGATAAGGGCCTGCTAAGCCCTGGCTATTATCCTGCTAGGCCCGAGATTGCTGCTAGCCTAGCCGAATAGGCCAGCTAGGCTATTAGATAGTATGAGACTTATAATATAATTTACAGGAAGAAGCGGGTGCTGGCTGAGCTACAAGCAAGTGATCGTGTCAGAAGGTTATCAGCTACCTAGCAAATAGCCTGACAGATACGTATCTAGAGGTTATCGGATAGGCTAGCAGATAACCCGGCCCTGCTACCTAGCAGGCCCCTTGCTAGCCTAAAGCTAGGTAGCAGATATGTGTCCGGCTAGGGCCGAGTTGCTAGGCCTAGCACCCCTATGGGATAGGGGGGCTTCTTGCATAGGGGCGGGGAAATTGACAATAAAGGGAACGGTTGATTTGTCAGAAGGCGTTAGCTCAGATTGGATTAATGTGACCTCTTGATAGCATCTTGACCTCGCGAAACCTGTTTGTGCTCATACAAGTTTTGTTAACTTCAAACGAGATGGCATGAAATATAGAATAAAAATTTATGTAATTATTGCTTTTTAGATTGGGGTACCAACGTGTGAAATCGTTACACACAAACACACTCACTGACATCGGCGATCCTACAGGGCAGGGCCCCCAGAGGCATTTCACACTTGGGCCTCGGACAAAACCTCCAAGGCTATCCCTCTCTCTCGATATGCATTCTACATAAATTATCCGATGTCCGATCCAATCCATACATATCCATGCATGTCCATATATACGTACATCTATACACTATACATGATGCTGTGGTGATGCTTTATCACTTTTATAAATATATACGGCATTAAAACCCAGACACACATTTGAACTTACAGCCTGGTGGGTAATGCGCCGGTTTGACATATCGAAACACTCCTGTATTATGATATGTGGGGGAGGGAGGCAAGCCGGAAGGATATTGGTACGCACAAATTTCACATTTAAACCTTTGCCATAATGTGCAATATATATGTGCAAGTGTGCATATCTAACTGTTAAGGCCTATAACTCATTCATCGATAGAAGACTGCGGCAGCGAGGAGTGAGGCACGCAGTCCTTCATCTATAGGTAGATATGTAACTGCATGCATGCAGATAGATGCATGCATATAGGTATATATGCATATAGGTACGCATGTATGCAGATAGAACCCTACCAAGCAAATCAGGTCAAGTTTTCAGCAATTTGCGTATTTGCGTATTTGCGTATGTAAGTTTGCTTAACAGGAATTTATGATATGTCATTTAACAAGCTTCCACACTAGAAATCAAACTTAAGAAGCTCTGTTTATCTATAAATGTATCCATGCCATGTATTCTTAGAAACTGATCTATCTTTACGCGACATAATAGCTCCGTCTACGTCAAAATAAAGGAGGCTATTCCGTCAGCTCACAAATGAATTGTAGGTTTTGCAGCAACATACACCCGCTTAACAGTAAAACATGATAAGTCCAGTTTCCTGATCATCCCAGGTATTAGCTGTACATAGCCCCAGGATACTGCATTGTCCGTCCATGAATGTGTGTGTGTGTATACACACACATATATATACACACACGTACGCAAGAATCGCTATTTCAACTTTCTAAAGCAACCAAGCTCATCTTGGCCAACAAAAGTCAGAGGCTATTCCCTACAGGTACACAGTACATACACTGGAACATCACTTCAGATCACTACGTGTAGCTAAAATCACAAACTATATATATGTATCGATGAATGCATGTATATTCCATTGGATGCACCTCAGTACCCGGGTATTTGATGCAAAATAAACTGTGTGAGGCGTGTAATGAGTGAGAATGAGAGTGAGAGTGAGAGTGAGAGTGAGAGCATTTTAATGTATCTGCACTGTGCAGTATTATTTGCACTGGTATGTCGGCGCCTGGCATTGGATTAAACCCGCCGATATCTCATGTTTCAGTCGTTTACTCGAAATATCTTGCAAATCGTTCGACAGGGTACAGCCCTCTGCCACTTAACTCGCTCGCTCGTCGTTCGTTGGACCTTCGACCCTCACTCACGCATCTCTCGTCCAGCAGGAGAGCGCCGTACCCTGTCTTACTCTTGGCAGTATATTTCCCATATCCTGCCTGACCGTGAGATAACAACTCCTTTACACACACATACATATATACAGTAACACAAACTTCGTCGGAGAACGCATTTATTTGCTCGTTTGTCACATAACAAAATATAAACCGCCACCGCACAGGTGAGCGTTCTTTCCTGATCGACTTCAGTGCGCTAACTTACCGGCGCCATATAGGCAGGCTGCAATAGAAGGGGTGGTGCGCACGAGAAGCAGTAGCAGCAGCGGCAGCAGTGGCAGCACGGCGCCAGTAGCAAGGCAAGGAGGCAAGGCAGCAAGGCAAGGCGGCAAGGCAGCAAGGCAAGGCGAGTCCCGATGATCCGTGAGTCGCACCTTACATACATGCATGTACCAACCTTAATGAGTGAGCACAGCAAGCATTATGTTATGAAATGGAATATCAGTTGGGATCTATAGCGATACGTTCAAGCAACAATAGTGTTGTTGTAGCTGTACTCGGCAGTACGCTATCGACCCGCGCTCATCCAATCTGTAGTGTGCCAACTCCGGAGCAAACAATTAAGCCTTCTTTTAAGTATCAGATACTATGTAACGATTACTTTCTCGTTGTGACATCAGGCTTCCGAATGTCTGATAGTCTACATCTCAACACATTATGGTTGGGCAGGGGCGTTGGGTGTCTAATATCTTATATTGGCGACGAATATTTTTAATCGGATTACGTTATCGTTATCATTGAAGTATATAGATACATGTATACAAAGTAGAAGAAGTACATATAAGTTACATACAACAAGGAACGTACATGTACTAAATTTGACCCAGAAACCTTATCACTTTTTGGTGTGTCCCTCTGACTTGATCCGTGGCTTTGTTCCTTGCCCACTGCGGACAATAATGTGCAACGGTATTTATCAGAAACCGTACGTATGTACTACATATGCATACGCAGCAGTTAGTGAGGATTGTGAGGAAATCCGCATTGCTTACCGTGCCTGCATCAGGGTTTTCTGTAGACCCCACTGTTAACCGCAGCCGTGACAAACCGAAGTCCTAATCAGGCATACATGCACGGCAAATCAGGCATAGATGCATCGGGGCAGCGGGGACGGGGCAATTTGTTTCATCATTTAACATGCAGAAAACAGAGAACTAGCAGGCCTGCCTCTTATCCGATAGGGGGTGTTAGGAAACCCTAGGGTTTCCTTATATGGGTCAACCAACCGGCCAAGAAACAAATAATGACACAGAACCCTCATAATCCCTAATACTCCCCGCATGCCCGTATTCAACATATTTAGGTGTTGCACTGTGGGCGACTTATTAACAACATATTGTTGTTACGTACGTACAGAAATTGGTTTATCATTACATCATAGGTACATATCGTAGATGAATTCTTGAATTTACAAACGTCAGTGCGTAATAAACATGTTCGCTGGTATTCACTTTGTAGTTACCGTTAGTTTGACGACGGGCTTGTCGCTTTGTGGGTTGTTGAACAGCACGTTGGCAGGCTGTGTGCGGGAAGGACATGGAGAACAAACGTACATAGTAATGGTGGAACGGTAGCGAATGGGTACACATTTCAACCAATACTAAGGGTCCAATAAGCAGCATCGATCCCCTGAAGTAAAGTATGACTGCATGCATGCATGCATGCATGCAGGTGCTTTACATGCTAACCCTATAAAACAATTGGGACATTTAGTTGATGTATCGGATGTACATATGTTACAGTGGCTCTCTTGAATCCTGTCACTGCGTGTGGTGTCTTCACCCATGCTCTCGATTTATTTGTGGACATGAGGGTGGGAACAGCAAGGGAACTTGCACCCATCGGCATCATGCCTAAGGACTCCGGGTTTGAACCCTGACTAGCGCACACAGCTTGATGTGACACACTAACGAAACAAGATACCAGAAATCCCGTCTGCCCTATGGTGGATGCCCAGGCTCGCACTGCGTCAAGGTTACAATCCTCTCGAAAACTGCGGTAATACTAGGTAAACAGAAGCATCCCATCCGGCGCAAGCTGCCCTACGGGGTGCCAGGGGCGACCGAGGACGTTCACTTCAGGGCGGGGCAGATTGTATTTATGGGGGACCTGCACCCCGGCATCACGTACTATTGCACACTTCATTATGATATATGTACGAACATTATCGTCTATTTGCTTTAATTACCTTGAGATCTCTGTGCACGACAGTGGGATGCAAGTAGGCGAGGGCATTGGCGACACAGATGCCAATGTGGAGCACCTGGAGCGAACGGTACACAAGGCGGTGCGTGCAGGGACAGGTGCTATCAATGCTTCTCCAGCCATATTCGCTTCCAAAGTTTGCCGCGTTTCACATTATTGAAATCTGAACTAACGGTGTTTGATAAATCAACCATTCTGCATGGCGACCTTCTTCCCGCTAATTGTCTATCACAAGTGCCAAAGCAAGCCTTTTAAGCCAAAATGCAACATATACCTGCTTAACCTGAACAAGGCGGCGTGAACGTGAGCATGGTGTCATGCAGTTTGAATGAGAACACAGTGCAGCACGAATGAGAACCTGGCGCGATTATGAACACGAATGAAGCATGTGGCGCGGTGCAGTGTGAGCAGGGGATGGGGAACGCGGGACTGACCCGGGACCCGGGACACAGACGGGAGACGCGGATGGGGGATGCGGGACGTGGGAGGGACGAGGGGTACGGAACGTGAGTGGGACGTGCAACGCGGGACACAAACTGTGTGTGTACACTGTGCACTGTGTGTGTGCACATGTGTATGTGTACACGCGCCTGTAAACCCCTCAATGCCTAAACTGTATCCAAGCTATCATACGGTACAGATATTGGGGGCCCCGCCTTTCTTCTGGCTTCATGGAAGCCGACACCAACTCTTGGTTACCGTTTACTATCTGATCATACCTTCGGCAGGGGCATCTGAGACTGATCCGTGTTGTGGTGGATGAGCCACTCCAGGGATGTGTCCAATAGCTCCATCACCAGACATAGCCGGGGCGGGGTCACACATGCCGCCAGCAGCCGAACCACGTTGGGGTGAGTGCAGCGGCTGAGCACCTGTAAGTGCACATGGATATGATATGGTTGTGTCTTCCGATCCTGGGAGGGAGGACCAGGCTTTTTGCTTGGGAGGATGTGGGGGTGGAGGAGGCGGGGTTTCCTTGTTGTTAGGAAGGTAGGGGTGCTCTCTTGCCCTTTCCGTCTGCGAGCTGGTGGGGTTGGCTGAGGCTCTGTTCCTTTGAGTAGCCAGGCTAGAGGCTCGTGAGGTCTGTGTCCCCTTCCTGACTGAGCGAGGGGAGGAGTGCACGGCAGGACGAACAGACTAAGCCAGGAAGGGGACACAGACCTCTTCCTGGCTTAGTCCCCTTCCTGGCTGAGCGAGGGGAGGAGTGCACGGCAGGACGAACAGACTAAGCTGTGTGTTCCCCCCTGCGCTGTGGTTCGGCCCGGTCAGGGCCCCCGGTGCTTTTCCTCTAGGGGTAAGTCGCCCACAGTGTTATACCAGTTCATACATGTATTTGTACGCCCACCGCAAGCCAACACATCCCATGTGCAGCTCCGTTCCGCAGCTCTCTCCATGCATACCCAGCGCACCCAAGCGAGATGCGCACGCTTACCTCCACCTCTTGTGCGAACGTTCGGACAAAGGAGTTGGCTGAAGCGTCCACCCACGGCTCTTCATTTGCCATCAGCTTGACCGCCACTCGCTGTCCTTTGTACCTCCCCTCCACCACCCGGCCGAATGTGCCCTTGCCAAGGACTACCGGCAGCAGGCCCACCATGGCGTTTCCTTCACCACTGCTGCTCTCACTGCCCTCTGAAGGCGAAAAGTCGTAGCTGCTACTGGTGTGTCCCTCTGGCGACATGACCGCGTCTTCAAGAGCTGTGTTTACCTTCGACCGTGATGGATAAGGTAGGTTTTGGTAATGTGGAGTGCTGTGCCCACCAACGCCATCAGCGGCATCTTGCTGAATGGCGGCATTCCCACCACCGCCGCCGCAGGCGGCGGCGGCTCCGGCAATTACATCATCACCAATAAGTCCTTGTAAAGACGCATGTTCATAAATGGCTTCCAGACCAGCTGCAGCTGCTGTCTTGGCGCCCCCGATGACTCTCAGGGTCACCTGATGGTCTTCCTGAGCTGTCGGCTCTGTGGCGTGTTTTGCATATGTGTGAATGTTGGAGACAAACAGACGAAACAGACAAATTATATTGTCTGTCTAGTACATACATAATAGTGCACAAGAACGCATCAAAACGAGGATGTGTGACCGTCTGCTGGCTACAAATCAACAACAGCTGCATGTTTTGCATCCTGAGATTGATGCAGTCCTGCCTGGTCTTTTGTATGGAGCCAGCTTTCTAGCTAGCTACATAGCAAAGAGTTCTGCACACCAGCACTGCTTCGCAACAGAATTGTGCAATGCTGAATGTTTCTCTGTTAGGTCCACTTAAGCAAAGGCCTGATCTGAAGATGTCCATACACAGGAAAGAGCTCGCGAGCTCAGGTCAGGATTAGATATCCTAATTATGATACTACAGATATACTGCTTGTAGAAAGCCCATGATACTTGCAACATATAGATAACTATGGTAATGTCAGCTTCCATGAATCTGGATAAAAGAGAGTGGAGCCCTATGCTTACGCACAGGCACGCACATCGAAGGTATAACCCTCATTATAATGCGCGAGACTGAAGTGGCTCATCAATACACAGGTGGATGGAGGCTCATGCGTTGCAAGTTTTGTGAGCACTGCAATGCGTACGTGTTGATTTGTTCACGAATGGTGAAGTGAAATGGCTTATATTACAAGGGGCTGTGTGAATGCAAAAGACGTGGCTGTCATGGCTGGCGTTCATTTTGTACCTAGATAGTGAAGCTTCACAAAATAGAAGCTTCCTTGGTTTAGCCTACTATCTCAGCTGCCCTGTTTGCCACGCCACGCACATTGACAAATGTCCATTATATTTTGGCTCACCAGCAAGGGTTGGCATCAGCTTCCTTGAAGATGGTACAAGGGTGGTGTTGTATCTCTGATAAATCTCTGTTATCTCTGCCTAAGCAACGGACCAATCAGCAGATGACCATACAAGGTCCATCCTGGACACTACCCAGAGATACTCAGGATACTACAGGTGGGTCCCCTATGTGACGGTTTAAACCGCAGCAGATATTTGGACATTAATCACTTTTACAGACATGTACACACACATATACATACACAACTCTCTACAAGAAGGGAGACCCCAAGCAGCCCGGCAACTATCGCCCCATCACGCTGCTGTGCTCGGACTACCGCCTGCTGGCCAAAGTCTTGGCGAACTGCCTGGGACTAGCCTTGGGTCGCATCATCAGCCCAGAGCAATCAGCTTTCCTCCACAAGTGGCGCATAGGAGCCAATATCCTTTTCGTTTATGGGAGTTGGTCCACAGCTCCTCACCTGGACCCAGCTCCTAGTAATACGCAGGCACGAGCTATGATCAATGGCTTCAGGTCCAGACGGGTCAACATGGAGGGCCGGAGTGCAGCAGGGGTGCTCCCTTGCTGTATCGTTTTGTGAGCCAAGCTCTCTATTGCTGGCTCAAGAGCCAGGATGTTGGATCGGACTCTTGCCGTCAGACGTAGACCGGGTCACAGTCTGGCAGTTTCCAGATGACGCTGAAGCAGCCCTAGAAGGGGAAGAGTCTATGCCCACCTTCCTAGAAGCCATGGAGACTTTGCCCAAGCTTCAGGCCAGGGACTTCATCAGACAAGGTGGATTTAATGAGGGTAGGGATCAAGGACCACCAGGTGCAGCCTTCCACGTCAATCAACCAAATTCAACCACAGCCACAGCCACAGCCAACCATGATCAGCGGCCTCAAGGTAGTGGCCACTGCCACAGCCCTCAATGTGCCCGTGGACAACCAACCCCAGCCACCTCAATTAGCCTGGCCCAAGGTGCTAGGTCTGGCCTACTATTGGATGCACCACATCGCGCAGTTCCGCTCTCAGCATTTGGCCGAGCCAAAGCAGCGTCAGCCTATGGACCTGGCACATGGAACATGGTGGTCCTCCACCAGACCCCATGCTGGCTCAAATCGAACGCCTGACAGCTCGCCTGGTGGATCGGAAACAGGGCCCAGAAGACCAGGGCCAGCACCTCACTGGGGTGCCTGAGGGGCTTCTGGTGGGCCATCGTTCTACTGGTGGCTTTGGGCAGCTACCCCTCAAACAACACAACCAGGCCAGGTATGCAGTTTGGGCTGTGCGTTTCATTCAGGGAACCATGGAGACTGGGGGCCTCCATCCTTGATTTCGCACCCTTGCCACCTATCTGGAGCTTGCCCACCCTGCCCTCCAGTCATGGGCCCTTACCACAGCCCAGGCCACTGGGCCCTGGATAGGTGGGGCGAACCTCCCTGCGGATATCAGACGGATTGTTGGGGCCCTGGGGTATCTGGCCCCGCCAGAAGACATCTGCGACCCACCCTCCACCATCTGGCCCCAGGAGACTGGTGCTAGGCAGGAGATCTGTAGGGCAGCCCATTACTGCCTAATAACAATGCTGGTGGAAACAACAGCATGTACCGGCACCCAGGCCTTGAAGCACATCACACGGTGCTGGCCTCTTGCAAGAAACTGCTGACCGTGGGGGACCTGGTGCAGGTCCATGACATTGTTGGAGCACGGCCAAGTGACCAACCTCCAGGACGCCGATTGGGCACACTGGACCCATCACCCTCTTGACCCCAGTGCTGTGCCTACCTTGCAGAGAAATAAGAAAGTCACCCGAGCCGCCATTACTGCCCTGTGCGCTGATATCAACCCGATGTGGTTAGAGCTAGCTCGGTCAGCGGAGACCCACAGACACAAGGAAGATAGCCAGCAACAGGAACAGCGAGCGCACCCCCCGCCTGACCGCAAAACAGTGATGGCTATGATCATCAGGCGTTTGGGCTGGAGACTGCCTGGAGGCTCAACCACAGTGCCGATCTATGGACTAACAGTCCGCCAAGCAACACAGCTGCAGGGCGGGCCAGCCCATGAACAACGACAGCAGCTGATGGCAGCCTTTGTGCAAAAGGCCATGGGCGTACCAGGAGCAGCAGACCAGCTCAACTTAGAGACTAAAGTGACCGCTTTTGCGCAACCCTCGCCCGCCTGTGGTCGGATGTGCGCTGGGAGGACCAAAACAAGGAGACGCTGTGGCGTCTCGCAGTGGATGGAATACCCCTACCAGGCAACACACATCTGCCCCAGATGCCCACACAGCCTTGTGGATGCGGGACCTTTGGAGGCACACTTAGCCATCTCTGCTCCCCGCGCTTGCGCCATTTCTGGGAGTGCCCCATAGCACAGGCAGTGCGGGAACATATTGACAGACACTTGCCGTCGTCAACCACCACAGAGGGGCGCATGGGCCCACTAAATCTTTGGCTCATCCACGCACCCTCTGGCTGTCAACAGGCACCTTGGGATGCAATAGCTCTGTCAGCCCTGTCAGCCATGGAACATGCCAGATACTGTCTCCAAGCAGCAACCCCCGCGGGATAGAGGGAAGTAGAGACTACGGCCCCAAGACAGCCATCACGGCCTCAAACTCAGACTCATGCAGAGTACATCATTGGGACCTCATCAAAGAGCCATCATTGACTTCTTCACGCGGTCAGGGAATCCCCTAGGCCAGGTGGAGGAGGAAGCCACTGACACTCATTGAGGCAACCCCCTGATCCAGGCAACCCCCTGATCCAGGCAACCATACCAGTCAGTTATTGCTGTAGAAAATTTAGATTAAGCTTTTTACCAAAAAGTTATAGAATCATATTTATAATATAATATAGTATAATATAGTACCAGGCGTAGGCTAAATTCCTCACATCCGCTCAGATTTAAATTTAAATCCCACAGTTAAAACGTAGAGGACTGTACCTAGGTTTCAGGTTGATTTCCTGGTGCGTGGTTACATACAGCCTATGGAACGGCAGGATGAAAAATCTTGGAAGTCCATCTGAGGAATGTTAGAGAGAATCATTATGCGTATGTCACGGAAGAATTTGTTTGCCACGTCCATATCACGTGCTGTTAATGCTTCTCCAGTCATATTTGCTTCGAAAACGTGCCGCGTTTTAATTAATTCTATCTGACCTAAAGTAGTATGCTGGGGTATCTAAGGCAGGATGTTCAAGATTTTGGTCATCATCCCATTGGGCCTAAACAGTTTATCAGATAAAAACACAGAGATACAACACCTAACGGCATCTGACAAATCGACCATTCCCTTTGACGACCACCTTTCTGCCGTTCGACAAGGACAAGTGCTAAAGGAAACCTTTTTAGCTTAAGTAATAGATATAAACCTCCTTTATTTAAGCCTTAATCCCGCGGCCTAGCAAAAGGGACTTGAATATTAACACGTTTGTACAAGTGTGCCTGTAAACCTCAATATCTCAACTGCAGAGGCCCCAAGGTGCTTCGTGTTGTATCTCCGTTACATCCACCTAAGCAAAGGCCCGATCAGAAGATGACGATACAGGGTCCATAAAATACACTACCCATAGACACCCCAACATACTAAACTTCGCGCTGGGTGGTTTGCAGATGAGCTCAATTTACAAGCCTAGCATTCAACTGGGTGCAGTAATGGTATGACAGTAATGGTATGGCAGTAGTAGGCATTGATCCCGTTGTGTTGTAACACAAAGCTCGGCTTCTTCTATGTATGTCTTTTCACACTACATGGTAGCTTCCATTTTTGGTGACCAACCTGGTCTGGTCTTCAGTATTTGCTGGTTGGTAGAGTTGCTACAGTAGCGTTGTTTTCCATCTTTGGATCTTTGGATGGTGCGGGAGGTCCACTCACACAGAGCATTCACCTTAATCAAGATATATATATATAATATTTATTTATTTTGGCATACATATGTAAACATATGTTCTACAACTATGGTGTTCAGTAGTGCTAGTCGTGGCACACATTTTCCCTTCATGAACACTTCGTCAAATACCACTTCGAATTTCTATACGTTATATCATCAGATATGCACAATTAAGTCAGGTGACAACGAGGTCTTAAACTCCAGATGATGCTAGGAAAATATCTAGATGCCGCTGCAAGCTAGAAGCCAGCCAGCACGTACCCCCCTCCAGATGCGAGATGAAGCAGGTTTGTGACGTCCCTATGTCAGCCCTTTCCCCCCTAATGGGTTCACATTGACCCCGTACGTAATCACAAACTGACCCATTCTGGGGGTACCCCATCACAAAGGGGTAAAGGCATCTAGGCTGCTGGCCAGGAAGAGCATGAGTGGGGTGGGTGATGGGTAGCCAGAGATGGAAGCAGAGCGGGAATATGTGTATAGTTGGCAGGGGATGTCGGAGTTGTATATACATACATGTGTGTTTTGTTTACGTACATATACACGGTCTAGATCTTGAGGAGGGGAAGGGAGAGGGTGGAGGGTTTCGTGGCTAGAGGTTCCTGTGTCCAGGCTTCGGGGCCTTAGGGCTTTAGGGGGGTTCAGCGAGAGAGGTCTTTCCTTGTTGTGCAGTTCAGGTGTCTGCGGGGCCAGCTTTGGGTGGGGCCGGAAGGCTTTCTAGGGGGGCGCCAGTTCGGCTTGTCATCCCCCCCTCCGCCTCTTGTTGGGTTCTTCTGGCTTGGCTGTGGAAGGGTGTGCTTTCCTGCTGGTGCTTCTCCTCTGAGGGGAACTGTGTGTGTCTGCCAGGCTCCTGTCTAGTCAGTGTCGGGTTAGAGGAGAGGTTTCCCCGTCCTTTGAGCAGCTAGGTGTCCCCCGTTTTCTGTTGGGCCTTCCTGTGGTTTCTTGGTAGCCCTGAGTGCTCTGTGAGTGGCCAGGCGAGAGCCTATGAGGGCTCGCTGGCCCTAGTGAGAGGGGGAGCACGTGGCAGGACAGACAGACAAAGCCACGTGTTCCTCCCCTGCGCTGTGGCTCGGTCCGGTCAGGACCCCCGGTGCTCGTCTTTGAAGGGCGAGTCGCCCACAGTGTAACACCCAATACATATACACCTTTGTACCTGGCTGCCTAGCATTTCTGCTGAATTTATACTACTAAGCATATCTCGGGGGCCCTGCCTGCTGTTAAGTAAATAGAAGCCAGGGGTTAGACAACTAAAACCGTTGCTGTCAGTGGTGACGATGCATGCACTCTCTTGCTCACCAGTTAGTATTCTTCCTCCTCGTGTTGGGGTTGCTGCTCCTGGGGCCCCCACGCCAACGCCGCTAGGGTCAATGCCACTGCCCGACGTCGACATTGCGGGCTGTTTCAGATGTAGCTGCACCAGTGCCACGTTGAGGGGGATGTTGGACGCTGGTTGCGTCTTGTGTGTAACTGGTGGCGCAACGCCAGATGCCAATTCTGCCAAATCAGTGGCCTTTGGCACCTCACAGGTTGCTACGGTTGGTGCTGTAGCAGCAATAGTAATAACAATAGCAGCAATAACAATAGCAGCAACAACAATAGCAGCAATAGTAATAACAACATCACTGGCAGCAATTGACGTCTCCTTTTTGCCTAAATATGTGAAGTCAGTTTACACGGCATGATGGATTTATGAAAATGAGGCAGACTGGCACATATACAAATACATAACGTATGCAAGTAATAAGGAATTCCTTCCTCAATCCACCTTTTACATGTTACTAGGCAACCTTTGCATCATTATAAAGATATCCATTTAAAATCAGCATCATCAACATTATAGAAATTAATAATGATTAATTATGTATGATAAATATATACAATCAGTCTAATCATAATAGTACACGATATTGCGTAAGTAATATGACATCATTACATATTGGTATGCATAATCCCACAATACTATCGTAAACTATTCTACCTAACTATATATAGAATCGTATTTAATGTTTGCTAGCTATCGTGCTGTATGCAGTGTACGATATCATACAGTATAATATGATACTTGATTCAATGTAATAAGGAATATAGTATGTTTTCTAATATAACATAATTTCTGTTTATTTTTTTGGCGGCAATTTGCTCCATCTCACATCTGGAGGGGATTGCCTGTGTGGCATCTAGCTTACAGCAGCATCTAGATACCTTCCTTGCCGCATCTTGTCATTTTAGGGCCCCCCTTTCCAACCCATCCAGACATGCCCCAACCGCATCTAGATAGTTGAGACCCTCCCTCCCTTTCACTGTATCTGGGTACTGAGGACACGCATCTAGATATCAAAGAACCCCCCTCTAGCGGCATCAAGATATTTCTTCCACTGACGCCACCTCAGTACCCGGGTATTTGCTGCTAATATATCGCATATCAAACGGTGTGAGGCGTGTAATGAGTAAGAGTGAGATGCACTTTAATTTATCTGCACTGTGGGATAATATTGCACTGGTACCTCAGCACCTGCCATTGAAAGAAACCCGCCATCTCACAGTTCAGTCAAACCCTACCCTACCCTACCCTACCCTAACTATCCTGCAAATCCGCTGCTGAACTCGCTCACTCGTCGTTTATTTGAACCTTCGGTCCTCACTCATGCCTCGCTCGCTCGTCCAGCAGCAGAGCGCCGTAACTTGTCTCACTCTTGGCAGTATATTTCTCATATCCTGCCTGACCCGTGAGACAACTACGCCACACCCAGATCCCTCTTTAACTACATCTAGATACAAAATCGTGCTATTTAGATACCGATATTACCCCCTCTTTTGGATACGTAGATATAAGTAAAACGATATCCACAGCCTGGCAAGTACGTAACCGCATTTAAGGCCCGTTGTGCCCCACTGCTTCTTACATTCACTTCTTATCAATAATGTACACACGCACCTTGCAGCTCTTGCTTTCTGATGAGTGGTAATGGCTCCTCGTGCCGTGGTCCACCAGCACTGGGTGAAACAATTGTGATGCTGTCGCTTATGTACCTACACATAAGTACATCAGCACATTCAATTGCACATCATGTAGGAAACGGACATTTTATATGAATAATTACGATTATATAAACATGCATGCACACATGTACAAAAAAGAAAATGCCTGTTTGCGTGAGCGATGAATGAAGGCATTTGGAAAAAGAGCTGAAGACACATAAATGTGTTTTAACCGGATGCGTTAGCTCGTTAGGTCCAGGACTGCTGTGTCTACACATACAGCCCCAAGTAACTAACCCGTATTTTAGGGGATCTCATGGCAAGCAAGCAAGCACCCCAAAGTATTAGGAATAAATAGAGAACAGTGTGAATGCTGTCGATCCGCCGGCCACTGAGGCCCTCTGAATTTGCTATCGAAAAATGCCTCTACAGATGCATGCTAGATATTCGCCTTTAGCTTCATTTTGGTGTAATGTATGACTACTACGTCCATCTTCCTTGCTTCCCCAAGAGACACCATCCAATCATGGGACCCTCAATTTCCGCCGAGCCCCTTGCAACCTAACTCCACAGATTTCTGCCACTCCAGTGACTCCCTCGCTCAGATTCACAAACATCCCTAATCTGGCGGGGCGAGCTACCACTCCGACCACTCCAATAAAACACAGGAGCCCCAGCCTCATTCCCCTGGACACGGCTGCCCTTCACGTCACTTCCCCAGAGCGCGGAAGTCCACACTTAACTTCAAAAGTAAGCAGAGACTGCTGCTACGCCTGCAACCCCCCAATAGTATACGGAGTCTATTCCCTTATCACAATAGACTGTTGTCCAGCCAGTCATCTCCCGGAGCGTCAGTCACCAGAGTCCAAAGATCATTTAAGTCCCACCCTTACTCTTCCGAAGTCTGCTGCTGCCACCCCAGAAAGGCCTTATAGCAGTCCCCTCGTTCTTCTGGATAATACTGCCCATCCGGCTGTCACTCCCCGACTCCCCTCCTTACTCACCCGAAGACTGCTGTCAATCTGGCCACTCCCCAAGAGTCCCTGAAATACCTTCCTAAGCAGTAGACTGTGGCCACTCTCGTTTCGTGCTGGCCTATCCCATACGGGTGTATAGCGTATGCAGTACACGCGTCATTACACGCGTCTCTCCTCACCCGTCATTTACGCCACCGGCAGCAGCGGAGCTGGGTATCACCGCCAAAGCAAGCCAGCCACCATCGCTTTCCACACTCATAGATTCTTCAGCAGTCGGGGGACCTGGCTTAGCGCAACGATGTTGGTGACGCCGCCTCCGACCCAAACCAACTACTACCGCCGTGGTTATGCCGGCCAGGATGGCGGCACCTGCATCATGCAATGTATGGCATATCCGCACGTAAATACAAACAGCATGCATGCAGCATGCGCACAGCTATTCTTGCTTACCCTGATAAGTTCCCATGTTTATGATCTAGCGAATTACATCAGCTACCAGGATGTATATACTACCTATCCAGCCATCTAGGAATGTTCACTGAGCAGAAGCGAGGCCGCTCCATCCCTGGCTTCGTTCTGCATTCCTGGCTGCATTCGTTGTATTATGATAAGGTAACATAATGACGATAACATGAAATAAACATTTCCATTGTATAATTATACCCGCTGCAGGCACGGATGCACGGATGCAACAGGGTTTGCATACACACACTAAGCCGGTGGGTCAGTCCGGTTAGGAGCCCCAGTGCTTGTCCTTTCAGGACCCACCGTGCAACAACCTTATAGCACATATGCGCACCACCACTTGCCTACAGTTGCTCCAATAATCACTGTTGTTCGGCTGCCACTGCCATCGGCAGGCGCTTGAACATGCATTGCAACCCCAACGTCACTAATATTGCCACTGGGTCCACTGGACAGTAGCTCGCCGCCATTGCTGCTACTGTTTCTGGGATGGGATGATGCCGTGGGACTAGAGCTGGCGTAGCCTCCACTGCTACTTCCGCTGCTGCTGGTGTCGTTAGGTTTATTGACAGTCTCACCATAACATACCAGGGGATCCTTAGTGCAAGCGGGATCAACTTGGAACTGGCACACGGCTGTGTTGTTGAGGAAGCGGTACAGCATGTTAGAATGGCGAACCGCAGAGGTAAAAGGGTCGACGTCGATTCCTTCAAACGCCCAATCTTGCACGTAGGATTTGTCCGCCCAGCAGCGTTGTAGTGGCGGAGCAGTGGGCGTGTTCACGCAACCAGTCTGTACATAGGTAGATGGTTGCGGTGGCGTGGGTATTTCGGTTTTGTGTTTGGATGGGGAGATGGGGTTTGCAGGGCTGCCTAATCCCTTCCTTTTGGAGGGATTTAGTAATAACGAGGGGATCAGCAGAAGCATTAGATTGTGTTCAGAGGTTGTCGGAACATATACATACTTTTAGCAAACAACCCTAAAAATTCCAGGCAGGAAAATAAAGAAATATATGATAGATAAAAGAAACATCCAATATGGTAGTAAACATGGTGGTGGTCTCCCTGTGGGCGCTGACGTGAGGCGTTTTAGGGGGGCCACCTGTACAATGTGGTATGATGCTCTAAGAAAAAGCTTTGAGTTAACTTAAGGATTAGACGTCCTTACCATTACGTGATACTACATACAGCTTGATATCCCCTTTCCCCCCGCGCGTCTGTAGGTGTATCTTGCTTCTCTGCTAGGCTGTGTGTGTGTGGGGGGTCCTCTTTCAGTGACCCTCTCCTTTGATGGAGCATGGGTGGGAGGGCCAAGCCTTTTTCTGCTAGGGTGGCTGTGGAAGTGAAGGTCATGCTTCCTTGTCTTTGGGTGGCAGAGCTAACTATTGGATCTACTTGCCCTCTCTCTTCCCAGGTGCTGTGGTGGTTGGTTGCGGCTTTGTTCCTTCGAGTAGCCAGGCATGCTTTGCTGCATTCTTTGGCAATTTCCACATATATTGGGGGTACAAACAAATGAACATATCCCGACATACCTCGTACCGATTTAGTTCTGTATTTTGGTATACAAATATTTTATCATCCCAGGGACAAGTATGTACGGCCCGGCAAAGTTTCATGTACGGGAAGGCTCTGTCGGTCGAGGTCGAGGGTCTGGGAGATTTCTACATGCCCTTTTGTAAATTCTTCCCTGGATAGAATTTTGTGACATAAAATAGATTAAAAAAATATTCCTTTGTTGAGTACTTTGCTGTACAGATGCTTCAAATGCTATACAGAGCCTTCTAGCTTTTTTGGGCGGGGCCCCGGCGCGAAGCGCTCATAGCGCCCACAGGGATTGCCCATGTCCGTCGGTCTCTCTGTAAGAAGAATGTGACGGACCAAACATAATATCTCGCCCGGCGGAAACGGGATATTGGTCACATATTACATTCTATATTGCAAGGTATCTTTATTTGGGCCAATAACAATCGTATGAGTACAAACAAGTTTGTCAGCCTCCTTTGACCCTGGTCAAGGTCACATCAACGGCCTCTCGGCCTAAATTTCATTCCAAAAGGTCGCGTCTCTCATAATGAAATTTGGCATGACGGTGTGAAATGAATCAAACAACCAGTTTGGGTGACTAAGCTGCTCTCACAGGCATGGCGATTTGCCACCAGCAGGTCGACGAATTTGCTTACAGTTATCCAAAAAAATGTAACGTTGTGTAAAATTAATTTAAGCCAATTCTCGGGGCAGAAGAGTTCCACAGTGCCGATATGGAGCTCGATGCTGTGGGGTGAATTGCTGAAGCCGCAGGCATTTCGGAGAAACAGCTAAAATCTTTCCATCAGTAGTACTGGCGACACTCTAACACCTGACGTCCTCGCCGTTCGCTTTGGAAAGGCCTCGCCAACACGCGCGCGGATTGGCCTCCGCGCGCGCGCGCGCGTCCGTTGGGACGTGAGGTCCCTGCCCTTGCATTTGCAGTCATTTGCCTGTTGAACGTCATGAGCCGGCATCATCGCAAACTCGCTAACTTCAAACCGTTTCATTATGAAGTAACCGGCCTGTACGGATTGTGGGGGGCCCCGCCCTTTTTCCGGCCTCGAGAAAGCCGTCACCCTACTTGTTCTGGTTCCATTTGGTTAAGAGTTGGGAAAGTGTCCGACAGATTCACGCCTCCGGAACCAGCTGGCAGGGGCGGTCGGTCAGTAGGGGTTCGGTCTCAATTGTGTCGTTTTCCACCCGCACTGGCAGGATTAATTCATGGCTCAATGCTCCGCCCAGGAAGACACAAGGATACACAATATTCTGGTTGTACACCTCTTTAGGTATCCTTAAAGATAAAGGATAAGAGATCCTTAAATCCTTATTTTTAGGATTTAAGGATCTCTTATCCTTTATCTTTAAGGATACCTAAA
Organism: Volvox africanus; assembly: GCA_030268105.1. Taxonomy (NCBI): domain Eukaryota; kingdom Viridiplantae; phylum Chlorophyta; class Chlorophyceae; order Chlamydomonadales; family Volvocaceae; genus Volvox; species Volvox africanus. The sequence continues at coordinate 839,785 of BSDZ01000015.1, read as the reverse complement.
GAGGTGTACAACCAGAATATTGTGTATCTTTGTGTTAATATCCGCCAAGCTGTTTAGGCCCAATCGGAGGATGTCCAGTTTCCTGTTCATCCTGTATGTTAGCCTTAGATACCCCTACGGATATTACAAATATCTATAGAACTGTACGACATTTACATTACATTATATGAAAACTTCAAATAAATCTGTATCCATTATAATATGCGCATTGTCAATCACATATATAAATCAGCTTCTGATCGGTAGCTAAGCACAAGCTACTACATACGGTGGAATATCCATCCAGCTGTTTGTTCTCATTATGGGCTGCAACATCGAGGCATGAGCAGCAGGTGCAACGGCGGACCAGAAGATTAAAAAGCTGGTGAATTACGGGACAACAAACTGTCCACATACAGAAGAATGGATGGATGGAAGGGTGCATGCTGATAACACTAAGGGTTACGCCACTACTAGGCTTGGTTTATGCCACCACCACCACTACCACACTCTCTCCCCCTCTCTATCCCCCTTTATTGCTGCCTGCAGCTTATCGGAACCTGGATAAAAAGATGAATACATAATTTATTATGTGTACGACCGTATTGCTGCCCACCTGGTCAATGTCCACGAACTCGCCCTGTGGCCCCGGATACTGGGGCGGTCTTGGAATATTGATGACGTCCAAAGCATGCAAGTATCCCGCGAAGCAGTATGCTAAGAGGATCGTTGTCGAGCGACGGGTGGAGCGATTGCATGCATGGGAGCGGCAGTGATGAAGGGCTGTAACAAGCTTAGGGTGTTTAGAAGATGGCGTGATGCATGACGGGAATAAAAAGATATATAAAACACAAGGACATGGGTGACAGAAAGATGGAAACGATAGCTTAGTACAAGCAGATATAAGGCGAGTGAGTTTTAATATATTCTATATCTTCAATATACAGTAGATGGTGTCCGTCTGCTATGTTAGTTTTCATGGTTTCATTATCTTCTTTTGCTTTTTTATACATGAAATTTACTAAATGATTGTAGCCTTTCAGTAATCAGAGATGCCAGCCAATGTGGTACCTAAGTTGGGCTACTGCTGGAGGTGTACGGGCACATTTATAGGTATCTTTTGACAACTGTGCATGCACCGTTAGTACATTAATTTCCCCATGCATCCCGTGTATGTGCTTTATGCACGTAGCGAAAAATAGATGGATCATGTACCAAACTTACATTACAACCATTAATACGAACTTATTTAAATAATCTGAGTCATTTTAACTGATTTATTCAGTCAGAAGATAACTTCGGAGTAGCACGTAATGCGGTCTTGGCGTGCCAAGATGTTGTATCTCTGTTGTGTCGGCCGACAAAGGCCCGATCGGAAGGATGACCATCTGTGGTCCAGGATCCTTGACACTACCCGTATATACCCCAGGATACTACACAAGACGGGCAATTATTAAAAAAATGAAAAGCTAGTTTGTTATTAAGCGGCATACCGCATTTGCTGGCACCGTAGTCCAAGTGCTTAGGACTGTATTTAGCTTCGCGTCAGTAGTTTATTTGTTTGCTTGTGGTCATCAGTGGTCATTAGTGGTTTGTCTTTCAGCTTCGGTTCTGTGACGAGTTGTCATTTTCACACCCTATGTAACGAAAAATGCAATCTCTAAAACCCCAAAACCCTAAAAACCCAAACCCCAAAACCGTAAACTGCAATCGAACCGAAAAGTGCAGTCGAAGTTCCCAACTTCAGTAACAGGCTCTGAAATAGGTCACCGCGAGCGGAGGGATGGAGATTCAAGGTGATCACAGGAATCACACCCAACTCTATTAAACCTATATCTTTTATTGACGACCATCCCGTCATCACCTTGTACCTATGCAAGAATGAGTGGCACCTAGCTATGGAGGCATGGAGATTTCTTGTTAAACATATTCTGCTGCTTGTTGTTTATATTACCAAGCCACTCAACCACAGTCTTACGTGTGTACATGGCCGCAGACACGAACCAGACCTCACTCGGTGGTTCGCTGTGGTTCGTAGGTGCGAAGATATCCGTCCCTACAATAAGAACAAATAGTAGGAAAAGGATAAACGCATGGCTTAATGTAAGCTATATCGCCAAGGGATGGCTTGCCTACGTACAATAGCTAAGTGGCTTACCTGAGAGTCGGCTGGGATTCCCCAACAAGCCCTCCATGTAGACGTATATGTTCGTGAATGTCATCCGCACAGTCCCACCCAAACGAACCTGTGGGCGGCAGTACGAGGCGCAAAAATTTTACATTAATGCCAATTAGGAAAATCATTTCGGAAAGTCAACATGGATGAACAGATGAGGTGCCACGAAATACACGGGAACGTATGAACTGCCAGGTCGCCACGGGTGAAGCCTAACCCCCTTATCCCACACACCTAAATCGTGAGAAGATTTCTATGAATGCTGACAAATAGCACTCATGAAACCCAACGGGAACCCCGACATCCCCGCCATCATCCCCCGGCCTCCACTGGGCCACCCTCCTTACCCCTGCTATTGCCATCCCCGCCTCTTCCACTGCCCACCATTCCCACCCTCGCCACCCAACACTGCCACCGCCTCCAATACCCCAACACCTACCTTCACTGCTCCCGCCACTGCCATTGCCCCCCCCTTCGCCCTCCCATGCGAGCAGACCCTAACGCACGGCCCTCACCTCTACCGCAACTGCCACCATTCAACACCGCCCTTACGCCATATTGCCTCCGGCTCCATTACCCTGGCCACCACCCCCACTGCATCTATCACCACCTCTTCCCCCGCCTTCCACCTGAATGTGCCACTAACCTTACCGCCTCTGCCACCCTCACCATCCCCACTGCCACCAGCACCACCCCAGCTGCCGCCGCCTCCACCACCCCTCCTCCCCGACCTCACCCCCACAGCCGCTGCCCTCGCAGCCTTAGCCAGAAAATTTATCACACGCATTACGTCAGGCCAGCTCTGGGCCTCAGCTTGCTTTCCTTTGCCTCAGTTGACCACACGTTCATTCACCACCCTGGCCTTGCTGCTTAGCTAAGAAACGCCGCGCATTCCATCTTGAGTAAACGTTTTTTCTGTTGTACTCAATACTATTCTAATGAACCGTTCACTGATAAAGAGGCGGCGATCGCAGCAACCCTCCCGCCATCAGACTAGTTGACTGGTTGGAAGTGCACTGCCAGATGTAAAAATTGTACTTTTTTGATTGTTACAAGGTTGTTTGCATAATCAGTTATTATCAGCGGACATCGTCCATGTTCTGACCGTTTCTGGCCTGCCGCAAAAGGGAGGTCGGCGACATGAACTCACATACGAAATCTCTCATCTGATTAATAAGCGCAATCAAAAGAACTTGTGCACCGATGTAATGAGCACATGCGCGACCATGAGTTAATAATAAACTTCAAGGCATTTATCTATACACGCGCACAGGAGCCGAGCACGTGCACCACCCCCTGACCATTTATCCACTCCTTGGGGTTTATTTGTTGACTTGCACTAGCAACAATGCTGTCGATTCGGAGAAACCTTTGATCCGTCCCTGCGTTTATTTCCAGACCGCCTCCCAAGCACGTACCACGTTACGGACATATTTCAAGTGCAGCTGTGACCAATCGCCTGAGCCCTCCAGAGTTATGTTCCGCCGCACATCGATGGGAAGTCGATTGCTACTGGAATTCCAATTCTCTGGAGTCACAGTGACTAAAGGCACTACTACCGTGATGACACCAACTGACGGGTTCGCCAATGCCGTTACAAGTTCTTGTCCAGTTGTTATGCTAGTTTTAACAAAAGCACCAGATTGAATAATGTTGGTATCGGAAACAGAGCCAAATAAGCGACGCGCTGCTGATTGTTGCTGACGATGCAGCACGAAATCGCCACTGTCAGCACATTTAATATAGCTTACTAGATTGGTTATCAGGAAAGCACAGATAAAGGTGGACTCGAAGAATCCCAACTTCATGATCTAGATAGGCATATGACAAGGAACGCCCTGCCCAGGAATCGGTGTACAATTGCAAAGTCCTCGCCGTCAATATCTTCTTTTCCTTGTGGTTTCAATATAAATGCCGCTTTTGCCAGCCGCATGGAACTAGTGGGCAATTTAAGGGATGTAACGTACGTTTCGCACGGCAAGCCGTAATAAATCTTACTTTTTATGTGCGCCCATCAAAATTTATTAGATATTCAATAAGATATACAACTGAACTCTTCACATATTATAAAGCGTAAAAAACTTTGCCTGGAATCGGTTCTGATAGCCAACACGTCCGCGTCTCATATCCTTTCACTCCTGAAGTCTTCCAATACCCCAGAATCTCGTCCCAATTCGTTCGGCTTGTTTCGCAAGCGTATCAGCACTTGACACTTGATGTTTAGAAGTGCAGATAAGTGCATGAGCTGCGAAGAGGGATACAACAAAACTCACGCACCCCCGAGGGGAATATTTTAGCAATCTGTAGGGCTAATAAGCTCGCAGGGACTCTCACTGCAGGTGGGGAGGAATGTAACAGACTATATAAATACTTTATAATATTCCTAAAGACATTCTATCCTCAACATACTAAGTATCATAAAGGCGCTTACCATGCAGCCGTACAAATTGCATCCCGTACATCAGTACGTACATATAGTATATGGTCACGGCTATGACTGTAATATTCCGTACACGGATGTCCGTATACGGCCAGATCTCCACCAATAATCACCTAGAGGAATCCTCTATTGTTGGAGCTTATCTGGGAGTACAACACTCCTACAATCCGCGCCTTGTCGTACTTCAAGCGATTATTTATCCCCTAGGGAAGACCAAGGTGTTTATCAACACCTCCATTGCGGGTTCTAGTCATTTCTCTCCCAAGTCGTCTGGTAGGCTGGTACACACTGCTTGGCACAGCGCCTCATCGTCCTGCCATGTTCATATTCCATGCAAACTGCAATCCTGCCTGGATCCCCTTCCTCCACTTGCTCTAAGCACAAACCAACATGCTGCTTGCAATCTGAGAGCAACATCATGCCTATCTTAACAACCATCTGCTGGCATGATGAGTGGCATTACCAGAACCTTTTCACAAAATCGTCACCAAAAAGGACAATCTGCGACGTTTCATTCTTCTTCTCTTTATCTGTAACATACCGGGGTATTTTGATCCCCATCATCCATCGTGCAATGGGGTGTTTTGATTACGGACCCATAACTGGCCAGCCCCCCCTACCAACTTATAGGGGGTACAACAGCCCATTTATAATATCCTGGTGCTGTCCATAATGGGTTACTTTTGTGTATGGACCAAAGTCGGGGGAGGGCCCATTCACGGTCCATAACCATTTTTACGGGGACTACAGGAGGTCCCCCTAAATGAGGCAGGTTTTCGAAAATCCCCATACAAGGTAGGGTCCGTAACCTTTTACGGACGAATTACGGAGGGCAGGGCTTACATTGAGCAGGCATCTTGCTTTTCTGCTGGGCTATTTGGGATGGTCTTAGTTAAGTGATCCCTTTCCTTTGAGTGTCCCTGGGTGGGAGAGCCACCTCCACAGCTAGGGTGGCTGTATGTGGAGGTGGGGAAGGAGTTTCCTAGTTTTGGGGTGGCAGCAGGGCTTGCTTGTGAGCCTTCTGGTCCTCTCTGGGTGCCGTTGGTTGGCTGATATTCGGTTCCTTTGGGTGCCAGGTAAGGGGCTCGTGAGGTTCAAGTGCCCTTGCTGGCTCGAGCGAGGGGAGGAGCGTGCAGCAGGACAGAAAAGCGGCGTATTCCAACCTGTGCAGTAGTGGTTCGGCCAGCTCAGGGCACCCGGTGCCTGTCCGTGCGGGACAAGTCGCCTACCGTATAACACCCTAACTACACATGAATTACTAAGTCACACTCCACGGCTGCCCTGTGCGCTGCTGAACATGGATGGCGTGTACGGGAAATTCCTTTATTACAGGGGTTACTGAGCGTACAGGTCTGGTAATGGCAGAGTCGGGAAGATGCAGACTCGATTGCTTCGATGACACGGCAAACTTTGTATCAATATGGGCGTCTCAGTGTTATATACCATTATGTAGTATCCTGGGGTATCTAAGGCTAATATCCAAGATGTTCAGGAAACTGAACATCATCCGATCGGGCCTAAACAGTTTGGCGGATATTAAGACAGAGATACAACACATTAGGACTGACACTAAGGCTTCTTTAAGAGATTGAGAGGGCAGCGCTAGTTTTTTCCTTTGTGCGTGGTTCTTTAGACTTGCACCTCGTCTAGCATAGATCAGAACCGAGCAACTGTATGCTACTGCTATCCTTCGGTGATGTCAGGATCTGTAAAACATGCCACGCCTAGCTTCAGCAATAAGAAGCCACAATTCCACCTCCTGATTTGTGTTGTATCTCTGTTGTTTCCGCCTAAGCAAAGGCCCCATCGGAAGATGATCATACACGATACTGGACACTACCCGTAGCTACGCCAGGATACGACAAATTGACAAGCAAGGACAAGGACGAATGCACAATATGGAGAGCAGGACGAGCACGGTTTGCCGCAAACGCCTCTCAATATGCTCAGATGGTGCTCCTTGCACCTTTTACATGGCATTATCAAAGGTCTGGGGCCCGGCAAATCCAGTCCCACATTCCCCCTTCGTCGAAAAAAAATTATTCTTTATTACCCAAATCCTGATGGACCGGTATCGGTGTAAGACACGATTACCCCTAGGATGTACTTACGTGCATGGCTTATCCCCCCACACTTCCCGACCTGTAGGTCTCACCCGTTCTCACAATTTCTTTTCATTTATGGCTTACAAACGCGTCTAAGCCATAGTTATCCGTATTTAAATTCCTATATATGTAGGTGATGAATGCAGTAAAATGCAGCCTGCTTATGGAATGTTTAAGCAGGATCGGGCAGGATGTAGTCCACAAACCCAAGCACAGTACGCATTCCTTTTCAATCTTCTCGCATCCTACACCGTCAACAAGACCACAGTTACAGTAAGAATAGCAGGCAAAGAGGTTACGAATAGCCGACAGAATAGCAGGCAGAAGCCAAAACCCAACGCACGCACTCATCGCTGCAGGATTGAGCTGCCATCCGCACCGTACGCCACTGCTAGCACCACCGCCACTACCAACATTACTGCCGCTGCCAACAGTACCATGCCATTCAGGCCGAACAGTTGCTGCTTCTGCTTATGTAGTCCAGCACCAACGCTGCTACCGCTGCTATCTCGCACTTTCGCAGCTGCCCAGCCCGCCGCCGCCATGTGCCGCACCACCTCTCCCCTGTCAAATGCAACTGGCTTGTAGCCCAGTTCCCTGCGCGCTTTGGTGATATCGAACCAGTGCTCGATGCAACATTTGTCAACCTCCATACGGGTCAACGGCGGATCTACCATTAGGTAACTTAGCAAAGGCCAGACGTACTCAATAAGCCAGGCGATGCCGTATACAAGGGCGAAGGGGACGTTGAGAGCCGGGTAGCTGTAGCCAAGGCCCACAATGAACGGCTTAAACTGCAATCGTACAGGGAGATTCTCATGTTAGCAGCGCAGGCTTGTGGAAGTGGAGAGGTGAGGGCAGGAGAGATGTTGGGCAGGACTACCATGAAAGGGCACGATACATGACGGGTGCCACAAGCAGAGCATGTCCTAACCTGCAACCTAGCAACCGTAACGCGGACGGAATTTCCGGTGCACGCGCGCGGCTCCATATGCTCTTCTGCGAAGTTTCGCAAACCGTTTGTCAATATCCTTCCTATTACATTAGCTATTCCTTAGCTACGTCCCCCACCGATGCTGGCCGAAAACACTGACATGAAGAAAGTTGTTTATCGGGTCTCCATCCGAAGCGTAGTAGACCTGCCCGGCAGCGATGGGTTCTGGCTCTGACGGACCGCCCCCATTGCCATCTACCAGAGCCTCCCTCGGCAGTGGCGGTTCGTTAGGACAGCACCGCGCTGGTAATCGCAGAGCACGTTCCGCCAGGGTTAAGATCTGAACAAGATTGTCAACGTGGATCCTGAAATGACCGAAGCGCAACAAGGTTAAGTGCATGATATTGCTGTTTTTGTACCGTATGAAGCGGGAAGGGGATGTTTGCTTGTTCCAGCGGCGCTGGGCACATGTGCATACACTCGTTATTCCACTTCTGCATCAGGTTCATGGTGGGGGCCACCGGGGCCTCCCCGGCCGAAGGGAACATAATCCGACTCGAGGACACCTCCATCACCCAGGAAGGGCCGATAACGTTTTGGTGAATTAAGGTCATCGGCACCGGATTGATCAGCACGAAAGCTAGAATGCGTGGCAAGAGCTAGTGAAGGCCAGCAAAGCTTGAATGTGTGGGTATAGAGCAGTGTTGACCCATGACCCATTCTACCATCTAGGCTGCGAGAGCTAAAGGAGTTTCAGGTTGCGCTGCATGGCTCTATCTTGACCCACACGTATACTGCAAATCCTGCAAACCTAGATACTGCCATGCAGCGCAACCGAAACCTCCTTGAGCCCTCGCAGCCGACATGGACACAACACTACAGCCGTACGGTACCCATGTACCTGGGTGTACCTGGGTGTACCTGGCAGCTGGCCCGCTCCGGGGAAAGGACTCACCAATCGCTGAGGGTGGAGGGGTCCCCGAATGTCGCCTGAAACAGCCCCGCCCGCACCATCCGTATGACCCGTGGCTGATGGCGTGCCTCACCAGGTCCCCAAATGCCAGTGGAACGGATGCTGCACGTGAACAACCGCATCGAGACTCCATCCGCCCGTTGCTGGACTTGCTTCGGCGTACCGTTGGTCAACTCATTATGGTCATGCAGGGCGACGTCGGCGTCACCAACAGTGTCACTGTGCCCTAAAGTGCCGCTCTCCGATGCCAGCACCTGCTGCGTTCCCATCGCCCTGGCCTCCATGCCCTTAAACTGTGGGTTGCATTCAAAGAGCCGGCCGTTGGCCTCCAACACGAGCCGCTCCGCTTGGGCCTTTGTGAAGCTGTAGGCGTCCTTGTAAGCGTTGGGTGGCGGGTAGGGTGCTGTCTCGTTGCCGCCGCTGATGGGCCTGCACTGGTACGGGCCGCGGCAAGGAGGCCGCGTGGAAACACGCTGTTTTGATGGGTGGCAATGAATTGCGGTAGAGGCGAAGTAAGAACAGTACACGTACTCATGCGTGTTGGACATAGACAAAATGCCGTTGAATCCAATGAATGCAACCTTGCAATCACGTACCCCACGACACATGACCGAAATGGGCTAGTACGCACCTCCCCACGAAAATCACATTGCACGTTGAGACGTATACCAGGCGGGGAACGCCGTAGCGCAAGCACGCTGATATCACATTGTGCGTTCCCCCAACGTTCACGGACGTTATCTTTGCGCGGTCCCGGAGCTCCCGGCCCGACATGCCGTAAGATGCCACATGAAAAACGGCGTCCAAGGGCCCGTCACGCAAAAGCCCTTCGAAAGCTGCATCCACTGCGGCTACATCTGCGACGCTGCCATAAACGAAATAAACGCCAGGTGGCAGGGCCTGCGCAGGAAGAGTGATATCCAACAGCACTGCCTCGATGCCCTGTCTTGATACTGCAGTCGCAAGGCGGAAACCAAGGTAACCGCTCCCGCCAGTGATGAGGATACGCCGCGTTGTTTTATCGCTGCCGCAAAATTCGTTCGCTGGCTGCCGTGGTGACGCCATGACAGTTCCCTGACGGCATAAAAACAGATTTGAACTGGCTGCGCCTGTCCCACCTGCTCAGAATAAATGCCTTTTAATAATTATGCAGTATACGCTTGGAAAGCTGTAAACTTTATTATTGCAGTAAATTGTCGAGCCCTCACAACCTTAAACAATCCAAGGGTACATCAAGATACGAGAACCAGTAAAAAATAGCTTTTCAGTCCTTTAAGTACCATAGCCTTGCCGCGTTTTGACGTTCAAAATTCCCATAAACAAAGAGGAAATTGCTACCAATACATTCTACATATAGGAATGAATATTAATGCTAATTAAGGGCAATAATGAATAATACTATTCAGCAGAGCAGAATGCTCTGCTATTCAGTTCGCTCTTTAACTGTCGCTATTTAAGATATAATGACTTACCTTCGAGTTATAAGTGCAACTTTGAAAAAATGCCTTTTGTCCGTTCTGATATGGTCATGGAAGTGGTGAAATCAGACCGGAGCGGGGCCACTAAGCGGTTACCATGAGGATGTTGTTGATTGAGCCGTTAGGGCATTCGTTACGTAAGAAATCTTAATAATAGCTAAATTTATTACTGGCAGGACATCCAGTCCTTTGAATTAGGATGTTTCGATCGGCCCAACTCGTCCCATTCCGTGCTAAAGTCCAATCTGCGTCCAGGAGTCAGAACCACCTGCGGCCAAGGTGGTCCTACCCCAACCAAGTCCTGATATATGACAGCGCATCTTGAGCTGGAAAGCCGCGACTTAAAAAATTCTACAGCTCACAGAGCGTGCTATACTTGAAACAGTTCGGCCGGTCCAATCAAGGTAAGTGTTTTCGACTTCCGCGCTTAGAAACGTACAACGCACTCTTGGACACGACTCTCGGAGCCACTTGGCCCTATTCCGTCTCACAGCATCACAGCAGCAAGTAATAACTGCATCATCACTCGTGCCTATTGTATCTAACGTTCGCAAGTACAGATATAAATATAAGTCTAAACACCCCGCTGCAGAATCCAACGATAATATCTTTGGGGATATTACATACGGCTAGGCAAATTACACGTTTTTTTGCGCCCAGCATTGCTAACATAAATCATTTGGCTGTTTCAGCTTTCCTGTCTATTCCTGATGACAAATGAAAAGGATGCAAGCGTCTGGCTCGTTTCATCAGAGTTCAATCAATTAAATTTACAGCTATTGTACGCATAAAGGTGCGGAGCGACTATGCATTATATAATTGTGCTGTACTATACCTAGACAAGAAGACGTCATTCGTGCGACCCTTGCACCACTGTGAAGGCGAGCTCCGACGGCCGGAAGGCGGTGCTCTTGAGCTTTACGGTCAAAAGAACGGGCGAACAAACACGTTAAGAAACGCCTTCAGAAATAAAAGGTATTTATTTTGCTAGCGACAAGGTATTTACTCGTGTAAGGACGATGCTGGAAAACCTCAATGTGTCCGGTATTCTCAACTGCCATGTGTCGGGGTGAGCACTCCTCAGACAGAAGGCTAACCAGCTTTCTTTCCTTTCATCAAGACATAGCGATATTCTTAAACGTGTATTGCCCTGTTCGTACTGCAAGTTGTGAATCGGAGCTTGGGTATGACATTCAATGTTCTACGCGCCACACTCTCTGACTCGAGCTCGTCAGACACTCAAACCCACTATCTTATCTTGTAATTCAAGATATTTTGCCGCAACAACGCTGGTCATCGTGGAAAGGATCAAGAAGAGGGACTGACGATTGTTAATCAACCGCATTGGTTGGATCCTTTCACATTTGAAGCGCTGGCATAGAATGTGCTGTTAATACATGCGACTGCATTCATTAGGGATAAGAAGGGTATCCTGATGTCAGCCAGAACCTGCCATATGGCAAATAGTGTGTGCATGCATGCATACACCACTTTGTGATAAATAGTACAGGAAGGGCAAGGTGACGTAAGGCTTTTGGTGTGACTTACAACTGAGTTCCAATCTTTCCATTTAATCTGTTGCACTGTTTTCATGGCAGTAGGTGTGTATGGTGATAGGTCGCTTGTGGCACGAGTCATGCTCTGCATAGCGAGATGGTATGTCCTGTACACAGCTGGGAACTTGCACAGATGAGGAAATGCAAGCGAAATAAACTCCAAAAGGACACCCGGTGGTTCTGAATGCGCTGTCAGGTGTTCTCTTACCGAAGTTGCACCTTACGTCTAGACCATAGACCCTTTCCTGTCATATCATTGGGCTATTATAACTGACTGTGTCATATAACAAGAGACGACTGTCCGCAACAAGGAAATCATCCACATATGATGCATTCATTAGGATATCAAATGGGTTGTCATCGTTCGGGCGTCACACCATTGGGGCGTTATTCGTACGATATTCATACGAAATATGTACGAAAGAACTTGGTGCTATGGCAAGGACTTACGTCTGTCAGGACACGTGTGCGTCAGTGCATCCATGGTCACTCCGACGGTTAACTCTGCTATCACATTTGCTTGGCGCTGCTACACCACCAGAGTCATATATAAGTTATCGCGTCAAATAAGTCAAGACAGGCTGCTCGTCGGCTCTGATTCCGTCGGGGCAGGACTTGCTTGAGTTTTGAGATCAATATCATCTAACGATGGCTGTATGTGTCAAGGTGACCACCTTGCCTGCCATACACATAGTTAAACAATCCCGGGGGCACGGAGTGAACCATCTGGCCTAAACACATGCACTGTGTACGGCAGCCGTAAGGCAGTGCCAACCAGACACCCCAAAATGCCTCCAGGTCCAACACAACCACAAAAGCTTTCAGTCATGTAAAAAACATGGACGCAGCACGAGCTTGACAGCAGGTCAAAAGACTACAGGAATTTTTTTATCAAGTAGCAGTGGACAAGTCTTCCCAGTCCCGTCCTCAACCCGGCATCTATCATTTGCCAGCTGTCGTTACTCCCAGCCTAGTCTCGCCACCCTCCCTGAGTTCAAGGCGTCGCCAAGCCTGCCAGTGGACATGTTTTCTAAGGGGTGGATCAGTTGTGTCTCTACCCCTTACTGAACTCCATCATTCTTCCGCAACCTTCCGCGTGACACTAAAGTTTCCTCACCCCGATCCGTCATTAACTCTGCCGTGTTCTGCTCACCAAGCTCTGCCAAAGCCTCCATGTCAATCGGCCAGCGACAGAAGGAATGCCACGCCTCTCCGAATCCAATGATCCTGTTGGGTCCCCGGTGCGATAAGAGTCGACAAGGAAACGGACCTCAGCAGCAGCATTCGCAGGTAAGCAATCTTGCCTGCCGGAAAGCGTAACTGGTATCGCACACAACAGTGACCCACCCCGCAACCACCCTTTACACCAAGTGAGCACCATGCGTACAAAACAGAACTTGCACATGCGTAGCAGCAGCTGCATGGTGGCACGTGTAAGCGCACCTGAGGCTGGTCTGACGGGATCATAAGCTCCATGACGAAATTGGTTGAGTGCCCCGTGGTCGCCAGTACACCACGGCGCTCCGGAGTGCGATACAGAGGACACTCGTAATGCGGGAAGCTGGTCTGGTCGGCCACGTCGCATGGCGATAGCTTCATCAGTGGTGCGGGGCTGAACAAGACCTATAAGCAGTAAGGAGAAGGGGAGGAGGGGTACATTGACGATAAGGCATTGGCAAAACATACGTATCCAAAGAGCAGGAGGGGACTGCTGGGAATCCGGGTCCTAAGGAGAATGCGGTTTGTGTATGCGGCCTGAAATGTTTGCCTGAGGACTGGCATCCCAAGCACTCATTCACCGCTCCTATATTGCCGCTGTCGCCCGTTCTTCGCTGCCCCATCCCCATCCCCATCCGAACACAGCCTACCCTCTCCGTCGCACCTTCGGCAGTGACTCCTGCAGCAGTCCTATCTCCGGGTCCCAACGAGCGCCCTCCACAAACATGCCACTGATGATGGCTCCGTCATCCGGAGACACCTAAGGACGGGACGGAAGGACAAACAAGAGGATGGGTAAGTGAGTGCAGGCAGACGCGGAAGGACAAAATGCTGTTCCTTCCTACCATTTCTCTCTCTCTATTCCCAGCCTTCCCTCTCTCCCCCCGCCTTCTTGGTAGCGCCATGGGCTCAGTTCGCCGGGCAATGCGTCCGCTGTTCAAGTTCATTGAGCATGATGGAATCGATTATTCCTACGGCGTTTTTCCCTTGCTGATTTTTAAGAACGTAGTAAGCTTTACCCTGCCTTATAATGCTCTGCATGTCCAGGCAAACAGGCGTAGCTGAAGGTGATCGTGTCAATGGGGATGCGGTGCTTGCGAGCGTAGTTCTGCTTGACGCCCGTGAGGAAGGCGTGTGTGAAGTAGAAGCCGCTGATCCAGAACACAGCCGGTGGTCCATGTGCAACCCAATCTGACATCATACGACACCGTTCAATGAGGTCAGCCACGAACGCGGATAACGGCTTGAGCGATGGGTAGCTCTTATCCATCCATAACTTCGGCACGCGGCCATCGTACATGGACGAGCCTGGGAGGGAGGTCGGGAGCGATGACGGGGATAGGAGATGGATGTGGGGCGTTGGTAGGCAAGGGAAAGATGGGATAGATGAGTGCGGCATTAGAGGGGCAACAAGAGATTCATTGACCACAGATGTAGGTATGACTTCCTTCTCCAGCTTCAAATCCGAATGCCCCGGCACTGTTCCCTCCATGTGCTGTGTGTGCTATACTACTACTCCATCAGCGCTACGCATCCGTCCATTAGACCCACTACAAATTGTCCATCGTTTCATTCCAGTATTTACCTAGCGCTTCCAGGTCGGAGCTCATAAGTACCAAACCGCGAAGGGCCTTCTGGAGAGCCGCGAGGCTATCGTGAATCGCCTGTCGCGAAACCGCAGTAAAGGAGGTCGGAATAGCAACAACAGCACCAACATCAGTGTTTGTGGATGCTGTGGAGGCGATTTTTGGCAGGCAGATATTTGAAGACGACAGAAAGTCAGACAGATATATAATTGCTCATATAGCAGAAACACCAGGACCCCATAGCCCTAAAACTGACCTCATTTATTAGATCCTCTGCCCCAATCAACGATTTCTGAATCTGTTAAAATTCGCCCCTGAGAAGGCCGCTCTTTACCATGACCCAGACCGACGCAGCCTTTCCAACGCACCTCCAGGAGCCTATTAAAGCGAACCAGCTCCTGACACAGCACCGTATTCATGGACTCATAATAGTCCACTGGATACTTAAAGCGCACCGCCTCGATGTCGAAAGGCTGCGGCACGCGGCTTGTGATGTCCGCCGCCACCTCTGCCAGCACCGCATCTCGCGCCGCCACACCACCGCTGGCACCCCCACCCGCGGCACCGCCGGAGGAGGCAGCCAGCAACGATGAGAGCAGCAAGTCAGTCTCCTGTTGGTCCTTCGTGATGTCCGCATTGGCGTGTAACCCGAAAACCTGAGCAGCAGAAGGGTTAAAGATTTAAGATTTGGGAGTCAGGGAGGAGACGGCAATCCTAGGGTTTGGGGATCATTTGGGGATAAACAGGGATATACAGGGCAGGAGGCCGGTCAGCCAGGGTGCACGTGTGTTGGTGCATTGTGAACGGATGGGAGGGGAGGGAAGGCGAGTTGGCATGGAAGGACGGTTTTCGAGCTGAAAGGATTGGGAAACCAGCCTTATGCACGGGCTTAGCAGCCTAGTCCCTCTCCAGCCCATGCCCTGCTGTGCCTAAAACGAACGTTGCAAAATGCCTCTTCTATTTCCCCACATTACCCTAGCAACGAGACTTCATCCGAGCAAATTTCCATACCGGATAAATATTTCCACCTCAATGAACTCACCTCCGGCTCAGCCTGGATAGGCAGTCCACGAATGTACGCCAAGTAAGAATCCACGAGACCCTCTGGAGGCGCGTAGTACCGCCCAGATGGAGAGAAGGCGTATCCCTCCTGGAGCGCCGAGGGACAGTAGAAGATATCCAAGATGGACATGAGCGTGCGCCGGTCGTGTGCGTCCGTAACACGGCCACCATAGTTGCACTCGCCGGTGAGATAACGCAGTGCTGGCAGCGGAATAGCCGATGCCTCGCCGGGCGGCATTTCGTTAAGGAACATTTGCAGTTGGCGTGCGGAGATGACGAAATCGGGCGCGGAGAACTGGTAGGGCACGTTCCATCCAAGCGGCCCAAACTTGAGCCGCTCCTGCGGAGTGCAGTTAAAAAGAAAAGAGTGGGGTAAAAGGGATTCTTAGGCACCCGTGAGGAAAATACGTAGAATGGAGCTAAGAAAACACCTGCATATATGCCATAGTCACAACAGTGTCGCATGAAATGCTCTGGATGCCATGTTCGCCTGGATGAGCTTGCATGCCTCGTCATGCGCGTAATACCCTATGCACCCACATATATACTATGCTTCCATAAGTATGTACTATCTAAAACAACGGCTCGTATATATGCCATGCCGTGCCCACCCTCCGCCTAAAACCCTTCACATCAATCCGTGTAATAAACCGAGACGACCCAGGCCCAACCGCCCAACCGCCCACCTGCACGAACGCGTGGAAGAAGCACAGCCCGAACAGCAGCTTTTTGAAGGTCCCCGGTCTGGAGCTGCCCTCGAAGAAGGCGCTGTCGTTGACGGGGTCGCTCAAGTATGAGCCTAGGAGGTTGGCACGCAACCCCTGAGTTGGGAAGCGACAAAGGTGAGGGGAGAAACGAAGACGCCAAGCAGGTTGAAGGTTAGTGAGGGCGCATGGTGAAAGGGGGATATGGGAGGCTTGTCTTGTTATCTGGTTATGAATTATATGAAGGTGGAGGCACAAGGCGGACCCTAAGATTCCATCTGACCGAAGCAAATGTAACCTGCGAGCGCCATCGTGTTCCCTTTGTGATTCATCTTGTGCTCTTGCTTTAGTCCCTTTACCATCGATGCACACACCTTGGGCGGGTCGTTGGTCATTTTGATGCCGTTCTGCAAGACGCTAACAGGGAAGGCGGGCGATGGATAGGACGTGAGCCACAACCGGAAGGCAGGGGAGGTGTTCTCCAGCGACAATCCCTCGCACAACCGCTCCAAGGTTGGCATCCAACTGACCGCCAGATGGCAATTCTGCAATACCACCCAGCCTCCGCTTGCTTGGGCTGCCTCAATTAAACGTGCGGCCTGCAGGAGCGGAGTAGCGTTTAGACGAGGATACGAGGTTCAGCCCAGGCTTTTTGCGTTGTTGTTGTTGTTGAACGTGAGTGGCACGGACGCACATTCCAACATGCTCATGCCGGTGTGTGCCGCGCACCTTGGGACCTTGGCCTTGCCCGAGACTGATGCTCTCGACGCCGACCCTCATTACGTCTGCGTATTTGAGTAGACCCGACATGGGATCTGAGCCGGGAGACAGGACGAAGATGAGCGGCGTGAGGGAAGTGGAATCCTGCAGATGAGCGGGGCAGAAAGAGTACCGCAATTAGCTTAGGGTTTACAATACTCCTTTTACCAGGAACTTGTGTATATACGTGTGCATGTCTGCGCGTGCCTGTACATGTGTGGAGAATGTAAGATTTTAATATCTAAAACTCCCAAACCGGATTTGGATATGATTGATTAATAATCGTCACTTATTCATTACTTAACCACACAGATAGGTATAACATAGACAGATATAACATAACATCCCTTACTCACACGATGCATTACAAATATAAGGTCAGGTCATTAGTATCAAAGGTGATGGGCGGAGGGGCAGTGAAGGCAAAGGAGGGTCAGGGTGGAAGCGATGGGAGAATGTGAAGCGGCAGCACCCTCAGACATGCCTCTCACCTGGTAGCAGCGGTCGAGATCAAACGGTGGCGGCTCGATGAACTTCTGGCCCATGGTGTCCAGAACGTAGTTTTGAATGGCGCTCGTCAGCTTATCAGGTCGGATGAGGCTAATATAAGGCGACAAGGGGAAGCATCAAGAAAGGCATGGAGGTTGGGAACGTAAGGACACTTCATTATTACGTTGTGTCCCAAACACCTCAGGCCGGAAAAGAAGCTCCAGAAGGTAGCGTGAACTCAGTTCTCACCCCCTTATCCCTGCTTCGGCACCTATCATATTGGTCCCCATCCACCTCCCTTACAGTCCACATGTTCCCTCCCCCGTGGCCCCCACCTCACTGCTGCCCTCCCATTGTATATACGTGTTGATGCGTACCGGATAATAAGAAGTTTCTGGAACGAATCCAATTTGGAGTGCCAGGGCTCCGGGAAGCGCACACGGGTGGGGTCGGCACTATCGTACATGGAGCGCCAGGGCCCTGGATCCTCACGGAAGGCGTCGGGCAAAGCGCGGAAGGCCTCCCAGTGCTCTGCCAGACGGACCATCTCGGCCCAGCAGCGGTCCGCCAGCCAGTCGGAGGGGTTGGGGGGCGGCTCAGCCGTGGAGATGCCGCCCGTGAGCAGAAAGCGGAACAGGCTCAGGTCCAGAGACTGGTGGTGTAGGGAAGTGGAAGTTGGGGTTGAAGATTCAGGAAAAGAATGAAGGAGATGGTATCGGGTAAAGAGAGGGTAGGGAAAGGAAGACGGGAAGTCCATAGTCAGGGTGTTGCGATACCCAGAGCATAGGACCCGAGGGTCTAAGTACCGGGTTTCGGCTCGGCTTTGTGGTTTTTGGACAATTCTAAGGGATCGACCTGTGAAAAAGGGGGAGAGCAGTTAGCTAGAACTATATCCTTTTCCAGTGGCGGTATTACAAATAAATTGAAAACTTCTATCTCATGTCCTCCAAAACGCGACATTAAAATTCCACTAACCGGCATCAAAAACATGAATATATAGAGTAGGTAATGGGTAATCTTAGAAGTTAACTTTTGCCATAATGGTAAATCAGCCGGTAACTCTGCCTTTACATCAACAAAACGCCATAAAACCCTTAACAATACAAAAAAAATAGTTACGCCCATTGCTTTATGCGTAAATAGCATATAGCTGCCATTTATCGGTTGATGGGAGCATTGATACCATAATAAAGCCAATTACCAGTAGCCCTATTATGGCAATACCAATAAGCCATGGAATAACCTAGTAATTAACCCGTATGAGGATAGGGTACCTCCAAATAATCATACATCGTACCTCCAAATAATCATTATTAATCAGAGTTTATTTTTCTAAAGAAATGAATTTAGGAAAATTTGACTGGGAAGAATTAAAACAAATTAAAAAAGTTATAGGGATGAGGGAAAAAAAACTATGTCCCCTATTATACTTGATTGTTCTGTTACTATTTCTTGGTTTATACCTGATGAATTTTCTTTGAAACTTTCATGCCGCGCATTGGTGGGTTCAGCGTAGGAGCGTGGGAGTGTGGCGGTGGCGTGGCGTGGCGGATATAGCAGGGCACCAAAGAGGCGGCGGCCGGCAAATACCGGCAGACTCATACAGCCCCTCATAACCTCATAACCTCATAATTTGACTTTTGACTATAGCAGGAATAATATGAACAACCAAACCCATCTCTCATCTGCTTATTGTACTGTATGATAGCATGGGTGGGAGTTGCGGTGCTCAACTGCGCGTCCCCTGACATGTTCCTTTACTTTTTAGTAACCCCATCCATACCAAGCTAATAATCTATATCCTATGATGCCGTGACGTTTTGGCGGCCTCTAATCCCATCCCGCCAGAGCTCCCACCTGCTTGATGTGCGCGCGGATGGAGACGGTGAGCGAGAAGGAAAAGAGCAGCTTGTCCTTCTCGAACAGCGAGCGGCAGATGTTAACATAGAGCGAGTAGGTAAAATGCGCGATGAGCGCCTCAATGCGGCGCGTCAGGTCCTTGGACTTCTCCGCACGCGCGATCGTGTCCTCAAACAAGTTCACGAACCAGAGCAACGAGTACTGCAGAGAACAATGGAATTGGTGCAGTGCAAGGAAACTATATTAGTCTTTCACACCATGTATAGGTATTAAAAGAGCGCCAAAAGGGACCTATACATCGAGAAAACATTTGTATCAAAACACATCACAGTGGGCGTGTTTTGCAGTTATTACTCGGCACCTTGCATTAGCTTGCCCTGCAAAAGATGCAATTAACCCGGAAGGGCCGGTGACATCACTTTGATGCCGTGCCCCCTGGAGGCCACAGCACGTCCCGCACAACCTCGTACAAAACATGGCACGCAGATCCCTAACCCCTCGCAATGTGGACGGACGCACTTGGTACATGGGCTCAATGGCCGCCAGGTCACTGATGCAGAAAAACAACACGGAAACGTGGCGCGCCACTGGCTTGTAGCCCAATCGGGTCTCATCGATGGTGCGCTCAGTCTTATCTGCGATCTGTGTCCACGAAGGGGATAGCCGGGGACTGATGAGCACAGGGCGGGGGCTTACGGTCTAGGACGTCTCACGGCACGAGGCCTTTAGGCCTTTATTGAGCATAGAATGGATAATTCAAATATTGCGTCATTAAGCAAGTGCTCTTTAACACATAGGTATTTCCAGTGTTATGATTGCATAAAAAAGGAATTGTGTGCGTGCAGATTGAGCGAGAGCAAATCAAACATCATGTGGTATGAGACACCGATAACGGCATCCTTAATAACCTACACAGGTTCACTGGAGAAGCCAACATTCTAGAAATCAGCCAACAGGTAAGTTGCAGCTTTTGGGAGGTGCACGGCACCCGTGGTTGACGATCCTTTGACCCGTGGGTCCTGCTTCATATCGTCCCGCACCTGTTGCTTCTGAGCAATGTCATTGGAGAGCTGCTTGGAGGAGCTGATCACGTTGATAGCAGTTTCATCCTGCGCCGGGATGATGTGGAGGATTCATCAATAACATTTAAATATCACTTATGAACGAAACTACAAGGAATTTCGCCAATGGTTAATATCGTAACGTCTTAATACTCTTTGGAATTACCCTCCTCCTAACAAACCGGGTAGCACAATCTATGTCGCGATGGATAAGGTCCACTGTGACCGGTCCGCCATTACCCTGCCTCGACGCTTACACTAACCCATGCCGCAACGTTACATGAGGCTGAGTACTTTCAGTTGCACCGAGGCTACAAGGAGAGTTGAGAGAGTCGATAGAAAGCATTTCCCGAACGTTGACTACGGAGGCCTTAGTGCCCAACCGCAACCGCAGCATGCATCACAACAATTGTCGTCTTTTGAGACCGTGTGTTCGTTTCCGCAAACGTTCTGTGCCTTGCACTGAACATCATGCGGATGCAACCATCACTGCTCCTGCTCACCTCCAAGATGTTGCCCTCACTGGCTGACAACACTTCAATGATGCGATCTTCAATTTCCTTGAGCTGCCTGGCGTTCTCTGCGCCGGCCAGGACCAGACGGGTCTTCTGGTCCTCCAGCTCCGGCCGCTCCAAACGCACCACGATTCCTAGCAGCTGGTCCTCGAGGCCCTGATTTGGTCACAACACAGCATTAATTTAAACAGAAGGAGGTTAATAGAAACGTAGGAATGACCAGGGATGGGTAATGCTGTCAGTGATGAGAGGCAGGAGATTGATCACCTCGATGTTTTTCTCTCCTCCCCCGCGCAACCGCTAACCCGATTTCCACGGAATTTCTATTCCAAATGAAGCCTACCTTTGTACCCATCATAACAATAGATATCCCGTCCCCAGCTTACCTCTGGCGTGATCATGAAGTTGAGAAGGGTGACCTTGACGGACACCTCAGGAAGATAGTGCGGGTTGCGCAACTTGGTGGTCATATAGAACCTGGGCAGGAAGGAGGGCGGAAGCGGCGAGGAGGCGGTAGTGAGGCGAAAGAAGTGGGGGACAAAAGACACGTAGGAGGTGCAGGGCGCGTATGTGATGAATGTGGGCGCAAACGACAGCACTGGGCGAAGGGGGATTGTCTTCAGCTAGTACCGTTAACCTTGCGCTCAATCCTCTTATACCATGTTCCATAAATTCTTGAAACGTCAGACTCCTTTATTTTTATTGCCACCACTCAATCTTTCCCCACCTGAACGATTCGCTGTACTCAATGGTGGTGTCGCCCAACCGAATGCACAACCCTCCGCCTTGCTTGAACACGGACTTGAGCAACAATGGCTCCAGGGTGGGGTCCAGCTCCTCACCAATATTCTCAAGCAGCACGGGTGTGCCAAACTGAATGGCATTCTCAAGCCGGCGGATGTAGTCACCGTCGGACAACTTCATTACCTGGGACGGCAGGAACAGCAACAGGTTAATGAACAGACACAAGTAAACACAAGATAACATGAGCAGCAGGGAGGTCAACAGCAACGGGTCTCCATTATTGCAAGAGCAACAGACTTGCGTAGGTAACAACAGCCGCCTGCGTATCCAGTAGCCAGCCAGTGCTACTAGAATCATTTCAGCTCCATCCACATGCCTGCTGCGCGGTATGTTTCCCAATTTCTGTTTCGCGCTGGGTGATCGCTCTGTCTTTACTAGTCGTCACAAACACAGTCGCCTACACACACTTATATACGCGCACAGTCGTACATACGCGACAAAGGAGGGGTTAGATTCCCATTGATAAACACACACCTACATATACAAAACAACGTATGCAACACGCACCTCTAGTTTGTGTTTCTTCTCCATGTTCTTGATCCATTTGTTAGCCTGACCTTGCGGGTCGATCAGCAACGGCCAGCGACGTGCCTTTGATACGATGATACCATTGTCAATGGAGAAGGAGTCATTGGGCAGGCCGTCAATGGTCCAGTCGCGAATCTTCACGGGCTCTCCAAGTACCGTCACCAGCCTGGCGGGGTGTTGTGCACGAGGACGGATGGAAAGATAAATTTATAAATCTTTAATAATCCATCGATAGAGCATAATGAAAAACGTGCGTCGCATCAAAAGTAATAATCATGGAAGTGCAAAGATGAAGGCAAATGACAGAGAGCGTGTGTGCGCGTGAAAGGGGTGGACGGTGTTGGAAGCATGATGAACGGCAAAACACGTTGCATAGACTGAACTGCTTTGACAGCTTCATCAAACCTACATATCTTCCGCCAACCCTCGTTTCCCCGTGCCTGGTCCCTGTACTCAGCTCCCAGCCACATCAGCCCCTCCTCGGCGATTATTCCGGCTCCTTTTCTCTCTGGCTTACTTGAAGTGCTCGGAGCAGGGAATGTGCCGCTCCCTGCACAGCGCCACCCAGCTGCTTGTGGCCCGCTCGCGGTATGCAGCAGTGAAGGCCCCAAGATAGGCGATGAATCCAGACGCCAGGAGCACATCGCCCGTCAGGTTGACGTAGTCGCCACCCAGCTTGGCGGCAACCTGCGCAACAGGACAGGGGAGTTATGTAGGGAGTTGAATCCTTTCGAGGTGGATTTGTAGATCCACAATTTACAGGGTACAGATTGCTACGTGAAACGAGTACGGCGAGGACAACATTGCAACATGCAGCATGAGCTCTCCTGCACGGTTCTATTCTCCACCTCCCTGGCCCCGAATCCGCCCTCAGCAGCCCTCGCTCCCGACACAACTCCACACCTCCGTCCATCGGCTCTTCTCCCCGCCCAATCCTCCGATGAGCTTCGTCGCCCGATCCAGCTTCTTCTCGCACAGGTCCACTTCCGCCTCTAGCTGAGCCTGTGGGTGCGCGGAAGAAAAGACAGGGATGAAATAGAGTGGGTTCAGCATCTGCACGCTATTGCGGTTGGACAGGCCCCAGGAACACCTCCAGGAACGTTGCCGTGAGGAAAACGAAAAGCCGAATCTTTATGGCGGACTGCAACTATAAGGACTACCAGCTCCTGTTCTTTTAGGAGAAATAAACAGCACGACCAACAAACGAGGAAGACCAATTAGTAAAAGGAGTACCGTCGTCACGTATGGCATCGCGCGTGTGTGTGTGCGTGTCTGTGTCTTTCAAAGCTGCAGTAACTGCCAATGAAATGGAAAACACATGACCACTCGCGTGCGCAAAGAAGTACCTACCTTTCTCCGTTGCATTTCCGATAACTTGGCGTTGAGGCCCGCCAGCTTAGCCTCTACGTTGGCCAGCTCCGCCTTCTTCGCATTCAAGCCCACCATCAGCTCACTGTACTCCGCCTCCGCCTCCGCCAGCTTGGCTTTCTTAGGGGCAACCACCTGCGGCGACCCAATAGGCGAGCGACGACTTGAGAATGGTAGCAATCGTAATATCATTGACCCACACTGTCCTTCAGAACTATCAGCAAGTTCTATGCCTTCCTCATTTCATGGTGGCATGCTATCCCCATGGAGCGTACCTTGGCGACCCTATCATACGCCTCCATCGCGCGCACCCAGCAGCACAGCCCATACGCCGCAGCTGAGGCCTTCTTAACCACCGCCGGGTCAAAGTCGTCCATGTCCAGGTACGGCCGTACAGCGGCGACGATGGGTGGCGGGATATTGTCCTTATCGTACGCCCGCAACGTATCCAAGAACTTGGTGTCGGCAAGGAGGCCCTGTTATGTGTAAGTGTGGAGGCGACATAATGTTCAGGGTTTAGGGTTTCGGAAACACCAGTGGCACAATCCGGGTCCCTACGATCCCACGCCACATGGGAAGATTAGCATACCTGCGACGGTCCCCAATAGTCGTTGATTTTCCGGGCGGGGTTGGCGGGGTCGTTGACCTGCGGCAGGTTTTTTGGGGGGGGGGCGCTCAAATTAGTGGACACGAAAACACGCCTTGGAAAGCAAACATGCCAACACGACAAATGGACAATACAGACAAACACGACGGATATTTGGTATAGGACAAACGAATACAAACCGAGCATACACGTGGTCGTTATTGTAATACGCGAAAACCCAAGCTCGCCTTCAACGCGTGGACACAGGCCCCATTCCTAAGCCACATACCTTATTTGGTTTGATGGACAGCATTTGGCACACTGCTTCCATGACCACCTTGACGGCTTTGGGCGGGTTCTTCATCGCCTTGACCTCAGTGATGTCTGCCTTTGTCAATGTGTCAAGAGCCTGACGGGATAGAGAGACAGCGCCAAGAAATTGATAGTCCCATAACTACATGCGCACCAAACCTGCACCAGAGCTGCACCTAGAGGGGAAGGCTAGGCGGCTTGATGACAGGCTTGAAAAAAGCTGTCAATGAACCAACAATCCATAACCCCGCGTGAACGGCTTGAAAACTGAAAGGCGAGGCTTGGAAGGTTTCACTTGCCTCACGCTTACACTAAGGCTCTTTGCTTAGCACCCTCTTTCACGTGCTGATTCCTTATGCCATGTTACCGGTATCGTGCGACCCTGGTGAATTCTTTCTCTTCGTCCCTACACAAATTGATCAATATACCCCCGTTCCTTGGTGGCCCACCACTTGGCACGTCCACGCGTGCCACGCTTTGTTACGCTTCATGGTTACGTACCCACCTTGAGAGCGCTCTCCAGCAGAGGCAACGCCACTGCCAAATCGGCTTCGCATTCGTCTTTAATGGCCTTGGCGGAGGCAGCCTTCTCATTGGCCACCGCCTCCTCGCCCACCACTACTACCTTCTTGGCTTCGGCCTCCTGGGTCTGCCGATCCACGATCTGCAAATCGAGGGCAAAAGTGCAAGTGAGAAAATGGGAACATGACGACAGCGCGTCGGAAGATCCGCGGGCCTCAGCCATGGAACAACCGCACCAAACCAACCGGGAAGACTATCCGGCCGCGGAAGGAACATCACGTGCCGTGTCAAGTTTACTATAGCGCCTGTACAAAGTCTTTTCCGGATACGGAGCTTAAAGCCAATGATTACCCCAATCTACCACCCATCCGCCACCAGCGTGGGGCAACGTCAATGGCCCTGGCCTCACCTTGAGTGTCTCCTCCACCTCCTTGCCCGTCTCGATGAGCTTCGGCTGCAGCGCGATGAGCTCCTCTTTCATCACCCCTATGTCGTGTTCCGCAGATAGCAGCTTCTCCAGACCCACCTCGTAGCGGCGCTTAAGGCCATGAACCTGCACAACGCGGAGGATATCTCCATACATTCTAAGATGCTCCTCATTTGCCACCATCTGAGGCCATTCATCGTGAGAAAGCGGCCGACAAAGACAGGATCCCCAATCCAATTCCCCAATAATTATCCTCCATCTCAACAAATTAATGGTAATAATAGTAATTAGTAGTACACGCGCATCGCAAGGACATCCGGAAAACACCCGTAATCTCATTCCCACATCTTCCCATTCACGGGTTGCTTTGACAGGCAAACACTCGCGCGTGCCTTACCTGCTTCCGCTTCGCGGAAAGTAATTCTTTGTATGTCTGAATGAGCTCCAGGTAGGAGGTGGGGGTCGTGTAGTAATGGCGGCCTAGGTCGGCCTTGAAGTCCTCGGCGAGGTGCCGCACAGTCAGGTGGAACTCCATGCACATATCCTCCACAGCAGCGCGTGTCTCAGGGCTGTCCATCTCCACGGAGTTCAGGAACCTGTTCTCAGGAAGGCAGGCACGAATGACGGATTCGAGCGCCGGGGAGGGGGAAGTACATAAGGTATCAGGCCGCGGGGCAAGGATTCGAAGGTTACAACAGGAACTTTCAATGAGGAGCGAAAAGGAGAGTAAACTCAAACCATATATCCATCGAACCCCCCCCATGAGGAAATTCCGCACATACACTCACTTGGATGCCACACTCTTGAGCGCGTCGCTGGGCCACACTGAAAACCAGTCGATCGTGGTGCAATTGACGAGGGAGGGGAACTTGCGCAGCCGCTCACGGAAGGCGCCGCCCACAGGGCTCATCGCCAGCACCAGGTGAAGGTTGGCCCGGCAGGCATCTACGAAGAAGGCATACAGCGACGCTGGTGTCAAGGGCTTCCCGGCACGCTTGGCACGGGGCGTCACCTGCTCCATGATGGACACCAACTCATCCTGGAAGGGCAAGTTTATGGAAGAAAGGGATTCGAAAAAGGGGCTGAAGAAACATAAAGTCCCAAACCCGAAAAACAGCTAGAGAGGGAGGGAGGACAGTGAAACAATAGGAATCGTGGGAAACGGGAAGCCATAAGTAGGGCAGTTCGGTGGCAGGCGGGCGAGGCAAGGCGGTGAGAGACAAGCGGATATGAGCATTCGGTCAAATTGGGCAAAGAAGGTTGTGTGGCGTGCATAGTTGAGATTTGAAAACGGAAACGAGAAACATCGCTCGCTTCAAGGTTCATAAATTTTGAGCGGCGCGCCTGATTGTCCCAGCTCAGCCTAACCGCGCCTGTTGTCACCGTCAATCCATTACCTTGGGGAAGAGATTTGGCACCTCGCCGGTGTTCAGGATGTTGTTAATGTCTTCTAGGAAAGACTCGTCCTTAAGCTGTGTGTCGCTGAACAGGAAGACCGTTGGCTGCGCCGCTCCACCCGCCTGACGCAGCACGCGCTTTAGGTCGTCACGCCACTCCACGACCGTATAGGACTTGGAGATTTCAATTGTGAAGAGCTTGTAATCGGCCATGAAAGTAGCGATGCGGGTGAGCGACTGGCGACCTGACCCGCCCACGCCCACTAGCAGCGCGTTTCCGTAGGGTTGTTTGATGATGCGGCTGATACGGCAGATATGCTCAGCGGCGAAGAGGAAGAGCACTAAGTCCATGCGTGATTTGGACTGGGCATTGTAATCGGCCAAGTAATCCTGCAAGAGGGACGATCCCAAAGCGCGCGATTCAAGCTTGGTACTGATGATATAGGGAGTGGGAAGAGAGAAAGCGTACTATTTAGAAGCGGGAAAGAAAGACAGGGAGATGGAGAAAGAGGGAAGGAAAGAAGGTAAAGGGTAGGGAGAAAGACGTGGAAAAGGGATGAGAAAAGGAGAGAAAAGGAGGAAAGGAGAGAAGCATAGGAAGATAAAACGCCCAGCCCCACCCCATGCTTCTGATTGGCCTCGTTTCTTTATCTCCGGGAACCTATTTTGCCCCTATTTATAAATCCCTCTTTATATATACATCTACAACCAAAGGAATATAATTACTCTACACCTAATTGTAGGGAAATAATAATCAGTCTTGAAACTGACCCCCAGATCAATTTCTTACCTGCACCACGGATAGCAATTTGGGTAGATCGGTGACCTCATCATATTTAGCGGGATCGGCTCCTGGCACCTGGAAGTCACAGTAGAGCAGGTTGCGCAGCACTGCCACATCACCCTTGGCGAGGCCACTTCCAGCGGGCGGCTCAAACACGTTATCGAACTTGAGCCCCAGCAGCTTGTTGACCATGTCCTTCAGAAGGCAGCAGTACCTAGGGACGGAAGATCCAGGAAGGGTAGTGCATGCAGGTAAATAATAATTGGAAATGGGTTTTGAGTTATGCTGATATGTACCCTTGCAGAAGGCTGATGCGATGGGTGCTTTGCAAGTAGGTATATGGCTGGAATGGTGCTTGCATACAGGGGAGGGTATTATTATCTTTAGTATTATAGGGCTGGAATGCAGTGTTTTGGATGGCTTTTGATTAACGGCTTTTGACGCATACAGAGGGTGCTTCAGTGTCGAAGGAGGATCGCGTCCTTAAGCATGTTGAATTAGTTAGGGGACTCGAGCCTCCATCAAATAGGAGGATAGCTCATTTTACTTTGAAGATGCAAGCCGCCCGCATCTTCATTCCGCAAAAAAAAGGAGCCAACGATGATTAAAACATGAGAAATGCGAAATGGGACTTTAACGGCGCTTACTTTCGCCCTAGCCCAAGAAGCCCTGGGGTCCGGAGACCTGAACTCGGCGGTCGCGAGGCCCTGTCTTTACTCCCAACAGCAATAAATGTGACATGTGCTTGACACTGATGATCATGACTATAATTTTAGTTTCTCTCAAGAGACGCACCAGTTGCGGTCCTCGTCAGACACTAGGCGGTCGTGGAAGACGCGCAGGGTCTCATGGGCCCATAGCCGGGTTAATGCTCGAGCATCGGGCACGGGTACGCCGATAGACTGCGCGGGGCCGGGGAAATCAGAACAGAATCAAAAGATGGCTGCGGGCGGGAAATGTGAATGAAAGCAGAAAGGCACCATTCGTGAGCACTAGGAATACACATGCACATGCATATAACATGGAGGATTATCCTAGTTATTCCTCAATATCATCTCTTGGACATACCAGCCGCAGCAATAAAGGGTGAGGGAGACTATGATTTGTTGATTTCTTAATTAGGATACTCACTGTAAGTCCACCTCCAAAGTGTCATTTGGCGGTCACGCTATACCCATATCCGAGCCCTTACCTGGACTCCCTGGAACACCTTGGATAAGTCGCGCATATTGTAGGTGTAGTGGCTCTTGTCCGGGGTGGGCAGCAGCTGCGCTCGGATCGTGTTGTAGATCTCCAACGTGGCCTTGACCAGTGCGTTGCCCTTGGCACGAACCTCCTGTGGTGGGGCCGGAGGGGAAGATTGAGCCAGCAGCATTGGCATCAAGCCATTACCCCTATGAGTTGCTAGCGATTCATCAATCTCGCAATACAAACCAGAAACACAACCGCTTTGCAGTCCCTGAATCTCAGGTCTCAGATCTTCAATATTGAGTGTTCACCCACTCTATCACTCCCCACGCAATGTCTCACGCAACGTCCAAGCAAGCATTCCTTCTACCCCCTCTTGCCAAGTTCGCTTGTCTTTCCTGGCTTTCAGTGCGTTTCGGGTTTCCGTTATAGTTAATATACAGAGAAATCCTTTCTAACAACGAATATGAAACCTCGACTGCGTTTCCCGCACCTCCGGCAGCCTGGCACGGCGGAACCACCAGTCGCAGATGGCGCCATAGATTCGCGTGTAAGTAGCATCATCAAACTCCGTGATCGCTACCAGGTTGAAGTGCCGCAGGAAACGTGGCGTGACAGGGTTGCGGCCGCCTCCGGGGGGACCCATGGCACAGACCAGCTGGATGTCCACCAGCTGCCGCCACGTGTTGTCCGAGCGATCATACCAACCGCTATGGTCAAGGAATTGGCGCAACAGCTCCACAGGCGGCTGAGCGCCATAAACCTCCAGTGCGGGCATGTTGACGTCGTCCACGAATATGATGCAACGCATGCCGACAGGGGGGCCGAAGATGCCTTTGCGCCGCTTGTCCAACCGATTATCGATGATGTCCTGTGTTTTGTTATGGAAAAATGTGAAATGTGTGAAGTCTTTATAGATGCTGTATTGTTGTACGGGAGCATGAAGTCCTTCCGGACGCTACACCTGACCATCGCCGTCGCTGTTATATGCTAATCGATACGCTTAAACCCAGAAAAGTCCATACACATACCGAACACACGTGGACACGCCCCCGGGCTCTAGCCTCGTTCGAACGTTCGTACGACTGTGCTTGCATGTTTCCAGAAGAAGTATGAGCGGAGCCTGGATATGGACGCGCCGTAGCTGCGACCATATCGGTCAGCTAATAGGTAAATAGCAACCGCGACAGTAGGTTTTGTGACGCGGTCCGTTATTTTCCTTCTAGAGGCAAAACGTCCCAGTCCCATGCACACCTGAATCATATTGGCTGACGTCTGTGCGCTGAAGGCCGTCTGCTGGTTGGTGTATTGCGCTTTATCCAAGGCCTCAATGGCCGCCTTGACGTACACAGTCTTCCCGGTGCCAGTGGGGCCTCCGAAAAGCACATGGCGACCATGTGTCACCAGCAGGGTAAGCAACCATGTGTAACGCACCGTGTCCACGGTCGGCACGATAATTTCGTTAAAGGATGCGGACTCCGGGATGGGTCCGTCCAAGGGCTGAGGGGCGGCAGCGCCTTCGGCGGCACCGGCGGCCGCTCCAGAAGAAGGCGGCTCCATCCAATGCCGCCAAGCACTGCGGGCCTTATCCCACACGTAGTCGTACACCAGGCCATCCTGGGGTAACGGCAGCGAGAGTTTATATTTAGCTGGAAAGCTCCGACGAAGAGGAACGGGCCATGTTTATGTTCCACGGATATTGCAGATATGACATTGGGTATGCCCGTAGGTCCAGGCGTAAGCATGTAAACAGGTCCAGGTGGACGTGTTAATATGTAGCGGTGTGCCGATTATGGAAAGCTGATAAATGGGTCTGGGTATTACAGCTTACAGATTCGTGAAATCGATTGGGAAACGCTGCAGGATTTAGGAATTGTCGACATGTATGGCATTGAAGTTTGTTTGTCGTACACCAATTGGTTAGTAGTCGATCCCTCATGTCGTCAAATGTGACCTGGCAAGCACCAGTACATGCCCCAGTAATTGGAGACGCTCGCATACCTTGGGGGGTGGAACGACGATCTTAAAGCCGGGATCGATGATCTCCAGCCCGGGGCCTAGGTCGAAGTCGGTGCGGCTCATCTTACGGTCCACCTACGAGAGCCGGAGTACAGCGAGAGGTAGGAGATATATAGAGATATACCGCGTCGGGGTGTTGTGACTTTGAGAGAATGACTTGATTGGCATCCAAACCAACCTCTACGTCCCCCGCTGTTACCGAGCTACTCACCGAGCCTTCCAGAAGCTTGCGTACGAAGTCGCTGAACCTGGCGCGACCATCCGTGTCAGTGGTGGCTCCCACCGACCATACCAGTGCAAACACGAACATGCCATCCAGCTGCTTGAGGACCTCTCGGGAGCCCATAAGCCCCACCTGGACAAGAATACAAGGACACGAGTAGAACCCGGTCATGTAGGACGTGACACAGTGCCATACCAACAGAAAAGGGCCTCAAATGACAGGACGGCAGGGAGGACTACTGATCTGCAACAAGGGCATCCAATAGCAACCTTAGTGCGCTGACCTACCTACTAGATTGCATGCCTAGTCCTGATTCATAGGACTGGGCATTTACCCTTGTACATAATGATATATAACTGATTGTAGCTTAAAAACGGAAGTAATAGTTGCCAGTATTTTACATGATAGAAAACACGATACGTAAACTTGGCTAGAAAGCCAAGGTCCGGGGTATGTGTGACCTGCCCCACATGACCTACATGTGACGGTACAGCACTTATCATGTACGATTTGCACTTTCATGTTGTGACATACAATATCACATTTTTATTGGCAAGAAATTACTTCATCGCCACATGCTCGTTTGGCTTGCCCAGTTTCTCAGTAGACTGTTTTCCTTACATGGAATCATCTACCCACCTGTCTGGGATCCTTGAGCTCGTCCATCATCGAAGTCATAATGTGCATCAGGCTGTTGGGAAGGCTGATGTCGGCCGTGGGGATTAATTCCTTACAATTCTTGCGGACAAACGCCTGCCAAGCAAATGGAAGAATCGAATCAACGCCCACCATTATGGCACTGCGCATCTGGTATGTAATATGGATAAGGAGGCGCGTGCCCTTCCTTGGGTCCGTGTAGGGCAAGCTTATGGTTAGGGTAACAGCACGGTGGCGGCGAAGTATTGTAAGCAAGTTATTCCCATCTAACGTTAGCTTCCTTAATGTCCCGCAGACTTTCCTCAGCCCCGACAATTATCCCTTCCTGGCCGCGGCCCTACATGGACCACTCATAGCATCGCCGAGGTATTGCTCGAGATTAATGGGTGTCAGCTTTTAGGAAGCTGACGCCCGTGCTGTCGGCCAGTAAGGGTGACATTCTGGAGGTGAACAGTATAGTGATTCTTCTTCAAATAGCACAAGCGTACAATACCAGCGTACAGCATGCAGCAGTGGCAAGCAGCCCCTACCTAGAGGATCGCGCGTGTAACAGGCCGGATGCCACCCTTCATCAGCATGGATTCAGGTTTTCACCAATGGCCCTCATCTCCGGGGCCTTGGGTACTAAGTGTGGTCACCGCACAAGATGCGCCAGCTCATGCAACCCGTGCTTTTCACTATCTTCCTATCCGGCATTCTGCAACTGGTACCCACCACGCAGGGATCCACTAGCCACTCGGACAGCGTCACGATGTGGGCTTTGGCGTCGTCGGCAAGGGAGGAGGGCAGCGTAGCCACCCAGCTGTCCCGCAGCGGCCTGGGGAGGAGTTAAGCAAAATCTCTAAATGTGTTGCACAGGTTTCCTTACACGAGACCCTATCTCTATCAGAGACCGGCGCTATCTATGAGCTGCTAATCAGGTCATAAATATGTCTCGTCAGCCCCCCAATGCTCCAATCTCCTTCCTGCCCTACGCACCTCCATCCGAGCTGCTGCGGCTCTACGTACACCATGCCACAGCGGGATACGGTGGCAGGGGAGGCCACTGCAAGGTCTTGAACCTCAAATATCATGTTCTGCGCGATGCCAGGATGCATTTTTCAGGGCTGGGATTGAATGCAGACTGAAATGGGTGGTTGGACTGACTTAAAACCAGACTCAAAACAGGGTTCATGATAGCCGACCGGACGCAAGTCACCTTGCGCCAATATTAGGCGGAACGTTACAGGGTGGCAGAGGACTCGGACGAAGCAAGTAATCAACCTACCGCACATGCGCCATCCATATGCATCTAGCCCAGACCCCACATACCCACCATGGACGCGCTCAT
The DNA here is from genome assembly GCA_030268105.1 of Volvox africanus. NCBI lineage: Eukaryota > Viridiplantae > Chlorophyta > Chlorophyceae > Chlamydomonadales > Volvocaceae > Volvox > Volvox africanus. The sequence continues at coordinate 806,745 of BSDZ01000015.1, read as the reverse complement.
CTGAATGATCTCGCCACTGTTGAGGCAGAGCTTCTTGTTATCGTCCAGCACGGTGTTCATGTTTTCGATCCACACCGCATCCACGGGTCCATCGAAGAGCACCCACTTGCGGTCCAGCCTGCGGTTCTCGGCAAAGCGGCCAAATATTTTAATGGTTTGGTATTTGCTATCGGTTGAGCTTTTATATGAGAAGGTTCCTAAATAGAAGCTATATGCTCTTACGGAAGAAAGAGCGCCAAATACCTCGTCTTGTGGTAAAAACCCTGCTAGCTGCTGGCAGGTAGCGGATAAGGCCAGGGCGATACTCACGAGGTGTCGTTTGCTGCCTCGCGGAAGAGCTTGGCTAACACGCCGTCCTTCCACTCGTGGCTGCAGCACGGTAATGCCAGGGTTTGAGGCATTCGGTGTTTTCAGTCATTTAGGGTTCGAAAGGTATAATAGAATTTAACTATCACCGGCCGATTTACATATCAGCACAATAGAACATCGAAACACGGACCATTATATTCCTGTGCTGGCATGGGCTCGCATGGCCAGGTGAACATTGCCACGGTTTTGAAGCTTCTTTCTAAAACACACTTTAAAAATGGAAAGAGGGCAGGAAGTAGAGGGCGTACGTCCCTACTGCCAAACCTGGCACACCCGCCCACCCCCATGCTGCCATATCCCACCTGACTGGATCGAACTGGCCATACAGTTGCCCCATAGTGATGGACTTGGGGTTCATGATGCGCGGCTGAACTCTGCAGGAATGGGAAACAGGTAACCGTTGCCGGGATGTTGGTAGGCACTCTGAACATACCCCGAGTATACAGGCAGCAGGCGGCTGACATTACACCAGCCGATTTTATAGGCCTGCTCGTGTCCCTGGACGAACGATACCGTAATAGAGAGGTTTTAAGATGCAACAGGGGCCCCTTACACAGAACACTAACACGAGCCCCCGGGCGCTCGTCCTCACCGATGCTCTTCCATGAGTCCCGCTGCCTCCAGATCACCCAGAGCGCCAGCCAACGCCTTGTATATAGATGTCTTGGCGCCGTAGCTGTAGCCGACGAGCATGAGGCCGTGACGCACCAGGATCATCTCGTACAGCTGGTGAGACTTGTCCAGGAACACGGGCGTAGCCTGCAAGCCGCAGGCCGCAGGTTGGGGGGAAGTGTTCGGGCGTGGCCACATTCTACTCGCTTACAGTATTCGGAGGGAGGACACTCTTGTGGAAGCGGCCAGTAGGCATTACCCACCCGCACTGTCAGGACTGTGCGCAAATCTGTCATCGCCGGACCTGCAGCTTGTTTTCCGGTTACGTCAGTCCTTACTGCCGGGCCCTGTGCATTCGCCCGTTTCCCTGCGCATTTGCCCGCTGCCCCGCCTCACCTGCAGATTGAGCTTGCTGCAGTTGGCCTTCAGCCGCTCGTCCAGGGCTGAGTAGTCGGTTGCGGGCAAGTCCACGCCCGGGAAGAGGTCTGACAGGATGCCAGCGAATAGTGGAAGGTCGGGCGCCAGGAACTTGGGCTCGTTCACGTCCTTGATTGACCTGAGCATCAGCACGTCCTGAATACAGCAGTGGTGGCAGCAGTAGTGGCATCAACCGTAAGGAGAGAAGGAATATCAGGGTGCGAATGCAAAGCAACCAACTTAGGATAAGAATAATGGAGCTGGGGTTGGTGGAAGGACGGAGATCGCAAGGCGACGGAAGCAAATTACATGCTTTCTAAAGCGCTTTCCCATCCCGACCGACCCCCGATTATTGAATATTCACCTCCAACGTGTCCGGCGATCGCTGCTTGTTGGCCGCTGCAGCACGCAGCACTGACATGACGGCACGCATGCCGTAGTCGTAGTGCGATTGGCTGGAGAGCTGCTCTGAGCACAGCCGGTAGGTGGCCACCAGCTTGCGGGCCAGGTCGCGAGCCTGAGCAAAAGGGACGCGCGTGAGCATTAAGGGAGCAGCAAGAGGGTGAGAGGAGAACGCCAAGGGAGAGTGATCCTGCTGGAAGGGGAAGGGTCCTGGATTAAACATGGACGTGCACAGCAGGGTGCAAAAGTTGTGCAACCACATGTGAGCTCGCTGCTGGTGCTATTGTAGTAGGTGAATGCCGCAGAGGCCTCTCAAGATGCTCAGTAGGTGTTTCTTGCACCTTACAGTGTGTTTGTGTGTTCCGTACAATCCACGACTCCTAAAGCTATGAGCAAGTCCATGCTAAGTTGAGCTGGTTTGTTATCATATTCGGGGCTTCCTCTGCCCCACATCTATTCAACACCCAGGACTACAACACCTACTTTGAGGTAGCCGCTGCTGTACAGCATGATCTCGGAGATAAGCGCGTAGTCAGGCACCATCATAGCCACACTGCGGAACAGGGCCTGCGGCCGAAGGGCGAACGCGCGGAGACGTAGACAGAGAGCATGAGCACGAAATTCTCTTCAGTGGATAAGGCCATCTATAATCGTACCAGAACCTCCCGGAAGCATAGCTCTTTAATCCCACGCCATTACGAGCCGCGGGGTGAGGGCGCCATACGGAGCGCCCTGCTACGTATGGCGCGAGACCAAATTGTACGTGACCAAATTGAAGATTCTAAGCATAGTGGCCAACAGACACACACTCAACAGACCCACCTTAAGGTTATCAGGCAGCTCGGAACGGCCAGCGTAGCCGGGATTCATGGTGATGAAGACGGAAAATGTGGGCCGCAGACTGAGCTTGGTGCCCTCGAACTCGAAGGAGCTGACCCCGCTGGCCTTGGCTCGCTGCATCGTCAGGATCTGCACGCCACCACCATCACCGTAACAAGGATAATGATCCAAGGCGCGAAGCCATGCGTTGCAAGGCAAGCAAGCGGCAACATTGAAGATGTAGTTATAAATTGTAAGTTGTAAGTTGCAGTAAGGCGATCGGCATTTCGAGGGAGTGGTTTGGGTCATAAAGCAACATGCAGTACATGCGCAGCTAACGGTTCCACAACATTTCTTATGGATAGGACAGAATATGAGCGATTGGATGGGAGTCGCGGTATCCGCGCCATATGTTTAACGGTAGACCAAGGACATCCTTAGAGGTGCTATATACTGCAAGGGCAAGCCAAGGCATAGGCGACTGTCGTGAGGCCTGCCACGTAATCGGGCGCCTATAAGCTGTGCGTTCTCTGAAACCTCCGTGGGCCCCGACCGCAGATCTTGATCCGGCTGTCTTCAACCTGCCCATACCATTTAAGAAGGCCAGGTCCAAAACACACGAATGACACACCTGCTGCGCAATGACAGACAGGACCTCCAGGTCGATACGGTTGAACTCGTCGAAACAAGCCCAGGCGCCGCTGCTAGCCAGACCCTTGAAGAACTTGCCCATGGCCTGAAATCGAGGCCAAGACCCAAGGCCAATCAGGTTGATTTTCGCGCTCGGACAGCTGAGGGGAACTCGTACGTATAAATATGATCAAACCACATAGCTTGGAGGGATCATTAGGGTATCAAACTCTTAAATACAGAGGTGTCGTGGTGGGGCTCTGCCAGAGGTCGATCCTCGACATTCACATTATCGGTATCCTTAAAGAATCATCCCCATCGCAACACAGACACCTTCCCACCTCCAGAAGGGCTAATCCTTACAGGTACCTGACCGCTTTAATATTAGGCGGGCATGGTTTCTTGTGCCCCCGTCCACCGTGCCGCCCTTCCATACCTGGTAATCCAGGCCATCCGAGCAGTTGAACACCACGCACTGCATGGCAATGGCCTTGGCCAGATCCTTGGTGGTTTCCGTCTTGCCTGTGCCGGCAGGGCTGCGGGATAACACCAGAGGGTGGGGTGAGACAGCAGGGGGTTGAGTGGGGTGAGAGTGGGGTGAGCAGTAAGACGGCATGGGGGACCGGCGGGAAGCAAGCCAGTAGCTGAAACACTGGGGAACCTAGGGGATCAGCAACACACTGCCGAGTTCCGCCCCCCTCCAGGCAACTCGGCCGTGCGAAGGTATGTGGGGACGGGGATGCAGGTCTGTAAAAACCTGTACACATTAGTGTACACATTGAGTACACATTGAGTACACATTAGTCCACTCAAAAGCACTTAATAAAACCCGTCGACCAACTTAAGATGACCCGTAGGCCCAGCCCCCAGCCTTGTCCGAGTGGCCTGTGGTACTCGTGGGAGAGTTTGCTGCAGATTTTCTCTCTGTTCCACCAGAATGTTTGAAAACTGGCACAGGGCGCTGGCGCGATGGCGTTCTTCGCCACTCCACAAATTGCATCCCCTAAATCGGCAGAAGACAGCAGGTCGACCAGCCTGCCAAGTCTTTTTGGGTTGCAACCAATTGCGCGACTAGTCTCAGCGAGCATGGCCGCACGTCCTCATATTTTATAGCGCGCAATAAATTTCACCACCGCCGCAGTGACCAGCCAGAATACCAAATGCTCAAGGAAAGGGTGACCGCTTAGCTTCTCTCGGTAATCACGCGCTGCCACATCCTTGCCTACGCCCGAGTCATTCCACTTCCTTTCCCCCAGCCTTGTCATTCCACTTTCTTTGCTCACCCTTCAGGTGCGCCTCCGAGGTTAAGATGCAAGGCACCCATCAGCGTGCGGTAGCACCTGCGTTTGAAAAGGATCGGAATTCAACAATGATGAGTACGTTGCGTCCGTGAATTCTTTGACGTTTCTTTCCCTTCATTTCTCTTCCAGTGGCAACTCACCGATCAGTCAAGGGCGTGATGACCAGGCGTGAGCCGTTGCCAAGGTATTCGTAGCCATACTTAATCAGCGCGTTGATCATGCGGACGCTCACTTCGCCACCCTCCCAGCCGTAGCGCAGCTGGCTGTTCCACGCAAAGTCGCTCTCCGACACAACACCCGTGTTGGCTAGGTCTACCACCACGTCACGTGCGTGGACGTCGATGACGATCAGCGCCGATAGAGTCTTGCGGTCAAGTTTTGACAGCTTACCACGCACCATGTTAACCACCTATGGAATATGTTGCAAAATTGGGTTTGTAGGATTTGAGGTCCGCACGATCTGAAGAGTACTCATCAGAATATATTACTTTCCACAACATATTCTTGATTACTCAAGAGTATTTAATGGCTGGGCAGGTGAGTGGGGTCGGCGGCGGTAGGAAAGGACAGCGGTTGCGGGTTGGGGTACCCGCAAGCCCCCAAAACCCCCTATGCTCAACATACGTTACCTTCATCAGCTCATCAGTGCACTGCTGTGCGTAATCCAGCAGCGTGCCCTTGCTTATGGCGTCCGCTACCTCTTTGGTCCAGTACATGCAGTCCACGCAAATGACCACCTGGCCAGGCCAGGACGTGACCCATTTGATGCGCAGGTTTTTGGCGTAATCGATGTGCGAGCGGCGAATTGTGTCCTGAGGAGCAAAGATGGAAAGAAGGGGAGGTCAGTTCTTGAGTTTATTGAAACGAAGTTGTGTATGGACGGGAAATTTTACGCAGGGCCAACAAGTTGTAACAGATGCCACGACCACACAGGCTTGCGGCGTTATCAATCTTTACATAGAAACGGCCTTACGCTACCATTTGACAGTGACCGTGGCGAATAAGTACATGGGAACACTGTGTGTTTTGGAATGCGGAACTAAGTTCTTCATCTGCCGATTTCTCATATAAACACACCTATGTGTAGTCCTGCGGTGAGGGGATTTCGCACCTTCAGTGTGCTGCGCATGGCGATCTCACACTCGATGAGCCACCGCTCGACGTTACCCTGTGAATCAAGCGGGTTGAACTTGTCCTTGAAGGTCACCTTCTCACCCTCCTCGCTGAACATAGCTGTCACGTGGCCCTCGGGCTGCGGAAAGGTTGGGACAGGGTGTGTAGGTCGCGAGTCGCGAGAAAATTTGGGTTAGGTAATGCGAAGAGATATTGAAGGAGGTGTGTGTGTGTGTGTGTGCGTATCTGTGTGTGTATGTGTGAGGACAGGGGCGGCAAGAAAAGGTATTCGGATAGACTGAGGACCCAAATAAGGCCATCAGGGCCACTATTAGATGAGGTGGCAGGGTACCGTATCCGTGATCTGCATCGATGGTTTTATTGGAGGCGGTATACGTCCGTCCACGAGACGCAAGAACGCCTTCCTAGCGCTAAGGAACGGAGCAGGGCAAAATCGGTATTGAACGCCTTGACTGACGAGGTCGGGACAAAGCAACTTAGGACAATGCTTTTGAAAGTTAACCAGCCCCCTGCCGGCCAAATTGTACGGCTTGAACAATACTGTACCTGAAATTCGAGCGCGTTGATACCCTCGAAGATTTTTCGTAGGAAGGGCTGCACCCGGGTGGGGTCCTTGGTCTCCGACAGAATCTGCAGCAGCACATCACGAGGTAACAGCAGCCAAGCAGCAGTTTAGGGACGTTGCCGTACGCACAATGGGGCATGTGCTATGCAGCAGTACCTCTGATTTCCCATTGCGAAAGGATTAAATGTAGCAAGGATAGCTTCAGTCGATGCATGGTGGTCCTCATAGATAATTGGATACCCCAAGTTAATGAAGTGGCAGCGTTTGGTATTCAGTATCCAGTTTGCCACTTCTCCCTTGATGTCCATGTGCTCAATAACATGCTCCGTTGGAAGTTAAAGAGCCGTAAAATCTTCCAACATGAGACGTTGCAACAAGAAGTTCCCACCTCGCCCAATTCCCTCAAGCCCAACCCAACTACCAACTTTTCTCATGCTCATGCCCCGTCCTGGTCCCCTCTCCCCCCCCAGCCCGTCCCAGCACCCACCTCCAGCAGCTCATCGTTCGATAGGAAGTAGAAGCGTGGGAAGGCCAGCCGCTTGGTCTCTAGGTAGTCGTTGAGGCCCTTAGTGACCTGCTCCAGCAGCTTGTTAGCCTCGGATAAGGCCTGGAAAAGGGTCGGGCACAGATGAGGTCTGAGGCCTGAACAAGGACCGAAAGGGCCTGAAGGGGTACCGGAGGAGCTAGGGGGTCAGGGATATAAAGAAGCTAAAAGGGTACGCCTGCAACCAGGACTCGGGCGGAATCCATGGGGCAGAGTGCCATAAACCCGTAATAATTTGGATAGGCAATCGCGGCGCCGATCCCATTGTAGGCGTGACAGCCCCGTGACATTTACGGCAAACAGGCAGATTACAGCCGCAGTCCCAGCAGCAGCCGAATGTTGTGGTCGCACCACAAAATTCCTTGTGCTGGACGCACGGAAGCGCGTTCTTTACCTTGAGCTGTTCGTCATCCGCGCACGTGGTGAGAACCTCGGCGTTCTTGGACAGCTTCTCCATAGTGCGCCTCCATGTGTGGTCAACAGCCTGTGAGGAATAAGGAGGATAACGGGCCCGCGGTAATTGAACACGACACAGCGCATAAAAAATGCCCCGCGACAGCAAACGTGCCGCCGTTTCTTTCGCATACCCTCAAACCCAGGGCTCGTCTACTGGTCGCCACACTTCATGCGCGCTCCTTGTAAGGGAAACAATGACATGTTCTTGACCATAAGCCTAACTTCTCTTTCTCCGTTCCTTTCGGGACATACCCTTGTTGGTTTCGCCATCTGGGTCTATGTGTGCACTGTGCACTGTGGCGCAATTTCCACAACACCCCGTATACATGTGGCTAAGTGAAATCCTTAAAACAAGATGTCTGCGGTGTATAAAGGGTGGGATTTGGGGCGCTTGCACCTTCCCGTCTTCTTGTTTGTTACCCCCCTCCTCGCACCTTGAACTTGCGCCCTTCGTTGGGCATTTGTTGCATGATGTCCTCGGATCCAAAGATGGGCTCCAGGTAAAGCCAACCCTGCTGGCAACGGAGCCACTGGTCCAAGGTTTCCTGCGGGAACGGGAAAAGGGCGGAGAGAGGTGGTCATTCACTTCTTCATGGAACTCAACCCCGGCTTCTTAACGGGTTTGGGAGGGCGCGTGGCACCAACGGATTCGGCCATGTACCGTATCGGACGACTCATGTCGGGAGCTGCATCTTAGCCTGCCTTCCATAGTGTGCAGGACCCGGGCTCTGAATGCCCCAACGCTGCATTGGCGTATGGGTACTCTTGTCGGCAACTTATTTGGTCAAACTCCCCAAGGACCCCCAGAGTCTTTACAGGGCGTGTTTTTACCAAAGCGTTGTTGCCGCAATCGCTTTAGGCGTAAAGGGAGACTTAGGCGGGTTTCGCTTCCGCACACCAGAACTTTGCCTACTCCAAAGTGGTCCGTCTCTAGTTTCTCTCCAAAGATCTTAAATCATTACACTGCTTATACGCAGCTTGATTCTTCTACGGAAAGGCGAAGCGGATATGAAAAACGAATTTCGAAATCTTTCATACATAGTTTCCTAAAGGAACGCGCCCGCACCTGCGTGAGGGATAGTTTGGCCTCCCACAGCCGTACGCGGTCCTCAAAGGGCCCGATGTAGGGCGACGCGCGCATTGACTGCGTCTTGACGATTTGGTCGTCCAGTAGCATCTGCACGTCGTCCAGAGCGCGTAAGATGGTGGTGCCGGTGGAGCGCCAGGGCGTGGTTTCGAACACCACGCCCGCCCAGTCGGCCTGCATCTTGTCCAGGGCGCGCTCCAGGGAGTACTGCTCGCGATGGGGAGACGACGGGAAATACGACGTGTGCATGCGGAGCTAATGAATACAAGCCCAGAAATACCGATCCTTCGGCCCTGGCACTGTTGTTAAGTGCGTAACGTCTGTGGATCCATATCACTGGGCCCACTGCGTTCCATATACCCGGATGCTGAAAGCATCGAACACGGTTGTAGATGTTATGCATTCGCCGTCTGTATTAACACATATGGTTTTTCTTGCTCTCCACGGGAATCCAGGGCTGGTAACTGGACGACGCCCTTGCTAGGCTCATGGTTTCCCCTCACACCCCAATCGGCTTTCCAGCTCTTTCTTCAGCCGCGTCACCCCAGCAGTAATGCCCGTTTCCTATCGCAAAGTCGCCGTTCCTTCCGCCGTCTTCTCACGCACTCTCCAGAAGCCCTACGCTTCTAGAATGCACTATACTTTGATAGAAGGGCGGTGTCCCACGCGGATGGCGCGATTACTTTCCGATAAACCTTACACACAGATACACACTCCGCATCTCATTGGGTACGCACCTCCTTGCTCGCGTACTCAGCAACCTCCTCGATGGCGGCTAGGTGCTTGGGCAGCCCCAGCTGCAGAGCGCGGCTGAGGCTGAAGCCCGCATCTGCGCGCACCGGAAATCCTGCTGCAGCGGAGATACGCTCCCAGTGCCGATCGCGGAGCCCCGGGTTGCGCAGCGCCGTGATGAGCGGGAGGTGCACCTGCGGAGTGGGAGTGGGAGAAGCGATGGCGTGGGTTATGTCCGCACCTAGGTGGTCGTCACGGAACAGAGTTATATGCAAACATACAGATACAGACACCATAATGTTTGTTTTTTATTTGTCGTTTATCTCCACCTGTCTGTCCCTTACTCGTTCACAACATATCCGTAAATACACAGACGCACAGTCGTGCGCACCTGGAAGTCTTCCAGTTTGGCACGAACTGCAGCCACCACCTCCCCGGGCTCCTTGTCCAGCTGTTTCGCCAGCTTAGCCGTGGCGCGCCACCTGAAGGTAGGGAGGCAATAAACCAAGGGAGAAGTCGATGTATGGATGGATGCTGGAGTTGCAAAGGATGACAGGGTACCGATGATGATTGAGAAAAGCAGTCCCCAAGCTCGCAAGCCGAAACTATGGCACGGTGTCCAAAGTTTTAAGGCACGGTAAAAGGCATTTGGAAGCAACAAAGGGTTTGATCACCCGCGCACCATCTGTCCACGTCGGCCGCGACAGTCTCCGCGTCGATTTCTGTAAAGGGCCCGTCCAGCCACTCGGGCAGGGAGCGCATGAATTCCGAGGCAATGCGCCATAGATCGGCGGAGGGCGTAAAAACCTAGGGTGCGGAGAGGTGAGATGTTAGGGGAGGGTCATTACATATCAGGCCGGGCATGGGGCATTACACATAAGTATACGAAATAAGTTACACAGCGACTTTTTTCCTGTCCATAATTATTGCATCTGGGCGACTTTTGTCCTAGTAATTTATACAAATACCTTCCTATCTCAGCCTAATATCTGTACACCCTCCTCTATTACACGCCACTGGGTGCCTTCAACCCATGTCCTACCCATTCGATAGAGATAGAGGAGATAAAACCTGATAACTACCCACCTTGCGGATTTCGTCTAGCACTGGGTACTCCGAGCGCGGCAGCCCAAAGATCTCCTCACGGTTACCATACAGCTCCGCGAGATCCTGGTACGACTTAAGGCGGCTGTCGATGTCCAATACAGTGGCCATGCGGTCGTCTACCTGCTTCAGGTCGCCCAGTGTCACGAACCGCTCTACCTCGGCCTGCGGATACGGCGCGACATGTCCACACGCGGGGCATGATATTGTTGTACATATTCAAGCACATCAACAACGATCCTGCTTTGCGTTTTTGTCACAACGAAGTTTAATATTTAAGGGTTATTTAGCCGCTGTCGTTGACCAGCCTCGAATAGGTTTTGGGGAGGCCGCGCAAGAAGATCCAGGTCTGTCAGTTGTTGGTTGTCTGCAAGGCCCGGTTGGCTTTCAATGCCCCTCTTGTTCAGTGATTTGCTTTCTCTCCCAGTTTTAATTGTGGTCCCTGAAACGTGCTCAGTGGTTTTTCGGCTCTTTGTGCCGCATTTCTCGCCACCCCACCATCCTTGCAGCGTTGCCTGTAGGGCTTTGTCCGGTTGGTGATGGAGAGGTTGGTGGTTAGCGGTCCAGCCCAGTGAGGCTGTATTTGGGGCTTTGTTCGATGCGGGTTGCAGGGGCCGCAGACTCGGGGCCTCGCGCATCCCGGTGGTAGCCCTCGACGGGCAACCGGGTTGTTAGCTCGTGTTTGCCGCGCAGGAGGGGGCTGTCGCCAAGCCCCAAGCTCAGTTAGCGCCCCCCTAGTGTAACTTGCCTCAGCTGCTTTCCCCTTTCCTCGGCGTCTGGGTCCCGGAAGCAGCGGACTAAGATGCTAAGAGGGCGAAGCTGGTTATAGACTGGCACAATTATGGCTACACTATCCTGGCACCGTCGCAGGGTCAACGCCATCCGTTGGTGACTCTAGTGCATAGTTACGAGCGTTTGTGGTGCAAACGTGGGGACGCCCACTTCTGCGTCACGCGATCTATGCAGACGGACCTGCTTCGGAAGCGGAGTATTAGCGCAACTGTGCTCTACGATCGGCCTCCTGCCTTCCTGAAGCGCACAGACCTGCCCACGCTGCACTCGCTGTTCGGTAAGCTGGGCCCCACGCTGGGGCAGCCCACCTTCAATGACATTCTGACCCATCGCGGCAGCCAAACCGAGGTGAAGCATCGATGTCCCAAAATTTTGATCCCAAGACTCATGCATGAATTATGCAGATCATGATTACTGCATGATCATGCAGTAATCATGTATGATTTTCGCATGATTACTGTGAAAATCATGCTCTTTCGCAGTAACTGATTGCCAGCAGAAAAATAGCTAAAGCCAATACCGCTCATTCGCCACCACTTGCCGTCCCAAAACAAACAGAAAGGTGAAGCGGGCGAAGCGGTGAAGTGGGCACTAAGAAGCCACCCGCACCCACCCACCTGCAGTCCGCCGCACAGTGGCTTGGCCCAGCTCTAAATGAACCCCTGTGTGTCAGTTTCAACCCTTTTGCCTTTGGAATGTGCAATCCGATATAAGTTCGCAACATCCCATCACGGAGCTTTACAGACAACAATAACCCACCTGCAGCTCCGCCAGGTCCGCCACCAGTGCCGCACTGTCCGCCTTGAGCTGCGACAGGTAGCGCCCGCGCCATCGAGCCAGCTGACTTCGAACCTCGCTCAGCTCGCCGGCCAAGTCCAGCGGCCAGCGCAGTAGTCTCCAGTGCGTGTCCGCTGCCTCGTTGGCCAGCTCGTGCTGCGCGCCATGCAGCATATCTGCCACGGCGCGGCTCTCCGCCACGAGTGCCTCGAACTCAGGCATCCGGCCATCCACGCGCTCCACGAACTTGTCCAGCTCGTCCAGAGCCTCCGTGGAATCGGGGGCCTAAGCACACATTATGGGAAAGACGATAAAAGGTGAAATGGAAATGTAGATGTGGAGTGGGTTAAGGTAATCTGCTTAAGTTGGGACAGAAACAAACGACGGCGTCGCGCGTGCATCTGAGAAACGTCACCCGCAAGGAGTGATGCGAATATGCCAGTGTTCTCGCATCATCTGGACATTATACCAGTAGATTACTTTGGATTAAGTACGAAGGTGCCATTCCCTCGCCGGCTGGCTGGTCGGGCTTGTTTTGACCGTCGCCCTTAGTCGTCGTTGAATTCAGGTTTTAACTGAACCCGGTAAACTCGTAGACTGCCATCAGGCGTGCGCAGCGCCCGTGGGCTCTTCTGACTTGGTCCGGTGTTATCCCTTAACCAATCAAAGCGAACCCATCACGAACCTGATGTAACCGCGCCACGATGGATTCGAATTGATCCACCGCCGCCACATTGGCCGCGTGCCATCGATCCGCCTGAAGCCCCGGGAAGTTGGGAATGAATTATTTATCTTGGGGCTATCTATCTTTAGGGTTTTCATCGGATCCATGGGAGATTAAAAGGGAGAGGGACGTAGATAGACGATGGGCGAAAGAGGGGGTGACAGATGGGCGTGCAACACCGCAGGAGGTCTGTTGGCAGAAGCCATGGGGGATCCTGCACCGAAGGGCGTCTTTTCATTAATGACGTCTCCCAATCCTCATACCCTTCCAAAGCGCCCTACCTGCCATCCGAGCAGCGTGCCCCTCAACGCCGCCGCCTTGTCCACCAGCCACGTCTGCGCCCCCGTGCAGTCTACCGTCACCAGACGGAACACCACCTGTCCCTCGCACTTGGCCGCCACTGCTGCACCCACGGCCGCCAGCCGCACTACCTCCGCCTCCGTCTCCGCCAGGCTGTGTGCACCCTCCTCCCATTCCGCAACGTACTGGCTCACGTCCACGGAGACCAGCCAGGCGAATTCATCGAAGGCAGCTGCCAGGTCCGCCGGTGCAACCAGGTTCTGGTTTCAGAGCCAAGGCCAGGGCAGGATACACGACGGAGGAGTGAAAGAGCTTGAATGCAAAAAAATAAACAATTCCCGAAGGGCATTTTAACCATACGGTGAAGAAGTAGCATCACTCGCATCTCTTGCCATCGAGCCCCATATCGCAATTTCTCTTAGCCTTGACGTCTACCACCTTCAATCCGAAGCCTACCAGTACTCACTTTGCAAACGATGTCTCGCACCAAGTTCCTGCCCGACACCGCCGCGGAATCGGTGGCAGGGTCCACGGAGGGCAGGAACTGCTCTATGGCCATATTAACTACTTTGACAGAGATGTCGTCCACCCTGTACGGACAAGTTTATTGGGATAAAAGATAAACAATTCCTTAATGCTATATGGGACACAGGTTTTGGCTCAAAATCGTCCATCTGAGGCCCCTCCGGAAGAAAATTAGGGAAACCTGGCATCAACCCAGAATGGCTGCGAGCCAGGGTACGGTGAGATATCAGATCCATATTTGCGCCCCTTCCTTTCTTTCATCTTGTCCAAGGATTGTCGCCTTTTGAGGATAGGGTTTTACATTTTTGGGTTTTTTTAGGGATTAGGGATTTAGAGCTTGGGCAAATCCTCGTGCAGATCAGTCCACCCAGAGCCGTCGCTACGACATGGCATATATAAAGTTGCGCATTAGGGTGAAGCTTACTTTGCTGTTGCAGTAATCATGTCATCAAAGGCAGACACAATGGTCGTCTCGACTTCCTTCAGGTCGGGCACCAATCGGATTCCGCCATCCACAACCTGCATGCACGTACACGCGCGCGCGCGCACACACACAAATACATTTTCTCTGTTTCCGGATTTCTCTGGCCCCCACAAGCGCTTTGAGGTGAGCTTGCGCCGCTAACCGCACGAAGCAGGGACAGGAGATTGGGCGGTGAACGAATACAGGGATGAACTACAAAAACAAGTGAAGACCCGGAACGCCGGACAACCAAATGGTTAGGTTCATTGTACTATTAGGTAAGGATGCTGGCCGTCTTCTTTTTTGCAGTCATGCTCCCGATTTGCAGCTTCAACCACCGTCTGTTTTGCATGCATTGAAAAACACAATCCCTATCTCACCTGGAGCGCCAGAAGCAACAATGGCGGCGGCCAAGCAGTGTGCAGGTCCTCTCCCCACTTGGACAGCTCCGGATGCGTGCTTCGGAACCACGCATTCGCCGAAACCGCCTTATTCCCAGCGCCGCCACCGCTGCCGTTCGCCCCGATAAGCCCCAGCGGCTGGCCGTTATTGTACGGGTACCCCGCCACGGCGTGCTCGTCCCCGGGTTGGATATCGTACTGCTGCCAGAATACGCAGCAGGCCTTAATGGAGGAGAGTACGGCGGTACGGAGCTGGTCTGCCATCATTAAGGAGACCATCTTGATAAAACGCATCACAGCAGCCTGACTCAATCCGAATGGATTGATGCCGTCTGCAGGCGTCCTAGGGAGTGTGCCGGTAAGGCCGGCCATGGCCGCCGCCTCCGCGGCTGCTAACGCCATGATCTCCGGATCGTCACCTGACAGAATCCGCTCCACGATGGCAATAACCTGTGTGCCACCACGGCCGCCACAACAGGTGCGATTGAGTATCCCCGATTGATCGTTACGGTTTCTCTTTTTCATACATCGGTCAAAATTACAACACAAATGAATTTTACTGCGCGCCCAATATTATGATGCAACGATTTAGGTTCCCAGTACCCAACGCATCCTTGAGACGCCCATCACGGACAAGGGTAACGTCAGTCCGTGTCCCCACTTAGAAGTATCTGCCTGCCTGCTATCCACCACCATTCCGCCTCGCGCCATCCCTTTCACTACGGAGTCACACTCCTCCAGAAAACCTCCCCACACCATAACACCGGCAAATCCGACAATGAGTGGGCGACGTCGACCTTGTACTGAACGCGTCACATTACGCGGGTTGGTGGCCGCTATAAATTAACGTTTCTTTGCTTCGTTACTAGTTTTCCTTGGCGATCTCTCTTCTGTGTTACATCAAATCAAGCTAATCAGTAATTTTAAAGCTCAGTAATTTCAAAGGCCCGCAGCTACCTTCCCCTCACCCCCGAAACCCTTGCCTTTATGGTCCAGTCACTGGTGAGCATGTCCGCCATGAGGTCGCAGTGGTTGCACTGCATGCGGGCATAATCGCCCAGTCTCGCGGGTAGTGGCAGCTCGCTAAAGGGGCGTGTGAAGGAGTATGTTTGGCGCAGAGACCCGGGAGCCGGGGCAAAACAGTTAGCCGGATAACGCCGTCGGGAATAACGCTAGGAAGAGGTATCCAACAACAAGAAGTTATCTGTCAAAGGTGTTCCTAGAAACGGCCTAGTGACTCCCCACAGGTAGTACCTCCAAACACGCACGCGTACACATGCGCGCACACACACGGAGAAGAGGTGCACCACTGCGCCCATTCCCATCCCTTACCGCAGGTCTGTGACGATCAATGCGACGCTGCTGATATCTAGATCGCGATACATCTGCTGCAGCGCCGCCAGCAAAGCAGGGTTGCCCACCACGGCCCCACGTTTCACATCCGCGAGGAGAAGGTCAAAGGGCTCCCTGTGCAGTATGAGGAGGTCCCATGGAGAGGCACCACCACCCATGTTAGTTCTTGAATCCCGTCCAACACAACGTATTGCATATGACCACCTGGCAATAGCCACCTGACAGTCCTCCTCCCCAATACTGCTCTGTTCACAAAGCAGCAGTAACCCCACGGCCCTAGAGTTTAGGTCTATCTTCAGACGAGCTTTTGTTTATATCATTGATACAAACAAATAAATAAAATAGTATATCTGGTGTGGAGAAAAGGTTGAAGTGTAAGCCTTGCCGCATTAGACAAACTCCCTCAGGGGCCCTGCGAAGTCGTCCATAACCCTTGCACCACACAGCCAACCGCACGACTCTATTCGCCATTCCTATTCGTCACGTGGGTCGTACAAGCGAACAGAACGGAGTGGGCGCACACGGGGATGTTACCCACACTGGTGTGCGGTGGCCTATACCCGCATTCGTCCTGCGCGTCACCGGCAGTCCCTTCAGGGCCCATATGGTGCACCAATGGCACGCACCTATTGACGTCCTGAGCCACTTTATGGCTGCCCTCAGCTGCCGGGTGGTCCGGCTGGTTAGCCAGCACGACCCGGCCAGGCGGAAGTCCCGCCAAGTCCACGCAGCCCTATAAAGTGATTGGTCAGGGCAACCCCACAGTAGGCCGGGTGGGATGGGCTTCAAAAAACCATGGAAGGTCAGGAAGGCCTGTTACGGTAGTTCATAAAGCCCAAGTAGAACTGGTGCTGCAACAGAATTTCAGAAGCAAACTTTTCATGCAGGATGCCTGTTTGGTCAAGGGGCTCAACCCTGGCCTCACGACCGCCCATCGTCCATACTGGTGGAGCGGCCTGAATAACATGAATACCGTACCTCTCGTCAACCCGTTCTGAAGTAGTTCCGTACCTCCCGTACTGAGCTGGCATCGAATCCGTCCAGTAACAAATCGTGATGTGTGGGAACCCAACACGTAGCCGAATGAGGTCCCCGACCCTCCGTCAGCAAAGCGCCGAACTGCACCTGCTTCCAAACCTCTAGAACACCTTGCTTAGGGCACAGAGCCCCTGGGTTCCTGTGACCAGGTCCATTACCACTACTTTAAATGGCACTTCCGAGGCCGCCCTCCTGTCTTTTCGACTATAAATTTATATAACTCCATGCGCAAAATATCAATAAGGTTCATGGATTCTCGTGTCCCCTGAAGGATCGCAAGCACGCACCTGGGGCGGCACGATAATGCGGTTGTGATGTTGCACGGACTGAACATTCGCGGCGGCCAGGTGCGCAGCGGCGTCAGACTGAGTGAACTGCACGTCCACGATTGCCGACTTGACCGCATACTTGTAATTGGAGCGGAAGTCCTCAAAGTGGCCTATGGGATAGTGGATTGGAGTGTTGTCCAGTGGATGAGAAAATATGTTACAGCGGGGAGGGTAGCGGGGAGGGGTAGCGGGAAGGAGAACCCGGGTACGACGGGGGACGCGAATATCCAATAACTAGGGAAAAGAGAGGGATGGGAACGGACGGAAAGTCATCACACGACAGCGAGTGTTCAACCGCAATATGAGTTACAATGGCCTAGAAACTTCACCACTTTTGATATACGGGTTAAGCTATGGGCATAGCCCGGCACTCAATTCCCAAGCCTTCAAATTGTAAGGCTGACGCTTCTGTTTGCAGGAATTAATACTAGACGTTACATCGGATAATACTTGTGGTCTTTTTATTGTTACATTTGAGGATAATCATTATTCGTTACATTGTGAATTTAGTGTTCCCTGTCCGGAAGCCGCCGCCGTCGCTGATAAGCGAGCAGAGGTTGTCCACTGACCACGGATAGACCGCGACCTCATGCGTATGCAGCCTATTTAGGGCAGTGACTGGGATCTCGTATATCTTTGCAGCGAGTTAGCCGTACATACCGTTAGCGTTTGTAGCGAGGCGCTGCGTTACGTCTCCACCCACACGCTTATAGATCTTGCGCCTGCCAACGAAGGAAGGTGTGTACACGGGGTCAGAGGGGTTCATCAGGAGCCCCTCCAAGGAATACCCACATATGCCCAGGTCCCAAGACCTCCTGGAAGCATACCTTAAGCCAGGTTAGGATCCCTGATGAATGCACACATCATCCCTAATGTGCAAAGTGCTATGAAACCCCGAAATCAGCAGGTATCGTATCTTACAGATAACTGCAGTGTACTGTTTCGTCATGACTTCCCATACACCAATTGCAGTATCATGGTCACTATGCTCTGCAATTCGCATCGTAACATTGCAGTTCGGCCGCACTCCACCGCCCCTTGCGGGTCCGTGGCTGCCATGCTGCCGCCCACTTTCGATATGCCTTGGATCCTATGGTTTCCTTACCCCCAAAACCCCGTAGCGCCGCGTTCTTTCTTTCAGCGCTAAATCTGTGTCCGGATGATAACCCAAAATGCGAGTCTATGCAAGGCTGGTAGGGGAGGGTTTCAGCAGTGCAACCTACTTGAAGGCGTCATCAAGGACGTCGATATTGTTGAACGGCTGCTTGCCCACGTACTCAGCATAGCGCGCCTCGGTCTCACACTGCAATGACCCCAAAAAGAGCACACCAAAAAAGCACGGCAGCTGCCCGCTGACAGGCTAGCAAAGTATTAAGACAAAATAATTGTTGCAACAAGCCGTGAATGCGCGTTCGATGTAACGCACGTACGGTTACGTGCATTTGTGTGTGTCAAACTCACTAGGTACGTATTGACGCGTAGGCATTGTCGTTCTCAGCAACACGTAAAAACGCGACGTCCCGACCCTTACGCATCCTCGCAAACCTCCATCTCATTGGAGAACCTTAAGTGCCTTGCTTCGCTGTCCAGATATTCTAACCCATCCCTTATCATCATCTATCCTAAGCCCCACTCACCTCCTCACGACGACGACGGGCCTGCCTTAGCCTGCAAGAACCACAACAATGGGACAAACAGCAAACGGGGGAATATGTGGAATCACCAGGCCCACACAGAATAGGACCTGTTAGTTTTGCATTATCTTGGCCGTTGTAATGGTGCGACTCATTCGCGGTGTTCATGCGATGGTCTCCTATAGATACTGGTACACTGTACACGCATGGACTATGTGCTGCCTTCTTCCTATACACACTCGCCACGCTAATCATTTTTCGAAACGCAACTGATATACCATACCCGCAGAAAACGCCATGGAACAGGCTGGTCCTACTCTGCCTAGTCATCGATCTCCCGCCCATCATGTATCCATCCCAGACGGCAGAACGGCGACTTTTTTCCCTCCGTCTGATAACATGAAATTTGTAACTTTGTGGTGGGTGCACAGTCGCCCTGGATCTGTCAACCTTGGGTCTGTCGGTTTCCCACCCACCGCACACACAGGCGCATGCAGCTACCCGCCTTTCGATAACCCACCACCACCACCACCACCAATCCTTGAGCTCATCCAGGCCGCGGTGCGGCGGAAAACAACCCAATTTGTAGCAATCTACTCGACATAAGCTGCGGAGGATGGAAAGTTTCTACATTCCATCAAACTCCCACGAAGGTCCCCGCAAATTCGCCTGTCCCCGACTCGGCGCACGCACCTGAAGCTGAAACCCGATCTGCTCTCGTCCGCAAAGAGCAGGTTGAGACGCTTGACCCACTTCGTCTTACCCGTGGACGTCCACGTAATGAAGTAAACATCCTGTTCCCTGCGGAGGGCGACGTTTTGCCACAACCAAGCATTCATTACAGGTGAAGGAACAGCACACGCCACAAAAGGAGAAAGGCATGCATGGTAGAGTTTGTTGTCCATGCAAACTCATGTACCTGTTAGGCGGTCAGTAACCATCCGGGAAAGAAGACACCTTGAAAGCGTTCGCCCCGCTTTGCAGGGGTCTCCCGCCTACATTCTGGCCTGTCGTAACATGCTGTTTCCACCCCTCCACGTTCCTTTTGTTAAGCTTCAGGGTGAATACGGCTTCAAGGTGTGGATGTGGGGAGTGATCCTGTGAAGCCTGCCGAAGCTAACACGAGGCACCTACTCCCCTAGTGCAATGCCCAGACCCGGGCTGGCCCAACTGCTGCTGCATAAGCATTAGCTCAGCTACATCATGCCGCCACACATTACACCGACGACAACTATATGACGGTTTGCATAAAGCCTGGTCTGTCAGGCGTGCTTTTTACCACCTGCCCGCCAAACGCGCGGCTTGGTTTGGCCGTTGAGTGTATAACCGCAAGCTGCCCGCTACCCTGGAGCTGGCAAAAGGTTAGTGAGGTCCATATTTGGACCGTAGTCAATAACGGTCGGGCGACAGGGCTGCGGTACGGAGGCGCACGGATAGCTTCCCAACACCGCACAACGTTGCTCAACCAGGCCCTCTCCATGTCTAGCAGCCACCTCCCTAACATCCGTGGCGTCTCGTGAACGGGTCCGTTTGTTTTCCCTAACCCGCCGCCTATTTGAGGCCCCACACGGACCGCACCAAGCTGCTCGCTGTGCTGTAACAGCGGCAACGTACTGCGATAGGTTCAATCCGTTGGATTGCACCGAGCCTTGCGCCCATCAGCACCCTGGCACTGTACTGCCACGCGTGGAATAGTACTACGCGCCCATATGTCTGGGTATCGCCACCCAAATGGCGTGAGCACACGCTCCATTCGAGTATCACGCGCTTTGCTGGCGATCCCCGCTCCCGCTGTACTTCATGTTCGCCGCCTCCTGCACAGCTTCCCTACATATGGCTGCAGCACCAATAGCTGATGAGGTCGGTCCGGAGCTACGTGATCCTGCATGACTCGCTGACCCCAAGCGACGGATCGCGCCTTGGCGAGTATTCCAACATCTGGGTTGGCAACCCGTGCTTGCTCCCCACCTCCTATCGGCCTTTGCGTCCTTGGGCGTTAGGGATCTTTTAGGGCACTCTCGAACAAAACGCATGGCATCGATAACCAAAAACTATAGCTATTCTTAACTCCTGACCTAACGGAAACCGTTTGCCAAGCTGTACGGGGATGTGCACGCATGCGCACCTGTCGTACTCCTTAACGTAGCATGGAGCCCAGGAGAATGTGCCCGTGGCGTCGAAATATCTACTGTATGCCAGCACGCCGAGATATCCCGGCCCAGCTCCTGCTGCTGCAGCTGCCAGCCGCTGCTCTGGAGATACCAGCTCCATCTCTGGGCTGTCAAAGTACTCCAGAGGCATACTGGTAGTGGTGCGCACTGGCAATTGGCCAGTCCGGGGCCGCAGCCGAGTGCCCAGCTGGTTATCTTCCGCGGGTACCCAACCCAACGGGTGTGTGGGCTCTGACCGCACTTCCGACGTCACAACCGTGGCACCGCCAGCACCGCCGGTTGCGACAGCCGCCAAAGCCTCTGACCCCATCAGGAAATAATCCGCCAGCGCAGATCCCTCCAGCGGGCGAGGAGGAAAGAGATCGGATGCAGTTGCCGGGTTGAAGTAATACTCGCATTTCGGCGGTCGGCGAGTGAAGGGCTGCAGTGTAGGAGGGCGAGGCGGGCTGGCTGGCGCGGATCCAGCAATGTCATTGGCACCGTTGGTACCATTTGTGGCTGTGCCGTTCTTTGGGCTGGATGGACTTGCGAGGCCGCCTTTGGGACTGGGAGACCCAGATCGGGATCCATCGGCAGGGCGAGACGGGGAGGCCCGCTGCGGAAGCTTGAAGCCAGCAGGGAGGCTGCCTGTGAGGCGTTATTATATGTTGATGTCTCAAATCAGAAAAACGTTAGCGCACGATAATGTACGGCAGGTGCTCGTTCATCAAAGCCCAGGCCGGTATGGGTAGATACCTGCAAGGGTTTGGACCCGCTCACGGACCTACAGCTGCTCTGGCCCCACCGTGATTGGCCAACAATGTGAATTTAAGCTAACCCGTTACAGATTCGGTATGATTCCAGCTCCAGCCGTAACCTGAGCGTAGGTGGGTCTGACCATCCGAGGGGTAGTGCGAGGCCCTGCTGTTTACTGCACTTAAAACTCCGCAGTGCTTACCTGGGGGAGGTCTGCTTGACTCCTGCTTCAGAGTCCGTTCCACCAAAAGATTATTCCCTGACTGGACCGCTGATTCAAATAGAGCTTTGGGTAGCTTCACCTGTTGTGGGTTCCGACGTGCTGTAAGTGGTCCCGGGCATGACATTTCCAAGGGATCCCCAACGCGGTCGACACACCTGAACCTTTGCGGGAACCTGCTTCTTGGTTTGCAGTGTCTGCTTGACAGGCCTGCAGCCATACATTTTGTTCGATCCGTCAGGTGTCCGCTGGTGCATGTGTTGCGCTAACTTTGGTGCGTACCTTATGGCCGTGCCAGCAGCACTGACATCATCCCAGTCCATAGTTATATAGTCAAACGCTAGTGCTTTTTAACATGGTCACATGAATAAAATACCATAGTCCAACTTCCCCACATAGGCGTTATGTTTCTGTCCTTCGTTTAGTTATCAGAAAATATCAATGGTACCATAATCGATATGACTTTTCGGCTTGCAAAAAGCAAGTGCTATCGATCCGTCTAAGATGCCCCCGTACTGCATTGCAGTCTCTCAACATTGCACTCCATACTAACCGTGCCGGAGTCATTGAAATGCAGGCATTACACCGTGCGAAATCCTAGTGCACTACAGTGTAAAGGTTATTGGTCAGGCTGCCAGGTCTATCGTGTGCACTCGCACATCCAATTTTGTATTCCAAATAAATTGGTTCGCACAGACAAAATGAATTTCTTGCGATGCACAGACATTACAGCGGGTGACTCGTCGTCGTCTTCCGGTGCAATTAGAGAGGGTGACTGTGTTATCGTGTATGAAGGAATCAACACAATGAAGGCTGTGTACGTCACGGCCAAGGGGCGCTTCGACAACCGGTTTGGCATCTTTAATCATAAGGTTAGTCAAATCTCGACGAGCGGCGGCCGCCGCTGTGCGTTTCTCGTATCGCGTTTCCTTTAGCGACAGCTTGCTTTCATTAGCACCGACCAATTGTTATTTGCCAATATAAATGCGTTTGGTCGACGAAGGCTTCTTTCACATTCATCCGCTGCTGGCGCCAAAACTCTCTGCCATCGCGCTGGCAGACTTCGCCCTCTTCTCCCAACGATTTGACTTAACCCACCCGTTTCTGACCTTTTCCTCCCCATTCCAAATTTCCCGCGTGTTGTGCTGGTTGATGCGGCTTAGTCATGGATTGGCAAGCCCTATGGCAGCAAGGTCACCTCCGACAGCGGCCATGGTGGCTGGGTCATGCTGTTGCGACCAACCCCGGAGCTATGGACTCAGGTGCTGCGTCACAGGCAAGCACAAACGGATGCTGCCGGTTGCGCCCTCCATGTCAGGCGCTTCCAACTCTGAATGATACGCTCTATCCACTGTGCAAAATCTGTACGTACCACCGGGCACGATGTTGCAGCACGAGCGCAACATATAGTGTCCCCATCCCCATGTTCAGGTTTTACCTTAAAACTGAAGCTTTAGGATGCGACCCACATCCACGGGACTTGGTTATATTGCGACAAGGGAGGCCTTGGTTTGAGGCCTCCCTTCTCGCAACACGTTTTCGGGGCCGCGAGGAATGCAACATTTCGTGCAATTGACGGATTTAGAGCACTTCTGCCACTCATCCTTATCCTTGCTATATCCACGGATCCTTCAAGGAAAGCCACTTGTTAGGTATACGTCTTGCTGTGCTTGTTTTCTGATGTACAGCGGGTTGCAGAGTGTGCGAAACACAGGAGTTGTTGTTTTGTGGCGCAGTTAGTGCGACGTCTCCTGTGACGTTCTTCTTCATCATCCCGGTATGAAGAACGTCGTGCATCCTGGTGAGCATCGTCTCCCCTAAGTTTGCCCTCCATGTTAAGCTGAATACACGCCTCCTGGTGGAACTCGCCCACCAAAACTTCCGCAGGACCCAGATCTTGTACCTTGCGGATATATCCATGATAGTTATGCACCTGGACTTGCAGCCCGGTGGGTAGGGTGGCCGAGTGATTCAGTGGCAGGCTGGAAATTTGTTACGGCGTCCTTGACGCTCAAGCACAGGGCCCGGGTGCTTGGAATGGATTATAAGGCCCGGGTTAGCGATGATTAAAGCCCGATCTTGCTTCCCCGACCCGGCCTCAGGTGTGCACCGCATCGTTGTGCACATACCCGTGGCTTCTGGGGACATCACCCCCTTACCGGTGCATTTCTCCTCTGCATTCACCGCTGCATTATCCTTTCTCCCTGCCATTGTTCCTCTTTCTCATGTATCCGACTTTCATTTTTACATAGAAACATCGTCCAATCCTTACACATGGATCGATCTTTCATATTCTCACCCGCCACCTTGCATCGTTCTACTCGTACTCGAGGAAGGCAGCGTTGTGCTGGAGAGCGGCACTGGCAGTGGCAGTCTGACGCACTCGCTGGTGCGCGCGGTAGCTCCCAGGGGTCACGTGCACACATTCGAATTCCACGCGGGAAGAGCTGGTGAGTACTGAGTGGGTAGCGGATCGGCTGAGCTACCGCGGGATGAGACCAACCGCTTGGACGATGGACACGATTGGGTTGGAGGTCGACGGACAGTTACAAGAACGCACGATATCGATAAAGTAGATTAAATCTGAAAGATGAACTCAAAAATTTGCCCTGATTCAGGTTATTTAAGCTACTGTACGGGCTTTCATGTTGTGACCTGCTGGTTTACCAGGTGCTGAATGCAATGATTTACGTGGTCTCATCCGTCCGTTATGTGCCAGTCTCGGTAGCGTGTAGTTGACCTGCTTTTGATCATGACCTTCAACTCCCTGTAGAGGATGCGACGGGCGAGTTTAAGCAGCACGGATTATCGAAGTTGGTGACGGTAATGCAGCGCAATATTGAGGAACAAGGCTTCCCGGAGACGCTCCATGTGAGTACGGTCTCTGTGCGGAACTCATAGGCGTTCAGACGCCAGACCGGCTTTGGTGGCCATGCCGACTTCGGAGCCGTGTCCCAAGCCATGCGGGATACGGGGAATGGGGAACGAGGCAGATATGATGATGTTGTTTCTCAGGGGAAAAGCAAGCACGGTTTGGGGAGTTACCTGCGGGCAAGCCTTCATCCATGTACCGCATAGCCACGTGCAGCGCGCCGCCGGGCTTTGGCCTTGGGCGAGATTTCTCTGCTGCCAGCCTCTTTTGCATTTTTCCCTTACTAGTAAACTTTCTTTCTTGTCTCCCGTCCCTTCCATTGCGCAATTCTCCCCAGGGAGGTGCTGACGCAATATTCCTGGACCTGCCCGCGCCGCACAAAGTGGTGCCCTCGGCCGCAGCGTGTCTGAAGCCTAACGGCCGTTTCTGCGCCTTCAGCCCCTGCATCGAGCAGGTCCAGCGGACTACGGAGGCGCTGTCCAGCTCGGGATTCACTGACGTCATCACGTACGAGTGCCTGCTGCGGGAATACGATGTAAGCAGAGGGCGGAAAGGGGTAAAGAGTCGACTGAGGGGATGGAGGAATCTCGTGTCATGCTGCGCGAGCGCAAGGAATTGAGACGAGGCGAGAACATGACGCCACGGAACCCAACGGCCCAACGGCCGCCACACTTTGTTTAAGGACGGAGGCATGGTAAAAGCGGATCCTTGGTCACATGGACTTGCTGATCAAAAAACCTTATAGGATATCATGTTATTGGACTCTAGGTTTCAAATTGGGGTAATCCATTCAAAAAGCCTGTACCTTAACGCCCCGCCCCGCAAATCCTGTATGGCAGGTCCATCGTGGTCTTGTGTATACTGGAGTGGAGCTCGAGCGCCCCCAACCTAAACGCCCACGGCGCGATCCCAAACCATCTACTTTCGCTGCGGCCGAGCAGGGGATATCTGAGCAACCACGTGAGGAAGCGTCAGCATCGGCAGCTGAAGAAAGTGCGCCGACGGAGGCAAGCGTAAAGGTCGAACCGCCGGCAGAGGCCGCCACCACAGGCTTTTCCATGCAGCAAGGCTCCGACACATCAGGGTTAGAGGAGGAGAAGGCTGGCATTTCCGGGACCGGTACAGATAGCAGTGGTGGAGAGGGACAACCGCCTGCAGGAGCAACAGCAGAGGCGGTGAAGCCTCCGCTAGGAGCGGAGGTCGGAAAACTAGAGCAGCAGCAACAGCTGACCCCCCTAGGTGTCGGGGGCTTGGGGGTGCGGCAGGCGCTACGAATGGTGCACTGTCAGCCAGCTCGTGAGGCACGAGGACACACGGGCTACCTGACCTTCGCACGGAAATTTGTCTGCGGGTAGCTTGAAACGGGTTGTGGCAAGCACGCGGCAAGCACTGATGGGCTGTTAGGTAGGAGATATCGGATTGGTTTCTTTTTCCGCCGAGGGTTCAGGACCGCGCGTGTGGGCGAGTGCTCCTGAGGCTCTATAGGTGTTCTAGCAGCTGTGGTGAACTTCGCCTGTTTTGGGGTGCCGGGAACTTGCGGCAATCTGCAGGACGGTTGGGTTGCGACTGGTGCCAGTGTGCAGGTTGGGGCACATTGCCTCAGTATTCACTGTTTTCATGGTGATCCCGAATTATAGAACCATGCGAATTGTGTGCAAGCGGAGAGAGGGACTGAGGCAGCAGCAGGAGCAGGATTATTTCTCTTCTCCTTGGCAAGGGCTTCTGTTGCGCGCAAAAAGGAAGGTGCGCGGGAGCCGCATCGGGGGCGGGATATGATAAGGAACTCTTTATCCATCTAGCTCACTTGAGGCTGTCAATCACTTTTTACTCTGGAACACCTGTTCATGGACCTCTCCTCCAACTTTGACTGACACGAGCGATACCTTTAGAAGATTATGCAAAGTTACGAATGAGGAGGATATGAATCAACCAAGTCCCTGACCCTCCCGTCACCATGGCCCTTGCCACCATACATCACGCACCAACATAACCACATGACATGTACCGCACCACCTGCCCAAGAACTGCACACCCGCGCTTGTCGTACCCTACGAGCCAAACACGGGGCGTCCCTCGGGCAGCATAGAAGAGCAGGGCTCCGCCAGGGTTAGTGGGCCCGCTGGTGAGCAATGCCACCCGGTAACGCTTACATGATTTGTCCCCTGCCCTTCGCCACCTGCAATCCTGTGCCGCTTTGTCGTTCCATTGCAAGCTCCTCTACCGAGTGATCTACACTCCCTAGACAAGCGCTTGGCTTAACATGCACATGCACGTGTTTTGCTGCACTGGATCGTCAGCCTGTCGACTGTCCACTCCCATTCATGCATCAAGTGATCCGGTCTATGCGTCTCACTGACACTGCAGCTCCCGCACAGCAGCCTGTCCATCAAGAACCCCCGTGTGAACCACAGAGCCGTTGTCAGCGACTCCGCATCTGGTGCGGACTTATCTACGTGTTCGCGTTCCTTAGCCCATATGGCTCCGCCGCCTCACAACTTGAAACCCGAATGAATGGCCACCACTCCAGCCGTCAGGGTCTCGTACGTAACCGCTCGGAAGCCGGCCTCCTCCACCAAACGGGCAAATGTCTCCTGAGCGCCCCATGGGCCAATGGACCAGAGGGGGACGGCAGACACCACCAAGTAGTTTAGGGGTTGCAGCTTCTTTAAAGGGATGCAGTTACTACAGACAAGGCGTGCTGGATCTTGGAGGGCCCTTGGAGGAAGCAGTTGCGAGACAGAAAGTTGGCCTCATCAACAACGAAGATGGATTTTCCCTGATCATTGGTGACCCCATGGGGCTATCGTAAGTGGCTGTGTACCGCACCTGATCTGGGAACTTGCGAATGCTCTCCACCAGGTATTGATAGCTGGCAGAGTCGTTGGCCACGAGTCCGCCTATGCGGGGGATGACCGTGAAGGAGTACATGTCGTACAGCTCCCGCAGGCCGGGCTGGGTCACTTGGGAGAACTCCAAACACATAAACCTAGGGGGCCACAGGAGGGAGGTAAGGGATGCGAGGTTCAAGAGGAGGACGAAGAAGGAACGGAGAGGAGAGGATCAGGGATACCAATCGGACGAATGGTTCGTACTACGAAGGGGTTTAGCAAAGACTTCGTGAGAGAATCCGTGGGACGGGGTAACATTGGGCGCAAGAACTGAAACAGATGCGTACGAAAACCTTTAACCCTGAACCCTAACCCTCCATAAACACCGATCAATCACCGACACTGGTTGTCCAGTGGCGGCCACGACCTTTTCAACAGACGCCTCTAACCTCCCTCAGGCCCCTCGCACCTCCACCCCTCAAAGACACCTCCGCCAAACACCTCTTGACACCAGGAATATCTAGACCGGTTGTACCAATAGCAGACAATGCAAATATTCGACAGGTTATTGCTCTTCCGGCATTTCACAAATTTTGAAGATTTTGCCTCAGGTTGCCCTCGAAGTGGCCAGTCTTATGACACTAACGCAAGTACGCTTCAGTTGCTACGCGCCCACGTCCGGCCCTCGAAACCCTCACCTGCCCCCGGGTTTGAGCACCCGCAGCGCCTCCCGCAGTGCAGCACGCCGATCCGTCACGTTGCGGATCCCGAAGGCAATGGTGTAGCTATCAAAGCTCTCATCCGGAAAGGGCAGCACCTCCGCGTTGCCCTCTACAAAGGACAAACCGGAGTCGCCTGATGGCCGGGAGTGACAAGGCGCGAGCGGGACAGGCATGCAGGTGAGCGGATGGGCAGTACTGTAGTGACGGCCGTGTTGAGACGGAATTAGGGTGATAGATATGTGAAGATATACAGAGATATATTCATGTATGTGTAGAGAGAGATAGGTAGGGAATGGTAACGAATAAGGCTCGTAAATAGCTGCCCGCGCACGTGCCTGCAGACGGTGCAGGTGGGGTAATGTCAAGGCCAAACGACCGCTATTTCGAGTTGAAGTGTGACGCTGATTGAAAGCGATGTTGGGTAGCGCTTCTTCGTGCCGCCGGTGCTGTTGGCTGTGGCGGTGCCAAGACCGGTGCCAATGATTTTGCCTCTGATTGCGCCGGTTGCACGCCCACCACATTCTCTTCTGCCTAACTCTCTTGCTCGCCCTCGACATCTGTGAGGGCGGGTGGTAACTCGTATCATCAAAACCCAATACGACACCGCCACTTTCTACACGCCCATACATCTGTACTTGCCATCACGACATCACGTCGCCACACTTGAGGAATACGACACAATACCGCCTGACTCGCCATATTCTTGTCATAGGACTTGAGTACTCGTTGACGGCACAGAAACAACCAGGCTTTCAAAATGACCTTTTCGACATCTTCATCTCTCTCCATGCTCGCCTTACCCGCTAGATCGGACAAAGCCGCCGCCTTTTGCTGTCCCACCCTGAGCATTTCAGGGTTGATGTCGCATACCACCACGCGCCCGGGAACCGGCGGCGGGGGTGCAGTGCTCCGACCCGCCGCCATTCTCCCTCCATTACTGCTGCTGGTGGTGGTCCTGCCGCTATTGCTGCTCGTGCTTGCAGCATTCGCGTCAGTTGTATTATTGCCAGGAGCGGTCGATGGAGATGACGGCGATGGCGGCCTTTGCCCCCCGCTACTGGTCCTACCGCTTGCCGCTGCTGTAATGCGCTCCTCGATTTCTGCTGCCCGGATCGCCCTCAGCACCCGAAAGGCCACATCGCCGGTGCCTCCTGCCACGTCAAGGTGCTCCTGACCGGGAAATGGCCGAAGTGATTCCACGAGCCTTATGGACAGAAAGCCAGGGAGGGAGTGGGGTTTAAGTGGCCCGGAAGAAGGGGCCGAATATGCTGGGGATCCGATGGAACAAATAACGAAACCCAGAAAACACTGGAATGGCGAGAACCTGGGAAGAGAGTGGCGGAGAACGAAGGTTTCCTAGCCCGTGGAAGTAGCCATTCATCAACTATGGAGTATGAGCAGTTTTGAAGGTGGGATGGGGAAGAGAACGATGGAGGTTTCATGACTTGAAATGGCCGTGATGTTAAGTTGCTGTTTACCCGCGGCTAGGCATTTTAAGCATGCACGTGGACTACTTCGAAGTCCCGATACGGAATGCTGCCTGTTTTTGTCCTCGCACCTGTCCTTCCATAAACGGTGCAACCCGCCGCTCATCAGGTCGTTCATAATGTCGTACGAAGACGCCACGCTGCTGAAAACCTGGCCCACCATACTGGCCTTTGCATCACGCGGGACCTGGCGGAAACCTGCGGTGAAGCATATCATAATAGGAAACCCTTGCTTGCGCTTTGAAGAAGGTGCGATAGGACATAACGAGGAAAACGCTATTGCTACGCTTCAAGAGTAGTTATGTCGCTCTTTCTTGTATGCAATAAAGCCAAGAGATCGTTAAAATAACGGGACGCACCAAAATCGACGTTGGCGCCATCATCAGGGTTAGTTGAGAACAGCCGCTTCAACCAAAAGCATTCTGGGCCTCTAATTTGATGTCCTATATTCTGTCTTCTAGATTGTTCTATAAAAATATTGCAAAGTCCTTTGAAGATGCGGACGTCAACCGTTCGACGAGACATTTTTATATGATTGGCGCTAAAGTCAGCGTGAAATCCGCCTTGTAATGACCTGCACAATTTGAAGATGGTTACCAGTCAGGGTTCCTAACTGAAAACGCCTGTACGACATCCTCTTGGTGATGCTGCTGACCTTTTCGTAACCACCATCCCATGATGGCGCAGGCGTTGGCGTCCATATGAAGCAATCCAATTGTGGGTTTGTTTACCTTGCGAAGCTGTAGTTTTTATTGCATTAGGGCTCGTCATAATGACCGCTGGTCATAATAGAATACGCCAGCAAGGGAAGAAAGGGTGTGTTGCCGTGGCCTTCTCGTGTCCATACAGCTGCCACCCTCTGGCGCAAAGACGGCCCTGGCACCCTTGCTCACTCAGTTGATTCATGACAATTGCAAGCCTGCATAGAGACCTCGTTGAGCCCCAGCTTGATTGATCGGTTGATTACTGTACCGTACTGTACTGTACTTGATTGACACCTCAGAGCTCCCTGAGCCCTCTCGGGCATCTCTTGGCGCTTTAATCTGATGGTGGAATTGTTTCTGTGGTACAATGCCGGCTAGTACTAAACGTCAACGCTCACACAAGAAGGCGTCCATAACCTGCGCATAATGCAACATGTCAATCTACCAGCAACGGACTCCGCCATAGCGAGACCTAAGCGGAAATATCCCTCTAGTGGATCCTCGCAATCACGCGGGACATGCCCACTGTGCGATGCTTGCGGTCCGTGCCTTTAGAACGGCATGCTGGTTGTACGGCATGTCACACTTGCGGGAACCACAATAAAAACTTGTATTCATTCGAACCATTATATTTGCATTGGCCGTTCAATTTTTAGCGGAAGCTTTGACGCAAGCCAGAGCGAGTTAAGGGCGTCCGAGACGACTGGAAACGCGTAATACTTATGCGCGTTACCACCCATAAATATTGAGTTAAACGATGGAGACAAGGAAACGATGTACGCAGCTAGTATTGCGCTGTTTAAGCAACCCGGAGCGGTGTCACGGAGTTCCCCATGGAGTAAATGCCGACAACAATCAATCGTACACAGCAACAAATTCCGCACATTACCAGGATCCACAATATTCAGTCGAAGCACAGCCGCGGATCAGCAATTCATCGCCTTTTCGTTCCCCTTGGGGGTTGGGCGTCCTCGCGAAACCCGTTGGATGCGGTGGTTCCCATTTTGTCGGACGCTCCCAAACATGGAGCGCCTCGCGAGTCCAGCATATGTCCTGGAGGAGATACCTTCCGTCTATGAACGACTTAAGCAATGCAGCGGGTTCACCCGACCGCCAAGTCACGAATCTCCTGTTGGCCATCAACTGCGCCACGTACATCCTCACCCACTTTGACCACAGCGTCGCGGCAAATATGGCCCTGATCCCCTACCAAGTCACTCGGGGGGAGTGGTACCGACTTTTTACCTGCGGCTTTCTCCACCTAGATTTCCTCCACCTCCTGGTGCGGCGGCCTGTTTCTCAGTCATCGTAGACACGGGCAATGTGCAGGCCAGGGAGGCGCAGGGACGGGCTAGCAGATGACACTGCCAAAAGGAAGGGGGCCAGGGAAAGAGGCGGCTTCCCAGCTCTGCATTCGACTGCTGCGATACACCGGTCCCCTTCCCACCTCACCAGCTTGCACGTGAAGTCGGGAAATAACGAGAACTTGCATTCTTAGAACTGGAACGAATGGATCAGCGGTGCCGTACAGCACTGCGCAGAGCGCAAGTCCTACGAAAGACGGTTAAGTCTTCTCGCCACTTATGGTTATCAGGAAACTGATTGCTTCACATTTTCACGATTTACTGAGGTGCTGGATATTTGACTTTATGCCCGTATTTATTATTAAGTATTTCTATTTTTCCTCTTTAACCCCTTTCCGTCGCCATCATTTACCTCGTCCGCCCCTCAGGCCAACATGCTGTCGCTCCACTGGTTGGGTCCAGGCGTGGAGTCGGCTGCTGGTCGGGGCCGGTTCACGGCAATCTACGTGACCTCCGTGATGGGGGGAGGTTTGGCGCAGTATCATTTTGGCAGCTTCGCTACCGCGTCGTTTGGTGCATCTGGTGGGTACCTCTGCATTGAGACTAAGCAACAGACCCTAGGGGACCTCGAAGGGCCCTCACGAACGCGAGAGCTGCAGACGAAGTTACAGCTGTAATGGAAAAGAGCTTGCCGAATGTAGCTGGTTGAATTACACGGGTCAGCGCGGCCGGCCCATCAATTGACGTACCCAATGGCCTTGCACCATGCCATGCGGGACGCTGTTGCCATGCAGGTGGCGTATTTGGTCTCTTTGCAGCCTACCTGATGTACCGCCTGCGGAACCGACACTTCATCGAATGGGACCGCGGCGACACGTCATGGCTCATGCAGGTAATTGAGAAACGCAGGTTCTCTTTTGCCTGCGCAAAGGGATTAAGAATTAGAAACCTCAGAGACCAGGTTTGATGTTGAGTAGAGGGGTGTACGGGATGAGGTTGGGTTCTGGGCATTGCGACGAAGGGAATGCAGAGGGATTGCGTATGGTTGGGTCAGAACTTCCTGGTGCCTGGGGGGCAAGGATGGGAAATCCTAGGGGATCTGGGATGGGCTGAAACCCGGTAGTGAACACCCGGTAGTAAACCGAAATAGGAATCAAGGTATCTGTTGGGGTGCTTGGACTGGTGGTGTGGGAAGATATACAGTTGGGATATGATTACCGAGATACACAGGCACCTGATCGCAACATCAGGTACTGCTTTCTTATTCTTTTATTATCTTATGCGCACAGAGTAAGCGATATACATGTTCAGCACATCAGCTCTATGGTACGTATGAAGCCTTGCAGACCTTATGAATGTTCCTGTTGCTGTTGCTTTGCTCTAAAGAGCCTGAGGTGAGGTGCTCCAGCCTTCACCTACAGCTCCAGGGCAGTTCCTGGGAAGCTGCCCGTTCTGCTGCTCCCATTGCTGTTACTGCCCGCTATTGTATAAATGCAGGTTGTGGCAATCAACATGGTCCTGGGGTTCATGGCAGGTGGCTACATCTCCCAAATGTGGGTTGCGTGGGCTTTACTGAGCTTTGCGTTTGGATGTGATTGGATGTGTGCCTTTGGGTGACTTACAAGACATAAGGATAGTCGAACGGTTGAAGCTACAAGGCTCAGGGACAAGGGGGCCTTTCTTTTAGATGGGGGAAATGCAAATTATTTACACGTATTCGGACATAACGGGCAACGGCAAACCTGTTGATGAGGATTGGAAGGTCGGGGCCGGGTAACTTAGCCGGCAGAATTTATGATGCAAATCTGATTTTGTTGACAATCTGGTTTTGACTGTACTGCGCCATCGCCACTCATTTTCATGAGCCATGTTGTCTGATTTTGTATCTGCCTTTGATAATGGATGTCGTACACAGGGCCCACTTGGGCGGTGCTGTGGCGGGCGCGGCTAGCTGTTGGCTCATAGGGCCTCGGTACCGCTGGGAGTACGGACGCGTGGTCGACAAGCCGCTCCTCCCGATGTTCAGGACACGCGACTAAGAACCTGCTATCCAAGTTTCCCAGTTGCACTTGCAATTAATGGAAGCTGGAGCCGAAGGAATTAGACAGAGCTTGAGCCGTATATAGAGAGAGATTTAATTGGAGCGGCACTAACGCAAGAGACGATGCGAGTTGGCTTGGTATGGGATACGGGGCCAGGCATACATGCTGTACGCACAGTCAGTTGGAGCTCCTCGAGAAACGTACGTTTCGGCGTTACAGGGTGGTGTGTATGATCGCAAGTACGACGTATGACCATCGCAAAAAGGACAATCGCAAGTGCCTTTCCCAAATGTGGCCTTTCCAGGCTTTGAGCGTTTAGGTCTGGTTAGACGCGCGCGAATGTATCTGCAACTACTTCTCGGCAGCCAGTTTGATTAGGGCGGATGGATGGGTGCGCTTCAGAGTTGAGGTGCGCTCATAGCCAGCGAGTGGTGTATTTATGCAAGATACATTATCACAGCCACGAAAACAATAACTGCAGGATTAGAGCATGCATACAAACACCATTCGGCAGCTTTCCGTAGATAGAAAGTGTTGCAATGGGGACCGCATCTTCTCCAGGAAAGGTGTGCGTATTTGTTCAACTCAGCTACAGCACCGCCGTACATGTATCAATGCAGATCGGGCGTACGTGAGTGCAGGGTCATCTAGCGGAACATCGGTGACATGCCAACAGGATTTATGCTATCCGTACATGCCAGCACCACCAACGTAACCTGTTTCTTACCAGAAGAAGCGAAGCCCTGGCGCCATGCAAGACGACATGACTTCGGTAGCTTATCCAATCGACGTATCGGGTACGTTGTCCAGCAGTGTATGAAGTCCGAGGATAGCAGTCGAGTTATTTAATATCACTGCTCACAAAAGTAAAAGATCGAGGAGGTAGGATGAGCCACAAGAACTTGCGGATGTACAAATCACCTGCGTACCAGAGACGGAATACTTAAGTATAGCACAGCACAGCACACCAGAGAACAAATTCCCGTTGAAGAGTCGAGGTCCAAATGATGGCTTCGTATGGCGCCGGCATGCCCCCATCTGTCCAATGTCGCTTGCCGGGCTCTACTTGCACGGCAACCGTGCATGCAGGACTCTTGAGTTCCCGCCTTCCCCCTTCCCGCATAATATTCGCGGGAAACGTTGCACGGCATAATCCGCAGCCATCATGCAACAGCGCAGTCACGAGAATATGCGACACGCCGCACAGCTAACTTCTTGTCATGATGTAACTCCTCCTTTTCTCGAGTTCGAATACCTGCCTGCCAAAAAGACCCAAACCCCCCACCCAGGCTAGAACCCGGACATAATCGCAAAGCACGGAGGATGCGGACCGCGTCAACTGTTTCCCGCTTTGGTTCCTTTAGGCCTCACAATCCAGCCGCCAAGTAGCTCAGGTTGCGGCCTCGCTCATCATCTCTCCGTATTCCCGGATATGTCGGGATTTTCAGCGATATTGAGGAATGTGCCTTTATGGACGCGCTCCTCTGCTGAAAACCCCGTGTGCCTTCCTCTGCAGCAGCGCGCCTGACCACGCTGATCACCTTCACCTCAGCAAGCCAATCCAAGATCCAACCTGTCAGAATGTACCTGGTGATACATAGCACCTGTGACAGGAGATAAGCATTATCGAATTCAGTAAGGAGACGAAGCCCGAGATCTGGTCGGTCCACCTTCGTCTCCGTTTATGCGGCAGAGTGACAACAGAGGGGCACCATCGCCGCTTATTGTCTCAATTCCCTGTGCTGCTGTCCACGCATTCACCAGGACTCCATGGTACAAGGACACCATCGCCGCAAATAGAACCGAGTTAGATAAAGTACGGAAACAGAGAAAACATGCTAAAGAGGCAGCGCGCGTTCAGCACTACGTTCATCTTCCAAACTTCGTCCGTCCTGCAGCCAGGACTCAGGTCATCTAACAGGGCAGCTCATCAGAACTGAGCCCAGTTGGGCCGGTACACCACAAACTGGCTCAATGGAACCGATTTCGTATTTCAGGGAATATTCGCCACTGCATGGCATGTGCCCCAGGTTTACTCTCCTGCCTGGTCTCAGAGGCTAGCGGCCGCCAGCCTACCAAGCCTGAGCCAACTAGACGGCCGCTGTCCCTGGCTCAGTAAGGAATCCGGTTTTGCATGTTCTGAATAAAGTCATAGAAACCAGTGGTCCACTTGTCATAGGAGTCGCTTATGAGCATGCGCATGTAGGCAGACGCCTGCGCGTCAGTCATCTCCAGGTGAAAGCGCTTGCGCAGGTTGACCAGCGGCTTGCCGTAGCCGAAGCAGGGCAAGCCACTCTCTGCCATCAGCGCTACTGAGGCAATAATTGGTTCGGCCACGGTCCGCGCCTGGGATCAAGGAGCAGAAAGGGGGTAAGGAAGACAGCCGTAAGGGGTGCATAACCGTGGTAGGGAAAGAGTCTGTGTGACTACTAGCGCGATGGTTAACTGTCTGATGTGTATGTGTATGTGTGTGTGTATGCGTATGTGGGTGGGTGAGTGAGTGAGAGAAGAGAGGGAGAGGGAGAGAGAGAGAGAGAGAGAGAAGAAAGAAAGAGGGAGAAAGAGCGACAACGCCTCGACAGGATATGAAGTAGATGAGCAACAGGACATATGAATTCGAAAGAGCGAAGGCAGGGTGAGAGAATAGCTCAACCCCCGACTATATAAGGAACAGATCCGCTCTGAGGAGTGGACCCTGTCGGATTTACCCTGGCTGGTGCTGGGTGAGTGCCTCGGGGGCCCCAGCTAGTCGCGCTCCACTCCGCAACTGATAGAATACAGCTCTCTGAAGGGATTCATTCCCTTTCGATCACAGTTCCGTCTGTCCCCGTACGAATGGGCTCACATATACCATAAAGTATAACTTTTTATGTAATGACGCAATCTTGGTTCACGGATTTCATATAGCTTGGAAGGCTGTCAGGTGGGGATACACCCTCAGGCACCTACCACCAAGTAGCCCCGCACAACGGCCTCTTGGAAGCGCATATAGGACTCGCTGTTGCGCTTGCCGCCAGGGTCCAACAGCTGCGTCATCTCGTGGCTCATCTTGAAGGCAGCCGACTCGAAGCCCATATTGTGGCCGGGGCTGATGTCCATGATGAACCCGAAGTCGATGTGCACCAGGTGGCCCTCACTGTCAATCAGAAGGTTGCCGTTATGCCGGTCTTTGGCCTACGGGGGTGAGGGGTGAGGGGTGAGGGGGAGACAGGAAGGGAGGGCGCAAGTGGATCACCGGTTCACCGGGTGGGCAAGTCGCTGCATTGCTGCGCAGAATAGCAGATGAGATGAAAGTCAGTCGGTGGTAGACGGTAAAATGGGAAGGTGAAGGGAAGCAGGCGGGAATTCGGAGTCAGGAATACGTACAGACCGTGGATAGCGACTGCAGGACACGGCGTGAATGTGTCTAACGTATGTTCCGATCTGATGAGGTGCACACAACAACAACATCGTCCGCCAAAAGCATGGCACGAAAACAGAAGCATTCCTCCTCCTCCTCCGAAACCAACACACGTATACATAGGGATGCACTCCGGTTGTCTCTTCAGCACCCGATAATGTCACCACCACTACATGCCGGCTTACAAATCAGCGCGGCTCAGTTGTTAGCCGGCATTTCATGCCAGGGTTATTTGACATACCGTGCTAAATGAATCTGCACAACACTGTACAAACAAAGCACAGCCCTGCACAGCATTTCACAGCACAACACTGTGATGTAGCACTCTGCATACGGCGTCTACCTGCAGTAGATAGGAGGCCACAGCGTAGCCGGCCTCGCTTGTGATAAAGTTGCGCTGCGCCGCCTTGAAACGGTCGCCATTGGGCGGCCCGAACTGAGATACAAAGATCTCGTACAGACCGCGCTCCGCCAACTCCCCCATCGCGGCACTGCATTGGTGAGGTCATGCACAATGGCACAGCGACACGGGGGAGGGGGTGATACAGGTGATATAGAGGCACATCGACATGGGGCGTTGTTCAGCGACACAGCGGTCGTGGCGGCCGTGATGCATCCATCACTCATCCTTGATGGAGAGCATGGAAAAGGGTTGCAGAGCCGGCGGCAACACCTCTAATAACCATGCACCTGTTACCACGTGCCAGCAGCGATAGCGGTGACAGAAGTGCGCTCTAGTAGTAACTGAGGCCACGACGTGGCATCTTGGTGCGATCGGAAGGAACCTCTCGCGAACCTTGGGTTAGCCATGAGCGGGTTTTGTGAGCATTTGACGCAGCAAACAGGGCATCATGTCACATAGACGGTAACACGTGTTGTGCCTTCTTCCGGCGCTCGGAACCTCATGAGGCAACGCCACAGGTGGCCGGAACACAAGCTACCGCCCTTCTGGGCCCCGGGGCCTGGCGAGCTGACTGTCGGTCTGGTCCTCCTCCGCGGCCAGACCAAGCCCAAGATGAAGTGACTCACCGGGATTGGGTCTTGGGTACCACCTCAATAATGCCCCTGCCGTACCCCGTAGGGATGCAGCCATACGGTCGCAAGTACAATTCCAGGCCGGCTTTCTGGAAGGCGTCTCGCAGGATGGTGATGGCCTGAGAGCGGCGGCAACGGAAGCCATGATAGAGGCAGCGGCGATAGAGACAGCGGTCGTAGCAAAGGGTAAGGGGAATTATACAGCGACAGGTAAATAGAATTATAGCCGTATTACCGACGTGTGCCGTAAAGACCACATATAAACTACTTGTTGCCGCAAAGGCCCCAACAATAAGCTGCTATACAACTATGTAGAGTGTAGACACGTAGTAGTAGGTAGCCTCCGGTTCTCCAAGGTCCCCTCCTCTATTACCTCCCACCTCCCTCCCACCTCGCACCTGTAGCGCAAGCACGTCCTGCCGGCAGTCGTCACCGACTTTGAAGATGCACGCCACCTCCCGGTTCAGGGGCGGCAGCGGCGGCGGCTGATTATGAGCCACTTTGAACTTGACAAGGATGGGCACCTGAGGGTGGTGAAAGTAAAAGAGGGGGCAAAGACCGATTTGTTAAGACGGCGTGCACATTTGGCCCAGCCCTCGTATACCATAGCAACTAAATAGAATAAATAAAAGTACACGATGGGCCCCTTTCCAATTTCTTCACTCATTTAAACTTGTAAGGTGTTACATACACCTCCGAAACCGCAGCAGATATGCGTCGATTCAGACGCTCACGCAATAAGCCGCCCACCTTGGCTGCGCTCTGCATGGGCGCCCCGCTCTCCGGAATATGCCCAAGCACGTCGCAGTCTGGGTTTGTTGGCACGTACAGGTCAGCACGTGTTGGCCCAAACGCCTCCAGCTCGCGCTTGATCTTCGCACGCCGAGCGTCAGGCTCCAGCTTTTTCAAAATGCCTGCGATACCAGCAAGATGATCAGATGGATCCAGATGAATCCAACTTAAAAAAGCACGCGATTTTTGAACAGTTGACCAGTTTGATCTTGCCCACGAACAGGACAGGATAGTATTATATATAGGTTCCGCCGGACCCGGGCCCTACATCGGGTTAGGGTGTGAGACGTGCATGAGGTGCAAATCCGGTCGAACCTTGGGCCTGGGAGGGGTCTGGAAAAGAATATACCAAAAAGCAAAAAAGGAATTGGAGAACGAATATTCGTATTAGGCTAAATTAAACGGAGGCGAGGGGGCCGAAGCTGCTGTGCTGTACAGCGTGCTGGGAGAGCAGACGAGCCAGCCAGTAGATACCAGAAGAGGGGACCGAAGATTGCCGTTGCCGGTCCAACCAGCCGACAAGTTAAGTGCGACATCATTCACCTGTTAAATGAAGTATTTGTGAAGCAAAGAAATGAAAGCACACACGGGGCCAGAACTTGTTCGCGTTTCGCTGCTAGTGCTGCCCCTTGCTGCATTCCATTTTTTTTGTATCCGGAACGCCGCTCCGCTGGCTCGCACCGCTCCTCACCTGAAATGCTGGTAACCTTGTTAAAGTAGCCATCCTCCGCCTCCCAATATGCCCTTTGCTCCGGCGTCATCTGGGCTAGGACCTTCCTTTTCAGCTTCTCTGCGGGGTCCCAAAGGCCCGTGTCTTTTGGGGGCTCCCAGCCGGACCTGCGGCGCCAGGGAAGGGAGGAGTGCCAAAGTAGGAGTGGGGCGAATGAATCACTAACAGTAATAATGAAACACAAGTACGAATGGCAAGAATATATTAAAATATATTACTAAATATGAATTCGACCGTACATGGAGCGAAACTCAAAAGCAGTTTCCAGGAAAGGTGGGGACGGCAGAGAGGTCTGGAGGGATCTGTATGTACTACGCTTTCCATCACCGTGAGCAGGGGGAATCTCATTCATAATAAGTACTTCCCATCTCAGGACCTCGCAACTTACTGCTTGATAACCAGCGCCCATTCCGTTCCGTTCGGTTAATCCGTAAACCCACCGCTTAATCTCCGGGGTGAATTCTTCCGGCGGCGGCTTCTCCTCCGTGGCCAAAGCCCACATGAGCTGATGCGCGAACTTGTCATCCCGCGCGGCGGTGGCCAGCAGGTACTGCCCCGTGGCGCCGTCCTGAGTGTCCTCGTCAGCTCCTTTGCCCTTGTGCCCACCTCCGCCCCAGCTACGTGCATTATCAACGTCTCCGTCACTGCGCAGAGCCTGGAAGGCGGTGCCATAACCGTATCAGCTGAAAAGGGAACCGCGGCGGGGCGGTGTAAACGCCGAGGAACCCTCGCACTCCGTGATGGGAAGATCGGCTGCGGATACTTGCGGTTCATTGCATCACTAGCCATCATGGAAGGTAGGTATCACCCCCTCTATACACGCTATATACGTTACATACGCACCTACTACAGTTTGTAGTTCGTCCATGTCGTATATATCTCAATCCTGAGCCAACGCACCTGAACCAACTGAGGCAGGAAGAAAACAACCTTGGCGGGCGAAGCGGCGCGAAGACAACGCAATGCATAGGCCTTGATACCCTTATGGTGCTGCGCTGGACCGCACATGAGCTGCAGCCCCTGTACAGCACTGGCTGGTGCCCATGTAGCCAGCGCTGCCAGCTGCGGTTTGCGCGCCCGCGCGGCTTCATCGGTGGCAAGCACCATAGCCGCGTCCGGCAGCGCTTGGACCCGTGGGTCGGCGGCGGCGGCAAGCACCAGCTCGGTCAGCGCACGCTGTGCCTCACTGGCACCGCCATTAAGCGGGGTGGGGAAGCGCTGCAGGATGGCGACTGCCAGCTGTGGTGAGACCTGTGTACGGGACCCGCCCAACACGACAGGCAGGAGGTATGCCGTATGCCGTATGTGTATTCGTGTATAAGTGATGTATATAAATGGATACTCTTTCATTCCCGCACAATATTACGTGTCCTAAAACCCGAGGTCAATTCTCCGCACGCGTTTGAGGCCCACAGAGCTCCATTTAGGAGAAGCGGGTAATGGAGTCGGCCAGAGGGACTCGACCTTGCCTGGACAGGGCGCGCCGAAGGTTGACTTGTGAGCAACCCCTTTCCTGACTTGTAACTAGGAACATAAATAAACATCTCTACCGGTCTCTGTTTCCTACCGCACCTTCCACGCAGTCTGGACATGTGCCGCCGTAAGTGGCGGTGCTCCCGGTGCAACAGTGGGACCCATTCTGGGTCGCGACCACTCGCGAAGACGGGCAATCTCCGCACGACACAGCAGCAGCAGAAGCGCCGCGGCGTCACTCATGCGCAGTCCCTTGGCGGCCGGGCCCCATACTGCCTCGCTGACCGAGGGACGGGATGACCATGCAGCTGAGGGTAAGAGAGCGCCGGCGGAAAGTGGGAGGTAGGCGGGCCCAGGTCAGCCACGAAGTTGGTGGCTGCGGCGATGGCGGTGGTAGTGGTAGTGGTAGTGGTGCTGACAGTGCCCTATATATAGGTTTCACGCACTCATTACTTCATCGAGAAGCCGCTGTTCCCGCCTCCGCGGGAAGATGGCCAGCGAGTATACGGTTAACAAGCACGGATGGCACGGAGTGAACGTCGCGACACCAGCGGTGCACGCAAGTGGTAAGGTGAGGCGGGCTACGGGCTGATACTGATGCATGTACGCTCAGGATTCCAGGCAGCTATCATGAAGGACGGTATAAGGGTATGGAGGAGGACGAGGAAGGGGGAACGCGACGGTGGCACGGACGGCTTCATGCACTTGGGCCATAGCTCCGCGGATGCTCAATTCAAATGAGGCACAATCAAGCAGGAGACCAGGGGAACCAGGAAGAAGATTGCCAGCTCAGCAGGCTTGAAAACGCGCATTATTTCCCTAACACAACACTATGCTCAAACGACCCCACGCGCTCTCCACCCATCGACCGGACCGACACCACTCTTTAGAGCGTACTGACGCCCAGCCCAGCCCAGCCCAGCCCAGCCCAGCCCACCCCAGCCCACCCCAGCCCAGCCCAGCCCTTCATGATGACGCACCAGGGTCCATAGCACACCGGCCGTGTCTTTTAGCCGAGTACACTGGCCCTGCCACCGGCGCCGCAGGCGGCGGGTTCTTGAGCATGGGCTCCAATATCGTAACGAAATCCGCCACTGCTCTGTGTTGCTCCTCTGCCTCGCCTTGAGATATACGAGCCGTGAAGGCTACGGGGTGAGAGAACCAAATCAGGCCCGCGCGCAGGACCCGGTCAAACAGCAACGCCTGTGGCGGGCCCCAGGGCCGCGACCTGCTAGCGCGCTCAAGATACGACAGCGTCAGCTGTAGCAGCCGGAACAGCGGCGCCACGGCGGCAGGGTGACTGCACAGCCGCTCCTCCGGCGCCAGCAATGAGTGGTGCAGTAACCTGTCGTAAACAGACGTCAACGCGCGGCGCTCCGCGTCCGTCCGGTCACCTGCAGAAGCCCACATTTCATACAGGAATGCGATCCACTGGTGGTGGCAAGACAGCCCTTTCAGTAGCTCCCATTCAGCGGCGCCATCATCGTCAGCAATGTGGACGTCCTCCGCCGCTGCCACAGAGGAAGCGGCGTGGTTATGAGCGATGACCTTTTTGCCCCATGCACCATCGAACAGACCCATGCCGCGATCGACTGTGGCACTCCACGCGGCTGCGGCGCGACTGACCAGCGGCACAAGCCAGCTTGGCCCGGCCGTGCTGATCCAGGTCCAGGCAAAAGTTGCAAGATACATCATCTCAGGCCTGAACCTGTGCGAGGAAACGGACAGGGGCAGCAAAAACAAAGTTCATAGGCCATAATTTCATTTTCTCCTCAGGTAGGACAAGCTGGTAGGAAACCACTTAGGGTTGCCCTTACCGTCGAAGTGGCGCCATGCAGAGCTGCTGGAGTACCCGGTAGCACACCGAGTGGACCACACTGCCCGCCAAAGACTCCTCCTCCCCATCCTCCGCCGCCCGGCGTGCCAGGAAGGCCGCCGCGCCAAGGTAGCGCTGTCGCAGCAGCGGGAAATTGTGGCGTGCAGCCGCCAGGCCCTCCTCCAGGCCCGACAGTGTGAGCTCCGCCACGGCGCCGGGCCCTGCGGCGTGGCCACCGGTGATGTGCTGCACGCCCGCAATGACGCCTGCGGAGAAGGGGGCTCTCTAGCCGTCTCATCTGGGATCATAATCGACGCGTATCATCTTCTCGTATCACATCCACTGAATGAGGAAAAGGCACACCG
Organism: Volvox africanus; assembly: GCA_030268105.1. Taxonomy (NCBI): domain Eukaryota; kingdom Viridiplantae; phylum Chlorophyta; class Chlorophyceae; order Chlamydomonadales; family Volvocaceae; genus Volvox; species Volvox africanus. The sequence continues at coordinate 763,541 of BSDZ01000015.1, read as the reverse complement.
GGGGGTTTGTTACCAGTAACAAGAGCAGTGCCCGGCACAGTTGCGATATCGGCCTGTGTACGCACCAGAGAAGAAGAGCTTCTTGCGCAGGGCATCCGTGCCGCTGCCTGCCCCGCCGGCGCCGGCACCCACGGGAGCCTGGCGCCGCGCCTCTGCAGTGACCACCATCAGGTCGTTGTCGCGGCGCAGTGCGGCAGCCCGGGCGCGGCTATTGGCGGACGATGACAGCGACAGCGGCGGGGCAAGCCCGTCCAGTGCGCCCACGGCGCCCTCAGCGGCGTCGCCTTCCAACGCATGGCTGCTGATGCTCGTCTGTGCAGCAGGAAATTGCGCGACAGGAACACTAATACTAATACTAAATATAAATATAATAATAATAACAATAATAACAATCCCTTCCCAGTCCACGGGCTCCTCTCCGCAGCCCCCGTTCATGCGGCTCCTTCTATCAATTACTTCAAGATCACTCCAGATGGCCCGCCTAACCTTTATACCCACCCCCGGCCTTGATCTTCCTGATTCATAAAACCAAACCCCAAGGCTAAGCCACGTTCCGATCCAATACATCGTCATTATATGAATCTCCGAATGCTCCACGCAAAATGTAGCACCTCGTCCAGGAAGAGTCTTAGCAGCGCCTCCGTGCGCGCTGGTGCAATCCTCGCTGCCTCCAGCACCCAGGTATGTAGCCAACGCCACACAGTCCCCCCCATGCCCGGCGCCAACACCATGGAAGCTGTGCCTTGCGCCGCCTGTGCGCTCAGGTTGTTGGCGCCATGGACCTCGCTCAGCGGGTGGTCCAAACTCTCCTCCGAGTCCAACTCGCCTGAGGGGGAGGGTTAGTTAGATTGGTTTTGCCTGAGCAGAATATAAAGCGAAAAGATATCCCGGCAAACCCGAAAGTTACAGCAGTACTAAAGGCTGACGAATAATGGCTTAGCTCGTTACTTTACGACGTGCAGGAAAATCCAAACTCCAAACTCCTCGTCCCACCTCACCAAACCCCAACCCAGCGTGATTCCCCGCGACTCACGAGCCGTGTGGATGTTCCAACTTCGTAATCGCCCTTCCTATACCCTCCCTACGCCAAATCCCTTCTCTCCCGCTTGCCACCCCTCCCTGGTCGCCCTCATCCCTAAAACCGCGCTGGTCCCCCTCTCTCAACTAAGCAGCGCCTCCATGCATGCGTAGCTCCAGTACACTGGCTGATAGGTGTCCAACAGGTCTCGGAGCAGCAGCCCCGAAACCGTGGCCACCTGCGGCGCCACACCCTCCTCGTGACCACCCGCCGACCCCAGGTGCCTGATAAGCGATACCGCCAATATCTCCAGACACCGCTCCGAAACCCGCGCGAGGCCCGATGCGCGTTCACTGGCTGCGCGTCCATTGGCTGCATCATCACCGCCATCTATGTCACGGACGACGACCGGTGCTGCAGAGGCCGCGCCACCAGTGTTATTAGTAGCTTCTCCGGGCCACGCGAGGTCAGCCACAACAGAATTCGGTACGCCGTTGGCATCACGATTCCGTGCGATGAAGGAGAGGCCAGCATAGCTGGGGTTGCGGCCGCTGGGATAGCTAGATGCCCGACGGTGGTCCTCTTCGGCAGCAACACCGGCTGCAATACCGTCATCGGTGGGTGATGCGGTGGTAGCGGTGCTGGACGATGGTCGGGAGGTCTCTTCTCGTAGGCGTCCTAGGTATACTTCAAAGGCTTTCTTGGCGATTTTGGCATACCTGTGCAGTGCAGTCAGGAGTCAGCCCAGCAGCTTGCCAGAATAGAAAAGGAAAGATTCCATGACATAGGTTTTCACCGACTCCGGGAGTCTCGATTATGACTTGAACCGCGAAGAGTTAATGGAGCGTACACGGACGCGCGTACGACAGACTCGTCACAGAGGGTAAGGGAGATATGATATGTCCCAAGACACGCAATAGACCTGGATGTGTGTTGTTATCGGTGCTGCGGGATGGGCTGGTGCTAGGCTGATGGGTTAGGAAGACAACGGACCCGATATTGTGTGTCTGTGTATCTGTGTATCTGTGTGTGTGTGTGTATCTGTGTGTCTGTGTGTGTCTGTGTGTGTGTATCTGTGTGTCTGTGTATCTGTGTGTATCTGTGTGTGTCTGTGTATCTGTGTGTATCTGTGTATCTGTGTGTGTCTGTGTATATGTGTGTATCTGTGTGTATCTGTGTGTGTCTGTGTATCTGTGTGTATCTGTGTATCTGTGTGTGTCTGTGTATCTGTGTGTGTCTGTGTATCTGTGTGTATCTGTGTATCTGTGTGTGTCTGTGTATCTGTGTGTATCTGTGTGTGTCTGTGTATCTGTGTGTCTGTGTGTGTCTGTGTGTGTCTGTGTGTATCTGTGTGTGTCTGTGTATCTGTGTGTGTCTGTGTATCTGTGTCTGTGTATCTGTGTGTCTGTGTATCTGTGTGTGTCTGTGTATCTGTGTGTGTCTGTGTATCTGTGTGTCTGTGTGTGTCTGTGTGTCTGTGTACCTGTGTGTCTGTGTATATGCGTGTGTCTGTGTGTCTGTGTATCTGTGTATCTGTGTGTATCTGTGTGTGTCTGTGTATCTGTGTGTATCTGTGTATCTGTGTGTGTCTGTGTATCTGTGTGTATCTGTGTGTGTCTGTGTATCTGTGTGTATCTGTGTGTATCTGTGTGTGTCTGTGTATCTGTGTGTGTCTGTGTGTCTGTGTGTCTGTGTATATGCGTGTGTCTGTGTGTCTGTGTATCTGTGTGTGTCTGTGTATCTGTGTATCTGTGTGTGTCTGTGTATCTGTGTGTATCTGTGTATCTGTGTGTGTCTGTGTATATGTGTGTATCTGTGTGTATCTGTGTGTGTCTGTGTGTCTGTGTGTATCTGTGTGTATCTGTGTGTGTCTGTGTATCTGTGTATCTGTGTGTGTCTGTGTATCTGTGTGTATCTGTGTGTGTCTGTGTATCTGTGTGTCTGTGTGTGTCTGTGTGTATCTGTGTGTGTCTGTGTATCTGTGTGTGTCTGTGTATCTGTGTGTGTCTGTGTATCTGTGTGTCTGTGTATCTGTGTGTCTGTGTATCTGTGTGTCTGTGTATCTGTGTGTGTCTGTGTATCTGTGTGTGTCTGTGTATCTGTGTGTCTGTGTGTCTGTGTATATGCGTGTGTCTGTGTGTCTGTGTATCTGTGTGTGTCTGTGTATCTGTGTGTCTGTGTATCTGTGTGTATCTGTGTGTATCTGTGTGTGTCTGTGTATCTGTGTGTGTCTGTGTATATGTGTGTATATGTGTGTATCTGTGTGTCTGTGTGTCTGTGTGTGTCTGTGTATCTGTGTATCTGTGTATATGCGTGTGTCTGTGTGTGTCTGTGTATCTGTGTGTGTCTGTGTATCTGTGTGTATCTGTGTGTGTCTGTGTATCTGTGTGTATCTGTGTGTCTGTGTGTGTCTGTGTATCTGTGTATCTGTGTATCTGTGTGTCTGTGTATATGCGTGTGTCTGTGTGTGTCTGTGCATCTGTGTGTGTCTGTGTATCTGTGTGTATCTGTGTATCTGTGTATCTGTGTGTGTGTGAAAGGATGATTAAGTGTGTTTGGGTGGGTCCATCCATGTGTGGGGAAAGGCAGGCGGCTCACCAGGCGGCTTCAGAGGAGACAGGGTCCGCGGCTTGGAGGTAGGTTAGAGCCACGGAGATGGGGCTCGCCGTTGCTGTGAAAGAGAGGACGGGGCGGGGTGCGCAGCAAGGATATACGAGACCAGTTAAGGATGACGTTGGCTCTTTAATGAGGCCCCGATATTTAAAACATCAAACGTTTCCATATCTTGTATGTTGTATCCATACTTGCAAAGAGCCGCGTCCTTTCCTCCCTTCCTATAACCAAGGCTTCAGCAACCACCCCTCCCACCTCTCCCATCCTCTCCGCTCTCCTCCCCTCCCTTCCACATGTTTACGTTGATTCGAATACCTTCAGAACTAAACCCTGACAGATTCCGTCTGCTCCAACACAAAATGTTGAACCTCGTCCTCACCGTCTGCCTTGAGCGGTGCGTACTTTACACGGCAGACCTCCGCTGTGGCCACCGCCAGCAGATAGGCCTGCAGGTTGGCGTCGGGGGGCGGCTGCGGCGCGCCGCCTAATGGCACGTCCAGCAGTGATTGAAGCGACGATCGCAATCGTGCGGGTGATGCCAAGGCATCGCCTGCCAGACGCAACCTCTCACCCAGCTCTGCCTGCGACACGAACACGCCAAGTACGAATTGTCGGCCATCGGTGCATCCACATGAACGCAAACTTAAATCGCAATTGGCCGTGTAATTCAGCCAACCCAACCCGTATCATGTACCGTATGTATCGTATCTGTCATGTGTTTTTAGCACGCCCCACAACATCACGGCAATTAAAGCGAGAATAAAGCGCAAGATAGATCAACGGGTTTTTCGTATCCTCGGCTGCTCGATTGTGCAAGGAAAACACGTCTTGAGCCCACCTTGAGCTGCTCTGTCATGTCAGTCTCGCTGGCGCCCGCCTCCGCCAGCATCAGCACGGGGGTCCATGCGGCAATACGGCCCGCGGCGTCCAACTGTTCTGGTGAGGCGCCCTTGCTGCTGCTTAGACCGAACAGCGCCACGTACAGCCAAAGGTTACGCAGGAGCTACAGGGGCGAATCCAGTGGCGGCGGCTGGTTAGGCTCCCCATTGTATTGACCTAACCGACCCCTACTACGCCGATTTCTTAAATACCGAAATTCTTAATTAGCTCGTGGATGGGGCATAAGAAAAGGGATCGAGAACTGACGGAGAAATGAGGAATTATGAAAGGAGCGTTTTCGTCCAAGAGCTGCTGTGCTGCCGACAAAGACCCACGAGTCCTTTCGTAGCCCTAGATCCTCATACGATCTGTATCCATCGGACATCGCCAAGAAGTTCGCACCATTGCGAAAACCCAAGGACCTGGACCACGGACCTTGCATTTCGCCAGTGAAAATCCCATCCCAGGTTCCCCTACTCACCCTGATCATGTGCAGGTCGGCCTTAGCTGCGCTGCCGTTGTTGAGCTGCTGCTGGGCTGCCAGGCTGCCCATGCTGAAGCGACTGGCAGACAGGGCGGAGCTCTCCAGCCCCTCACATGCCTCCGCGATCGCTGGCAGCAACCGGCCCATCTCCGCGCGCACCGAATCGTGGTCGCGGTTAAAGCTGCCTGCGCGCAGCCCCAGCTCGCTGAACTGCACCAGCAGCCGGTTGCGCAGGTCACGACGAGCCACCGAGGGGGCGTGGCGTATACCTGATGGCGGGAACGGTGTCGTGGTTCTTGTAACCGAGATATTGACGACTCTTAGAATCGTTTTTTTATAATCTTTTCAATACAACATTTTCAATAACTCGTTTAGTAGCGGGTTACTGGAAACCCACATCACCAATCAACTCACGTGGCTGTGTGCGCGGCAGCGAGTGGGCTGCTAAACCATACGCAGCACGCAGCCATGGTAAGACAGGATTAGCTAGCATGCACGATTCTGGGCCAAGCTGTAAGCACCAAAGAAACACGCGTGTAAGGAGATGCACGTACCCTTGGCAAGCTTAAGCAGTCCGTTCGAGAGCGCCTCAGCGCCAGGGCCCTCCGCCGTAGCCGCCAGAGCCGCCGCCGCGGCTCCAGGGTGCCGAGCCTCCAGCAGCAGCCGTAGCAGCACGTCAGTGATTTGGTTGTACGCCCACGTAACGGCGCGCTCCGAGGTCACGCTATTGGCAGCAATCGCTGCAGTTCACCGGTACATCGGTAGTGCGGGTATTTGGGCAGTGTGTATGACTTCTCAGGTGACTGCATGGGAGCTTTGGCAGGGTACGCCCAAAATCCGCATGAGAGGGAAGACAGAGTTCAGGCGCTCAGCCAACCGGTTTCAGAGCCGGAAACCTTAGCAGTGGCAGTCAACAGCCGAAAAGCAACCACAAGCGCTTCCGCATTCCGACTTCACGAAAGCCACAACCGACTGCAAGGCACTGACAGTAAGCACCTCTTATCCCTATCAGAGCCTCCCAGGACGTTCCTCAAAACTGTCCTCAGTCCACCCCAGTCCGGTCCATGAAGAACGCCATTTACTCTATTCCGGAGGACAGGGAGCGCTGCGTAAATGCAACACGTTGGGCTAGGACTGTTGGCAGTAATGATGGGGTATTGCAATCCCGGAAATCGCTTCCTCCCGTGGCCCCACCTGCCAGGGCCTGCACCACCGACGCCTGCAGGGACACCGCCGCCGGACTCGTCGCCGGTTGCGCCAGCACATCTGTCAGCAACGGCACCATGCTACACGCCAGCTCCTCATCGCCGCGCAGCAACACAAACAGACGGCCCATGGCAAGGCTCAGCACCAGTGCCTCATTCGCGTCACGTCCGCTGACACCAGCGCCAGCACCAGCGTCAGCATTGTTTCCGCCAACCGCTGTCAGCCCCGTATCCGGGAGGCTCAACGGTAGCAGCAGCAGAGCCCTAGCGTACGTTGGCATCCCAGCGTGATAGCTCGCTGCCAAGCCACACACGAGCGTCTCCGCGACGTTGCAGCACAGACGCTGTGCGCCCCAACCTGGCATGCGGCTGCCCCGTACATAGGAAGCTGTAAGGGGACGGGAAACGTCCCAGGACCAGTAGTTTCGCCAGTTGGCTTTGGCATCGGTGCCTGACTCGTAGTCCACAAGCGCCGCTGCTGCGAGCAATATGGCCTTGAGACGTGAGAAAATGGTGCCCACGTCAAGGGAAGTGACGGCAGCGGGCGTCGAGGGGTGCAATTTGGGCCCCGCGGTGCCGTTCGTGAGCGGCGCTGCACTGGCAGTGCTGAAGGTGGCTGCTTCCCGTGCCCCTGTGATGATGAGGGAGGAACAGTCTTCCAGGATGTAGGCCGCCATATCGAGTACCTGGGTCGGCGTGATAAGACAACGACGGGATTTCAGAAGTTGCTAAAAAATGTTGCAGGTTTGATAACAGAGTCACGATGGGCCAGGGGGTACAGACTGGAGCCGGTTGCCGAGGGAAAGCCCGTACACCTGGCCATCATCGCTACCCATAGAAGCGGTGCATTGAGCATCATGCTTGCCGTTTCGCACCTTCTCAATACGTGAATTCTAATCGCTCACCTTGTCCGCTCCCGCCATTTTGGACCCCACGACCATGGCCAACGACACGCACGATTCCGACATGTCCAGCAACATCGAAATCACGTCCATCAGCTGTGTCCGCGCCGCCGGCGTCAGGACCCCCGCAGGAGAGGGCCCACCCACGGCAGCCGTGCCAACGGACCTGAGCAGAAGCCCATGCATGGCCGTTGCCGCCAAGCGGGCAGCCGCCCGGATCGCTCCTGCTGTCTGCGGCTGGGCCGGGGCCGCCGGCAGCTGCTTGCCGGCCAGTAGCGTCGAGCTGAGCACCTCCAGACCTGTGACAGGCTGCAGCAGCTTCGTCATCACCCCACGAACAAGGCCCATGGACCAGGTCAGGACGGTCGTTAGCAGCTGCCGTTCATTCTCCTGCAGGTTCGCACTCCCAACGCCTCCCAGCGCTGTTGCACCATCGCCCGCAGTGCTGTCGCGCTGCCCCATCAGCATCGTTCGGACCAGCTGCGCCATCAGCAGCAGCAACTTCTCGTCCCCCCCAACTGCCGCCCCCACACCCGCCCGCGTCCCAGGCGCGGGGGCCATTGCAGAAGACGACGCCGGCTTTCCGCCTGCAGGCAGCACATTCTCCACCATCCACGACAGCAGCACCTTCGCTTCTGCCGGCAGCAGCGGCACCCCTGCACCCACGGCGAAAGCCTGGCTGCGTGTCAGGGCTCGCATGATAAGCTGAGCTGGCGATGTCCCTGGTAGGGGAGCGGGCTGCTGCTGCTGCTGCTGCGCCGGCGCCGTCGGCTGCACCAGCGCCCCACCACCGGCTGCTGCTGCTGCCGCTCCCGCCGGCACGTCCGTGGGCATGTGCAGTAGCGTCTTCACAAGCTGGGCCAAAAGGTCGCCCACAACGCCACTCAGAGCCTTACGCAATTTGACGGGGACATCTTTGTTGTATAGGACCCTGGAAAGAAAGAAACAAGATGGGAAAATCGCCATTAGAGGAATGGGGAGTCCATGAGGGTGTGGTCGGACATTGTAGCACACCAGCTGTGGGGCCAAGCCATGGATTGATTAAGATACGGATGCCAAATGGATCAGGAGGCTAGATGCCACCTATCTGGTTGAGGATCAAACGTGCCACTAAACAGAGGGGCGGAACGGGCCTGAGGCGGGCGATCCGTGCTTGCCTGTGCAGGATTGTGAACATCTCCTCAAAAAGATGCGCCAGTGCACTGGAATCCGCGCAGGGCTCCGTCCAACGTGTCGCGAGCAGCGGCAGTTGCCGGATGACCTCTGGCATGATGGCATCTACCCGCTACGTGGGGACACCGGAAGGAGCAAAAGCAATACAGATAGCGGTAAGAGGAATCGTACAGTTATCGTACGGTCACTGTGTAAGCCCAGCTGCAAGCCTCTGGGTGTATATGCAGACCCACGTAGAATTGTGCAAGTACTGAATCCGGCCCATAAAGCACAGTCACTCCCGCAACGTTGCGGAAAAATGTCCGTATGCGAGGTCGGAACATCAAACAATCATGGGAGATATAATTCGTTAGATCAAAAAACTGAAAGTTGTAGCCCTATATGTTGGACGATTATCGCACCTTGCCACCCGACTTGTCGATGAAGCCGACGAGAGGTAAAATATTCGTTGCAACATTACCTGTTGCCAAGGATATTTTATTTCTTGCATGAGCATTACAATCGGAGTGTTCACGACCACCCCAATAACGACGAGCTTACAACCGTAAAACTACGCACTGCATCTACGGAAATAAACTTACGAGCTGAAGAAGAACCCAGAGAAACATTCTTTTCATCCGAGACAGGTTGCTGCGCACAGAGCCTCAGCAGAAGTGCAACTTTCTCCTCATCGACGGGGTTGATTGACGCCAGAGACTGGGCCCAGCTGGACCGCAACTCAAGCAACGAAATCATTGACATAATTTGTTCACACCTTGCGACTACGCCACTCGTGTCATTGAAAAACAAACACGAGTTACTGTCTGCGTGTCAACTAAAACTGCCCCGAATTTATGAAGGCATGGCACAAGTAACATTATCATATGGCAAGTTCAAACGAATTTCCCGGAGGGCGATGATGCAGAGTACGGTACATGACGACAGGTTTTGCCTTGTTTCGCAGTACATTGGCCGGTTAGTCCATGTGCAGGATGGACTAAACTTTACTGATATGGACTGCAATGAAAAGTTCATTATATGCGGCTTATAAGTCTCGTACCAGATCTTATCTCAATATCTAGCTGGAGCTTGGGCAACCTTCCAGTCGTTTGCCGCTTTTTGCTTCACTGGCTTCACACTTCAAATCCAACGTCCCTAACCCTTTTGGGCCTTGAGCACAAGGACGTAAACTTCCTTCGAGTTATCGTGCCTCGCCTTCCTCGTGCAAGCCACCGCCCTGGCCTCCCTGCCTGTCACGTCCTGTCACTGATTGCAGACGCGTGCTGACGGCCCACAGCTGGTTTGTTCCAGGCCGCATTAACAACTCGATCTCCCAAGGCCTTTCACGCACGACACAAAACGAAGCTCATATTTTAGCCCCAAAGATTTCAGTCTTTCGACGTCAAGACGGGAAAAAATGTACGACATTCTATTTCACGGATGCACACATACATCCATTGATTGCGCGAATACAGTGAAGAACGCTAGCAGCAGGCCATGAGGAATATGAGACCCCGCCATCAATCGGGTTTCCTCTCTTTCAGCCAGAGCATCCTCTGCCTTCTGCTTACTACCCCTGAGCACCTTAATCCGCGGTCGGTCTTCGTCGTAAAGTTGCCACTTGATAGGACTGGCTTCGTGTGTCAGCGGTTGAGTGCGCCATCTAAGACCTCACCCCATGGGAAAAGGAGCCCTGTGATATCATGTTGGGTCGTGAAGCTCAAACAGTCAAACTATAGACAATCAACTATATTGGCACGTTTTTATTTAATGTTTCCAAAAAGGTGCATTATTGCTTGACCAACTAGTCATCACTGCGGAATAGGATATCTTGGGCTGGCGATGGCACAAGCTTCAGTCCTCGGCGCACGCAACGCTGGGGTCGCCGCTGAAGCAGAAGACGAAGTGTTTGAAACTTTCAACGAAGATGGCACGCCCCTTGGGCGCGAGCTTCGTTCCGTCTGTCATGCACATGGCATCTGGCATCGTGCAGTTTATGCATATCTCTTCAACGCGCACGGACAGTTGTTGATCCAGCGGAGATCACTAAACAAGAAGGTTGCGCCTGGGCAATGGGATTTAAGCGTGGCTGAGCACCTGTCGCCCGGCGAATCTTTCCGCGAAGGAGTTGTCCGGGGCCTCTCAGAGGAGCTTGGGGTAGAACTTTCACCCCAGCAGCTGGTGTCGCTCCAAGGACCTATGACACCGATGCACCAGAGACGATTACTGATTCCCGAGAAGGGCATCAAGGTAGGCATCGAGGAAGCCCATACCTGCGCCCACAGACGACCCAGCCCGCTGCATTAGGGTTGCCAGCTTTGTGTCATTTAGGTGCCAGCATCGCGTCATTTCTAAATCATCTCTTGCGATCAACCCGCTGGCCGTGCGAGGACAACAGTGCTTTAGACCCAGGGCTGCGATGCGTCTGGGGTTTTCCTCTGCAGGGCTGTCCCGATCCACGCTACGCCTAGTTTAAGTAAATGTGATGAAGTACTTCCGAGGCCTCGAAGTCTCAATCCAATATTCCGGGCTCGGTGCGAACCCCGCTGGCTGCTGACCTGATGGAGAAAAGAACACCATGTGAAGAGAGAAAGGAACACTATCTGGACGGCCTGCTGGACGCTTGTTTCATTTTAACCCATCCCTGTGTGCTTCCTTGCTATGAACCCAGATCCACAGCTCCACACCTGACATTGGAATTATCCGATCAGTTTATGGATCCGTTTTGGAACCATCCACGCGTTCATTCAAACAGGACTTCGAGTTCATTGAGGCATACCGGCTGAACGGCTATGAGGGCCCTATATCCTTCAATGAGCAGGTCTATCTTCCGGGGTCTTCATATTCAATCTTCTTCTTCTGGGGTCGTGGTGTGGGTGTACAGTGTGCTGTGTGTATTCGTCGTATGTGTGCATGTATGTATGTGTATATGTATTCGCCGTGAGCTGAATCTTTTGCGGCATCGGATGAGGAACACAACAAACAAAAAACCCGGGCACAAATGCAACGCGCGTGTGGGTCTATGTGCCCGGGTGCTGCGTGTGCCGGGGCGGCAGGTTGTTAGTAGGTTGCCGTGCAGCTCAAAACACTCACAGCGTGCACACACACACGCACACAGGTGGATGGCCGGGGACGACTACCTCAAGCATGGCTTCACTAATGGCCGCCTGGTCTAGCAGAAGTTGTCAGTAGTACTGCTCCACCCGGACAACGTTAAAAACGCGGCATTTGTTTTATTTCTTGTCCGCACACCACGTCCAGATGCACACATCGTCTCTCATGTATAAGATCTGTTTGTTACTTAGCCCCTGCTGAATATTATGTATGGCGGCCCTCCCCTCCCGTCCTCTGCCGTCCCTTCTGACAAATGAAATGCTGCCGTTCCCTGCCCTCTTTCCTGGGCTGCTACTGTTGTGCACCTCAGGAAGTGAGTGAGTGCAAGTGGGTATCATTGGAGGAGCTTCAGCGGGAGATGTCAGACCGGCCGGACGAGTTCACCATTTGGTTTCGAGAAGAGATCCAATCTCTGGATTTCTTCATCAAGCGCACCTCCTGACCTGACAGGCGGACACGAGAGGAAGGCATTATAATTGATGCGTCTGGTGATGAAGTTATTGCAATCTTGTGGCCCATGTGCTCAGCTGGGAAGGGAGGGGGCAAAGGGGACCCCCAAGTCCAGGGGGGTGGGTTCTGGTGAACAGGTGGTACAGAATGCATGTTCGGAGGGAACGCGTGCGGTAATGTGATCATCCATCATTTCCCCTTGCTCTTCGTATTCCCCCATTTACCCCCATCACCATCACCACCACCATCACCACCACCATCACCATCACGTGGCTCCTGGGTATTCCGAGGTCTAGCGTGCTTCAGGTGAGGCCTGGTCTCTCCATCTTGACATGGAGGATGTATAGGTAGTTAGGTGGCTGGTTAAATAGCCAAGTAGTAGTTGGAGCTCAACCAACCCTGGCTATCAAGGTATGAGACTCGTCAACAACTGATCCATGGCGGGACGACTTATATCGCGTGCTGCTATTACAAGTTTTACTAATTTGGTCGTCCCGATTGATCTATTTATCAATGACTTGAGTCGTCTACGATGGGCTTGGAATGATGCATGGATGTCACGACCACCTACCATTTTGGGGGGAAGGTTGTTTTCCGAGCTGCCATCGATCTGCTGCCTAAGGAGGGATGTACAGAGTGGAGTCAGTATTGGTGGACCTACGAACCCATATGGCTGAGCCGGGATGACCGTCCTCACCTGCCTGCCGTGCATGGCAGCAACCGCATGTCTCAACACTTAAGGTCCGCTCCTGTGCACTGTACACAGCGTGTAAACACTTCATGCTCGGGCGAAGGCAAGCAGCACAAGCAGTTTGCAGCGGCACCGTGAGGTCTACTGATGCCGATGTGCTGATGCAGCCCAACTGTCCAAATGGGGACATTTAGACTTTGCCCATTACGCGAACTCAAAAGCTGCTTACCTGCTGACCTTGGATGAATACCCCTGCACGTCCAGGGCCATGGGCCATGCTAGGTAGCTCAAGCCATGCTGTGGCTACCAAGCAACAGACGGGCGAGCAAGGCCGACCCGTATGAGCACTGACCCTTACCCTCCTCGATAAGATGAAAAATGGACGCAACACACAGAATTCAAATTGCAAGTCTATCTCGTTGTGGCTGACCACCTTTCCGAGCATTAAAACCCCGTCTGTGGCTTTTCACGCAAGTGCTCTCCAAATAAGGGGCATGCAGGCTCTTACATGTTATGAATGATGCATCATACGTCTTAAAAAAGAATAGGGCCGCCTGCCAACGGTAAGACGATTTCATTTGTACGAGCCCATCACCAATTTGGAAAAGATGGCGCAGGTTGTGCCCTCTACCCACCTGCTCCTGATCACAAGCGTATCTGGACGTCGCTTTTGAATATCACAACTTACATAAATCCACACAATGTCATACTTATTACTAAATTAGCAACCATGAAAAGTACAGGCATGAGTTCAACCGCTTCAACGACTAACGTTTGACGGTATCCCATTGGAATATAACAGGGTCCCCTTTCAGGAACATCCCATATTGCAATGCCAGGTACGCCAGCAGGTACACAGCAGCCTGTCTTTCCGAGTGGGGCTGCAAAGCACCAACTGGTTTGGATACTGGAGAAGCATTACTGCTGCGCCATACAGGTCTGGAGCTCTGTGTCTCCCAAACCATGAAATCAGTATACGGCGTCCGGTGCTTTTCTTGGACATAGCATTTGGGGCCAGCGCCTCGCAGTGTGCACTCAGTCAGCGCGGAGGGCGACTACATGGACAGTGGTCGCCCCGAGAGTTCAGATACCAAAGGCCTCCGGGCCCTTTATAAAGCATCAGCTAAGTACGATATCTGAGCCTGACAACTTAGTCACATCGGTACATGAACTAATCCGCGGTTAATGTGCCTGAGTGATAGTTGGTACATAATAAATATATTCCGGCAGCTTTGGCAAGCCCAGGTACCACATGCCCATAAAGCAGTCATATGCGAGTAAGCCATATGCGTGCAAACTAACACCACAGCTAGGGAGGACCTCTGCAACAAGGCAACTGAAACCTTCCTGAGCGACGCCCCACACTTCACAATACGCATATGACGACAGAAGCATGCAAACAGGCCTCACGTCGGCGTCGTTCTTCGCCGGAGAATATTTTCGAGTCACGAGTCGAGTGCTACGAGACATGACCTGCACGGCAAATGATGGAAGCTCGTCACTCCGTAGTACTACGAGCTGCACAAAACGCAGTCAGTGAAGCGGCAAAGGACCGTGTCGGAGCGTGGACCGTACGTATAATTTTCACAATCCTGAAACCATCACGGTTATTTCCACGGAAAACATCCGTATCGGACCTTGCACCGTATTAACGTTCAACCACCAACTGTTACTGATGCTTCACGGGGTGGATCCAGCACGCAAACCCGCATGAAGCCACCCGCATGAATGTGTACGGTGGCTAAAGCTGCCATGTGACATCGCTACGGACAAAATTGACAAGCCTATGGTTGCTCATCACCTTGGTCCCGGTGCGGCACTCTGTGTGCGTTCTGCTCCGGAACCAAAGTGCAAATGAATCTCACAGATAGTCGGCACTACCTCGATGTGAACATCCTCATGCACGTATTATATATTTCCTGGAATATCCCGCAAACCCAGCAGGGTCTCAAAACGGGGATGTTTCGTATCTGCCGATATTCTTCGGCTACTTGACGAAAGGTACAATCGTATTTTGAATAATCCAGACGCAGCTCCCACATCCGGCCGAATTAATGGCACCGTATCACCACACAGAAGACAAGCTAGCGGTGAGAAACCCGCCAAAGGCTCCGTAACGGAAAGCCCCCTTCTCCCTGCTGTGTGTTCGGCTCATATCAGGATTGCAGTCCCCTGCCCATCCACCCGCACACCACCGCAGGAAACATCAATTAAGCATTCTGAAACGCACGAAGACGGCGCAAACACAGACGGCGTGTGGTGGACAGCGTCCCTGGAGCTGAGGGGGAGTTTCGTGGTGTTTGTTTTTGGTGTTGGGGCGGGTCAGGGTATTGCAGGGTAGGGAGGGCTGCCCCTGGGGAGGACTAAGCCGCACAGTTAGGGGTATTTATCACACGTATATGTTTGCACATATAACGCACCCCTACATATATAATAACCACGCCGCTCAAAGGACACAGCTTGCCACTGCCAAGTCTCACGAGGCATGACCGAAATTCTTTTCAGCGCATCTCCCATCAGGCGGATTCTTTCCATCCCCAGGACCCAAATAAATGCGTCTCTTGCAAACGGGCGGCGATCGAGAACACAACAAACGCATTCAGCGGCAGCAGTATCCCGACCTCAAGTCGCACCCACCGCAACTGCCACTACCAAAACCACCAGCTGCCGTTCCCATTATCAACATCCTTATATTTATCATGATCATCACCACCACTACCACCACCACAACCAATCACCTCACATCGTCATATACATCACCCCAGTCTCGCACTGAGTCCAAACTTCAATCTTCAACCAGCCGGCCGCAGCGACGCCAAATTCAACAGCTTAGCTCGCCGCCCCGAGGCCCCATCATTCGGGATTTCTTCATCGCTCCGAAGTTTGTTCGTTCGAAAGTTGGGGGGGGACCACATCTTTGGTTACGGCGCGCATGATGTCCCGAACAGACATCGTAAACACATGGCCTTCCGTCAATCAGCTCTCGCACGCTATGCCATGACTATGACGCATTTATCCATACACTCCAAGGAGCGAGTTGGAACAACACCGTTGGGTTACGAATACACATCCGCGTTTGTCGAAATCCGGCTGCTGGGGTCAGCAGCACTCGCAACTCCAGAACCGGAGCACTGCTCTTTCCGTGCGCGCCCGTGCGCATATTCGTCAACACGATTAAACATGTTACATCGAAGGAGTCCGCATAGCAGCAGCAACAAATATAAGTAGTGGTACGGATTGAAGTAGACTTAACACCATCATGGCCACGGACTAGACGATTATATATTTGGATATATAGAGAGAGATGTATATAAATATATATGAGTTATTTGAACTAACATGTGCCCCTCCATATCACTCCTCAGACCGACGCGGAGTCCCGACGGCGTGATGTAATGCCGTACCAACATTCACGCCGCCGCCGACCGCCGACGTTGTCCCGCATGGCCATTGGCACGAGCACCCTTGGTTGCGAGTCCTGATGCCGGTCGCGGCTGCGGTGCTGGAGGGGCAGCTTCCGATGCCAAGAGCAGCATTGTCGTTAAGCTCATGGTCAGGTATGTGACGTCGGTTGATGGTTGTAGAGATACGATGGAAAAGAATTGATGGCGACACTAGCCGCCTATCGTACGGCAAGTAAAGCCACAGTTGAAGTTTCACATTGTTCCCTCTTCGTCTCTCCCTCTCCAACAAACAACGAGAACCTCTCCGGAAAACATCCCGGCAGTTACCTTTCAAGCGACCCCGTCTATATCTTTACCCCAAAACTGCAGGGCGCCGAAACAGACCGCCGTCGCCTCCGCACAGTGCCGCGATCGGCATCCAGCGCCCAATCCGTTGCCAGATCCAGATCCAAATGCAGATGCAAATTCGTTCGCGTGGAGTCCGCCTGCCATCTTTTTTGCAGACCTCCTCTCAATCCTGCTCCGTCTTCTGCTGCAGCAAAGGGTGCTCCAGTCCACGGCGGCCCAGCTCCCCCCAAAGGTGGCGAAAGAGGGCCTTCGCACGTTTTGCATACTCCGGCTTCCGCAGAATATTCCATATCGGTGCTGTAGTGCCGTACCCCTCGCCACCAAAGCACCTCACGCCGACGTTGCTGCCGTCAACTGCGTCGACGTCACCGCCGCCGCCGCTGTCGCCACCACGACGGCCGTCACCACCGCTACTGTTCAGGTCCCGCCGCGAGGACGTACCGCCAGCAGGACTCAGACCCCCTGGAGTAGGGGAGCCAGGGTGACTGTCCTCCTCCTCCTGCTCAGACAATTCCTCGTCTTCCTCTCGCAGCGCCCGGCCCCGTAACGGATCCTCACGCGCAGCCTCCCCCGCCGCGATATGCTCCATCAGCCCACGCAAACCCCACATCTTGGGGTCATCCAGAAACTCCTCCGCATCGCATAGTTGGAACCCGCTGCCGTAATACAATGTCCTTTGGCCCTTGCCACCGGGGCCTTTGCTGCTGCGGCTGCCGGCAGGTCCTCCACCTGCCCGAGGCGCGCGACCAACCTGTGCTTCGCGCCGCACCTGCGGAGTGCCCGAGTCCGAGGCGGAAATGGTATCGTCCCGTGGGAGTTGAGAGGCGGCGGAGGAAGCGAGGGTTGGAATCAGGCCAACGTTGCCTGTCGCTGCAGCGGGTACATTGGCACCGCTGCCACCCGCACTACCGCTGCCATCATCACCAGCACTACTGCTGTCACCAGTACCAGCACCAGTACCAGCACCAGCATCAGCACGACAGCTATCGTCAGCAGAAGTAGAGGCACCGTTGCCGCCATTGCCTGCAGTCGTAACAGCGGTAGCAGGAGTCAAATCGGCGTGTAAACGGAGGTGGCGCTGCAGCCACAAGTTCCTCAATCAAGCAATTCAGCTGTTAATTCATTTTTGTGTACCGTTCCCAATCCCGACCCCGATCCCCGCACCTGGCTGAACCTGTCATCTTCCATTATATTGGTTAAAGCAGATGTGGCACCTGGGGCCCACTCACTCCTCCGTGCAACGCCCACTCACCCGTAACAGATAAGTAACCGCCGCCGCCCGCGGAGGTGGAGGCTTCCTCGCCACTGCCGCCGCCGGGCTTGCTGCTGTCGACTCCTGCCGCCTCCACCGACCCACCGGACACTCCCCTTCCGCCTTCGCTCTGCTCCTCCCCCTCCCGCTCTCCCGTTGCAGCCTCCTCCTCCCCCTGCCCCGCCAACGGCTCCAACGGTGGCAGCCACACACCCCGCCGCTGAGCCACCGCCTGCAGGAAAGGATGGTCGCTGCTGTCCGGCACGCCCCGCATGTACGGCAAAAGGACAAGCGGCGTTACCATCTTTTCTACCGCGCCGATCTTGATGCTCCAGCTGCTCCGAAAACATAGTCCCCGGCAAGTCTGCCTGTCAAAGAATTCCGAAGCAGATGTGGAAGCCAGCCAGGCTGCGTACAGTGCGTGCCCGCCAGCACGTGCGTGGGGACGCGAGCGGGGGGTTCCTATGCGGTTGGAGGCGGCCTGCGGGGTATTGGGAATCCGTAACGCACCGCTACGGCCGCTACGGCCGCTGCCACGACGGCTGGGATGTATCAGCCCCAGCGGACCGACGCTACCGCCAAGGGGCGCGTCGGCGTCGTGACCAGTACCGTCGACGCTTGCGCCGGCGGTGACGGCGGAGGGGACGTCGTCGAAAGCACGGAGCAGGGCGAAGGACAGCGGGCTGGCGGGGCCGGCAAGAGGGTGCGGCTCCGAAGGTCGTACCCAGGCCGTGTCTGGGCTGTCATACGGCTCCCCTGTGTACGGCATGGAGGTACGGCACAGGTGTATCGCAGGACGGAGGCATGGCTAGAAGTGCAACTTTACCACGCCAGTCAGACGTGCACCAGCTGCGGCGCCGCCGTCACAGCAGCAGCTTGTGAACCAGGCCATCGGAAACACGAGTGAACAGTAAACGCGACCAGGAAGTCAGCCATTAGACGGGAATCGAATTTCCTGACGTACCATATGTCTGTTCATATAGGCGCGCTGTGCTGTTGTACGCCACCCGCAGCGGTGCCCCTTCAAGGTCCAGGTACATGGGTCGAATGATCGTGCCACCGCAGTCCGAACCCGGCTGTACGGCAATTGCCTTGGCGGCTGCTGCGTAGTCCCCGCTTAGGCCCAAGTGCGTGTGCCACATGAGGGCAATATCGGCGGCGGGAACCAGCGTCAGCCCAGGGTGCGCCACCAGCAACTCCAGAAAGCGGCCGTACCTTTCAGTTGGGAGTCATTGGGGGGAGCGCGATGCATGGTGTGTGATGTGTGTGTGAAGGGAAGGGGGGGGGTCGGGTGGAGGTTTGGCCCGCTCCGAAGTCTTCCCATTTCGCACTTGACCGCCCACCGACCGCCCACCGACGTAGTAAGGGATTAAGGGATTAGAAAGTTCCTATCAAGAAGCAAGAGCAAGAAACAAAACTTCCCCAGCACCGGTTCTGATCTTTATCCTTGCCACATTGCACAGTCGTGCACCACAAAGATTGTTGTCCATATACATATACATATACACACCTGTTCCTCGCTCTGTCCAGGAACAGGGGGTCAAGGAAGTGAGGCCGTAGCCAGGAGTGTAACAGGGAGGAGAAGCGAGCCATGGGGTTGGCCTGAAGCGCAACGAAGGGGAGTGAGCGCGTGGGTTCAAAAGGAGACCAATAACACAACCTAAAGGAGAAAGAGGAAGCGGAAGGGGACAGAAGGATAGGAAGGGGGACGAGGAAACGGGGCGTGCAACAAGGGCATAGCTCGGTTCCTTGCCCGTTATTACGTAATGGTTACGTTAAAACGGCAAGACAACATTCCGCAACCATCCTATTGCCAGCCAGCTGAGCCGTACCAGCTGAGATGATAATGTCGGTCGCCAGTCATTGTTTCCAGTCACCAGGTCAAAATCCGTGCCGGGAGCGGGCGGTGGCCACACGGGGATATCCCCAGCGACCGTGTTCCAGAGCTCGGCCGTACTCGTGCCCGGGGCAACGCCTTTTTTGCCGGCGCCTTCATCCTGAAGGTTCTGCTGCCGCTGGCAGTTTCCAAATGCGAATGCGGCCTCGCGTGAAGGATGGAAGGCCCGACCACAGCGCCTGATAGTGCAGTTACTGTAACTGATGGGAAACTGACGGTGTACGAACCTGGAGTGCAGCACGGAGGCATCAGCGACGTGCAGCGGTGGAGTTGGGATCGTGGTGCTGGGGTTGTGGCTGAACCGTGAGCGCCGGATGGATAGGCGATGCGGGAAAAGAGGATGAGATGAATCGCTCTGAATGCATGAATGGTTGGTGAAGGGTGTACGATAGCGTTTGCCGAGGAAAGATGAGTAAGAAACATGAGTGAGTCGAGGTCCGGTGCGCGTCGTCAGAAAGGACTAGAGAATCTGTACGTTGCCTGTAATGCTGGAAATCATGAGCGTAAAACAGTTTCATCCCAAATTAATGTAAAGTTGAACCAACTAGACCGAAAGCTTTCCCGTGCTCGTGTGTTAATTCCTCTGCCCGTTGATGATGTGGAGAACGGCCGCGGCCGCGGCCATCCAAAAACTCGGGAAATAAATAAGGAAATAATTAATCATTTCACATCACATAGCTGATCTATGGGCCGAACCATGGCTTGAAAGCCTCCTTCATAACCTAGCTAAACATCCTAACGGACCCCTGGATATCTCTGTCTCCCTGAAATCTGCCGAATCAATATGCTGTGTTTGAACTCCCGTGTTGAAAACGCAATCTATGTACCATTTGAGTGGACAGACAGATGGCGGACTCAAATAGTGAGGAGCTAGGATTAAAACGCACGCCCAACCATGAAAAGTCAAAGCTATTAACAGGAAACGTTGGGTAGGTACAGGCGCTTACCAAGCGAACGCCACATCCAACGGTGGGATGGGGCAGTTTCCTCCTTTCAGGACGTGCTCCCGCAACACGCTAAGCCAGATAACCTCATAGCGCACAGCCGCTGATGTGCAGTAGAATCCAGCATAAAGTCCACCTAAAATAAAAGGCGAACGAAGTAAAAAGTGAATTTCGAAACCTCCCGAGGGGTTTTGCTGAAATAAAGCGGTGATCACACAACACACTGAAATATTATAATTCTCCTGACCTCGAGGAACCGTGTCTGCAGCGATTAGGAGCCTCAGGGCTTCAATAGCTGCCGTCGGGCTTGGTAGCTCGTAAATTCTGTCATCCACATCTTTGTTTAGCAGATCAGCGCCCATGCTGAATTAATTATGGTTATCCAATAGAAGCGATGGATGATGTTGGTCCTTAATAACAGTAGGCCCCGCAAGCATGCTGTTCGGCAAGCGGACAATAAGTTTGAGGCATATCGCTCTCTTAGCTATTTAAGCAACAAGAAAAAGGAAACCTAATTTACTGCAAAGTCCTATCCGTGGGCATCCAACGTACGGGAATCATGACACAACACCGAAGCATGATATCGTATATACTCTATAGGCATTATACATAACATCAATACCAAAAATCATTTGAAAATATAGTTTTCTCGTCGTAAGTCTCCTGAACCCTGACCGATGTCGACCGATACACGTTGCCATTTCTCCACTCCTCATGACCCTCAAGCGCGGTCTCCCCAATCTTTCCCACTTACTACACTGACAAGTGGTTTTATAATAAGGCTGAAAATCTTGGTTCCCGGTTGAGTCTTTCCAGCTAAGTGGCTTGACCGGTTGCCTGTTGTGTACGGCACCCTATCGCAGTTCGGCGATAAGCGATTGCTTACGTTCATATTGTCATCGGCCAGAAGCTTCAAGTCTACGAGGACACACGACATGATGGTCTTTGTCATACCTTCTAGCAAGTGCCTGCATCCATGACGCAATATGGGGGACCATGGGGTCCCTTAAAACCCCAGGCCCCAGACAACCGGCTGTAAGAGGTGCACTTCATCCAATCCTTTTGAAAATAAGGAAGCTTACGAGGCCCGAAACGAATGCACTGAATTAGCTCTGCAAGCTTCTCAGATTCGGAATCCTCTTGACTCGCAGTCCAGAACCTCCGATGCCGAATCATGATGGTCCCTATTCCAGCCCTTCATAGCATGTGCTGTAATTTCATGGGGACTAATGAGCCAGCCAAGGATGGCGGGATTTTGAATATCTAGTTCAATTCTTGCCGCCTGTCGCCTCCATGTACATGATAAGAACCAAGCTGATTTGCGTCCAACGATCTGCATAAAACGTGAAGGCGCATGGGGGGAT
The DNA here is from genome assembly GCA_030268105.1 of Volvox africanus. NCBI lineage: Eukaryota > Viridiplantae > Chlorophyta > Chlorophyceae > Chlamydomonadales > Volvocaceae > Volvox > Volvox africanus. Next base: position 741,824 of record BSDZ01000015.1, on the reverse strand, counting down.
GGTGCCGCTCCGCGACAACTGCTCTCATCCATATTTACAACCAAACCACCATCCGTACTATAGACTGGCGCTACCTATACACTCATGTGCACCGTACCCAGGCAGGAAGGTGAGGTACGATTTGCTCCTCCAGGCAGCAGTTAGTCAGGCAGGCGCGGCGGCCAAGAGGTTGACTAGAGTGATGCAGACCGACGCCTGCATGCAGCGGAAGCACCGGACTCAGCGGACGCAGTAGCAGCAGGAATGTCGGCATAAGCGGGAACGTGAGCAAGCAGAGGCGGAGGCCAATGAGGAGGAGCATCAGCATCAGCAGCGGAGCAGGCGCACGAGGCTCTCCAATGCCCCTTGCGGCACACCCAGGGCAGCCTTTGTTGGCGGCGATCTTAGGAGGATGCTGGCGTCTGTGCTGACTGGGGGACTCACAGCGGTGGCCATGGTGATGGGAAACCTGCTGTAGCGGACATCAAACGATATGGGGGACGTGGATTGTTTGGGGCCACAACGTGATGTCGTACAACAGTGGTATGGACATCTATAGACAGACGGACGGATAGATAGAGACAGCTAGGGGCGGTCAGGGGCAGGGTGCGAGACCCTTCATCTTTGTGTTTTGCACGTTGCACCCGGACTGCCCGCCCCCACCCCGTCATAACGCTATGTGAGTATGTGAGTATGTAAGTGTACGAATGTCATGGGTAACCAGCCGAACATGGTGGAAAGAATAAGAACGGCCTGCACACGCGAACGCTATCCCTTGCTGCAGATATATGTATATTGGTTTTCCAAGAGCGTGCCTGGCTTTCGTTTTCTTATTTGCTGGGTACGTGGGGGTTACGCTGTGTTTCACGAGTAGGATTCTAATCCTGCCGGTCATTGGCTGATCTAGGCGTCGCCGACTGGTGCAGATGGAGATGCGTGAGGGTGTTTCCCGGGCTGATGTGGACCACACACTTGCCAAACGCGTGTCCTGAAGTGCAATGGAACTAGGGTATGAGGACTGGCATAGGAAGGGATACCTAGGATAACGGGAATGCAGGTTCAATAAAATGTAATGAAAACCTGTTTTATGTCTTTTGGATTCTTCCTCTCCTTTTCTGAGTATGGATATGGATATGGGGACGGGGACGGGGACGGGGATGGGGATGGGGATGGGAACGGGGACATCATCATATTCTTTTTTATGCTGTATTGAACCTATTTAATTCGTGTGAAGGTATAGCTTAAAGGTATTGAACCAAAGCTGAGAATTATCAAACGTAACTCCTTCGAGATTTAATATATTAAATGATCCAAGTTACTTGTTCGTGGTCCCGCATGAGAAACCCGCAGCGCACTTTGGTGTCGTGCAGCTGAGCTGGAGGGCGGGAGCTGGAAGGCGAGAGCTGGAGCGGGGCGGGAGCGTTCTAGCAGAAGCGGTCTTTCATTAGATGGTTGCTCCAGCTGCAGCTTCTATATTTGCGTATCCTTTACCGCTTACCCTTTATTTGACAATGTTGCTAGTTGGACGCTAATGGGTAGCGTGCCGTCTTCACACCCGTCCAAAGATGACCACTTCATCCTGGGCCCCGCCAACCCCATCGTAAGAGTGCTTGATGGCTGTCTAGTGTGTGTGTTGGACCATTTTTCTGCGGTCTCGGACCTGTGAGAGGGGGGCCGCTTTGGTCTGCCCTGGCCCTCTCCCAGCCTCAGGTCACTCTGGTCCCCGGCATGTCTGGCGGGTATACCGTCCGGAGGGTGGTCCAGGCCACCCCCTCTCACTTTGCCATCCCGTGAAGCGGCGGCCGGCAGCTCTCACTTTGGGGCGCCTCGTGACTTCTGGCCCCCCCCCCGGTGTTTGGCTGGTTCAACGTGAGAACCGGTGGTGAATTGTGCTGGGGGTTGTGTGTTTGTGTCTCTTCTAGATTGATCGATAGGCTTTCTCGTTGGATGATGCTTGCGACTTTAAGCTGCGCATCTGATCCCAACCCTCCGTCCATTGCACAGGAAACGCCGGATGATATCTTTGAAATGGGAGCATTGCCGGAGAGACGACATCGAGGAAAAAACGAAGCAGCCATGTGTGACATTCCAACAACAAAAAACCATGCAATCTAACTCCTGTGGTGGACGTATGAACTAAACAGTGTTTCAGGTTTGCAAAGTTTTGAAATATACTCATAGTCTTCGTGATTCCTCCTCTCCCCTTTTCGACAAGGTCGTTCGGGTTTTGCTGAACAGCTGTTCCCTGTAGCAAATGAAACTCTTGCTAATTGTTGTACCTCGCCCACAATAGGATGGGACCCTAGAACCTAGCAATTCCAGCTCTTTAAGAAATAGCGCGTCCTGCAAGGTTCCACGACATAACCATTCTTGACACAGCAGCGGCGCATAGACACACAGACGCGCGCGCACACACACACACACACTCTCACACACACGCAGACGCACACACGCAACACGCGGACGCGTGGACAGCCAGTCCCGCACATGCACCCAGGAAATCACCTCAGGTTTAGACCATCTTAATTCATCAGAGTACATCCATTAACTTACTGAACCCAACCCCTACTCCCGTCCCCCGGATCAGCCCCTCCCCAAGGACGCAGATGGTAGGGCTTACAAGCATGCTGGAGAGGTACACCGAGGGGTTCTGACGAGCCGTAAATGCATGAACATAACAGGTGGGTGTAACGAGGGGAACGTCTGCAGCCAAGATGGCCATGAGCCATCCAGAAGATCTGCCGGAGAGCTCTGGAACCCCTTACTTAGGCCCCCTCATGCTCTTTCCGGGAAAACGTCTTCCCCCTATCCAATGTCTAATCCGAATATCGCTACGTCTTTTTCGCGCATCCGCTGAACTCTGCAAAATTCAGGAAACTTCGGAAAGGTCGCAAGCTACAACGTGCAGAGAACGGCCCATGGTGTCGCCCGTACGTACGTCTGTACAGCACAGGTTTCCAAACATTAGCTTCCAAGCAGTCAAAACCTACAAGTGAGATAAGCATCGTTGCCGTTGCAATGCATTCGTTGCGCACACCGGCGCTGACACGGTGGCTTCTCGCCAATGCGGCGAGCACATGTGAATGCGTTGCTCGAGCTCACGCAGAAAACGTCGTAACAGCAGCGGAACAAGAAACAGCAGTGCGCTGACCTAACAACCTTTTTGCCTCTGGCCCCCAAATTCATAACTTGGCAACGAACCTTTTCATAAAGTTTTAAATTTAAGTCACGGCTCGGCATGATAAAGGCTGACCCGCTTGCACAGTACCGCTCCAATCGCTGCGACATTTCTTCCCCCCCCTTCCCTCTGCACTCCCCTCCCCGCGTGCGCAGGCCAACTCTCGACCACATTGTCGCAAACAGTGCATCAACGCGGTCGCTGCCGGGGCCCTGTGTCCTGTGCAAGCAAAACACAACCGGGTACACGCCCTGCACAGCGACGTGTTACGCCACGTATCCCCTCCTTTTAAGTGTCTCACCATGGACACCTTACGCTGAATTTCACGTGCCATGTCACGCAGCTTCTCACGGCGCTTATTTCGTACTCTATCCTGTCTCGTGGTCTGTTACGTGGCCCATAAATCCTGCATGTGGGCGGTTCTCCCTCTCTCAATGGTTGCCTGGATGTGCATGTAGGAGCCGGGGCCCAGTGAGCTTGCGGTATTCTGCTGTAGCTGTCGACCTTCCTTCTCCGACTGCAGGTGGTGGGTGGGGCGGCGCTGCGGTTGAGGAGCGCCCGGTGCGGAGGATGTCTGCGGCTGTTGGTGAACCCCAAGGCGGCTCGTCTGTGAAAGGATTTTGAATGGGCATCGGGGGTAATTTGGCGTTGGCGGTTGGCAGATGGTTTCGGATCCAGTTTGGAACCAAGAGGTTGAAATTGCAGCTCGACATTCGACACTCGAAGGAAAGCGACCCCTCTAGAAAAAGCCCCTTAGTCAGTTCGTGACCAGACGTTTTGCGCAACACCAAGTGATTGAGCAACGATTTCGGGTTGGGGATTGTGCACATGAAGTCAAGAATCTGTCCGAGATTAGTCTGGAACCTGACAAGACGCAAGACAGCCCGAGCCTCATAACCCAAGGCAAAACATGAGATGCTAGAGGGGCTGGAAGCGGAGCCTTCTCAGTCTTTTAGCCCCGCCATTGATCCAGGGTGTCCCCTCGTCTCGTTTCCTCTCTGAAAGAAATAACCTCAGTTCTGTGCTGCGCTAGGACCTAACCCTATAAGATTGCCCTCTCCTGTTCGCGGTGCATTTGTACGGCGGTGCTACTCCCTCTCTGCTCCCCCTCTCCCCCCCTCCCGATTCCCGTCCTATCCCCCATCCCATGCAGAGACAGAGCACATACCCAATAATGAAGCCCATCGTGATGCTGATCAATACCTTTACGAACGTCAACACCAAACCTTTTTATGACGAGCGATTTTTATTAAAAGTAAACAGACGGCTAAGACGCACCCAGAGGGCCCGAAAAATACTGAAGCCGAAACTTAGGCGAAATCCGGAGCCGTTAACCGAAGCAGCTCCGAAACCACTCAACCAGCCAAGGCGGCAGAATCAGCGTCAAGTGACACCCTGCGGCCCAGCTACCTACCGTCGTTGCTGGAAGCGCGGGTGACAGCGCGGCCCTAGCTGCACTGGCCATGGCCTCCATCTCCGCGGGAGCCGGCACGGGCGCATCCAGGACACTAAGCGCCCCTCCCTGGGACTCGTCCAAAGGAGGCAGACCGACGCGGGAGGCCCGGGGCTGCACGATGCTGTAGCCTGTAGTGCCCGGCGTCTGGGACATCGACAATGGCGGCAGGTTCGCTGGTAGCAGGGCGCTGTGCTGCGGACCAGCGCGAGCAAGGGCTTTGGACGCACGGCTGGCAGCCTGGGGGAAAAGTTGGGAAAAGAAAACGGGGGAGAGAGAAAGCGGGGATGGGGACGGGGGAGATGACGGAAGCGAACGTGGAGTGTAAGGACTGGATATAGACAGAGGCACATGGAGGCGCGTGGGCAGATGGAGGTATGAGGATACGCGGTTTCGTGTGCGTACTCCAAACGTCCAAAGTGTAACGACAAAACATCTGCGTTCTCTGTGGTCTAACACACGCAGCTGTCCTCGAGCAATTATGTCCTCGTGCATGTTCCACTTCGCTGGCGTACATCGGAGCCCGGGAGGCAGGCTCGATATGTTTTCTAATTCACCCCTGTCTCACTGGTGACCCCACCTTCAGCTTTGCGGTGTGCTCGGAGCTCCGTTCCAACTGGGCCTCCAGATCGCGCTGCACCGCCAGCCGGGCCGCCTCGCGGGGATCCTCCGAAACCAGCGACGCCGCCACTGACGTCACGACGCGGTAGCCAGTCCCATGGGTCAGCACCGGGCCCTGCGTCGCCGCTGTCACTGACACAGCCCGCTGCAGGTTTACGTCCTCGCGGGAGAAGTCCTCACCGGAGGATGCAAACTCAGCGGCGCCGTCACCATCGCTCAGCTCGTCCAAGCCCTGGCCCGCCGCCATTCCATCGACGTCGGCTTCATAATCGATGGGGGCAGCGCCATTGTTGCCGGCGGCGGCGACAGTGACATCACCGAGCGCTGAGACGACAGCCATCCGTCCTGCCGCCGGCTCTATAGTCATGTGCGTGCTAGAAGTGCCGCCGCCGCTGCGCGGCGTGAAGCTTCCGACTGAGGCGCTTCCGACAGTGCCACTGGCAGTGGACGATGGTCTGTGAAACGGCAGCGGCGACACTGCCGTCGACGGAACACCTCCCCTGGAGCCATCCGGCCGAGTGACAAGCCGTGGCGTGGGCCCCGCATCCCATTCGACTTCGTCAGCTCCGGCTTTGGCGCCAACGGCGGCGGCAATAGCCTCCGCTGCCCCCCCAGCGACGACGCTGCTGGACGGGCCTGCCGAACTGAAACCATTTTCATGAAAGGACCAACCCCCCTCTTTGCCGCCATGCGCATCGGCCGCCTCCATCGCCTCCCTCTCCGCTGCAGCCACGTCGTAGGCGTCCTCCTCCTCCCACTCCTCCGTAGACGCCGGCAGATAACTCCCTGGAATGGACAGGCGGCTGCCTGCTGCCCCAGATCCACGAAGCAAACCCCCCCGCTGGATCGCACTTGCGCGGTTGGGGGCTGGACCCAGATCCAGATCCAAATCTAAATCCAGGCCCACCATTGAGCCCGTGGACTTGAGGGCCGGCGAATGCGCCGCTGACGCCGCCGTTGACGCTGATGGCGTCAAGCTCTCCTGCGGCCCGGAGGGACCAAGGCTGCTTTCTGGCCGCAAGGATGCTGCGGCGGCGCCGTGCATAAGCGGCAGCAACGAAGCTTCCTGAGATGGTGCGCTGCTGCGGCCCAACGTCGGTGCCGAGATCGATGCTGCATGAGCCGACTGAGAGTCGTCGATGCGCTGTGCCAAGATTGAAGCTAAGCCGCCGGCGGGGCCGTGACCGGACTGTTCGCGGTACAAAGTTGCCTGGTCAGCGATGCCAGCAGAGGCATCTCCAACTGACACCTGCAACTGCTTGCCACTGTGTTGGACGCCGTGACGGCGCATGATAGAGACAGTACGGCTCATTAGCGCAGTATCGTTACCGCCAACACCGCCGGATAAGGATCCCGACGGCTCGTCCAGGACCATCGACGCCGCGGGCGACCCAAGGGGCGGTACTGACGGACAGCCCAGTAGCCCCACTCCGCGCGCGGAAAGTCCGCCCAGCGTGACGGATGTGGTGCGCGACATACCGCGACTACTGTGCAAGCTATTCTGCGAGCCGCTACCAACCGTGGGTAGTACCAGCGCCGAAGCAGTGGACACCGACGGCTGCAATCCTGAGAGCGCCGAGTCCAACTCGCTGCTGGCGGCGCCGCCACGGATACTGCCAGAAGCGGCAGCGGCGAGGGGGTCAACCCATTGTGGTAATGCCGCGGCAGCCGCGCCGGCGGTGCCGCCGCCAGCAACGACGGCGGCGATGGCTGCTGGCGGCGTTGGCAGCGGATGCAGGTGTATGGGTACGGGAACACGCGCCGCGGCAGCAAGCACGTATCGGGGACCCTTGGCAGCGCCGTATGGTGTGCCGTAGTCGCCTTCAGTATGATTGTACGGATCCGTCTGCTCTGTGGATGCCTCTGTGTCCAAACCAAACAAGCCGTAGGAATCCGCGGGTGACATGGCCCACGGGCCCCAACCGGAAGCCGATGCTGCTAATGCTGAGGGGGCAGCGGCAGCGGCGGCGGTGGCGGCGGCGACACCAGCAGTACTGAATGGCCCACTCGACTTAGCGGCGGCGACGAAGCCGAGTTGCCCCGAGTTGATCTGTTGTGGCAAACCCAACTCCGGGAACACGTCCAAGCTGTAGCGGATGTATCGGCGGCGCGCACGCGCCGAGGTGTGCTTGCCGAAGGGCGCGTTATCCTCGGCGGGGTCGGTGGTATTGGCGGCGGTACCACTTTTAGCAGCAGTGGCGTCCCCGCCGGCGGTCGCGGCATCGGCTCCGGCGACCTCCTGCCCACCAACGCGCCGCTTCGTAGACGCAGATCCCAGTGCTGTTAGACCAGTGCTGTGTGACTGCCGTCCACGGCTGTCGACGTTACCGCCACCACCGGCGGCCGCAGCAGCGGCAGAAGCAACTCGCGAGGTGCTCCCACGGACTAAGGTCGTCGCGTTTTCAATTTCTTGCATCATTCGTCGATTGGGCTCTGCAATGGTCTCCCAGTCCTTGACTGTCTGCGCAGCTAGATGACCATTGTAGCCGCGCCGCACTGCTGGCGGCAGGTACGCCCGAACCACCTCCTCCGCCTCCGCCGCCAACACCGCCGCCTCCGCTGCCGTTTGCGGTGTACGCGGCAGCTTAATTCTAGGCGGCGATCCCGGAGCACCTGTCGGTGACGCACGGCACGATTCCCCCAGCCCCGCCTGTGGATGAGCCCATTCCAGTGTGCCGCCGCCACGGCCTTGCCGCCGCTGAGGCGAGCCCGGTGATGGGGCAATGGCAGCGGCGACGCTGACCAGCGAGGCCGGGCTGGTCCTGTTGCCCGGCGACAAGGCAGTGTCGCGGAGGCTTGGCGACGGCGCCGAGTCACGAAGGTACGGTGATGCGGCGGCGGAGAGGCCCTCCGCTCGCGCTGCAATGGCGGCGGCGGTGGTAGCGGCCGCGGCGGCCGCCGCCACCACTACACCTGGCGACGTGTCCCAGGCCAGCCCAAGTGCCACAGGCAGGACGCCACCCTCCATGCGCAACTGGTAGGGCTCGTTGGGGCCAGGCTGTAGCAGGACAATCTGTGCCTTTTTCTGTTGGGGTTGCTGTGGCGCCTGCAACTGGCTAGGCTGGTTCTGGTAATTCTGTTCTCGCTGCTGGGCGTTCTGTTGATTCGGCCCCGGCTTCCTCCCTGAAGCCATCTGCTGTGCTAGCTGTTTCTGCAGCAGTCTCTGCCGCGTCAGGGCCTTGTGCGCCTCCGCCCGCCTCGCAACAGCATCCACGGTGCATGCCAACGGAGCATGGCTGCCGTACGATCGGTCGAGATACGGCACGTAGCACTCCCCCGTGCCGCCGCGGGTTGATAGACCACCAACAACGCCAAAGGGCGCGTAGAAAGCGGAACTCCCACCAGCCACATCCGGGCTCTCATGGAAATGGAACCCACCATTCGTGAAGTCGCGAAGTGGGCTTGTCGGGGATCCTGGTGCCGCGATTCGGGAGGTGGCGGCAGCAGCAGCGGTGGCGCCGTCACCGCCGTCGCCGTAAATACCATCCGAGCTGACAGGGGCGGACGCCGAGGTAGCCGCATTTAAGACGTGATGGCGTTTGGGCGGCGCTATAGCGCTGTGGTGATACACATCCCGGGGCACGGTTCCTGGGCGCCGCTGAGTGTCACGCGGCGCTCCGGTAGCGGCGGGGCTGGAGACCTGGTGCAGTACGGCAGTGACGACACCGAGGTATGCCCTGGTGTGGCGTGAAACCAAGTGTCGCTCCAGGAGTGGACTGACAGTGCTAGTGCGGGAGTCTTTCTGACCCCGGGCTGCGGGAAGCTGAGGCGGCGCGAGTAGCGTGTAAGAAGATGCGGGGGCCGTGGCGGGGCGGTCCGAGAGAGTGCCTGTGGCGTATTCACTGTCCTCACCGGTGGCCCGGAGCGTTTTCGCCGATTCGATCACGCTTCTAGTGGCGAGAAGGGAGCCACGACGCTGAGATCCATTTGATGGACGCAATGGTAGTGCGCCATGCCGTGGGCTGCGCTGTTTGGAAGCCGGGGTTATTGGCTCCTCAGCATCGCCGACGTCGTCATACGCGGTACCTAAGTCCACGTCCCCATCGCCTAGCATTAAATCATTTATAAGCTTTTGTCCCGCCGGCGACCTGAAGTACACAGGAACAGTCTTCAACGCATTCGACACCAGCTTAGAATGACAAGAAAGACTGCACACAAACGATGACAAACCTGACTGCCTTCGAGTCAATCATAGTCTTAATTCCCTAAAATACTCAAACGCAATGGTTTCCAGATGTGCGCACTCTGACAGCTTCGTCACACTGGAGACTAGAGCAGGACTAAAACTCAAGAAGAATGATTATTACAGCCATATAAAAAGTACCAAATTGAAGCAATCAAGGTAACATTAGCCAAGGGAGCTTGTTGAAACAGTTTCAATAGATTAAACTCACGGAGCGCGAAGTAATACTGCTAACTATTACCTTACCATCCACAGAAAGATGCAACCAAGGAAATTTTCTTGCCATAGAGACCTCACCACCGGGTGCCAAAATGTCGCCGTACATTGCTTCTTTAGGTTCATAGCTTCATATTTTTGTCCCTGCTATACAATGCACCTATAATTTGGTGTAATTTGGTTGTAAATTGTGATTCTTCTTTAAGAACACCGAAAAGATATTGGGGATTTTGCGCAGCAGTAGGTGGAACGCGGGGTATGTGTATCTGGTGCTGGGAGCTCCAAAGCATGCGCATATGTTCACAGTGGCGCATGTATGTTATTTAGAATGGTTTTTTGACATTCCTTTAGGATAAAATGAGCGCCCCTGGTATCCGGAGGCCTGGAGGTAAGGTAAACCACAACTGAACGGTACGTACCTTGGGCCCTTGCCGCTGACCAACTTGTTTGCCGCTTGAGCCTGTAACCTCACATTGGTCGCTAGGTGCAAAGGTCTGGAAATCAACTCTGCAATAGGTCCCAGTTCGTATGGGCCTGTGCTTTGATTATTAACAGGGATTACCGTGATTCCCATGATCCCTCGGTTGCTGGACCAGGCTGAACCGTAAAGGCTCATAAGTGCGCACCGACGCGCACCTCGCTGAACAGCCGATACACTGAAAACTGAGGCATTCCAGCAAACGCAGGACGCTTTCGGCAGCAAGTTATGACCAGCGTTGGCGCTGCTATGCATCACGCCGTTTCACGCCCTGCTCGTGCTTCTGCAGGAAGACTCATTTGGGTGAGTTCACGAGGTAGCCCCCTTCAGAGTGCCGCATGGTTGAGGGATTCTGGATCCTCGTTATCCGGCATCCTTAATGTTTCCGGTCACAGTGCTGCAGGGTGTCGAATGCAATACGGATGAACGGGTCATCGGATGCCGTGCCGGCGGGCCTTATATGTCGTTAGAAGCGAGGGTTCCTGGATTTAACAACCTGGATTCAAAGGGACGTTTTTACGAGACGGTAGCAGCGTTTACTTTAACCAACGAAATCCGTTTTAGATAATTCACCGGAAATGACGATGGAAGTGGTCCAAATTATTTGCACATCACCTCCACGATATATTGCATAAAAGAAGCGATCAAACGGTATCTGTTTAACTAGTTAAGCTGCATGAAGTAGGCTTTTCGACCGAGCCTTTCAAGGATTCAGGCATTTGCCCACAGATAACGCCAGGCAACGTTCTACATTTAGACATCACAAATCCGGGCATAGATTTTAATAAAAGCTAGGGTAAGCCGCAATGTAAAAGATGGAAACGGTCTCGGAGCCTGGAGCTGACGGTGTCAGTTGTTCCGTACGTTTCGGCATTCCTTACTACATGCATTTCGGCATGACAACCACAACCCATTGCGGTTGATGAAAGAAGCATGGTTTAGGGCTCACTCTTCACTCCATTCTGCCGATCACGCCGAATGCAGGCTTTCCAAGCGTCGATAGGAAAACGCCTACTGCAACAGCGGAAAGGCGGCAGCTGCTCAGGAACAACATGCGTCAATCCTGCTACCAGCCTTCGTAGTATTGTCACGGAGTTGCACGTTGCTCGATGTGCACTGCCGGCGGCTTCAGCGTCAGCGTGCGCGCCGGCAGACCAGCACTACTTTGTGCCGTCGTCCATCACGACGAGGGCAGAATTCGAACATCATTATCTTAAACATATGGCGACACCTAAACGCTATTGTCGTTACGGTGATATTGAGCTGTACGCGCCATCAGAGGAAGGCGCAGCTGCAATTCTGAAGACTGTTGCTGAGCCCTTGATTCGTTGCCAAAGATGGTTGCGGCTGGGCAACAGCCTCATCCACATCCTTCTGTATGACCTGTTGAAAATTTTCGCTGCCCTTGGAAGCGACCGCGAACTGATTTTGGCAGGGTCTGAGGAGCTCGATGCCTTGGCGACCTTAAAGTCTGGGTCGGGTCGCTTTCATACGTCCTTTCACGTGGAGCTGGATGGCCAAACACCCATGGCGGCACTAAGTGAGTCACTGTGATGTTCGGTTGACGTTCCTTTTTGCGTAGGTCGGTCCGACTGCAGCCGGAGTTAAAATGTAGTTGTTAAATGGGTCATAAATGAGCACAAGAAGATCTAGGTTTAGCCCTGTTTTACATCCTTGGAGTGTTGTCGACCTTCATGGATCAGTTTGCACCCTTTTCCCTCGGGCAGAATGTATCACGCCATGCACAATACAGACCGCTGCACTATGGCGGCGTTTCCATGCCATATATAGTCTGCTGAAGCGATTCGCACACCATTGGCGACTGAAACACCTATGCCCGGATGAAGTGCGATAGTCTGCTAGCTCCAGGTTAGGAGGCCTGCATGAAAAATTATTTATTACGGGCGAAGTGCATGCATTACGGAGCAGAATGGACCAATATGCATTTGCCCACCCATACCTTCAAACAACCCCGTGCGTGCTATTTGAAGCCCGTGATGCCTAGCAGACATGGCATTAAGGGCCCCCTTTTTCCAGTGGCCGCAGACTCAGAGACCAGCAACGGAAACGGAACATGTAACGGCTCGCATGTGAACCAAGGCCACCCCAATGTACATGGCCACTGCAGCGCCCTCACCTCTAGCAGTGGCAACGGCCTCTTTGCCGCCGCCAGCAATGGCAGCGGATACGTCGCCATTAGTAACGGCAATTGCTTTTCCGCGGCTAGAAATAGTAACGGAGCAGGCTCATTCGCTGCCGCCAACGACATTGGCAGCTGCGGGAACGGCAGTAGCAGCAACGGAAACGGTAAACACATCCATGGAAATGGCAGTAGCAGCATCCACCACAACAAAAGTGGATATAATCACAGCGGTAATGGGATGCATCACGTCGCGTCGCACAGGCCACCGCCGGGACCAGGATCTTCCTCTCACTCCTCCCCTCCGTCAATGCCGGGTTTCTTGCTGCTCAGAACCATCCCTGGAGTGCGGGACTTGGCACTGGGGGACTCCACCACCACCGGGCTCCTAGAGGCTCTTTCCTCCGGCGCTGCTAGCCCGCTACTACTGGTAGAAACGCATGGTAGTGACGGCAGCAATAGCAGCGATAGCAGCAACGGCAACGGCAGTACCCCTGCTGGCAGCTTTTGTGCAGGTCTGGTTAGCCAGGACTGGTCCCGATCTTCGAAGGATGATGAAGTGGCGGCGGCGGCAGGCGGTACGCTAGCAGTGACGGCGACGAAGTACCGGCTATGGGCTCGCATGATGGAAGCGGCGTTGCACACCCGGGGCTCGGTTCCTGTTACCCCACACCGCGTGGGCGGCCGTCGGGGCGGAGGGCACGTGGCGGCCCCGGTTGACAGCGGAGACAGCGGAGCCAACGGTAACGGTGCCCGGCCTATTGCCGAGCAGGCCCGGCCTATCGTCGTGTGGGGCCTTCTGACAGACCTTAAGTGCTGGAGGTTCTACTGCCTTCGTGAGACAATGCGTCAGGCCCCCATGTACGGCAGCAACAGCAATGGCGATGCGAGCGGCGTGCGGAAATTCGAAATCCTTGGTTCACGGCGACTCCGGGTCGCGGATGAGTATATGGCCACCTGGCCGGGTCTAGTTCCGGCGCTCGCGGCTCTGTACGCCATCTTGTGCACCGCAGATGGCTTAGCTGTACAACGATCGGGGGACGCGTCGCAAGCACTCACGTACGACATGCCGCATGACCCACATCGTGATCGGCTGATGCACTTTCACCTCATTATGGGTGCGCCAAATGCGCCGCTGTACGGCGCTGTTGGGGAATGGGTACGACAGCGATTAGGCGAGTATGTGCGGTGCCGGCATGAGCAAAAGCGCATACGTCAGGCGTCGGAGTCGACCGCACAACAGGCAGCACTGGCTGTGGCGGCCGCCAGGGCGGCAGCTGCTGCTGCCGTGGCCGCAACAATTGATCATTTGCCGCCACCATTACCATCAATGCCAAGCCGGGCAGCAGCAGCCCTGACTGTAGCCGATTCTTGTTCAACGTTGCGTCTGCAGCCAGCAACACGTTTGGCGACAGGAGCTCCAGTCCGAGAGGAGGCGGAGGCAGAAGCGTCATCTTCCACTGCGGCCCCAGAGGCGGCGGAGGCGGAGGCATCATCCCCCGCAGCGTCCCCAGAGGCGGAGGCAGCGGGTTCCCCAGCGCTGGCGCTCTTCGTCAGCAATCGTACCAGTGAAATCGAGCGGGAGCCGTCGAGCCCAGGTAACGGCGGGCAGTTAGATAAGAAAGACATGGGTGGTCTGCCTGGTGCTGCCACGGCGGCGGCGACAGGAACTACGGAGTATTACGGGGTGCGGCTGGCGGTGGCGAAGCAGCAGTTGGCGGAGGCGCGTGAGAGGGCCTCAAGATTGCGGCTGCAGGCTCGGGCGCGCGACGTCACTCCTCAACCGACTCCACGTACAGACCCTTCCGAGGCCAGGCCATCCTAGGTGGAGCAAACCCACCTGGCTGGAGGAAGATAGCCACAGGGTAGGGCAATACACTCGAGCATTACGCTAGGTGGCCTGGCGGCGTGCACCCTGTGGTTCAAACATGGCCATAGAACATGGCCGAGAGTTCGTTGAAAACGGGTGGGTGTTTTCCTGAACCCCACTCGCTCTTCACAGTTTGCTGCTCCATGACGGGGTTATTTGCATTCGGGGCATGGTGGCAGGTGGTGGTGATGATGATGATGGTGGTGGTGGTGGTAATGGTGATGATAGTAATGGTGGTGGTGATGGTGATGCTTGAAGCGGATGCGGATTCCAGGATGCAGATCAAGGTCTGGCAGACTGGACCATGGCTTGCTAGCGCGCTTGCAGCACGGAGACCCTGCTACAAGCGGAGTCTTGGAAAGGCATGAGGGGCAATAAGTTCCTGACACGTCTATGATGTGATGTGATGTGTGGTCGCAAGATTAGTGATCCACACTGTTGCAGGTATGTGTCTAGGCATCAGGGGACAGGGGCTGATTTCCTGGCGACATAATGGATGTTTGGAATGGGGCCAGATCCTCCTGGCCCTCCTCGATAGGTGGAAGTTGCTAGATTGACCTGTCTGTCCCGAAGAGGATGGGGCAGTACGGAGGTGCGGTAGTGGGGCGCGGTGTCGATTCGCAGCTTGATATGACGACAAATGATCTGGATCGCTTGCAAGCTGGAGGTCCTAACTACGGAGTGGTTGGCTACTGGGCAGCTCCCTAATGGGATACTTCCCATTACGATGAGGTGGGTGGGGTCCCTGACCGGAACTGGAAAGGAAGCCAGGCAGTGATAAGAAAGAAGGCTCCCCATGCACGATGGCATGTCGTGATGTCCTTCGATGAGCGTAGGAAGGCGATCAGGACAAGACAGAAACGACGTCTCATGTGTGGGCAAAGCCATGTTGGGGTGGCATGGGGCGTACCACATGTTCTGGTTTGCGCCCGTCTGTACGGCGAAGCAGCGCAGTAGTGCGTGTAGGCGCACGTTGTTTGGGTTGTGGGATGGTAATCTGGTGTGAAGAGATATTCTTGACTGTTCGGCCAGTCGAGTCTCTAACGAGTCGTCTTCAATCCTTTATTTACGAGACTGACTCGCGAAGGTTGCTTTTCTCGTTGTCCTGGAATGCTGCTACCATCTACTGCTACTGCTACTGCTATTCCCAATAATCGCTGGAAAGGTCGCGCAATTTGATTGTGTGCTGTTTAATTGCCTTCTTTCCACCGATCGGGATCGTGAACGGCCTAGGCCTCTCAAGGAAAG
Source organism: Volvox africanus (assembly GCA_030268105.1). Taxonomy (NCBI): domain Eukaryota; kingdom Viridiplantae; phylum Chlorophyta; class Chlorophyceae; order Chlamydomonadales; family Volvocaceae; genus Volvox; species Volvox africanus. The sequence goes on along the minus strand of BSDZ01000015.1, from coordinate 726,458 downwards.
GATGCTTTGAGTCCTCGCGGCCCTCATACTCGTATTGACATCCAGATCCAGATGCAAATCGCACTAAGGCACTGCTGTTATGACTTTGGGTTTGGCGCCCTCTGGCCTTTCGCCGGCTCTCGTTTGTTAATTTCCCGTGGCTACATTTTATGGTGCCGCGTGCCTTTTTTCGCGTTCTTGTCGAGACAGACCCTACCCCCGTACCTCCACCCGGCTTTTGGACACGAGCCGCTTCGCCCTTATTTCCCCAACCCTGAACCCCGGGGCCCCCTAGCGCTAGGAATGTGTGGGTTTTAAAGCAAAAGCACGAAGCTCTTCGGGCACGAGCTGGCTTACCTTCAGGAGCTCCCTTTCTGCTGGAGTTTAGTCATGGCTTGTTGCCTATTGCCAACGTTGCACAAGATGACTGAAAGATCATGGATAACTGCTGGACAAGAGAGAGAGACGTCCGTACGTGCGTATAGAACAGTGTACCGTACAGGTGCTATGTCGTCGTACGATATTGTACTGTCACGAACACTTAATATCGTGAAGTAGCGAGCGACTGAGCGCTTTGCGCGCTGTATGAGAGTGGTGTGCTGTGACGTTTTTGTGCCATGTGTGTTGAGAGATAAATGTTTATGTGAGTGTGTGTACCTTATGGAGTTGGAGTGTACGACCTACTTCCGTCGTGGAGAGTGAGGGAAGATTGGTGTCGGAGGTATAGATTTACGCACTAGAGGCGGCGGGCGTTTGGAGGACTTCTTATCAGGCAGTACCAGTAAGGCAGGCAGCTTATAGCCCACAGGGGGACGCCGCAGGCTGACAAAAGCAGGTAGCAAGTTGGGTATCTAAGCTGGGACGCATGTGACACAGTAAGTCTGGGAGAGTGGAGATGCGCGTCGGTGCCTTTTGAGGCGATTGGGGCAGCGGTGGATTTGATTGTGGTGGTGATGGTGTGGGTGTTTGTTGTCGCACCTTATCGCCCGTACTCAATTGTTTTCGGTATCCAGGTGTCGCCGGTGTTTATGACGGCGACGCCAGTGTCCGTACATGCTGAGTGGCTTTTGAGCTGTGCGAGTTCTGCTGCCACAGTTTTCATACCCATAGTTCTGGCGGGCCAAATGTTGCTTAGCCTGAGCGGAATTTGCGTCCTTTTGTTCGTCCTATTGCACTGCCGTAGTAGCTGACAGGCTGTGTGATGTTTTTAATCGTGCATGTATATGTGTACATTCGAAGAATGACTTCCCCCCTTGTATTATTACATTTCAGTTGCAGCTTTTGTGTTTCATGTAAGACTGGGAGGCCCAACGAACTGACGGGGGTTCCCATTAGATGGAGTGTATGTTAGCGGTGTATGGGGTGTTTCTCCGTACCTGTCTTGGAAAGGATCCAATCCATCAAAATTCATGCTGGTGACATTCGATGCCAAAGATACTGGTTATGAAAGAGCACCTCCTGGAGCAATAGGTGTACGGCAGCCTCTGGTCGTCTGATGGATATGGTGTGGACGATGATTTCTGACCTGTCATTTGCTGTGGCTGGCAAGTCGAATTGATTACGTCCCTGCACCCGCCCTGCAGGGGTGTCTTTTCTCACCTCATCGATATGAGCCATATTGGCTTTAGCTCACTGGCCTTACGCTTGCCAGCGTGTCTTTTCATGACACCTAACTGCAACTTCAGGCAGACGGATCTCACCCTACATTTCACGATTCCCGCTGGCCAAGTAATATGCTTCCCAAAATAGTCGTTATACCACTGCCCGTGTCCAGAACAACGTCGGCCAGATGGACAGGTACAGCAGCCATACCTGCAAGGCAAGGTAAAGTGACAGGCCTGCCCATGTGTGCTTTACAGATAATTATGACGTCTGCCTGGCTCTACTTGCCACATCTGTAAAACACATCTATATGTACAACACCGACACTTGCTGCCGACTATGTACATATACCTGTGCCTATTCAGTGTTCCCTGCTCCTCTTTTATTTCTGGCCAGCCATCCCACTCATGCTCTTCCTGGCCAGCGGGCTAAATGCATTTGCCCCTCTGTTATGGGGTACCCCGGAATGGGTCATTTTGTGATTACGTACGGGGTCAATGTCGACCCATAAGGGGCTAAAATACCGCATGCAGACAGCTGCTGTGCGGCTAGTAGGCTCTGGGTCATCCTTATTCCTTGCGCATGGCGGAGACAATCCAAAAAGTAATGCCCCGTGAGGCCTGGTGAAATGTCCCCAACATGAATATTATGCACACATGCACCTGTTGAAGCAAGGCATTAATCCAGACATAGCTATTTTCGGTTTTAACCTGGATTGGTGCCACAATTTTCATGCATAGGACATATGAATTCATCATATATTTCATGTTTCATTATTCGAATCCTATAACAAGTCAGGACAAACTAACCCTCGGCAATACCATTTAGCTTCCAGCATTGTACTAAGAACAGAATATATACTTAAACGAGTATGTCATTGTCCTTGCTCACCAGCTTGCTACCTCAGGAACTGTTAAGACTACACTGCATTGCTCCAGTTTCTTGTAGGTAGCTGGCGCATGGCAGTCTCAAGCCGCCCCCCATGGCACATGAGCACAAGGGCTAACCATTCTGCTCACTGAAAGGCACACCGCAAGTTCCATGCAGGTAGCGCACAATCGCAAGGTGGCCCTCTCTGGCTGCGAGCACAAGGGCAAGGCCATCCTGCACACTGCATGGCAGACCTCCAGTTTCATGCAAATACTTCACAGTCTCCAGGTTGCCCTCCTCAGCTTCACATTTTAGGGCAAGCCATTCCGCATGCCACAAGGCACGCCTCCAGTCTCATGCGGGATTCTGAAGGTCACCCCATGAAGCTGCACAGATGAGGGCCTCACCATTCTGCACGCCACAAGGAACATTCCCAATCTCATTCAAGGAGTGTATTACGCGCAGCTGCCCTCATTGAGTGGCTCACTACAGGGCCTCACCATTATTCTGCACGTTAATACATGCACTGCTCACCCAGATGAACGTGCAGATTGCTTGCTTACAGTTTCAAAGTCGTTCTGTTCAACCACGTGCTGCATACTAGGCCACAGCTCGCACATGCTCTGGAGCTGCAGCTTGTTGCCCTTACATCAGCAATTGCTGCCTTCAGGAGCTCGGCACGCATGGGCTTAATTGTAAGCATCTGCCTTTTGCAGCTGCTTGACGCTGGTGGCCAGGCCTAAGCAGCAGATTTTGCGTGCTACAGCGTCTGCACGTCTGCACAGCAGAACTGCACCAACAGCGGAGCCACCGCAACAGGGTTGTGGAGGACATCACTGCTGCTGTGCCAATCCAGGACCACGAGCGCCATCTACGAGGCACAGAGCTCCTCGCCTTTCCACCGCGACCGGGCGAGCGGAGCCAGGGCATAAGATAGGTTTAAGATTTTGGTTCCTGCCGCGGGCACGTTGTGGAGAAGGTTGCCGTACTTCTCGGTGGTGGGATCGGGGCGTGAGAAGATTCTATCGAGCACGCTTTTTGCGAAGCGGTCAACGACCAGGTTCAAAAGGAACAAGCTTGTGAAGTCGCCGACACTGACATAGGTGAAACGTTGTCTGGGCGAACAGATCAGAAGTAATTGGTACAAGACGGCCTCGCCTGAAGAATCTTGGTGTCGGAGGTCGTCCAATACCGAAGCCTGGCACCTGCGCCGCGCCAAAGTAGGCGCAGGGACAAAATACGCACCGCGGATGTCCTCCACCAAGCTAGAAGCAATTCATATCCGCTTGCACTTTGCTGAAGACTACTGGTGGAAGAAATAGCACCTTTCACGTTGGAAAAGGTCGCCCTTCAAACTTGCTCCTCAAATGATTTCGGCTCGACCCTTGGCTTCGTTAATGACCCCTCGGGGGACAGTTGTGTACAACAAAATTTAGCAGAAAACATGAAAAATAATAATAGCGTAGTTATCAAGTGTCGGGCTGTACATGGCAATATACGATACGTGACATCCCGTGTTTCGTGGGTTTGCTGGACTGGCATGTCTCCCAGCCTGACTGAGAAAGTGGTCATCTGATCTATCTTTGTTACCCACTCATCTCAATCGGGATCTCCCGATACCACCATCTGGGTATTGAGGAAGATACCGGACGGGTCGGTTGATTCAAGATGAAGGCTACCAGGACCCCACTGAAGGGAATCAAATTGAAATTTAAATCTGAGACATTACAGGATGCTGTTACTAAGATAAAGGTACTCCAGGAAACGAAAGGAGTGCTGTGGTGGTATATATCAGGGGGCCTCAGGTACCTGGTAGCAGGGCTGGCAGGTGGTGTGTGTTATGTGGGTGTATTATGTGGTTGTGTGTATTATGCAGGTGGTGTGTATTATGTGGGTGGATTATGTGGTTGAGGGAAGGAGTTTGTTAATGCTCTGGAGACGAACCCCCGGATGGATTCAGTCTGTCTGGCAGCACTCATGCTAAAAAGCGGATTGCTTTTTCCCTGCCGATTTTTTTACGCGAGATTTTTTAACTATGACTTTGGTAGCTGTATATGTGTGTATGTGTGCATGTGTGTATGCCCGATGCATCTTCCCTCAGGTGTTTTCCGGGCTGCATCTGGATGAGGAGGTGCACGTAGTACATCCCCATCATGAGCGTGATGTGCGAGCCACTAGGTAGGAGTTTGTAAAGGTATGCAAAACTAAGCTCCGCAGAGTAAGTTGCTGTTACAGGACGTCACATACGGAATACGGAGTACGACTTAAGGAGTATTGAAACTTGTTGCTATACTGGTTGGCTCTTTGTCTCTTGTTCCAACGTTTTGGACCAACGTTTGTCTTGAAAGGCGGGGGTGGATGGAGAGTCGAAGAGCCCTCCTACGAGCGGTGATCCAGGTCGTCTCCCTCAACATCCTGCACTGGTACCAGACACCACGTTGCCACGCATCTACCGCATCTACCACGCTGCCGCGCAGGCCAACGTTACCTCCCGTCTGTAGTGCAGATTGCCACCTTGCGTGATGAGGTGTTTCACCCGGTTGCATGTCCTTAAAGGGCACGCAACACAACTCTCATCTCGCACCTCCCCGAAAAGGGGTTTTCCTGAACTGGCCCTCTGGCCCTGGCGCTGGCCCGGGCTCGGGCCCTGGCCCTGGCCCTGGCGCTGGCCCTGGCGCTGGCCCTGGCCCTGGCCCGGGCTCGGGCTCGGGCTCGGGCTCGGACGTGCCGTAATCAACGAAAGCAAAGTGGGTCATTAGGGAGCTTTCAACGACGCAGGGCACGTTTCTCTCCCTGCCATACACCTCCAGCTCCCTCTCTCCTTTCTGCGCTTTCAGGTCAGAGGACGCAATCTGCACAGCCATCCGCACGGAAATCCCACATACGCGATATAACTCCAGTCCCTGTTCGAATGTGGTTATGTATCATCACAGCTCCGGAACTAGCTTCGCACAGCCTAGCGTGGTGCGATGTAGCGCAAAGCAAAGCCGTCTCACTTGACATCTTCTCCAGTCCCTCTTGGTCACGCGTCATGATGTGTGTGTGTGTGTTGTTATACTCTCTCAAGTAAATACAGGCCGTGCCTTGCCACCCATCCCACCGCCATATACGCTGCTTCGGCTCTTTAACGGTCCGGCGGCGGCGCCTCGGGGGATAGTGACTCCACAAAACGCATGGGCGAGCTTGCGCATAAACCAGAGGGCGCGAAAATACCGCAGCGTCTTAGGATGGGAAAGGCACCAGCCATCGCGCACCTTTTTTTCAGCGGCCCCCATTGCCGCCGCCGCCACCATTTCGGAGGAAATTCATAAAGCGCCCACGAAAGGGCCGCGGCGCCGTTTGCGTCGAAGCCGCTGATGCACTCCCAAACCCGCCGCCTACACCGCCGCCGCCGCCGTTGTTGTATCCGTACCATGAAGCCAACGGCGCCGTCGGCAACTGCTGCAGTGGCGCTGCTGCGGCCCCTACCGCCGCGGCTGCGGCAGGCCATTGCTGCCGAGGCGCTGCCGCCGCCGGCCATTGGCGCTGTGGCGGCGGTACCGCCGGTCCTACCGCTGACCAAGCCACGGACGATCCGCCACCCCAGCCGCCACTTGCAGCATCTGCCAGGGCTGAATCCATCCACTTCACCCTGGCAAGCAGCCAGCTCCGAAGCTGAGAGACTTCGTACTCGAACTGCTCCTGATGAGACCTGAAATAGGGAGAGTTGCGGATGGAAGCCCAGCGACTGCGAGAAGAGGGGGGGGGAGTACAGGGTAATGGGAAGGTGAGTGCGTGATTGCCTAGTACGTGTCCGCAGCAGTCCTCCCTAGACGATGCGAAATTAGGGGTGCTGGTGGGGGCAGAAAAACACAGGAGCCGGTAAAAGGAGTCCCACGGCGGGCAGGACCAGGGAGCATGGAGAAAAATATTGCGGGCAATAGAGGAGGAGACGCAGATCCAGATCCAGATCCAGATCCAGATCCAGATTCAGACGCAGAAACAACAATATCGAAAAGATGTGAAGGCGAAGGTGAGCGGATAAACAGCCTTCAGCTGGCAGCGAGCTCGGTGCGGAAAAAGTTGTACCACAAATTTGTAAAATAACAATAAACAAACAAGATAATTATCAGACAAACATATGACTCTTTGACCATCAGCAAACCTCACTTGTAGTCACGGCTGGCTGCGTCGCGAATCAAGTTGGCCTGTGCGTCCACCATCCCGGCCAGAACGGCATCGGTCAGAGCGGCGCCCCGTAGCTGCTGCCACCGCTGGCCTGTCGCCATGCGCTGCGCCGAGTCCTGGGGGTCAGCGGGACGGCGGCTGAGGCACGAAGAAGGAGTAGAGGAAGACGAGTCACAGGGATAGAACTAGCAGGAAAAATGAAGAAAGAGCATCCACGTAGCGCCAAATGCGATGGCGTGAAAGAGCTTCTTGAGGGGCTGACGTCAGCTACTAACGCCCAGATCTTCCGTACTTCGCAGAGTAGCCGGCAACGGGCCGGCACGCGATGTACCGGTGGAATGGCGTCCGCCGGGAGGTTGACCGCCCGGCCTGTCTCAAGCAAACGGCGAATCCACCCCAATTTGTCGCACAATTCTCACCTGCCAGGTGGAGCGGTAGTATTGCGAGATTCCATCCACGGGATCAGCCTTACACCTGTACAACACCGTACAAGTTACAAGGTGAGACTTATGTGACATAGGTATTCCCATAAGTGTTCACACACATGCTGAGATGGAGGGTCTCAGGCATTTCGTGTTCGTGGGCTATCCAGGAAGGGCCCTTGCGCGCCCACTACCAGAGCACGCCGGGTTTTCAGCATCCCTGGAGCACAAACCGAAGTGCAGGGATGTGCCCTCGGTGTCGCAAGGGATTGTGTGGAGTGGAGTGGAGTGGGAGAGCGCTTCTCCTGATGATGCCGAGTGCTTTCAGGTGCGTATCTTGCTCTTGCTTCTTGATAAGGAACTTTTTAATCCCTTAATCCCTTACTACGTCGGTGGACGGTCGGTGGGCGGTCAGTGCGAAATGGGAAGACTTCGGAGCGGGCCAAACCTCCACCCGACCCCCCCCCTTTACACACACACTCACACACCACATCACACATCACACCACACACCATGCATCGCGCTCCCCCCAATGACTCCCAACTGGACGCAGCTGGATTAGTTTCGGGGGGGGGGAATACACAACACAGTTTCGGGTGCAGTTCGAAAGTGGCTGATGGTAATTCACCCGGCCTTTATCCTTTACTGCATGAAGTCGTATAAGTTGTGCGGCACGTACATGTGCGGCACATACATGTGCGGCACATACATGTGCGGCACATACATGTTGTACAAATCGTACAAAACACACGGCATGGTACGAACCTCTCCGGTTGGTCGCAGATGTTGAACCTCCAACCCTCCGGGCTGATGGCACTGCCGCCACTGCTTCCTGAGCTGACTCCGTTGCTGCGGTGGGCTCATGTGGGGTCGCCACGCAAAACATAAGAGGGAATACCGCCGTACCGTAACCGTGCCGTATTCTGTATTGGAAATGCTTAGGCGGAAATGCTAAGGCATCACATTACTCCAAACCTGGGGTTCGCGACTCCCTCCCTCCCTCCCATTTTTGGACTCCGTCCAACGCGCCACCCCTACCTCCCCATCCTTACTTGTCGAAGCCCTCGATGGGGTAGCCGCAACATAACCCGAAGGCCTCATTGTAATCCTGAATGAAAGAATCCAGGGATGGGTAAAGGCACGAACACACGGCAACAGCGAGCGGTACCAGAAAAAAATGACGCGCGAGCGGTTACGATGAAATCATGGGGCCCCTCGCCCCTCGCCCCTCGCCCCTCGCCCCTCGCCCCTCGCCCCTCGCCCCTCGCCCCTCGCCCCTCGCCCCTCGCCCCTCGCCCCTCGCCCCTCGCCCCTCGCCCCTCGCCCCTCGCCCCTCGCCCCTCGCCCCTCGCCCCTCGCCCCTCGCCCCTCGCCCCTCGCCCCTCGCCCCTCGCCCCTCGCCCCTCGCCCCTCGCCCCTCGCCCCTCGCCCCTCGCCCCTCGCCCCTCGCCCCTCGCCCCTCGCCCCTCGCCCCTCGCCCCTCGCCCCTCGCCCCTCGCCCCTCGCCCCTCGCCCCTCGCCCCTCGCCCCTCGCCCCTCGCCCCTCGCCCCTCGCCCCTCGCCCCTCGCCCCTCGCCCCTCGCCCCTCGCCCCTCGCCCCTCGCCCCTCGCCCCTCGCCCCTCGCCCCTCGCCCCTCGCCCCTCGCCCCTCGCCCCTCGCCCCTCGCCCCTCGCCCCTCGCCCCTCGCCCCTCGCCCCTCGCCCCTCGCCCCTCGCCCCGTTCTCCCTACATGTGGTACCTAATGTACCGGTTGAAGGACAACCAGCGTGGAAAGTACAAGGGTCGTATACATAGAGTACGGCAAGGAATCATACGCCGTACTTTAGGACGGTACAGCATACGTACCCATGGCGGTCCGAAGGCTACAGGCGATCCCACGTTTTTGCTGAAGTACACGGAGCCCCGGTAGCCGTCGGGGTTCTTGTACAACTCTGTCGCAAGGAAGTAGTCAATGAAAGACTCCACCTGAAGATGGATTCAACCAATTGGTCAGGGACCGTGGGGGGGGGGGAAGGAGGAGTAGAGGATAGAGTTTGGGTTGTGATCGCTTGTCGTCCAGACACGACGAATTGTGCGCACGGGATCACCGGACACGATGCGCTTTGAAATCATCATCATCATCATCATCATCATCATCATCATCATCATCATCATCATCATCATCATCATCATCATCATCATCATCATAATCATCATCATAATCATAATCATAATCATAATCATAATCATAATCATAATCATAATCATAATCATAATCATAATCATAATAATCATAATAATCATAATAATAATAATAATAATAATAATAATAATAATAATAATAATAATAATAATAATAATAATAATAATAATAATAATAATAATAATAATAATAATAATAATAATAATAATAATAATAATAATAATAATAATAATAATAATAAAGTAAATCTATACAATATAAGTCTGTATGTATACGCACCCAGATCCATACCCACATCCCATTCGAGATTCAGAGATTACAACGGCATACATCGTTAACCATTGTGCATACTCATCAATGAGGATCCAGCCGTACGGCAGGTCAACGTGTTGGTGATGGGTCAGTGGGTCTCAACACTGGAACCCAACATTTTAAAACCATTCCTACCCCAGCCATAGATGTACCTGCGGTCCCGTCCAAGGTGTTACAGTACCCTGCCGTACCTCAATAAACTCTCGCCATCCTCCTTGCCCCGCCGGCGGGGGCCCGCCAGGCCCGCCAATCGGCGCCGCGATTGTGGGGCCATTGAGCCCGTACGGAAGGCCAGCCGTAAGGCCCTGTGATCCAACAGACAGCAACCCAACCACCATAGTCACACATCAGGGGAAGCTAGGCTCGCCTTCTGACATGCGCCGCTGTGTTTCTCGTACAGTAGATGGCATTTCGGCTTCCGTACGTATATATACTTCGAAACCGGCCCATCGACCTACTAGCACCGGAACCGAGAGACCGAGACTCTCAACCTCGACCCCTCCCCCCACCCTCCTTAACCCTTCCCCCAACCCAACCTTCACCCCCAAGGTCACCCTCCCCACGATAACAATTGTCGTACAACCAGAAAACTCCCGACAGACATAGACCCCGGTTAACCGCTCACCTGTGATCTCAGCTCGCCCGCCTTGGCCCGTATCGCCGCCGCCGGCGGAAAGTTAGCGAGCAGCGCCCCCTCCATCTGGTTGACGTACGCCGCTATCCACTTGAGGGCGGCCTGCTCCCGCGGTGTGGGATGAGGGCCCCCCTGGAGCGCCTGGTCTTCGAAGGTCGGGGCGTGCATGACGAAGTTGAGCAGGGAGGTGGCTGGGCGGAAGGAGAGGTCGTCGGATTCAATGTTGTCGTTTTCGAATCCGAAGATGTAACCTCCTGAAAGCGGTAGTGGCAGTGGTGATGTTACGGTAATGTGGTGGTGATGGTGGTGATGGTGGTGATGGTGGTGATGGTGGTGATGGTGGTGAGGCAGTGACGATGGTGGTGGTCCCTGCAACCCAAGCAAGGATTCTCTCCGCCTTGCGACTGGGCTAATTTCACAAGTTCTAAGATTGAGAACTTGTTAGGTAAAGGACAGATACAGGATTTAGTAAATCTCGGGATGAGATTTTGGCGGCACACCACTGCCCAGCTGCCAACCAAGCTTCACCTGTTGCGAACCCCTCCCTTGTATTCCCAGTCACACTGCGTTCGGAAAGCAAGATGGACACAAATAGCGCAGCTGCCTGTGTACGACCGCTCTTGCTCCCGCGTCCAGGACCGACATCAGCTCGGAGTGGGGTTCTCCACCCACCCGATAGATCTTTGTCTGGATCCATTCGCCGTACGTTGACCCGATCTGGCCCTATCGTGATCCGTTCCGTGGTGATAAAGAGCCCGGCGTAGTTGGAGGGCTTCGCGGTTCCGGAGCCATCATCGAGAAGGAACACCTGCGGCATTTGGAAGGTTTGGAATCCGATTGGTAGAACCCCCGATGATGCAGATGAAGGAGGTGAAGACCACCACACACCAGGTGCAGGACGGAATTGAGGGACGCAGAAGGAGGAATTGGACCCTTATTATTGCGATGATGATAATAATATGATGATAATGCTCTGCGTGTACATTAAGCGCTCAAGCCGAAAAGGCAACGGGTCAAGCTCCAGGGGAGGGAAGTTAAGCCCTCACCTCGCAGTACCGAGTACGAGGCGCCCAGCGTCCCATACGGCGGAAGATGTCGTACGCCATGACGTTGCGCATGCCCAAGGTTTTGTCTGTTTCTGGACCGTACAGCGCCCACTCGTCGTCCACCGGCATGCCTAGCATGGGAACCTGTACGGCAGTAGTTGGGCGGTACGTCAAATGCAGGATTTGAATCGCGCGCAAGCATCTTCGCACACGAGCACCTCGTGCCCAACTCCTCCTCTCAGCGCCTCGGGGCCGGCCATACTGCAAACCTTGTGCCGCATCCGTTGGACCCACCATCAGTTTTGCCGTTCCACCGCTGGGGTTGCGGGTGCGGAATTTCACATTGTAGCTCTTCTTCTTATTCTGCACGGAGCTGCTTCCGCGCAACTTGATCAGGGCTTCAGCGGTAAAGTCCTGGTACGGCTGACCGTCCCAGCTTCCACCACTGGGGCTGTGAGGTGCCGTAAAAGGGTTCAACCGCCAACACAAACAAAAACACTTTGTGATTAATTGTCAGTTGGAATCAGAGTTCGTTATCTCGTTAGTCAAACGCGGTGGTTGCTGTAGTTCTGGGGATTTTGGGTTTCTGGGCTCTGGATGGAGAGCTGCGCGTACAACCAACCAACCAAACAAACAAAGATGCACATTTCCGTTATATAATGTTCGTTTACGTCTTCCTAACCCCTCGAAATCTTCTGTTCTAAGCTCCAGTCCAGGTCCGCTCAGACAGATGTATGTGCCAGCAAGTTCGATCACAATGTCCCCCACTCGGGTGAAACCCGGCGCAACGGATGTGATGTACAAAAGTCATCATGTTGTCGTTTTGTATCTAATGATATGATTGTATGCTATGTGCTGTATTTCAGTAAAGGGAATTAAACATAATATTTATGTCAGTGAAAAATAAGCATTCTCTTGAACATTACTTTTAAATTTCAAATTATGATGATGATAATGTAATCAATTTTTAGTCTTATATCGCATTCGATTTACCTCCCTTCATGTGCTAAAATATATAAGATGTTACATAAAAGAGACAAATAGGCGCATCCAGGCCATGTGCACGCTCATCATTGCACACAACCCACCTGCAGCTGCATATGGTGGCCCTGACGGAAGCTTCCTTGGAGGTCACCTTGGTAGCCCCTGTATCGATCAACAGCAGCGGCAACCCGCTGCTAAAGCCGATGGCCCCCGCCGTCAACCTGCTGCAGCAGGCACCGCCGAATGAGGGAGATGACGACGTCGACGACGACTGTAGCAGACTCCGACCACCGCCCCCGCCGCCAACAGCAACCGTCGCGGCCGTGTCCGGCAACGCGGCAGTGGGCTCGAGGCTTGCCAGCAACTCCATCCCAAAGATGAAAAGGAAGCCGCAACTTGCTGTTAACGCCTGAGTGGCTGCGCCATGCCGTCGGGCTTCGAGACCGCCTAGGCGACAGCGCTGTCGGTGCCGTACCACCGTAGCCACAGGCACCATACCCACTCCTGGCGGCACCGGCCTTGGTAGACGACTGATGTAACGGCAAAGGCAAAGGCAAAGGCAAAGGTAAAGGCCTGCAGGTTCCTAGCCACCACTGGTATCTTGGAGGCGCTCCGTCATTCCGCTCCTTCCTCGGTTTGTAAGCGGACGCGACCGAGGGGCTGTTAGACGTGCAAGTGGATTAGCGGGGGTTTGGGTAAAACGCCTGACCCCGCTAAGTCGCATGCCGTAACAACAACGCCTAGAAGCAGAATAAGAGGACAGGCGAGATGGCCCTGAATGATGAGATCCAAAATGCCGGGTTGTGTACTTCGCTGAAACAGTTGCCCTCGAGGTCGGCAGGGCTGGCTAACCTGTCGATTTCCGGCATTATGAACATAGGTGTATGCCACTATGCTGTCCGGATTGTGGCTTAGGGTTTAGGTACACCCAGAGGTGATGAGGTGGAGACCGCGAAATTGGTACGGATTGATTCTTCTTTTCCTTTTCTGATTTTATTGCTGCTGCTGCTTCCGTACTCGACAGCGCAACTAATTTGTTAAGGGCTGGAATCGGTTAGGTGGCGCGGACGGGTGGCACATTATATTCCCAAGGGTGAAGCTCGACGGTGTACGAACCTGATTTTGGGAAACTAAGAGGCAAAAGGGGGGGGCGGCGCGGCGGGACGGAGCGGACGGTTGGGAGGCTCGTCGCCAAATGGGTCTTATGAATCAAGTGCCTGGTATCCGAGAGCAGCTGGCATCCACGATCGGGTCCGGTCTGGTGGAAAGCGAAAGCACCTTTTACCTTGATAGGAAGCGGTAAGTGGAACGAGGTGAGCTGGCTATGTAGTTATTAAGATAGAAGTAGCTTTGCCGTAATAGTTATGTCGATTGTTGACAGCGCCTGAATGTGAATGGTAGCGCCTGACATTACAGTGTAAATGTGCTGGGATAGGGTAGGAGTAGAAAGGACCTCCAATGTTGACGTATGAAGGCGAAGAATGGTCGGAGAGTGTCCGCATTTCGAGCATCCTGACAGGTGTCGTACTTTTAGTTGGCATGTTTTTGACAGCCGAGGGCTGTCTGGCAAATTCATGGGTGTGACGCGTTCACCTCCTAGTTGGTACGACAGTCATCGCTGTAGATATAAAGGATGTGTTCATATCTTTCGAATACACGCTGATGTTTTCCTTACATACTTGGATACTTGATGATCCAAGTCGCTAAGTTGGGCCCGACGTGTAAGAAGCCTGTCACCGAAACCGGCAGCCGTTACCTGAATGTTCACGCAGCAAATCATGTGCTCAGATGCAGAGGCGGGAAAGCCGTGGTCTGTCTCGTCGTCGCGCCAGCCGTGGGCTCCGCCTGGGATGCGGAGTATACCACAGAACCTTCGGTCCCCCCAGTGGCCAGGCACATGAAACGTCGGCTGTGGCATTGCGGACCGCTAGCAGCGCCCCGCGGCCCCTACCTATGTATGTCTGAATATGTATATTTGTCCAAATCAAGGGTTAATGGGTCGTGGCAAGATGCAAAGTCAGCGCTGGAGGCCACGGTAAAGACAGGGGCCAAAGGTAGGCGGCATCGGGGGTCAGGATGTAGTAGGGGGAAACAACACCCTGACGCTTCTCGTACGCGCAACGGGTTGTCATAGTGTGTTAGGAGCCCCCGGCCGTTTCCTTACGCCCTCTCTGCCGGTATACAAGCAGCTAGCACGCGGGAGTGCACCGTGCCATATAACTTGTCTGGGGTTTCAATTGGACTCATCACCATAATACTCCGCATAGAGATGAAAATCACCGTTCCTATCATCTCTTGATAGAAGGGGAAAGTGCCCGGTCGTTAAGGGCGCAACCGATGTAGGGCGCTGTACAAATTGCAAGTACCAGAAATTAACGAAATGTAAAGTCTCGCTAATTTTATTTTGTTGCTCTATCGGTAAGTTCCGCCAACACAGATTTCCTACTTCCATCGTACAATTGAGCGTCTCGATAGGCATCCCATCTTGCGCGCGTATTTTGACAGGCCAGCAGGCATGTACCCTTCGTGGTCGTCGATCGTCATTTGAACCGTGTTGCCAACTCTTCTGGCTGATAGCTTGTCTGCGCTCTCATTCGTTGTTTCCATCGATCCGCAGGCTGGACAACCTCGGCGGAATGAACGCGGCTACTGACGAGCCCCAGTACTGGCACGAGTACCCCGAGGGCGGACCTGTGCCGGCCTACGCTGTGGCGGAGGTCCGGCTGCTGTCCAGGCAGTCTGAGACGCGTTGGCTCAAAGCTGGTCGGCGGTTCATGTCCGCGATTCGCCTGGGAATGCCCGTGCTGGTGCCACTGCTCATGGACCAAGCCACGGGCAGTCTTACTGCGACGGAGACGCTGTTGTGTGACCTGAGGGTAAGCCGATAAGTTAGCACTTGCACGTGGTTCAGGGTGGCTAGTGGTTGGGATTCGCAGCTGCGTTTTTTCTTAAGCTGGAAAGGACGGCAGTTAGTTAGGATAAACACGGAATCACCATCACTGCGTGCCGGGACTTGCGATAACCAGGGCATTTTATTAGTGAATGTAGTACGTAATATACATACTTACACATGAACATACATGTCCTAATGTAGCCATGCCAGGCTGTTTGTTGAGAGTTTTGCCACCCTGACTTTCGTTCGTTGATCCGCAGCCCTATCGGACGGAGGCGGGTATGCCCGTGGTGAACGCTCCTCTGTCGGAGTGCTTTTCTTCGGTGTTCATGCGGTTCCGGAGCTACGAAACGTACGGCAAGTGGCCGTCCTGCGAGCAGACCGAGCAGACCAGGACGCGCTGCGGTGGATTGACTACGAGTCGCAAGTGCCCCGCCTGACCGCCGTGCTGCGATATGTGAGTGTGTGGGGAGGGCTGGAGGGCGTATGATGGGCGTTGGCGGTGGTCCTATCCCCGTAAGTGTGGGGTGCCACGTGCATGTACGCGTCTTTGTACGTTGGTACTGCTGTCCAGATCACCTAACAAGGCCGCTGATGTCATCTTACATGGCCGTCCGTCCTGCGTGTTGTTTGGTGCAGAGCGCCGCTAATGGTCTTTATCAGCAGACGACTAGGAGTTTCTGGTCAGGGCTTACGGCGGTGAACGAGCCTTCTGCATCCCAGCTGGTGGCAATTCTCGAGCCAGCGCCCGTCCCTTCCCGTAAGCGACCGCTGGACACGAATGAGGAGCAGGCAGGAGGAGCGCAGCGCAAGAAGTCACGAAGCCTTCCCGGCAGCCAACGGTCTTGGTTCCAGCGCTTTCTGCGATTCAAGTCAGCTTAGGTCACCAGGGGTCAGGGGACGAGTAGCACGTGGACGTGGCGGCAGGATCCTAGCTAGTAGTTGCTCGTGTTGCGCTGGTGTTCCTGAACTGGCTGGGGCCGAAGCAGGTCTTGAAACATACCGCCGGTGCCTGCCATGCAAACAAGATTGACGTGCATTGTTAGAGCACTGGGTGCCGGCACATGTGTGCCAGACAGGGCGTCGTGACAAACTGGCTCCGTCTTATCCCGTTTGATGTGCGGGGTGAGGGCCAGGGGGATGAACCACGGACTGGTCTAGACAGGGGGTTATGGACGGGTCTTTATTTTTAGTCGGGGCTAAAAAACGCTGTGTGCACGTGCGGCACGTTAGCCAACGCAGCACTAATAGTTCCATTCAGCCATGCATCATCATTGTCCCGCCTTATCATTCGGCGTCCTAGAGGCTTTCTTTAACCTAACTAGAGCATTCAATGCTTGTGATAGCAGCATCAAAGGAACGGGCTGCTTCACTGCGTGACCCGTCCTATTTATTGTGTGCGACTATGCTAGCTGCGGCTCATGGGGAATGCATGCTTTGGCAACCGCAAAGTGGCCTTTGGCTCGGTAGTTTCGACTCTCTTAGTTCCAAGGGAAGTACGTCACGTGTTCTCCATGCGTGGTGGTATCGGGGCCGTACATAGGTACATGTAGGAGGAGGTTTGTGGCCTTTCGTCATGATGTTGCCTGAGTTGGCAACACCTCAACTATGTTTCCGTGCATAGAGACTCATAACCCCTGAGGGTGATGTGTGCCTGCCGGCATCATCGAGACCCCAAACCTGTAAGCCACACTTCCTTCCAAAACGGTACTCTACTTTTCCGCGATGATTTTATTTTTTTCTCGCAATCCTCTTCTGTATTCGTATCTCGATTAGATTGGTTTTTCTCCGCCTCCCTCTCTCCCATCCCCCGGCCACCTCCCTTTTTCCCCCAACCACCTCCCCTTCCCCACTGACCACCTCCCCTGTGAATCTAGTTTAGCGAGGAAGGGGGGTTGGGAGAGGGTCAAGGGCAGTATGGCTGCGAAGAGGAGTGATGTTCACCCAGATGTAATATCCATCAAGGCAGCCCAGCAGGCGGATGGCCATGGGATCAATAGCCCAGCAGACCAGCAGGCCAGCAACCCAACCGACTGACGGATCAACGGGCCAGCATTCCGACTGGTTCTCAATCTTGTCCCGATGCTCCATACTGCACTTCCCTGAGCACTGAGCGGCAATTTCCAGGCAGTTGTGGGCCCTGGTCCAGGTTTTAGGATCCAATAGATATCCAATGGAAACCTACCACAGCCCCGTACGCAGCCATTTAAGTTGCTTTCGTGAGCCATGGGTGCACACGATTCGTATGCCGTGTAAATAACTCGCAACGGTGTGCATTATGCATGCGGCCTCCACGGCTTTAACGCAGCTTTCCGCGTAGTCACATCGAACTCTACTCGTGACCGCTTCTTGTCTGAGCGGGGCCCAGAGGCGCCCTATTTGGAAGAGAATAAGAATTTGGATCCTGGGCTTAAAATGGTAGCTCATAGAGGAAATACAGGTACCAGAGCCGTGGGGCGCTGCCTTGGTAGAAACGGATAGACAAGGTTTTGGTGATTTAGATCTTGACAGAGTTACTTCAGGTTACTTGATGCCAGCATAAGGATGGTAGCATAAGTTACTTAAGAGCATCATTCATGCGTTGGAAGGGTGAAGAATTTTGCTTGGTTATGGTGATTTCATTCCGTTTGTAGCCTCTGCGACCATAGCGAGCCGGTTCCCAATTAAGGAAAACAAATTATCATTTGGATTGAAACTTAAACTTTCATGCAAATGAGTAATCCCATTGATGACCGCTTTGTTGTCGGATATTCTGGCCAACAACGGCGTACTGCGTTGTACTGTCAGTCGAAAACTTTCGAGTTGTTGGAATTGCTACGCTAATAACAGGTATTTTACCTCATACTGTATTTTACGTCTTGTATTTAGATGACGTTATTGTGTCGCCACCTCAGCGGCGACGTTGCTCTTGCCGCCATTGCTCATACGTCGCATTTTGAATCAATTAATACACCTGTGACATGAAAGTCAGTGAATGGGGCGCTGGTGACGTTTAGGCCGCGCCTCGGGCATGGCGCACGAGAGCCCACCCCGCCATGCGCGTAAAGGCGTTGTGAAGATGCCTCAAGATGCAACATGTTACTGTCCTCCACCGGGAGCTGGCCGAGGATGGTGGCCTCAGAGGTCAGCAACTCGTTGGGAAGCCAGGTAACCAAGCTGGTAACCAAGCTGATGATATTACCAAAGCTTTGCGCATATTTTTCGATTGGTCGCAGGGGTGGCGATACTTATCCAGACCCAGCAGCGAGAGCAGGGAGAGCTTCGGAGTTGTTTGAGGCTTTGCGAGCGGAAAATCCCGACGTGGACGACGAGGATTTGCTTAGTGGACCTGGTTATCAAGAGCGACAGTGGCGGTTCCTGCAAGAACGGAGCCAACAGGAGGTAATGGAGCGACTGGAGCGAAGAGCAGGTGAGTTAAATCTGTGCGCAGAGGGCTATAATATGAAGAACCAGAATGTATGGCTGGAGCAAGCTGCGTCGACCTAAAATGTGGAGCTTAACTCCAGCGTGCACCGTTGAGCTGGGAACCGTAACAACCAGGTTTCTCACTGCCCCCAACGCAGATACTGGCGCACCGACAAGTCTGCGTGCCGGCGGTTATCGAGTGAGCCCAGGAGTGTCAGACATGGACGGGCTGGTGACGACAAATGGTCGGGCTAGCTTTGAACATCACAGGAGCTTAGACCGCCATAGTTTCGAGAGCATTCGGCGCAGCCATGAAAACCAGCGCGGTGGTCGTGAGCTGCAGCGCAGGAGCCAGGAGCATCAAAAAGGGAGTGGTGAGCTGCAGCGCAGGAGCCAGGAGCATGTACGAGGGAGTCGTGAGCTGCAGCGCAGGAGCCAGGAGCATCAGGAGCGCAATAGTAGTGAACTGAATCGAAACAGCCAGGAGCGCCAGAGGAGAAGCAGTGAGCTGCAGCGCAGGAGCCTTGATCGCCGGCAACGGAGCAATGAATGTGTGAGGGATAGCCGCGACGGCCCTAATTTCTACGGCACACGTGGGCCGTCAGCCGTGTCGGGTATTGAGCCCTCAGGCAACTCTTGGACGGTTACGCACCGCCGCCATCGCGGTACTGCACTGGAAGAGCTGCTGCCGCCGCAACCGGCTCCACAGCCACCCAGCTACTCCATTCATCAGAGGGATGATACGGTCGGTAGCCAGCCGCCGTTACATGACGGAAGTGGTACGCCTGCAGCCCAGGCGAGTGCTGCAGATGACCAATCCGTGCTCAGAGCTAGGCATAAGGGTGCCGACGGGCCGTGCAGCAGGTCGGACACGCTGTGGACCGCTGCGGCTGGGCAGACTGGCAGTAGCACTGGGTTTGGGCTGTCAGCCGCCCCGGCGAGAAATGACGCCAACTCTGCGGATAATTCGACCGGGGTGGAGGTGACACAGGGGTCAGCATCACAAAGGGAGCCACCATTCGCGCACAAAAGCAACTACCAGCCGGCACCACAGTCCGCCATTACGGAGGATGACTTGTTGGCAGCTGCAAATGCTTTCGCGGCGGTGCAGTTGGCGAGTTCACCACAGAACGGGCCACAGGCACAATCACAACCGGCTGCCACTAGGAACGAGGATGAGGAGATCAGAGCAAGCGAGGACGGCTCCAGGCGATGGCGACAGGAGCCCCCACGGGCCGCTTCCCCCGTTGACGACGCTACGTTAGTGGCCACGGCGCGTCATTCCCCGTCTTCCTCCACCCCTTGGCCCCGATGGGACAATAATGACATTGGCCCTGGCATCCGGATCGGAGGCCAAGATGGACCTGACAGTGGTTTTGCAGGGGCCAACCGTCGTGGCGCGGTGAAGGGCCGGGGACGAGGTATTGGACAGCCAGAGATACTTGGGGGGGGACCAGGCCCCCCCATAGTGGCCAGGATGATGCCAGAGGATGCGTTGGTGAGTGTTGGGTCCGGCACCGGCGCTGGCGGCTTCGCGGCGGCGCTGGCGGCGCTGGGGCTGGTGGAGGTACAGCCCTTGTCGGACCACATCCAACGCGATGATGACCGGTTGCCGCGGCCACCGGGGCCGCTGCCACCGGGGTCACGGCAAACAAGCAGACCTCAGGAGGAGGCTAGCATCGGCATTGGTGGCATTGGTCCGCGTGCGATGTCTGACCGCACCATGACCATCGAGACGGTTGCCACGTACGAGGAGTTTGGTGATCTGTCCCAGTACAGCCTGATGCGCCGATGGTGCATTCGGCTGTGCGCTAACCCGGACTTCGAGATGGCTGTGACGGCCATCATTTTCGCAAACTGCGTCACATTGTGCTTGTTCGATCCGCGGCAACCAGACCACTACGGCCTCAACCGAAAACTCTTCTGGGCGGGTGAGAGGAGACCAGATCAGGATCAGGATCGTGCTTTAATCTGAACCAAGTCCCCATCATGATCGCGTGGCTGAGTGTGGGTTACCATATTAAAACTGTGGATTAAGATTTGATTTGAATCAAATTTATAGCGTTTCGGTCGTGCGAAAATGCTCAAAGCATGGAGTCCAAATTTTCAGTATTTCTAGCAACTCAATCATTTAGTATCACCCTGGTGTGGGCGAGGAGCCCTACAGCTCCTTTGGGGACTTAGGCTATGAATGTCGCGTTCTGGAGCTTTGGAATCACGCCCCGCATGCCTCAACAAACCCGTCGGTAGCCTTCCACCTTAGTATGAGATAATATCTGTCATTCTGTCCTCCCAAACTCTCTCCCTCAATGGCGCAGAGCTGGCCTTTAATATCTGCTTCTCGATGGAAATGGTGCTGCGGATCGTGTCGATGGGCTCGCCATGGGCATACATTCGCCGCCCATGGAACCAGTTTGACTGCGTAAGTTTTCAGTCATCAAGTCGCGGCAGCTGGCCATGCATGCTTTGCTCCCGACATGGGGCGGGGACCCGGGCGAGTTCGTGGGAGTCCGTTTGGCTGAAGTTCCAGTTCCAGTTCGAGTCCCAGTCCAGGGACTCGATTTCATAACCTTTCATACCCATTCTTAGTACATACATCATGGTGCCACCTGGATGTGGCCCTAATCCCCATGCCCCGCAGTTTATGGTGGTGGCCGGTTACACGGTGTTCGTGCCGGGTAACTCATCCGCGGTCAATGCCATCAGGGCTCTGCGGGCGCTGAGGCCGCTGCGAACCATCACGAGGTTTGAGTCGCTACGCGGCGTCATTGTGTGCTTCCTTGAGGTAGGATGATCATCTATCTGGAGGGGTGACCGTAGATGCGTCGTGGCTCGGGGGACTATTATCTAGCAGTTCATGCACAGTATCTTCAATGACTAGCTGCTATAAAAGGTTTAAAACATAAACATACATAACAGTGAACTCTCGAGATCAACTTGGATGCGGATGCAAATCACATGAACCCCACATGGGTCTTGTGATAACGTAATGATGCGACCAGCCGACCACATCAAGGTGTGCTAGCTTTGGATAATGGTATAGCTGTCGCGGCCCTAAATCCTCTATGTCACAGCCGCCGTGCAAGTCCACATTCTTTATACCAAGAATCGATAAGCGGTATGACCTGGTCCTGGGAGTTGGCACTGACTGTGTTTACCATCTCGTGGTACGTGGCTGTTCGCCTGAGTGCGTTATGGCCCATCACTGCTGAGTTGGCCTCCACGCGACCCCAACCCACGTGTGTGGACCCCTTCCCTGACGCCCCATTTTTTCCCACCTTGGGTAACTGTCACTGAGTCGGTTCCTTCGCTGCCCGCTCTGGCGCAAACTGGCAGGCAATCCCGCTGCTGGCTTCCGTTGGGGGCTTGCTTTTCTTTTTCATTTTCATATACGCAGTTGCCGCCGTCCAACTCTTCCCCAAGACATACCATTGGGTGAGCTCACTTTCGTCCTGATCAACTACCTGGTGCTAATACATATGACCGTTTTGAGAGATGGCTGGCCGTGTACGATCCCGTCGCGCCATTTCGAACAGAATGCAGTAGGCGTATTCTTCGTCCGCTTTGCTAATGACGTTGTGCACTCCGTAATGCGCATCATCCGATTGGGCTTGAAGAACATTTCTAAGCCTGATGCAGGAGGAGGGGGGTTTGTGTGTGGGAGCCCTTATCCGAGGGGCACTAGATAAGCTATAGGGACCAATCCGTAAGAACCTAAAAGTGTAGGATTTATAGCTTAAAATTCTAGGATTCCATTGCCATCCCAGGGGAAATCCTGATACCCAACCCTGGAGGTCCTCACACATTTTCCTTATCTGTGGGAACCTGCGCCTGCCGGCTGTCGCCTCCATTGCCGCGCTGATGCTGCGGCCCCACCGGGCAATGTCGTTATCTGCAGGTATGCCTTGACCCCTACGACGTACCGCTCAATATTGGTGATGACCCTGACATGTTTGGCTGCGGTGGAAGTGGCCGCTGCCCTGCTAATTATACCTGCAAGGTAGGAGGGTGAGATACTACAATGGACTCGACCACAGGACCCCGCGGGCGCATAGTTAGGTAGGAGGAGTGGATATGGCGTGTCGACTTTTAAGCAGAGGGTCCATTGCTCGGTTAGATGCAAGGAGTAAGGGCGAAACGGGTTGGGCGGACAGCCGTGTCCACGTCGATGGCCATGCTTGCCTGGAAGTCCTAAAGCCCCAGATGGACACGCGCATACGTGCGTGCATTTTTCCGGCCCCTGCCCTCCTCATCTTCCGTCTTTTCTCCTTGAACACGGCGCTGCATTTTTCCTCTTCTTCCCCTTCCAGCCCCTACCCGCCCCTACCCCAACTCTCCTTTCCAAGCTCATTGCCATTACGAACGAAAAGCTCAATCTCGATTACTTTCTTTCACTTCCACCCGCAGCTGCTGCATAAGCAGTATACAGTAAATGTTGCCGGCTTCGACAACACCGGCATGGCCATGCTCAGCGTCTGGCAGGCTTTGACCCTCACTGGTTGGGTATTCATGATGTACCGGACTGTGGACGCGTACTCTTTAGTCGCAGTCATATATTACGTAACGCTCATCTTTATCGGCGCGTACTTCGTGGTGAGTTTTAGGTTTATAGGTCCTGATACTGCCTGCTATTGGACAATAATGGACAGAGCCGTAATAATCCCTTAAAGGGGTGTACTGTGTGGGGGGTGGTGGCTGCTGGGGTGGGCTTCGGCGACTGGCTTTACGGACATCTTGAGATGTGTTGAAGATCATTTTTGGAGATAACCGGACTAGGTCGTGACTTTGCGTTCTGACCAGCCTGCGCTGATAAGCTGCGCTTCGCGTAGAGTGCTATGATCGCTAGTTCGGAAGACGGCACTTGAGCCTAATGTCCTCATTGGCACGCGGTATTCTTTATCCCCTATCTGCTATCGCAGAACAAACGCCTCCATGTTCCGTCATTGCCCTTCCCGCTTGCTTGCTCACTGCAGCTCAATTTGTTCCTGGCCGTACTCAAAATTAAGTTCGCCAAAGCACAGACGCTTTTCCACAATCAGCTCGCGCTGCAGCGCAGCAAGGCCCGACGAAACTCCATCGTGACGCTTATGAACAAAGTGCATTCCAAATGGACCGAGTTCAGTTCAAAACGCAGCCAGGCATCGCTGCTCAACAGCCGACTCAGCTCCGCTATCAGCTCGCGGATGAGTTCCGTTAATTCCGGACCGCCATCGCTGCGCATGTCCGCCGCGCAATTTGGGGACGGTGACAATAGTTTTCAGGAATTAGACTGTGATGGCAGGCGATTGACGGCGGCAGCGGCGTCCCCGCAACTGCCACGGACGTACAATCACATACAGTCCAGCACCAGCAATCTTGCGAGCGAGCGGAGCCCGCAACTCCTGGGACAGAGAGACGCCAACGGCCCGCCCGATCGAATTGAGATTCCGGCGGCAGCAGACAGTCTGCGAAATGACGACACTGGGAAGAGCTGGGGCAGCGCGACGCATGATGGTGTGCCGCTGCCGCCACTGGCATTGGCACCGTCGCCACCGAAGACGGCATCGATGACATCTGATTCCGACAGTGTGTCGCTGCCAACGCGTGCATTAAGTATCCGAGCTCGACAGTCCGTTCTGGCGGCGGCAGATGGTGGGGACTTGGACAGCAGTTGTCCCGGTAGCGATGCCGTTGTACGAATGGGTATAATGGACGACCGCAGTGGAGGTGGCGGCAGCTCGCAACCTTCGCCGATGCCATCACGGACACCCGCCCGTCCCGCTCTTATCAGCACAAAGCAGTCCTTCCTCAAGGGGCCTCGGCCCATGCGCGCCGTTTCCTTTCGTCACCGGGATTCAGATTTCGTGCTCTCCCCTAGAGGCGCTAGCGGCGTGGCGGAGGCGTGCGAGGTTGGTGCGTCCATTGCCGTCACCGCTGCCAGTACCATGAACGCACCGGCCTCAAGCATCTCCGTGGGCAACCTCCACGGCGCCCCTGAGACGTTGCTGCCGTCTAGTTTTTCGTCTTGCGATGTCTTGCCGTCACTGTTGCCGCGAGTGCGGCCACCGTCACCAGCGCCCAAGGGGCCGCGGAGGTGGCAAATGCGCAGCTTAAGACGCGTAGCGCCCACCAGCGATTCCCTGGTGGATGGAGGTGCAAGAGGTGCCTCCTCGGCCGCACGGGCCGGCAGCGGTTGGGCAGTCCTTGAAGGAGTGGTCTCGCCCTGCGGCGTCTACGCCAGTCACAGTGGCTGGAGTTTGTCAAGACCTGCCGCAGCTACCTCCGCCGCCGTCACCGCTGACGACTACCAGCCAGCGGCACGACACAGGGCTGAGTCCAAGCAGCAGTCATGGCGACCACAACTCAACGCGCAGATACAGGAGAAGCAGCAGCAACAACAATGGACCCACGAACGCCTCCCTGCAGCGCGCAGGACTACAACAACAGAAATAACGCCGTTAGCACCCACGGGAACGACAACGGCAATATCGCCTGTGTGGCGCACCGAAAGCAAACCCGGTATTTACGAACCGTCCATGCAGTCATTGGCGATCGGGGCTGCCGGGCCGGTTGCCGAAGCCGTACGGTTCGCGGGCGGGGAAGAGGACGGCTACAGTGTCGATGGGCTGGCTGCGGCGACGGGCGGCAGCCGCGCAGGTACTGGCTCGGGCCTGGTCACAGTCGCCGACTTTGCTAGTGCTGTCAACACTACAGAAGTTGCTAACGCTACAGCAGCAAACGCAACCGCCGTTCCTGCAGTTGCACCCACCAGCATGGCCCCGGCTCCTGGGATGGCGTCATCTCTGGGTAATTCCCACGCGCAAGCAAAGAGCTTTCATATCTCATCCGGCAGGAAGGAGATTTGCAGCCCGCCGAGCTCCGTCGGGCGCCCGGGCGGGGAGCCGTCGCCGATACCTCTTCGAAGGTTGGAGCGCAAGCTCACCCATGGGGAAGACGGCAGGGCGCCGCCAGTGCGGCGCGGCACGAGTAGCGTGTTGGGAGGCAGCAGCAGAAGCAACGGCTATGGGCTCATCCAGGGCCAGACCTCCACAGCTGCTGGGGCTCAGGACAACAACGATATTGGGGGCAACGAACGCACTTACAGCGCCGCTCCCTCCAGTATGGGTGCCACCAATATGGCCATGAATGTCATGAGTACCGAGGAGTTCGACGAGTGAGTCACGTCTAGGGCAGGGTATGAGGGTGGGGGGAGAGGAAGAGGGAGCTCGCGTTCGCGGGCTGGAAGTATGCCTTGGTCGTAAGCTAAGGTAGCCCACTAAGGGTAAGAAGGAAAGGAAGGATGCATAACCGAGATGGCGTAACCGAAATCAGGGTCGGGGCTCGGGGGTGTGATGAGCAACGGACCCATGGGTTGCAGAACCATCTCTACCGTCTGTGAGAACCGAATCTGTATAACCGAAAGCTGTAGATTACCGCAGCCCAGCTGCCGCGACGATGCCGGGGGAGAACCCATGAGCTGACGAGCTCCGGTGTGAGAGGAGGGCCTCTGGCACCGGTTTCTTTCGAGGGGAGGGATTTCTGCTGATGCGCGGCACTTGTTGGTGCCTGAATATCCCTCGTTCCTCCCTTCTTCACCCCGATCTACTCACTCACCTGTATCCATCCACTCTCGAGTGGCTGGTGGTAGCTGGTTCGGCCCCTGGTGCGTCGGAGGCTGCATTCATCCTCCTCGTTCTCTTTCTTGCCTGCCCTCTTATCCACTCCTTTGTTGATTCCATGAAATTGCTTGCCCTGTGTTGCTCTGTTGCCTGCCCTCCCCGTCACACCCGTCACAGTTTCGTGTCCGACCACCCCTACATGCAGCGGCAGATGCTTCGGTTGCAATACCGCACCCGCATATTCGTCAATCACTTCGTTTTCAACCAGGTGGGTGTGGGTTGGCGGGGCCGCGCTCCTGCATGGGTAGACGCCTGTGTGGGGAAGCTGTTATAGCTGGTGGGATCCGCACCGTCCTCCTCGCTTCCCAGAAAGGGCAAACGTAGCGGGTGAGTGGGTCGGGGACATTGTCTAATTTTTGCCCGAACCGCGTGATATTACAGCGGCCATTTTGCCATTACGGCGGCCGCAGCTTTGCAGGTGCTCGAGCTCTATCACCAGCGGCCCTCTCCCCCCGCCCCCAAGCTAAGCGCCCCCCACCATGCTCTGGGACCCCTCCATAGGTCTTTATGCTCCTCATCTTCATCAACACGGTGCTGCTGGCCATGGAGTACAATAACCAGCCCGCATCCCTGACACGTTTTCAGAACGTTGCCAACTGGGTCCTCACGGGTTTGTTCACTGCGGAGATGATCATCAAGGTCTTTGGATTAGGTTTCTGGGACTACGTGCGGGTGAGTCAGCGGTCGCGGTAGCGGTGTTAGTGGTAGCAAATGTTATGGTTACGGCGGTGGTGGTGGTTCTGGGCTCGTGAGTGCGCTCCCCCGCCTCCATCACGGGTCTCTTGCATTCACGCTTTCATCCTCCAAGCCCCGCCCACGCCCGCACAGGTGGCGTGGAGAGGTAGCCCGATGGGAATACGTGGCTTGGGAGGGGGGAAACAAGGACTTGCTGCAAATGAAGCCGTGGTGGGGGTGAGAGGTGGGGATGTGTGGACAGCCGGATACTATGAAAGGACACAAAACGGAGCGCAACCCGTCAAGCTGGGGAACTGCAGGCGGCATGATATAGTAGTGGGAGAAGTGGGAGCAGTCTCGAGCCGAAGGAAGTAACATCTATAGGCGTACTTGAGGGCGTGCTGGTGCGGTGTATGGAGGTGGCAGACCTACTCACATGTGCGCACACAGGAACTCAATAGTCGGATTGCATCTGGGCGCGTCGTATGGATCCGCAAGAGCACCTTGGCGTGAGTGTGGATATGCAACGGTCCACTCCCCTGCTCAGCCCATGTTCACCCCGATCCTACCTGCATCTCACTCCATTCCGCCCTCCGCCCCGAACAGGATAGCTTCAACATCTTCGACGCATTGGTAGTCACCATCAGCCTGGTGGAAATCGTGTTATCCACAGTGGCCGGACTCAATGCGGCCCGCGCTCTGCGTGTACTAAAGGCCCTGCGCGTGCTGAGGCTGTTCAAGCTGTTTCGCTACATGCAGTCGCTGCGACGCATTGGCGAGATCCTGCTGTCGGCCTTTACCTCCTTCGCGGCCATCGCCACGCTGCTGATGCTGTTTTGGCTGGTTTTCTCCATCATCGGAATGCATGTGTTTGGAATCAAATCTCTGGACGGCTACGAGTGGCCTAACTTCACCACCTTCTTATTTAGGTAGGCTACGTGTGTATCCGTATGTGGGTTTATTAATAAGTGATTGCGTAGGATTTAATATTTATGTGTATATATGTGTATATGTGTGTATATATATGTGTATTATATATATTGGTCTTACGGGGCTTGTGCACGTCATACCTGTTAAGAGCGGGCTACAAAACAGAGACCTTCAGCCGCCGGGCGGGTGCGTCTCAACTCGGTGCGTGGGGGCGCTGCCACTGCCTCTGCCGCTGCCATTTGCCCCGGCTTCAGCCTGCCGGAACCTCAACCCCCCTGCCACCCTGACTCTTACCCCCTTTCTGCATTCCACACCTGAACCTCCGCAGCTTGATCTCTACGTGGAACGTCCTGAACCTGGAGAACTGGGTCAACACTATGCACGCCACCATCCGGGTGACCAACTGGGGCTCCAGCATATTCTTCGTGCTGTGGATCGTCATAGGTGCGCGGCTCCAGAAGTAGGGGTGGTGAGGAACAGCTTGACGGGTTTGGGACATAGGGACATTGGGACGCTGCGGGACATAACAATACCCGATTTGAAAACCTGCGGTTGCAGAAAAGGGGCCGGGGAGACGGGGTGGACCGTATATGGTGCGGTCTGCGTAGGTCGGGAGCGGAGGAGAAAGCAATGAGGATCTACGCGCGCGTGTGTGTGTGTTAGTGCTTCTGTGTTTGTGTGTGTGTGTGTGTTTGTCGGGTACACACCGTGTGCGCTGCAAAGGTAGCGCCACTAAGATAACGGCCAATCAGACACCAGACTGCTGACGGTGCATACGCCCAAAAGTCTGTAGCAAAGGATCATTACGGCCGATCTCGGGTATACATTAAGCAGCTCTCACCGCACCCGTGTGTTTATGGTCTATATTTGTGGTCGCGCTCTGTTCATTTTATACCGCCAGGTCGCTACATCTTCCTGACCCTCTTTCTTGCCGTGACTCTGGAGGTGAGTCGGATGTGGGCTCGCGTCCTTAAACCCTAAGTAGGGGCGTATGAGAACAACGGACCGGGTACAGGGAGGCAGGCAGGCGGAGGGAATGAAGGGAGGGTGGGATTCTTGAGCCTATTTCACCCTTGTTGCCTCTATGCTTCGCTTTGCCACCTCCCTACTCCGTTCTTCGTGCAGGCGTTTGAGGCCAAGTATGATGCGAATGCGGTGCGCATGGGTGCCCGCGGCGGCGGCTTCACCTCCCTGTTAGGCTCCATTTGGAGCGGCGCTTCTAGCTTGCGGTCGGGGTTAAGCAGCAAAGCCAGCAGCGTGATGAGG
This sequence comes from Volvox africanus, assembly GCA_030268105.1. NCBI lineage: Eukaryota > Viridiplantae > Chlorophyta > Chlorophyceae > Chlamydomonadales > Volvocaceae > Volvox > Volvox africanus. The sequence goes on along the minus strand of BSDZ01000015.1, from coordinate 697,432 downwards.
TGAGGGTGGGGCGGGTGGGGAACGACCGATATCGTCATATAGGGCCCATGCGGCGGGATGGCTTTAAGGGCCTGGTTTATATGTGTCAACCCTAGGCCGATCCCCGACAGGAATGATTGCGTAGCACGGTCATGCCCGCCGCCAAGGCCTAACCAAATTTCCCAACACGACATGAAATGAGCGAAAATCAGCTTCAATTTCGCCCTTACCTTTAACGCGTGCCTAACACGGTAGCAACGATTCCCATCCGCTTTGCCTTCCTATCCTGCAGCTCTGTTCGCAGCAGTCGCAGTGGTCAGAACTCCGGCAGCAGCGGTCGGTCGGCTAAGGGCGGCGGCGGCGGCCCCAACGAGGAGGCGAACGGAGACGCTTCGGGTCGATTCTCTGCTGGTTCTGCTGCCGGCAGAGCGGGCCGCGGGGGGCAACACTACGGGCCAGGCTCCGCTCTCCCGGCAGGAATAGGTACGTCGGCAATTGTGCGGATAGCGACATCTCACGGCATTTGCGCCGGAGAGACGTTCTGAAATAGCGATGGAAGTAATGGTGATGGTGTTGATGGTGTTCGTGGATTGCATATTTTATATATGCAAGACTGAGCCGCGGAAGATCTGGAAGGCGCTGTTTGTGCACGCCCGTCCTGTGTTCCTGCGTAATCCACAAGCATCGTCAAGTGCATGTCATAAAATGCTCTCCCGACGGCGGAACATTGCCCCCTAAGAGTGGGTCTGGTATCCCCCTTCTCCGCTGCCGTTCCATACCCTCCGCGCCAAACCCACGCCACGCCTGTGTTTCTAGGCTACTTGCAGGACGCCCAGGCAGCGGCCGCTGCAGAGTATGGCGAAAGTAACGAACAACGCGTCAACATGCAGAAGATGTACAGCATCAAGCAGTGGATCGACACGGGCAGTATGGAGGTACTGAAAGCCCCGGAGGCCACGCCCGACGCTTCCACCGTTCGCCGCGGCGGCGACGTCCCACTCGGCCGGTGCAATGGCATCAGCGCATGTCCCCCAGGTGCGGAGTCGCCCATGGCTCCCTGTGGCGGGGGCAACTGGCCATCGCCGATGCCGCCACGAGGCACTGGAAATTCCTGTGCGATGCCGTTGGGCGCCGGCCGTGGCGGTCGTGGCGTACCGTACATTGACGATTCGGCGGCGCAGAGCCTCGCTTCATTGGAGGAGGTACCTGTGCGTGCCGGTAGGGGCGGCGGCAGCGGCAGCGGCGGCGGCGGCGGCGATGGGGGCGATGGAGGCAGGGGCGTAAGCGAAGGCTTCGATTTGGATTCCACATGTCACACGGACTTGACGCTACTCCAACAACAACAATCGCAACAATTGCAGCAACCGCCTACTTGTCGGTCCAATCAGACAAGCAACGTCGCTGCAGAAGTCGGAAGGCCTTCCACCGCTGGACCCTCTATCGGACCCACGGGGCGCCGCGGCAGCGTTGGGCCGCACCTGCACAGCCTGACTCATGCTGTACGACGGGATCTCGAAGGCGTCCCACATAGTGCAGACGGAACTGACTCGGAAGTTGGCGACCTCATCACATCGGTGGACGGCGGCGGCGGCAACAGCTGGGCACGTCCGGCGGGGCCATCGATTGGGTCATCTATCACCGGCAGCGGTGCGGATAGCGGCGAGTTGATCTTGTCACGTTCACATGGTCGCTCCCGGCTTATGCGGTCTACGACATCCTTGGACACGTCCGCAGTGGCACGCGTAACCTTGGTCCCTAACTATTGTTTCAAACAGGAGCCCAGCGGCGATGACTGCGAACTGCCGTCCACAGCACCGGAGCTGGCAGGGCCAGGCTTAGAGTCATCGCCCCCATCACCGGCTCCGGAATTTGAAACACCAGCAAAAATATCAGCAGCTAGCCATGGAGCCACTTTAGCAGTGGCAGGCACCGCCACCGGCCGGGGGGTTGTAGTACTTGATCCACCGGCGCGGGCACAGACGGACGCCACGGCTGCCGCTGCTAGCGTTTTCGTGTCCCCGGCTTCTTCCCGTTCACGCGTGAGGACGCGGAATGATCGGGACGCATCGGGGGCGCTTCCAGCGGACGCCACCGTCAGCGTCGGCCGCGCTCGCGACACGGTCGAAGACTCGCCGTGTGACGGCTACCAGGACATGCTGGACTGCTTCGCAGACTCCGCGGAGAAGGAGCCCGCCGCCGGTCCCGATGGTGGCGACGTCGGCGAGGTACATGCCGCAGGCCCGGAGGCCAGCTGTCCGAATAAAATCGAACTGGCGTCCCTGGGCCAGGAGGTCATCATGGCCACTTTCCAAGACATGCTACGGCCTTCGCACGACTCTGGGGTGGCAGCTGTGGCAGCGGCGGCAGTCCCGAAGCAACAACAGTCGCAAGCGCAATCACTCGGGCAGCTTGGCGGGCCTGAGGAAGGCCTGGCGGCCGTGCCTGGTGGGTCGGTGCCTTCACCGTCGCTGAGCGGCCTGCAACGAAATGTAAGCATGACGAGGCAGCCTCGGCGGGAAGCTGTGTGGGACGAGGACGGATCCAAGGAGGCCGCAGCCGCAGCGGTCAGTGGTGACCGACCTGCAGGTCACAGGCATCCCAGAAGTGAACAGCTGCAGGAGGAGCGGCAGCTATTCGCAACAGAAAGCTGCACATTGCTAGCTCTAGCAGATGAATTGGACAACGCACTCGCCAGCATTGAGGTTCGGAGCGGCGGTGCTGCAGCCGCTGGGAGCGGCCCCGGAGGTGACGCAGCGGCCCTGCAACGGCTCGGCTCCCCAACAGCCGGCATTGCCTCGATTGACCGCAGTGGCTGCTCGCCCACTTGCTCCGAGCTCGACAGCGAGCGCACCTCCCCACGCGGAATGCCGCCTCCACCCAGCCGCCTGGAGTTGCTAGTCGCTGGGAGTGCACAGGGCGCGGCAGACGGCATTGGCAACGCGGCAACCAGTGCTGTCATCAGCACGGGGGGCGGCGGCGATGACAGCAGCCGCACTGGCTCCGGATCTGGATTCGGCTCAAGCATTGGGCCAGGCACCGCCGGTTACGTAGCCTGTCAGAGCCTTCAGGACAGCGCGCACAGTCTGAGCGATGTAGGCATTGCCGGTTCACGTCAGCGCGCCGCATTATCGTCCATTGGCCCGGCGACGGCAGCGCTTGGCAGTGGTGCAGCGGCGGTGCCGTGGCGACAGCTGCCAGACCACTCTGGGGTGCCGCTGCATCCACCACCATTGTCCCTGCCTGTGCTCGGCGATAGCGCTGAACAGGGATGCTTCAGCGACGCAACGGCAGCGTCGACCGGTGCAGAGCGCATGCGCGTGTTGGATACCACAGCGGCGCGTGATAGCCTAAACGTCGGCGGCGGCCACGGTGACGGTGAGCTAATTGACTCGACGGAAACCAGCTATCAACGCAGCCGTGGTGGCGGCGGAGGCGGTGGCGGCGGTGGCGGCAAGCTGCACTCTCCAAACGGGGCACCGATCCTCGTTGAAGCCAGCAGCCAGTATATTGGCAGTGAGCCTAACGGTCGTTTCGGACTTGATCCGTGGCTTCCGCCGCCGATGAAGCCCTCGGCCGGTCCTGCGGCTGGGCAGGGAGACGAAGATAGGGGTCGTCGAGGAGACAAGGGCCCGGCGATGCGGGTACGTACGTGGGTATGGGAAAAGGATTTGGAGTTCGGCACCATGAGGGGAGGCTACGGTGTGGGCAAATGTTGCACCTGGGAGTGCTTGGGAGTACCTATGGTTGGGTTTGGTGCCGGTGCGTACAGCTCGGTTCCGTTACCAGGGAGGGACAGTGTCACAGTGTCACAAATGTTACAGCGTTGAGTGTTATTGTAAGCTGCAGCCCGTCCAGAAGACGAAAAGAAAGGACTCTTCCAAAGCCAACGCATGGTCCTCACCGCCGCATGTGTATGCACCCTTCCTCGCGCAGCGAATTTCGGAGGCGGGCTCGATTGGAGCCTCGGATATGATATCCCGCTGCGACTCCTTCAACAGCAGAGCCTCTGGTGCGAGCCACACCAGCGGTGGCGATGACAGTAGTGGTGATGACCCACGTGTCCGTAAGCAGCGTTTCCGCAAGCGGCGGCGGGCGAGCATCCTCATTGAGGGCACCGGCAAGGCGTTTTGGATCTGGGATGAGGATCACCCCGCACGAGAGTGGATGTATTGGGTGGTTACGCACAAGGTAAGGGCTAAGAGGCGGGGAGTGTGTGTGTTAGGGACAATTCTTCCGTTCGCCAGGCGAGGGCATTGGCGGGAAAGCAATCCGAACGGAGTTTGCGTTTAGGGGATTAAAAGTTATAAATGCTCAACCCACCCGCGATGGGCCCGCTTGAACCCGCGATGGAATGGGGCATGGAGGGTGCGCACAATAATGTCCATCTCTCCTGCAATGTAACTCTCAAGATATCTTGCTGCCGTATGGTACATCATGACATATCATGGCAGTGTTGTGGCATATATGCGTCCGCAGTGTAGGGCGCAGAGAGGTTGACATGAGCACGAGTTGGGCGAAATTGGGCAAGGGCATGTTTTCGTTAGCTGCAACGATCGCGAACGTCAGCTGTACCTGCGCAACCGCATATGCATCTCCTAAGCCAGGCTGCACAGGATGGAAGCATGCACGTATATAGCAAGTCTTCCTGGTATGGGGAGCTCAAACCGATTGTAATTTAATGCATCACCTCTGTGTGTGTTCGAATCCTAACATTCTATGTTTTTAGATGCCACCCTTACGTTTGCGTTGTGCCGCCCTATGAGCGCAGCGCTTCGATTACACTATGTTCGCGTTGATCCTGCTCAATTGTGTGAGCATGGCGCTGGAGAACCCCTTCATCCGGCCGGGCTCGCCTATGGAAAAGGCGCTGTTCTGGTCCAATGTCGGCTTCACCATCATCTTCACCATCGAAGCAGCGATCAAGATGTTCGCCTTCACGTTCAGCGCATATATTAAGCGCATCACTAACCAGGTGCGCGCGTGTGTGTATGTGTTGATGAGTTGGATGCCGCTGACATATGTTTCAGGCTGCTGGGGTACCGGATTAGGTGCACCACCCGACCGAGTTTGACATCTACATCTACATGCTCTCTCGACACACACACACTCTCAGCCTCCCCCGCGGGCCCCTGAATGTACACACACACACACACATGCATACACATACGCTGTCGAGGGCAGCTTTTGGCACTGCATTCAAGGTGGTGGGGAATATTTCGTGTTTACCTCTCCAACAACGCGCATTTCTGTCTTACCCCATTTCCGCTCCTCCTACCCGCTCCTCCTACTCTGCCCGGGTTGCTGTCAGGTTGACTTCCTCATCGTGGTGACTTCCTTGTTGGAAATCATTCTTGATACTGTGACGGACTCCGTGGACGCCGTATCGGCCCTGCGAGCGCTGCGGGCGTTGAAGCCGCTGCGACTGCTGACCCGCTCGGCCGGCATGCGCCTGGTCTTCAAGAGCGTCACCATGAGTCTCATGTCCATGGCAAACGTCAGCATTGTGTGCATTCTGTTCTTCCTCATCTTCGCCATTCTGGGAGTGCAGCTCTTCTCGGGACGCTTCTACAGGTATGCTGCGTACTGTTGACCATATATTTAACCTCATCATTAAGTTAAACTCTACTATTGTCATGGAGACCAGTACATAGCAGCGGCTAGCTGACAGCTGCTGGCGGCAAGGGGCAGGGGGCAGGGGGCAGGAAAACAACGGACCCATCGGTCAGAGCTCACAGGTTCCCAGCCACGGGCGTTATGCACCTCATTATGCGAAGCTGCACTTTACCTGATAGCACGGATTCTTGGAAAGCGGCCGTGCAACCGCCCAACCAAGGCAAGGCGGTAAAAAAGTCAGAAAGGGCAAGCTGAAGTGCCGGGAGCAGCACGCGGTCGTGTCTTACGCGCCTTCTTTTGAAGCCGTAATTCACTGCGCGTATGCAAGAGCTGTTCTCGTGTTGGTGATGCACCGTGTGTGTGCACACGGTGTGTGATATGGGGTAAGAGCCGAAGCGCTGAAGAGACCAATGCAGGTTGTAGGAAAGGAACTGAGCGACCGAGTAAGTGAATCGGCTGCTGCAACCGCCGGCGCGCCGTATTACGAACTTTGTAATCGGCCATGTGCAGGTGTAATGACGACAGCGTGGCGGGCATATCGGAATGCGTGGGCACCTTCAACGACCCGCGCACCAACAACACCATTGAGCGGACCTGGAAGAACGATTTTCCGAACTTTGATAATACTGGTAGGGGGCGAGCAGAACAACGTGTTCTTTATTGACCATGTCGAGTGGGGAAAGCCATCAAAGGGCAGGCGGAAGCGGAAGGGTAGGAACTCAGCGGACCTGTCACAGGGATCCACGGCCGCGAAGCGGTGGCGGCGGAGAGCGTGGTATTCTCGTAATAACACAAAATTTACTAAAATATACCTGCTGTCTTTATGGAGGGGATAGTGAGTGGTTGTGGTAATGGTGGAGGAGCTCACACACACATGCACACATGCACAGAATCTCGACAACCTGTAACCTACATGAATCTACAAATACTAAATAGAATATAATGATATATATATATATATATGTGCGTGTGTGTGTGTGTGTAACTCAGAGGATCGATGGAATGTTGGGCCTATTGTTGAGCCCTGCATGTTACTAAAAGCAGAGCCACGTTTTAAGCGCGTACCTCGAACCTTTATCCGAAGGTATCTAATGTGGTTACATGCTATCCTTGATATTCCCAACCCAATCCGTCCGCCGCGTGTCTGTTGGAAGGACCACAGCCCATCCTCACGCCCTGCCCATTCGTCTTGCATGTGCATGATACACCCAGCCCCGTCCGCACCCGTTTTGTCCCGCACCCGTTTCTCCTCTCAGGCAACGCCCTTCTGTGCTGCTTTATCACTGCCACGCTGAACGGCTACACGGAGATCATGATCAACGCCATGTCGGCACCGAATGAGCCCGGCCACCAGCCAAGGCAGTTTCTGAATCCCGGGGCCTTCTTCTGGTGAGTTCAAAAGGCGGCGAAGGTACACGGGTTCTCAGACAAACAAACATCACAAATGATATAAAGTATATGGCCAAACGAACACTGCGCCGCCCAGGGTGTCAAGTCCATGGCGTCCCCTGGACGGTACTCCTCCAACACGGGCTGTGTCAGCGATTTTTTCTCCATAGCGTCAGCTGCTTCGTTGCAATCGTCAAAAACACGCAATATGAAATATAAGCATAAAATCTGTTAGGTGTTATGAGAAGTGAAAAAACTGATGCGTCTTCTAGTGAAAGAGGTCTCTTATAGCACGGGAGACGCGGAGTAGGATGCGCGAGCACCTTCGCCGAACGTACGTCCCCCATAACCCCCGTGGCGCAAACCCGGCAACGGCTCTTGGTTAACCCAGGTTCTTCGGATTCATCGTGGTGTGCGCCTTCACGCTTCTTAACTTGTACGTCGGCGTCATCTTTTCCCAGTTCTCTAAGATCCGCATGCTCAGTGAGACGGGCAGCGCCTTCCTGACCTCGGATCAGAACGAATGGGCGGAGCTCACCAAGATGGTTTTCAGGTGTGTACCTGCGTACCTGTGTACCCCGACCTGCCTCATGTCGGGGTGCTAGCTTTCAAGGGACGACCAGATTCACTGTATAGAGCACGACATGCGAGTGGGACCTTGATATTGGGGCTTAATAACTGGGCGCCGTGGGGGGTAATAGCCCCGCCGGAGGCCGGAGTCAAGGCAACGTACGGATGCGCAAGACCGGAGGACAGGAACACCAGGGGGCGGAGCACTTAACAGGAAGGGCCTGGTGTTGTTTTTTATTTTTTGTTTATTTGTTATTATAATCTTATAATCTTATAATCTTATAATCTTATAATAATAACAATTATTATTATTATTATTAATTATTTATTATTATTATTATTATTATTAATTATTTATTATTATTATTTATTATTATTATTATTATTATCGTTATTATTATCATCATCATCATCATTATTATTATTATTATTATTATTATTATTATTATTATTATTATTATTATTATTATTATTATTATTATTATTATTATTATTATTATTATTATTATTATTATTATTATTATTATTATTATTATTATTATTATTATTATTTATTTCTTCGGTTTTGGCGAGGGCGGTGGGGAAATGGTTGGGCTTGACGATGGTGATGATGGGGGTCAGTGAGCATGTGAGCCTGACTGTGATTTAGGTCAGGAACCTCATAATGCGATATTTTCCTACGGCAACTAATTTATAAAGCTTGGAGTCTGAAGATCGGCTAGCTTTCTATCCGGAAACCTCTAGGTGTATTACCTTGCAAAGCTGTTCCCATGAGCTTGCTTGATCTTCGGCCTGCACTGTCCACCTGTACTGTTTGGTCACACATTCGAGCTTCGACTCGCGCGGCACCCCGATTCGCTTGCTGATTGCCAACGTCAGGCTCAAGCCGCCCGACAAGGCCCAACTGCCTACTGGCCGCGTTCGCCGCTTCATGTATGCGTTGGTTCATGCCAAGTCCTTTGACATATTCATCCTCACTATTATCATTATCAACGTGGGCTTTCTGGCGGCGACCTGGTACAACGAGCCCGCCTCCTATACGCACATGAAGAACGTGGTGAGGATAGGGTTGAGAAGAACGGGGGAAAAGAAAAGGATGCCAAATATGCTGTAGTGTATGGGGATGTATGTGGACCACGGAAAGCGAATCTTGTCTCATACACATCATGTCTCCGTCTTGTATCCCTGACCGCCCCGCACTTCCAAACACGCAATCATCCGCTCTTCAGCCCTTGAGTTATTCCCTCGGATATATGTACTTCTTCCTGTACTGTACTTCTTCCTACCTGACACCGCCAGGCCAACATCGTGTTCATGTCCTTCTTTGCGGCTGAGGCGGTAGCCAAGATCTTTGCGTTGGGCTGGGTGGGCTACTTCAAGGTAAGCTAGACGGTAATGATAAGCCGTGAGCCGTAATGATAATTGGCTTTCAAATATGATTTGGCTTGGAATGTGGAATGTACTTGTTGGGCAATAATTCCATGTGGATCGTGATTTCTCTTGCGCATGCGACATGATGTGCGTTGCAATGTGTGATGTGGCAACATGCTGTGACGACGTGTGTGTGTCACGCAATCCTAATTTGCATGCATGCATATCCAATTTCTTTATGACGGTTAATAATACTTATATTGAATCATGTATCACTATCTTCAATCGCTATCTTTGATGTTTGATATGAAATGTGACATGATATGCCATCTGTCATATAGGCTATCTGGCCTGGGTATTATCACATATGCGATGACATGCTTCGACAAGTAATCTTTCTTGAAGTACGAGATAATCATAAGCATGTCTTAATAACGTTATTTGATGTTTTGTAGACGTGATGATGTTGTGCTTGCGTGCTGTGTTGCGGGATGGGCGATTTGATGTGCAGTATGATGCGGCGCGTGCTGTGTCGATTGATATGCGATATCGATCCTTTTGCTGCGACCTGTGCTATCTGACGTGCTACATTGTGTGATGTATGTTGCGATGTGATGCAATACGTAATCCTTACATTATTATATGCAATACCGCTCGTCGGTCAAGGTAAAATGTGAGCCTGTATGCAACGGGATTCGTTATGAAGCGATGTGTGGCAATTGGCATGTGCTTTTAATGCACACAATACTACGATATGCGGTGCGGTACTATAACCCCATCCACATGCCGATCCAGTGAACACGCCCGCCTGCACATGGCTTGATGGTGCAGGTGGGCTGGAACAAGTTGGACTTCGTATTGCTGGGGTTGGGTATTCTGGACCTCATCATCTCCATGCTCAACAGCAACTTCCTTCGTATCCTCAGGGTCATCAGGGTGCTGAGGCTCATTGCCCTGGTGAGCTAACAATTTATGGCAGCAGACATACACTAACATGCTTTCCAAACTGTCACGAGGCTCCGATGGAGCCGAGAATTTGAAAATGCCGCGAGATAAGGATGCCTGGGGACCCGACCCGGCGACCGCTCCACTGCCCTCCTATCATAGCCCTCCCTTTCCGATTGATGCAAAGCTTCTTTTCGGGGTTTTCCCTTAATACAGTAAAGGAGCTTGAACTCGACAGCTTGAACCCTCCTGCCGCCTCCATATCATGGCGCTTCCCGGTCTTCTGCTGGCAATGTTGTTTCAGACGCGGGGACGCTGCCCCCACATCACGGCTGCGGCTTTCCTTGAGCGGCACCGAATACAGATTGCCCCGCATCTTCATATCCATGCCATCTTACCATCTTCTATCATACCGCAAGTCCGCGACCCGTTTTCTAGACCTGCCCACCCATAACCCGAACCCATCCCACGACCTCGCGCCATCTCCCTTCACCACCCCCTACTCTGTCTGCCTACACCATGAATAGCATTCACCGCATTTGTTTTCTTCACTCCTGCGCATCGTGTGCTCGTTTCCATTTCCAGGTGCGCATCGCCCACGTGGCTCAGCTGGTCAAGTCCGTAAAGGGCATCCAGTCGCTGTTTACCACGTTGATATACTCCCTGCCGGCATTCGGGAACGTGGGCGCCCTCATCGGTTTATTCTTCTTTATGTACGCCTACATCGGCATGTACCTATTTGGAAAGGTGCAGCATGGGGAATCTCTCAGCCGGCACGTCAACTTCCACAATTTCTGGCAGGTGCGCGGAGTTATGTGGCGAGAAGAGGACCGTGCGACATGCGCGCACACACACACACACACGCGCGACGGACTTGCTTATTTTAGGTTTCAGCTCATTCTCGCCGTTGGTCAGCAGCTTCGCGTTCCTCCTTCCCACGTATATAGGTTGGTACTGGTCCGGATCCAGGGGTTTAGTAATGATGTTGGTAATGGTGGTGGTACGATATCTGATTATTATTCTCTCAACTTCTCTCCCGACAGGCCCTGCTTGTGTTGATGCGGGTAGCCACGGGTGACAACTGGACGGGAATCATGTTTGACTGCATGGTGCAACCCCCCAAATGCAATCGATCGTCCGGGGGATGTGGCACGTACATTGCGGTGCCGTACTTCCTCACATTCGTACTGCTGATCTACGTCATCTTGCTCAACCTCTTCACCGCCGTCATCATCGAGACGTTCGAGAAAACGCACGAGCAGGAGGAATGGAAACTCAGCCCACAAGTAAGAGAGCGTGAGAGGCGGCGAGGTGTGTAGACGTTTGTAGGACGGATTTATTTCGACAGTTGCGGAATGACGTATTCATGATGGCAGTGGAGGATAGCGCCGTTGCATGCACCATCCAGGATTAGAATAGTATCGGGCTTTAATCAAAGTTGTCATTGGGAGACGCTTTGTTTGTTTTCAAAACATCTCCTCTGCCGGGCAATTCAGGTAAGCCCTAACTTCGCTGCTATGAGTTGCCCGCTTCCTCCCCATCATCAGGCGCTTGAAGACTTCGTGACTCTTTGGAGTGAGTACGACGATGGCTCCGGAACCATCCTGCCCCGTCACTTAGAGGAGCTCCTACTGCGGTTGGACCCTCCCCTCGGTCTGGGGCCTTATGCTGATAACAAGGATGTACTCAGGTATGTGATGCGGAGGGCAGAGCTAATTGGGCTAAGGCCCATTTAGGAGACCAAGGGATCTTGTGTTGCGCGGGAACCCCAACGGCACAGGGAAGCGGGAGGGTTGATGAAAGGTGAAAACAGGGAGGATTTAAGGAGTTGTGAGATTATCAGTGCACGGTGCACTCCAAATTCACCCGGTTTACCAATTAAGTTCAAACCGGGCGGCCCAGCGACTTACCGGATCTTCGCAGGTTTTAAGATTATGTAAACATATGTTTGCGAAATTCGTGTTCACAAGGAGCTTTTATTTAAGCTGATGATTTTCCGGCACCCGCAGGTTTGTGTACGACCTCGATATTCCATTGGTGAACGCCCGGGTGCCCTTCCACAAGACCGCATTCGAGCTGGTTAAGAGGTGCAGCCAGGCGACCATGCCGGAAGGTAAGCGGGCTTGGCAACTCTTGCCTGTAACCGGACAGGCGCCGAGGAGGGATGCAATGAACCTGATCAGAAGAGGAGGCATATGGCATAGAGAGATGCAATACGATACGGGATATGGGATACGGGATACGGGATAGGGCAGGTACCTGAATCCAAAGAGAGGTGGAAGGCGAGAAAGCGCGGGAGCGGAAGGGCGGCATTTAAATTGAGGGGAGAGAAAGTTGCATGGGCTGTAAAGGGTTGTCTGCACCTTGGTGGCTGGGGGAATACGTGCATGCGTGCGTGGAAGGCGGGCCTTAAGAAGGAAACTAAGCCCAAACTAAAGAGCGAACGACGGCGATTTGTTGCTGTTTTGTGATAATAGGAGTTTTTACCAATCTTAATTCTTCTTTCGGTCTCCGAATGCTCCAGCAACTGAAAAACTAAATCAACTTTCGCCAAGAAAACCCAAACCCCCTAAAACCCAACCCGGATGGGTTCCACATCGGTCTTTCCCCAGGCGCCATCAAGGAACACATGGATCGGCTGGTCAACAAGTTTTTCAGGGAGCTGCCCACTCAGGACGAGATGCTGAACTTCTCCGTGGCTATCACCGTCATGAAGGTGCGGCCGTCAGGGCCTTCACGGGTGACAATGGAAATTGATATCAAGAACCGACAAACAAATCATGAAACATATTTATGTATTAACACTATAGACACACACTTATATACATATATATATCTATATCTGTATATGTATATGTATACACAATATGCAGTATACAGTATACAGTATACAAATATACAATATGTATATGCACGTGTCGACGGCTGCTCCTCCCCACGAGCGTCTGTGCCTATCCTCGACCCCCCCATGCGGTGCTAATTTTCATCCGAACCGGTTAGCCGCTGGTCGTCTGTTTCTTCATACCTATACTTGTATGTCAGCCCCCCTCTCCCTGGCCCCCCTCGGCGACCCACGACTCCCGCAGGTACAACGCAAGTGGCGCACCCGCATGCGTGCTGCGAAGTTAATGCGGAAGAAGCGCTGGCGACAGGACCGACAGGCCGCGCCGGAGTACCCGGAGATACACAGCAACAAGGCACTCTTGGCAGAAAAGTAAGAAAGGCAGCCGAATAAACGAGCCTTGTTGCTGCTGCCGGAGGGATGGGCATAAAGCTAGGCATGTCAACTGACAAATGTAATGGGGGAGGGGCTGGGGTGGCTAGTCGCGATGGCGACCGACTCGGATACTGCCTTCACTCATGGCCTGTGATCCCCACAAATGGCTTATAACCCTTCCTGTCTATTTATATCTATATGAATAGGACGCCTAGGACATATAAACCCTAAGCATTTCCTTAGCCGCCTGGTCCCCAGGCCCCCCACTTGAGCCACTCCTACCCCCGATGCCCGACGGTCTTGTCCCTCTGCCCCTAGGTTTAACTGGAGCAGCCGTAATCTTAGCTTCGCACCTCATACTTCGCACTTACCCCTCTCGCACCCCGGCTGGCCCTCCGCCGCTCCGCTCCGATTCTTACAGGTTTGAGGCTTACCGGGAAACCGTGCGCGAGGCTGCCAAGGCCTGGGAGGCGGCCCAAATATCCTACAACCGCAAGCCTGATAAGGGGGAAACAGCCAGGCGGACGGAGCCCCGATGGCGCTTTAGCGCCAAGTACGCGCCGCCAGCGCTTGTCCAGGCCACCAGCGAAAAGACTGGGCTGCTGGGACTGGGCAAGCGCGTCAACGTGAACAAGATCATGGGGGGTCTCTTGCGAGTGGGAGGTTTATTGGGGGGCAATGGTGGAAATGAAGGTGGCCCCGCGCGCTCTCCGCAGGCTACTCAGAGTTGCGAACAAATGGCCATGTGGGCGTCTCCGGTCAGTCCTCAACACGGGCCCGGCGGGACAGGGCCCGCAGCCGCCGCTGGGCAGGAACCCAGCGTAGCCAGCCCGTTGCCCCGGCTGCTGCGCGCCATCGCGCTCAACAATGGACCCCGCCTGTCGTATAACGGTGGCGGGGCTGGCGGCGGGCTGCTCAGCTCGCCGACGGCACCGACGTCAGAACAGGGGTCATTTGGGGGCGCCCGCCGCCAGCTGTATGGGGCTGGCGGTGGTGGTGTTGGCGGCGGCGGGCTGAGTGTCAGCGGTGGCGTGGATACTCCGTCGGAAGGCTTGGGCGTCCGGACATGTACCCAATCCCTTACCATGTCACCGATGGTCACTCGGCGGGCTCCAGGGATGTTGTCCAATGATGGCGGTGGTGGATTTCTACCTGGAGGTGCGAACCGCGGCATCTGGTGAAGATCGCGGCCAGGAGTTGAAGTCGGACGCTAACTAGGTTGTTATTCTGAGACCACAGACAGTTGGGACGTGGCTTGTATTTTGTCGGAAGAGGACTACGGATGTACCGGTGTCTCTCTCTCTAGAGAGAGAGAGATCAGGTTGGGTACGACGCTGTCTCGTACGCTGAATTCGTGCTTGCTATGCCACTCTACAGCATTTACCATTGGAGTGCTGCTGTACCACACTGCACAAAAGCTCACAATATACTGTAATGTTGTCCAGTGTGGTACAGCATTCCGCGCACACTCTCTCTTGCACTTCACGGATTGATCGTAGGAGAGGAAACAGGCGACGGTGGGTGGTGAACACACGCGCATTCGGGCCCACAGCTCAACTGCCGGTGGGCCAAAGCTGGGTGTCACGATAGCTCGCGAGGTGAAAACAGAAACAGCGCATTCGGGGAACCGGAGTTTGGCGTCGGTTGGCTCGCCACTCTAATCACCGCATACCGTGGTGTGACTGGCGCCGGTGTGGTGGCCCTTAGCTTTGCAGTTTTGATTTCGAGGTGAGATGGAGTACGAGGCCGGAGCGTGTGCCCTTCGGCTACGTCCTAGGAAATTGCCGAGTATTGAAGTATTGAAATAAGAAAGTTTCCGCCATGCCAAGGTGGACAATATACTTGTGCTGCGTGCGGATGCGTCTGTGTTTGAAGTGAAGCGGTCCATGTAAGCGTACGCAGTGAGATGTTGCGGTGCGTGTCATATCATATCACGAGGATAAAGCGGAGAGGAGGGAAGGGTTTCCGGGAGTGAACGGTGAACTGCCGCAAGTGCCGTTAGCCTCAGGAATAAATGTACGCTGCCCATAGAGATCTGGTGTTACCTGGCGTTTTTGTGACGGGAAGAAAGCCTCGCTTAGCACGTTGAGTAGGGATGATATGTTAACATATTGTGTGGCCAATGTGCCGAATGTATTTATTTGGTCATTAGTAAGCTACTCCTTCGCGTTGAGAGGGGCTCGTACAAAACGCGCTTGGGCACCCGTGGCGCACTTTGGGGCTTGCCCGGAGGAAATTTGGCCCTGCAATTTTGCATCTCGATGCTCACGTTTCTGCGTTTTCTGGGGCCCGGTGTCGTGGCTTTTGTTGAGCCGTTGTCCTGGCAGGGTCTATAGTGTGAGGCGGCTTGTTGAGCAAGTGGGCGGCAGCAGCTCTCAGTGCGGGCTTTGTACGAGCAAGTGCAGGAGGGACCAGACTATCTATGCTTTCATCAGTCCTGGTTTGGGGAGTACATCAATTCTGGATCGATCCGGTGGTGTATGATTTATGATGGCTAGAGCCACGAGTTCAGCCTGAAGCACCGTGCTTGGGAGGATGAATGGCTATGTTACCATGTTAAGCCGTCTTTGGCGCCCCACCATGGTCAGTCTCATGGTAGCCAGGGCCAGGAAAAGCACCGGCCTTCGTTAAGGTATGGCACTGTTTGGTTACCCTCCGCCGGATCAATGGAGGGATTTATTCAGCTATTAGGTGCGGAGGTATGTGAACGGAGCAGGGCCATGCATGCTGGGCCGACAACTCGGCCATAACGTGGTACATGCGTGAATTGTAGTATTCCTTTTCTTGTGAGCTTTTAGCAAGGGATTCCTTTCGTGAACGGTGTCAGGAGAGGGGCTCGCGATGACGTGTGTTCGTGTTTTATGACACGGCTCCAAGAGGGATGCAGTGCAGCGTCGTGCGTGCGACGAAACGGATTATCCTGGCAGGCAGCTTGCACGGAGAAGTCGCATTGCGGGTTGAAGCGAAAGTTTTTGGCTTGGTAACATATGGAGAGCGCACCTTAAAGAGTGCCACATGGCAATCCATGGTTGAGTGATATAATCGCGGCGTGGGATATGATTTCATGTCAGGACACAAAAACACACGTCAACGGCGGGCTGCGCCTGGGGTTCCAGAAGCATTTTACCCTCCACGGAACTCCCGGCTAAGAGCTTTGCGACATCATTTCACATCTATTGCTTCTGTTATTGTCACTTGCTTTCGGTCAAAAGCGGTCCATCGCTCGATTGTCTGCGATGCTCGGGTCAAAGGGTGTTCCGCTGGGGTCTTGCTGTTGAGTAAATCAACGAGCACTATCGCTGTAAGCTCATCCGAGGATATGAGTATGACGCTGAGGACTTCCGTGTTCCGTTGGGGATATCGGGAGTTAAATTAAGGGCCATCTGTGCAGCGCAATTTTCGTAACTATGAGAGCCTTTCAGGTCTTCCAAGTAGATATTTTTCTTGACAGGTAATGGCTACGGAAGAATAGGCACAGCGAGCACTACAAGTTTGTTGAATTCATTTGCTGACAAGAAGGAGCAACACACATTAATCAAAGACCAGAGTCGGTTGGCTCGGGCCTCCTGTTCGGTTTTGCCCCGTTCTTCCCAAAATTGAATTTGGAATTGTAGGAATAAGTTTGCACACTTTACACGTAGGGACAGGTGGATATTGTTAACACACAGGCAAGTCTTCGGTCATTCCATCAACAAATGCAACTGCCGCAACGCGATATCATTTGACGCATACCACGGCATCTGTTGCTAAGATTCTGTATAGATCTGTAAACTGTTCTACTGATCGGACTAAACAAGCTACATTCTGGGCGTGAACCTTAATATCATGCAAAGCACGGGGCAACAGCCAGCTTGTGATGCAATCATCTAGCGCTTCAACCTTGAATCTTAATGATTTTAGAATTTTCGCTGATTTGTCATTTTACCGGATCATCCGAAGTGTCCCCGCTTAGTTCTCTTTTGGTTGCCTGAATCCGTGCAGCTTAGCCAGATGGCTGATGAATTTCTACACAAGCAGTCGGCACTGGAATCTTACGTATAGGTCGCCGGGACGGCCGATGATAGAGGACCTCGAGCAGGAAGGCGCAGGGTGAGCTATTTGGCCTTGTCTTTCGGCACCCTTGCGTACGCTCATGCTTCAATTTATGAGAATTTGAGAGTTTTGAGTTATGTAACCGTGCAGAAGCAGCAACCGGCACAGGGGCAAGTTCAGGGAGCAAACGCTGAACGGCTATGACTTTACCATGAAAATGAAGACGCCGACGCCTAAGAAGGCAGTTAGTACATGGACATCGGTAGCGACAAGGTGAGAAGTTTGCGCAACCAAGTTTGCTTGCAGCTACTTCCAGCTATGGCCTTGGGGGACTCGCGGCGTGTGCGCAGGCTATGGTCGCTAGCATGGCCCTTATCTGGAATGGAGGTGATGACTTTCGCTAAGGAGCTTATCATCACCGCGTTCGTTGGTCACTTGGGGCCTGTGGAGCTGTCGTCACTGGTGCTATCCCAAACACTGTACAACGTCAGTGGGAACGCGCCCATGCTCGGCGTTGTGACAGCCATGGAAACCTTCTGTGGGCAAGCGTATGGGGCAAAGAAGTATGCGACCGTCGGGGTCGTTACCCAACGTGCACTAGTCATCACCACCGTCTTCAACTTATTGTGCATCGCCATGTGGGGGAAAGCGGAATCCCTGATGCTAGCGATGGGCCAGGACCCACACATTGCTAAAGCAGCGGGACGCTTCACCATGTTGCTGAGTCCATGCCTGGTGCTGGACGGCTTTGAGCAGTGCCTGCGGCGTTACCTGGCATCTCAGTCAGTCGTACAACCGCTGATGTACGTCACGTTCATTGCAACCCTGTTGACGCCGTTGTACCTTTGGTACTTCATCTTCAGGTCGGTGCCATCGGTATGGACTGGCAGGGTCTATGCTCTTAAGATGTTATGCTGTTAAATGGGGCTATGAAATATCTTGCGCCCTTGCGGCGGGAGTGAAATGCAACGTCACACAACGTCATATCCTGGACATCATCCTTGAGGCGCAATCTTGGATCTGCGCACCCTACGCTTAGGTGGGCACCCACGTGCCGTACTAAGGTCATCCATTTTCCCTGAAAGCTTTGCATGCTTTACTCGCGATTTCGCAACTGTGCAGGTGTGCCTGGGGATTTGATGGCGCAGCGGTGGCGTGGGCGTGCGTTCAGGCGAGCTCCTGTCTCGGCTTGCTGCTGTTCACGCTCTACCACACGTACGGCCAGGAGCCGTCAAAGCGTACCTGGACCGGATGGAGCAGGGAGTGCTTGTCCGAATGGCCCCTTTATATCCGGGTTGCCATTCCATCAGCCGTCATGATTTGCCTAGACTGGTGGACTTTCGAGGTGGGTGGACCAGCTCGGGAGAGTGGGCCGCGAAGCAGCTGGCTATGATTCGTGACCTGTAAAAACATCACTTCCTTTTGGGCTTTGGGAAGGAACGTGGAAGAGATGGCTCGCCATGCCGTAATCTAGAATGCTGGCCCAAAATTTCCAATGAGACCTTTACTTTTGAGGTGTCCACATCGCCAGAACGCGCTGTAGGTCCAGATAGCGATCAGGCAACAATCAGGGCCGGAAGAACCACAGACCTCGCTCTCCTGGGAATAGTCGCCGGGTCCGCTCAGATTTAGAAAGGGACTTCCTAGTGTATTGCCGTTTGGTGAATACGGGTCGTTATGCAGGCTGATGGCGAGTGGAGCAGCATAACGTGAGGCGAAATAGTTAGGTGTAATACGCCAGATGTCAGCATTGGTGAGTGCTCCCCTTAGGGAGGGGTGATCCAACGTTCATCAAGTCCTGGACCGAAACGGCAACAGTTGGTCGAAGTCAGCCCCCTGTTGTTGTGCATGAGAAGCGGAGCACCGTATTGTGCTGCCCCGACGAAGCCAAGGGCTTCGAGCGGGCTTGAAAGTGTCGGTAATGCTTGTGCAAATGAATAAATGTGGGTGATTGGCAGTCCCATTGTATAACTAAAGTTTATTGACCTCCTTCGTCCCTCCTATTTCTTTTTCGCTTCATGCAGATTATAGTCATGTTGTCAGGATTGCTTCCTAGACCGGAGATGACGATGTCCATGATGGGTATAACCTTCAATATACACGCGCTATGCTTCTTCGCGGCACATGGCCTCAGTGGGGGCGTCAGCACGCGGGTCGGCAACGAGCTAGGTGGGTGGCAGCAAGTCGTCGCCATAGGGTAATAAATTGGCACGGCGCGATTTTGGCAAAGGCTTAGGAAGTAGTTTAACTTCATGCAGTCAAGTCGCGAGCAAGGCTTGTACATTAAATTTGTTAGTGACCTTTATTAGAAACGAAGTCCTTTATCCTATGTTTATCCTCTGCGCTCTGGTTGCTGGCATCAAAAACAGAACACCACTGGAACGTGCTGTTCCTTATGCGTGCTTATGACGGACGCCCACACGCATGTGCTCCTCGCGCTCAGGTGCCAGCCGACCACGGCAGGCGTGGCTTAATACGCAGGTATCTGTGCTCATGGGGACGGTCATCATGATCATTTGCGCGGGCATGTTGCTCCTGTTCCGAGACCAGCTCGGCGCGCTTTTCTCTGGTGACCGGGAGGTGGTACTGCTCACCAGCCAAGCGGTGCCAACGCTGGCTATCTCGCTTATAGGTATGAGGGGTCCCGGCGGTCGGGCCTCTGAGGGGAGGTCAGCAAGGGCGCCCACTGGCCAACGTCGCAGGCTGGAGCGTGACGCAAGGTATTGCTGGTTCGTGGTGTTTATCTGACGTTGGGCGAGTTCCAGGCTTGATGGATTTTTGGCGAGTGGCGGTTGGCCTGGGCGAAGGCCTGCTCCCCCCCGCCGTTTCACGTTGATGTCTTTGCTTGCCGTCGTGGTCATTGACCTGCTGTCCACTCGCAGGTGAGGGCGCGAACACGGTTCTGGCTGGCGTATTACGTGGATGCGGTCGCCAGAAGATCGGCGCCCAAATCAACTTGTTCATGTACTGGGGCCTGGGGTTGCCCTTTGCATGCTTGCTGGCGTTCCGGATGGGCCTTGGTGCCATGGGTTTATGGACGGGCCTGGCGTGCACTGCGTCGTTGCAGTCCCTAATCCTGTCCTGGATCGTGTTTAAATTCGATTGGAATGCCGAGGCACAGCGCGCGAAGGCGCTCATAGCTTCGGGGGAGCTGGAGATCGAGCTTGAGGAGGAGGTGGAGCTAATGGCCAGCACCGGACGACTTGGGGCCGAAGGCCTCCTTGATGCTGCACCTATCAAGCCGACCACGCTGACGCTCTGAGATGCGGTGGCGCATGATGTATGTTCTCGGGCGGCATTCGGGATCTGTCACGCGGGTGATAGGCTACTGGTTAGTATATGCACGTATAGTGTGTATAGCTTGTGAGGTGGCTGTAGGAGTCCGCTGGAAAGCCATTGCCCTCAAAACTCCTCTTATCTGTGATCCTGTGGACAAGGCATTACATAGCTTATAGCTACGGAAAAGACTTCATATTATCACTGCCGGTGTTTGACATGGCAGGGGCGGGCAGAAGGGCAGGGTATGGATGAAGACACAACCAGATGTCAATTGTGCGAGCGAAGTTTACTGAGCTGACTATGGGACTGAAGCTCAGTTCCATTAGGTCACCACATACCATTATTAAAAAGAGCAGGGGAAGGTGACAACATGCTGGGGAATGCTGCCGAACATGCGGCGGCTGGGTATGGTTATTTGCTTGGTGCTTAAGGGACAAATACCGACCATGATTCGGCATGCAATTTGGCGTACTACCATGTCCGTCGTCTTTCTGCATTGAAGAGTGGATACTTTATCTTATGCTGCTTTGTCGCGCTGGCAGTTTGCTCGTTATTTGACTGTATTGTAACTCAGCTCAGATCTGGGGTCGCGTGCCATTGCGATAACAGAAGCAACTGGTTACTGCTGCATGCTCGATTAGGCTGAGGTCGTATGGACATGGACCTCAATGTTTACGTATTTATGATGACGATACTGAAACCGGACTGGCCCAGATGTTTCCTCGTGCCGTTCGCCATCTCCTGGTAGGCTTGGACGGCTGCTATGTGTGCGTTAAAACATGTAATGGACATGAGTGGCGAAAGCGCCCCGTGTACGAATGTGTGCGGGTTATGAGTCGCAGAGTTTCGAGGATGCAAATGATTGTTCTGTTGATATTGTTACAAATGACAAACGGTGTGGGACCCTGTCGATTGTGCAACCAGCACGTGGAGGCATCTCGTTCTATGCACGCGATTGCACACACTGCAGCATTAAATTGGATCTGGAATAGCCAACAGTCCCATTCCTCAGTCGTTGGTGGGCTGCGACGCTGGCACGAAATCTAAACCAGATGTTGGCAAGGCCTGAGACAGAATTTTCACCAGGACATTCGGCGAGTTCACATGAGCATAGGACTGGAAATTGTCCCTGTGGTAGTCGGCCTGCGGGACCAGGGGCCATGGGGACAAGCCAGGAGACATAATCATCCTATGTAACCGTACAAGGTGCAGGTTGCTAAGGGGGCTTTGGCAGCTGCAATGCCAAAGGACAGCATGCATCGCACAGCATACCTGCAGGCTTGCGCACATTTGCTGCGCTCTAATTACCATGAGTTCCGCTTTATCCAGCATGTCATTGATAGCATCCACCTGCGAAGCAGCGCCCAAAGCATGAAGATAGAGAGAAAACAGGGAGTGCGCAAAGAGTCTGCAGCACGTCGACGACGACATGGGGCGGCGGCGCATCTAGCACCCTTTCACCACGATGGTTCGGCGAGTTCAAGTCAGCGAACGAACGAATGTTAACCAACAAACTCGAGCATTTGACTATGTTTGCCATGGATTTCCAGAAGCTTTCCTGCTCTGGAGGATATCTGGGACGTGGAAACAGCTTCGAATACCACTGCTGAAGAAATTTACATGGGACGAAGATAGGCCAGCACCAACATGCCATCAGCTTCCATTTGCTCACCTGCAGCGATAGCTGAAGTTCTGCTCGCCGCTGCGCGGCTTCTAGTACCTCCAAGTCCACGTGAACCTCAGGTGATTCCTTTCCTCCATCTCCGCTAGACAAGGCGACTGTTTCGTCCGCTTCGTCTTTACAGCAGATACAGCCGCCGCCCGAACAGTACTTTTCCTCCAGGGCCATCCACTCCGCCTCCTCGCGCTCAAGCTCGAATAGCTGCTGCCTCAGGTTGGCCATATGGCGTTCTGCCGCGCACATGCTACGAACCATGGGTGGCAAGCTGTCAAACTCCTGCAGATCTGTGGGACTACCTTGAAGGAGAAGTTGCTGTGCGGCGGCTACCTGCTGGTCAAGGCTCTCTTGAAAAATTTGCAGCACTGCGGCCGCAGCGGCCAGGCCATCTTCGTCGCTCGGTGGCACCGCGATACGCAGTGTTTCACGCAGCAGCCACGCCACACTGGACGCCGTTGGGCACCCTGACGGAATGAACTTCAGCAAGTTGCCTACAACAGTGTTCAGGTCCTGTTCACAGAACTGCTCCTGCTCCCGTTGCTCCTGCTCCTGCTGTTCTTCAACTGGTGATTGGGTTTCCACAATAGTTTTGGGATTGGTAGGCTCAGATGGCTGTTCTGGCTTACTGTTCTGTTGAAGCGGAAGCCCACTTGCCTCTGCTTCGGCAAGCTGCTCACCTGCCTGTTCACCACTCTTGTGACTAACATCACTGTACGGAAGCTCATTGACAGCAACCGGAGTACCTCCGTCCGGGGCAAGCACCGTCTGTGTGCGCGCTGGCTCTGGACCTGACAAAACAGGTGAACCGTGCGGCGCCGCAGCCTGACTGCAGGTCGATATTCGCTTGCGCTTTCGGATGAACTTGAATCCATCCACGTTCACGATCTCGGTCCCTGTTCAGTTGGGTCTTGGTGTTAGGCTGTGGCACAGAAGCGACTTGGTTTCCAGGTTTCTTAATAAAATCGACAATTCATTTTCTATCGCTGGTTTATTTATATGATGGGCCCGCAAATACAGTGAGCTTCCTCTAGATAAGCAAGGAAGAACACACGAACAAGTTGCGTCCCGTCATGCGCTATATTACATTTCACATAACAACGGGAAAGCTGAAGACAAGTGGTGGTATTGTTACTCTATGGCCATTGCTATACAAAGAAGGGTTCACCTTTTTTGGTACAACGCTCCACGACCTCGTTACAACATGACTGCTGCATTCAGCCCAACAACTACGTTGACGCGTTCCTACTTTGTAAATTATGGAGGCTAAAGTGGAGATACTTGTATACCTCAGTCTGTCCAACTTGCGCTGCATCCAGCATCTCCTCTGACCTTCCTGTTTCACAACGCTCCCATCCCAGCATTCCGAAGAAATAGTTTTGTGGTGAAATTTGGAAGGAATTGCCGGATGCGTTCTTGATACCCAGTGTTACCACAACAGACAGCCTGTAAGCAACTGACCTGGTCAAACTATACGTATTGAAAAAGCGATTTGTGTGATCTTTTATTGGCCAGCTCATTGAAGTATGTTGTCTGCATATGCTAACGGCACGGCTGGAGTGGAAACTGTCGAAGGAGTTGCCGGATCCAAGCACGACAGAATTTGTGCAGCTATTCTCCATTCTGATGTTATTGTTCAATATCCTCTGACTGCATTTACTTAAAGTCTTTCTTTCCTATTTTCGCATGGTAATAATGCAAAATTGATTACTCCAAAATCCTATCAGCTTTCCGAGAACCGAGTCATGTCTTGTCATATGAACTTAACACACAGGTTTTAAACGGACAATTATCAAAATTAATATGAGACTGTAAGAGATAGGACCGACGATCATTGATTCCGTCAAGCTTCCAGCAGGTGGGTGCGTCGAATATCATTTTATCGTTCATCTGGGTTAATTTAAACACGCTACTCGGAGATGCTGCAACAGAAATTTCTGCCCGTGTTAAGGGCTTAGCGGCGTGCCTTTGTGCAGTAAATGGCTTCATAGGACAGGGGTCGTGTGCACCAGTGCCCACCCATCGGACGGGTCCTCTACCCTTTGGCACAAGAGTGGCGGTAGCTCGTGGTTAAAGGGAGGGAGAGGAGAAATGATGGACGGAGGAAGGAGTGGAGGGACCGAGGGATGGAGGATCGGGGGAGGGAGGGAGGGGGGGACTGGGAGGAAAGGAGGGACTGGGGGATGGGAGGGACTGGGAGGACCGAAGGATGGAGGACCGGGGGAGGGAGGGAGGGAGGGAGGACCGGGAGACTGGGAGGACGGGAGGGACTGGGAGAAAGAGGGACAGAGGGACGATGGGGAATGGAAGAGGGAGGGAGGGAAGAACGGTGGGAGAGGGAAGAGAGACGGAGGGAGAGGAGGAGAGGGAGGGAGGGGGGGGGTAATAGTCGTACATGAACGGCACACACCAGCACCATATCAAGGTGCAGAAGCACCCTGTCAGCATCTCGAGAGACATTTGCGGATCTCAACTACTACAGGGGGAGGAAGGGACGGAGTGACGGAGTGACGGACGGACGGAGGAAATGAGTGAGGCCTGGAGTGAGCAGGCAAAATTTTCTTCGGCCCCCAACAACTTTGCTGTGCGATTTCTGGCATAGCATCCCTGTCATGGTTAGAACATCCGTCCGGGGATGAGGTGTATTGTCTCCCCTCAGGGCCTGCCTATTTATCAATACACCATTAAAGTGACCTGCGAGCTAACCAGTAGCGGAGTTGACGCCTTAGTTGATTCGGCAGATTCCGCTGGATGCTGGTGATGGGTGCTGAACCTGGGAAAACCACTGATTTCGGAGAAGTCGGCATGGGAGACTGGATGAGGGTGCCCCGAAACACCGGGGAAGGTAGGGACTGCCAGGTTAGTGGCCACGGGTGATGTACCCCCCTATCCTACACACAACCATGGCTACTGAATGTCCTCCTTCAGGTGTGTTTTCCTGTCCTGGACAGGTCAAGTCATGAGCTTGATGCAAAGGTTGCGATCCAGGTTCTGAATAATTGCTGCTATTGTGATTTACCATTTCCAAAGTCTATAGTAGCTGAAATGGCATGCGCAAGGTCGTACGAATTGTTTAATCATGCAAAAGTTGTTAAATGCTATGCAAGAACACCCATACCATGACATCTTTGGATGCATCTTGGAAATCGTATATTTATTATCGGTATATCAGAGCGTCAGCCAGAATGCTGCGTAATGGAGCAAGTATGGAATGACGCAATATGACTCACAGTTCTTTGGTGGCTTTGGGTCGACGTCACTCGACGTAGTGTCCAAGGTATAATGGTGTCCTGCGTGTAGTGCGTTTGCCGAAAATTATGTGAGATCAGGTTCGTGGCTTTTTGTAAGATCATTTTATTTGTAACGTCCACGATACGTGGGATCTCACGTATCGTATAGTCCCACACAGAGCCCGACACTTCACCGGGAGACCCAACTGTCAGTGCTAGTCGTGCTAGTCTTGTGTTTCGGAGCACATGAACGATAGCAGAAGTTATGCCTGCTTACTACTGTGAAGATCCAGGCTGGCTTGACATATTTAAAGATCCAGATACGTAAGCTGCATCGATATGTCTTTTGACTCGCATCTAGCTACCAAAGACGCCCCCCCCTCAGCCGCATCTAGATATTCTTTTCGTCTCGTCTAGGTATCCAGAAACCCCCCTAGCCGCATCTAGATATCTCATAGGCCGCATCGAGATATCCAGACCGTTGCCCTCACCCGCATCGAGATATCCAGACCGTTGCCCTCACCCGCATCGAGATATCCAGACCGTTGCCCTCACCCGCATCGAGATATGAAATCATGCTATTTAGATATCAATTTAGCCCCCCGTTTGGGATATTCAGGTATAAGTAAAACGATATCTATAGCCAGGTGCTTAGCCGCATCCGAGGCCCGTTCATACCCTCTAACATGTACACATATGACCTTTAACCGTCAGGTTACGTGTGACCTAACGACCCCCTAACAATCATTTTACGGACAGATGACATAAACGGAACAACAGTCCATGGCTCTTTCCCCCCCATCACGGAGAAGGTCATATTACCAAGGTAACCGCGGAAGGCCGAGGTCCGGGGTCCCAGAACTAATCCGAGGTAGCGGTCTGAAAAGCGTAGTCGAATGGAAGGTTGACTAATACTCAACCGACCTTAAATTGATAGACAATGATAGCGCCCAAACCGGCTATTGCCGTCTACCACGCGACTGTTGAGGACGACTGAGGACAAACAAAGCCATCTGCATACATGGTCATTATTCAAGTTAACTTGAGAATATTATGTTTCATTTATTGCGCCGTTCATCCGATGATAATCTCTTGACAGATGGGATCTGCGAGCGCACAGACAGTTGATCAGCTAATGCTGGGTCCGTTTAATCCGATGCACCTGACTACGCTGACAACTTGACGTTTACTTCTTAGGGTAGCAATTAGTGATTGTATGGAATGTCCTTTCTTATAGCGCTACGGCCTGGCCGAATTTATACTATGCCTGAACCACGGCCTGACCGACAGGCAAAGCTGGAACGGCCTGCTCAACTGAACGACATGCATTTCATATTAATATTAATAGCTTACTTTAGCAAGTATGAGACATAATTTAGTATTTGCAGCTAAATTATATAACGAAAACAAACGTTAGAAGGATGGGGCTCGCCTTTGGTTGGCCTGGCATAGTAACATGCGCCTTTACAGCGTTATCATTCGTGCTTATGGCAGCTGATTGGGTGAGCAATACTCGAAGATAGATTGTCGATCGCCCGTTTGCGCTGCTTTCTCAGTTATCGGTTGAAGTCGCGGTTGACCTTCACGTCGGCTGCAACTCATCCCACTAACTTTTAAATGTTCGTGTGTGTAATGATTCAGTATTACTTTAGTGTAGCAATATCGTCTGGCGCTCATCGACATGGCCGTGTCAAAATTGTGCTGCTGTCCATGGTCGCAGGTCGGACCCGACATCACCTTTACGATTCTCCTTTCCTTCTTAACGGCTTTCAATGGTAACATTATTACTGTATCTAAGGCTGCAGCTGGATATGGCAATACTGGCCTTCTTACGGTCATTTTCTTGTACCTCGTCGCGGAGGGTGTAACCCAAACTGGAGGTGCGGCGACTAATCAGGCAGATATTCAGTGCTTTTGTAAGATATTTGATTGATTAATGATTTGTGTTCGTCCTCTCCATAGGCCTGGAGCTGATTATGAACTACGTTCTCGGTCGCTCTCGCTCGGTGCACTGGGCTCTGGTACGCTCCATGTTCCCGGTTATGGTTCTGTCTGCGTTCCTGAACAACACTCCATGCGTGACCTTCATGATTCCAAGTAAGCGAAGCGGTGGGGCAGTTTGTACGGCGCGAGGCCGCGTCGATGCGTGGTTTACTGTAATATCTCGCGGCGCTGTCGTAGGTTCTATCGGGCATCATTTTTTGAGTTTGTGGTAGAAATGAATGTTTAAATTTTTTATATCATTACGATAATGGTTAGCCCCTTCCCTTTGCTGTTGGCCCGTCCGGTTCCCTGGTCGCGGTTGAACTATACGACACATGACGTAAATTAAAGCCGTGGCCACAAAGATGAATTTAGGCAGGTTAAAACCCTAATGCATAAGGTCTCTAGCAAAATCAGTTTATATGATAATGATGCGGCTATGTTCACCACACTCTCACCCTATGTTCACCATTACAATCCATCATGACAGTTTTGATCTCGTGGGCACGGCGCTGCGGTGTCCCCCCGAAGAAGCTGCTCATTCCCTTGTCGTACGCGGCCGTACTGGGAGGCACCTGCACGTCTATCGGCACATCGACCAACTTGGTCATTGTCGGCCTTCAGGTGGGTGTCATATTTCATCACTCTCTTTCTTGGCTATTTACACTCAGTGTCAATGATTTCACACCTCCTGGTGTCCTCGCTGGTAAACTCAAGGAGCAAGTCACCCCCTCCGTCCCTCGACGTCGATGCAGGATGCACGCTACACCAAGCTCAAAAAGCTTGCGGATGCTAAGTTCAAGATTTTCGATATTGCGCCCTACGGTGTGCCGTACGCTCTTTGGGGCTTCATCTTCATCGTTGTTACCCAGGTGCGCGCACCTCATTCAGACACTTGCGACGTTGCGAGGCCCACGAATGCACATCATATATATGTAAACCGAGAAACGGAGAATGTGCCAATTGGAGCTCTCCGAAGTTTCTGCACACCTAGGCAAGGGCTTCGTCCCCTCCTTGTCCAGACGTAACGATTTTTAACCCCTGCCTTCTTGCATCCGGTCAGCACGCAGCTCACCTCTCTTTCTCCCTCCCTCTGTCTCCTCCCTTCCTTGCCGCCCCCAAAACTCTTTGTCCGTTGTCTTGCTCTCCCCCCCTGTTTCCCGACAAACGCGTCTATTTGTAGAGGTTCCTCCTTCCCGGCAACAGCTCCCGATACGCCAAGGACTTGCTGCTGGCAGTGCGCGTGCTGCCTACCGCTGCCATTGCTAAGAAGCAGCTGAAAGACACGGGTCTGCTGCACCAGATCGGATTTTCCATATCCGGTATATACCGGAAGTCGTCCTTCATTGCGTAAGTTCTGGTTACCGGCTCTCATGTATGGGATGCATCGTAAACATATATGTCCTTAAACATTCAGGGCGGGGTTATTTTCCTCCAGAAGCATCCGATTGGATCACATCACGATTCCCCGCATCCTAAAGATCTTGCGGTCAGTGGTTACATCCTTGGTAAAGATTTCTTGCCGAATCCCAATTGATGCCTGCAGGAAGCCCGACCCCAGCTTCGTGTTGGACTCGGATGACATCCTCTATGTCGCTGGCGAGCTCGATGTGGTGGAGTTCGTCGCGGAGGAGTTTGGCCTCAGCCTCATTACGCAAGTACGTTGTTAATCGTGAAGTTAAGGGTTTTTCTTCATCCTCCTTGCCTTCAATGATATCAAACGGGCAAGGCTGCTTTAAATTCAGGCTGCTTCGAGCCCAATGGTGGACATCCAGTGATATTACTCTTAGGACGAAACGGCTCTATCTATTCGGTATCGCAATTGGTTTAAAGTTTTGGCGTTTTCGGCACGTTAACCCCGACCTGCATCGTTCCCATGGTAACATATGCTCATGATGTGGGCGTGTTCTCTGTCGTTCATCGCTCCGCATTGTCTGTCTGCCTCCCTGTCTACAACTTTATGAGTGGGTGTCTAGGCTCCTGATCCGTCATACGATTCCTGAATTTCTTGACAGGAACAAGAGGGCAGTCATGGACAGTTCATTATTCCTGAAAACGGCGGAAACCCCAACGGCGGCTCACCATATCGGAAGCTTATCCAGGTGAGCAGTGCCTTTGTACGGCCCTATAGGCGGTACGACATGAACCATGACTTGCGAATTGCCATAGCCCTATTCTGGCCGCACACTACGTGTGTTGTGGCACGCAGCATTTGCCCTGGTGGCGGCGCGATATAAAGAATGCGATACAAAGCGAGACGCTAAACTAACACGTTCCGTCAACTGACGTACTGTTGCGGTCCCAGATGACGCTGTCTCACTTAAATCATTTACAAGTAATCTTTATAATCGATTTGTTACGCTGACTTCGGAGGCAAACAACCTATTAAGGAATTCACCAACAGCCACGTGTACAACTTAGTAACGCTTAAGTGTGAATCATCACCCGAACGTTCCTCAGATCGACATCCCGGAGAACTCCGATCTTATTGGCCGAGAGGTGGGCCAGGTGCAGTGGCAGGGTCGCTTCGGTTTGGTCCCCATTGCCATTCAGAGAGGCAACGGCCGCGAGGACGGACGACTGAGTGACGTCGTGCTCGCACCTAAGGACGTGCTCATCCTCGACACAAGTGAGTGGAGGGAAGGTATTATAAACCAAGGAAATGACGGTCGGGGGAAAATGGGGAAGGGGCTCACGGGCGTTGAAAC
The DNA here is from genome assembly GCA_030268105.1 of Volvox africanus. Lineage (NCBI taxonomy): Eukaryota > Viridiplantae > Chlorophyta > Chlorophyceae > Chlamydomonadales > Volvocaceae > Volvox > Volvox africanus. The sequence goes on along the minus strand of BSDZ01000015.1, from coordinate 667,441 downwards.
AGGCGAGGAATCTCGCAGGTGGAGGGGTATTTGTAGCCATATCGTGTAACAGCTCACAAGGAACAAACTTGTTTGTTCTTTCCCCGCTGTGTAGCCCCCAACTTTGACGAGGAGAAGCCCGATTTTCGCAACAACTTCGCGAAGCTGCGCTACATCAAGGACGGAGCTGCTAAGGAGTTCATCATTGGTGTCAAGGTGGGTTGGGGCATGGGTGTACCCTGGGAGGGGCAGCAAGGCGTCGGAAGGAAGTGAACCATGGAGAAGGCGTACGGGAGGGACGGGTCGTATGATGAATGAGAGCGGATCCCCTGATCCGCTTCACTGGGCCCCGGATCGAATCCCAGATTGAGAATGATATTGAAAAGAAGAGGAAAGCATCTGATACGCACTATGCATATGTAATGGTATGGATGCGTCCTGACCAGCCTGACTTGTGACCCGTAGGTTCGCAAGCGTTCCGACGTCGTCGGTAAGACTGTTTCCGCAGCTGGCCTTCGCGGCATCCCTGGACTGTACGTCCTGTCGTTGGACCGCGCCGATGGCACCAGCGTGGAGTCCAGCGACTACCTGTACAAGTTCCAGCCGGTGAGGGGAGGGGGAAGGGTGGGGGAAGGGTGGGGGGAGGGGGGAAGGCATACGTGAAGAAGACGTTGCGACTGTGGGGAAAGTTAAGGAGTTTTGCCTGGTCGAGTGGTACTTCAGAGGTTAGCGTGTAACCGAGAAGGGAGGAGATCCTCATCCTTATTTGTGGTGTAAGATCTCTTTTGGTAATGTTACAGACTGCGGCACCAAGCTCACACATCAAGAGCTCATACAAACTGCTGTATCACCTAATCTGGTGCAGGAAGACACTATCTGGATCGCTGCTGATGTGGCAGCCATCGGCTTCCTGTCTAAGTTCCCAGGCCTCGAGCTCGTTCAGCAAGAGCAGGTGGACAAGACCAGCACCTCCATCCTGTACAGGCATCTGGTGCAGGCGGCCGTGTCGCACAAGGGCCCGCTGGTGGGACACACAGTGCGCGACATCCGCTTCAGGAGTGCTTACAACGCCGCAGTGGTGGCCGTACACAGGTACGTACATGCAGGCTGTTTAGAATTACGCTGCGATAATCAGCATGCTTGATGTCGTTAGCTCTCAATTCTATTGGTCGCACAATTATAACCTGTCGTGATGTGTCCATCCATTTGCGACTTCCTGACGATTGCCCTTTCCCCGTGGTTCGGTTGGTGTCCCGGCTGACGCGTCCAGGGAGGGCGTTCGTGTGCCGCTCAAGGTGCAGGACATCGTACTGCAGGGAGGTGATGTGCTGCTGCTCAGCTGCTCCACTCGCTGGACGGAGGAGCACCGTCACGACAAGGCGTTCGTGCTGCTGCAGGTAATGCTGGAAGCAGTGTCTTGGGGGATGCAGAGAAGGACGTGGGCATATGTAGGAAAGGCCGAGTGTTGACCAGGAGTGGTCACTTGATGCTGGGATCACTTTGCGGCATGTGCCAATTTTGTCTTTGCCGTTTTCCCAGTGTTCTTTACTACTACCACTTTTGTGACTTTTGACTGGCTCGAAACTGCTGATCTTTCCGCCGGTGTTTCCCCTACCTCTCCTCCAGGCCGTTCCGGATAGCTCCCCTCCGAAGCGCAGCCGCATGGTGATCGGCGTGCTTCTGGTCACCGGTATGGTCCTGACCCAGATCATTGGCGGTCTTAAGAATAAGGAGTACATCCACCTGTGGCCCGCGGCAGTTCTCACCGCCGCCCTCATGCTCATCACTGGCTGCATGAACGCGGACCAGGCCCGCAAGTCCATCATGTGGTGAGTCATGACTGGCGTTTCCTCATCCACCCGCTAGACTGTGTCTTCCGGCTGCGTAGCGGTCCCATGGCATTCACACTGCAGTGTCACCGGGAGGAGTGTCCCAAGATCATAGTTGCCGCCAGGTGCCGCCAGCTCGTTGTATCGATTCCCACCCCACCCCCCTCCGATATTTTATGTGCGTTATGCCTGGATGTTAGGTTCACAGAAGACACGGATTCGCACTGACGTTCCCACGTCACCTCTCTACCCAATGACCTGATTTCAATTGATCTCAGGGACGTCTACCTCACCATTGCCGCCGCATTCGGTGTCTCAGCGGCACTGGAGGGTACGGGCGTCGCAGCGAAGTTTGCGAACGCCATCATTCGAATCGGCAAGAACGCCGGTGGCACTGGCGCTGCCTTGATCGCCATCTACATCGCCACCGCCTTGCTTTCGGAGTTGCTCACCAACAACGCCGCGGGTGCCATTATGTACCCCATTGCCGCTATTGCGGGTGACGCCCTCAAAATCAGCCCTCGAGACACGTCTATTGCCATCATGCTGGGCGCCTCTGCTGGCTTTGTGAACCCCTTCAGGTACCGTTGTGCATTAAACTACGCACCTCCATCAGGTCATACGTTCGAGAATTTATGTGAGCGTTAAATTAGATGTCATTATTTGACAGATCGGAATTCAGCGCAGGAAACCTTTGCTCAAATTTTCGTATGAATATTACCGGATGTTGTGGGGAGGCAGGCTCCCATTGGGGTCCTTGCCCGTTCTCCCATCCTGCCTCCCCTCCGCTTTGATCGCCTCTTTTCTGTCTTCCTCTGCTCTCCCCGCAGCTACCAATGCAACCTGATGGTATACGCAGCGGGTAACTACAGCGTCAGGGAGTTCGCAATCATCGGTGCACCGTTCCAGGTGAGGGGGTGAGGGGGGGAGGCATTTAGTTCCACGGCATTTGCTATGTGTGTGTGAGGACTGCTGAGTATTGCTGTTTGGCGAGGTTAAGGCAAAGCTAAGAGGTGACTCGGTTACCTCGATGATTGTTTGTGGGTACTGGGTATCCTTGATCTCTGGCTCAGTATGGAACCCATGTTAATGCGCTGGAAACCATCTTCTGCATGTCTACTTCCAGCGACACCTGCCTTGAATGTTGCTGCTTCCGATTGCTAAGTTGTGCGTTTTCATTTCCGTTGCCTCTCTCAAATCCTGTCACAGGCATACCTGATGGTTGTAGCGGGTTTCATTCTGGTCTACCGCAACGAGTGGCATAAGGTTTGGATTGTCTCCTGGATTTGCACCGTAGCCTTCGTGGTGTTACCAGCGCTGTACCTCCTCCTGCCCACGCGCATTCTGTTGCGTGTTGAGGGAATCCTGGAGCGCATCGGTAATGCGCTCGATATCAAGGCAGCGATCAATCGCCGGCAGCTGCATGTTCGACGAAACCTGGCCAAGAGCAGCTCCTCGAGCAGTCTGAGCAGTCCCAGCGCGAGCAGGGCACTGAGCGTGCCTAAGGTGGTGCCGAACAACGACTAAGAAACGCAAATAGATGAACTGTGCTGAGATGTCGAGATGGTTGCGTGTATACCGACGAGGAGGGCCGGGTAAAGTGCGCAGGTGACTGGTGTGAGTTGATTTGAGAGGTGGTGTGCAAGGCTGCCGTGTCGTGTGTAATTGACTTCCGAGAGATTTGGGTTCAGCACTTAGCGGGTTTTGACGGTAGTCCTACGGAAACCCGGCATCATCCTACGTTGGGGGTTACGGGTCATTCAGATCTCTCTGGGATGTCGGGAAATGGCTGCGGCTGCCGGGAATCCCGGTCTGATGAGGCGCTATGAGCTTCGGGATGACCGGGCATAGATAGATCTTTTAGGATAGGGAGCATCCTCGGGCTATCGATCAGGGATCTTACGGACTTTTCTGGTTATCTAAACTAGATTATTTGTTGCAGTGCTTTGTTGATTAGGGCATGCATCATGGTCCATAAGCAGCGTGAACAATTGTATTGAGCCATTTCGCGCAATGCGACGATCAAGGCATGTTGCATGTCATGATATTGCAAACTTGATGGCTTGGTATAATGTTTAGATCATGGTATTATTAAAAGTGAACGCAGGATCGCTGACGTGGTGGTTAAGGCAGTTGACGCTCCATAACATCTATTGTAGTAGTAGGTCTTTCGTTTTTGGTTTTCCATAATTTCGCTCGCATGATCTCCTTACTGTATGCAATCTTCAGTACGAACGTGTTCATGGCCTGCGGAATAGACAAGTTTACGCCTGTGTGAGGTTTTGGCCTTCGCCCTGGTCTGACTAGTCGCCGTGGTAAATGTGCGATTAGTTCATGTCATAATTCTTTTCTTTGGTATAGCCACTGTCTAGGCCAGCCATAGATATATACTAGTTTACTGTCAGTTAAGTTACAACTTGCACACATACAATCCAGCGGCTGACTGGCGAAAATGTTGGGATGGCCGGGTATTATCGCTATAATCAGCGTTGGAATCAGCTTCATTATTATGGCGCTTGATTGGGTGAGTGTTTCGAGCAGATTACGCAACTGTTCAACCGTCGGCATTTCTCTTCCCAAGCGTTGAAGACACATCAAGGCAATGGGCATAGCTCGTCAATCTTTACGAGAAATATTCGTTACGCGAAACGCGCCAAACGATCCTTGCCCAAGCGATCCTTGCGGTGGACGTCGGATATTGGTTACCATGTGCTTTCGCAGCGTTTATGACCAGTTATTCCTGTAACTTATATATTGGTCACTTCGCTTTTTATATCGCAAATTATATTGGAATGCTGCAGGTGGGCCCGGACGTAACTTTCACCATACTATTATCCTGGCTAACAGCCTTTAATGGCAAGATTATTACAGTATCAAAGGCCGCAGCTGGATATGGAAACACGGGTCTACTAACTGTCATCTTCCTTTACTTAGTGGCGGAGGGTGTGACGCAGACCGGAGGTGCGTGTGCAACACGCAACACACGTAGCCTCCTCCGCCTCCCATACAAACAGCTAGACCTTTCAAACTTCAGCCTGCTAAACCGGATTAAGAATTGCTTCGTTTCATGCACCCTTTTCGCGCAGCACCCGCCCCATGCTTTCAGACCGACCCATCCCCAGCCCAAGACCCAATAGACCCCCATACGCCTTTTCGTTGCCTACTTTTCCATACATCTTGCTTTTAAGAAAGCCACGACGCCTTCCCTAAGTGGACTTTTCAGACATCTATTGTACGCGGTGACACAATGCGTCATGATATGAATTTACAATGTGGTCACATAGCGCTCGCCCCAGAGCTCTCATGACCACGTGCGTTGTTAGACCTAACCAAGCAGCACACACTCATGTGTTGGACATCTTTTCACCCGCCTTCTCCTCCCGCCTATGCAGGCCTGGAGCTGATTATGAACTACGTTCTCGGTCGCTCCCGTTCGGTGCACTGGGCTCTGGTTCGCTCCATGTTCCCAGTCATGTTCCTGTCCGCGTTCCTGAACAACACTCCATGCGTGACCTTTATGATTCCAAGTAAGGACCGGGCGTATGTGTTGAGATGAGCGATACATGTACAAGGAGAGCATCAGAGGGAGGAAAGAGTTAAAACCGCCGAGGGCGAGGGTGGGGCACTTTCCTCCCTAACACATATCTATCCATTCATTCATTTGTTCATAATCGGCAGTTACAACCCGCAAATATGCACAATTGAAGTCTTGAACAATTGGCGTTATGTTCCCGGCTTTGACGTTAACTGGATGTTGGGCTGCTGAGAATGCGTTCAGTCTTACATGCCATTGGGTTCTCTATGGCTTGTGACTTAATGGGTCATGTGTCATCTGTGAGAGCGAACCGCACGTTACCATCTCTCCCGCTACGTCTCCCGCAACTTACGCGAAGAACCTAATCTCGCCTGATCTTCCATCCCGTGCCCTCCGTTCCTCTTGGCTCCACCCTTCCGCACAGTCCTCCTGTCTTGGTCACGGCGCTGCGGTGTTCCGCCGAAGAAGCTGCTCATTCCCTTGTCGTATGCCGCCGTACTGGGAGGGACCTGCACTTCTATTGGGACATCGACCAACTTGGTCATTGTGGGCATGCAGGTTGGTTAGGGAGGGAGGGAGGGAGACGAACATCGAAACGATGGAGGTAGGTAGGTAGGTAGGGAGGGAGGGAGGGACGGAGGCAGGTGGAGCGCGAGGGCGCAGGAGAGAGTTAGAGAATGCTTAGGACTCGGTCGGTAGGAGCTGCAGGGACACGGGCAGTGATTGGTTCAGAACTTGTTCAGCAGTCAGGATACCTGCGCCTTTCTAGTCGGACGCGGCTTGCATGGAACGATCGAATGGGGTCGAGGCGATTGAGGCCGTGGGGATGCCGGTCCTAAGCCAGCCTAAGGCAAGATAGCCGCCCCGTGCTTGACCCCTGCTGGCCTCTGGGTCGCTCACCGCTCGTTCAGTTACGACTCGCGCCTGTTGTCACGCATATCCCCAGGGGACGGGCGGCCCCAGGCCGCTTCAAATCGTCAAGACGCAGACGAACAGAAGCAACACCTTACGTTTGAACTCGCAAGCGACCCTGGGGATTATAGGAATTTGTTTTCGGAGGTCGTGAATTATGATAGGAAAATAATGACATAGCCGTGCTCTCCGCCGGATGTATGCGCGTGAGCCCGCCTCTTCCCGTCTCTCTGCGCCTCCTCCCGCCCCTTTGCATCTCCTCCATTATCATTTTCCCTCGCCTTCCCTTCCCCAGGGCGACCGCTACACAAAACTGAAGAAGTACGAGGAGGCCTCGTTTGGCATGTTTGATATTGCAGCGTACGGTGTGCCATACGCGCTGTGGGGCGCTGTTTTCATCATTCTCACGCAGGTGATACTCGAGACGGATGTTCGTAGCTCGTGGTGACCACTGGGCTGTGTGTGTGTGTGTGGAGTTCATGGGGTTCTTGGCATTTACCATAACCCGTGTGTATGTTCTTACGTACCTTGTCCTTCCTTCCTCCAGCAACCTCAGTTTCTTTCGTCATCCATACATTTGCAAGGGACCAGCTCAAGTAGAGCCGTCAAAAGCTCCCGCACACCTAGGCGAGGGCTTCATCCCCTCCTTGTCCAGACGTAACGATTTTTAACCCCTGCCTTCTTGCATGCGGTCAGCACGCAGCTCACCTCTCTTTCTCCCTTCCTCTCTCCCCCTACTTTCCGCCCCCAAAACCCTTTGTCCGCTGTCTTGCTCTCCCCCCCTGTTTCCCGACAAACGCGTCTATTTGTAGAGGTTCCTCCTTCCCGGCAACAGCTCCCGATACGCCAAGGACTTGCTGCTGGCCCTAAGGGTGCTGCACACATCCCCGGTCGTGCGACAGAAACTGCGGGAGTGCCCTGGACTGCGGCCCCAAACGGGGTTCAGTATTTCGTTCATTTGGAGGGACTACGGCAGCTCAGAACTTCTTCGGTGAGTGAGTCCTAATTTTGGTGTGTTTGTGCGTCTGTTTGGGGGTGCAGGGGCTTGTAGGACTTTTATCTGCCCCTCTAGGGCCCCGGTGCAGTACAAATCCAAAGCCACTCCCAGACCCCCCGAACCCTAACCTCTATAAGCATCTTTTCCCCATCTTGGCGGCCGTCTGTTTGTCGGTCCCAGGTCGGTGGACCCGAACATGGTTATTGAGGCGGGGGACATCCTCTATGTCGCGGGAGAGCTCGACGTGGTGGAGTACGTGGCGGAGGAGAATGGTCTGGGCCTGGTGACGCAGGTGTGCATTTGTGCAACATCGTATGTTACATCGTATGCCGACGATTAGTTGATAACCAAAGAAGTTGTAATTCTGCATCCTATGAAAAGACCCCTCGCCTGCATTGCTGCTGTGCATCCGTAGTGCGGCTGTTTCCTGCTGCCATTTTGGACGTTATTGATTGCTTTGTTCATGTTGCCGCTAATTGCTCACGCTGCTGCTATTGCCAATGCTGCTGTCTGCTGCTGGCCGACATCATTCAGGAGGTGGAGCGCATCTTAGAGGGAGACTCCGCTTTGGCCGCCTCCCGCAGTGACACCGAGGCCACAGCATTCCATGAGACCGGTGCTTCACCGTACAAGAAGCTTGTTCAGGTACGGTCGGTCGACGAAATCTTCCGTCGTATACATATCCTGGGCTTCACCGTTCCGTTGTTTCACCGTTCCAAATCCCGTCCCTGGACTCACCTATTGGACCACACGTGGAAGCGTCGCGTGCGAGCTGCTTAAGCCTATTGTGTGCACAAAGTCTCTTATGTTAACCTCGCGCACAAGGGTTTTCCGGCTCATCTCCATAACTGGCCTTACGAAATCATTCATTTCCCTCGTAGAGTTTACTGGGGTAGGTTTTTGATGGCTGAGAATTCAGTCTCATATTCGCCTTCTCTCGTCGTCCGCCTCCGCCAGGTTACCCTTCGCGCCACCTCCGACCTCGTGGGCAGACCCGTCCGTGAGGTGCAGTGGCAGGGACGCTTCGGTTTGGTCCCCATTGCCATTCAGAGAGGCAACGGCCGCGAGGACGGACGACTGAGTGACGTCGTGTTGGCGGCGGAAGACGTGCTCATCCTCGACACAAGTGAGTGGAGGGAAGGTATTATAAACCAAGGAAATGATGGTCGGGGGAAAATGGGGAAGGGGCTCACGGGCGTTGAAACAGGCGAGGAATCTCGCAGGTGGAGGGGTATTTGTAGCCATATCGTGTAACAGCTCACAAGGTAAGGAACATACTTGTTCGTTCTCTCCCCGCTGTGCAGCCCCCAACTTTGACGAGGAGAAGCCCGATTTTCGCAACAACTTCGCGAAGCTGCGCTACATCAAGGACGGAGCTGCTAAGGAGTTCATCATTGGTGTCAAGGTGGGTTGGGGCATGGGTGTACCCTGGGAGGGATAGCAAGGCGTGAAAGGAAGTGAACCACGAAGAAGGAAGGCATACTGGAGGAGCGGGTCGGATGATGAATGAGAGCGGATCAGGGAATCAGCCTCACTAGGCCTCAAGGGATGTTAATCTTACACCACCAAGTGGAGCGATAAGCGAGTGTTAGGGACCCCGACCAACAGGCAGCTTCGAGTCGGCGGTGGGGGAAGCGCCGCGAGGAATACCGGTTGGCCGCGTCCTTTTATGATGTCACGGCCTTGAGACGATATTTGATGTTTCTGATGAATCTGTTCCGTTATTGAGTAACTTAATGGCCGCTGCGGATTCTCTTCGTAATTGTTACTCCAGGTCAAGAAGATGAGCGAAGTGGTCGGTAAGACTGTTTCGGCAGCTGGCCTTCGCGGCATCCCTGGACTGTACATCCTGTCATTGGACCGTGCCGATGGCACCAGCGTGGAAGCCAGCGACTACCTGTACAAGATCCAGCCGGTGAGGGGGAGGGGAAGGGGGAGGGGGAGAGGGAAGGGGAGGGAAGGGGGAAGAGTGTCGCCAGGATGGTGAGAAGGATCAAACATGGAAGAAATGCAATACTTGCCTTTCAGCTTGGATGACAGATTATTGAGGTCATATGACTCATTTTCCAGGGTTTTTATCAGCACTGAATTTCGCCGCGATGTCGAGAAGTCACGAATGAAGCGCTGCCTTGCTGCGTGCTCTCGCGCACACTATTACCGTAACGCTGTGGTCACGACACGTGCCGTACATAACGTTTCGTGCTGTCTTGCCTTACTAAACGGTACTGCAAGCTTAATGGAACAGCTCATCACATCACATCATTGACACCTGCTCCTAAACCCACCTCACTCATACAACTTAATCTGGTGCAGGATGACACTATCTGGATCGCTGCTGAGGTAGCGGCCGTCGGCTTCCTGTCTAAGTTCCCAGGCCTCGAGCTCGTTCAGCAAGAGCAGGTGGACAAGACCAGCACCTCCATCCTGTACAGGCATCTGGTGCAGGCGGCCGTGTCGCACAAGGGCCCGCTGGTGGGACACACGTTGCGGGAGATCCGCTTCAGGAGTGCTTACAACGCCGCAGTGGTGGCCGTACACAGGTACGTACATTCGTACAAGTACGGCTGTACATAGGCCGTATTGTGTACAATGCAGGCTGGAGTTGGCGGCATGCCACGGGCCTAATTAATGTGCCGCATGCGTTTCTCCATGCTCGCCTGCCTTTCATGCTTTCCTGTCTGTCTGTCTGTGTTAGGTGATGTCTAAGAGATGTCTATTACGTCATTGACTGCCGGCTGCCGTCCCTTCTCTTTTGCCCCGTGGTTCGGTTGGTGTCCCGGCTGACGCGTCCAGGGAGGGCGTTCGTGTGCCGCTCAAGGTGCAGGACATCGTACTGCAGGGAGGTGATGTGCTGCTGCTCAGCTGCTCCACTCGCTGGACGGAGGAGCACCGTCACGACAAGGCGTTCGTGCTGCTGCAGGTAATGCTGGAAGCAGTGTCTTGGGGGATGCAGAGAAGGACGTGGGCATATGTAGGAAAGGCCGAGTGTTGACCAGGAGTGGTCACTTGATGCTGGGATCACTTTGCGGCATGTGCCAATTTTGTCTTTGCCGTTTTCCCAGTGTTCTTTACTACTACCGCTTTTGTGACTTTTGACTGGCTGGAAACTGCTGATCATTCCGCCGGTGTTTCCCCTACCTCTCCTCCAGGCCGTTCCGGATAGCTCCCCTCCGAAGCGCAGCCGCATGGTGATCGGCGTGCTTCTGGTCACCGGTATGGTCCTGACCCAGATCATTGGCGGTCTTAAGAATAAGGAGTACATCCACCTGTGGCCCGCGGCAGTTCTCACCGCCGCCCTCATGCTCATCACTGGCTGCATGAACGCGGACCAGGCCCGCAAGTCCATCATGTGGTGAGTCATGACTGGCGTTTCCTCATCCACCCGCTAGACTGTGTCTTCCGGCTGCGTAGCGGTCCCATGGCATTCACACTGCAGTGTCACCGGGAGGAGTGTCCCAAGATCATAGTTGCCGCCAGGTGCCGCCAGCTCGTTGTATCGATTCCCACCCCACCCCCCTCCGATATTTTATGTGCGTTATGCCTGGATGTTAGGTTCACAGAAGACACGGATTCGCACTGACGTTCCCACGTCGCCTCGCTACCCAATGACCTGATTTCAATTGATCTCAGGGACGTCTACCTCACCATTGCCGCCGCATTCGGTGTCTCAGCGGCACTGGAGGGTACGGGCGTCGCAGCCAAAGTGGCCAATGCCATCATCGGCATCGGTCACCGCATCGGCGGCACGGGTCCCGCACTCATCGCCATCTACATCGCAACTGCGGTCATGTCGGAGTTGCTCACCAACAACGCCGCGGGTGCCATTATGTACCCCATTGCCGCTATTGCCGGCGAGAAGCTCAACATCAGCCCCCGGGACGTATCCATCGCCATCATGCTGGGCGCCTCTGCTGGCTTCGTGAACCCTTTCAGGTGCTAATGAGGGACCTAGGGGTTCATGGATGCATGTGTGTCATGGCGTAAGCCCGTTCATCTGCCCGTGCTTTCTCGTCATTGTTTACGTTTATCAACATGTGAATATGTTGGATTATGTGAAATATGTGGAAAGTAGGAAAAGGTTACCGGGCCGGACTTATGTAAGATGTGAACATTGTGGGCACAAGGCTTCATGGCCCAGCAGACAGGGTCTGGGAACGCCTTCAGGTGCCGTATTACTAAAATGGCTGGTGCTTGGTGTGAGCACGTGTTATATGCCGCTGCGGTGGTGTTTGCACTAGCTCCCTTTCTAGAGTCCTGTTGTGATGGAGCGGGTCCAAGGCCCGTCGCCTGCATAAGAAGGGGACATCAAGTGGAGTCTGATTCGCTCAGCCAGTACAGCCAGTACATCATCATCATAATCATCATCATAATCAACTTGCTGCCGTCTTTCTATCACTTATTTATTTCCGCTGAATCCCCTCCCCTTACCTCCGCTCTCCCCGCAGCTACCAATGCAACCTGATGGTATACGCAGCGGGTAACTACAGCGTCAAGGAGTTTGCAATCGTCGGTGCACCGTTCCAGGTGAGGGGGTGAGGGGGTGAGGGGGAACAACATCAAGAAGGCAGTTTTGCCCAAATGGCCCGCGCGGATTCGGGAGGGAATGAGGGAATATAAGGAGCCTACCGCAGGGATAAGCTCTATTGGATTATGTCCTTTGCTACGCCTCTTCGCTCTCTCCTTAGTCGGTTGCCTGCTGCATCTCCATACTGACCCCAGCGCCACGCCACGCGCGCCCGCAGATTTGGCTGATGATTGTGGCGGGCTTCGTCCTCTGTTACCGCAACCAGTGGCGCACCCTTTGGATCGTGTCGTGGTGCGCCACTGCCGTCATCATCCTGCTCCCCGAGTTGATGTCCCTGTTGCCGAGGCGGGTCGTGACGGCGGTGGACGGCGCCATTGACCGGATAGCGGACATGGTCAGCTACCGGGGCAGGGTCAACGGCCGCAGCAACAGCAGCCGCAAGGCACTGGCGTATGCGTGGAGTTCGAAGGCCAACCGCGTCAGTGCTGGGAGCGGCAGCGGGGGCTCCAGCGGTGACAACTTGCCGAAGATGGCTCTCGAGTTGGGAACGACTCAGACCTCCCGGGGCTGACGGGTGGTTGAAAGAGTGTAATGAACAAGGGAGATGTTGTAGAACGGATGTAGGTTAGATTGGGGTGAGATGTTGGATGGTGTTGGGTTGAGGTAGTGTGGTGTGGTATGGTTTAGAGCAGCTGCAGCTAGTAGCCGCAACAGCAGGAGCATACAGGATTCCGAATGAATTACGTGAGAGTGCGGCACGGACCAGACGCTATGGACGAAACTGACTTAGATACAGGATGCTTTGAAATAAGCATATTTTGATGACTAACGGACGGCGGGACGGGCACCGACGGGCGCTTTATTATTTACCAGAAGATGCAGGGTGGGGATGACGGAGGACTTCAGCCATCATCCACGTAGTGAGGGGGAAGGAGGGGGAGGTTACTGATCATGGTGAGGAAAGAGGAGAGAGGGTGGGGCTGGTGAAAGCATTAGCGTGCAATAAAGATCAGCCTGAGCATGGTGGAGCGCGGGTGGCATCATGAGTGGTTTGAAGGATGGGGTAGATGCAGGCAGAAGAGTGTGGGAGGTCACAATCTGAGGAGCAAGGCTGTCCGCTCGTGCTTTGCCGGGGCAAAGCACATGCCGGGGTGCTGTCCATTGAGGGCTGTGGCCTCAATGCTCGGAGCATTTCGGACCTACAAGTAGCAGTACCAGTGGAAAAATTGATATCGGGTAGCGAATAGAGGATATCTGTAGTGAGAATTATACGGATCGATATTGCCATATCTTCTACTAGAAAGGGCAAAACAGCTACGCCCCAGGGATACATCTACAGTCGAGTTATGTACGGTACAGTTATAAACCGTTACGGCATATCCTCGGATGTTTCACCGCGATAACATAAGACCTGTGTTGCATTCGTTTGAGGAAACTGCAATCGGGACAAGCTGATTCATTGCAAAGTCTGTGTTATCTGTATTATCCGGACAAGCTGTTCGTTTGCGGATTCTCTGTATGACCTTTCCCGAATGATACGACCCGTGGGTGCACAATCTGATACACTATTGGTAATGCAAAGACTGACGGTAACTCGTCCCACTGCTCTCGAACATGGCCAGAGATTCCCTAAACACGACTCTGACTTCTAAGATGTAGTGCAAGTACCTGAAACAACCCTATCCCCGAAACAACTCTGGTCCTGGTCCTGGCGGAAATGAACCTGGGAGACACATCGCAACGTGAACCCTCTCAATAATACGGTACTTCCCCCTGCGCTGATTCTCAGGTAACACAGCCCTGATTCCTGACACAGCCAAAGCCAACAAATCAACATCCCAGAAGTGCCACAGCAAACTTGCCAAGGTGGTACAATAACCAACAAGCCTCGACTCTTCATGCGGCTGGAGTTCATATCTGCACCGCAACCTGGGCGACAGCAACCACATCCGCTCGGCAGATCACATCGACTGATATGTCGCAGCATACAAAAACAAGGACTCGGTGCCAGTATGCCTGCCAATGCAAGCGATGTTTTATTGGATGAACGGCTACTTCTCCAATACCCAGTCCGCCATTCATACCAACAACACTGGCCTTCTTGTCTTTCTGTACCGGTCACAACTCTTGGCCGCCACCTTAGAATCGAGCCCAGCAGCGGTTGCATTCCCCGATGCAGTCCCCGCCGCAATCTAAACTGTAACTCAGGACTGCCGGTTGCCGAATAACTGCCTTGGTCAACGTAGGGCCCTGTCAGGGGACTCAGGGAGGCACAGCGATGAGGGGTGGAGTAGATGGCGACGAATGCATCAGTAAAACATACTTAAAAAAAGAGTCAAAAGTCCCGACTGAACGCGAAGGACCCGAGATTCAGATAAATCAAAAGCAGAGAGTTAAGTTCAATTCGCCCTGCAGAGCCCAAACCACGTGCACTCTCGATTCAGCGCAGTTCGGCGACCGGCACAACAGCAGTGCAGCTAAACAACCGCAATGCGGATGCATGATGGGTGATGATGCATGCGGAGGGGGCAATTAATCAGCCCGCATACCACCGGTGGCGCTCCTCTGTGTGTTCTGTTTGCGCTTTCGCTCACCCTGCACGCCTCTTCCCCTGCCCCTGCCCCAACGCACACCTTCAGTCTCCACTGGCTCCCCAGCTGCGCGATGTTGGCGCGCAGCCGACCCTCAACATCGCACGCGAGCAGCTCCGGAAACACGCGCACCACCCGGGCGGCCTCCTCGGACGTCATGGCTAGGTCTATGCGCAGTACCTCCAATGCATTTTCGACCTGAGTTGGGGTTGGCAACTCCTCGACCTGTGGCGCAGCATGGGGGGGATGTGCCATTTCTGGTGTGCGGGTGATAGGAGGTGCGGGTGATGGGCTGTGGAAGCTGGGCTGGGGGGTAGCTGGGGGCCGGGTGGCAAGTCGTGTGGCGGCATTTGGAGGGATGGCAGATGGGGGTTCAGGCCACGGTCCAGGAAGGCTCTTCTTCTGCAATGCAGTGCTCCCGCCCTCACCTTTTCCTGCCTCCAGAACGCCTGGGTGGTCCAGCCAAATGCTCGGGCAACCAACCGGCTGCTCTCGTCGGCACCTAGGTCCAGGGATCTCACCAGCACGTCACAGCTTGCCTATGCACGGCATAGAGAGAGAAAAAGGAGATTCAACAAATGCCGAGCGACCTGTTCTCGACATACGTGTGAAACAAACAGATTATGATTACTGGGTCAATTTTTAAGCATCAATATTAAACGACCATAACATCAGCTGGGGGATTACGAGTCATGAAAGCATGCCGGGTACGAATAGGAGTCACGAAAACGGGCTTATGTTACCTTCCACGTGGATTCTTCTTCCTGGTTAAGTTGTCGGCTCAGTGCTTCTATAGTTCCGGATGAGGAGCAGACAACAACCGCCGCTGCCCTCGTGGCACCTGCTGCGGGGACTCGGCAACCGCAATACGGCTTAGCTGGAGATGAGTTGCGGCTGCATAACCTAGAGTGCAGACTGGGTTCACTTTTACTGGAATGATGTCCATGATGCACTATGGTAGCTCCCACACGCGTGCGTCTGCGGCACCCAAATGACGCTCCAAGGGAGCGACCCTGGGGCCAATTTGAAAGCTGCCCCAATCGAGAGGCCTACACATATGGAAGATAATCATGATGTCTGTAGCGCATTATTTATTAGATAAAATAAGGGTCTTGGCAATCACCACTAAGTGGTCGGTACGTGATGTATCAAAAATATGTTGCCTACCTGTAATGTAGCTGCGCCTAAGGCAGACATCAAGAAGCTAACACCCAAGCTATCCGGACAATACTTAGATAGCGAAGCAATAGGCCGGTGATTAAAGATGTGAATTCTAGTGTGGCTGCCTAATTAATGCCAAACATAGTTTAAAGTCACGCTTGATGAAAAATAGCAAGGATCGAATATGAGTAAGTTTATGACTTATAACATAGGTTTGAGGCAGATGGAACCTGCGAGTGCAACATGCGTCCAAATGCCGTGCAAACCGTCACTATCAGCCACACAAAGCAAAATCACACTCCCAGATCAACGCCTTCAGATATACTAAAATCTAATTATTAATTGTCTTTAGCAGGTATTATCGAGATGCGGTAACGAACAGCGAAAGTAGGTCCTACGCATCACCGCATGATGCCCCGAAGAAGGCTCTACCTGACGTGGAGAGTGACTCCTCCAGAATTTTAAGCCTAAATACTAAGTATGCTGGAAATGAAATGCTTATGGTTTTCTCCATGAATAACGTTCCTCGGCCCGTGGGGCGTTTGGCGATAATTCACATGTTCTTTGCGGGGTCACTTTGTCAACAAATGCAATTCTCAATATGTACTGCTGCTCGCTTTACATGTCACCAAACAATTTATTTCTGGCAGCCATCACAACGGTCACACACCCTCTTTGCATCAACCTACCCACCCCCACATACCCCAACATACCAACCTAATCGGATAGTGGTCCTGATGCCTGAAACCATACATGCCACCCCGCGCCCTCAGGGACACACGTCACATTATGCCGTACCCTCAGAGCCACGCCTCTGCCATACAATCTCCACCAGCAGCTTTCACCAGCAGCTTTCACACGGCACCATCCTTGTCCCGCCAGCCTCTCCTGTACAAATACAGCGGCGCCGCTCTTGGTTGTGTCACTTCGGCATTGTACGGGTCGTTCTCTGAAACCGCCACCGGCCACTTCCCATCGCGTCGTCGTCGTGTTGCAGCTGCCGATTGCCGGGGGAGCTTGAACCATCCAGCTTGTGCGGCGACGGGGCTCCGAAACCTAGGCACTATTGTCGATGGTTTCAGAGATCGACCCGCCGCCGCCGCCGCCGCCACCTCGGTTGTGACCTCCCTGGAGTTACAAGGAGGGGCTTCCCTGGAGTCGACTTATGCAGTATTGCATGATGAAAAGGGCTTATCGATCCCGGCAAAGGTGGAGGGGCAGCCGGAAGAGGGGGGCGAGGACCCTAACACCGCACCTTGCCTCGTGGCAGCTCCTGGCGATAGCGGCGGCAGCAGCAGTAGCAGCTCCAGCGACAGTAAAAGCAGCAGTGAAGGCTCGCAGCGCCTAACCTCTGTTCACCTCCGCGCCTTCCTCACCAAACACGGTGTACGGGCTGAGGTGGTTTCGGAGGTGACTCCAGGGAGCCTCCCCGCGGGGCAGGGTATTGTGAAATCGATTGTGATGGTGGAGGAGGTGATCGCGGAGGGGCGTGCGGAGGGGCCGCAGCTCGTCCCACTGCTGGTGATTGTACGACTTGAGGACCGGGTGGACGAGCGCCGGGTTGCGGAGCTGCTGCAGGTGAGCCTAACGGAAACAAGGCCGAATGATCGGATACGGCATCGCAAACATCCGGACGGGGAGGTATAAATAATAACTATAAAATATTTTAGATATAATTCCAAATTAAGAAGTATAAATCTTATTTGGAGGTGAAAGGGGCGAGGAGGGGATCCGTTTTGCTGGGGGCCCAGGTGGGCCCTATGGGGAAATCGGCGCTAAGGGGAAATGGGCCCTATGGGGAAATGGGGCATTTTTTCTGAGCTGCAGAGGAGCAGTTGCGTCATCCACCTCCACCTCTACCTCCACCTCCACCTCCACCTCCACCTCCACCTCCACCTCCACCTCCACCTCCACCTCCACCTCCACCTCCCCGGATTCCCCACACCCTCCCCGAGCCTCAGCTGATGTTATCTTTGTGCTTTTTTTACCCCGTGCGGGTTTCGTCTCCCGCTCTCTTTGGCCCAGGTCCCTCGGCGGCGGGTACGGTTGGCTCGTGCGGATGAGGTTCTGGCGCACACGGGTTTTGTGGTGGGGGCAGTGCCGCCCTTTGGTGAGCGATAGGGGGGGATTGGGAGGGAGGGTGGGAGGGAAGGAGAGGAGGGAAGGAGAGGAGGGAAGGAGAAGAGGGAAGGAGAGGAGGGAAGGAGAGGAGGGAAGGAGAGGAGGGAAGGAGAGGAGGGAAGGAGAGGAGGGAAGGAGAGGAGGGAAAAGGGGATTTGATTGAGGTGGTGATCGTCAGGGCCGGTGCGGTACAGGCTGTGAGGGGATGGGGGGAGAGGGGTAGCTGGGAATGTAAATGAAACACCGACAGCTATGTTTGACTCGGTCCTGTCCGAATGTTCCTGATCCAGATGCAGATGTGAATCCGGATCCGGAACCAGTATTTAAAAATTAGAAAGGGTTAAGAAATGGAGACTCGCATGTCATTACAGAAAGCATTTCAAGGAACCTAATCCCTGTCCTAATTAAGCGCCTGGTCACACTCTATTTGCGCATCGTACAATCAGGTCACCTTGTACGGCTTCGCACCCTTGTCGACACTGCCGTCACACGTCTCACCTTTGTGCACGGCGGCGGCGGCGATCTCGACAAGGATGTCAGCATTGCTGTACCCGACCTATTGTCGTACTCCAACGGCATCGTCGCCGACGTCTCCGTGGGAACCGCCTCCGCCGCCATGTCGACGGCGGGTGGCGCCGCAGCGTCCCAGCCGCCGTTGCCGCCGCTACCATTGCCGTGGCCATCCGGTAGTCAGTCTGTGGAGTTGGTTGGTGTGGTTGCCCAGAGGCGACGTATCGCGCGGTTGTTGCAGTTCGTGAATTTGGTTCCGGAGCAGTTGGTTCCGATGTTGCCGCGAAGCGGACAGGCAGTTTTTCTTCGGCGACTCTGGCGCCATCCGGAATCAGGTGTGCTTACGTTATTTTGTAAGGCACTATATATATAATTGTACGACAAATGCAATAAGGTCGCAGGACATTAAGTTATTACATAAATACGAAGGGCGCGGACGGAGGTGAAATCAGCAGCGAGTAGCCAAAGCGTTAGCGAGTACCACCGGGTGCGCGTTTGCGAGGAAAAGAGGTGACAGAAGAAAGGTGGGCAACCGCTTAACCCCATCAAGCATCAACCAACCGTTCCGATCACTGAATCGCCCCAACCACTCAACCACTACAACTACCCAACCGCTTTAAACCACCCAACCCGGCCAGGTCAGCCTGTGGAGGTGCAGCTCATCCTGGGTAAGACGCTGGAGCGGAATGTGGGTCGAGATAAGGCCCAGGCGCTCATGGACCAGGTGACTTTGTGTTGGGCGGGAGGGGGAAGAACCCGAGGGAGGAGGCAACGAAGGAAACTGCGAAGAGCAGAGGCTCGAGGGAGGGGAGGGGAGGGGAGGGGAGGGGCTTTTAAGGTTTTACCCTACCAAAACCCAACCCCAAACCCTAAAGCCTAAAGCCTAAAACCCTAAAACCCTATCCCGCGCGAACCCACTAACCTAAAGCGGGGTAGGGGGGGAGAGAAGGGAGGGGGTGAGGAGGGGGAGAGGGGACAGGGCTGAAGGATGAAGAATATTACCAAAAACCCGAACGTCACAATCCGAAGCACGCGAATAAAGGGTGAGGAATGGGAGTGCGGAAGGGTGTGGGGTGGGCAACAGGGCGCTGGAGGGGAAATGGAGCGGGGCGTAAAAGGCTGAAACCCGTGTGCACGTGTGTGCGGTCGTGTTCGTGTTTATGTGTTTGAGTGTCCTTACAGGAGGGCCCGCGAACCCGCTCTCGTGGCTGCGCAGGTCAAAGTCGGCTCCATCGTGGCAGTGACGGGCCGGGTGCAGGCCCACCCTGGAGCACACCGAGCCATCACAACCCCAACCCCAACCGCAACTGCAACTGCAACTGCAACTGCAACTGCAACTGCAACTGCAACTGCAGGCAGCACCGGCAGTCCACCTCCAGCCTCAACTGCGGCCCCACATCCACCGCAGCAGCACCAAACCTCTCCTCGAGGCACCCGCCAGTCGCACGAGGACGTGCTTGATGTGGTGTGCCACTCCGTCACAGTCATTCACAAGAACAAGTGGGAGGCCCGGGGGCGGCGGGAAGAGGAGTGTAAAGTTCGGGATGTATATATATATGTGTGTGTGTGTGTGTTAAATTGTAGTACGACTAATTCATGATGCGAGATAAGATATTAGCCCCTGACTTCCTTCCTCCCGTCCTCTCTGCCCATTGGCCCCCGCCCGCAGTGCCGCCATTCACCACCCTCATGCCCCCACGTGTTTCCCCCGTCATCATCCTCCCCGGAACCCCCCTCCCCCCCCGCTGTCCGCAGAGACCATCTCAACGACGCCCTTCAAGCCGCCAAGCGCGCGGGTCTCGGCAGCCCCACCAGCGCCGTGGAGCTGTTGCGGCTGCAGCAGCTAAGAGGACAACAGCCCTGGCCGCTAAGGGACGAGTCGTCGGGATCAAGGATAGAGGAACCGCTGACGGCGGCGGCGGCGGCGGCGGTGGTGGTGACCCGAGATACAAACCGCTCGACGTCATCGGTGCAAACTGCCCGTCGTGGTGGTGGCGGCGAATCTGTTGGGGCGGCCGCAAAGGGGGGGAAGGGCCCATGGCGGGCGGAGGACGGAGGGGGAGGGGGAAGGGGAAGGGTGACTGAATTCCCAGCACAGGAGACCCACGCGGCGGCGCTGGCAGTGACGGGGAGGGTGGCGAGTGGCTGGCGCATGCGATTACCGTTGGGCGCCGTGCGGCTCGTGTCCAGTGCTGCAGGGGTGGCGGAGATGCAGCAGGAGATTTTCGCGTTTCTGCATGAAGCGGAAGAGGGGGAGGAGGGGGAGGAGGGGGAAGAGGACCCAGCCGACGGAGACGTGGAAGGAAGGGACGACGACGGCGGCAGTGGGACGGCGACGGCGCCACTGCGGCTAGCGGGTCTTGCACGGGTTGTTGCGCTCGACTGCGAATGGGCGCCGTACGACCGACATCAGCCCAAGAACCCCGTCTCAATCCTGCAGGTATGCAGGCCTTACATGCATCTTATGTCGTACTCAGATGTCCTCCTGTTCCGTACTCTTCCGTACCGTATTTTACCACGCAGCTTTATTGGTCGCTCACAGCCATATCTCTCTCTCGCTTTGCGTGTTCGTTCTAATTTACCCGAGTATCTTATAAATACATTCTACAACCTTTACCCCCCTTACACGTCTCTCCATATCCCAGGCAGTCTGTACGTTCGTACACCTTAACACCGGCTTTTTCATCGTCAACCCGACCCATCGCCCTCGCACCCCTTCCGCTTCCCCCACCCTCGTCCCTTCTTTTTACACCTTCTAGACGCCATGGACAAGTCCACTAGTTAAGTGATTATCCTGGATATGCTCCTACTCTGTTCCTTGGGCTTTGGACGCTGTTGTTGTTCCCCCTTCTGCGGCTGTACTCTCTCTCCTCTCTCAGATAGCCACTCGGAAACGCGTGTACCTGCTCGACTTGCTCAGCCTCTTGGCATCTGCGGAGCCCAAGCAGCTCCGGAACCACCTCCAGCACCACCCCAAAAAGAACAATTATGATAATGGTGATTACGACAATGAAGATGAAGACAACGAAGAAACGGAAGAGGAGATGGCGGAGGCGGTGGGTGTTGTCGCTGTCACGGCGGCACCGGCACCGACCCGCGGGGATCGGCTCTCGGAGAGCGCTCTAGCCGTCAGCGATTTCCTGACCCGCCTCATGTCTTCGGGCCGAGTATTCAAACTGGGCTTCCAGTTGCTGACCGGTGGGCGATGGGAACGGGGGGGGGGAGGACGAGGAAAATCGACGACGCCTATGGCAGAGGGGGTTACGCGGGGAGGCGTCATCTGCATCGCTTATTTGTAAATCAACAAGTAACTTAATCATCGTGGCTTTGGTGGGTTTCTGATGTCCCAGAGCCATTATTTTTTGTTCACGTCTTTCGTATACCTTAACCTCCAACTCCCAACGCCCAATTCCCAACCACCCTTATCCAACGATCTCTCTGCTAGACAGATTTAGACCGGCTGTGTGAGTCCTACCCGTACCTACCCTGCTTCTCGGGAGCATGCAGCCGCCGCTTGCAGCCAGCCGTACCTGCGGGCATCGCCAGCGCCTGGGCCGGTGCCGCCGCCACGGCCGCCGCTGCCGCAGAAAAATCCAGCAGTTTGGATCTTTCGGATCCAGCTTTCTGTAATGGTACCACAGGGGACAATGGGTACAGCACCGGGGGGAGCTGGAGAGCAGGCCGGCCGCGTGCTGGTAGCAGTGGCGGCAGCAGCAGGAGCAGCTTTGCTGAGACAGCGCTCCGAAACCAATGCCGTCTGTGTGTGGATGTGTTGACGCTGGCCCGCTGCCTCCGACAGGACCTGACGCGGACGCCGCAGATTAGCCTAAGCAGGCTGGTGGCGTTGGTGAGGGCGTATGCGTGTATATGCGTACTATTACACCATGTATGCGTTCATGATTGATCCCCAATCACATTAGCAAAACTGTTGTAGTATGGCGCACTGCTGCATAGAGCTACTGCAGCAGTTCACCCACCTTTCCGTTAAAGTCTTCAAGCAGGTCTTTGTCCCCCGCCGCTTTGACTCGTAGTGCAAGGTGTATGGGGCCCCATGGGTTGCGGTTTGCCTGTTGGTATGCTGTGCGCCGTGCTTAAGACGACGACGATAATGTATTATTAAGTGGTCCGTGCCGGCTTCCAGTTTACTGTTTACCATTTTTAACTTTCGTATTTTTACCTGCAGGTACTTGGGGAGCCGGTGGACAAGACGCAGCAAACTAGCAACTGGGCGTGCCGGCCGCTGACGGAAGAGCAGGTGCTGTACGCTGCAACGGATGCGTACTGCCTAATAGCGCTGTACGATGCCCTGCTGGGCTTAAATGATTGTAATTTTGAGGATGATGAAGAGATGCGGAGGCCCGCAACATTGGAAAAGCTTGAGCGTGCAGGCAAAGTCTTGCGGGTCGTCGCACCTGCGGTTAAGTGTCGTCCGTTGAAAGGGTTACGGACGGCGAGGAGCTTAGGCGAAGCATTGTAGACGATCCAGTATGATCGATGGAGATGTATGGATGTACTTAAATCCTATTTTTCTAGGCAGGAATATCTGTGATTATTTTGCTATCGGATACCCGATTCGTCAAGATGGTAGTGCCGTACATTGGGAAGCTCGTGTGACCATTTCGTGAGATTCCTTCTAACGTTCCTGTAAGGGCATGACAAGATCCATGTTAAACTTCCTTTACCTACTCATATTCAGAAGTCATGTAGTGTGCCTGTGAATAACTTTCAAAGGAGCCACGAACAGATAGCATTCAGCAACGCCAAGTTTAAATGAGACCCATATGTTTACTTTATAAACTACTTGTTGTAAATGATGTTAATGTTTAATTCTTCTTTGACGTAACCTACAAGTTTGGGTTTCTAGAGTGGCGTGGGGTGTTTCCGTATTAATTATACCCTTTCATAGATTATTCAAGCGTGGTGTAACTGAAATGGCGGACGAAATTTCAACGGAGCTGACGGCGACGCAATATGTCATTCTTGCAGAGTAAGTGCCTTGTTAATAGGAGCCATGGAATCCTATGCGTGGAAGCTTCAGACAATTTCGTTATCAATAATTTTACAGCTTCATTGGCCACTGTGTCTTACTTCGTGCTGTTGACCCACGTCGGGATGCGTTTGTCATGGCAGGAACCAGCGCAAGAAGAAGGCGTTGGCAGAGACGAAGAGCCAGTTTAGCAAAGTAGCAGATGAGAACCGTGTGCTACTCAAACAGCTGGAGGACACGCAGCGGGAGAACTACCAGGTGCGTGGGTGTAACGCGATATTATAGGCGGCTGCGTCCAAACGAATTGGGTTTCAGTACTCGGCTCGACGCAAACGAGCTCACTGTATCTTTAGTGTTTCCCCATTGGTTGGGGTTTGTGATTAGGGCCGGCAGTACAGAACCCGTTGTGCAGTAGTATTGGGCGCTCTAAGCGTCGTCTAAGGGACACCTGTCCACCTAAACATCGTGCATTGAGAACAAATCGAGCTTCAGCTGCACGATCTTTGCGTTCGGGATACAACCGCGCCCGTCTTTTTAGGTATTCAACAAAGATATGTCTTCCTTCGTCTGCTATGCGGGCCAAATGGATAGCGCCGCACTGCGGCTACAGCACTCAAAGCCATCCCCGCTTCCGGCGCTTACCGGCCTTATGGGCCCTATAGGCAGCTGTCTCATGCCAGATGAGGGTAATCAATCAAATGGGTACATTCTCATAGGGCCCAATCCTGCATTCGGAAAGTCGTGGCCCCATCGTGGATCATAATCCGATGCACGATGCGCGTGATGCTGACAGGGTAGTGCTTGAAGCTTGGATGCTTCAGAGGGCGGAGTCCAAAAGAACTGTACGGAGCTACGGACACGACCGATGATATAGTGCTGGGGGAATGCGAGTTGCGATTCGAATATCGACCATATATTTCGAACGCTTATGATATTTATAATTGCCATGACGTGAGGGGTAAGGGCAGCAGGGGTGGGAGGGCTGCTGTAACCTTCACGTGACCGCTTTTGGGGGCGAGCTGCGGCCAGCGCGTTTACTCTCGTCCGGTTGCTAACTCAAACCTCCAGGTAACGGAGCACCTGCGACGGGAGCTACTCACCAAGACTGAGAAGATCGCGGCGCTTGAGGCAGACCTCATCAAGGTGGGGCTCATTCAGCGGCGGCAGCGGGAGATGATGTACGGTGTCTTGTGGGAGGAAGATGACTGCGACTCCGGATAACATGCGGGTGCAAGGCCGGAGGGCTTTTTGGAAGAGCATTCTGGAGCGATTCAAACAAAGTGCACTGAGTGCTTGGAGAGGGAGGAAGGAGCGCGGAAGGGGGGGGGCTTCGTTGGTTTGGAGGTTGGGTGGGGAATATTGGAATGACCAAGAGGAAGGCTGAACCTGAGGGGGTTGCGAAGGTTTTGGGCTTCACTGCTGCATCTGCTGTTAAGGGGTCCAACAGGAATAGTTATTGCGATCGCGAACGCGGAAGCTTATTATCTATCCCACAAGCCCTAAGAATTCCATTACGAGCTTTCAGAAACGTTAACACGTCTCAGGAACCCGAGATCCTCCTAAAACCCTAGGATCTTATAAAACGCAAGGGGGTAGTGGCGGGTAGTACATTTATTCCTAGGGAGCCGAACACGTGTGGCTATGCATGTATGCGACTGTGTGATTTGTTAATTTTGGCTTTCCCAACGTGTGTGTGGACTTTTGATTTTTGTCCATGGACGTGGATGTGTCACTACAGCTCGCCCAAGACAAGGATGCCGAGATTGCGGCCTACAAGGAGGCCTCTGACAAGGAGAAGGCCAAGATACGTTCCGACGGCGAGGCGCGGGCGAGGGAGCTGCAGGCCACCATCGACTCGCTGCAGGTCTGCTGGAGGTTAACAAACATAGCCTGACGAGAAGGGAGAGGTACCTCTGAGGATTGGAGGATGGCTGGCTGGCTGATGATGCATGTGACAGGGGTTTTGCCGCTGCAAAGCGCCGCATAGCACCCGGGGGCTTAGAGCCTCCTTCGCTTCACGAGACCGACTTGGTCGGGGCTGAGACACGGGGCTCCGTGTTTGCAGCGAGCGGAGCCTAGCAGAGAGACCCGTGAAGAGTAGATGGAGTTATGCGAGTCGGAAAAGAAACCAAGACTCACCAGAACCTACCACTGCGTGTGAAAGGCGGCGGCGAGCCTTCTGTTTGGCTTGTTTAGGTGTCTGGTGGTGGCATGTCTTTTTTCCCGCAGGCTGAGCTGAACAATGTGTTGGAGTTCAAGGAGCGCCAGGCTGAGGTGGAGGAGGCGCTGATGCGCCTGAAAGAGGAAAACCAGGTCCTGACCGAGAAGCTGGAGCAGCAGCGGGTGGAGCTGGACAGGTGGGTAGGGGCTAGAGACGGAGTGTGCGTTGGGCGCACGCGACCTCGCTTCCCGGGGACGGGATGGGCTCTTCAGCGGGAGAGGGCCATGGCATTGATGGCCCACGACTCGGACCAGACGCCCAGAAGAACTGCCCTTAAAAAACTTACACCAGAAATTTCTGCTGTTTTAATTCCGTCTTTTCGCGAGGTGCACCAGACTGGTTATTACTTTCCACCGCCAGTTGCCGTAAGGAATGTTTGCGGCGCATCTGACACCGATGCCCGCAGGTGGCGAAGTCACCCGCTTGAAAATAACTACCCCACTGATGGGGCATTGATTCCATCTGCACAGAACCATGCCGTTTGCAATCCATTCACGTCATACACATCGTTCCACACCGCATCGTACCGTACCACACCTCAACACCTGACAGGTACTACTTCGAGCTTAATACCCGCATGAGAAAGGAGTATGAGCAGCGGCTAGAGGAGTTGAAGAAAAGCGCCGAAGAGGAGGTGGATGAGCGGCTGGATGCGTCCGTGAAGCGGATCCTTGGGCAGAACCGCCGCATGGCTGAGGAGCTCAAGATCCATGTGCAGGTGAACCAAGCTGAGCAGGTGGCGAATCTTCAGACGGATGCAGCCCGTGAAGGCTCGTTGTGTTTTCTGATTGCACGATGACCTCCAAAACTAATATCTTCTGGGATAGGCTCTTGGGTTCATTTCATACTCTTCTTTTTATTTCAAAAGCCCTGCCCCTCCCTCGGGCCGTAGGGAAGCTCCTTATGGCCTGATTCTGTATGGCCCTCTCCCGCCGGGTTTAGATCTGGATATCTTAGGGTTTGTCCCGTTTGCTGTACAATTTGAAGCATGCACGGCAGAATGTTCAGGGAATCAGCACAGATATATAATCAGCACGGTTGGAGAACCCGGTCGCGTACGGTCCTGATGTCCCCGCCTCAGGAGACGGAGGCGTTGCAGGCGGAAGTGCGTGTATTGGAGGAGGCTCGCGCCCGGTTGACCCGGGAGGTGGGTCTTAAGACGGACATCGAGGCGGGTTACGCGCAACGGGGCGCCCGTCAAGCCGCGGCACTCAAGGAGTCCCAGGCGCGCATCTCAGCGCTGGAAAACAGCCTCCAGCAGGTGGTTCAGGACTTCGACCGGGAGCGGCAGGCCAGTACCAAGGCCGCTGCGGCAGCTCTGGCGGACGTGCAAGCGGAGGCCGAGGCGCTGCGGAGATTAGTGAAGCTGAAGACGCGAGAGCTAAAAAACGTGCGGCGGCTGGCGCAGGTACATGTTGGAAAGGAAAGCGCCCCGGCAACCTCGCATTGTTACTTCTTTCTTCCTTCTTATTCTCCTTCTTATACATATATCGCTCATCTCAGTCGAGCGGTGCGAGCCCACACCGAACGCCGCCTAACTATTAGGCAATCAACACGGCTAATACGCGTGTAGTGTACGACAGGGTGGGGAAACAAATTGAGAGTCGGTGTGAGGCTATACAGGCAGAGGGAGCATGCGCATGGCGTGCGGAGCTGCCCGCTTGTTACCGACATTCCATGGAGCCTTAGCCCCGTTGGTTGGTTAGCCCGTGAGTACATGAGACATCCATACAGACGGCACCTGTCGGTCGGGGTCTGCTGACGGTTTTGATCATTATTAACATTATTATGGTTATTTTATTATTGTTCTTTTTGTTGTTATATTATTCTTCTTATATAAGATATAATACAATATAATGTTAATAATAATAAAAGTTATATAACTATATATTATTATATATTATTATAACCTATATAACCTATATTCCTTTATATTACCTGACTTATAATATACTTAATGTATTATTATTATTACTATTATTATTCCACCTGGAAGAGATCAAAGATAGGGGCTCCCATTCGCTATCTTTGGGCCCCCCTGCCCGGGTGGTAAGTTACAGCTTTGATTGCGCGGTATCAACAACCCAATGACGCAGCGCCCCTGGGTTCCCTTAAGCTTATGTGACACATGATCCGCTGTTTTCTCTCCCCTCCCCGGCCCCCTACCTCCCCGGCTGCAGGAGGTCCTGCTTCAGCGCAGCGATGTGGAAGCCTTTCTACTGTCTAGCCTGCATGCGGTGCGGCGGGAGATTGAGAGAGAGAGCCTCTTCCCCCGTCAGCCGAACGATACCTCGGGCGGCCCCGCCACCGCTGCTACCTCCATCTCCGGCGCCGTCAGCCAAGCGACCGGCGGCGGCGGCGGCAGCCGTGTGGCATCTGATATTCGGGACTTGCCCTGGGAGGACCGCGAGCGCGTGTTGCGGCTCTTGTTCGCCAAAATCAACAACCAGGCGCAGCAGGTTCACTTCACGTCGCTGCCGCAGCACCCGTTATCCAGCAGCAGGACGGAGGCTCTGGCGGGCCTTATGACAGAGGCGGGGCCTGCACCCGTGGTATGAGCATCTGACATGTGCGTTATCAGCTACAGCGCGAAAGGAACGGAGTCACCGCCACCGAAAATCACCGCACCTCTACTTCTCACCACATCCTGGCAGGACCTCATTGGTCCAGAATAGCATAACATAGCATAGCCCGGTATTGGCCTGACCTTTACTGGAAAGGAGCCCGGGTTTAAGGACTGCTTCAGCTGGTATGTGCTGCTGCATTCCTAGCCGTTGCTGCTTGACCCACACGAGACGGTCACCGGTATTCCGGCCGGTCAGGCCCCTGTGTATTTTGTTCGTGTGTGCATGTGGTACACACTTTCACATGATCTCATGCGTCTCGGCATATGGCCGAAGGGTCGGAGCCTCCCCCTACCAACCGCTTTACAAACGAAATGAGTTAGCTGGTCGTGTACCTACACCAGCCGGTCATGGGATCTAAACGCACCTTATTGGGCCCTACCTGGCGCCCATCAAAAGTGGAGGCAAGGGGAGTCGTATGGGGAACGCATTGGTGTTGCCCCTAATCAGACTACGCACATCCGCAAGGCCTCAGACCCTTCCCGGTTCGATTACGATATGGTCCAATTAACCATCACGGGACCCATCATGGGACGCCTCATGGAACCGAAAAGCGCACTCCAGGACGTGCTGATCCAGGACGTGCTGATGGGATGTCCCAATGACTTTACGTTTTTGGGAATGCGAGCCGATTCGGATAACCCTTAACCCCTAAATCTCTCTCTTTAGATGTCCCAACACCATCCCCAACAAAACCGCCACCAGCAACACCCAAAGAAGTCGCGCCGACGTCGGTCGGATGACCCAAAGCCTGACAGTTCGAGCAGTTCATGGCCTCATCCGGCCTTCGCCTTCACCTTCACCTCCCCAGCCGCAACCCGCCCGCACACGCACTCTCGAGCTAGGCCATCACATCACGGACGGCGGATCTGCTGCGCGAGATGATGAACCACGATTGCCCTTGCAAGTCAACTTAACCAGTTCACCACCATTGCATGCACTGCACCACACTAACTACGCCATCTTGTATACATAAGGAGATGGACGTATGTATGCACAAAGCATCGCGCTGTTACTAACCTGGATCAAACTGTTGTAGCTAGATCATTAGGGGATCCACGCAGTAACAGCTCGCTGTAGCCGTAGCGATAGCACTCCGAACCCATTCTTAACGAGAGTTCAGGGTTCACCCTCATGAGGGTCTCTCAACACAACACATAGAAGGTGATATGATGAAAATAATGCATAATGAAAGCTATAGACAGAACACTATGCACATGGTGAAGAAGTCTGTGAGGTAAATGACATTGGGAAGGATGGAGTCCCCTCCTTGCCTCATGTGCATCCGTCCTGTTAAATTGCTACTGACTGGCCCTCGACCCTCGATCCCTCGACCCTCGATCCCTCGATGGCGGTGCGTCTTCCCTTAGGAGCCCACCGCCATCGTCAGTAGCAGCAGGCACTTGGGGCTGGTTGATGTGGTAGAGACGGACGCCATGCTGTGATGAATAAACAACCATTCATAGGTTTAACATCCTAACAGCCCAGCACTGTGCGCGGTGGGCCAGGCCGGGCTCACGACACTTGGATGAGGAAGGATGGACTCCCCTCCTGCCTGCCCGTCAGTGCCCACTCGACACACGTACCAACCGCATTGGTTGCTCTCACTCGTCTTGTAATTAAATCTTCACCCATTTATCATGTACCTCTTAACACTGAACGCCCCAACTTCTGCACGATCACATACACCAGCCACAAATACGCCTAGACGCACACACAAGTTCACGCTTACTGGATTTCCAGAAGATATGAACGCAAGACCTGCCTTAAGCCTTCCAAAATCATCTTCACGTCACCATCACCAGTATCACCAACACCAACACCACAATCTCCTCTACTACCACCGCCATCGCTGCCTTCTTCCCTCATTCCAGTTTGATAATTTGCCAATGTCCTGTTATGTTGGGGTTTTTCTTCGGTCGGTTCCCTCAGACCCTCGTGGACGCCAAATTGGACAAGAGGCACAGAGTAAGTGTACAATGATTGTTTGATGTATAGGAAGAACGCAAAAGTGCATCCTGTCTCGGGTTCAGGTAGAAAAAACAAGTCCCCTAAGCCCCCAGTGCGGCCCACCCTTGCAACACACCAGAGAGAGCACACCCACCAATAACACAGTCGTGCGGCCAGGCCTCGTATTGGTAGACCACCAAAACAATTAGCCATCCGGATGTGAGGGCGCGGCCAACGTGCTCCTCGCCATCTGAACATCTCCCTTTTCACCACGTCTACGGCCTCTGCTACTCTTCTCATTGCTATCGCTTTGCAAATTGGGACCTTCCAGCAGCCTCCGGGTGGCGTCCTCGCCCGCATGCTCCTCCGAAATCATCTCCGGCACTGTCCCCGGCACATCGTCCGTGCTGAGAGCGCTCCTAATGAGGGGTCCGTTGTCGCCTCCCGGCTTGGACCCCTCCTCCACCGTCAACACCTTGGCTGGGCTGGAAGTGGCCGGGGCGCCACGCACACCCTGTGTGCCGTCGAAATACGTCACGAGCGCCACGCCAGAGATCATCAATAGCAGCCCAGCAATCCTTGCCCAATGCAGGGGCCGCCGCCTGTAGTAAAGAATTGACGGTATAACGAAAAACTCCGCTCATGCCTCTATATGGGTTATACATCACTCGTGTTTTATGATTTTGATGGTGTCTATGCAGCCGGTGGGACATGGGGGAGGACTACGGGACCGACTGGGCGCTCAACATGCCATCAGTTAGGCGGAGCCTCGTTGCGATAGAACCTATTTTAGTTTCTTGTCCAGGAGACCCCGACTTGAAGCGTAGAGAGTTAGGAGCGAGGGCCTTAGCAGGATCGCGGCTTTATCCCGAAGCATTCTAAAAGTAGGATTCGGTCTTCGATAGTTTTCTTAATGACGCATCATATATGCGTGCACGCGCGGGTACATCCAGAGCCTCACCTGAAGCCCACCCAGCCTAATGCGTCCAAAGCGACTGCAGTGCTGAGCTGCGCCGTTACGAAGATGGCCATCAAAGTGGCGGCGCCCAACGTTCTGGCGAAGATGATTACGACCGCCACGTACCAGGCACCCAAAAGGCCGCCGGTCCAGCTCCACCAGGGCGCGGCTGCAGCGGATAACATATTGGAACCGCCGTGTGACCCACATTGAGAGCAGTTTGGGCGTGCAGGCCGGGTAAAATGTATGGGAAGGAGGTCGGACCATACATGGACGGGGAACGGGGTTTTCAACGAAGGAAGACAGTTAAATGGTCAGTTTAGAGAGCTTAATATCAAATTCGTGAAGACGCGTGTAACAGGGCCAGTGTTTGTTTTGCAAATTCACAATAACCTAGGACTTAAGCTGTACGGAGGGCGCTCAATCTGATGTATACATTTACCTGCGATAGATTGTCGATTAGGTCCTCTATTACCCACGCCATAAACATCTATTAGCCAGAACACTATAAGCGCTGCAAGGCCCACAACAAAGCTAACCACCGCCGCAAAACTGCGACCCGTTAGGGAGCCCAGTGTCGAGTTGATACCGCTTTGTGTTGCAAGAAACACACCAGCTATTACAGCACAGATACATCCCGCAATGTATACAGGGCTAGCCTCCAGACCACGGAACGGCATTCTTGCTTCCTACCAGCGAGGTGAAGCAAGCTGCGAGTTGCGCGGCCTTCACGGGGTGGTGTGCAACGGAATGTTTCGATGTATCAGCGCTGTATATGTGACGATCAAAAAATATTGGTGCTAGATTCGTTCTCGTACTGACGTATTCGTCCTTTCGTTTTCAACTAAAGCAGGCCAGAGTAGACGGTGTAAAGTTAGCATGATTGATCGTAATTTTTATTAAAAATATATCGCCAGGGCAGCGGTGCACTTGTCGCTCCGCGAATAAGCCAAGTGTGGTGTTTTGCTTGTGCTCTATGCATCATTCGAACATGCTCAATAACTTTCTTGTTTAAGTATCTCCATTTCTTATTATTACAATGGCAAAACATGGGAAGGCCATCGCTGGCCATCTTGCCTTCGCCCTCGCCATCTTGCTCCTGGCCTGGGCCGGCGTTGCGCGATCGCAGAACAATCCAAGCATGCCGTTATACCAAGTACATGGATCGGGTACATCAAACCCTGCCCTAATTATTTGGCGGGTAAGTCGGGAAAGAATGTTTGAACGGCAACGTCCACACCGACGGTATGTGCAGCTTAAAGACCTGCCTTTTGCGCGCTTAGCGTCCTGGTTAATTTCATCTAATTACCGTAAACGCGTGGATGCATCCATGTTTAATCGATCAGAATCTTGATCCCTAACGATTCTTGCTGCAGTGCAATACTTCATCCCTGGTCTCAGCTGTCGTTATACTCTAGCCTGTATGCTCGAAACCCCCCTCGCAGTAGCTGCGTTAACCCCGCGCTACCTCCTCACGTTGTGTCGCAATTGTTTTGTTCTCTTGATGAAGAATCATCATGCAACGTCCCAGAAGGACACCACCGAAGTGGCCCGCTCAATGCAGCCCGCATGGCGCATGCCAAAGCACTAAATTAAGCCTGGCCTGATCTGTGGTGATCACGGACTTGCTAGTTACCGCCTTGATACAACAATTGGTTGAACGTCATGCGTCCTTCACTGCTGAGATGATGTCAGCTCATCGCAGCTGCGCCAGTTGTAGTATCGACCTCAAGAGGCAAATTATTCACCCTCATTCGGTGTCACGTGATCGTAAGGGGTTGACGACATGAGCACCAGACCTCATAATAAGACCACCTTGTCCATATTTCCGCGTATTGGTACGTGCAGGTCATGGACGTGATGATGGCGCGTACAAAACCCAAGATTGCGCTGTCATATCGCTCCATTGGTTCCGGAGCAGGCGGAGACGAATTCTCGAATGGCACCTCAGCCTTCGGTTGCGGAGATGTCCCCATCAGCGTAGAGAACTTCAACAAAATCCAACAGCAGAATCAATTAAAAATGATGCACGTTCCCTACCTCGTGGGATCCGTGTCGGTCTTTCACAACATTCCTGGCATCGGCGAGGTACGGCGGCACGATGTACGGTGATGAACGAACTTGTACCTTTGTTTTAACCGGGCTCACTTATTTGTGACTTTTTTCATATTGTCGAGTTGTCTTTGTCGCATGTTCGTTGACTGTTTGGCTTCTATGTGGATTCTGTTTGCAACCACATTTAAATGTTTCCTCCGTGCTTCTTCCTCGCACCTCTTCCTCACCCCATCCGTCATGTCTTGCGTGTTTGGGGATTCCCAGGCGCCCCGGGGCAACGAAAGGTGTCACAACTAGGGATGTCCACACCGGGTGGTTAGGCTGGTCAGTTCCGAAGATAGATGCTAAGATCTGCCTGCTTGCTGCTGCTGCTGCTATTGCTGCTGAGCATTATCTTTCCCCTGGCGATGCCTTCTTATGTTGCGGCAGTGATGATTGTGGTGGTGATGATGGTGATTATTATGGTGATTATTAGAGGGAGAGGGAGAGGGAGAGGTCAGATATGCACATATGCATCCGTGCATGCAAATATTATTGTCTCATGTTCTATGAAAGAGCTCGTGAGTTAAGGTCAGGATTAGACATCGTAATCATTATCATGATACTACAACTATTCCCCCCTTAACAGGGAGCGTCCCGTACCCCAGTCAGACAGACACTTAGTTTGGATTGGAACCCTCACGGCCTGATCTCTCGGGGTTCCCCAATTCCCTGAAGGAGAGTTAGAAGGTCGATCTAGTCGACCGCTTCCAAAGAGGAAGGGGATTTGAACCCGCGCGGCCTGATATGGCGATTTGTAGTATTTGTAGTATTCCTTTAGAAAGAGCTCGCGAGTCATCATGATATTACAAATATAATACGCGGAGTTCTGCATGTATTATACATTGTTGGCAATTTTCATATACATCTATATGTGTAAACTACACATACAGATTGCATATATGTAGTGGAGGTTGAGAAGGCGGGGCTTCCTTGCTTATTAGGGAGGTAAGGGTGCTCTCTTGCCCTCTCCGTCTGGGAGCTGGTGGGGTTGGCTGAGGCTCTGTTCTTTTGAGTAGCCAGGCTAGAGGCTCGTGAGGTCTGTGTGCCCTTGCTGGCTGAGCGAGGGGAGGAGTGCACGGCAGGACGAACAGACTAAGCCGTGTGTTCCCCCCTGCGCTGCGGTTTGGCCCGGTCAGGGGCCCTGGTGCTTGACCTTTCAGGGCAAGTCGCCCACAGTGTAACACCCGTTCGTCTCATGTATGTGTGTGTATTTGATTGTGTCTGTGTTTTTTGTAGGGCTTGTTCCTGCCGCCATGCACACTGGCGAAGATCTTCCGCGGCGCCATCGACCGCTGGAACGACCCGGAGATTGTGGGGAACAACTCGCACATACCCGACCTGGCCCACGTCAGCGAGAAAATCAACGTCGTACACCGTAATAATGGTTCCAGCAGCACGTACGCACTGACGCATTACTTAAGCAGGTACGTACTGAAGTCGTACGTACCGGAGACTACGGTGCAATATTATTTCTTTATACATTTATTAATGTACGGTTTGTAATACCCTTTCATACGTTGGCATAACTTTCTTACACAAATCTAAAGATACTCGTCTGTGAAATTCTCGGGATCTGGTCCTCGGGGGTGTTCGCGACTTTTAATCTCTTTAGTGGCGTGGCAGTGGCCGTACGTGAGTACAACGGGGAGGGAGACGAGCAGGCTAGGACTTGATTGTGAGTCATGCATGCCCGATGAAGCATAATGTAACAAAAGCATGATTTTGCGAGGAGATATTTGTTTCGTCTCCTCTTACGGATCCCACTGGATATTCATTGTAGATGCATGTTGGGAAACACACCACCGTTTCATGTACACTGTAATCACCAGCAGACTGTATACCACATGCTTACGATATGCTTACACCTCTCGAAATGAACTCTCTCCTGTTCTGGAGCCCAATCAACAAGCATCACCAACCCCATTAACCCCACCACCCGAGCTACTGCTACTGCTCCCGCCTACACCGCGCAAGGA
This sequence comes from Volvox africanus, assembly GCA_030268105.1. NCBI lineage: Eukaryota > Viridiplantae > Chlorophyta > Chlorophyceae > Chlamydomonadales > Volvocaceae > Volvox > Volvox africanus. Next base: position 632,468 of record BSDZ01000015.1, on the reverse strand, counting down.
CTTGTCGCCCTCGTTCCTGCGTCTGATGCTTGCCCGGAGCTAACCCTTCCTTTCCTTGTCTTTTGTATTACTTGCTTCACATTAAAATATCTACATAACAGATCACCATCGGGAAGAAGTCAACAAACACATCGTTTCATTCAGCTACCATGCAGTTCAATCCATCTCCACCGAATTGATCGTTACCCCCTCCAGGGCATGCAGCTCAGAGTGGAACAACGTTACGAGTAGCGACAACGGTACCGGCAACAAGCCCGACCAGAACCGCCTTGTGGGAGTGACCACCAACTGGCCCGTTGACGAGCCGGAGCGATGGACCACAGGCACCAACTCCCAGACGATGGTGGAGAAGATCGCCGCAAATCCCCACGCGCTGGGCTATGTGGAGAGCGGCCAGGGCTTGATGGCAGGTGTGTGCGTGATATATGCTGTGCTGTGCTATGCCCGCATGTCGCTATCAGGGACTCTTAGCGTGTATGGATGTCGTATCTGTACCCTCAATACCCTCTACCGTCGAGTCAGGATGGGTCGTACAGTACAGTACAGTACGAATGGCTGTACGATGACACCCTGTGTCGCTGCTGATCATACATGTGCAATTGTGCAGGAACAGGAAATGGGCTTCGATGAAAGCAGTCCGTAAACGTCCGTCCTTTATCGATAAAGGGCTCAACGATAAAAAACATTTATCTGGATGCAAATTTAAATCTGGATGCAAATGTGTGTATATATAATATGATAATATAATATAATATAATGTAATGTGGTATTATATTATATTATATTATATTATATTATATTATTATATTATATTATATTATATTATATTATATTATATTATATTATATTATATTATATTATATTATATTATATTATATTATATTATATTATATTATATTATATTATATTATATTATATTATATTATATTATATTATATTATATTATATATTAAGATGAAAATGATAATAATGATGATGATGATGATATGCTGCGATCATCTGGGCAAGTAATAAGGGGCCACATTCATGCACACACGAGTAGGCAGGCCTAACCCTAGGCTCGTTCAATGCGGAGGAGCGTACACGTACGACACGTACGTAATTATAGGTTTTATTTCTAGATGAGACCTGTAAGAAATGTAGCATCCGCTGCACTGCGTGCCCGCCGCACTTTCCCCTCGCCCGCCGTCCCATTGCCTACGTACTAATGCATGTAAGCCGGGAAATTAAGGCAAGTGAGTATTCTGCTCTTCAAATAATGCCAAGTTATCGTCTTATAAGTTCCGATTAAATTTGTAAAATATATTAACGAAGCCGTATCTGCCGTACACGCTGTACAGGTCTAAAGGAGGTTCAGATCCTTAACGCCAGGAATACTCGGCTTACCTCCACCAATTCGGAAATCGCCTCGGAGGATTTCATTAAGTCGCAGTTTATTTTGAACGACCTCACCTCGGCGAAGTGGACCGACGTTAACCCAGTGTATTCAAATGCATCCTCAAACCAGTGGCCCATGGTTCTCGGGACATACTTTTACGTAATGGCGAATCTCACAGCCCTCAATGAGACTGGTGGGGTCTGGGTGGACTGGGTGGACCGGGGAGGAGATCAGGTGGATCACTGCGTTAGTTGAGGTAGGAAATCTAATACACCACCACGTCCCCCCGTGTGAAGCCCCTGGAGGGGGGTCAGCAGGCACGGGCCCAACCAATTGAACTGAGAACACCTGCCTTAGCCCCTGAGGGTCCTGCACGTAGGGCAGGGGTGCTTGGCTTTCTACGCCCTTTGATGTGTCCAACCCGTATGTAGTCCTCCCACCCTCGCGCCCTCCCTCGCATCATTTATCCCGCTCTTCTATACATGCGATCCCCTTCTCTCCCGTACAGGTGGCCTCATAAAAATGTTTCTGACGTACATGCTGTCCGATGAGGTGGCCAACCTGCTGCCCGATTACAACTTCATTGCGCTCCCAAAGGGCGTGAGTGCAGTGTATGTCTGTCTGTTTATCTGTCTGTCTCTAACGGTCCATTCAGATCTTAGAAGCCCCGACACGTAATTCTTAAGTAATGAGCTCCGGTGACTGTTGCGGGGGCAATCAGAAGTAATGTGTTGCGGCAACCACATCCGGCTAACGCGCCCCCTATTGTCGGGGCTATGGATTCAGGAAGGTAGTTGCCACGTCGTTGGATGCGTTACTTCTGTCCCAATCTGCACCTCGCCTTACTCACCCACCCCTCGCCTCTCTTCCTGTATGACCACGGGCCCGTGTTTTGCCTGCTTTTTCTTTGCCGTACATAGTGCCAAACAACCCTTGCTTCCCATCTCACGTTTCCTCCGGTTTCATTCCTTTCCGTTCGCCTACGCCGTACTTTCCCAGCCTTATTATATTCCCAGATTATCTTCATTTCCTTAGCCTATTACTTGCTTCCCTCCGAACTTAGCGGCATTTTCCTCCTCGGCTGCATGCGTCCGTTGCGTTGTCCTTACTGCCTTGGACTTGTGCTTGCTCGCCTTCCTCTGTCCTCCTCTGTCTCTGCGCTTACTCTTCTTTCCCTCGCACGCGCACGTCCTTGCTATTACGACTGCTACCGCCACCGTTGCCCCAGGTGAGTGGGTTCGCGCGGAACCGCGCTTGGTTTGGTTGGTACGCTCGCGCGCGCTTCGGGCTGGCCGGGTTGGGTGGATGGGTTGGGTGGGTTCAGGCGCGTGTAGGTTCTCCTGACAGGTGGGTCGGGAGAAGCACTCGCATGACAGCAGCAACGGCAGCGGTCAGGTCAGCTTCGCCTCGGACTCAACACGTCAAGACACTTCGCCGCCAGCAATAAGGCCGATAATACAGATTATTTTTCTTCGGTTTCTCTTCGTTTAACTGCTTTAGTTCGCGGCTTTGGCGACTACCTAGTTTACGTCACAGCTCCTTTCCACTTTCCTGCTTTGGACGACATCGGCCATCATCCGACATCCGATCACGGTTAGTCCTCGTTCCCTCAGTATCAGCACCAGATTCGTTTTATTCGATATCCACCCTCCCCTCCCCTCCCCTCAACAGATTCGCACGGACCTGACCACTTTGCTCAACAGCACGATGACAGTAGCGCCGAGCCCAGATTGGCGAATCGAATCGGCCACCACCCAGACCTTTGCTGGCCAGCAGGACTTCGTCTTCAGCGCCAAGCGGGACTCCTACCTGATGAATACGGTCTCATCCCTGACTTCGGACAGCAAGGAAGCCAAGAATACGTTGAAACTCGGGGACGCGTACCAGGTATGTGGGGGCATGGATGCGAGGATTGGGGTGGGGGGTGGGAACGGTGGTGGGAATGATAGTGTTGTTGTTGGTGGTGGGGGTGGGGGTGGGTGGGGGTGGGGGTGTTTTCAGGGCTGCTGGTTCACTCGTCATCAGCCCCTACCTCCTGGCTGCCTCTCCTTCCCTCAACCGTTTTATTCTCGTTTGGTCATTCTCTTCCTTCATGTATCGCCATGAATTCCATTACAATACAATCCGCCCAAGTTGTTAGCGGTTAGTGGGCCGCTGTTGAATAGTACTGCCACCCAGTCAGTCAGTCTACAACAACATAAATGTCAATATTCAGCACTTTGATTCCCCACCGCAATGTCATACCACGCGCAGGTGCACGGCTCCGGGTCCTTCGTGTCCGCCCTCATGATCCGTCACGCGATGCAGATCCTGCAGAGCCGCGCCCGCGTGCCCGTCAGCATGACGTACCGGACCGTGGGGAGCGTGGAGGCGCAGGCGGAGCTCGCGAATTACGTAAACATGTACCAGTCGTACAACCACTTCAAGGTGAGAGGTAGCTGGCAAGGGTTTGAGATGGAGTGATGCGTTTGACAGCGCTCGGGGCTCGGGGCGATGGGATTAGGGCGCTCTGTTTCTGAAAAAGGGGGGATTGGGAGGTACACGCGCATGGCAGCACCAGCGGTCAGCTGTCGGAGTTCTCATTTCCCACTTTAGTGCACCCAGCGACTTTTTCACGATACCTTTCCGCCGCCACCAGCAGCAATGCCAATAGTAAACTTTGTTACGGTTTCTATTGCCTTGGTTCCAGCCTCTACTTGCGGCCTTGGCGGCTGCCTAGTTTACGTTCCAACGCTTTCACCTTACCCTACTTTTTGGACGGACCTACACGTCGTCGCCTCCACCATTGCGGTTGGCCATGTTTACAGCAGCATCTACAGCGGTAGCATGCCCCTCCTTTATTCGAGTTCCCCTCCCCTCCCCTCCCATCCCCTCCCTCCCCCCAAGCCAGGTTGGGGATATGCCCCTGGACTCCTCCATCTGGTCGACCCTGAACAGCACCCCCGGCTCACCCATCGGCGCTGTCCTTCAACTTCCCTTCGCCATCTCCTCACTGGGGCTGTTTCACACCAAGTCCTTTGGCCGCCATTCCCTAGCTCTCAATTGCAGCCTCCTTGCCCGCCTCTACAGCGGCTCCCTCAAGTCCTGGAACGACACTGAGCTGATAGACCTAAACCATGCCACGAGCTCCAACGCTGATCAGAGCGCCAGTGTCGATATCACGGTGTTTGCCATGGCAGCACCTTCGGGGGCGACCTACGCGCTGACCGGGTACTTGGCTAAGTCCTGTAATAAGATCTGGACGCTGACATCGGGGCCCAGCGTGACGATCACGTGGCCTCAGAACGTCAAAACCTCGTTTCAGGTGGAGCCAGTAGACCTCTCGCCCCATCATCACCCACGACACAGCCCATGGGAAATGGGAAGCGGGGAAAGGGGGCTGTTCCACTCCAAGGGGGGGCTAGGGAAACAGAAAGGACCATGAAGCTGCAGGGATAGGAACCTCTGTGCATCTCACGAAGGGGGCCGGTGGAAGCGAAGAGGGGGCGGAGCAGGTGGGGATTTGATAACGGAGTTTAGCTGACTTGGGTCGTGAGTTCGTTGGTGAGTATTCATGTACGAGGACGAAGCTCACAGGTACCACAGTGGACACCTCCTTGTTCATCGGAGGCCGCCCTCTTACCCCTCCCCTCCGCTGCCTGAGTCACCGCACGGCCCTGCCCCCTCCCCTCCGCCCTCCTCACTGCTTTCACTGCCCCATATCACAACCCATGCCCTGCCCAACGCTCCACCGAGCCCATGGCTCATCGCCCGGGTCCCCGTTTCCTCGGATTTGCCCCAGGGGTGGGCTCCAGGGGTGGGCTCCAGGGGTGGGCTCCAGGGGTGGGCTCCAGGGGTGGGCTCCAGGGGTGGGCTCCAGGGGTGGGCTCCAGGGGTGGGCTCCAGGGGTGGGCTCCAGGGGTGGGCTCCAGGGGTGGGCTCCAGGGGTGGGCTCCAGGGGTGGCCAGGTTTATTGCTCTGGTGATATGTTCTAATGATGGATGTACAATCCATGTACATTCCATTCGATTTCCTGGTTTCGATTTCTTTGCAAACGTAGTTTTCGTCCTCGGCTGCGTCATTAAGTACCCCTTGTGCATAAAACCCGTTTCCAGGGGGTCAATATCACCACCCCGGAGCTGATGCAGGCAGCTATCTCCGCCACCCCCAACTCAATCGGCTACCTCCCCACATCCCTTGGTTACTCATCCGGATTGAACGAGGTGCTGATGGACGTGCCCGCGGCGGCAGCAACAACCTCACAACAGCAGCAACAAATGATACGCCTAGCTTCGCGAGATGCCAACTTGATGGACGTTGTCCCTCAGGTAAGCGACCGGACACGTACTGAGATGCGGTCCTTTGTGGGGTTCATCGGGGAGGAACGGGGGAGGGAGAGGGGGGGAGGGAGAGAGGGGAAGGGAGAGAGGGGGAGGGAGAGAGGGGGAGGGAGAGGAGGGGAGGGAGGGGGGGAAGGGAGAGAGGGGGAGGGAGAGAGGGGGAGGGAGAGAGGGGGAGGGAGAGAGGGGGAGGGAGAGGGGGGGAGGGAGAGAGGGGGCGGGAGAGAGGGGGCGGGAGAGAGGGGGAGGGAGAGAGGGGGAGGGAGAGAGGGGGACGGAGAGAGGGGGAGGGAGGGGCGGAAGCGAGAGAGGGGGAGGGAGGGGGGGAAGGGAGAGAGGGGGAGGGGGAGAGGGGGAGGAAAAGAGGGGGAGGGAGGGGGGGAAGGGAGAGAGGGGGAGGGAGAGAGGGGGAGGAAAAGAGGGGGAGGGAGGGGGGGAAGGGAGAGAGGGGGAGGGAGAGAGGGGGAGGGAGAGGGGGGGAGGGAGAGAGGGGGCGGTAGAGAGGGGGAGGGAGAGAGGGGGAGGGAGGGGGGGGAGGGAGGGGGGGAAGCGAGAGAGGGGGAGGGAGGGGGGGAAGGGAGAGAGGGGGAGGGGGAGAGGGGGGGAGGGAGAGGGGGGGAGGGAGAGAGGGGGAGGGAGAGAGGGGGAGGGAGAGAGGGGGAGGGAGAGAGGGGGAGGGAGGGAGGGGGAGGGAGGCGGGGAAGGAAGGGAGGCGGGGAAGGGAGGGAGGGGGAGGGAGAGAGGGGGAGGGAGAGAAGGGGAGGGAGAGAGGGGGAGGGAGAGAGGGGGAGGGAGAGAGGGGGAGGGAGAGAGGGGGAGGGAGGCGGGAAAGGGAGGAAGGCGGGGAAGGGAGGGAGGGGGAGGGAGAGGGGGAGGGAGAGAGGGGGAGGGAGAGAGGGGGAGGGAGAGAGGGGGAGGGAGAGAGGGGGAGGGAGGGGGGGGGGAGGGAGAGAGGGGGAGGGAGGGGGGGGGGAGGGAGAGAGGGGGAGGGAGGGAGGGGGAGGGAGGCGGGGAAGGAAGGGAGGCGGGGAAGGGAGGGAGGGGGAGGGAGAGAGGGGGAGGGAGAGAAGGGGAGGGAGAGAGGGGGAGGGAGAGAGGGGGAGGGAGAGAGGGGGAGGGAGAGAGGGGGAGGGAGGCGGGAAAGGGAGGAAGGCGGGGAAGGGAGGGAGGGGGAGGGAGAGGGGGAGGGAGAGAGGGGGAGGGAGAGAGGGGGAGGGAGAGAGGGGGAGGGAGAGAGGGGGAGGGAGAGAGGGGGAGGGAGGGGGGGGGGAGGGAGAGAGGGGGAGGGAGAGAGGGGGAGGGGGGGGAAGGGAGAGAGGGGGAGGGAGGGGGGGAAGGGAGAGAGGGGGAGGGGGAGAGGGGGAGGGGGAGAGGGGGAGGGGGAGAGGGGGAGGGAGAGAGGGGGAGGGTGAGGGGGGGAGGGAGAGAGGGGGAGGGAGAGGGAGAGGGGGGGAGGGAGAGGGGGGGTAAGAGCGTTCCAAATTTGCCGTACTTCGGATGTACTCTGGGTACCTCGCCACTTTTATCACCGCGGCATGCATGCGCGAAGGCTGAAGGCTAATTTGGTTTTTCTGTGACGCTCACTTTGCCCCCTTCCACTGCTCCCCCCTATTTTTTCGCCCCCACTCCTTCCCCCCACTCCCCACTCCTCGTCCACGTCCTGCAACATGTACATTCTGAAGTCGAATGCGGGCATTTTCAGCAACGTCAACGTCGACTTAGCAAACGTTGTTAAGTCCGAGCTATACGGCATACCTGGCACGTGGCCCATGCCAATGGTGCAGTACATATACATGTTCCGAAACCTGTCTGGATACGGATACTCTGGGCCACTCCTGCGGGCGTTCATCGAGTAAGTTGAAGTTGGGGGAATCGAAAGTCGAAATATCTTACCTACGGCTTTTGAGGTTCCAATTAGAGCTGGGCTTTACCCGGCCCCGGGTGACATTGTAATTTATACATTACAATTAACGGACACGACGTGGCGGCTGGGCCAGAGGAGTTGGGGATTGTTCAACCGACTTACAGGGAACACGTCTGCATTTATTCCATGAAATTTCATGGAAATAAATCAGTACATTTTTAGCCATTTAAATACATTTCTCAATATTTTCCAATGTATGAATACTTAAATAGAAATCATTTATATACGCGTGGTTCAAGTAATCATATGAATTTTTATTTACAGAAAACATTTTGAATCGCAGGTTGAATTTATTAGTTTTTGGTTGATTTTGAGGTCGGGTTTTATATCTGTCTTGGAGTTGTCGTTTGTTCGGAATCCAGTCCAGTTAGGGTTTTTGCCGTGCTCTGTTCTCCCACACACAGGTTCCTTGTTCCCGGAAACCTCACGGGAGAAGGTAGCAAGCTGGCCATCCAGTCGGGCCTTACGCCGATGCCGGAATCCGTACAGAAAATTGTACGAGACGCCGTAGACGCCGTAACCCTTAAAACTCTGACAGTAAACTGGGACACGGAGGATGAGGGGCTTGCGGACGGTGACGCGGGTGCGGCGTTGTACACCTTCTCCGCCAACCGCCAATCGTATGATGTGTACGAACTGGAACAGCTCCGGAGCGCTTTGGAGCAGGTGCAGCTGCAGCTGTCGTACGGATTGTTGACGGTTGTACGGGTGGCTTGCACTCCGGACACATTCGGGTACATCCGACTGCTGCGTGCCGATGTGCAGGTGAGCAGTGCCTCCGGCGCTGTCGACATTTGAATGCAGTGAAGGGTAAAGCAGGGAATGCACGTTTCTGCAGGCGGTATGAAGCATAATTACAAAATTATGTAATTTAAGCCACCCGGCGTCCACCCGGCTTCTCTTCCCTCCCCCCCCTCCAACCCCTCTCTCCTTAACGGGTTAGCTCCGTGCCTTAACTCACGAATATCCCTCACCACCTTCTCCCCTTCCTTCCCCCTCTGCCCTTTACTACTAACCTGGTCTGCCCATCTCACGCCCCCTTCTCACGCCCCCTTCTCACGCCCCCTTCTCAACCCCCATCCCACTCTCTGTGCCTAACTGCCTCCTGCATCCTGTCCAGGACATGGCCGATAGCCCCATCCGCATCTTGGACGAGATGGGCTCTGTCTCCGCCATCGTTGACGTGCTGTCCGCGACCCTGAGGGGGGCCAGCGGGGCCACCAGCCAACAGACGGCTCTGGCGTCTTCCACACCGCTGGTGGTTCATCCGGGGCCGCTGACGGATGCCGTCTGGCGGAACGTCGCCTTGGTCGCACCGGTTCTGCAGGTAAGTCATCTGATAAGACGTATTGTAACGGACTATAACGGAATTTAACGTCGCATGATCTAACCGCTGAGGAATGAATTTAGTTAGGATGTTATGGAATATCGTTGTTTTTCGTTCCGTTTATTATTCGTACTTCCGTAATGTTCAGGAAGTAGGGGTTGACTTAGACCGTAGTGTTTGTTGCGTAACTAGCTTTCCCCAATCGCTCCGTGAAGGGCGAACGCCCGAGTACTCAATTATCAAACTGCTAACCACCATCCCAACGACTCACGGCGCCTTCGGCATTTTGCAGATCCCGGTTAGCATAAGGCCCGTCGCCATCATATACAAGGGTCAGCCGGGGCTAAGGCTGGGGCTCTGCACCCTGGCCGGCATCTTTAGCGGCAACATCACATACTGGAATGAAAAACAAATCCAGGTGCGCTCCGAAACCACCCTTTTCCGTCCCCCATCTGCTACCCACCACCACCACCACCCCGCCATGCGGGGGCCAAGCTCTGCCCTTCGGTGCTCATTCAGGCTTACGGTTACGTCCCCATTGGCTACTGCACTGTCATACATACTGGATACGGCTAGTAGCATGACTATGAGTAAGTACGACTGTACAATTTTCTTCCGTACGTTACAGCTGTGTGTTATGCACTGTGATTTTGGCATCTGGTATCCCTACCTAATTACCTGACGACATCTCGTGCTAAGCCCCTTTAATGCTCTTCAGCTTACCCATTTGCTGCCCCCTGCTTTCGTACCTTCATTTCGGCTCGTAACCATCTGGGTCGATGTGACGATTTCGTTTCACAACAGGGACGTGCCCTCCCCCATACACACACATACACACACACAAACGTGCCTCGGCCCCCCACTGGTCATGTGTCTCTCCTCCCTAGGACGCGAACCCGGGTCTGAGTCTGCCAAGGAAGCAAATCCAGCTGCTCGTCACCACCACAGAAGGTAGGGTCGTGGGGGGTTTGGGCATCGGGGAATTGGTATTGGGGCTTCAAAACGAGTGTCTGTATATATGTATGTGTAAGGAATCTTGGGAAATATCATGATGAGGCCCCTTCAGCACAAAACTACCGAACACTGCACGCCGAGGGGGAACTAACCTATGAAAGGGAATCATACGGCAAATTGCAGCCCTTGCTTTACCTTGCGCATGAAACAATATTATGATGTTGTAAGACGTGATGGGTTGGGTTGTTGTCTTCCCATTCACACCATTCACCAGAAATATACAACCTTACACTCACACTTTATTTCGTCGCACGCGTTATAGCTTATACATTCTAAGCTGTGCCCTTCTTCACGTGTGCATGGAATGCGAGGTGGCGACGTGGGTGCCGTACTGCGGTACATCCAAAGCGGCTCCAAAGGCGCTGGTTGTGAGCAGTACAGCAACATCAGGTTGACGTCCTCCGCGGCCAACACCACGGATATTGCAACGCGGCTGATCGAAGGAGGGAACTACAGCGGTTTAGCTTTGGTGGCTGCGTCCTACTTGGTTATCGATGGGACCACGGGGGCTGGTCTGCAAGCAGCAGCCCTGCCAAGCAGCAAAAGCGGCACCTTCGTAACGCCGCTGCAGGCAGGTGGACTGCACCTGATGGGGTGAAGGTCGAAATCGAAAACCAGTTTACGTGTTTGGCCATCGGCGTGTAATGTCCAATATTGAACTTTTTTCACAATCAGCTTTATTAAATCAATTGTCATGGACATTGAGTGAGAGCCATTCTTGGGCAATTAAATTTACTCGCCCGCCGACCATTTTGGCTATTTTCGTCTTCCCCCTTTCTTCTCTAACGGTTACCATCTCAAGTTCGCCCTCGCCCTCTTTTTTTTCCCCGCCCATGCCCTGGCGGTCGGCTCCCTTTCCCCTGTTCCTTCCGCTATTGCTTCGCGCGCAGGCTCCCAGCACCCTCAGCAACAGCAGCTGCTCGTCCAGCGGCTGTCCGGACCTGGTGGCCCTGGAGTACACGAAAGCGGTTGACGCCGTCATCAAGGACCTGCCGGGTGTGCCGAGCGATGCATCGGGGTCCTGGAGCGCGATCCCGGCGATCCCTCTTACCCAGACGGACGTTTACCCGGTGGTTAGGTAGGTGGTTAGGTAGGTTAGGTAGGTGTGCCGTTATTTCACGAACGAAAAATCAGCGAGGATCAAACGACAAGAGCGACACAGAGGAATCGCGCACCACGACAAAACTGTGTGGGCGGGCGACTGGCGAAAGGGACCGGAGTCGTCGAGCTGTCTACGCGCGTAGGAGAGAAAAAGGGTTACATCGTTCTGTCATGTGGATAGCTTAGAAGGGGATATCCGTCTTTTCCATTCTGATGTCCCCGCTGCTGCTACTGCAACTGCTGATGCTGATGCTGATGCTGATGCTGATGCTGATGCTGATGCTGATGCTGATGCTGATGCTGATGCTGATGCTGATGCTGATGCTGATGCTGATGCCTCAGATTTGATTTCCTCATCGTACCTGCGGATGTGTCCAGCTTCGGCAGCACCAGCGCGGCCATCCAGGGCATCATCAAATATGCGGTCCACTCGGCGATGGGGGCCCGGATTCAGGCTGCCTTGGCGCCGTACTTCTCCCCATTGGGCCCCAAGGCAGTCAAGGAAGTGTCGGAGCCAGCAGCAGCCCAGCTAACGGTGGCGCGTGGAGCCGGCAGCTGGAAGATCGTCAGCTCATCCACTGACAAGGTGACAGGAAAATGTTTTGTAAATGTTGAGTTGTGTTATATAATATATTGTGCAAAATATACGCTATCATACCATGTCGCAACATTTCAAGTCTTAAGCTCCAGGTTTTCCGACTCTGGAGATAATTACGCCGGCTGGTTCGTTCTCATCATCAGGTCAATGACACGTCCAGCACCCTGGTCCTGAGCCGGGCCCCCTCGGTTTCGGACCTCGCGCTCACGGGTAGCATCCTGGCCACGTCGTCCGTAGCGGAGAGCAGTGCCTTGAGCCTGGAGGTGGTCCAGGATGAGGTGGGTGTGAAGAGAAAGTAGGGAAGGGGGAGGGGGAGGAGGAGGGGGGTCCTGATAAATCCAAGGGATGACCTAGGGCTTCTCACGAGCACCCGCCCAGTACGTACCGACGACACAAGTGAGGGAGAGGAGGCACTGAAAGAGGGAGTACTTTGACCCAATGGGACTACATGAAGACCCGGGTTGCGTCATATGACCCGTACCCTAAGATATGCTCCCTACTACATAGGGCCCAAAAGATGCCGCACAAACACGTTTTCCTTACTACTACGGTCAGGGATACCCTCACCCCAAGAATGCACGATAAGGTGATGCACGGTAAGGAGTTGTACGGTTAGGAGCGCAAACCTAGTGAATTTTGATTAACCGGCGGGTTGCCTCTGCCGTACATCACCTTGAGCAGGCCTTAAAGGCGGCGAAGCAGGCTGTTGCAGAGAAGCAAGTGAATGTGGACAAGCTGAACCTCACGTACAGCATCGCTGTTGCGGCGCTTGTTCTGGGCCTTATCTTGTCCTTGCTGTCTCTCGCTCTGGCGCTTTACGCTGTGGCGCTGATTCGTGGCAGCAGCACGTCTTCGCAGTACAAGTACGACAAGCAGATGTTCCACATGCCCATCAGCGGTGGGGGCGACAGAGGGGACCAGATCGAGCTGCCCGTACAGGTGCCCTTCGGGGGATCTTCGGCTGAAAACAAAGTCTTGATGGGTGCATAAGGTTCATCCCCGCTGGGCCATTCATAAGGCCGGCAAACCCACACGCACGGAGTCACGACGTGGCAAAGTGTCATTTCTTCTTCGCAAAGATTACACACATCGCGTTTTGATTTACCACGATTTCCGAAACGTTGACACCGTTCGGCAGGAGGGATCCAGTGTGACTGACCAATCGCTCAGGCAGGGAGTGACGTAGTTACCTAGCGCGGAAATTGTTTGTGCATGAATAGTACTGCTCTATCTATTTGATAGGGAACGTGTTTTGGTCCTTCGGTGATCGCTGACTAGACTTTCGCGGCCTCGTTGAAGGGAAGACCTCCCCAGCGTCTGTTGTGCCACGAGGGAGAGGGGCTGCCTGCCGTGCGGCTGTCCGCTGCAAATGGTATTTGATTTCCTGCTGTGACGCGGCCAGGCCGTTATCAAGGGGGTTTCATTATCAACAACCCTAATGCAGCTGGGGCGAATACAGATATTAATTCCTGCTCATCGCAATGAAGGGTAGTAAGATGGCATACGTACGGCGCACGGGAATGAGACGGATCAGCCCGATGAGGCGCACTTCAACCGTCCAGGAGTTGTCAGCGGAATTGGCTTTCCTCTCCCCTTTCGCCTCTCGAATGCGCTTTGCAAGGCTCGTTGCGTGTTCTTGAGTGATCGTTCCCTTGATGGGGGGCAGGTCACAAACCCAGATTGTTCATCCGCTCCATTTGCTTCAATTTCAGAGCCTATATGCGGTGACTGAAGCCATCCATCCACAGCGCGTCTTCCTGACATACCCATATGTTGGGTGATTGCAGCAACGCCTTCAGAATCCGATTTCCTCGTAGGGGCTGGAACGCACCTTGCGCCCTGGCCGTGGCCTGCTGGACGTGAACCCACCCTGCAGCCGGGAACAAGATGAATACGTGAGGCACCGGTGTTAACATCTAGCATTCATATTTGGATGCCGTTGTAAGACAGCAGCTGGAGAGCAACAATGTTCATGTCTGCCAGATCGTATGTACCGAACTCTTCCCTGTGTGGGAAAGACGCTCACACTTTGCCCCACAAGCCGTTGAAGGAAGCTTTCACATCACTCCTTTTTTTACTACACTTCAGCGTTTTCGTTTAAGTATTGAAAGAAATGGTAAGGCCTCTTCCTATCAGCCATATTGCTTTATCGTCAAGCCTTCAGCATGAGCACCTGTGCCCGTCCCCATGGAAAACCCCAAAAAGGATATAGAACCCCATGCTCACAGGAACCAGAGCTGTCCGGCAAAACTAGGCAAAGTATCTTCATCGTCCCCCTCGTTTGTGGATCCGAGTAAGGTATAAGTGCCTTAAATCAGCAATACGCCCACGTGGATGGGCCTCTGGCTGGTGATGAATTTGTAGGATTTGTAGGAAATCTGACGACAGAATCTCCGATGCAGGAGTATTTAAGTAGTTGCTGCCGAAAAAGGCCCCGACCGATGCTGGCTGATATAATTGTTATCTGCTGCAGGTGCCGTACTACACGACTAGGGAGTGCCATGAAGCAGGGAAGCGGAAGATCCACGAAGAGGTGCCCAGCAGTGCCTGCCACTGCTGGGTAATCTAATCCCCTAGAAATAGCTTTGTACTACAGAAGCACGTCCCGCTGCGTGTTGAGTACCTCGAGGCTTGATTTTAAGCTTACAGCAGCACGCAGGCACGCAGGTAAGATCCTGGGCTTACAGGAAGGTCATACATATCTGATGGTGGTGGGTGCTGAACCTGGGAAAACCACTGATTTCGGAGAAGTCGGCATGGGAGACTGGATGAGGGTGCCCCGAAACACCGGGGAAGGTAGGGACTGCCAGGTTAGTGGCCACGGGTGATGTACCCCCCTATCCTACACACATATCTGAGTGGCCCACAACAAATTTACGAATGAACAGATGAACATTCATTCGAGTCATCAGCTACATGACGGTGAGCGGCAACGTGAAACTTACAGGTCGAAAGCACCAGCAACGTTCACCGCAAACCCGCCCAGCACCTAGCACCCACCCGCCCGCCTGACGCTCCAGCGCGGGTGGGTGGCCCGTGCACCTCCATCGGGACGGGGCGAGCCGCACTCAATAAGAGCCCCCTCTGCAGGACGCCCCACATCGTTCACAGGTGGTGAGGCCACCAAATAACAGTAATCGGCTTCCATTCAGACGTCGCATGCATATTCACATTCTCCATACAAAACGACACCCATCCACACGCACGTGCACGTGCGCGTGCGTACACAAGTACGCACCCTTTCCTTGCCCTGCCCCTTGGCCATCCACCATACCAGCACATCAGATAATTATTCGGACTACCGGTGGTCGTGTCGCAGGGAAGACACATGCCACCGCAGCATCGGGCACACTCAGCGTTGGGCTCCCCACATGCACGCAAACACACACGAGGGTGGTAGGTCCGCGATCACTATACATAGCAGCTCCGCGTACTCCGCGTACTCCGCGTATTCGCGTACATGTACATGCTAGGCAGCAGTGCAAGCACCGGCATACACGGTAAATTATTAAACATGCACGTCCTCACGGTGATGCCTCAGAAGAAGAGAATCGAGGCCTTGCGTGTTTGCGAGTACAGGCAGGCGGGTTATGAATACCGCGACGGATAGGTAACGCTGCGATCCTGGCGCGCAACCAATTTAATCTTAAATAGAGTATGTCACTCTGATCACGCCACCCGCCAATAGGGGACATCCTCGGCGGACCCTTGTGTGAGCGCGTGTCTGTATGTGTGTATGTGCGTTTGGCGTACTACAGCCATACAGCCAGTTAAGCTACAACGATTAGGACTTGAACTTTATTTGTGAGCAAGCCAGCAGAGGCTCCCCGACCCGGCTTAGACTAAGATCACACAACTCGTAACCCGATGGCCCTATCTCCACCCCCCCCCACCACCACCACCATACCATAAAATTAAATAACATCAGAAGAGATTTGGGTCCAACCACAGGCGGCACCCAAACCCAAGCGCCAAGGTATGGCGAGAATCCGATCAGCAGGTACGATGTACCCAAGTACCCCCAGGACAGGAGCTCTTGACGAGGCACCGACCGGCGCCCAATGTACGAACACCGAAAAGGGTCTGGTCTCGGGGGGCTGTAACACCTTGCATGTCGACTAATCGTACTTACTTTCGTACGTACGTCGGAGCCGTCCTTTCTGTCCTCCATCCAGCCATGCGCTTTTTGCGGCCGTACAGCCGCTAATCTTAAATCCTAAGTCCCTGCTCCGCACCCGCGCATCTCTCATTGCGTCCACCCACAACATCTATGAAATCGACCGAAGTGTGCGCGGTGCGTTTCGTGTCTCTTAGAAAAGACCCCGGGCATTGCCCGCACGACGCGACGTAGTCTCACTTGCCAGCCGCCAACGCTTCACTGCCCCAGCCCCCTCCTCGCACGTCACGAGGCCTTCATAGCGCCGATAAGCTTTGGCCGTACCCGCTGCCGCCACTGCCAGCAACGTTGGTGCCGTACAGCACGGATGCAGGCAGTGCGCGGGTTCCGGACATGGCGACTGCGCCGCTGCCCATCCACGCTGCCACCTCGTCCGCCAGCGACTGCATGGAGTCGGTGACGGGTCCACCCACCTGCCCTCCAAACATGGACGACATGCCCACCACGCCGCGGGACAGCTCCTCGAGGGGCACTGTGGCCTGATGAGCGGAGTTTCAGGATTTTAGGGTTGTAGGGTTTAGCGGGGTTTTAGCGGGACAGCGGCATCGGTCGTAATGCGCAAGGGGTGGGGCTGGGAACCACATGGTTGCCTCAAGAATATTGATGAAGCAAGAAGGCGCTACGCACATAACGAGCCAGGCAGAGGAAGTGCGAGGGCGCGAGATTGCAAGAAGGGGAAGGGGGAGGGGGGATAACTACCTCCCAGCATCCTCCGTCGGCAACCTGCGAGCCAGGACCGAATCCCGGGTACCCTCAGAGCCTCCTCGCCTCCTAGACCCACCTGCTGCACACCTAGCTGAGTGGCCACGGACGCCAGCCGGCCCAGGGCCCCACCAGTGCTCTCCACAGCACCCGCTGCAAGGCGAGCCACCTGAATGGGTAACCCCGTGGTTGTGTGTGTATGTGTATGTGTGTGTGAGCGAGATACACAGCCAGACAGGCTGACGGGTGGGGTGAATGAGGAGTGTGAATGCAAAGAAGCCTCAAAGCGCCCTCCGTCCTTCCCTTTCCAAGGTTGGTTATAACAATTTGTGTCAATGCAGAGGGAGGTGGCGGTCAGCGAAGGCGGTTGAGGCAGTGCCCCGCGGCGCTCCCGAGTCCCGGGTACAGGTTGCTTGTTTTGGCAACTGCCCCCAACACAGGAGGTGGTGGAAACCTGCCCTCGGCGAAAGCTTGGTTAGGTGGACGGCTCATAGTGGGTGCAGCGTGTCGGGTTTTGTGGGTCAACATGTGTGCCCCAGGCCATCCACCCCACAAGAAATACATAGAGACTCTCTCGCACCTGCACCACTGACGACCTACCTGACCCCTGACCTGTCCCATCATCGCGCCATTCTCGCCACAAAATATACCCTCTCCCACGTACCCCACCCCTCCCCATCCATATCCCCGGTTCCTCCGTATGGCTGCAGTGCAAGCACCCCGCACAAGCAGTCGGTCTCCATCTCTCCCATTCGGGCCCCACCTCGGGCGGCAAGTCCACGAAGGCTTGCTGCATGGGCCTCAGGTGGTCTCCGGGCAGAGTGCGCACAGTGAGGTCCAGCACCTCCCCCACCGCTGAGGAGCCCTGGGGACAATCAAGTGCACCGCCGGGCGGGGCAGAGAAGGGTAGGGAAGGGCAGAGAAGGGCAGCATGGAGGGAACGGAACTGGCGTTGACATGGTGACCAAGTGCTGTCAGGACATCATTAGCATGGTGAAAAACACACCATCAGCCAAAACGCTGTTCGGTCTTTCTCCACCCCCGCTTTCCCTGACCCGAACACGGCCACCACCAACACCCACGTGGACACACAAGGAAGTGCATAGGGGGAGGCCCGTCATCATCAGGGGATGAGGGGTTGGGAGTTACAGCAGCATGGGTCACCACAGGATTATGGTTTCATTTCGGGTGAGGGTAACGAAATTGTTCTGCGGTATCCGGAGTCGTTGTGAGACATGGTGATGGTGTCTCTATGTGAGCTTGTAATGGAGAAAACATCCAGGTGCTAAGGCTGGCACGTTTTGGAGGTGCCGGCAAATACACAGGGAGGCGGCGCAAGGAGTGAATCCAGGCGCCACCCTGCACGTTTCCCCACCTGCAGGAGCTGCACCAGGTTGTTTGTCTCGTCCATGTTGTCGTCCTTGAAGCGCAGCAGCATGTTGCGGGCGATGCCGTAGTAGGTGCGGATCAGCATGCGGGTCTCTTCGGGGGTGGGCAGGAACTCCTGCAGCCGCAAGGGAAGGGGGGGATGAGGGGGGGATGACATGGCTATAACGGGGGGGGGAGGGAAATATTCGCAAGATAGCGCAGTCGACTCACATGCTTGCCCTGCGCTGCGTCAAGGTAAATCGGCGCCAGCTGCTCCAGGAGAGGTAGAACCTGCCGGACGATGGAGGGGCTCAGGCCCTTGACAGTCTCCGTGATACTCTTGGTTAGTTGGTTGATTGGTTGGACGAGCGGTGGGAAGATGTAGGGCGTTGGGCCGGGGTTGAACGGGCCAGGGGAAGGGATGTGAATGAAATGCAAAAAAAGATAACAAATGTAAAATGCGAAAAAGAAATACCAACAACATAATAATGAGACCTTTTGAATGGACACTACCGTCATGGACCTACCGGGTTGAAGAGAGACTTTTCACGTGTTAACGGCAATCGACTCGGCAAATACAATACGTGTTCTCATGTTACTACAGTGTTACTACTATTCAGATTTTACACAAGTTCCCGTTCGCGTCCAGCTCAAGTCCCCTCCCTCCCCTGGGGACGCTCAAGTCCCCCACCTCCACGGTGCTGCGGAGGGGCGACGCCGCCAGTTGGTTGACGAGCGGCCCCACCACTCGGGCGGAGGGCACGATGAGGGGAGACAGGAGGGGAATCACGTCGGATGCCGGACGGTTGTTGTACGACATCAACACGTTTCCGGAACGCTGCGGGGCACACACGATGAGGAAGGGGTGAGTCGAGCGGGGCTCCGCGCCGGGGGAGGAGCAGAAGGGACCGGGGACTGGGTGGTACATCTGTATCCTCATCTTCCATGTCCTCATGTCCTCATGTCCATGTCCATGTTCGTATCCAAGTTCAAGGTCACGGTCACGGTCTCACGTGCGCCCGCTCGTACCTGCACCGCGTATCTGGCGGAGATGAGCAGGTGGATAAGGCCCCCCAGTGAGTGCCCCACTCCGTAGGTGGGTAGTGAGGCGGAGGGCAGGGAGGGCGTCAGTGTGCGAATCGCCCGGTCAAACTTGAACTGAGCCTCATCCGCAATACGAAGGTGGTCGAACGAAGTGCTGCGGGGGAGCGGGGAGGGGAGGGCGTGTGTGTTTGTGAGTGGATATGGACCGGAGAGACACAAGCCTGTGAGTGCTTACATGAAACGCCCATTCGCGGCCCCCCGACGTCCCCAACCTCCCTACACACGGTCAAGGACCACGTTTACAAGGAAAATACCGGAGGGGACTGCAGGGGAGGAGCCGCAAGGATAAGACCCCGTGGGAAGGGAGGGGCTAAGCGAATGTGCACTACCGATGGCTGCAGAGAAATGTGGCAGGAGGATGCAGCAAGACCAGGGAGGGGGAGAGGGGTCTGAGAGGCAACGGGGCTGCTGCATACGGTAATACTGCACTCCAATTATATTTGCACAGCGAATGATAGCAAACACACCACAGCGTGACATAGGGCATTGCAGCAAAGCACCAAAGGGGTCTCAGCGCCAACTTAAAAGCGGGCTGTCGTTCAGCTGCACAAGGAGTCAATCCACCCCCGTACAGACCTCACATGTATCTGCGGTGCCGTGACGTCACCAACACCCCTATCACCGTACCCTGCGAGCCTGCACGTGGGTGCCGTACCTGTACGGCGTGGTTACCACTAGGATATCCCGGTTGGCCAGAGCCTCCAAAAACAGACGGTACGCCATCTGCCGGTGAAGGGGGCGAGGTGAGAGAAAACACCAGGTACTGGAAGGAGTCGGGTCATTGAAAGCCGTGGATGGTCTGGCCGGTATGAGGGAAGGGCAGTTCACACGAACAGACCGCGTCCGAGCCGCGACCTAACCACCCCATATGGGTTAAGGAGGGTTACGTTGTCAGAAGATGCCGCCCGACACCGGGGGAGGGGGTTTTCGGGTACGGTTGTACGGCAGCAAGGGGTCATAGTAGATCAGGTTCAGGAGTTGTAAGGGATGGAAAGGAAGTACTTGAGCCCGCACCCTCTTCCCCTCCCTCGCTGGCTCCTTTGTTCAACTACATGGAGGGCTGCCCGGCAGTGTTGCATCACACACATACACACACACACAGATGGGCAGCGCTGCATCTCATCAGCCGCAGAGGCAGTGATATTATACATTTTGCCTCTTTTCGGCTTCCCACGGCGCAGCAGTTGGGACCAAGGACTTGCCGTACGTTTCCATCGGCAGTTGGTTTTGTAATGGTTGGCAGCCCATCCTCTTGGGTCAGGACTGCAACCATTTCTCCCATCATCACCATCACCATCACCATCACCATCACCATCACCATCACCATCACCATCACCACCATCATGAGGGCTCTATCTGTACTTCTATGTCTAGTCAGATTCCATACATTGCGCCCCGTTCCGGCTCGTCAATCAATTCCGGAGCCCCATGGGTCCATCCGTTCCTTATTTACCCCTCCCCCCTGGAGCTTCATCTCGGTGCGGGTCTCTGAGGCCTAATAATGACCGCCGCATGGTCGTGTGAGAGGTTTCACCGGCAATCCTAATTAGGCTCCTCCGCATCGACTTCAAATTGTAGGCGATATGACTTAGTCAGCATCTCTGACGTGACACCCCCCTCCACATACTAAAGCGGCCGATCCAATACACCCGACCTGCGGTGCTGCGCCCACAAAGGCGCCTCCGAGGAAGTGGGCGACTGCCGCCGGCGGCCTGCCTGAGGGCGGGAAGAGCACGTAGCAGCCCTCCACCTCGCGCCAGTCGTTGCGCTGTCCGGGTTGAGTACTGTTGAAGGTAGACTGAGGCAACAGCAGCAGCAGCAGGAAGGGAATGGGCGGCGGAATGGTCGCTACACGTGTGATACATGTATGGGAAAGAAGCAATGTGGCGAGAGCCGGGCGCCTTCGTTCCTAACAGGCAAGGGGGTATTTGAGTGAGAACGAAGAACCGATTGTTTTGTGAGAGAGGGGCAGTAGCAAGGAGCCACATCGCACAGAATCAGTGAAGGAGTCAGACAACAGTCAGGAGAAAACCCGGAATGGATTGTGTCACACGGCTATTCAGGTTAGCGGTTGCACTGTGTGTAGTTCTCTGCCGGTGTGAGATGTGAGGTAGAGGCGCCAAGGAATCGACAGTTCTTAGAGTGGCTCTGCCCGGGTCATACACTTGTTCGGCTGCATCAGTGCCAAGGTGTGTCTCTCTGGTCCATACCCAGCCAATGTGACACGGATGTTTGAGACTGTTCACTGCCCAGGTGAGTACATTTTGACTGCTAGACGACAGCAAGGGTTACATCGCCTGGAAAGGGCTATTTACGGTACGATCTTCGCTTGGGTGTTATGTGAGAAATAGTTCGCGTAAACACAAGTACATATCCAAACAGCAGGTACCCCTGGCAATAAAAACATCATACTTCCTGTGACGAACGTGGGAGGGATAAAAACGGCGGCCGGCATCCTAAACGGCGTTGGAAATAGACAGGTGTGAGAAGCGTAGCCAGGACGAGGCAGGCTTGCTTGCCATCAGGTAGAAAGCCTACGTACGTCTAACCTTTTTTACCAACGGACGTGATTCTTAATGCCGTATAATATACAGGTTGGCGCATCAATTTTATTGTGTACCTGTTGGGGTTCACATCACGGCGATCTTTTCCGCCTCCGGGCAATGGCATCCCTTTTCCATGAATCGCCCGCATCACCCTTACAGTAGAACTCCACACATAACCAAAGATTGTGAGGGTCAGATATAAACTTGATTGCAATAAAACTTACAGGGACGCAACTAGGTGGCTGCTGTGATCGCGGAGAGGGTGATGCCGTGAGTTTTGGGCTAAGGTGCAAGCCAGTTTGGAAAAGGCTTGGACTGATAAATTCCAACTGAGCTAAACTCGTTAACGAAAAAGCTTACAGAAACGAAAGACAAAAACGAGAAGAAGGAAAACGATTCGCGGGATTATGCTGGCAATACTCCACTGTAACTTGTTGCAATGCGATGACCGCCAGCTGGGTTTTCGCACCTGTATCATTGATTCGATACTTGAAAAAATAGAAGGTGCTGCTTGAGGGCGACTGACAGGGATCGCGCCATTGATAGTTGAGCCCACTGGTTGATGGCTGGCCGCGATACGCAGACCATGTCGAGCGATGACACGGTCTGAAAGGATATGGAATATAGGCAGAGACGCAAAAAAACCAGGCGAATAGCCGTAAAAGGTTGTATGGGGCGTGCTTACAGGTGACGAAAAGAAAGCTTGTGAAACCGGAAGGTGGCGAACCTCTTAACACGAAACTGCGTAACCCTGAGTTCCTTGTATCTACTGCACTGATATCAACAATTTATAGCAAATAACCGGGCGGTTTGTGATCGAAAAACGCTGCGTTGTGGCCCATCACGGCGGTACAAGGACAACTGTGGCCCATGATCAGTTTTTTAAGATACCATAGCGCATTTGTGTGCTTATGGCGTCTTAACACCAGAAACTGCGGCAAAGGCCCAATGTTCAGCGTTTCATGCCAGTACTCCAGCAATACAGTCTGGCGTTAACCACTAAACCACATTTCAGATGCTAATCCATGATCTAGATGTTAATTCATGTAAATGCTCAAACAACCAAGGGCAACGTAAGCAGCGCCTGCCTTAGGCAGCAAACAAGTCTGTCCCGCAAACTCCCCACCTGTTGCGACAGGAGCCATAATGCGTCCACGACGTGATGCAGATATCGGACGACGGCCTGCCATGATACGACTTGACACAAGGGCCATGGTGACTGCAATTGATAGAAAGGGTTGACAGGTCCTGTAGTCTGTAGGAGACGGGGATGAATCCTCACTCGAGTAAGTGATTAGTGCAAACTAAGCAATACCTAATACCGAACTATTTAGGATGAGGGGAATATGATTCGAAAGGACTGAAAGCTATTCTGTACGACATATGCTCTTCTTAGCAGGAGCTTCCAAAGTTCCAATGCAAGTAAAGAAATTTCCTCAAGGTGCAGATAAAGGGTTTCATGTAACAGTTAATTCATTGGCATAAGTCTAGGACAATACATAGGTCCCATAATTCCCTTGGCGCTGCGATGGCGTCTCTTCTTGCGAAGCCCTGTTCTCTGCTTCTTCACAAGTCGACCCACAAGTGCTTTGTGCCTTTTTCTTTGGGTAAGCACTCCGCTGGCGTTGTAGTGTTGTGGCCAATACGTGGTCGTGAATTCTTGACCCGCCATTCTATCACACATGCGTGGTTTCCATCACAGGTAGGTCAAGTGTGCAAAGCATTCGAAAATCTGAAGGCTTTGGCGCTAGGGTGTGCCCAGGCCGGGTCAGAATATCCGTCGCTGCCAGCAGTGACGATGGCAAGAAAGTCATATACAATACCGAGTTCGGTTACTCACGCAAGGACGTGCTGATTATTACTGGTGGACTGATTGCTCTGGGCTATGGACTTTACTACGGGCTTCGGGCCATGGGCATGGAGGCGGGCTATGCAGGCAACTGGGTCCAGCTGATTATCTTCATGGGCATCTGCGTTGGCTGGGTGTCCACGTACATTTTCCGCGTGGCGACCAAGGTAAGAGATCGTTACAGCAGGGACAAGCTAAGGTAGGACTAGGGCCAGGGGCCCCCCATGTAGTCCTCGCGTTGGCATCTAAGCAGGCGTCGTTGCCGGATTGATGGGAGGGCGATGCGAAGAGCATTGCATAAACGCACGACAGCAGAGATTGGGATATATATGTTGAGGCTGACAAGGTAAGATGCCAGCCTTCGATGTAAACTCCCTTTGTTTTGGTGCGTACAAGGGCGGATATTGTAGCGGGAGCACCTGCTTTCGGAACTCGTACGAGAGCTCTCTTTGAACCGCGCTTTGCACGTGCATATTGGGGTTGGGGTAAGATGGATTTAAGTTAAATGGATGGTGCCTCTTCATGGGATTAGCAACGGCACGGGCGGCCCGGCCAGCCGCTCTACGTTCAATGCTGCCAGTTTTGTGTTCAGCTGCTTGAGCTGACCTGGTACAGAAGAACACCTGACAGTTTTCTGTTGTATGTCTGCGTTTGCTGTGCACCAACCGTTTACGATCATGCGAAAGCTAATCAGGAAACTTGGACGTACGCATACATTAGCGTCAAGCCGGCCGCACCTCTTGACGCCGGTTTATTGACCCGTGAACTTTGTGCCTGCAGCAAATGACATACGTGAAGCAGCTGGAGCAGTACGAGGAGGCGGTGATGCGGAAGCGCGTGGAGGAGATGACGGAGGCTGAGCTGTCGGATCTGGCAAACGAGGTGGAGGCAGATCACCAGCGAAAGCTCGCAGGGCGGGCGCCGCCTAAGCAGGAGTAAAAGGCGCAGGCGATGCTGCAGCAGGGCGCGATGTGGATTTTTATTGGTTTTCAACTGTTGATCAGCATGCTGGCGCTTCTTTCCTTCAAGTGTCTGAAGTGGTAGATATAGTGTGTCGTGAACGCGTGAAGTGATATGCTTATGTAATGTGAGATACTCTTTCCTTCGGCACCAATTAAAGAGTTAAGCCTCAAGGAAGCCTCAAGCCTCCTGCCACATGACTCTTTCCGTGTGTGCTTGGGGGCCTTACTTGGAATTGCCGTTAAGCATTTTGTTTGCAGAAAAGCACAACTGAGAAGGGGCGAGGCGGCTCTGTGTAGGTTTCCTGGGCGCCAAACGTGCTGTTAATGATGCGGCCTGAATGACCGTATCGATATGGGTATGTGTAGGTGGTGGCTTGGCAACGTCTAGGCCACGAGCATGATGAAGTGCCTGGCGTTCGTTATGACAAGAAATGAACGGACAAGTTAATTGCCTGGATAATGCATTCAAATCAACTCGAAAGAGAATGCGGGTGCCGCTATCAACAACCTCCACAGCTTTTATCGCTTCCATTACCGGGACGCTGTACCTGCAGGCAAACTGTTGCAACCTTGGAACCGCTGGCGTATCGGCAGTTGCTCTTCCTAATCATTTGTTTCTTTCATAAGGTGCACCCCGGCAGGATCAGATGATATGCCGTGCACGTTGCAGTACATTGTAGGATATATTGTTGGAACCTTGGCTGAAGGTTTGGTCATACTTAATTTTACCTCCTACCAGGAAGGGTTCCAAACAGCCTTTCGCGGCGGCATCCGTTTGGTCCTTAATCTCTTGCCGCGGGCCTCACAGGTACTCCCACTACTACAAGGGAGGATCCTGGCATTTGAAGCAATCTTGAGCCCCAATCGTCCGCTGCCTAGCCCTGGCACCCCTGGCACGTCCCCCAACAAGGCTGGCAACCCAAATTTCGGCCATGGGCAGGCCAAGCTGCGAATGACCTCCCTGACCGCCGGGCATTCGTGTACCCTCCGTTAACATAGTGCATACAACAAATGACCTGCGAGCTAACCAGTAGCGGAGTTGACGCCTTAGTCGATTCGGCAGATTCCGCTGGATGCTGGTGGTGGGTGCTGAACCTGGGAAAACCACTGATTTCGGAGAAGTCGGCATGGGAGACTGGATGAGGGTGCCCCGAAACACAGGGGAAGGTAGGGACTGCCAGGTTAGTGGCCACGGGTGATGTACCCCCCTATCCTACACACAACAAATGCACCTGGGGACGCATGTGGGCGGTGGCGGCGGGACAGCTGACAGTGATGCAGCAGAATGAGGTGCACTTTGAGGATTAACCCATGAAGAGGCAGAAAAGAGTCAAAAGGCACCAAGTCGAACAATGCCAGGTATTGGTCAGCCTCTATAGACAACGGGCGGCAGGAAGGAGCCTCAAATAGAAATCAGCTAACATTACCCGGGAATGCTCATCAAACAATATCAATCCCTTACCTTCCCTGGAGTAACACCCGCTGTAGCGCTGTGAGCTCAAGGAAGCTCCTGGAGAGCAGGTTCCGCGAGAACTAGTATCACCATTACCATTGCAACTTGTCGCAGAGCATTGCTTCCAACTGGCCCTCAGCTTCGCGGTCTAGGTATGGGCATCGGCATTGGAAAGTAGGAGCTGCAGAGCGTGATCGTTTTTAGCCTATTGAAGGGCCAACGGGGATATATGTGTGAAACAAAGGACCAAAATGGGCAGCAAGTTGGTTCGCGCACGTCTTGAGTGGCGTCGTCAGCTGCGGAGTGTGTATCTGCGTGCGTGCATGTGACCGTCCCCGTCACCCCTTGATGTGCCAAGAGAGCGTGGTGCTGCTTTGCCGTTTTTCTTAGCCAAGCAAACGTTCACAGCAGGCTGTTTGATGGGCACTCAAAGATTACTGAGCGTGTGTATGTCTGCGCAAAGTATACCGTTAGCAGCTCCGTTGGGGCTTGCCTTCTGTACTCATGAGGTTGGTGTGCTTGGGAGGCCTGGTGCTAGGAAGACCCATGCAAGAGGCTGGATGAGGGCCTCTGCGCCATACAAATTGCAAACTTACCCTAACCGTCTAAGAGAGTAAACTGACCTGTGAACTATGACGCCTGACGAGCGTCCTGTGTTATGGGCCTGAGCAAGTCTCCAATTGTTGGGTGATGTTGCATTTATGATGTCAGTGACCTTTCGGACTATATATTGCGTCCGTGAGGCTTGTGACAATCTGTCACTGCCATTTCCGTGTGATCTTTGAGGGGGACCTGGATAGTGCAATGGAGGTCGAGGACGAAAACATACAACTCCGTTGCGCCAGCAGAGATGTTCGTTTCATAGTTTACTGATGCAGTGGCACAGTGGTGGCCTGAGTCACGGCCTTGTGCTGTTACGCAAGTCACTCCTGAACCAAGTCGACAGCACTCCACCAGCTCAGTTACATTTCCGCCGGGTAAGACACCCTGCACTCTCAAGCTAAATGATATTCTTCTCTCGCAGCCATGTCGTCAGCAAACGCTCGTAACGTTCTGGTTGATGATACAGGGGACAGTTCCGAGCACACTTGTTGACGTACGTCGGATCGAAAATGGTTGCATTGTTTGGGCACGCGCAAAGCCGGGGGAGGTCCAATTTCTCGCTGATCTCCGACACCTGCATACGTGGGAAAAAACGGTCTCCTTTGAAAGTACGGTCTCTCGTCATGCAGCTATGCAGTCGATGTACCTTCTGTGCAACGCGGCTCAGCCCCGCCACATCAGTAACGGAAATGGCAACTGGCAAAACTTTGCCCTTGTACGCCTTGGCTCCAAGATTTGGATTTGCGGGTTGCAGCACCCTGCGTGAAGGGAAAGAACTTGGCATTCATTCGAAACGAACTATACACCACTTGACCAGCATGTAAATGACCCGGTTGCAATAACGTATGAAATATCACAGTGAAGGACCCCCCCTGGAGTCATGGGATCGCGCAAACCCATGTTATAACCCTGCAAGATGCATGCCCTGAACAAACTGCATGCGTGATGGGTTCCGATCTTTTGGATTCCATTAAAATATCGCGTGGGAAAGCGCTGCACCAGGTATTTGTTTGACAATATATTTGTCCCGACGCATCCATTCGTAAGAGATAGCATTCCAGCTGTTAGGGATCCGCATATTTGTCGCAAAGGGGCTGAATTGATCCCAGTTAATACCTCCAATCTATCTGTCAGGGTACAGTCTGTTGCCGCCAGCTTCTGTCCCTCCCACAGGACTTGAAAATGTGCCGGCAACCTCATCCCATTGACAGGCCCGCCCAGACATGGGTTTCTTGCAGTTTGGAGCCTCTACCACAGCACATATGGTTCGCCTAATTGGCTGTAATCAGTATTTGGACCCCAATGACGTCGTGGCGACAACTCTACACACCTGGTTTTGAATGCCTTGGCCTCGTTTCTTGTTCCCTTAATGGCGGGTGGATGTTCTATTGCCATATTTGCCGTGCACTGCGGCCCCTCTGCCACCTGAACGCGGGCGACCTCCATGGCCGCGTGCTTGCTGTGCGATGCAAGCCGCAGGCGGGCTGACATGCTTACTGAAGCCAGCCTCGCTGCTTGAGGAGGGGCATCAAGACCATGCTTCATTGGGATTGGGTCCAGAGCCGTTGGAGGTACCGGCGCCTCTCCGCAAGAGACTGGGTGATAATTCGTAGAAGGGGGATGGCACAATTTGTACGTGAAGGTAGGCTACATGATGTGCATGCATGCCACATTACCAGAAAACTACGGCCAACGTCAACCTAATCACCTATAAAGACGAATTGTGGACAAAGTCACCGCAGAAAATCTAGGTGGCTGCTTACTCACTATGTTCCGGCGTTGCTGCGGCTGCGGGTTCGCTGCCTCCAACTTCTACCTCATTGCTGTTCGTGTTGGTCGCTTCTTCACCGCAACCCAGTGGGCCCTGTGGCCCTTCTTCCAGGCCGTTATTTGGACAGGTGGGGCCACTGCCCTGCGTTACAGAAGAAGCGATTAAAGATACGTTTTCGTTGCTTAGGCTAAATTGGCCGCACCATACACGATGCACCGCTCTCCCCCGGATCTTGTTGCGAGATCGCCTGCACAGGACACGCCCATTCCAGGTTGGTCTTGATGTGTGTTTTTAACGACTTCATGCACTCCATCGTCGGTGTCAGACCCAACCATTGCCTTACCTTTCGCGGACCAGGATTGCTAGGTGAAGCCTTTAAGTTGCTGAGCGCAACTCGTACACCGAATGCCTTAGCTGCCTGAGACCTTTCTTGTGCTGACACGGCCTGTACATGTGTGTCAACTGCGGGGCATAAATAGGAGGCGAAACGCATACCACAAAATCCGTTGGGCTGCTGTCCTTCACGTACCAGCTTCAATTTAGCATCTCGTTCGGCCTTCATTGCCCTGCTCGCCTCGGCAGCCCGTCGATGGCAGATGCTTTGATATTTGGAGAGTCGGTCAGCGGCGTCGGCAGCATCTGAAATATCAGCAATTGCGGGCTCCCCTACGCCGTAAGAAACTGCGCCTTCAGCAGGAAAGTAATGCCGCTGCAAGTTGAAAGAAATGATACCTCCGTCAACTGCTTCCTGCAGGCGACAGCAAGAAACCTGGAAACGCAAGAAGTACCTGAACAAGCGCATTCACGTTTGTAGGCGCTCGATGATATTCTGCCTGCACCGGTTCCCTAGGCGGAAGCTGTAAGCTGTGGCTTTGTTGGTGTTGAGGTATCTGTCGCAGAGTCCGCAGCCTGTCGGCCTGCTTTTTGTAATCAGACATGGGATATTATTTATCATATTCAGGTACAATGGAGCATATGGTAATGAAGTACACATTGCCATCTACCCAGCCTAACCATTTGGGAAAGCTGCACATTTGTGTATACGATGCCTAAATCCACGCCGAGGTCGGCGAAGATATGAAAAGTTCTGGTATGGAGAATCTTGAGAACTATATTAAGGTTAAACGAATAGATGTGCAAGATGGTGTACACTGGTCATAATTTCTGAAAAACAAAGTTCACCTAAATATGACGCTTTCTCCCGTGACACGTACATCAATCGCAATCCAAGCGGCTGTGGCAAATCCATATATTTGTCATGCCCATAAGAAATAAAGTAAGCCTAATGGGCTAATGGTTGTGTTGATTACGCGGCTGGCTGGTAAAGGCCGAAGCATCATCACTCTCTGCCCACCATACATGGATATTTTGTTCCCTAATATATTGTAAAAAATGTCTGTCATGTTGGCCAGCAGGCTTGCAGTGTTAGGCTCGTAACGGCCGTCGTTGACAGTCCTAGATAGTTTTGTTCAGCCATACAGTACGCACGGCGAGAGCGACAGGGGCATCTCCGACTGGGGTTAATACGCAGGCGCTGGACAGTCGGACATACTGATCCCCAAGCACCATTGATTTGCGTATGCAGACTCGTTCACACTGATAAATGTGTCCTCCGTAACCTGATCAACGAGGAATGTGGTTTGAGTAGACATGACAAACAAATGGCGCGAAACACGCACCTTGGGAGAATTGATGTGTAGCTCCTTTGCTTGTGGCTCCGAGGCCTGGCGGGATTCCGGAGGCCCCATGTTCCTGCACCGCTAGGAAGCCCTGCAACCTGCATCGTCACGTTTGGAGAATAAGGCGCCTTGCTATATGTCCTTGACAAGTTTGACACAGTGACAACGCCACCAACGCATCCATCGGCTAGAGAGCTCATTCTTAATCCATACAACACAACTTTCCACTGGTGTGTACTCGCCCGTCTGCACGTTGATAGGCTTTTCACCTACGCTACGGTGTGGTGCCGGTGTTCGCACCTGGCACCCTAATGTACGGCAGTGATGTCAACAACTTGCATCGTCACGTGTGCCATTTGTATGTACAGCAGACCAAGCCGATCCGCTTCGGTCATTTGAACATTTCCTCCCTCCTTGCGCAATCCCCCACCCAAAGCGAAGTAAACTTCTTACGAGAAACTTATATAACTTATACATTATCCTCGTACGTAAGAAACAAAACGATAAAATAAAAAATGATGTACGATTTCCCGGAACAAGAAGCTGGTTATAGAATTGCAACATTCATACCATGTCCCACCGGGTTTGTCATCACACTAAGGTTTATGAAAACTGCCCCCCAGAAGCCCTAAATCCCACCACCACCACCCGCGCCTGCTAGAGAGGGAGGAAGGGTCAGCAAGTGGGCAAGGTGGGGAATCGGGGAATGGGTGAGTCAAGCAGCGTGAAGGGGAGACAAGGAGTCAGGGAGCGGGTGGGGGGAGGAGGGGGAAGCGTTCGGGATTGAGGCTGTGAGTTCAGGTGGAAGGCTATTTGGGAAGGGGGGATATGGGTTGGGGATCCTATGTCAAGATTGGGCCTTATGAGATCTTCAACCCCCCCTGTCAGTTCCTTTCTTCACCAAACCAGTTCACTGTACACGCGCGTGGCGGTGGCGACACTGAATCCTTTCACAACCATGAACAGCAGCTTGTGGGTGCCGAAGGCCAGACCTGTTGTGTGGTTGAGGGGTGGGGAAGAGAGGTAATTCCCCTCCTATGTTTGGGCTCCTTAACACATGGCGGTGTTTTATATAAGTTGTCGTAAGCCTGCAGCTCCCACCGTCTCACTCACCCAGGGCCCTCAGCTGCACCTTCGGAGTCCGGCAATTGCCCTTCAGTGAGTACCATCGCCTCAGACCAGGGGATAAGCAGAGAAACCCTCTCACGGCACAAATTGTTTCAACAGGGGGAAGGCGTAAGAGTCTGAGTGCCAATGAGATTGAGAAACGGGAATGGGTGTATTAATGTCTCTGTCACGGCGTCAGCCACCCAATCTCTGTGTGTCTGGGGGTTGAGGGGAGGTGTATTGCAATGAAACCGTACGCAGAATCGGGAAAAGGAACCCGAAAATCCGATTTGAGGGAAGGGAGGAGGATGCTTCCGTAGGGCACACGTGCTGCAGGCTATCTTTTGCTCTTCGGGAGATCGTGCAGACCCGGGATGCAGGCTTGGGGCAGAAACCCTTCTTACCCCCCCTGCCAACCACCCTCCAACCGCCCAAACCTACAGGCAGGCCGACATAATGGCTAATGCCGTAGCTAACAGAGCCGTCGTATGCAGTTGAAGAACTTGACGTGCTGCATGATGCGCAGCTCCCCATCCTCGCCCGTTATCCCTTCTCTGTTACTCACTCCCGTCCACCCCAACCCCGTCCGCTCCTCCCACTGCCATGGCCGCTTCACGCCTTCTTTCCGTATTCACTTCCTCTCCGATTGCTGTACGCACCACCCTTTTGTTGCGATTGCGTGAGGTGCGCATGCGGTGAGACAGATTCTGCTCCTCTAACGTCTCCTTGCACCAGCAGAGAATGCCACACACCAGTCACGTCGTCCACATTGAAGATGACCAGATCATGGTTGTCATGATCTTTGACAGTTCGTGCCAACTGCTGAAGGTACTGCAAAGCCTGACCCCACAACACATGACAGCACGGTGCAGCATTCTTCGTATCCTGTCTGATTGAAACGATCAACAATACGATGAGCGCGGTTAGACCTCGCCTTACTCCCCGCAATAGCGTAGTACAGCTTACGCTTTTACTCTTTTGTTCTAATTTTCTTCTTCTTCTTCTTCTTATACTACTACTACTATTACTACCACTAATAATAATAATGGTAATATTAATAAAAAAATAGTCGTAGTAGGACGCCGGCCGTGGCCTGACGTGTGTTAAGGTGGGGAACTGCGGCAGGGGTTGCATAGCCTCCATCAACTGTGTGCCCGCACCACCGGGCTCTATCTTCTACTTTCAGGCTGTTAATACAGGCTGCGACATTGTCAATTAGGGAAGGGTCTCGTAAGAGGCAGGCCTTCCATGCGACCTGATGCCACAGTCATGCATGCCAGGCTAATTGGTGTGAACCTGCTGCTGCTGGACGCGCCCAGGTATAGAGCAATATAGCTGGTATTGGGGGCAAGTTTAACTGTTTGCTATGACTGGCAAATAGCTTAGTTTCAGGGGCCTCCAAGCACGGTGTCCAATAGCACGACGGGGGCAACCGGAGGCTGATGGGAATGTCCGTGGATATACTCTTTTTAACGATGGCAAAAACAGTTATGATATACATAGCTGGACACGGTACAAGGAAATCAACCGCATAGGGTAGTACCCTGCGTAACCGTTCCACACTTGGCCTGAACAGCAAGTGCTCGCGCATAATTCCTCTGGCTGCACAATTTTAGAATCGTAGGTGTTATTGGGTGATCAGGAGCTTCTGAGGGACGAAAACCTTAATCACTGATGTTAAGCCAAACCTAACCGAACACAAACCGTCGGAGACTGCCGGATGAGCCCCAGGCCCGGCTCACGGTGAGACTTGTTATTCAGGGTTTCTAAATAAGGATTGGAAAAGAGAAGGCATAATATCTTCCTAATCAGTCAAGGTTTTCTGACTTTGAGTCTCCCGCCGGAAGGGGTTGTCGTCGTACTTGTAATCTTCTTCGTGCATATAGTATATCTGCGAGTGAATATGATTTATGTGTTTCCAACCTCGCAGTCAACTTATGGATTTCTTCTCAGGATAGCTATCGAATTAGTGAATTTGTTTTCAGGTCGCAGCCAGAACACAGCCGGAATAAAGCTCAATCATATGAGTAGGTGGCGAATTTAGGAAAAGAAGTTGTATTTTTGTAAAAAGGGTCTGAGTACGTAGCAAATGCCGCCAAAGGCACAACAGGATGATCCTATGGACGAAGATGTCAGCGTTGATGTTGCTCCAAAAGACCTTGACGATAAGTCGCTCCGGGCATTTATGAGTTTCTTCAAGACTTTACAAAACGTAAGGCTGGAGCAACCCTAGTCTTTGTCATATTCCGCGCGCTTTTCACCGTTTTAGAAATTCGCATACACACCCGAACGCCCTTAGGAAGCCTTGGCGTGTTGTCATGGCCGGCGTAAGAGTATTTTAGTTTCCCAATCCTTATTCCCGACGTGATCCTTAGCTCTGTTCCTATCTCCCTCACAGGATCCTAACGTCATTCGCTTCTTCGACAGGAAGGTGCGTCATGGACACATTTCAACAGAAAATCCTTCAACCTTGTTCTAGAGCTTTACTTTTTTGCATGACGTCATCTGCACGGGTCTTCCTTCCAGCCCTATGCCCATACCCTAAGCCTGTGGTGGCCGAGGGATATGCTGCGCAGAATTTTATCCGCCAGGGGTCATTGTGAAGTTGACTTCACGTGAGTAGAGACCAAAGGAGATGTGGGGGTGAACCTATGGATGAGGGGGAACACGGGGTTGTTTTGATGGCTGGTGCGGACGGAAAGTCTCCGTGTTTACAGTCATACCTCCATTCAACGCCATCCCCGTACACCCGTGCGCCTATACCACCGCAGGGGTTTTACTCCGTCCATGGTCCTGCGGCCAATCTCATTGCACGGCAGTTTTACCGTACTACAGCTGTGGTCCGCGGCGCCGATACCGACCTGCCGTACGTTAATGTGAACCGGGCGATGTTTGAGACGATCTTACGAGAGCTGCTCCTTGGCGGCACGACCCACGTTGTGGAGCTGTACGAATCTGCTGGCACGGCCTGGAAGCTGACCAGGTGTGGTAGTCCCATCCTCTGCCTGCAGGTGTGGCAGAGGTGGTTAGCAACTAAGCGAATCGAATGGAGTGAGTTGATGATTGTTCGCTTCCCGAGTGGGACTCACGAGTCCACCGTCGCAGCTCGTGAAATGGTCTACTCAAAGTTTTACGAACTAATTGATCACAAGTGATGAGGGGGCTTGAAGCAAGCAATTCTTAAAAGTGTCCTTACCGCCCGGCAAGTGCGTTATCAGCTCCTCTGGTCTTTCTTAGAATGAACGTGTCGTTGGATCGTCGCTTGGGCGGCTTACTTGGGCGCAGTCTTCGATGCAGTCTTCGTACGCATCAGAATAAGGCAAAAAAATAAGGCAAAAGAAGTACGATGCTTTTTTTTAAATACGATGTCCTCCTTATTCAACCATTGCCCTCACCTCCGAACCTGTGCTGAACAGGTCGGCTACTCCTGGTAAGTTATCCGCCTTCGACGACGAGCTGTACCGAAATGTGGAAATGGCGGAGGTGCCCGTAGTGGCGGCCATCACTTTCACCGTAGCGGAGGGCCAGGCCACAGGGGTGCGCAAAGGGCTGAGGGGGGGACGCAGTATGTGTGTATGTGATGTTACAGGGGGGCACTCTGCATCACCAGCGGCCCCCTAAGCTAACCCGGGTGGAGCCGCCCTGCTTCACCCTTCTTTAGAGGGACGCCCTCATCGTTCACCCCAATCACTTAACATGTGTTTGGGTGTTTTCGGATGAGGAACGGATACGGCAACAGATTGAAGTATAACAACGTAAACAACAACATTCAAAGATAAAATGCACCTACTAAATGTGGTGTATAAAGTTATATAAGGTATATAAGAGGTATTTAAAAAGTTAGGAGGCGGCAAAGGCTGATATGAAGCATGTTCGTGTTAGGGGAAAGGTGGGAGTCAGGCGAATACACCACGAGTCCTGGTACTGCTGTAAATGAGCTGCTGAATGATCACAATCACTAACCGTAAAGGGGAGGTTTGCGGGAGATGAACTGTGGAAGGGACATCTTCGAGGGGGAAAGTGTTGGGGGAGGGTCCTATCGTCACCCGGTCCAACGCCGCTGGGATAACCCCCTCTTGCGGCCCTGCACCTGCGCCCATTGCCTAGGGGGTGGCCTACGTCGACTCATCTTCCTGCCAGTTGGGTGCCAACGAGATGCTGCTGGATGACCAGCTCAGTGGGCTGGAGGCGGTGTTGGTGCAGCTTGGGGCGCGAGAGGCGGTGCTGAATAAGGTGCGGCGGCAGGGGTGCCGCGGGTCGTGACAGGGGAAGTGGCCGCGAGGTGAGAGGAAACGGAGGTAAGGAGCTGCAATATTTGAGCTGGGACCTACGTAGGGTTTGGAGGAATCCATACCAGTATGGCCCTGGTTGCCGGTAGTGGGGGTCGTCAAACAAAAAGGGGGGCGCCACGACTGGCTGGGGCAAGACGGCGACAGGTTTAACTATCTGCGCAAGGACTGGATCCGCACGGAAGCGGTGATGTAAGAGATGTAGATGTGCGTGTGGGGAGTTGGGGGTCGGGTATCAGGAGGCGGGTTAGGGGCTATGCGGTGCCGGGAGATCCTCAGAGACGAGATAGTCGGGTAGAGGAGGGTTGAGACCTCGGGTCTCTGTTGTTCCTTCCTCCGTGGCAAACCGCTTCGGAAAGCCTGGCTCCTTCCCACCTCCCTGCCTTACCTGCCTACCTCGGCCCACTGCCACTGCCTCCAGGACTCCCTGTCTTTCCTCGACGCGGGTCAGCGATCCCGTCTGAAGGCTCTTTTGGAGGGAGTGGGGCTGATGGTGACGGAACGTCCTGCTTCTCTGTTTAATGCCAAGCACCTGGAAGCAGACTTGGCGAAAGTAATCAAGGTGGGAAGGGGACAGATTGACGGCGTTGACGCTTGGGGGAAGCCTGGGTGCGGGCGGGGGACTCCAACAAAGGTACCTCCTTCGAACTCTTTGAGCGCAGTGGAGGGATGTGAGAGGGAGATCCTGGGACAGAGGTCCCCCGTATTGGATCGGTTGATGCGATGTGCGCCCCCGGGGCCCCTTCCAAACACACACACGCAGCACACACAGACACACAAACGCATACACAATTGCACGACCACCAGCTGGAGAATACGTGACGAATGGCGGGCTGGGGGCGTACTGCTTTTGCCAGTGGTGAGTGGTGAGTGAAACGTAAATGTCATTTTGTTTCATGCTATGCTACTGCTATGCCGTACACAATTTTGGGAATAACTGGGATTCTTGGTTGTCGCGCAACGCACCTGTACACGCACACAAATACTCAGGGAGGTTCAGTCGAGCGACATGGTGACATATTGGAGCGGCGTACAGCCTGCTCCGCGCTAGCTGCCGTACTGTCGTACGCGGAGGTGATGGCCGAGTCCAGTGGCGGCGGGCGGTACCTGCTGTCTCTTTACAATCCCGGTTGCTACCTGCGTTTGGACTCCACCGCGCAGAAGGCACTAAACGTGTTACCAAGTCGGGCGGTGAGTGCAAGGGATGGGGCCAGGGAGGGCTGAGGGGGAAACGCATATAGGCGAAACCTGTCACTGGCTGCTGCAAAAATGCACAAACTACTCATCATCGTGTTGCATCAGGGTTTGGATTTGGCAGTT
Organism: Volvox africanus; assembly: GCA_030268105.1. Classification (NCBI taxonomy): domain Eukaryota; kingdom Viridiplantae; phylum Chlorophyta; class Chlorophyceae; order Chlamydomonadales; family Volvocaceae; genus Volvox; species Volvox africanus. The sequence continues at coordinate 595,877 of BSDZ01000015.1, read as the reverse complement.
GAGCGGTTGGGAATAAAGCAGGGGACGTAAGAGGGACTGAACACACGTTCCCACAGGTAATGAAACTTTAAATATGCTCCAGGGATCCAGGATGTATGTAATCAGTGTGTCGTACGGGGTGAGGGGGGCCACAGGATGCAAGGTTGAGAGGGCAGCATCGGGGATGCCTTATCGGGTATGGGGGAGAAGCCCCCCACCCCGCACTCGCAACCGACGTTTGGGTTCGTGGTCTCGTGGTCGTCGTACGCACATGCCAACTCTGTGTGACATTCCTACCGCCGTTGAGGTGACGCGAAGCCTTCGTTTCAACCGCATGAACTTGCAGGACGCGAATGCGACGTACAGCTTGTACGGCCTGCTAAACCGCTGTCGTACAGCCATGGGAAAGCGGCGGCTAAAGGTGCGAATGCGTTTCGGTGTTTTACGGTGTTTGGATGCAGTTCCGGAGGACGGTCGGAGCTCCCCGGGGCGTTGGTTGGGTGGTACGACAAGCAACGGACCCATGGAATCATTAACCCACCCGGAGCCCACCTAAAAGCTGGGAAGTACGCCGAAGATGGGTATGTTCGTGCCGTTTCATTAGGCTGATTCCCCTGTTGAGTGCGTCGTCGTTGGCTGTACACCAGACCGCTGTTTACATCAGCGGATGGTTGCCAGGTCACCTTCATTTCCGGACACAAAAAAACATTTTGTCGTCTTCCCGTTTCCGCCAGTATTGTTTCATGTCTCCTCTCCCCTAATGTTCGGATGAGCCGAGAGTGGACTGCACCATCGGCCCTCCACAGCACTGGAGTGGACCAAACAGCGAGCTGCCCTCAGCGAGATCTATCCCACTCCCCTCACCCATGTTCATTGTCCCTCCGCCTCTCCGCCCCTACTGCGCCCACCAGACATCCTTTTCCACTTAAATATAGTTGATTAGAAAGTTACAGCTCTGCGGCCTTAAGCTGTGCAGTTATCGTCTATCCCTCCCCTCTTCCTCCCCTCTCCCCTCACCTTGGCGAGTTTCCCGAATTTCACAATCGTCCTTTCTCCCCCTTTCTCTCCCCTTCCCCAATCTCCCACTTCCCCGCTGCTTGGGTATTTCTTCTACTGGCCCTGCACTATCAATCCCTGCCCTTCTGGCTCGTCGCCTGCCCTCCTTCTCCCTCCCCGCTGTTCAGTGCTGGCTGAAGCAGCCGCTGGTTGATCTGGCCGCCATCTCTCAGCGCCACGACGTGGTGGAGGCACTGGTGGCGGACCAGGAGATGCGGCAGCGCCTGAGGGACCAGCAGTTCAGAGGTGAGTGATGGGTTGGGAAGGCGAAAAATCATTAGACCTGGTATTGTTGTTGGGTAGCGTGGGGGTGATAGCTGGGGACCAAAGTGTATTGGATGGGCGAGTGGTATATATGAAGGACGGGCGCAGCGGCAGGGTAGGACGGATAAAACATGCCACGTTCACACGGATGTGCTGGTAGTGAGATAGGGCGAGTTGGGATCTCCTCCCCTAATTTTCACAGTTTCCTGGGGCAATTGACACACACACGTATCTTCCTTCCCCGTCCCTCCTACCTTGGACGTTGGCAGCCGTTACAATTTGTCCTGGTCTCATCACCAGCACCAGGACTCGTTTCTTCGCCTTACCCCCTTACCCCCTTACCCGCTATCACATGATTGGTAAATTATGACAGCTATGGACTTCAGTTTCAGTACTTGCGCATCTCCTCTCCGCATCCCTTCCTCTCCCTTTCCGCCCAACCCCCTGACTGCCCTGCCCCTCCCCCTCCCCCTCCCCCAAACCCCCGGCTTCCAGGCCTTCCCGATGTTGAGCGGCTGACTCGCAAGCTACAGTCCCGGCGCATCTCTCTGCAGGAGCTGCACCAGCTCTATCGGGCCTCAGCCCGCCTGCCGATCATCGAGGAGGCGCTCCGCTCTCATGAGGGGCCGCACGCTGCGAGCCTGGTGGCGAGGTGGGGGTGGGCGCACGAAGCGGAGAGGGAGGGAAATGTGAGGATAGGGAAGAGCTCTAACGAGGAGTAAATGTATACGTACAAGGGGGAGATATCAGAGGTGGTTATGGGGGAGGAGGTGTTGATATTATCTTTTGGGCAGCTCTTCGGTTGGAACAAATTACATTAGAGGAGGGTACTGAATAGGAAGGCACGTAGTTTTACCTACCGCTGCCATACATATCCGTTTCCCTGTTTCCCTGTGTGCATGGGCCAAGGGGCAGCACCCTGCGACTCGTGGCCTTCTCTTCACAGCTAAACAACTTTAGAGTTAACACTTTCGATTCGCATATTGCCCATATCCATTACCACGCAGCTTCATCTTCGGGTTTAGGTGTACGTGTATCTGTTCTGGTCGCGCATGAAATGCTTCGTCCCACCCCCACCCCCCTGTGTACAGGTACGCGGACCCTTTGGCCGAGTACCACGACCCGGAGCACTTACAGCGATTTGAGGAGCTGCTGGAGGTGAGGGGTTGCGGGGAAGGAGAAAAGGTGGTTACGGTTAAAAACCGATTCATGTGGCACAGAGGAATTCAACACACACACACACGGTTTCGGATCCCCAGGCCGCTCTGGACCTGGACCGCCTTCCCAATGAGTACCTCATCTCCCCCACGTACGACAACCGGCTGGGCACCCTAGCCGATGCGAAGAAGCAACTGGAGGACGAAATCACGGAGCTTGCGCAGGTAAGCGTGTATGCGTGTGCAAACTTAGGGTTTTGGGGGGCTAGGGTACAGGGGAGGGCGCTCGCGCTTGGAGGGTGAAGGTAGAGCCTTTGGATTGTTAGTCCATTGTGGATTTTCAATCAATACACATACGTAAGGCCGGACACGTACCGCCTCCCCTTGTGGTCTGCCATACAAGTATATATAATACCCCCGTATCATGTCTCGTTTATTCGCCTTATCCCCCCCTCCACATACACACACACACACCACCACACCACCTGGCCTTTCCTGCCTATCCCGTCTTTGACCTAGTTTCATCCTTGCGCCCTCCCCCCTCCGCCCTCCGCCCTCCCCCCTTCCCCCTCCGCCCGTCCGTCCAGTCCGCCGCTGGCGACCTGGGTTTGATCCTGGACAAGACCCTGAAGCTGGAGTGGCACAAAGCCGCGCACGTGCGGACCCGCTGCCTGAGGATCACACAGAAGGAGGAGAAGAACGTGAGGAGCAAGCTGCAGGCGAAGTGAGGCCCCACTGGTGCCGGAGAAAAAAGGCGCCTTGAAGGGAGGGGGGAGGGCAAGTCGAATAAACGAGGCAAAATACCGCTGTAAGGGAGGGGGCAAGCAGCTGTGAACAAGGTGCAGCAATGCAATATGGGATCATAAGAGAGGACAACAATGGAGCACAGATAGAGGCCTCATGATGTTGTTGGTTGTGATGGCGAGAGAAGTGGTCGCAGGGTTACGGGTATGGTTCCGCGCTGCCCACTACGGTGAGTCCCCCCTTCCAGGCCTCAGATGTATTCGCCTTCCCCCGCTCCCTTCCCCCCTCCCCCTCCCCCTTCTCGGTCAGGTACATGGTGATTGAGACGCGCAAGGACGGCACCAAGTTCACCAGCAGGGCACTGAAGAACGCCGCGGAACGCCTTAACGCAATATCGGGGGAGTACCTGGCGCTGCAGGCGGAGCTGGTGGAGCAGGTGGGCAGGAGGGGCTAGCTTGGCTGGGATGGAGATGGGTATGTCTCCCCGGCCGGGTCCTAACCCCCACCTCCGAGGTCCTTCCGCATTCATTTTCCAGCACATGTGCCAGGGAGAATCTACGTCTTCACCCCCGTCGTCACCCATTCTCTCTTTACTGCTGCTGCTGTTGCACTACTCTCTGCTTTCAGAGTACCTTGGGTTGTAGGGGTCCCTCGGCCCATTGCCCATCCCCATCATTGCAGAGTACAGTGCAGCTTTCTGTCGGCTCTTCTTCCCGCTGGCTTCACCACGGCACTTCATGGGGGAGGAGGTTCAAACACACACAGTCTTCCCGGTCATCTTTGTTTCAATATTGTTAACTTGGGAATTATTTGCACATGTGGGTTTTAGGGTCTGGTGGCTGTGGGTCTCTTTGCGTTCACAAACAAGTACACACACTTACACAACCCACCCACGCCCTGGCCAGATGTTTCCGTACTTTCGCCTTCCCCGTTACCCCCAAACACCCCGCCGACCCCTGGCCCTCACTTGTCAGGTGGTGGTCATAGCACACACGTTTGTGGAGGTTTGGGAGGCGGTCTCGGCGCTGCTGTCCGAGCTGGACGTGCTGCTTTCCTTCGCGGAGGCTGCCGTGGTTGCACCAGTTCCGTACGTACGGTAAGCCGTACGTGCCTCTTTTTGTGGTCTAAGCCAGGGTAGTCTGATCTTTGTGATCTAATTTACAGTTGATGGTGTTGATTGGGACCTCTTGCCATCGGTTTGGTCCTTGCGTCGTGCGACTTCTTCATATCACATCCGGTAAACCGGCTGCTGATTTGGCGGCGTAAGGGGGGAGATCATTTGGCCCTAAGTCGCTGGGAGCTGATGCGACCCTACAACGAGCAAATGCGGCCCGTATAAGGCCCAGAGAGGGATGCACTATCCTGGTATTGTACTGCATCTGTACAGTGCAGTTAACATGGTGAGAGGGGGATTTCGTCGTGCCTCTTGCAAAACGACCACGAATGTATGGCGATTGCTCTGTTGCGATGTTAATTGCTGTTGTCGTTGTGCCGCTGTCGTTACCACTAAACTTGCCGTTCCGGTCCCGTCCTCAGTCCGGAGATGCTGGGCCCCGACGAGGGCATCATCGAACTGCGAGAGTGCAGGTGAGGTAGCGTGTGTGTATGTGTGCAGATGTGTGTGAGTTGGGGAGAAGGGGGAAAGCTGGGAACAAGAGAGACATAGAGGAATAGTGATGATGAGGGAACATGTGAAGGTAAAATTGATCATCATCTATGAACCACAAGTTTGGATCTGGATCTGGATCTGGATCTGGATCAGTGGGTTCGGCAGCTTGCGTTGTCTGATTAAACCACCTCCTTACTACCGGTATTATTTAGTTGGGTTTGGATCTCACTTTCAGTTGTTTTCCGTTGCATTCATGTTTGTATTAACCCCCTCCCCCACACACGCGCATACACCCTTCCCTCCCCACCCTCTTCCACCCACCTAGGCACCCCAACGTTGAGGTGCAGGTAAGGAAGAGGATGAACGCGTGTTGGCCTTGTTGGAATATAAAGCAGCTACTTGCATGAGGGCCGTACGCAACCTGTAGCGTCTGGTCGGCAGGACCAAGGACCATTACGCTGAGGTCATTGTGTCACCCACGGCGTTAAAGCGCCCGCCATTTGTTATAATTGCCAGCCGCGTCAACTGTCACCTGACCCGCGTCACGCTTCGTGTTACATCCTCATCTGTGGCATCTCCTTTCCCACCTCGTCCTCATCTCCCGCAGACCTCCCCAGGACTCGTGGTGTATTCGCCTTCCTCCAACCTCCTTGCAACTTCCTCCCTCCTGACACATCCTCTCGCCTCCCTCTGGCCTCCCTCCCCCCCTCCGTTGCCATCCGTTCCGTCGACAGGACGGCGTGAGCTTCATCCCTAACGACTGCATCATGCAGCGGGGTGAGAGCTGGTTCAACATCATCACAGGGCCCAACATGGGCGGGAAGTCCACCTACATCCGGCAGGTGAGCAGGGAACGCGGTGTGATTACAAACTAGCAATAGACGCGGTCAAGGGGGTTTAGGGGGGGGGAGGGCGGGAGCGAGCGGAGGCAGTGGGATGGGGGCGGGCTGTGAGGGAACCTCAAACCAGATAAGTACCGTCCTCCCTGCTCACCCGCCGTCCTCACCCGCCCGGGGGCCCTCAGGTCGGTGTCGCAGTGCTGCTCGCTCAGGTGGGGTGCTTCGTGCCGTGCTCGTCAGCTCGCATTTCCGTGCGCGACTCCATCTTCTGCCGGGTGGGTGCGGGGGACTGCCAGATGAAGGGATTGTCCACGTTCATGGCGGAGATGCTCGAGACGGCGGCAATCCTCAGGGTAAGCGAGAGGAGGGGTCAGGTAGGGGGCTCGGGATGGAGAGGGTGGGGGGTACGAAAACACCCCACATGATCGCTCGGGGGGTGGGGGAAGAGTACGACAGAGCTGGAGTCGGGGAGAGCCGGAGTTGCCTCCAGGGCGGAGTGAGGTTGCGGAAGAGTAACCACCACCACTACAACCATTATAACCACTACAACCGCCACCGCTACAACCGCCAATTTAAACCGGCAATATCAGTGAAGTCATCAAGACATCGATAATGTCAGGGGTTCTTTTTACCGCACCGGTTATGTTACGGTTCTGTAAAGAATATGTTTAAGTTGGTTGGCTCGTTACCTGCCAAGGTGCTGCCACTTGACCGCCTGACAGGGTGGCCTGGCAGGCGGCCTTGTCGCCCAGGTTGCCTTCACATCCGGTCTCAGATCTGAGACCCGAGCTGGTAGTGCGGCTCGGTCGCCCAGTCCACCGATTGCCCCACCATTTCTCCAACCTGTCCCTTACAGAAGCAAGTTAGTTAACGCCAAGGGGTTGTCTGAAACCCCTTACGAGACTTCATTTGTTGTTATCGTTGTTCATCCCACGCCTCCCCTCCTGGTTGCCCCCACCCTTCAGGGCGCCAGCAGCCACTCCCTCGTGATTATAGACGAACTGGGTCGGGGCACCTCCACCTACGACGGCTTCGGTCTGGCCTGGGCCATCAGCGAGCACCTGGCGGGGCCCGACGTGGGGGCCCCCACGCTGTTCGCCACGCACTTCCACGAGCTCACGGAGCTGCAGGCTACTGTGGGCGTTAAGAACCTCCAGGTGGGAGGGAGAGGGAGGGGGGGCCACTCTCGTGCCTTTCTTCCCCATCTGTCCACCTCACCTCCATCCTCCGTCCTCCGTCCTGCATCCGCTTTTCTCGACACGTACCGTGCATGTTGAGTTCTGCGCATCCACGCACTGATGTTTTCACGCTCTCGTTCCCTAACGCCGCACGGACACCGCCCCCAGGCCGCTGCGATGATCGACCCGAAGACCAGCCGACTGACCATGCTGTACTCCATTCGTGAGGGCGCCTGCGACCAGTCGTTCGGGGTGCATGTGGCGGAGAGCGCGGGGTTCCCCCCCGAGGTAGGATGCGTGTGTGTATGTGCGTGGGGGAAGGGAGTACGGCGGCAAAATGAGGATGGCTGGGGGTGTTTGGGCCAACAGGCGGGGTGTTGGCACGACCCGATGGTGGGTTAGGGATGGCGAGTATACACCGGCGCTGCTGGTGTCGTCATTGCGTGACGAGGACTGAGGCCTTTCAGCTTCCCCTCCTTCCCCTCCTTCCCCTCCTTCCCCTCCTTCCCCTCCTTCCCCTCCTTCTTCCTAATTCCCCCCTTTCCTCCCTTCGTTCACCTCGTTCACCTCAACACTTTCTCCCTGCGCGGTTGGCTGCAGGTAATCGCGATGGCCAAGGAACGCCTCCGGGAGCTTGAGGTGGGTTAGGTCAGGCCTGAGGCGGGAGCAGAGACTGCAGGCGGACAGGGAGAGGCAGTACGACTTTTATACATAACATAATTGAAAGACGTCTGGGAATAGAAACGTCCCTGCACAAAAGGAGTTGGATTAGATGCACAAGTGGGAGGAGGGGCTGTCCAGGACAACGAAGGTCCTAATGAGTGCGTGGTAGTGGTGGAGGCAACGCTGGGACACATAGTAAGTAGGTCGCGATAGGGGCGGTAGGAGTCTACCGACATGCCAACCTGCGTGGTGGGAAATTTGTGTGCGTCAACATCATGACTTCACCGCCCAGAGCCATGTGGCTGCATGGGGAATGGAAGAGCTGATACCCCGACCCCCGCCCCATTCACCCCCTCCTCCACCCGCCCGCACATATGGATACGAAGGGACCCTCGGCTAAGCGCTCGAGAGGAACGGAGAGCGAAATGGTGAAGGGACAACGGCAGCAGACGGAGGAGGAGGCGGCCGCAGACGTGGCGGAGCTGCAGGTGCTGGCTGTGGTGGTGGTGATCGTGGAGATGGTGAAAGGAGTCAAGTTGTTGGTGGTGGGAGGTAGAGGAGCCAGAGGAAGCTTTTACCATTCAGGGTATTGCGAGCGAAGCTTCCGTTCGTCTCCCCATCACAACTTCCGGTACTTCATCCTTCCGTGTGAGGTTACTTGGTAGAGTCTGTCCGACTAACACTTATATTTCCCACCCCCCACCCCCCAATCCCTTCCCTTGGCTATCTCCGTATCTCACGCGGCCTGTCTGTCCATCCCCCCCCTCCCCGGTCCGTTCGGGGCCCATTCCTGTTCCAATCAACAGTCCTTCCTGCGCGGCTTTTGCAATCTGCCTCTCGATGGCATGTCGGCGACGGACGCTGTGGCGGCGATGGATCAGCTGTTGGCCACCCTACCGCCCCGACTGCTGGCTGAGTCCACGTGACCTTATAACTCCCCGGACCGGAGAGGCGTTGAGGGGTAAGGGACAGTTTCACTCGTTGGAGCTCATCCGGGAAGGGCAGATGATTCAGTGTGCAGAACACATCCTCAAAAAGGGGGTGGGCAGCGGGGTCAGGGCCGGAACTGCAACGCTAGTTGCTACTTGCTACTTGCTAGAGGAAAGGTTAAATGGGGGGGGAGGGAAATAGCCTCAACGAGTGTTTTGTAAAGTGGGGAAGACGAAATCTGGTGGCACGGATGTCGAGAAACGCTAATTCCGGCAGCGGGGGTGCGAAGGTGGAAAACGAATAAACGAGACCTGACACGAAAGGGGGGGAGGGTTGGGGGCTAATAGGGGCATTGCCATAGCAATATGTGAGTGGAGCATCTGGTGTGTGAGATGGTGGCATGCACCACCTTGCCTGTGGTCGGGGACTGAGCTGTGCACGTTTGCCTTCAACAGTGAAACGTAGGGTGATGATGGTCCGCCCTTGGTCGCAGCCCGCTGGACGTTTTGGTTTGTCCTGAGAGCTGGATATCGACGAAGTTGTCTTCCGCACTGTACGTCAGTCGGTTATATGTTGCCATTCATATGACTAGTTTGGCACGTCTCCACATACATGTGATGGGCTTCTGACTTTTCATCTTTGATACCGGCCACAGCGGATCACGGATGTAGCGGTCCGATTGTTTTGTCAATTCTCTGACTGCGGTACCGGGGGTGACATCGTTTTTGGCCTTGATGACGATTCAGGCACATTCGATGTCACACAGGTGGAAGAAAGTGGTCGCGCAGAGCCTTTTGCAGTTCCCGGCGAAGGAGTCGGAGCGCAGTTCCCTCGTTGTGGATATCTGGTATTCAGCACCTCCCTTAAATGGGGGGGAGGGCACGTGTGCGTGTGACTGTACATAAATGTATATATGTATGGATGTTTGCAAACCTTGTGCTGCCTCGTTCACCAGCCCACACCACATTCCTTGCAACGGCGCAACCCACCGTGTCTTTTACAAATGGCCATCCCGCCAGCGGTTATTGAAGCGTCTCGCACATGTACTAAGTTGTGAGGGTGTTGAAGTTATAGGTAGTGAGGTCCAGTGGTCATCAACCTACATTTTGCAGTCAGCAGCAACTCAAAGACCTAAAGGGCGACACTCGCACCCACACCCGCACCCCGTGAGGCGTGCGTTACACATTCCGGCGAATTGCTTCGTTCAACAGAAATACGGGTGGCTGTAGCCACATCGCTGTAGCAAGATAAAACAACAACCCGACGTCCTGAGGCTCGACAGCTATCAACGGGAGGATGAGATCGTGAAGAATCAAAAGATGCAAAAAAAGTGCAATGGAGAGGCCAATCAGCCATGCGGGTAAAAAGAAACATTGAATAATAAATAAAAATTGTAACTTACGATATTACATGATTTTTTGTTGTTGCTGTTGATAGTGGAGACACAGGGGCCGGACACAACAGGTGGGTTATAACCGCGAAGAAGGGGTATACTTCCCACACAGACCATCCCGCTGCAAATCGATATTCGGCTTTTCGTATGGTCGTATACTGCCCATACCAGTCGTCGCGCTAGCAGCCCCTACCCCTTCCTCAGATGCGCCGAAACCATCACGAACCTGATCTACATGGCTATCGCGAGTATCCGCCTGAGATGGACAATCAGACAAACAGACGGATGGAGTCCGGATGGAATCCAAACAGAACAAGTCCGAATCAGTTGCATCGATTGGTGAAGCATCCAGCATCCTGCAGCCCCAACAAACAATCAGCAGCCCCAGCCCCACACACCCGGGGCGGGGGAGGGAACAACCCCCGTTTCGTTCCTCTTTCATTTTCGGATATCGTCCCCTTCGGCAGCAGTAGGGTGGTGGCTTGGCCCCCTTATGCTCCGCACAAGCCGAGGCCAGTTGAGCTTCCGTACGTCGCTACCTTCCCGTGAGCCCTATCGACATCCATCCGGCTGCAGCAGCTGCCCCACCTACTTCACCTGCCCAACTCGCTGTACCGTCCGCATCTCCGCAACCCGCTTCCGAGCCATGCGGCCTCGCTGCACCGCCTGTATTCGTGTGACCTTCTTGATGGCATCGGGGGTTTCGTAGCGACTCAAATCAAAGTGGGGCTGATCCGCAGCCCCGGGGGTAACGTCAGTGGCAGCAGCGGGCATGATGTTGGCGGCATTGTGGGCAAGGGTTACTTCGCCGCCACCGTCCTCACCTCCCCAGGCACGTCCGGCACGCCCACTGGGACCTCCCAGCGGCAGCGGCGGCAGCTGCCGCGCCCCGCCGCCGGGGCCCCCAAAACTGCTTTGCATGGGCCGGGCGTTATCCCCAAACGGTGTTTGCACTTCTGTGCCGAAGGAGTCTCCGGCTTCCACACCGCCAACGGGCTGCTCCTGGTGCTGCTGCCGTTGCTGCGGTCCGATCCTGTCCGGCAACTGCTGTTTGGCATTTCCTTCCGCCGCATTCCTTGTGCCCGCGAAGCCGGTCTCCTCCTCCTCCTCCACCTCCTCCACCTCCTCCACTCGCTCCGCCTCTATTTCTTGCACCGGCAGCACCTGTGCCTGGTGCTGCATCTGTAGCTGCTGCTGCCGATCTGCCCTCAAACCAGCCACCAACTTCCGTGCCATCCGGCCTCGCTGCAATGCCTGAATACGAATGATGCGGCGAATGGAATCCGGATCCTGGAACCGACTCATGTCCACAGCCGCTGAAGGGCCCGTGTTGGCGGCCTCTGCCAGCGGCCGTACCATGGCGCCCGTGACGATGTCGGTAGTGCCAGCGGAGGCAGCCCCCCGATCTCCTCCGCGAAGCCCCCCCTTCGCTGGTGAAGGCAACCCGGCTGCCGCGGCGGACCCCAGGGCTGGTAGCGATAACGGCCCCAGCGGCCGCAGCAGCGACTGAGGCGCCCCCGAAGGCCTCCGTGTGAAGGAAGAGACTGCCAGAGGAGATAGCTTTGGAGGCGGCGGTAGCGGCGGAGCCGCCGCCGCAGTGGCGGCCCGTTCATCCGCGTGCGTAACCACCGCCGCCTCCAGCTGGCCCGGCAGTTCCGCCGTCACAACAGCACTCGCAGGCGCTGAGGCTGAAGAAGCTCCTCCGACCGCATCTGCTGATGCCGGGGCGCCACTGCCGGCGCCGCCGGCACGGGCTGACACAGGCTCCGAAACCGTGGGCTCAATGGCACCTTCCCCAGGGCTGACAGTGGCCTGGCTCGGTACCGCCAATATAGCTTCTAATTGGGCAGAGTGATAGGGAGGGGACGGGAGGGGAGGGAGACGAACATCGAAACGGGGAGGGGAGGGGAGGGGAGGGACGCAGCCGGGTATAAGAAGGATGTACCCAGATGTGTGGATCCAGCTGCATGGCTGGTGGCTTTTGGGGTGCGGGTAGCTAGCTCCCTCCCGCCCTCCCGCTCTTCCTCTCGACCCCTCCTCTGCCTTCCCCATCCTTCTCCATCCCCCCTATTTTTTCCATCCCCTAATCCTCAAAATACACAAAACGTAGTCTCAGGGACGGCAGTTTTCATTGTGCCATTTGATGTAACAACATCCCTTTCCTCGCCGCCCCCAACCATGGGACACACACCTTCTGGTTGAGGCGGCTGCCTTCGTGCCGCAGCATTGCGTTTGGCCGCCGCCTCGCGGAAGTAGGACGGATCAGGAAGCTGGATAATAAGGGGCCCCGGCCGGGGTGGAGGGACCGGCGGGGGTGGCAAGGGGAAGAGTCCGCAGCAGGAGGCCCAGCAGGAGGGCTCCGAAACCGGCTCCAGCGTGACGTCTGGTCCTGTGCGTATAAATATGCGTGTGCGTGTGCGTGTACGTCTTATATGTGTAAGTGACGAGCGAGATAAAATAGAGACAAAAAACGTCATATTGCAACAAAAGACATCTGAAGAAGAAGAAATCGTAAATTCCAGCTTCCGCAGATGTGCACGTATACGTTTTCGTGTATTTGTGTATTTATTTGTTTGTACGGCTGAAGCCAAGGCTGAGGCTGAGGCTGAGGCTGAGGCTAAGCCCTAACACCAACATTCGACAAGGCGAGGAGCATTGCAACGCAGCTCGCTGAGGAGGCGGAGGACAGGACTCGGACCTTTGGGGGCAAAGTACGGAAGTAGAAAACTTAAGGCCGGCGGCGCAGGAGGGGTTTGGACGCGGAAGGGCCCCACGGAGACGCAACTCCCTGATGAACCATGAGGGGTGGTAAAGCCGCTTTGACAAACGATGATCAAGAGCGGCGATGGAGCTCTGCGTGTTGCTGCGTGTTTGGTCGCCTCGCGAGTGCTTCCATGCGCAGTGCGTCTTGGGGGGGGGCATCTGGAGCTCCAAAGTTAGGGAAGCTGGAGATGCACCGCGCGGAGCTCCGATTTAAATCCAATTGAACGATTCGGAGAGTCACCGGGAGCACGTAAGCAACGATTTGATTTCTTGGGACGGTTGGAACAACGAATTGGCAGAATGAAGCATCAGAATGGACTTCAAACAGCGCCCTGCCTGCCGTACATACCCTTCAAAGTACTCCTGGGAGGTGGAGGGGGGGGCGGGGGCGGCATCCGTGCCTTCATCTCCCGAACCTGGTCCTGCAAAGCCAAGTGTAGGGAGCGAGGAGACGGCGAATACAGCTGAAGAGGTGTGTGTTTGTCGGGGGGAAACACATACACACATACACACCTGCACGTATTTGAGCCTCTCCTGCCCCTCCAGGAGCATCCGCTCGTGCCTCGCGACCAGGCCGCTGCAGGTCAGGTCAGGTCAGGTCAGGTCAGGTCAGGAGGATGGGGGCGGGCGGCCTCTCAGGGTCTGCTGTCTCTCGCTGACGAGCCCTTCAGGCCCCGCGATCTCCCGTCCTGGGAAATACAAAGGCCCCAAGGGGGGGGGAGGAGTAGGGGAATCATCCGAAACCCGAAAGGGGTCCCCGCCCCCGCCCCAACCCTCAACACAGCCCCCAGCCCCAGCCCCAGCCCCCAGCCCCCAGCCCCAGCCCCCAGCCCCCAGCCCCAGGCCCAGCCCCAGCCCCCGACACCGCCCCAGTCCCCGGTCCAGCACCAGCCCCCGCCCCAGCACCAGCCGAAGCGCCAGTTGGTACCGTCCCCAGCCCTCCCAGCAAAGGAGGGAGCGGCAGCAGGAGGGAGCGGCAGCAGCATTCCCGCCACAACTGACTCCTCTGGGTAACCACCAAGTGAGATGTGTCTTATCTGTCTATCTGTCTATCTGTCTGCCTATTTGTTCTTCTGTCAAGGGTACCTATCTGATATGGGGTGCCTCCTCACCAGTGCTTGAAGAGCGCGTGGCGAGCATCGTCCGTCAGGGTGCTCACATATTGGAGGGCGTTTCCACATGCCTCTGGAGACAGGACAGGGGGACTCTGAGAGGGAGTGTGCGTGAGGGGAGGGGCGTATGAGGGCAAGAGGGGTCCCGCGGGTCAGCCTCGCGATGAGGGCTGGGGTATGTGGTGACCGTTGGGAAGGAGGGCGGAGGGCCACATGCATGATGAGCACCCCCGTAAGTACTCCTCGGACACACGTTCCATTAGATCGATATCCAAGTATCGGTGTCAAAAACCTTGTTGGAAAGTGGGGCCTTACCGAGCAGGAAGCCAGCCCGGGCGAACCAGGACCTGCGAGCTGAGCAGCGGCCAATGCTTCTTCATCACTGAACATTCGACGCCATCGGAGAACATCCTCATCATAAACCTGATTATTATTTCCACTTGGCTTTCTGGGTTTACGCTTGACGACTCGAAGGCGGGGTGGCTTTGGACGCGCCCGTCGCATCAGTCGTCGCCGAAGTAGGGCAACCGCGGCCCCAAGGCAGTTCCGCCCGCTAATAAATTCGCGAACGAGACTTTACATTAGTACCCAAATCATTAGCTACGAAATTGAATAAGGTTTTTAGCAATAAGTTGGTATGCCGTAGACACCAAACTAGCTTTTCATTACCCACATACATCCACTCCTATTACCTTCAATCAGGAGCGACTATAAAATAATATCAAGTGGGTCATCGCACGACTGCATGAGGAATCGCCCGCGGCGAAATTAAAAGAATACCTGTCGACACTGTGTCCTATAAGCCACTGAAAGGCATTATAATATGTCTATGACTGAAATATATCAATAGGTCTCCACTTTGGTGTTAACGGCGAATCTTGTACGATTTTAGTCAGCCGGTAATAATTTATGGGCGAAGCTATCTGATCGGTTCTGCGAGGAATTATCTTTATTATGATATAATTATAACCTGAATTGTAATTCTTAACTTCTGAAGTATGTCAGGTATAGCTGACATGCTTTGAAGCATGGTACCTTGTTTCGGGTACAACCATCGACGACTACCGTTGTTCGATGCTTCAGTTTTCCGTCAATCTGCAAGGCTTTGCCTGAATTAAACTTACTTAAAGAAGCCAAATTCATTGTAATAATTGAAGACACGATCTTCCGCGGTAAGGGAGGGAAAAGAGAAAACTAAACACGAGGTACACGACAACGACTGGACGTCAGAAAATCTAAAGACAAGTCGCACGAAAACCAAGCAACAGAGTCGGCCAGGAAACAATAGAGCCAAAAGCTCCAACACCTCCCCCGAGCTAACAAAGGACATCAGCTACCGTAACCTAAGGGCCCATGACGCGTTCTCATAACCGAAGAGAACTACATACTTCTTGATCAGATACTACTGCAATACCTATTTACTGCTGGTATCTAAACGTCCGGGATCAAAAATCATCTCTTTGCTCGTACAACATAGCTGGAAACAAGTGAGTGGCCTCGGCCACGTATGCTGAATGGACACGGATGGGCCCTAGGTCCCTCTAATAAAAAGGCATACCTCTGGGTATAACGAAATCCTAATCCGGTAATTTTAAAGGATAGTATCGAAATCGAACATTTTTATTTGCCTTCCTTGGTTGTACGCCATAGTGGGAAAGGATGGATCCTGCGTCATCAGGCGTCATGCATAGGTAAGCTCCTTTGTCGTAAGCTACGCGTGTTAACTGCCCCGTCTTCTCGTCAAATGATCTATCTCGTTGTAAGCATGCGGCTTACATCCCCGTCTTCCTGTTCGTATTCTGCAAGCGGTATCGTGTTTACGGAAGGACACGGCGGGGCCGTCAAAGAATCTGTGATATGGCCGTCATATCTAAGTTGAATATTCCGAACTATAATAAGACCATTCAAATTTTTCGTCGCACGTATAATCCAAGCTATTGGCGGTAATTGTAAGCATCAGAATCCCGAACATCTTCTGTTACCATCGCGCTCGATCAGGTATCTGACACCTAGCACCCTAGCAGACGTTGTTTTGCTTTCAACTATGACATCTTTCAGTTTTACTTGATATTCTCAAGCTCCTTGCTTTGTTTGGAATTTTTAAT
Organism: Volvox africanus; assembly: GCA_030268105.1. NCBI lineage: Eukaryota > Viridiplantae > Chlorophyta > Chlorophyceae > Chlamydomonadales > Volvocaceae > Volvox > Volvox africanus. Next base: position 580,085 of record BSDZ01000015.1, on the reverse strand, counting down.
TCTAACCACTGCTTCAGCTGGGTCGCGATAGTGCACATGTTAATTGCCGTCGCAGACTCAACTACGTTCAGTGCTAGTGCGCCTGGTTCTTAGCTCACTTTCAAATGTAGAATGAGTTTTAATATGTTTGGCGACACAGGATACGTGAATGTCTAGCAAAACTAGCGAACGCAGTCGACTTGCAGCGGGCGCTTTATAAACGGCTTGTTTCAGCGTTATTATTATCTTAAGAAATTAATTGTAAAATATAAGAAAGGATTTTTTATCCATGGCGCGCGGACGAACGAGCAGACGGTACGGATGATCATATAATATCATTTGAATAGGGCATCCTCGATCCTGCTTGTCTGGGGCGGTCGCTATCTGGTCCCGCATTGTTATGGGAGCGATCGGTAGATCTTGACTAGGGTGTCCGTGGGAGAGGAGGGGCGGAACACCGAAACGGTACCGGTGTAGCCTCCCAACATCCAAAGGGGATAATCACTAGCGTCAGTTACTATGTATTTTAATATGAACCTTCATCTGACATCTGTATGCTCGTCGAGCGTGCCGCATGAACTTTCGTTTACAAGAAAAATGGCCCCGCGGCGATATACAGCTTTCTCGAGCTCGTCGCTTTCAAATAACACCTCAACGCGATGCTTTAAGCAACTACCGACTTTGGTTGCTCCCTCTCATCGTTCTTTCGCGCGTTCTGGGTTATTGCCATCAGCAGCTTCGGCGGTTGACGCTTCCAATACCGCACCGACACCTGTCCAGAAGACTTCCAAATGTCCCGTCGAGAAATTTACAACAGTGATCTCTGCCGCTGCTCACCCTGTGCTAACAACTGCGATGACCGGCTTTGCGGCAGCTCCATCTGAGCTACCGGGACCGCCGCCGCTCAGTCTGGACGCGCTCAAGGACGTCAGTATCATATTCTTCGAGGGTCTTCATGTCGCCATGCTGCGCTTCAGTGAAAAATACGGCCCGGTGTGCAGGTGTGCGTGCGTTGGTAATCTGTTTGTCAGGAATTGGGCCTGGCTGCAAAAAACTGGCGACATAAGCGCCCATTTTTGGCGCTTAGTGTCTTTCCTCAAGAAAATGTTATGCGCCTCCTTCATGTCCTCGGTCTTCTTATTTTATAAATTTACAGCTCAGATGGCTCACAAGATGAGTTGTCGCGTTCCCACTCTCTGTTCCCACCCCCCTCTATCTGCCCTTCCTCGCCCATCCTCCCTCCCTCTCTGCCTCATACGGTTTCTGTCTCTCCCTCTCTTTTTCTTGCGCCACCCCCACCGCGCCTGATGCAGGTAGAGGTGTTGTCCCTTCCGATTGATTTGTCACCCCACACCCCGCTGTGTGCTTCCCCCCCCCTTTTTCGCGACCGTTCTTTGCCCGGCCACCCTCTCTTCATCCTTCTCTTTCCGTATGTCCCTATGAACCCGCGTCTTAATCTGTGCCCCACTTACATCTTTCACAAGTGCGCCGTTCAACGCCCTGTCCGATTTTCTTCTCATTCCCGCATATGGCCATGTCGCCCTCTTCGTTCCCCGACATATAAGCCCTCCCATCCTTCTTCAAAATTCCATTCATTACTTACTGGCTATTACTTCACTTCTCCCTCATTTACGGCAAAACTCAGCGGCACAGTTCCCTCGGGTGCACCGTTCCTTAGCCTTGCTCTAACTGCCTTGGACTTGTCCTCTCGCGCCTTCTTTGACTGTGCGCTGACTCTTCTTCTCCCTCTCGCATGTGCACGCCCCTCCCCTCTTTGGATGCTACCGCCGCCGCTGCCCCCCCCCCCACCTAGGTGAGTTCGCGTGAGACTGTGCTTCGTTTGGTTGTTGCGCAGGCGGTCTTCGGGGTAGCCCGGGCTGGTTCGGTGGAATGGTCGATGGGATTAGGGCACTTTGTTTCTGGAAAAGGGGGGATTGGAAGGTACACGCGCATGGCAGCACCAGCGGTCAGCTGTCGGAGTTCTCATTTCCCACTTTAGTGCACCCAGCGACTTTACACGGTACCTTTCCGCCGCCACCAGCAGCCATGCCAATAGTAAACTTTGTTACGGATTCTATTGCCTTGGTTCCAGCCTCTACTTGCGGCCTTGGCGGCTGCCTAGTTTACGTTCCAACGCTTTCACCTTACCCTACTTTTTGGACGGACCTACACGTCGTCGCCTCTACCATTGCGGTTGGCCATGTTTTACAGCAGCATCTACAGCGGTAGCATGCCCCTCGTTTATTCGAGTTCCCCTCCCCTCCTGTCCTCGCCTGGTGGTCAGGTTCGCCAACCCTGCATCTCTTAACGGAGCCACCAGCTGGGTGTTCCTCAACTCCCCCGCTAACATACAGCATGTGTGCGCCACCAACGGGCGCAATTACGGGCGCCGGTATCTGCCGGACATATACACATATATCACACACGGGAAGGGGATTCTCGGGTCGCAGGTGGGGCGCAGGAGGCATTATGGGAGGGGAAACCGCTTCCACACCTCACACATACACATACAGACACATACACATACACGCAGGATGATTACAACGCCCGCCACCGGCGGCTGTGTTCGGGTCCCTTCCGCAATCGGGCGCAGCTGCAGCGTTTCTCACATGTAGTGGTGGAGAGGTGAGTGGGCGGAACGAGCTGTGATTCCCTTCGTTCGTATACATACACATACATACACATACACATACACATACACATACACATACACATACACATACACATACACATACACATACACATACACATACACATACACATACACATACACATACACATACACATACACATATCTTACTTTTTGGTGTAGGGTGTCCGCGCCCTTTTCCACCTTTATCCTGTCTGATGAAGGAATGGCGGTATCCTTTTGTGCGTCCTCCCCGACTGCTTCCTCTCAACTCCTTTACCCCTATCTGCTCACAGATCACAGATGTGAATTTCTCTTGCGGCCCACCCACTCTCGCTTTCGCCTTCTCCCTACTCTTGCTACTATTGCTGCTGCTCCTCGTCACCCCCTTCACCCCCTTCACCCCCGTCACCCCCGTCACCCCCGTCACTTCCCAGGTCTCAGAGGCTCGTGGACATTTGGACTAAGGCGGTCAGGGAGGGCGTGTCGGGTTCTGAACCCTGCTCCTTTCCCCCCCACGCCAACTGCTCGGGGGGATTCACAACCGATGTGGCGACACAGACTCAGCGGCTGACGTTGGACATTGTGGGGCTGGTGGCCTTCAGCCACGACTTTCGACAAGTGGAGCGAGTGCGGAGGTGAATGGGTGTATGATTGTGAGGCGAGAGGGAGGGGGGGAAAGGGGGAAAGGCGAACCCACATGCCGACCTTGCACTGCTGTACGAGGATCCGGTCACTAGCCTAAATGAAGGGATGTGAGCGGAAAGGGGTCGTACAAAAGGGGTCGTACAAAGTCGTGAAGTTCGCACAGAGATATCGTAAACTAGACCGCCCTCAAGGCCGTGCAGAGCCGCAGGGAAGCAGGCTATCTGCCACTCCTGCAGCTGGCAGCGAAACGGCTCCTGGCACGTGCTCCTCCCGCCCTCCCCCCCTAGCAAGACACCCAATGACACCGCCAACAGCGCACATGGAGAGGCGGCGACGGCAAGAGCAGAGAACGGCAACGGAGGGCGTGTGCATGCGGGGGGGAAGGGGAAGGGGAAGGGGTAAAAGCACAGGCACAGACAAACGGGCGAAAAGGCTCTTATAACGCAACGGTACGCAGGTGTTACGACGAAGAAGCCGCGAAGCTGGCGTTGAGAAGGCTGTAGCAAACGAGAAGTGAACGAGGGGAGTAGGTACATGGGGAAGAGTACGACATGGAGGGTGAACAGGAGGGAGCCAAAGAAATGGCAGATAAAGTCGCAGGCCAGGGGGATATGGCGAGATGGTGGCAGTGGGGAATCACAAAACCAAAGTAAAGGGGCAGGCTTACGGGGGCGGGTGCTGGGGCCGCTCATGGCGACCACCAGCCCGCCCACATTAGGGTTCGTGGCAGGCGGTGTCGCTTTGATGCTTCTCTGCCACGAACCAGGAACCATACCCTTCCCGCCGTTTTCCAGATCTGAGTGGGGGTATCGTTTTTCAGTTAGATCGTGGCACTCGTACACTTATACCTCCCCCAACCAACCATGTACCGAACAAACCAACTAACTGTCGTCTTTCGTCGTCCTCAGGGATATCATTGGCAGCGCGGGTGATAGCCGGGTGTTGCAGGACCGGCTGCTCTGGGCCGTCAACACATTCGGTGAGGTACTGGCGGAGATCTTCATCACCCCGCTGCCACTGCTCCGGGTGGGTATGGGGGCCTGTGTTTTCGCTCCCCTCCCTCCCGTCCGCCTTCCCCCTTCTAGTACTCGCCCCTCCATCCCCTCTTGGTGGCTACGCCCTGGCGGGGGTCCACCCATCCCCGTGAATCATACCCATCTGTACGGCACTCCCCTTCCGCGGATCAGATTCTGGACTGGGTCGGGTTCCCCCACCTACGCCGATTGGACGAAGCCGTGAGCATCATGAGACAGACGATGCTGGATGTCGTACAGGTGAGATTCCCTCCCCTCTCAAAAAAGTTAATATGAAGCATTCACTGATATAGTTGAAAATACACGTTATCCCTGCATATCTTTGTAAGCCTACCTACCTACCTACCTACCTACCTACCTACCTACCTACCTACCTACCTACCTACCTACCTACCTATCTTATGAGCTCATATATGCTGATCTGGACCCCCAGCACCGCTAATGCTTCGAATGCCTATACTTCCCTCCCTCTTAATTTCCCCTGCCCTCTACTTGAGTTGCGCGGTTCCCATCGGAACACTGCTGTCTCATGGGAACACTGCTGCCCCACCCCTTCCTCGTACTTCTGCGCCGTACTTTTCCTCCCTTTTTTCCTCTTTTTTTCCGCGGTTTTCTTTCGCCGCCAGCAGCAAGGCCAATAGTATACTTTATGACGGTTTCGATTGAGTTTTCTCTACTTTTATTCGCGGCCTTGGCGGCTACCTAGTTTACATTTTTTGGGTCTCCGCGTCGGCAGCAGCCTTGGATGCGGACGACAGTCAGTCATCCTTGACGGTTAGTCCTGGCTTCGTCAGCGATCATTACCAGTGTTTCGATGTTTGCCCCTCTCCCCCGTCCCCCTCCCCCTCCCCTGTCCCCCTAGGAGCGGCGATCGGCCCTGGCTGCTGGGCTGGCTGGGAAAGACGACTTGCTGCAGGCACTGCTGACGGTGAGGGGTGCATATGTGTGTGTGTATGGGGTCCTGGAGGATGCCGTATGAGCGACATGCGGGGTAGGGGTGTGTGGGGTGCTGGAGAGCACAGTGGTCGTTCTCGAGCTCTGTGTGGGGCTTTGAGAGGTGGGGCGGGGGAAGGGGCCCATGGGGAGTTGGGTGTGACTGGGAGCAGTGCATAAGTACGGCCCGGTAGTGTGTAGGAAATCTGGAAATATATCTAGGTATATCGAATGAATTAACAGTATTAAATGTAACCAAACAACACCACAATGTATGTGTGTGGGGGGGGGGAAAGGGAAATTAGAACAGGGTGGCGGCTGTCTCAACCACCAACTCCTCCGCTACTGGTGCCGCTTCCCACCCGCTGACACACATATGTACAGACATACACACAAAATGTGTTCAGGCACGACTGTTATGGCACGACTAATATGCCCCTGGAGTTCCAGGTTCTACCCCGACCGAGAGCAGGACAAAGACCCTAAAGTTAAGGGCAGGGTGCCCCCATGTCGATGGACGGTGATGACCCCAGTTAAAGTGACCTGCGCGCTGACCAGTAGCGGAGTTGACGCCTTAGTTGATTCGGCAGATTCCGCTGGATGCTGGTGGTGGGTGCTGAACCTGGGAAAACCACTGATTTCGGAGAAGTCGGCATGGGAGACTGGATGAGGGTGCCCCGAAACACCGGGGAAGGTAGGGACTGCCAGGTTAGTGGCCACGGGTGATGTACCCCCCTATCCTACACACACATGCATACATATACACACATACACATACCGACCCTCCCCCGGGGCCCCTGACTAACACGAGGGAGTTTAACAGTCTCTCCCCGCCTCCTTGTGACTCTTTTCAACCTTCTTCGTAAGGCCCGGGACGACGCGGGCGTTGGGTTGAGTGATGAGGAGTTGTGGGAGGACGTACATGACATCATGGGGGCGGGGCATGAGACAACGGCTACAACCACGGCGGCACTGTTGTACTGCATTTCGGCCCACACGGACGTACGGCAGCGGGTCGAAAAGGAGCTGGAGGACGTGCTGGGTGAGGGACGGGATGGGGAGGGGACACAAACCAGCCTCGTGCGGGGGAGGGGGGCTTGCAAAGAGGGGTTTTGGTAGCTTCCGTTCGTACACACAGGGCAGGTCAAAGAGGATGGGGAGGCTGAAAGGGGGGAAGGAGGGTTTGTGGGGTTGCATTTCCCTGGCAGCGCATGTACTCGGCCCCCCCGTCCCCTTTGACCTGGAGGCCCTATCCCCTTTTCCCCCCTCCCGGGTTCCCACACGCAGGTGGGAAGGACCCCAGCTATGGTGACCTGGAGCGCATGCCGTACCTGCAGGTGGGTACCTATCTGCGGGAGGGGCAGCCGCCCTTGTGAGACAGAAGTAGCGGGTGGTGCCCTCGTGTGGTGTTGCGAAAAGGCAATGAGCCCACATGCCCAGACCCCAGGCCCGGAGGGTGGGTTGTTGACGATCCCTCCATCCGTGCTCGTACTCCGTACTCCGTACTTCCTCCCTCGTACTCCACCAGGCTTGTGCCAAGGAGGTGATGCGACTCTACCCAGCCATCCCCGTCTTTCCCCGCGAGGCGCTCCAGGGAGATGTACTGCCCTCGGGGCATGTCATCAATCCAGGTATGTCGTACTTGGGATGCGGGGGGGTCAGAGGGTCAGCAGGGCATTGGTCCTAAACGGCAGCGGCGGCATGGTTGTGGTGGTTGTGGTTGTGGTGGTTGTGGTGGTAGGAGGGCACACAGAGGGATTGATGTGTGTATGTGTGTGTGTGTGTGTTTGTCGGAAGCGTGTTTGTGGGGGCACGGGGACGACGACGCTTTCGAGGGGGGATTCCGGGGTGTGGAGTGAACGCCAGGGGGGGGGCGATGGCGGGCTCTTACTCCGTCTGTCTGTCCGTCCCTTGGTGTACGGCGTACGGGGTTCATTCATCAGGGAGGTGAAGTGAGTGAATGGATGGTGCCGGCACCCGGTGTGCTGGGGAAACTTCGCAATACAGAGGGGGTACATACGTCTTCGAGCGAGGCTTGCGGCAAATTTAATTACTGCTATCCAACGCAGCACTTGGGAGTAAGCGGCCCCCCAAAACACACACACACACACATCGTACATAAAACTATTGGAGCTAGTTCTCCGCGCTGTGATCCACATTTGGGTCGGCGGGGAGATTCGGCCAGGGTGGCGTAAAATCACTGAGTGCCGTATTCCATGACTATCTACGACAGGTGATGTGGTGTTCATGTCGTCGTACGCGCTGGGTCGTTCACCGGCGTTGTGGCCCGACCCCCTCACCTTCAACCCGGACCGGTGCGTACGTGTGTGTTAGCGTACTTGCTCTCCCGCCCCCGCCCGTCGCTCCCCCCCAGCGTTTACCCTTTGCTTCCGATCCTCCCTGGCTATCTTTTAGTTATGAAACTTATTTTTTTCTGTGATACTGTTTTCGTACATTATGGCACACCCGCTGTCTCTTGGGTCGTGTCCTCTCTTCCTCGTTCATAATCGACCCCCACCCACACAAACACACAAACATACACACGCATCTCCCTCCCCCCCCTCCAAACACATACACACAGGTTCAGCCCCGAGGGGGAGGCGGCCCAACACCGCTTCCAGTGGCTGCCCTTCGGAGCGGGGCCGCGGATGTGTCTGGGGGCCTCGTTTGCACAGGTAACCTGGGGCCTTATGGAGGGCCGTATGGGGACGGGCTGCGGGTTTGCAGAAGAACGAAACCCTCCCCTATTATGAAAGTGCTGTCAAACGCTAGTGCAGGTGGGAGGTCACAAGTGTGTGCGTGTGTGTATGAGCCGTACGCTTTCCCTTTCTTTTCCTTGAGTCACCCTAGCTGATCCCCTCGTCCCCCTCCCCACTCCCCCAACCCCTGTGGGGTTATCGCCCCTCATCAGATGTCCGTGTGTCTGATGGCCGCAACACTGCTGCAGCGCTTTCGCTTCACGCCCCTGGTGCCGAACACGGCCCTCATCCCCGTAGCGTACGACATCACAGTGAACTTTGGCCCATCGGGTGGCTTGCACATGAGGGTGGAGCTGCGGTCCGGGCGGACGGATGGTGGAGCTCAATGAACGTATTTGTGTGTGTGTGTGTGTATGTGTGTGTGTGTGTTGGGGTGGGGATACGGATGGCAGTGAGGTGGGGAAGGGGATACAAAGGGGAGGGCCGACATCCCTCCCCTCGGCCCCGTTGCCCCCACCACCGCCAGGTCATGCACGGGCATTCGCCGTTGATAGCCCAACCATCAAGGCTTGGGGTATAGTGTGCGCCATTGGGGTTAGGACAGGAGGCCCGTGTATTGCGTGGCTGACGGCACATATCCGTGGCGCGTGTGTGTATGTGCATGTGTGTTGGTTGGGGAGATGGTGTCCGCGTGGGTGTTTAGGGAGAGAGTACCCCGACCCACCTTCCCTGGCATGTAGGCATCTTGAATGAGGAGAAAATCTTCACCTAATTGTACACCTTCACTGCGTTTTTTTCCGCTTATTGTTGATGATGTGATGGTGATGGTGATGGTGATGGCAATGGCAATGGCAATGGCGATAGGGATGGTGATAGCGATGGTGATGGTGATGGTGATGGTGATGGTGATGGTGATGATAAGCATAAAGATAGTAAGCATAAAGATAATGATGATGATGATGATGATGATGATGATGATGATGATAATGATAATAATAATGGTGGTGGTGGAACATGTCTAGGTATCTGGTTTATACATCTGGTTGGATGCCCAGATGGCGTGAGTTGATGGATTCCCCGAGGTGAGGAGCCATCAGAGGGGCCATGTCAGATCTGGTTTGGCCGAGCGCGCAGTCAGCGGGCAGACGCCGCCTGCTGGCCGCCCAGCCACAATCACAAACCGGGCGGACAGCGTGTCTGACTCTGAAACTCACAAGGCAAAGCCCTGTGGTGTATTTAATTTTGCTACAAGATGTGTGTGGTGCCGTATGGTTTCGGTGACATCACCGTGTCTCAGATCGCAATGAATACGCAATATAATATATTCCTTCATTTGGGCCAATACAACTGAAGGAGGACGTTTTGGTGATCGATCGAATCCGCAACCTGCCGCTTAGAGCAAATAAGTCGTATTCTTGAGGCGTTTCTAGTGCGGAAGTGTGTATGTGGGCCTTACAGGTAGGGGAGGTTGGTCAAGGGTTAGCGTCTTGTGAGCTCAGTGTGTGGAGGATTGCGAACTGCCATTCTCATCCGCCCCGCCAAACTTTACCAGTAGGGGTTGGGGGTTGGGGAACCTTCAACATTCGCTGTCTGGCTTGTAGAGATAATGGAGAGGACAGTCCGGTTTTAAACTCTCGGTTGCGATACGTATCCATTACGGCGTTTGAGCCAGCTCTAGAAAACCACGTACGATGAAATATAAGTAATACTATTACATTAAAAATTTCAGGGAATTTGATTACTGATTATTATTACCATGTACACGTCGAATCCGATTACCCGCAGCCGAGGGAGCTACTTGTACCGTCCGCACTAACTGGTCACCTCAGATCACCAACTCTCGCTCAACCACTCAACTACCGTACTGTCTCTCAAACTAAGGGAGCGCGACCTAGGTCAATATCCTACTAATCTCCGCCTAATCGATATACTGCTCAATCTCACTGCGTACGGCTCTGCACTAAATCCGTCTTAAAACTGACTTAACAAGCTGAACGGGACGCATTGTCCCTCTGGAGCGCGGACTGAGAAAACGCAACGCAACGAGTTTAAACAAATCCTTGGCGCCAAGGCCATTGACACAGAAAGTATTTATCCGCTCCTTACCTCCAAATAAACTTCTTACCGCTCAAATACTGCTCAAAACTCCATACTGTTCAAACGGCTCGCTCACTAAATTTACTCGATACAAAACATCAACTCGAAGTGTTGACGCACAAAAGCCAACAAGCACACGAATCCCGGATGATGACCAGAACTCCTCGCCCGTGCCGCGCACACCAACTCCTGCTATAAATTTGCCCCACGGCTGTACTCCTCGCTACGGCGGTTAGCCACTCCCCACCCCGCGCATTGCCGCCTCCCTCGCACGGACTCTCCGCCCCCCTCCCCGCGTCCTTGTCCAGTACCACCCCTCTCCAGATGCCTGCCAGCCACAGCCGCCGGCCGGCAATAGCTCACAGCCCTCGCATCGTCGCATTATTGGTCTCTCGGAGCTCCGTCTCTTCATGAACCATGAACCATGATCGCTGCGCTGCGTGTTTGGGACACCCACTACCTGCCTGCGTCTAAAGGAACGAACAACACAGCACTACTAGCACTACTAGCAGCAACCCCAAAACACACTCCCCTCCACTTCTCGGAGCGGAGCGTTGACCCACTTACCGATTCGCACGCACGAAACAAACCCCTGCAAGGAGCCATGGCCCCCTCTGACCCGCATCTACTCCTTGGCCTGTACCTGGACTGAAACCATTTTGGACAAGCGGTTCTGTTCACGATATCGAAGCTTACGCGCACGTGTGAGAGTGTGTAAAATGGATGTGTGTGTGGATGTGTGTGCGTGTCTGTATGTGAGAGATGGGGGTGGGGGAGTTGTTGGGATGAGGGGAAGGGATGATCACCCTCCTGGTCCGCTGGCCCTGCAGACCTGGGCGGGGTGGCTCTGCACTTGGGCCCAGGGTGGGACGCACAGCGAAACCACACCACCTCTACTTGCGGCTACGCGATGAGGATGTGTTGGAAGATACCAGCTCCAGCTCCTTGGCATTGTTAGATCCGTCCGCCAGCGGCAGACCCTCGCGCTGCCAGTCACCCAATCCACCCTATGTCGGGAGCACATGCACACGAGCGGCTGTGGGCAGCGAGATGTAGTATTTCTGGTTGGTTTCGGAACTGGATTGGTTCCCCCAAGTGCTGACTGGACTATGACGCAATCGAGGCTGTCGCAATAGGAGGCCATAAGGGGCGGCGGCGGTTGAGGTTGGAGCAGGTGGTGGACATTTCTGTACCGAGTTCTGACTCAGCTAGATAGATAGTTTAAGCAACCCCCAGAGCGAGCAATACCGTCCCAATCGATCAGGCCTGACCTAACGGACGCCTTTTTTTAGGAGAACCGCATGCGTTACCTTCATGTGCAGCACCTTGCCGTACCCGGCCTGTTGCAGGTAGTACAGCGCCTTGAGGCTCCTGCACGACGGAATCGAACCAAGTTAAACCGCGAGATGCCCCGAGGAAGCCGGGGGCCATGTCGCAGCCCAATCTTGGGGGGGGGGCGACAGGAAAGCGCCAGGTACCCCCCAAGACCAACACAACACACAACACGCATGGCTCCGTTGCCAGTGCACTCCGCCGTTGAACCCTTTGCTACCCGCCGTACCTGGCACCCTCTTCCTCCCCCCCCTCCACTTCATCTTGCCCGGCCCCCTCACCGCCCACCTGGACTGAAAGCCGAACTGAGTGCCGGGCTTGTTGTCGATACTGCCCCCGGTCTCGCACATCACTATTACCTGCGGAGTCCACCAGCAGGTGGCAGCAATGGACACAACCGCGCGCAGGGGTTTTGCACGGAGTGACCTCCTTTCCCCTCCCCCGGGAATGAAGGGTATGCGCTTTAGCAGGCCCTTTATCCGTTCATTTCTAACCCCCCTCCAAGGCGCCATACGCTCATCCCGCCATACACACACGCCCCGTTCCTCTAATAGTCTCTGCCGGCATTGTTTTAATAACGTTTAGGTGTTTGGTTTCCCCGTGTTAACCCCCTTCTGCTCCCCTCCCCCTCTCCTGCTGCTGCTGCGTCCACTGCTCTCCTCCCACCTCCCACCTCCCACCTCCTTGTTCTTGGGCACCTTGGCCGCAACTTCCGCAATGAAGGTCTCATTCAGCTCTGACGGCATCGCGGCGGGGAAGGGGGAGGGGGAGGGGGAGGGGGAGGGGGAAGGAGGGATGGAGTCAGGGCAGCGGTTCAGGAACGTCACGTCACCACAGGCAAACGGAAGAATCATGGCATGGAGGGTCTGTACCCCGACCCGTGTACTGGACTCGTTTCACCCGTACTGGTACTAGTACTGATTGGATGACTTCACTAAAATTGGCGGTTGTAGTGGTTATAATGGTTGTAGTGGTGGTGATTACTCTTCCGCAACCTCACTCCGCCCTGGAGGCAACTCCGGCTCTCCCCGACTCCAGCTCTGTCGTACTCTTCCCCCACCCCCCGAGCGATCATGTGGGGTGTTTTCGTACCCCCACCGGTTTTCCCCGCAACCCCCGCAATCCACCCACCAGTTCCGAAGATACCAAAAAATGCGAATCCGGCGCGGCGGATGATTGAGGCCAAGTCCCAGTCGGCAATGGGCTGATAGAGGGGTACGTTGACAGAGGGGGCAGCGGCGCGGCGGGCGTAGCTGTCCGCCAGCCGCACATCCAGAATCACCGCCCTGAGGACGGGTAGAGGACAGAGGGTGGTGAGGAGAGCGTCGGAACAGGGAGGAGGGAGGGAGGGCCGTGCTCACTGCTGGACGGAGGCCAACAGACAGATATAAATAAATAACAATCAATACAACAAAGAACATATTACAATATCGCAAGAATATAAATAATAACGCAACATCGCAAATCTGTAGATTTGTGTCCACTTGTAAACCCGCAGCTCATAGCTCTCATTGGGCAGAACAGGACAGGCCCGGGAAAGGGCGTCGGAATCCGCATAACCCTCCCCATCCGCTCTCACACCCTCTCACCCCTTCTTCGCCTTCGCAAACGCCTCCGCGGCAGTCACTGTCTTGACACCCTTCGCCGCCAGCACGCCGTGCATCTCCCGCCAGTCCACGGGCTCCTGCACGGCCGGAGGGGAAGTACATACGGGCCGAGGGGGAGGTACTCAGGGTTTTGCAGTACAACGAAAGGTGCGCTGCTGCCCCGTCCTGGACACCGGGACAACAGGGGTGGCTTTGAGGGGCCAGGGGAATGGTCCGCGTGCTCGGTAGGTTTTGCGGGGTGGACGGGGGGCGAGGTGTGGTAAACAATGAACAGACCCATGGGTCACAGGAACCTATCGGGGAGCGCTTCGTACTCCATGTGAGTCATTATATGGTCCCTAACAGTTTGCGCTACCATGTTTGGGAGAAGCTGCCCCTCTGCCTCTGCCGGGGGAGGAAAGCAAAAAACTGCATCACGCAACCTGACGGTCAGCCCCTTTGGGCAGCACTGAAGATGAGACCCGAGCTGACAATTGGGGCCCAAGGTCGGGGCCGCCCTCGGACCGGAACACAGCATTACCGGACAACGCCGGAGAAACCAAACTAATATCGGCCGAGCTCGGGCCTTATGAAGCAACAGGGTGTGACGAAACCCTAAGACCGGGGTTGAACGGGTATCTGCGCCTCAGTTAGATACTGACGTCGCCTTAGCTCACTGACACGGCCCCCCGTCAAGCAGTGGTGTGTACACTACACTCTGCGGCCTTCTGCTATGCAATTATCTTCTATTCCCTCCCGTAATCCTCCCCTCTCCCCGCACCTAGGCGAGTTTCTCGTATCGTGTAACCTCCCCTTCTCCCTCTTCCCCCTGACTTGCCTCATCGTCCCCGCCTCGTATCCGTCCATTTCCCTCCCTCTCTCCCCCGTCCCTCTCCCCCCACCTACCTTGAACGCCTCCTTGAAACGAGGTGCCACAAGGAAGGTGGCGATGAAGGACACCGCCGTAGCACCCAGCACCCCGTACGTCAGGGTCTCAGCGGAGGGACCCTCGCCGGAAGAGCCTGCCGCGCTGGCCCCGGCAAATAAAGCCTGCAGGTCCAGGCCGCCACCTGTGGTCGCTGCCGTTGCCGCTGCAGTGGACTCGGAAGAAACGGACGCAGCAGCGGCGGCGGCGGCAGCCGCTGGTTCGGTGGCCTCCGCCGCCGCCACCGGCTCTGGTATGGTAGGCAGCTCCGGAACCACCGTTTCAACGACGGTTGCGAGGCTGGATGCCTCTACGTCCTCTGACACTCCTCCCACGGCTGCAGGAACCGGCACCGGCTCCTCTGCAGCAGCCACAACTGACTCCTCCCCAGCCCCCGTCTCTCCCGCCACCGCTGCAGCTGCGGTAAGCTCGTCCACCGGTGCAGACTGCTCGGCCAGAACTGCTTCTACGGGCTGTGAACTCGTCAGCTCAGTGGTTTCGGAGCCAGAGGCTGCCACTGCAGTGATCTCGGGCACCGCCTCCACTGCCAAAACTTCGGGAGCGGCCACCACCACAGCCTCAGCTTCTTCCGGCAGGGCAGCCTCAGCCTCAGCCTCAGCCTCGGCCTCGGCCTGAGGCTGGAGGTCCACCGGCTGCAGGTCGGGATTGGGGACTGCGGCATCGGTTGGGGTGGGGCTGCTGGCTATCGGAACCTCCTCGATAACCGGCTCGTCAACGACCGAAGGGTTGGAGACCAAAACAGTCTCACTCACTCCCTCGGCTTCCACGGCAGGGGCAGGGGCGGGGACAGGGAGCTCCTCAGACGAGGCATCCACCACCTCCACTACCAGGGATTCTCGGAAGAAGGCGCCTGGCTCCGAAGCCGGTGTAACTGCTGCAGTTGCATCGGTAAATCAAATAGTCGGGGATCGGTAAGCACAGAGGTACCTTTGGGTGGTGTGGGACCATGAGTTCATAATACTAATCACTTAAAAATAAACAATGGACCAAAACCTATATGTGATACAGTTAAGGAAAGCTAGGCAGTAATCATCACCATCATCATCGCCATCATAGCAGTTATGGGGTGAGATTGATGATGGTGGTGGTGGTGGTGGAGGCGGCGGTGGTGGTAATGGTGATGGTAGAGGCGGTATGATACGGGGGGGCCCTCAGGGCAATGGGGAGTGGGCTGCTTCCTTGCGCACGGTCCTGCCAGCCCAGAAGGATTTAAATACTACTACCCTGAGTCCTGGACGGCCCCACTTACATGGGGGAGGAGCCTCCGCAACCCCAGCCACCTCCTGGAGGAGTCGACGAACGAGCCAGTGGGAGTGTGGGAGGAAGAAGGGAATGGAATAAATCAGGAATTTGTGAGAAGTGGTACCGCCGCTTGAGAACCCAATTAGCACAAGGCTTTGCAACAGTTGGTTACATTTGCGATGCAAATAGGGGCCCGCAAAACCTCTAATCCTCCTGCAGATGTATAATAGGTGCATAATCCACATGGGCACAGATCGGGAAGCATGGAAATGGACTTGCACTAGGAATTGAGCAATAGACAACAATCACAAAGCGCCAACGAATCAGACCAGCGCCGAAGGTGGAGGTCGCAAGGGAATGAAGGACGTACCACTTCCGCAGATGCATCAACAGCGTCCGCTCCTGCATTTCAAGCATGAATAAACAAATCATAACAATATTATAATCCAAGCAAGAGAGTTTATAATCCTATGTGTAAAAACGATCATATGCAAGCAATTTACAGGCCATAGGCGGTAAAACTAAAACGTGCAACATTTCCAGGGAGCGGATAGCCAAAGCGCATTGCAAAATGAAAATACAGTATCATACAGTCAAACCCTAAAAACCCTAAAACCCTTAACTCCTTTACAAAATTCTCCCTTGCATGTCGCCAATACAGGTATCATCAAGGATGCCTTCGGTATCATGATGCCTTCGGTGCAGCAACATCCTACCCTCGATGACTGCTTCCAAAGCCGATGCGGTCTCCGCGGGTGTAGAGGAGATGGCAACAGCAATTGCGTCATCGGCGAAGGCCGGCGATGCAGAAGTCACAGCTACAATCGTCGAGGTAAGAAATGAGGCAACAGCCAAAGCTAGGTGCTCTCTCGAGGTTGAAGTCTCAGGTGCTGATGCGCATGACCGAGCCGCGATGAGCGCGCGCTTATACGTAGTTGGCCTCAAAGGCTTGCATATCGCCTTTTGAGCACCTGCAGATGCTAAGGCCGACTGCATTTTATTGCCTGGCTAACAAGACCACTGTGGGAAAATGTTTAATAAAATTAAAGGTAATTGTGGGGCGGAGCGTATGAGGTTATCAATATCGTACGGCACTAGAAATCGTGACCGCTCCGAAAATGCCAGCTTGGCGATGGCGTTTCAGTCCCTTAGGAAGCGCAACATACACGATCATACTTCCCTTTCCCTATACCTGTGTTTTTCAATTATCAAACAAGCATAGTTCATGATGGTTACACGAGCAATTCCCAAACAGGTAGGGAACCGTATGGATTAATCCCCGATACCTATCATGCACCCGCCACCCGGATCTCCCCGCCCGTATGTCGTATCCCACCCAATTTTGTCGTGAGCGATGCGTCGTCACGTACGTTCGGCCTCGCATCCTGCCCGTCACGCGTCCACACACCTAAATATGCGATGCATGTTCCTTCAGGAAGGACTACCCGCCATCAGCACCCGGTAGCGCCTGTTCTTTACCCTTTTGTGCCCGAAGTACACGATGGCAATGGTACAATAAACCTCAAAATGCATTATTACGATTATTGCTGGGTAGATTCGTTACGTTAAACCCGGCGTCGATCCGTACATGACCGAGAAACCTTACGTGCGTGTTTTCGATTAAGCATTTCCCCCGCGATCTCCCTTGATGGGATGAAGAGTTTTATTTGTTGTTTCTCAGCGGCAAGTTATTAGGAGCTATTACTAATGTCTTTTGGATTATTAACCGTCCCCAAAGGCAGGGGGCCTGCCCGGGGGCCTGCTGTGTTCCTGCTGCTGCTGGTGATAGCCACCGCGCAGTATTAATACAACCAGCCAGTGTATGGCTGGCTACCGCCGCTACCGCAGCAACTGCGCGCCGGTCTGTTTGTCCGTTCGTCGTTTCGACAAACAGGGGGATTGTCAAATGGTACACTGATCATGACAGTTAGCGTACCCTCGACGCCCAAGGGGTACGGCAAGTCCTTTGACCCGCGGTGTACAGGCTGCCCGCCACTGGGCGTTAGCTGCCCGCCCGCCGTTAGCTGCCCGCCACAACGCCACGAAAGGCGCCTCCTTAACCCCGGTAAAGGGGAGGGGACCTGAGCCTGACTGGCAACCCACCTGCGACACCCAAGTGCGGGGCAGCTCTGCAGACCCGGATCGCACTGCTGCTGGCCACACAAGACACAAAGAAAGACTTAACCCCCCAAATTGAACCAGACCTGCATGCTTAGCATGTTGCTGGCATCAACCAAGCCGATTTATGTGTTTGGGTACATCTCGATGTGGTAGCGATAAGGTACATAGCGACTTGCACAGGCACGCCTGCACACTCATGTAAGTAACCTTTGTTAGTATGACAGGTTAGCAGATGATTCTTATAACACGAGGTGCAATAGCGCGCGATGCCAGGGTGTGAATCCCCCCGTTACAATCCTTCCCGCCCTGCAGCGAACGTCCCTGGGCGGCCCTGGCACCTCGTATGTAGAGCAGCTTGTGCCGTGCACCCATCCAACGGATGGGGTTCTTTTGTTTTCCCAGCACCACCGCCCACTTAACTTTACTCGGCGACAGATCTTAACTCTGAGGCCGCGTCAGCCCTGGCGGATGGGATTCATGTGCGTCCTGTCACGTTATCTTGATGATCCTGTATGCTGCAGTCGGGGTACAAGCCCGGGACTTCGGGTTAGTAATGGCCATTCGCACCAATGTAGCACACAGGGTGCAGTAATAATGACTATTGCTGGAGTGCGAGTTCCCCACAATTACCTGGGCAGGTATGCATATGTACCTGCCAAGCAAATTTATACAGACGTTCACATACCAGCCCCTAAGTTGTCTGGGGCCTATGATTCAAAACGCCGTTCACTCAATGCATTGAACCAGTGAAAACATCCACTATCGTTGATGCATGTATGCATCCATTTGACCAAATCCCCATCCATCATAAGCCTTCCATGGATTGCCCCCTGCTGATGGTACCAGTCACCAGATGGGTGGCGGGGATGTGGGCACCGCATTGGAGGCCTGCTGCCCGTGTCAGCAGTGAGCCATCTGGTGCTGCTGGAATATATAATCCAGTAATGTGCCAATCAATAACCAGAAATGAAACTGCCTGGCGCCTTGATGCGACCTGGGCGCTGAATTGACCGCCGAAAGTGTATGCATGGATGTATGTATGTGTGTATGTATAGATACATATGTACAAAAATGAACATTTATGTACTTTTTGATTAGGGAATAGGTTCCCGAGTCATCACCAGCTACGACACTGTCATAACAAGTATGCTGTCATAATCACCTGCAGCATGCCATGCGTGCGTGCGTGCATACAAGAATGCACCCGGCCCTTTTAAGCCACGCATTGGGCTCTTCGTTCCATACTGCTGCGCAGTAGAGGCGATTGCAGCAATAAGCCAGATTCTCAACCTCCGCACTGCCACGCACAGCACGCAATCTATCAACCTGCCTCACTCTCCCCGCCCATGCATCCTCATGCCATCAATGGTCCAGCCCCTCTCACTGAGCCATCCTTGCCCCACCGACTGCGGCGGCCCCATGCCTTGCATTCCGAGTTCCTGTACCACCATCCAGGGGCTCATCGCCACTATCCACATTTCTGTGGACGTCAGGGACCCGTCCGAGAGTGAACGTCTCATTGCGCTCCTG
This sequence comes from Volvox africanus, assembly GCA_030268105.1. Lineage (NCBI taxonomy): Eukaryota > Viridiplantae > Chlorophyta > Chlorophyceae > Chlamydomonadales > Volvocaceae > Volvox > Volvox africanus. The sequence goes on along the minus strand of BSDZ01000015.1, from coordinate 561,309 downwards.
CAGCAGAGGTGAATGCGCTGGGGTTGACCCCACAGTCGTCGGAGTGTTCGCAGGTTGCCCTGGAGGACGGGGGTAAGCATCCCGTCATGGGAAGGGTCACCCTTAGCCTAACAATAGGCCCTTGGCGTGTTGCGACCCGACCATATGTGCTGCAGGGTCTCGTGGATACCGCAGCATATATACTGGGGTCTTCGACATTACGGCAATACCGGGCTAGTCTCGACATGGAGTCAGGGACCCTTTGCTCGTGCAAGGAGACTCTGTCGTGCAAAGTGCCTTTCAGGTCGTTTGCAGATGTCGCACCAGAGGGGGGTAGGTCTGTGGCGGAGCCAATGGTTAATTTCGCTGCGGCCACGCTAGGCAAGCGAACTGAACCCAAGCCAGTTGGGTGCAAGGAAGCCGTTCGGATGATACGGAAGGGCGCCCATGGACTGCTTGTGAGGCCTCGGTTGCATTTGAATGCCACCTCCGCTTAAACCTCTGTGGATCCTGAGGTCGAAGCTCTATTGCAGGAGTATGCAGACGTTTTTCATGACATACCTGGGCTGCCACCTATGTGTCCTGTCGATCACACCATACTACTCGTGCCTGGAGCACAACCCGTTTCACGACCTATGTACAGGTTAAGTCCACTGGAGTTGGACCAGGTGAAGCGCCAGGTGACGGATTTGCTTGTGAAAGGTATGATTCGCCCCAGCACATCCCCGTACTCTGCACCAATATTGTTTTTCGGTAAGAAGGATGGGACTTTGCGTTTGTGCATTGACTATCGGGCTTTGAATGCGACTACGATTAAAAATTGCTACCCTTTGCCGTGCGTTGATGACCTGCTCAGTAAAGCTCAATAAAGCTCAATAAAGCTCAGTAAAGCCGAAAGGTTCAGCTCGATTGACCTGCAACAGGGATACAATCAGATTCGCATCGCTGCGTCTGACATTCCGAAAACGGCTTTTCGGAATCCCTTTGGCCACTTCGAGTACACGGTCTTGTCGTTTGGGCGGACTAACGCACCCGCGACATTCCAGGCGGTTATGGACCGCATGTTTAGACCGTTTATGTACAGGTATGTGATCTGCTAATTGAATGACATTTTGGTCTATTCCAAAATGCGCGAGGAGCATCTGGAGCATCTCAGGCTCGTGCTTGAGGTGATGAAGCGGGAGCAATTGTTTGCTAAATGCGCCAAATGCTTTTGGGCGCAGCCTTAGGTGGAGTACTTGGGCCACATTGTGCCGGCCACTGGCGTTAAGATGGACCTCCGGAAGGTAGCCGTGGTTCGTGAATGGCCCACGCCTCAGAACCTAACGGAGCTGGGAAAGTTCCTCGGCTTGACCAACTACTTCCGTAAGTTCATTGACCGATACTCCATCCTTGCGGCCCCACTTACGAACTTGACATGCAAGGGAGCTTTCATTTCGCTTGAGTCCTGGACATCCGAATATCAATAGGCGTTTGAAGAGCTGAAGCGTATTGTCACCCACAATATTACCCTTGCTTTCCCCAATTATTCGTTACCATTCCGTCTCGAAGTAGTGTCCGATGCTTCACTTTATGGGAGTGGTGCTGTATTGTTACAAGAAGGGCGACCAATCGCTTTCACGAGTAAGAAGTTTTTGGGTGCACCACGGGGGAACAGGAGGTGTTGGGAGTTTTGCATGCCCTGAAGGAATGGCGCTGCTATCTCAAGGGCTGACCATTCACGCTAAAGACTGACCATAAACCTCTGATGTTTTTGCAAAGTGTCCCCACGTTGAACCGACGGCAAGCTAGGTGGATGGAGTACCTAGCTCGGTTCAACTGCACCTGGGAGCATATCGCCGGACATATCAATATTACCGACGCTCTCAGTCGACATCCATCACTACACGCTGCGATCTTGGCAGCGCCTGTCCTGCGCCCGCAAAATAAGGGGGTGCCGGTGGCTTCGGACCTTGCAGAGCGATTGAAGGCTGCCTACGTTTCGGATCCCTGGTTCGCTACACCAGGCAACGTAGAGCACCTACGCGAACAGAACGGTCTTTGGCTAAGGATGGAGGGTTCTGTACCGATGATGCTCTTTGCCACGACATCCTTGCCTGTTTCCACCAGGATCCGTTAGCGGGACACCCTGGTAGCACGCGGTTGGTCAAGTTGGTTCAATGCTCTTTTTGGTGGCGCTGTTTGGCCAAGGATGCGGAGAACTTCGTGCAGACCTACAGTTTGTGCCAGCATAACAAGGCATTATCGGGTAAGGGCCATGTGTTGTTGCAACCTTTGCCTGTCCTGGATGCGCCTTGGGAGAGTGTTTCTATGGACTTCGTAGTTGTGCTGCCCAAAACTGAGGGGGAATACTGTCGTATCTCTCCTTCTTTGCTCATGCACTTAATCTGTGCGTCTGAACGTTAGACACTAGTGCCGGAGTGCTCTTGAACAGCAAAGCACTCAGATGTGATAATATGAGCAGTGGAAGACTTCAGAGCAAGGAAAGATGCAACTTTCAATGATTGACAGATGACAATGATATGATCGGCGGTCAGACCCAGCGGGCGGCGATCATCATACGGCTTATAGCAAAGCTCAGGCCGATAACGTGTCAATAGAGCAACTATCAATAGTGTTAGCTTAGATAATCATTCAGATGCTGATCCGGATAATGTTCGACGCTCCATCCGGCCGTCCTCGCATCTATTATACTTGCGATACCGATACGCGGTACAACTCACACTGGATTGCCGATCACAAGTGTGATCAACCCTAATGCGTACCTTTGATATCCAAATACATCAATACATAAGCCTTCCCGGCATTCGCAAGATGTCAGGGTCCGAATAGCGATATTCGGTTGCCGAACAACCACTGCGACTTCCGCACTTCTCACACTCGCGAATCATAAGCGTCAAACGTGATGTAATGATATAACAAATATTATTACTCAAAGATTTCTATCGATATTATGCCTTGCGCCTTAGTCTTTCCGACCAAGTCGATCGTTCGCTTGGCGGGCGCATGAGTGATGCTGTTGGCTTTGCGAGGCGACAGGTCGCAATGCATAGCATGCCAAACTAGCTAAATATATGCAAATATATTAATTACTAGAATGCATATATTAAGTTCGCTTATTGCCTTGTAAAGTCGCATCGACCCACGCATAGGCGATAATCGAACCGTAATAAAACAGTCACAGGCCACCTGGACCTCTCCCCGGCCGCGGCCACCACCCCCGATAGTCATCCATCCGATACAGGGCGAGGAATGATTTGCCTACCAGCAGCTACCTGCTGTCCTTCCGTGATGAGCTTGTACGTATCTCTGTATGTGAATATGTTGGCTGGGGGCCAAGATGTGATTTTCGAACGCTGTCAACGTCTTCATAAATATGTCTGCGCACCATATATATGTATGTAGTTATGTAGCATTATTAGGATAGGGCGCTGTTATGCTATGTGTAGTAGTTAAGAGCTGCAAAGGCCTCTCGAGATGCTGACAGGGTGCTTTTGCACCTTGATATCATGCTGCTGGTGTCTGGGCCGTGCATGTACGACTACTATGGTTTGAGATGAGTGATCCAAGTATATTAGAGAATCAGGAGGAAAGAAGTAATACCACCTAGTAAAACCTTACAAACTCTCCCCCCTCGGGTGCTTTGACCCTATCAGCTGATGCTAACCATTGCCTACCCCGGCCATGGGAGGTTATATATGGGACGTCACAACATGTGTCAAGTCCCACATGCACCCTAGCACTCACGGTTTTTTAAGCATCAAGTCTTGTTAGCTTCTCAACTACTCTCCTACTTTCGTAGGGAACCTGGATCACGTCAGACCGGTTGTCTCAAACAGATGACATCTGCTGGGTTCGAACGAAGAAACTTAGGATCTGAATCTGACGGTTCCGTTTTGATACCATTGTAGTAGTTGAAAGCCACAAATGCCTCTCGAGATGCTAAAGGTGCTCATGTATGACTACTACACCGAGGGTGAGGTTGGGGCGCTCACCTAACACCTAACACATGTCCCAAAACATCAAAACGAAGAATGAATCACCATCGTTGTTCCGGCATCACTCCTCCATCCAGCCACTGATTTGTACATATCTACCTGCCTAGCTACATGGCATTGCAACACACATACAGCAGCTGCATTAATGCACCGCGACTGCAATGCTTGCCTTTCTTGTCCGCCGCCAGCAGCAGCCGCTTCCTGCGTGCTCTGCTTATACAGCAATACATTCACCTCCACGCAATGTAAGCACTCTTGATCTCTGTCGGATCATCAAGCCAGCGGCGGAACCCGCCACGACAAATAAAACTCGACCACATTCACACCGTTTGTGCAGCAGCAGCAGCAGCAGCAGATAAATGCGCTTTCGGCAAAAGTACGCATGTTCCGCATCATCATTAATGCCTACCCTGCTGTTGGGTGCATTAACGTTCCTTATACACTGCCATGCAACTGCCCCTGTCATCTTACTTGCCATCTATTACATACGCAGATCGCCGCGCGCACCCAAAAAACGTTACGTAGCCACAGAACGTTGGTCGCACCGTCTGCACCATTTAATTCCCTGCCCTTTCGTGGTCATATCCGCAAGCCAGCAGCATGCAGAGCCGATATATAATCCGGCGTGCAGTCATTCATCACCGCGTGCATTCTGGATATAAAACCTAAACCCGTATCTCTCATAGGGACATCTCTCAGGTCATAGATAGCCACATACGTCCAGCTCGCTGCATGTATGTGGCTATCTATGAAGGCACGCAGCCGGCCAGCAGCACAAGCAAGCAATGCACCCAGGAAAGAACGAAGACAATTGATGTACTTCAACCGGCAGGGTATTCCCCTGCCGCCTGCTGCTGCACAATACTACGGCACAGGTCGGCCTTGCACAGCTAGCCCAGCATGCCACGCGCCGCACCAGCGTGCATGTGCGGAGTCTTACTCGTCTTATTACGATACCCCTTCCCAGACGTATGTGTAAATGTGCGCGTCCGGTCGATCATCAGTTCATAGATTGTCACCAGCAGCTAGCGGTCGCCGATCGCCGGCAAAACAGTGAGAGACACCATGTAGGGAACACGGACGGTCACGATGTGCTTGTACATGTGTGTACAAGTTGACTTGTGCCCCACACGTCGTTATAATCACATGCCATGGGTACATAGTGGATGCATGCATCAGCTGCTGAGCGATTGTCCACATCACATCACATGGCCACACATCACATCACATCGCCCCCAACTTTCATCGATAGATACAGCAGCAGATAGATCGACACCCAACAGGTGTTGAGGCAGGCGCAATGTACAGCAGTTTGCGTGCTTGTCCACATCAAGAAAACCTCTCCCACCCATCATCCTCACGTGCTTCAGTCCTGCAGCCCAACCTGCGTGTGGCCCTACCTGCGGTCATGATTCTGATCTTGCCGCACTATTGTTTCGTGCCAGGTCATCGCCCATACTCACCACCGACGTGACACTGGTCATCCGCACCATGCCATTGCCGCCTGAGCCGAGCCCACTGCCGCCATCATCAGCACCACCGCCAATGCATCTTTTGCCACCAGCCTCACCAACGGCAACTGATGCGGCAGCACCCCCGACACTTCCATCTTTCCTGATTTGGTGGCGTGGAGCTGAATCCACACCACCAGCTGGTCGCTCAGGTCCTGCACCCCGTGGCCCTGTGACTGACTTGGAAGTTGGTGATAGCGCTTGTGACGACTGGTTCATCGTCATGAAGTACGCCGCACGGAAGTCTCCCACACTGACGCGTCCATCCATGTCGGTATCAGCCTCTGCAATAATCATCTCCGCCAGCCTGGTGTGGCCCTCACCTAAGTATCCCACCAGCTCCGCAGATGTCAAGTAGCCATCACGGTTTGTGTCCATGAATGCAAAGGCTTCAGACACCAGCAGCTCCACCTACATGACATAAGTGCAAGCGGGCAGGTCTTGTATAAAGCCGCTGCAGACGCAGATGCAGCCGCACGGCAGCACGCATCAGGCAGGGCTCACACATACTCCAAATGAAGTACGTAAGACATCGAACCACCACCTTCGTTAGTACATAAGAACATATACATGGAAGATCAGTTGGAATTCATTATCAATGGTAATTAATGACACATTCCCAGCTTACCCAAGATTTCACCCATATATATGTATATATATATGTGTGTGTGTATATGTATATGGCATACATGACTGCTGCTGTCCCCCGACTCGTAGGACCATACCACATGCCGCATGCAAGATCTGTAACGGGGTAACTCGCACCCCAGCATCACTCGCTATTACGCCCTGTGTTAAAAGACCCCCCTGATGATGTATCTGATGTATCATCTTAATAAGCAAACAAAGGTAGGGCTTATGATGAGTGAGTTATTAACGACAGCAGATCCATCGATCGAACTTAATCTTAATCTTAATCTTAATCGTTATCATGGTAGAAACAGTACTCCAAACCATGCATGCATGTCGCCCCAGCAGTCACTATATCTCCCAGCCGCCACGCACCCACCTGCTCGTCGGGTATGTATATGGTGGCCCCCAGCCACTCTACTAGGTTGAGCAAGCCGTCGCCATCTAGGTCAGCGGAGCGCACCAAAGAGCTCGCCTCTTCATCCGGCAGCACAACACCACGCCGCATGAAGCCCTCCCGGAACTCATGCAAGTCAATGGCATGATTGTCATCTTGGTCAAAGTCCTGGAAGAGGTTGTATAGCCCCGCTGTCACCTCATCTGGCATACTGGCCACAATATAGCGCAGAGCCGCCTTCTTGGTGCGGCTAGCCATAGAGTAGTGCTTGATGCGGTTGAAGAGGGGATGCTCAGTTCCGACACCGTTGTGAGATGGCTGACAGCCGGTGTCCGACAGGCCCGCACCTCCGCAGCCATTGCCTGTCTTGAATAAATCACTCTGGGGCGCATAGCGGTGGAACCAAGGGTGTGCCAGAACCTCCTCTAGTGTAGCCCGTTCACGCGGATCCTTGACCAGCATGCGGCGCAGGAGCATCTTGACGTCACGCGACAGGCTGGGCCAGGGCTCAAAACTGAAGTCCAACTTTGCCTTCATGATGGACTTGAAGATTCCCTCATCTCCCTCGCCGAAAAAAGGCGCCTCCCCGCAGAGCATTATGTACAGCATCACACCGCAGGACCACACGTCTGCCTCCTTTCCATACTTTTGCCGAATGACCTGCATCAACCGATAGATACCATGCGTGGATAGACACCATGTGGACGTGTGGATGACTGGATGGGTAACATATAATGAACAGAAGTAGCATCATTTGCATTAGATAGGATGCAGTAGTCGTACATGTACGGCCCACACACCAGCTCAATATGAAGGTGCAGAAGCACCCTGTCAGCATCTCGAGAGGCCTTTGCAGCTCTCAACTACTAAAAATGACATATAAAATATATATGCATCAATGCGGTGATCAAAAGTAGAATAAACAAGTCTAGCATAGTTTACATATGTAATAAGCCAGAAATATGCAGAAAAGCGTTGCATTGGTAGGAATGCTAGTTTGTAATAATTAGCACTGCTGTGTCATCATTCAAGTAATCATAAAATGTACGTAGCTCGCATCGATCGTGTATTTTGACTATCGATCACTTGCTTTCTTGTGTTAGAATCGATTTTCCATGCATGTTTGACGTTCTGGCAAAAATCCAAACGAACATCTAACTTTGCTCTCAATATCTGGAGTGACCATTTTGGGGGCCTGCTGAAGAGGCAGCAATAGCATGGTAGGTGTTGCACGCAGCAGGGTGCGAAATCTGCTGTCCGTTCATTACAAGGCGGTTGCTGGACTGCTGGTAGCTAGGTGGGATTGATAGCGAGATCGATCACGCATCGTGTCATGGCATGTGGCTCATGTATGTGCTGTCTTAACACAGTGCAAGCAATATTATCACAACGCAAACTTAACTAACGGTTTATAACGTCCCATGAGCTTGTTTCATAATTAGAATCGAGGTGGTAAGGGATCTGTGAAGACCCCCAGTCGCTATGCGCAGCTGGGCTAGCAAGGCTCTTCAGTCGTGTCCCTGTCCGCCTTCCATCTCTGTCTCTATCAGAAGTTGAATGCTCCGCTCAGAAAATGCAAAGCCATGGCTCCTAAGCGGGGCCATGAGGCCCCATGTGGAATTGCAATTCCACTGATGCGCTGCCAGTAGGATAAATATACTTAAATACTTATATACATAGCCCTCAAATAATCACCTTAACTTGGTTTCATATTTTGTTTTCCTTTCGGATTGTTTAAACTTTATTTACACCTTGTTTCATTCCAATTCTGACCGGTCGGTAGCCTGAATTTGCTGGACCCACAGCAGCTCTTTCACAGCTACTTATTACAAAATGCTCTAAGCCAAACACTGACCTCAGGTGCTATGTAATACGGACTTCCAAGAAGCTCGTTGAATATTTGCCCTGTGCGTGGGGAGTTCGTGGTGGGTTTATTTATAGTGAGTGTCGGTGATAAGTTGAGCGATATTTTGCTTGATTGCTGTGACTAGATAGGGTAGCTAGGGTAGACGGAGCAGATGGGAACGATTATTAGGAAGAGGGCTCTAGGGAAGGATGCATGCCCGCATGTGGATAACGCGTATCCAGACAGCAGCTGGGTGGTAAATAAACGAATATTGAATGACGACGTTGCGGCCGTTATGGGATATACGATTGCTTACTTGCCCTCCAGTCGCCAAGTATGCTAAAGGATCACAGCTAAAAGAAATCGATTACCAAGTGAGACCAAGTGAAGCAGAAGTTTGCAAGCAAATGAGCATATTTTGCCGGCGACGGCCTTCCCGAGGGCCTTACAATACTAGTTAAAGTGCGTTGAGGTGAAAATACGACACACAGACATTGCTAAATAAACTACCTAAGCCTGAAACAATAAAGCAGGTTCCTAATAAAATAAATAACTATAGGATATAAATAATATTGTTTACGATTACAAGACCATGTGATTATAGCGGTAGCAACCACCTGACTAATCGACCCGAGGGGCATCATCAACGAACCCATCAACTCACCGATCCATCAAAATCCTGTTAACAAACATATATAATTAACTATCGACCTTATATTTATAATACATATAAATATAACATGCTGATTAATAACAACGCACCTTCCTGGTAAAAGGTGGACAAACCGAAGTCTGTGAGCTTAATGTGGCTGAGATTATTGCGAGCTACCAGCAGGAAATTTTCCGGTTTGATGTCGCGGTGCACTACACCCATGGCGTGGCAGTACTGCACTGCACGGATAGCCAGCATCATAAGGGGCGCTGCTTTCTCTTCCGAAAGGTACTTGCACTCGCGTAAAAGTTCGTACAGGTCGCCTTGACACAAGTCCATGACAAGGTGCACGTTTTTCTCATCCTCGAAAACGTGGTGCAGGCTTACGACCAGGCCGTGCCCCGAAAGGTGGTGCATCACCTCGATCTCCCGTTTGATGTCATCAGCGTCCAGCTGGGACAAAAGCTTTTTCTTGCCCAGCGTCTTGCACGCGAATTTCTGGTTTTGCTTCACATGCCGTATGCAATACACCTGATGAGGCATAAATGGCAGATAGATGGGGAAAATGGATGTATGTGAGTTGTAAAAGAGGATAGCAGCCAACCATGCACGTTCGTGCATTCGCGTTCGAGAAATGAACTAATGAAAACAGAACCTCTAGGATGCATTGACAGACAGCCATCAGGCTCGTCAGGTGCATGCACGCAGCAGGGCGCCAAAATAAGCTTACGAGGCCGATGCTACACATGCCATGCTGCGTATATAAGGACCATGCATGATATTATAAGGCAAAGCTCCGACTGCTGCTGTAGATTGAGCTTCAGCTGAAGACTAGGTGATGCATGCATACACACATACGCGCACTGAAACCACATGCATACCATCCCCAAGCACGAAGCCTTGCTTCATCGTACAAGCAGCTAACGGCTGAGTCATCAGAAACATACATCAAGATTGCACATCAGGCCTGCACTTGCTTACCTGGCCGAACTGTCCACGACCAACAACTCCGTGGAACTGATACTGGCTGTGGATAGATGGTATATATAGGCGAGGGCGGGTTAGTTGTGGCCACAAAGTCAGCAGCAGCAGGCTTTTTATTAACTAAGGATGAGGCTGGGGCTAAGATAAGACATATGTTGGTGAAAAGGCCATCATAGGTAGATGAGATGCATGGAGGGAGGTCAATTAACAAGGACTGGCTGGATGCAGCAATTCATGCACACGCGCGCACGCCTATTGGGGAATGTGCCCAGATGTTTCAGATCCGCAATCCGGAAGGCCCTGCCATACAATTCTGGGGTACGCATCTGTCTACAGGCAGGTGATACCCGAGATTCTTGCCAGTTGTGTCCAGATGTGGATGTCTATTTATATATCTTCCAATAATGAAACCTTCGCTATACGAGGGCCAAGGCAAGGCGTATATAATCGAGATACAAATTTCTGCCACGTTAGCAAAAATCGAACCATCTTCCCATTTGCGCAACAAAACAGCATGCATCCGTCCGGTAATGCATGAGACCAGTGCGACTATTTGTTACCACGGGAAGACCCCAGTGTTTATCAACACCTCAAGTACGGGTGGCGGTGTCGTTTCTCTCCTTAGTCACCAGGTAGGCTGTTACACATACAACCACCAATATAGCTCAACGAATGAAACTCAAGGCTATCCCGTGCCCAAGCAAGTAATATAATGGGTGTTATTCATCTGGCTTTCTATCTCCATGCACAAACTCGGCAGTCGGTAAGGAAGCATGCTGCCAAAACAAGTTTGGTAGAAGGCTGGGTATGAACCGCCCTTCCGTTCAATTCCAGACTACTCCTGAGAACGTGGACAACGAGAATCAGGGCTGACGTACAATATGTTCAGCTCACGCACGCATGCAACTAGGCACCCCCCCCTTTTCGTTTACACACACAACAACACACACACACACACACACACACCTTTTGATGGGTGTCGTTTGCCGCAAAATCCACTCTGGTGGAGGCCCAAACATAGCATCTGTGACTGCCATGATGCTCCGGGCGAATCGGCTCTTTTCCCCTGGGCTGGATGGGGCCTTGCAATCTTGCTCCACGGGTGCATCAAGGCGGTTAGCTTTCCGGCTAGCAAAGGCTGCAACCCGCTTCTGTGACTTTGCGCCCTTTGGGCTGTACCCCTTCACCGAACGCGACTTGTCATAGAATGACTGGTTGTCCTTGCGGTCCACATGCCTCCTACTGGGCGAAACCCCCAAGTTCCGGACTGACTTCCCACCCGGGCCGCTGCCATCCGCACGAGGTGCAACAGGCTCCGAACCATTTCCACGAACATGCAGGTCGTCATATACTGGGACTACACCCTGCTTGCTGCTGTTGCAACCCATCGACTAACTCTGCGAGCGAAGGCGTCACGTTGACATTTTACGCCCGTCCAGTCCAGTCAGCCCGATCAACCAGGTTGAAATTGCAAAATCTATTGAAGAATGTCGAATCAGCCGCAGCTCTGAAACCGCCCTAAAATGCAAGCTATGAGGGTGACGCGGGTCGAACGCTGACAGTTCAGATGTTGTTTGGACCAGCCTGCCTGCCTGACAGGCAACAGCTAGGACTTATCCTATTAAAGGTATAACCGTACAAGGACCTTAACGCAGTTCATCCTCAACGCTCGCTCCTAGGTGCGCCACGTCCGTGAGGGAAGGCTTTCCGCCTCACAGGCTTGAACAAAAACCTATATTCGATAGTAGAGGTTGTGAAATTTCATTATTATCGGTAATTGTTCCCTTGAAAAAGTAACGTTGGGTAGGATTGTTCAATGGTTTAAGTGACAAACAAACACATTGAGCTAGCAGTAAGAAATGATTTAAAAGTGGTTATGACAAATAGACTTCGGTGAGTATGCGTCCTAGGGCAAAGGAGGAAACTTATCAATGCCGTACATCTGGTTGAGGGCTCTAAAGTCCAAACTGACAGAAGACCTCACATAAGTCACAAACTCTAATATAAAAAGTATGTTTTGCTGAGTGTGAAGTTATGAAGGTGAATAAATGTCTAAACATGCTGAAGTGCATTTCAAGACAGTCCTTTAGGGAAATAAGTCCTTCATATCCTCCTGACCTTGAATAATTCCAAGAAATTTTTAATATTGAAATCATGGAGGATGCAAGGTCAGGTAGAGGTCGTCGTGTTGATGCAGTCGTGCAAGCACTGAAGTCGGCCCGTCACGTCGTATGCAGGGGATCATGGCGAGGTTCTACTAGATTGGGGAATGCAGTTGGTGAGGATTTTTTTATTAATAAAGCTTCTGTTCGTTCGTGTTGGTCCCATTACGTCGACAAGTCGACACATAACGATGCCTGCGAAACGGTTTTTTATCTTCAGGATCTGAGGCACAGCAGGCCGCTCTGTACTCTTTTCAAGCAGCTCAACAGCTGGACCTTGCGCCTGGCTACCAAAAAGGCAAGCGACCGAAATTGACATCCCTGTCTTTGAAGAGCATCAAGTAAGTAACTATTACTGCAGTGCGCGTATGTTTCCTTATGCCGTTTGGGCGATACTTTGTGTGTCTGGTCCCTCCGACTCCCAGATGTCCGTCCATTCTACTGGAAGCCACAGGATGAATTAAGATGTGGACATTTTGTGCTGCTGCTTTATAGTATGTAATGTTTACTATGACATGGTTGATGTGCGTTGGTATGGAGGCCAGCAATCCAACAATCGACCGTGCGTATCTCGGTCGTGCATGCCTGAAAACAATTATACGATTGCAAGTTGCTTGCCGAGCATGAAGGCAAAAATTGTTTGTGGAACAAGTGGGGTGGAATGAAGGAATGAAGGTTTTCCTTGGTCTCCATTTAATTACCGAGCCACTTCGAGGGGTGGCAGATGCATCTGTCTTGATCGATTGACGGACGGAGGGTCGCAAGGGGTTGCACGCACAAGCCTATCCAGGGTGTTAGGGTCCACACTTCGACCTCATCATTCGAAATGCTGAGCTGGCTCAGCACTTGTCACCACAGTTGCATATCTTCGCTGCAGTAAGCAAGTAATATCATTAGCAACGCATCCGGGTTTGGGGCTTGCTTGCCGCAGCCCCTACCGCACCTTCATAACACGGCGGATAGATCCTTCCTTCGCATACGTGTACTCTCGTAGGCAGCCAGCCCTCTCGATCTCATTCATATATATATATATATATATATATATATATACGCTGGTGGCTCTGATGCAAGTAACGGGGACATGCATGAATTGGGGTCGACAGTGTCAAATACTAGATTGAAGTTGCCATGCAAGGGTTAGCGTGTATACATGTATGTGTATTCGCAAAGTCCAAGGTTTTGAGGACTTGTCGCGATAAGAGGAAAAATATTTTCATATATATATATATGAATGAGATCGGGAGGGCTGGCTGCCATATATATATATATATGTATTACTCAATTCAACTTCCCCACTCACCCAACCCCCATTCGATGTTCTCCACCAACGATGCTCCGCCAATATCTCCGACGGCAACCTTGAACAGCTGCCCCCCGGGTGTCAGTCCGGGGCCCATTCCACTGATAAGCCCCAGGCCCGGCTCAAACAGCAGTATTGGTCAGACGACTGTCTCAGCTCCCCATCTCCACCTACCAGCTGAGTTTTCACGGCTCTGCCTGGAGGTGGACGGAGAACCTGACAAAGGGGCATCGGTACTGGATTTGGAGGCTTCTTTCAGTGACTCCCAAGGCCGATTTCAGCAGTGGGATCTCGTGGGGGCCCATGATGCAGGCTCAGCCGGCACGGCACCAGAGCTTCCCGCAGTACCGGCCCTCGCTATGCCGGCAGGTGCGAACGGACTAGCCACAATAGGCACAGCAGCTTCTGGCGTTGAGGTCAATTGTAGTGGTTCTTCCGCGATCACAACTGGCGCTCGGGTGTCTCTCACAGGTGCAGGGCATAGCATTCATCGGTCCCCGCTGCGGCGTTCAACCCTTTCACCTAGGACTTGGAATGAGGAGGATGGCCAGCAGCAGCACGTGCTGCTTTCAACGGGAGCAAGAGCCTACACTACAAGCTGCGAGGTGCGAGTGGAAACCAGTGCAAGCAGCCCTCGTTCAATTTTGCGCTTTCTTACTCTGTTGTACTGGGATGCAGGAGGTAGAAACTGTGAGAAATAAACATATCGACCCCGAAGTACGTTATACTGATTTAGCTCTTTATCTTGGTATGAAAATTATTTAATATGACCCAGGAAGAAGTACGTACGGGCACGGCAAAGTTTTATAAAACCCTAAGTCCCTAAAACCCTAAAAAACATTTTTATGGTAGGTGTGCGGCGCGCAGGGTTACGGCGGGGGTCGGCGGGCCGTCGGGGTCGAGGGTCTGGAAGGTTTCTGTGACATACATACCGTTCATTGAGTTATTTCGATTGCACTGCTTAGGCAAGTGGAAACACCTTGTTACTAAGCACGTGCCTGGGTTGTTGTCCCCTACATCACCATCCCTATGTATGGCGGCAGCCGAGAAACCGAGCTAAGATACCACTGATGTTACCCAACATGCAATGAGCTCGTACTGATTAGTAAGACAATTATTGCAATGCACCTGCGGCTGGAACCACTTAAACAAGACCACTCGGAACCGATTAGTCCGATGTGGGTATAGCTGTATTGCCTCCTGGCTAACCCCCCGCTTCAAAAGTGCACGTCAAATACCTCGCGAAAGGGACTGTAATTAACAGAGGTTACTGAAGCTGGGCCAAAACAATGTGAGGCGTATTCCGCTAAGGCCAGGCGGAATGGAAGTGTGCAAAACTGATGCAAAGGCAAGCCTCGCTCACCACCCCCACCCCCACCCCCACCCCGCCACCGCCATCACCCACAACACCTCTGCCGCCCTAGCCATCCCCTCTTAAAGCAACCCCTTGCTCTATTAACCATTGAGATATAGGGTTACACACACATATATATGCATATACATATATATATATATATATAATGATGCGTGCATGTATGTATGTATGTATATAAATATATATACATGCACGCATCATTTTCCGCCGGTTTGTTATTATTACATACATATCCTAGCCACGTACTCGTGAGTTAGATGTTCCACATGCGTGCATGCGTGTTCGGTCTCTCCAAAGTAACTCGCTTGATTTCATCCATTTAGTGCATATTGCCTCCAATAATATTCCGCATGCCCGACTTCTAAGTGACGGCAGGGATCCCAGGAGGCGGGCATGCCGCTATGGCCCAAGGTAGTGCTAACAAGCCTCAACAGGCCTGCTGTTGGCAGTAGTGCTGCTGCTGCTGCTGCTGCTGCCACTGCAGCGGGGGGAGATCATCAGCAGCAGCAGCAGGCTAGCAGCAGATACAGCAACGGCAGCAGCAGCAACGCTGTTCACAACCACAATTACAGCTCCGATAGCAACAAGAATGTAAACAAAACCAATAGGAGCTATGACGGTGTCGAACATCAGCAGCTGGAGCAGCAGCAGGTTGGGGTTCCCCAGCCACCGCCTCCCGCTGACATTGGATTGCACGGGTCCATGTTCCAGCAGGTCCGCACACCTAATAATGAGAGCACAGCACTAATCATATCTCCGTCACAACGTGCTTTTCGACATGAAAAGGTACGACGACACACCAGCTTGGACCTGATGAACCTGCCGACACAACTGCTGGTATCATCATCACGTATGGCCCCGACTCCCCGCAAACCTGCGTCGGCAGTCTGGGCTGGCCAGCCGTGGGCCCAAGATGAAGACATGACGACCGTGCACCACCAGCAGCTGCACCAACAGCAACAGCAGACATCGCAGGTGTTACAGCAGCCCCCTCCGTCAGACCTGCCCCAGCAGCAGGCACCTCTGGTGACGTCAGGGGCAGGGACCCCCCTACCAGCAGGGCCTGCTGGTGCCACAAAGTCCGCTGCGGTGGCCGTTATGGGTGCTCCCGTGGCGGCATCCGCTGACACAACAACAGGAGCATCCGGGTCTGCTGTGGCCGGTATAGTAAGGTATGTGTGTGTATGCTGTCTGGCTCCCGGAAGGCTCCCGGAGCGAATATTTAAGGTCGGATGATCAGCACTCAAATTATATAAGCGAGCAAGGATGTAGGACTGGGTATAGGTTTCTCGCTTCAGGGAGATGGACATGTGGATTGTTGAACCTGTATCTGCCATATCCGCACACATGCAGCAAAGGCCAGGGCGCTCGGAAGATGTCCATTCAGACGTGTGTCATCCCGGATACCTGCAACCCGTGGACGTAGATACCCCAGGAGACTTACTACATAGCGTAGTAAGTCTCCTCACACACGCATGCATGCATACACACACACACACACACACACACGCAATATCTATGATGATAACGAGCCTTTGAGGTCGCCACCAACCACCGGAACCATCAAGCCTGCTGCGTGCTTCAATATGGTTCCTCAATTCGTCCTCAATCGTGGGTGGCGCCGTTTCTGGACGTACAAGTATCCTGGGAGAATATATTTATTTATATATACATATGTATGGCTATTAATATCCGGGATTCTCGGGAAACTGGACATCTTCCGATCGGGACTCCATTGTATGGCGGATATTAACACAGCGACACAACGGTTTCACTGGCGCTCGTATCGATCGCAGGCATGGTGCTGGTGCTGGCGCTGGGTCTGGGTCTGGGTCTGGGTCTGGGGCTGGGGCTGGGGCTGGGGCTGTTCGAATCCCGCAGCCGTCTAATCTGTATGGCCGTATGTCTTCATCCACCCTGCTGGCCAAGCTCCCTCCGACCCGTGTCAGCCCCCGCCGTGGTGGCCTGGCTATTCTTAGGAGGTCCAGCAACGGCACCTTCCAAGACAGCACAGCACAGCAGCTGCAACTTTCGCCGTACACAAACGCGGCAACAGGGGGGCCAAGTGGAACAGGTGCGCACATTGTAATAATATAGCTGGAGAAGAGACTCTTGAGATGCTGAGCGGGTGCTTGTATTTTGCACCATATCACATATATGGTGCATATTGCGTTTGTGTGTGTTACGTACTACTACACACATCGGGACGCAAACATGTAATGTTTTTGTGTGCGAAATAAAGGGCACCCGAGTAAAACAATATGTATGAAGGGGGTTAGGTCGCATCTACCCTTTTCATGAGCGAACAACATCCCAGCAATTTTCATTGCTGGGATGGGCATGCTAAAACCAGCGAGTTGTAACGGGGGAACTCGCACCCCGGCATGCAAAAACAACGAATAATGCAATAAAAGGATTTATGATTGGTTTATGAGAGTCAAATATTTAATAAATATCGCAGCAAGCGCGGATGACATGCCTGGGGCTTTGACCATCGCCCCACTCACTGACTATATGTGAGCCTGAGGGCTGCCTGTACATTTGGCCGCTATCTATCTATCTATCTAGCATCTATCTATCTAGCATCTATCTATCGATTGATCGACCTATGTATCTATCTACCTATCTATCTGTCTATCTATCTATCTGACTTATTGTATAGGGAGTGGGCACGCAACTATAGATGTATGATTAAAACCATTAGGAACGTGAGGTCCCGGGAAGTGGGGTCCCGTCCCTAGGAGTGGCGCAAGTACCTTCTCATGCCTCCATGCCTCCCTGGAGCAAACCTTAAACCCCTTCTCACTTTGTATTCTCTTTACATTACTGCAATAAAAATGGTTGTGATATATTGCGAGGCAGACAAGTGGTTATAATTTCTCCCGTGCAAGCTGTACCATGCATGCATACATGCAGATATATAGAGGCACCCCATCCGATGATACTCATCTTTTCAGATTCTAACCATACATTTTATGCGTTTCCGTTAAACTTAATATCGCCTGGCCTGATGTTTGTGTTATATTTATGTTTTTATTTAGCTCCATACCCCATCTACCTTACATATTCCTGATAATCTACCGTCCTTTGTGTTGATGACCTTCCTGATTATGAATCCTGATGAAAACTTACATGGTCCCAGGTCCGTTACTCCTGCTGGACACGGCGGATATGGACCACGAAACACACTTGTCATCCTCCGCCCCAGCATCCCCGGTGCGACCTCGGAGCCCCGCATCAGCTGTGATTACATTTGCAGGAGGCTCCGTCAGCCCCAGCGGGATACGCGCCGCTACCGTGAGCAGCACTAACGTTGTGGAGGGTGTGGCGGTAACGCCCGATGGCAGCAGCCACAGCAACCCAGGCGCTTTCATCCCTGTGCAGCAGGCAACATCCCAGCCAGCAGCGGAGGCTAATCAATTTGCCGGATACAACCCCAGCATTGAGCAAATCCTTTTGGGGTCGGGTGCAGCTTCATCATCATTAAGGTGGGGCACACGCGGGCAAGGAACGAACGCGTCAAATTATTATCATTTTGTTTTTATCATTTGTGTTATTATGATTATGTATGCCACGGCCATTCCATAATTGATGCCGAGCAAGCCCTCTGACTCCTGACTGAGTGCGCATGTAGTAGTTGAGAGCCGCAAAGGCCTCTCGAGATGCTAATATGGTGCTTCTGCACCTTGATGTTGTGGAAGTGTGTTGCCGTACGTGTAGGACTACTGCCGTGTATGTGCCTTTTGCACGTTATCTTGTACTAGTCTGTTGTATCATGCTCTAAGCAAGAGCTCGCGGGTTAACGTCAGGATCAGATATCCTGAACATTATCATGATACGACATAGTCTATGACGGATACTGTATGTACGGCGACGAAACGCACGTTATGTATGTAGCTTGACGTGCTGGAATGCTGCTTGCTTGCCATGTTGGATTGGCTGCGTGCAACCGTTGAAGCAAACGTAGTGCTAGCTGCTGCTGCTGCAGCGAAAATGTATTGACGACGGATAGGCGTGCTTCTAGCTATGCGTGCACGTATGTAGCTTTCTGTTAGTTGCGGTACACAATCTTTGCATTATAATTACAGCTGGCTTCATACCTTGCAAAGCTAGCTATAGATATCTCATCGTTTGCTTTCATGAACTGTATGAATATGCACATGTTCATATATATGTATATAAATGCGCGCTACCGCTACTACGCGCCCTGCACCCTGCCTACTTGTTGTCTGGTGGCCACCAATACTCGATCACTCATATCTGGCTTGTAGAAGCATGGCGAATTCCTCACCTCCTCGGCCAGACTTGCAGCTGCAGCAGGCCTTCCGCAACCTGAGCAGTGGCAACAAGACTCCCAGACTAGCGACCAGGGAGGATGTGTGGGAGCTTCAGGTAAGATGATGATGGACTGATCGACGTACAACAGGCAGGCTATGTGGATGGCGCGAGTGGGGAATCGTAGTAGTTGAGAGCCGCAAAGGCCTCTCGAGATGCTGATAGGGTGCTTCTGCACCTTGATGTTGTGCTAGTGTATGCCGTACATGTACGACTACTACAGGAATGATGATCTATGGAACTGTCTTATTAGTGCAAGTGATATATAGTCAAAGGCTGGTATGGGTGTGAAGCACCTTGCATGCATGCATTTAGTTTCGTATTATTTGGATAATATGTACATTTCTACATAACCTGCAGCGTGCGTTGATGCGGCTTGCCGTGTCGTCTGTGCGTATTCGCTCACTTTTGGTGCTGCGCTGGGCTATGAGTACTGGCTCGCTGGGGCCTGCTGCCTCCGTCTGTTCTTTCATTCAGTGGGCCTTATGTTTATTATTTGGATGAATCTTCCACTTAATTCGTTCATTGCCTACATACATGCATTGATTAAGTAGCTCATGACTACATGACAGCCGGCTCAAAGTATATATATATATGTGTGTGAAGGATAGGGGGTTACATCACCCGTGGCCACGAACCTGGCAGTCCCTACCTTCCCCGGTGTTTCGGGGCACCCTCATCCAGTCTCCCATGCCGACTTCTCCGAAATCAGTGGTTTTCCCAGGTTCAGCATATATATATATAACTGTAAACCCTATATATTATTATAAAATAATAAAAATAAAATAAAGAAAATGAATATATATATATATATAAATGGTTGGTGGTTTCCCTTCATTGCTCGCAGGCGGCCCTCCTGCGCCAGGTGTCCGTTCTGGCCTCTCCATCACCAGAGCTGCCAGCAATACATTCACCCCGCACTGCTGCTGGCGTGCCATTACCAGCAGCAATAATTGCGGGTGCAGGACTGAGGAACAGTGTGGGCAACATCCGCCATTTCAGACAGATGCAGCAGCAGAATGCACTTTTGCCACATGCGGGAGCAGCAGCAGCAGCAAGCTCGAACCGCGGCACTCTTGCTGTGGAGGGAAGCCACAGAGTTTCTACATCACCGGACATCTCGAGGCGCACCACCGCAGATGGCGGGCCCTATCCCGAGATTTCCCTGCCAACCATAATCAACGTTACTTCTACGTCAGCTGCATCGCATTCGCGTTGGGCCACACAGCAGCCGGCGCAACCTTCGCCAGTAGCAGTAGTGTTGGTAGGCCCACCTGTTGGCGTGGCGCCCTTCACATCGGACGACGTCGCCTTCCTGCCACTACTGACCCGAGACGACGAAGGCTACGTGCTTGAGAGTGAGTAGCCGTGCGTGTATTCGATGGCCGGGTTACATGTAATAATATACATGGGATATTCATTTGTTGATTCGTCACGCGCAGAAGCAAGCTGGTGAAGGATCCCATGAATTTCTAAATCCCATGGCTCAATGCATCCCAGCCACAAAAACCTGATCACTTACTTGATTGAGAATGATCGACACACACACACATTCTTTCTCTCTCTCACACACACACACCTACACACACATAAATAGAGGACTCAGGAACGAGAGGAAAGTAGTACCCCTTCGCCCCGTAACCCGCCCGGTCGGCAGAACCAGCTTTATTTCGCTCGTCTACAGCTGGTTGCGCGTGTGCTTTCAGCAGCAGCTGCGTGCTTGTGGTGCTGGTGCTGTCATTAGATGCATTAGAGACCTCTACGGTGCATATAGCTTATAATAAAGAAGTGGCATTACTGTCCCCTCCGGCAGATCTGTCGAGTCTCCCCTTCTGTTCGCCTCCTCCTCCGCCGCCTCCGTTCCCATTCCGTATTGTACCATGAGTTGATTATCTGTATGTCCCTTGCCCGCAGGCCTCATAGCAGGACAGGAGTGTGCACTATCAACGGCGTTGACGGGAATCGTGGCGCAGGTAGGTACATGGGTTGATATATAAATAAATATAGATAGATAGATAGGTGGAGGGAGAGAGGGTCTTTATACATGTATCGCTCATCTCAACACCCCCTCGTGAGCAATACCAGCTCCACGGCGTCGGAGAACCTCTTTTGGACTTCCCTGGCCTGGTCAACAGCCAGCGGGTCATTAACTGCCTCCTTCGTATCGGTAAAAGCTACCAAAAACTTGGTGTATTTGTCCGGATGTACGGACGGATGGATGGATGGATGGATGGGTAGGTAGTATAATGATGCCGTGCGTGTGGGGTATACTTACGTATGCAGTTTCCAAGGAAAGGTTTTTTGCCTGTCTGATGATGAGGTAGCTTCGTTCTTGTAAGGCGTGCTTATCTATTTGTCTGAAAAAAGGTGTTACACTAATTCTTATGTATAAGCAATTGGGGCTGGCATCTATCTCGCCCTGAGGCAGGTGCGGTCGCCGGGTGTATTTGGATGAACCTGGATGAACCTGCTCCTGTATGTCCGTCCGTACATACGAGCATTACGTTGCACATATGTATGTTCACAACATGCTGTGTACAACATGATATATACATATACAGCGATTTTCCATTGCAATTGGGCGGTAGGTGCCTACGCAAACGGGGGGGGCTCGGGGTGGTTTTATTTGGTTCGACATGCTTGCTGGACGACATGCCGCGGGGACCAGCAGTTAATTAATAGTCTGTCTGCTTGCAATATCCTGATTAGGATATATCGTTATCGTTTGTCGTTCGTTCTTGCCTTCGGCCCTGACTCACTCCTCGCTCGTTCGTCCAGCAGCAGAGCATCGTACCCTGTCTCACTCCTGGCAGTATATTTCTCATATCCTGCCTGACCCGTGAGATAACTACATATTTAAGTGGAAAAATCACGCACTCACCATCTCAAAAGGCCTTTTCGGCTCTCGACTACATACTCAGCTACGATTAATTATAGCTTTATTTTTATGGTTTTATTAGTCCGGTTATGGAATATTCGTCCGTCCGTCCCTGCAACGCTTGCACTACCCATATCATATCACATGTTTCATGCTCCCCACATCATCATCATCATCATCATCATCATCATTATTATTATTATTATTATTATCATCACCCACCCTCATTACCTAACGACTCCATAAATCCATCCAAGGCTATTTCTTAATGATAACCCGAGCGACTGCCTGGTACGAATTGATTACCCTCATTCATTGCTGTTGTCTCTTATTCGGACTGTCCAGGTGGGTGTATCCTGTGTTGAGAGGGCACATCTGCTGCACCGCCTGTGGGCTACGATGAGACAGATACTGGCGGCAGTGCTGAGAGACAGAGAGACAGCCAGGTATGTCTGCACATACATACGTATTTACTACACGTAAAAATGTAGTTCTGTGCATGTATTGTATCGGTGGGGCAGATGGACACAAAGATGAGTTCTGGGTCTGTTAAGTATCACGTTCATATGTATTGGGTGTTACACTGTGGGCGACTCGCCCTCCAAAGACAAGCACCGGGGGTCCTGACCGGACCGAGCCACAGCGCAGGGGAGGAGCACGTGGCGTTGTCTGTCTGTCCTGCCACGTGCACCCCCTCTCACTCGGGCCAGCAAAAACCTCAGAGGCTCTCGCCTGGACACTAACAGAGCACTGAGGGGCACCAAGAAACCACAGAAGGGCCCAACGGAAAACGGAGGACGACTAGCTGCTCAAAGGACGGGGAACCCTCTCCTCTAACCCGAAACTGACCTGGCAAGAGATTGATATATGTATGTGTACATGTGTGTGAATATATATATATATATATATATATATACATATACATATACATATAAATGTATATATAGTCTTTAAGGAGGTAAAGATTTCCTGAAGAGCCGTGCTGATGTCCCGGGGCCGTGCCGAGGTGGCTGGTCCGTCATCATGCAGTTTGATGCACCATTTAAGCATGTGTGTTCAGCAACGGCAATGTCCGCCTACAAACTGTTGAATGGTGTACCTGCCTACCTGCTACCCGCACATACTCTATCGATGTCTGTTGTGCAGATGTAAAAGAATCTTCCAAGAGACAAGTGAATGATGAAGTCGTGGATAGAAAAATACCTGTCCATGTATGTGTACATATCAGGAAGGTCGTCTCGGAAGTCACGAATACGAAAATCTGCATACAATCACACATGCATGGGGGAGCATCAGGTTTGTTCCCTGAGTAGGTCTATGATTCCTCGCATGCCGACCTGCCCTGCCCCCTTCGCTCGCTCCCCGCCGATGCACCTGCATGCTACTCGGGTGTGCGCCCCGCCGATGCACCTGCATGCTACTCGGGTGTGCGCCCCGCCGATGCACCTGCATGCTACTCGGGTGTGCGCCCCGCCGATGCACCTGCATGCTACTCGGGTGTGCGCCCCGCCGATGCACCTGCATGCTACTCGGGTGTGCGCCCCGCCGATGCACCTGCATGCTACTCGGGTGTGCTCCCCGCCGATGCACCTGCATGCTACTCGGGTGTGCTCCCCGCCGATGCACCTGCATGCTACTCGGGTGTGCGCCCCGCCGATGCACCTGCATGCTACTCGGGTGTGCTCCCCGCCGATGCACCTGCATGCTACTCGGGTGTGCTCCCCGCCGATGCACAATAAACGCGCTGGCTAGCTGCCCTCATGCCTGATGGTTGCCTTCGTTAATGCTTTTCTCGTTTCACAGGTCCCAGGCAGCTGCCGCTTCTCGTGAGGCTTCTGATTGCGCCTCACGTGCAGCAGGGGAGGTAGGCTCGCTGCAGCAGCAGCTGGCTTCCCTCACGCAGGGGTTGGAAGATTTGACTGCAAAGGACAGGGAGCAGACGGCGGAACTGGTTGCGGCGAACAAGGAGCTGGAGCACGTGAGTGATGCGGATTGCTGAGTGGGGATGAAGGGAGGATCCCGTGGTGTGAGAGGCGTGAAGTGGTTTGAGAGGCGTGAAGTGGCGTGGAGAGGCGTGAAGTGGTGGGCGCCGGTGTATTCAAATGTAGGGTGCATGTAACCTGCTGGCATGCATGAACATGGTGTTAGTTGGGTGAGTTGGCGGCTAAGGCTGTACGAACTAACTTATCAGGAATATATTTCTCGCATACAACTAAGATTGTTAAAATTAGGTCGAATAGATCTGATTTTAAAGCATCATTATTTATCTCAATCAAACGATATGTTACAACTTATGACTTGTTGTGGGACATTTGAACGTAGCTACCCCTGTTAAGGAGCGAATCTGTTAAGTCTCGTCTTCGCGGCGGCGTCTGTTTTTTTCTGGTCGACTATAGCGCGCAGCATCGGCTAATAGTCGATTGGGGGGCATAGTCGGAACTATAGTCGACCTCAACTATAGTCATGTGCTATAGCCGACATGGTCTATAGTCGTCCGACTATAGTGCCGACGATATCTAGTACAGGCAACAAGTCGTACTATAGTCGATGCCAAAATCGTCTAAAAGAATGGACTATTGGTCGGCATAATAATCGAGCTATAGACAGCCTCCCAAATTACAGACGGGTGAGTCTGTGTGCTCACCACATATGTTGACTCGATCAGCGAAGCGATCAAGCAGCCCATGCCAGCATGCGGAAGTCGCGTTCTCAGATGTTTGGGGTGAAACCTCCTCCCCCTCCTCCTCCCTCATTAACATCATAACATGTAGTTTGTTGGTATGTACGAACATATATAACCTTGACGTCGTCCCAGTCGTTCCTGGCCAGGTAACCATGCTTGCTTTTGAAGCCGACGTCTGTTGGAAATAATCGATATTGCCAATAATGGCAGAGCCTATAAGGCTTAACCACATTCCCCCCTTTATTGAGTTCGTTTTCAATATTTCTTGCAATTTCCATCTATCCCTCCGTCTGTCCATCCGTCTGTCCATCCGTCTGCGCAACCCCCACTCCCTCCACATACAGCTGCGTCAGGTGGTGACGGCTTGTAACGTCGAGTCCTTGAGCGCCCGGCTTGTGGACGCAGCGGAGGGTAGAAGGAGGGCTGTGGCGGAAGCGGCACGACTGCAGGGCCAGGTCAAGGTTAGTCCTCAGGAAGCCCCATCCAACCTACCTGCCTTAGAAAAGCGCCCAGCCCTCGCTCTCGGCGGTGTTACTACTTTCCTCCTTCTCATTCTCCTTCATATACATGGATTGCTCATCGCAACATTTCGGACAGAGCCTGCTTTTACATGCATGTGTGTTTGTGTATATTTGGTTGACTAAGTAGTCGTTTTGTCCTCCTGACATGATAAATGGTAGGTATTTATCCCGGCATCACCACAACCCTCGTCTCTATGTATTATGCATGTGTTATCGACGATATGTATGATATGTACTCGGAGCTGTCGGAGGGGCAATCACTCGCAGCATTCCTTTCAGAAATGAACGGTACTCTGATTAGCAGCAGCAGAGCGCCATTTACCTAATGCTTTGGCCATGCCATTACAGCTACTACCCCCTAATTTAGCATGAAAGTAGCAACACACATTCGCTGTAGGCCCCCCGATACCGGCTTCACCTGCCTGCGTCAGGCTGCTGTTGATAATAGCTTGTTCTTGTTCAATGAGCGCCGCCGTCTCGGTCTCAGCATGTGTTTAGGTGTTACAGATTAGGTGGTAAGGTGTTGCAGGTTAGGTGGTACGGGGTTACACTGTGGGCGACTTGCCTGAAAGGACAAGCACATGTAAACGTATATAGTGCCATATATATGAGTGGCGCCTGTCCGCGTGCAACCCCGGGTCTGAGGTGTCCCAGGAGGGTTTCTGAGCTCTATCGGTGAACAAAATGGAATGTTTCTTGCCTGCCTCGCGCGGGAACAACGCCGCAGCCTTCTCATATCGCCTGTTAACACCACATCATACACAAAATGCGTGTGTCTGTATGGTGTATAATGAATGAGCGGCTGCGTGGGGGGTTAGGGGTTGCACGCGGAGCGAGGGATACAGTGGTTTGGTTAGATAGTATGTCCGGGGCGGTAGGGGGCCAGGGCATCAGGCACGTACCCCACCGCATTTGCAGCAGGCCACCGAGGATCCTCATCTCATGGAGGGCAGCCGGTCCATTGCTCTTTGAATGCCTCCAAATGAACAAGATGGCTGTGTGCTGGTTGCTGACGGAGGTTGTCTATGGCGTATGGCCCATGTATGGGGCCGTATATCCAGAATACATCACCCGTGCGTGCACGCAGGCTCTGGAGGCGGAGATACACGAGCTACGCCAAGAACAAGCCATGGCTGCCGCACGTCTTACTGCTTGCGAGTCCCACACATGCGCCCTGACTGCGGAGCTGCGCTGCCGCACTCCCCGTCCCTCGCGCTCTCTAGGCATTTTGGACGAGCTGTTAACAGAGCATGGCAGTCATAAGGAGGCAGTGCTCGCGGCGCTGTCAACGGGTGCGGACCCCACGGACCTGCACCGGCTCATGCTGGGAGTCACCCACGATGGCGAGGATCTGAGCCGCTGGGTGGAAGTGTTCGGCTGCGTGCAAAGCGTGATCCCGCCCTGGGGTGATGCCGCGACTCACCGTGCCGCGATGGCACCGCCACAGGACACAGCTGTCACCGAGGCAGCGAATGATAATGCAGCGTCGGTGGCAGCGATGGCATCAGCAGCGGTTGCGGGCAGCGGAGGTGGAATTGCCGTCACTGCAAGCAATCTAGGTGTCACTTCACCTGGCACTGTGGGGATTGTATCACCTCCTTCGTGTCTGCACGGCAGCATCCCCAGTGGTGCTGGCGGCACGGGTGCTGCCCCGCAGACACAGTTGGCCGGAGCACTTGGGCAAGGAGTTCCAGGAGGAACACCCCCCCCTGTTCGTAGAGGGGTGAGCTTTTCGCAGCAAGTTGCCGCAACAGCAGCAGCACTGGCAGCGGCGGTAACGACGGGGTCAAGGGTTACGTCAGGGTGCAACAGCCCGGACTGGGAACATCTTTCAACACCAGCTTTGGAACCACCGCTGGCAGCGGGCTCAGGTACAGGGGAATCGGCCGCAGCCCAGGCCGTCGGTGGGTCAACCCTACTGGAGGCCAGTAGTGCTGGCTTGCTAGCGCGGGGAGTAAATGCGGCACGTCATCGCCGCCGCTCAAGTGCTGTCAGCGAGTCCTTCGGGGGCGGGGCTGGAGTGGGGGGCGGTGAATCTGCAGCTCGGCGTCAGGTCATGTCGCCACCGCAACAACAGGCGTACATGAAGCGCCAACATGTGAGGCTCGGGTCTTCGGTTTTTAGAGTTTTGGGTTTAGGGTTTTAGGGTTTTAGGGTTTTGGAAGGGGCAGGGCTAAGTGCTGTGTTAGGGATGGATAATACAAGGGTATTGTGTATTAGGATTGAGTGTTAAATAATATATGTTATTACTGTACCGCTCATCACGTACATGAACAGTTGGGGTGGGTATGGGGGGCGAAGAGGGAAGAGGCAGTAGTGACAAAGAAGGTACCTGATGTATTTATAATAACAGACCCGCCTACTGAACATCTTTTTCGTGATGACATGGATGGCGGATCGGTTGCAGTACATTGCAGGCTTACCCTTGACGCTTTCCCACGACCTCCCTGATGCTGCTTCATTTCATTTGCTTGCACCTCTCATCTCCCACGTCCGCTTTTTTGTGCCAGGCGTGGCTGGTTTCGGCGATGGAGGTGGGCGACGTGGCGTCCCTACGGCGCCTGTTTCCGGATGAGGCAGTGGATGCCATTGGATCGGGGCTGCAGCTTGGGGTATCGAGTGGAGGTATGGCGGCTTGGCTGCTCGGAACCTTGTCGCCCGGAGGATTCAACTTTATGCCGTACAAGGACCTCGTGGGTGAGTATTACGTGTGTAGCTAGCTGGGCAGGAAAGGCGCGAACGAAAACGTCATAAAGTGATACGTGCTATATAATGAAAGTACGTATGGGAGGAGTAAGCACGAACCCGACACGGTTGGCGGGTTGAGTGGACGAGCGATATCAGTACGAAACATAAACCATCACTATATACTGCTGCCGGCAAAGCAGTTGATTCCGTAATAAGCTGTTCTGTCTGCCTGTCTTGCTTTCCGGTCTAACCGCTTATCTGCCCGGGTCTCTGGAATCAAGGCACCTCTTACTAGCTTCTGGTGTCACGGCCTCCTGCTGTTGCTGGCCCCGACCACCTCGTGGGGTTACTCGGGCCGCCTAAAAGCCGGCATTTTGTCAAGTCAACCCCTGCCAGTGAGAACGGCAGTTCAGCGCTGCTGCGCTAGCCCTCATGCCGGACCCCCTATCTATGTGCGGACGATGCGGAGGACAGAGGCGCCTCCGTTGCAGCCGTCATCATTCACCCTCCACCTCCTTTGACGGTTGCTTGGCTGGTCTGTCTGAGTCCACCCTCCTCCTCCAATCCTCCATGGCAATGAATTGCGTGCGTCCAGGTGTACTTTCCCGCCAGTTCCAGCACACTCCCCTGGACCTAGGCGGCCCCATTACTTCGGGTCTTGAGCTGGCGGCGCTGAGCACTGTACAGCGGATGAAGGTGTTGGAGGATAAGGTGCAGCAGCTGCACAGGTATGGTCGGCCGCTGCCGCCTCAGGCGTGCATCTACATAAGGCAGAACCCCGATAGATACACATGCACATGCACATGCACATGCACATGCACACAGCAGCAGCAGCGGCTGACATCCATCTTGACACTACCTACCCTTTGACAGATATAGATCACTATTCTAATCAGGGTGCTGCATGTGGCCCGCATCGATTCGGCAGCTGCGGTATCACCCGATATGCGGTCTCATCCCGCACGGCCGGTCAGGCCAGCGAGTGGCCCACCGTGTATATTAGTTGTTGACTAATGCTGTTTTAGTAACGGATTGCATGGTTGAATGAAGCTTCTTGATGTGCGTTCATGGTAACCTTCCTAACCTCTTTGGCCGCCACCCCTTGCTGCCTGCCCTGCCGTACTGCCGTACTGCCGCCCCGCCCGATGTCTGACGGGCCGCACCGGTCCGCACCGGTCCACACCGCTTCCACAGAGAGGCCGTACGGCTCAAACGCTGTCTGGCGGACCGGAAGCGGGCTGAGCGGGCTCAGGTGCAGGCGGAAGCCAACGCCAACGAGCGGAAGGTAAGGATGTTCACTGCACAGAGTCATTGACTCACAGAGGCAAGGTAATTTACCTTGACGTGTCTGTCTGTCTGTCTGTCTGTCTGTCTGTCTGTCTGTCTGTCTGTCTGTCTGTCTGTCTGCCAGGTACTAATGTTTGTGCCTACCAAGCCGTGGGTGCAATCCGCCGATTGGGCCCAAGTTTGCAAATGCGCATGATGAGGTCGGTGGACTCCATCACCGTGATGCCGGCATGTGGATTTGGGGCGCGTGTGACAAACGAACAACTCACCTTACATGCACACACATAGATATATATGTGTGTGTATATGCAGGATATGATCCATTGATCGACTGCATCACCCCCTCTCCCCCATTGACAACCCCCACCAGGCTCACGATCGCCCCGTACATCCCGTACACACCTTCCTCACAGCTAAGTGGGGGGACTTCTTCGACGGCTTGGGCTGCGGCGCCAAAGTGCCCAAGGTGCTGCACGCAGAGGGCCGTGTGTTCAACAGGTAGGCGGCTATTAACCAACTAGCTAGGTGCTATGGTGGTTGGGGTGAATAAGGACAACGACGGAGGACATTATGTACCATCCTTAAGGAGCGTGTGGTGTGCGTGCGTCGTGTGTTTGGCTGAATGCCGTACGCCCTAGGGCGAGCTAATCCAATTTCAACCAACCACGCACCCCCCACCCCGACCTGGACCCGCTCCCTACATTTCAGTCGCTTGGAGAAGGTGGACGCGGAGAAGCTGGTCAACTCTATATGGGCCGCCAAGGCCGATTGGCAGTCCCGGAATCCGGGAAGCCAAATGTCCCTAGCCGACTTTATGATGTCGTACATGCAGGTGGGTTTCGTACCTATGGGGCTGAGGGTGGGCGGGGCTGATTCCAGGCAGCTGGTACGGCACTGGTTTTGTAACAGCACAAAGTGAAGTACGGGAAGGCGAGAGTCACCCGCAAGTCCGCAGTGACGAATAAGAAGAAAGAAAGAGGGATTCGCCGTACACGTACCAAAAGTGGCCAAACAGGAGGTTGTGCATTATGGCATTGAGTGGAATGAGCGAGTAAACCTTGTATACGTATACTGTGTGTATATACATTGCGTGTATATATATACTATATCGTACATATCTGAAGTACGACAATACTGTTGTCGTACAAAACCGTTAGTAAATTATAGCGAATTAGCAGCACAGAATAACGAGCGAAGGGCTTTGGACAGCGGCGTGCACGCACATTATGGTTGGGCCTTGCATTTTCGGGGTCTTCATCTGGCCCCGGGAATCCCTTCGGATGTTCACTTCCCCGTGTGCTTATGTGTGTGTTTATGTGTACGAATATATTCGAATGTCCTCTCCGCCAGCGGAAGTACGTGAATCCCCGAGCCCTCACCGAAACCGCCTACACCCTCATCTACACGTTGGGCCAGCACATGTACGACCCGGATTGCCACATCTTCATAAGAGTAGGTGGATCCCATCGGGTGTGTGGGTTGAGAAGAATGGAGTTGTGGAGCCGTACATCTCCTGGTTGTAGTGGTGGTTGTATCCTGATTAGGGTGTATACGGGCAGTATCCGGGATGGGCATGAGGCAGGACTTCTATCTTCCGATCTATCGGGCCTTTGTTTGTTGAGGCGGATATGATGAAGATTCAACAGTGGTGGTAGTGGTGGTAGTGGTGGTAGTGGTGGTAGTGGTGCTTAGGGCTTAGGTTTTTAGGTTTTAAGGGTTCGTTAGGGTTTTGACAGAGTTTGGGAGCTGATTTGCATCCTCTGAACGATGCTGAGAGTGTGCCTTTCAGCATTGTAGGGTGGTATGCATGGGGGCTCCTACTTCTCACAACGCCCTCGCCGCACAACGACCACCGTTTTTTCACACTACCACCACTATTGTTTATATATATCCGGTGAATGCGTAATCCATACTCGGGTCAGGCCCTGTCGTGTGTTGCTTGAGTACTAATGCAATGATAATGTGAGAAATACATGTCCGTGTGTGTATGTACGGACGGCCTTTGAACCCACGTATATACGGAGCGGGTGCGATAAGGGAGTATTCTGTTACGAGTGGGGCTGCCAAGGAAGCGCGAGTCGCCTTTTCGCCAATCGCCCACCCGCCCGCCACCCGCCGTGGAGAAAGACATCCGCAACTCCCTGCACCTTACGTATGCATCTTACCTGCCGGCCCACCGATTCCTTCATTCAGGTGCTGCTGGGTGAGGTGGACGAAGGCATCCGGGCAGAAGGGGAGGAGCTGCAGGTGAGAAAGGGGAGATGGGAAGGTGGTAAGGTGGGAAAGGCACAGGTGGAAATATGGGAGGTGGGAAGGTAGGAAGGGGGAAGGTGGGGAAGGGGATGTTGGGCAGGGGGGAGGCGCGCGAGGAGAGGGGAAGCGGATGCCAGGGGATGCTGGGAGGATACTGTGCGATCCCCGCTTGGGCTGCTGTCGGGGGCTAAGGCCTCACAGAGAGGAGGACTCAGAGTTGGGGCGGGGTGCGTCCCTTCCTTATCACGCACCCCTGTTACCACTGTCTACCCGGTCATGGAGTCCGGTCACTGCCGCCGATGTTGTTGGGTTCTGCCGTTGTTTGCGTTCTTGTCTATACGCTTCTCCTGCGTACTAGGGGGGTGGCTGGTCCATAGCGCAGTGATTCCTTGCATCTTCACAAATCTATTCCTGCTTCCGTTCGTGTCGGTGCGTGTGCCGGCCGCGCCCCCGGCCCTCCTCCCCCCATGATTGCGGCATGCCACCACGTGCTGGTGGCCGTCTGTTCGTGGACCAGGCGGACTTGGTTGAAGTGTTCTCGTGCTTGGACCGGGTCGCCCACGGCCGCTGCACGGGCTATGTCCCCAAGAGGGACATGCACACAGCGCTCAAGGTAGGGCTTGAAACACAAACCAGTGGCATGGAGCATTGGGCTGCGAGTTAAGGTGGTTGGGGGGCGAGGGGTCAGGACGGAGAACTTAAAAGAGCTGGAGGAATAACAATGGGCGGTGACCTGTATATATATGTCTAGAGGGTGGTACTTACTGCCCCCTAATGGGTAGGTGCGTGGTGTAATGTCATTGACGGGGATGGAGGGCAAAACACATGGGAACAAATGTAAACCAATGTTTGGCTGCTGCATGTTAGGAGCTTACGGTACCGTGGGGTCCTTGTTAAAGTAATCAACGCAGCATGGCAACGTAATCCGTATTTCACTGATGCGGCTTTTCGGTTTAGTCCTGATCCCGCCTGGTACATCTGTGTACACATGCACACATTAATTATAAAAGAATATATATATATATATAATGTATAATGTATATACATGTATATGTGTATATATATATATATGTGTGTGTGTATTCCGGTCATGTACCGCCTTCTATGAACATTACGCAGGGCTTCTTCCCCTCCAAGTCCCGGGCTCGTTTTCGCGAGGTGAGCATGCATGTCGTTCCATCCTGCACAGCTAATTCCCCCTAGCGGAGTGCCAGATGTGTGCGTGCGTGTGTCTTATGTCTGTCTGTGCGTTCTACCAGACATACACATGCACATAATATTGAACGCCGTGCCCATACATAAATATGTACGTATGCGTATTGTTTAGGGTGGGCGACTCGCCCCGCTGCAGCAAAGACACGCACCTACCGAGGGACACCTGATGGCCAACGCCCCGAACCACACACAGCGCATACGGGGTTGTGAGCACGCACTTTCCTCTGTATGTCCTGCCGCATATGTATGTGTGTAACGTTTATCCTGCTGATGATACTACTGTGTACTACTGTAGCATATAAGGAAGTCGAATTGAGAGAGCATCGAGTAATAACTGTTGGCGAGAGGGCGCAACGCATTCGGGTTTGACCCCATCCCGACGGAGCTAACGGCTACAGGCATCCATGCATCAAAACATACGCCGTACAAACTCCCACATATGCTGCAGCGCCCAGACACCTGCACCGGTGGCCTGCCACCAGCCTTCCCTGCCTCTTGCTTTGATTGCGGCCAGTCCCCACCGCACCTGCACGCGCTCTCTCCAGGTGCTGGAGGCCCTCGACGCGGACTGCCCGGACAGCGAGGCCGTACGGTACCGCCGCATCTTTGATACGGACCAGGACCTCAACCAGGGCGTCTTCGCGGAAACCATCCGGACGCAGCACCTGGAAGAGCGACTGGAGCGGCTGCAGGTGCGCCATGTTGCTCCAACTCGCAGACAGAGAGGGGCTTTGCTGTACGAGTTGGAATCGGTACGAGCATCGGTCGCGCGTCAGGCTCATACCGATGTGTGTAACAGCCTGTCTTAAGTGTCGACATAGGCTGTTACAATGTGTCGTGGAGTTGGATGTGGATTGGAGCTGCTGACGCTGACAGCGAGGGTGAGGGTGTGAGTCTTATGTCAAACAATAAAACGGCGGGTACGCACAGTAGGCTCCATCCACGCACATGAAGCAAGCAAGGATGGTGTTGCCTCTGTTATATAATATACACTTGATCATGGAATCTTCACTCATCACCTAGGGGACTGTACGGTAGCAAGTGATAAAACTAATTCTGCCGTACGCGTCCTTCAGCAAGATAGGTAGAGCTCGTTGCTCGTGCCACCCTTGTCGTCAATGGTAACCTCCGAAGGTAACCTCCAACGGTAATTGTTTTTGGGCAACTGCAGGCGATAGAGGACGCGCTGATGGGGGCAGTGGATAAGGCCCGTGTCCACCACGTCCCTCCCAGCTTGCTAGCATCCGTACTGAAATTGGCCATACCCGACTGCGCCGAAGAATCTGTACGGCAGTACCTTCGTCTTGTGTACGGTAGCGACGCAGGGATTCGTGCCGCTGAGGCAGCTGCACCCGCTGCTAACGCCAAGTTC
The DNA here is from genome assembly GCA_030268105.1 of Volvox africanus. Lineage (NCBI taxonomy): Eukaryota > Viridiplantae > Chlorophyta > Chlorophyceae > Chlamydomonadales > Volvocaceae > Volvox > Volvox africanus. The sequence continues at coordinate 527,243 of BSDZ01000015.1, read as the reverse complement.
CGTCGCGCATTTGAAAGCAGCAACAGCAGCGGTAAAGGCGGCCCAAACAGCAAAGGCGGCGGCAGCGCACAGGGATCCAGGTCGTCTGCTGCTGGCAATCCACGTCAAGGCGCTGCCCCCATGACTACGACGGCTGCAAGTGCGGCTGGGAGTGGGACTATGGGAGCTGAAGGCGCTGCCGACACCGGCAGTAGCCCGACCGGGAGCGGTGTCGGAAGTGGCAGTGAGAGTAACGGGAAGCATGAGGAGCAGGTGGTGGTGATTCCCACTGCAGAGGCAGTTGTCCAGCTGATTCGCCTGAGCGGCTGGGTGCCGCAACTTCCCGCCGACATCACACCGTTGGTTGAGGTGCGCGCAAACAGTGGGACTGAGGCAGAGAACCACATACACGGGGACTTGCCCTCCGGCACTCCTGCTGCTTATCCCCGCGTAGAAGGACGTGAAGGGGTGCGTCGTCTGGATGGGTCCTGATGCCTGCTGTATGTGCTATCTGCGGCGGTCCACACCGGCCTGTCACCAGAAAAACAATACAAATTGTTATTATTATTATTGCTCATTGAGATTGTTGTGATGAGATGCACAGATATTTAGCATGTGTCTCTCTCGGGATGCAGGGCCCTCGTTCTTCTTATTTTTATATGAAGTCGTTTGCGGTCCGCCGCGACACTGTGTGCACGTTACATGTGCGAGCTACCACCTACCCGAGCCAACCGCCAATAGTCCATAGCTGGCGCCAATTTACATCAACTACATATCTTGTCCCTCGATACGACCTTGACCCACCCAACACCCAACACACAACACACAACACACAACACACACAGCGGCTGGGGGAAAACAACAGAAGCCTGGCAGGTAGCTGCTGGAGCGCAAGTAGCCCGGGCTCGTGGGGATCATCGGAGCCCGCGACGATGGCCTCAACCTCCCCCCGCGGCGCTGGTGGTTATAGCTCTGGCGGCGCTGGAGCCAACGGACCCAAGCTGGCCAGCTGGACAGGCAACTCACGAGCAGCTCTCAAGCGGCTGCGCTACGTGCAGGCCATGGGTGCTCTGAAGGAGGCTTGGCTGCGGGTGGGTGCATGGGAGGGTGAGCTGCCGGCTGTATTCTTATGACATGTGAGGTGCATTTGGCGAAGTGATTGGGGATGCATGTCCAAACGGGTCGCTGCAGCGCTACGGAATACTAATTCGATGTGGCTGCTGCCGTGTGACAAGTGCCGCATCGGGTCCAACATCTCCCACGCACGTATCCCGTACAAACCTGTTCTCTTTAGCCGGAGTTAGCAGTGTGGTAGTCGTACATGTATGGCACACGTTTCCACCACAACACATAAGGTGCAAGATAGAACCACCTTTATTTTCAGCATCTCGAGACGCCTTTGCGGCTCTCAACTACTACGGAGAGAGTCCCGCTCCTGACCCCTTTCACGCCTGATTATTAAGCAAGCTGCCAGCTGCCAGCTGCACCGACCATTTTTCTCCCCCCGAACCTCCCCACGTCACAACACGCAGGAGGAGCAGGCGAGAGTCCAACACATCGTGCAGCTCGCACACGGTGGCGGCGCCGGCGCTCATTGCCTACCGCTGATGCGCGGCCCCGCTGCACCTGCTGCTGAACATCATAATGAGGCGGGACTGCGGGGCAGCAACAGCGGTGTCGCCGGCGTGCCCAGCCCTGAACAACCCATTGACACCGATGACACAGGTGCTGCGGCACATGCCACATTGGCAGCTGCAGCTGCGACCGTGGGCGTCAAGATCTCCTCTCTGGCCTCCTTGCCCACTGCCGATGAATTTGTAGATTCCAAGGAGCCGGACGTGGCGGCATTGGAAGCTGCAAGGAAGGTCCTGAGCGCGCAGTTCTTCGCCGCCACAGCCGCCATGTCCAAGAATGCTGGCAGCATTAATACCACTGGATCTCCAAACGCTAATAATAGTAACGGTACTGGCACTACTGCTGGCAATGATGGAGCAGCTAAAGCTGATCTGTCGCTGCCTAACAGGCGACTGGCACGAGCAAGCGGCAGTGCATCTAATAATGCTGCGGGTGCAATCTCTGCTACCGGCGGCAACATCTCAAGCAGGAGTCCGTCACCCGCTTGTGGTGCTGCTACTTCTGCTACTGCTGCGATTGCTGCATTGGAGGAGGTGGGTGAGCGGCTTCAGCGGCTGTGGGCCCTGGGCGGTACTATGGCTGCACTGGCAGAGGAGCGCAATGAGACGTTCACTCTCGGACGGGTCCCTGACGTCCACAGAAATGTGGATACTGGCGATGAGCCCCTGGATGGTAGTACAGGGACTCGGAATGTAAAGCATGGGGCCGCTGCGGCCGGTGGCGCAAGGATGGCTCAGTGAGAGGGGCTGGACCATTGATGGCATGAGGATGCATGGGCGGGGAGAGTGAGGCAGGTTGATAGATTGCGTGCTGTGCGTGGCAGTGCGGAGGTTGAGAATCTGGCTTATTGCTGCAATCAAGCAATCGCCTCTACTGCGCAGCAGTATGGAACGAAGAGCCCAATGCGTGGCTTAAAAGGGCCGGGTGCATTCTTGTATGCACGCACGCACGCCTGGCATGCTGCAGGTGATTATGACAGCATACTTGTTATGACAGTGTCGTAGCTGGTGATGACTCGGGAACCTATTCCCTAATCAAACAGTACATAAATGCTCATTTTTGTACATATGTATCTGTACATACACACATACATACATCCATGCATACACTTTCGGCGGTCAAGTCAGCGCCCAGGTCGCATCAAGGCGCCAGGCAGTTTCATTTCTGGTTATTGATTGGCACATTGCTGGATTATATATTGCAGCAGCACCAGATGGCTCACTGCTGACACGGGCAGCAGGCCTCCAATGCGGTGCCCACATCCCCGCCACCCATCTGGTGACTGGTACCATCAGCAGGGGGCAATCCATGGAAGGCTTATGATGGATGGGGATTTGGTCAAATGGATGTATACATGCATCAACGATAGTGGATGTTTTCACTGGTTCAATGCATTGAGTGAACGGCGTTTTGATTTATTGCCTCCATCACATGTCTGTCTGTCGTACTCTTTTGGTCGTCCAGGCCTTCACAATGATCAGAACTTCATTCCCCAAAATGGTTCCTTCGACCGCCGCTGACGTTCACTTGTTGACATCACTCCGTTCCACAAATGTTGAAAATGTTGGGACGAAGCACGTGCATGCATGCATCATGCATGTGCGGCGATTGCGAGGTGATTGGCGGGGACGGAATTCATTTGCGCATCTTTTGTATGTACTCGGCACGGTTACGTGAAAAACACAAAATCCATACGTGTTTGTTTCTGCGTGTTTCAGGCCGGTGGAGATCAGTTGACATTCCCATGCATTGGTGACTCGTCCGAAGGCCGCGAGACCTCGACGCACACGCACGTCCTGCATGTCAAAGAATGCTGTCTGCAGGGAAATCGTTCTTCCGCCGATTTTCGTTTTTTGTTTCACGGCATGGGAGGCACAAATTACCTGTCCACGGCTTGCATTACTGCCCTGGTAGACCTGAGCCTTACAGAGCCAGGTACGCGTGTAGCTGCTGGCGGGCAAGGATGAAGTAGGTGACCTGCGGACATGTATACAGGTCCCCGACATACATCCTTTTTTTTCAGCAGGGCGCAATCAATTGATCACAGTATCCCCTCCCTACACACCCCTCGTCTCAAGGACAGGGACACGACTGAAGAGCCGTGCTAACCCTTCTGCTCATATACTCTCACTGGGGCCCCCGCCGATCCTTTACCACCCCGATTCTCGTTAAGTATTCAAGCCGTTGGCAGTCCATCCATCCATACACCGGCTGAACTAGAGTGCTGCATGCCGGTGGGTTGCATGGGTTTGATGATACGGTGCGCACGCTTTAGGGCAAGGCAGGTGATGAATTAAATGAGGGATAAGGTGTTTACTGGCAGGACTCATCAGAAGTTGAATACCCTGCCCGGGAAGTGCAAACCCATGGCTCCTAAACGGGGCCATGAGACAATAGATGGGGCGATGACAATAAATCAACGCTGCAAGTGATTCACCCCGACAGTCAGGCTGCTGAGCAATCTTGCGTATCCCTGAGAAATAAACTGCATACGTTTCGTAGATCAACCCTTGTGTCAACAGCATCACCAAAAGAACCGTTGGCCCCAAAGAAACGGACGCGGTTATGGCTCAGTAGCCGTACGACATCACAGAAGCCTCGCTACAGTTTTGGTTGCGTTCACTGTCCATGCTTGACCTGTACCTGGTGCGGTGGTATCCCCCACACGACTACACAAGGATAACAAATGGCGCATGTGTGAAAGCATGAGTGCATTACACATCATTGTTAGTGCAGCATCCGGGATACATACCACATTAGCAACCATACCCGCTTTCACCGCACCGACGGCTCCATCATCCAGTGCCATGCACTACCGTGTGTCCCACATGCCTCGTGCCAAGCACAAGCCTTAAGAAAGGCACCTGGTCCCCGTCTGCCGGGATATGCCCGTTTGCCAGTGGTCGGTGAAGGTGCGACAAACACCGCACCCCACAACCACGATATCACCCTGAACAGGTTGGACGGAGTACTGGGAATGAAGCCTTCCAGGCTACTCATGATCAGCCAAAGACCTAACACCCTAACTCCACCTCACATGCACCCCACCACCCCTATTTGGTTCAGTGGCGTTCTACACATACACACTATTTCCACTGTGCCGGCCACACTATTTCCCAACTAGATCAACCTGGTCACGAGTTGGGCGAAAAGGTCATTTAGCCCCGGGAGAATATCCCCCCCCCGGGCTCCCATCCCAGCAGCCATCTCGTGCCAGGAATGCCACCATACGCCACCACACTGGATTGTACAGCTGAGCCAATGCATCTATTAACCCCACCCTCAATGGTTAGCCATCTCTGTTGCCTTCCCCTCCATGTGACTATCTATCCCCTCTGCATCTTGACGGGCTATCAATACACAAAGGACTAACAGGCTACCACCGAGAATTGCAAGATGGCTGGTGGAGTGAGCGCCAGTAACGGGTTGTTAAGTCAATGGCGCCCCCATACCCTTCAGGTCGCCGCAGATACCCCTTATCCTATAGTTGGAGGTATCAATAAGCAATCGCATGGTACTATTGCTGCAGATATGGCGGCCATCGATGGCCAGTAATAACCAGTGGCCAGTAACCAGTGCGCCTAGATATGGGTTATCAGCAAAACGCCGATACGAAGCAATGAAGCTAACGTACGCAGCCGTCTTGACTAAGTATCCATCAGCTATCCCCTGGGCCACCGATAGATTGTCAAAGCTAGCTTACTAGCATTTACCACGTTTGCAGCAAACACAATGAACACAATCATACAGGAGCGCATTATGTAGTAACGCCACAACATCACGAAATAGCTTGCAGTCACAAGCGCAGGGTTTTGGAGACAATTCATTCAGACGAGCGATTGGGTGACTATGTATAATGTCTGACCTACCCCGCCCACAATCTTGCTGTTTGTTAGCTAGCTGTAATTGTTCTCCCGTCCGGCTGCACGCCCCTCTCTGATCAGCGTAGCTATTGGATAAATACCCAACCCGACCCGACTATAAGGCAACGAGGTGTCTGAAAAGTATCAGCGGGATTCTTTTCCGGATTTCAGGGTTCAGCCCACATGCCGCACCCCGCTCACGCACCAGCTTCCTCGCTGCACTGAGTAGCTCTGCCACCGCTGCCGCTGCTGCTGCCAACATTATTACCACCTCTATGGCCGCAATCATTCGGTGCCATCCATCCAATCTTAATTCTTCTCTCTATTACTCCCCTATGGCCGCACCAAGACATTCAACCAGCAGCGCACCTACATGAATAAATCCTGCAGCATGTTACTGCTGCTCTAAGGGGGCGCTACATCACCGCCACTGCCGAGAAATCGCCAGACTCCACTAATACCTGTCACCATCCGGAGCCTAGCTCTGAGCAATTGGAACCAGCCTGCTAAACATCGATCGCCTCTAACCTAGCCTAAAATGTCCCTGCACAAATACCCTAGCTTCGGAGCCAGGCGTCCATGCTGCGACGCCCTGCAGCAGGCATGGCTGAAGATAAGCTGCTGTATCAGTGTACCCGCCTCGCATATGATTCCCGTGGATGCGTGAAAAGGAGGTTACTGAAGCGAAACCTGAATTTGCAACATCAAAAAATAACGTCACAATGCCGTTTGATCATTCGGGTGTCAAAAGGACCGGTTCACGTGCCTAAAATCCCTCTCACAGCAACAGTGTTACTTTCAAGCTTTCTAAAAAAGTAGAGAAGTATCCGAGTCCCTTCAAAATGTCCTCCAACCGGGACGTACATTCGGTCGAAGCTGCGGTGGCTCCACCATCAGAGCCTATAACGGCGCGGCACGGTGAGGTGACGCTCGAGTGCAGGGTGACCTGGTCCATCACCTGTCGATGGAAAGAGGGGTATAGTGCACATGAGGTTACATTACATAGATAAGCAAAATCGCACGATAATGAAGACTGCATAAATCATCGCACACTTCGTAGTATATTCCAATCTTACCAGGTTTTTCAAGGTACGTTTTGCCTAAGTAAAAGGTCTTATATTCGGATATATCGCTTATTACATAGAGATGAACGATTGCAAGCTGAGCCACATGGCTCTCGGGGTCCGCACACTTTTTTCGGTTACATTAATAAGCACATACCACTTTCTCATCACCGACGGCATTTATTGACCTCCGCTACGTATGTGTATGATATTTCTAATCTGAGCTATTTGCATTTCAACGGATCAGATACATATACAACTGCGGTGCATTCCGGCCAGTTCGATCCCGTTTGGGACGGTTTCCACCGGCGCTGAAACGGTGTCACAGGCGTTGATATGATACATCACGGCACACTGCTGGGTTTCATCCAACTGTTTAACTTTCAAGCGGCATCATGTGAACTGCAAGCCCTCGCATGTACCCAATATATCCACATTCCCAGAACCGACCATAACTTACAATCCAATCCTTCAACTGTTGCACAAAGATGTCCATGCGTTCCTGAACCTCTTTCGGCATAAAATCTCCGTCTTACCATGCTTCTTGCACATTGCCACAGAGGAAGCGTCCATTGCGCCATGCCTCAGCGCCTCGGGTTCAGTTGAAACTGCTGCATCTTCTCGCTTAGTGCACAACACCACAGTTATAGCATATATTGCGCCTTGATCCGAGCCCAAAGCTGAAGTGCAAGTCTCAAATCCATCCTTCTCCACGGCCAAAACTGTGACTGAAGCCGCCGATTTTTCACGCTGCATGGCGGATACCGCAGCCGAGGCCTCCTCCACGGCCGGCGGCTGCTCAAAACTGCATGCTTAAAAATCATCCATGAGGCTGCTGAGGCTGCTGCTCGTGAGGCCGTTGCCGCTGAAGCTGCTGCTCAGCATCGATGACGACCCGGTGCCTTGAAACACGACTGCCGGGGAAACCGATGCTTCGGAAATGGCCACGACTTGTGGCGTTCGGAAACATATTGTACTCCTTGATTCGGTACGCTAATTGTCTTGGCAGGCTGGTGGTGCTCTAGCTTGCTCCTTAATGGCTGCCCCGTCGGCGCACAGCAATCTTTAAGGAGCCCTGATATCTAATCAACTACATCTGACGAATACATCTCGCTGCCGATAACGGCCATCACAGCCGATGTCGCTTGACAGCCGAAGTGTGGTTACAAAAATCTTTGCAAAAACTTATATATAATATTATCTAGATGTTGCTGTTGTAATTAGTGTGTTAGAACAAGCCTTTTCGGTCAGACCTCTATGCTATGCTGAGCTTCGGTATCTTTGTGGTACAATCTGTACTGCAAGACTACCATATTTGTGTCCAACAGAGACACCTATCTTGGGCTGATGTGTAACAGTATATGCTAGTAAGGCTCGAGGAACGTCTCAAGAGCGATATGCACGATAGGTCACACAGCTCAATTTACGTCAGGTTATGAGCCCCGCCAAAGGCGGCGAAATGGAGATACCGGTTCGTTCGGTGTACAATGAGAAGCTATCACTGAAGAATCGTTCAGTGTGGCTCCTTAGGTCAAAGGCAGCGATTATTGCAGCCAAGGCCGGTGCGGCGTTATCGAAGCCCCGAAATGATACCAACGCGGACAAGCATGATACCGCGAGGTCAGCAATCGTCAACCTTCTCGAAGACGGAGATCTGGACCTATGGGAGAAGCATGACGACATTACTGAGCTTTACAAGGCTTTAGAGAAGCGCTACAAGAATATGATGATCGCGCGCAAGCCGGTCTTCTGGAAACAACTAAACAATGTAAAGATGCAGCCTGGGGAGAGTCTCCGGAGCTATATGAGGAAGATAAAGGATCTGACCGCCGAGCTCAAGGAGTGCGGCGATACGGTGTCTGACTCAGACGCAATCACGCTTGCATTGAATGGCCTCGCGTCATCCTACAAGAAATACACTAACTCCTTCGTGACTGCAATGCCCAAGGATATTGAAGAACTGGAGGGCAAGCTTTTACTAGTGGAGCAGCAGGTAGAGGCTGAGGTGGCGGAGGTAACTACCGTGTCACTCTATGCTGGACGATAGCGTTCCAACAACCGCAACAACAAGGGTAAGCGTGACGATGGTGGCAACAACAACGACAACGACAGCGGCTTCAGAGGGTGATGCTATAATTGTGGACAGCGGCTGACTGTAAGAAGCCGAAAGAGGACAAGCCCTTCTGTACACACTGCAAGAAGACAGGCCACACTAGTTGCTGCTCCACTAGTAAAAGCTTGCCCTCCAGTTCTTCAATATCCTTGGGCATTGCAGTCTCGAAGAAGGAGTTAGTGTATTTTTTGTAGGATGACACGAGGCCATTCAATGCAAGCGTGATTGCGTTTGAGTCAGACACTGTATCGCCGCACTCCTTGAGCTCGGCGGTCAGATCCTTTATCTTCCTCATATAGCTCCGGAGACTCTCCCCAGGCTGCATCTTTACATTGTTTAGTTGTTTCCAGATGACCGGCTTGCGTGCGATCATCATATTCTTGTAGTGCTTCTCTAAAGCCTTGTAAAGCTCAGTAATGTCATCATGCTTCTCCCATAGGTCCAGATCTCCGTCTTCGAGAAGGTTGACGATTGCTGACCTAGCGGTATCATGCTTGTCCATGTTGGTATCATCTTGGGGCTTCGATAACACCGCACCATGTTGTATGCCAGTTTGATCACCATTTGCACGGAAGTAGACCGCAATGCATTCGAGCATTATGAGGCATAATACAATCATATTAGCATGATATACTCGAGTATATCTAGCTAATCAGGCATGCTGCATTATCATCTACAACCTTGTGCTGTTGGTCAACATGTTTGACTCGAGGCTGATAATTAATGTGCAATCTATCCATTGGCATATTATATCACGTAATGATATTTTAAATATTATTACCTCATTTACGTCATAAACCATATGTGTATGTCATAAACCATATGTGTATGCGAGAAGGCGACGATCGCGATGGTTGGGTTGCCGACCCAATATAGATATTCGGACCTTTGCATATTGCATGCGTTGCATCCAATAATATCACGGATTACGCGGTATTTAGGACAGTGCTACGAAGGTACTCACACTTGAGATCGGAATCCAGTGAGACCTGTACTGTGCATCGGTATCACGGCGGACGGCCACCTAGAGACTGAAGTTGACTCGATGCTACTTTGGACTAAGTACCTGTGTACTTAACTCTATCTAATTCGCATATATACGTTATACTCATTTATATTCGGCCTGAGCTATTTTAGCATCTCATTTGCAGCTGAGTGATGAACATTGCCCGCGGGGTCTGACGGCAGACTTTTAATTTGCAATTGAAGAACATTGTAAGTTGAATCTTTCCTTATCATTGAATCTTCCGCTGTCCATTACTTGCATTGGATTGCCTTGCTGTTCGTAAGCTCGGTATGCACTCAGCTAACATCCAGACGTGCAGATCTAATGCATGATTGAAGAAGGAAGGATACAACACACCGGCCTTGGCTGCAATAATTGCTGCCTTTGACCTAAGGAGCCACACCGAACGATTCTTCAGTCATAGCTTCTCATTGTACACCGAACGAACCGGTGTCTCCATTTCGCCGCCTTTGAACGAATGCATAAGAATCTGGATCCTGGTCTTAGATACTTGGGGGCGATGTGGAAAGCAGAGAGGATAACCGGTATTGCAATACAAATAATCAGTATTATGAAGTATGAGAGTGTTGCAAAGACACGATGGTTTTTGGAAAACGGAACGCCTTCAGGGTGGACCCATGTCACTTTCGCCTACCCACCAGGTGGGCCTTGAGAGGTCGCTGTCATAGTGCAATATCATGCCTGCCATAAGATTTGCCTGCTAAGACACCTATATATGTAAGTTTCCCTTTCAAAACTATTAAGTTTTGATTCCATCCAAAGCCCGACCCTAACTGAGCCCATCCAACCGAAATCTATTCTCCTCACTCCTCACCTCCCATTGGTTCAACCTGGATAACAACATTTCCCCATTGAAAGCGATCACGTTGAAATAGATCACCATCTGGCACCTCACAGAGCGGCTCTAGAAGTTTCGGGTCGGAATGGTGTGGGCGGATTGATGTCTGTGGGTTCGGTGGTACCAGCACGTCCTGGCCGCGTTCCCCACCTGGCAGCGGGTTCCTGCCAGGTGGGGATAAGATATGATAAGATATTTCTTCTGGATCTTGACTTACGAAAGGATGCGCGGTAAAGTACGCGCTTTCGCTATCTCAAGATGCTGTTGCTGTTGAGCGGCACTGGGTGTACCGGTGTACAGATGACCCCCGGGTCTTTCCACACCGAGTATTCTATCAAGGCCTTCATGCTCATCTGAATTTCCTTATAAACATTAAAGATTTCTGGAGATATATTAGGAATGGTTTTCGATTTTCATACCATACAATAACCCTTCCATATCAAAGCGATATCCGACGCTTCGTTGTATGGGCGTAGTGGTGCTGTATTACAGGAGGGGTGACCAATCACTTTCACCAGTAAGAAGTTTTTGTGTGCAGAGACCCGCTATACCACCGGGGAACAGGAGTTGTTGGCGGTTTTGCATGCTTTGAAGGAATGGTGTTGTTACCTTGAGGGTCGGCCATTTACACTGAAGACTGGCCATAAACCTCTGACGTTTTTACAAAGTGTTCCCTCGTTGAACTGACGACAAGCTAGGTGGATGGAGTACCTAGCTCAGTTCAACTGCACCTGGGAGCACATTGACGGTCAGATGAATATCGCCTACACTCTCAGCCAACACCCGTCGATACATGCTGCGATTTTGTTGGCACCTGTCCTGCACCCGGGGAATAAGGAGGTGTCATTGCCCTTGGACCTCACGGGACGATTGAAGGTTGCCTCTGTTAGCAGTCCCTGGTTCGCTACACCAGGCAATGTAGAGCACTTGCGCAAGCAGAACAGTCTTTGGTTACGGACAGAGGGTTCCGTGACTCAGATTGTCGTTCTGAATGATGATGCCCTTCATCAAGATATTCTTTCCCATTTCCATGAAGTCTGTCAGCAGGACATCCAGATAGCACACGGTTGATTAAACTGGTTCGACGCTCGTTTGGTAGTCTACCTTGGCCAGAGATGCAAAGAACTTCGTGCGAACATGAAGTCTGTGCCAGTGCAACAAGGCATTGTCAGGTAACGGTCATGGCTTGTCACAACCTTTGCCTGTCCCGGATGTGCCTTGGGAAAGTGTTTCCTTGGACTTCGTAGTCACACTGCCCAAAACTGAGGGAGGATTGACTCGGTGCTCATCATGGTAGACCATTTGACCAAGATGGTTCACCTAGCGCCATGCACATTGTCCTGCACTGCTGAGCAAACAGCACAATTTTTTTGGCAATGTGGTTTGGTTGCATGGCATCCCTAAGAACGTGGTGTATGACTGCGGAGGTCAATTCACGTCTAAGTTTTGGGAAGCGCTCTGCAAGCTGGTTGGCATGCGTGTTAACCTGAACACAGCATACCACCCACAGTCTGATGGACAAACCAAACACATGAACCGATATTGCACAATTTTGCTGGTCACACACCTCTCGTCTGGGATACATACTTGACTGCAGCAGGATTTGCGCTTAACGACGCTGTTAACCGCTTGACAGGTCAAAGCCCTTGAAATATGGGTTTATTTATTATTTCACCACGCACTACCTGTGTGGCGTGAGCTAGAGATGAATGTCCCCGCAGCTAAGACCTTTGCCAAGTCCTTTCTATCCTGAATGACACACACGAAGTCGTGTTTGGACGCTGCACAGTAACGGACAACGGATTACTATGATAAGCCCAAACAGGATGTGACTATCTCGGGAGGGCAGATGGTTTTAGTGAGCACCAGAAACCTACGCTCCTTTGCCAAAGGGTCCCAGAAGCTTTTACCAAGCTGGATTGGACCATACCCCGTTGTGCGCATGATTGGGAATGCGGCTCTTGAGCTTGCCTTGCCCACTGACATGAACATCCATCCCACGTTCCATGTTTCGCTGATCCGCCCCTATCGTGGCACTGAACCCGTCGCCGATACCACTAACGGCCCTGCAGTGTGCCAGTGACCAGGTGTGGATTGCCAAAGCCAACACAAGTGACCTCTCCACCTGCACATCACCGGTCCCCTACCCAGTAACCATGCGCAACCTGCACACCTTATGCACGACTGGTGTTGTAAAACTCCAGGTACACACAGGAGAATGCTGACTGAAATCCTAATCTAGATATGCATCTAGATCCATCATTGATACGCCAATTATCATGCGACCTGTTATTGAAACCCAATTAGTAATCCCTCATATTCGCCATGTGCAACAAATGTCGAGACGGCACCTGCATGGTTCCCTTACGCTAACCCAACCCTGCCGGCCCTCGGCTGCTGGCCCGCCCCATTTGCAGCAGCACAGCCCTGAACCGTGCTTGCGCGCGCACCGATAAGTCGGGCCTACCACTAAATATTGATCTGCGCGTGAGTTCCTCTACCATCACTATGCTTGGCGGCAGCGGGCTGCATTCATCTGCGGCCTGTGCTGTCCCACTGCTTCTGGCGCTTACACCAGAGCCTGCGCCAATGGCTGCTGCCGTCGCCCCTGTGGCTGCAGCACTGCCATGCTGTGACCCAGCCATGAGCTTCTTCTGGCCAGCTCCTGGTATATGACTATTGGAAACCTCTGCGCGGTGCCCCTCAACACCTGTAGCTGTCATTGGGTGTCTTGGGGCTCTTTGGCTGTGTTTGCTGCGGGGGGCCTGCCGGCCTGTAGCCGGCACCCACGGTCTCCAAGCATATCCTGGAGACGACCCACCATCCCGTGCGCTAGTACCAAGGCCTGAGTTGGCCTCCACTGCATCGGCCGCCGCGCTCAATATCCGCTGGGTGAGCTTGCTGCCACCTCGATTACCGCTGCCGTTGGCATCGTACCATTGGCCGTCTTCACTACTGGCTTGCTGTGCCGAGGCAATACCGTCAATGTCCCATGGGTCTCCCATGGCCGTGCTCCCAAGCGCCCACGGGGGATGCTCTGGCGGTCTGGGCGACTTCTTTCTCCTGTGCTTGGACATCGCGACATGGGCAGGGAGCAGAGCTGCCCGCTGTCGCGACGCCCACGCAATACTAAACTGGACAATCAAGCTGATCGTGCTGGGCGGGATTCCCCGCCGGTGGAAAATAGGACGGATTACAGGGGGGGTCATGGAGCTGCGGGCCAGCGCGATGTTGGCATGGTACATGGTGGCCGCCGCCGCCGGCGCCAGCTTAATCCCCACCGCGACGGCAGCAGGGATGCGGTGGCCGATGCTTGATGCAGTAGCAGTAGCGGCAAGCTCTAGCTCGGCCGGGGGTCTTAATAGGCTGACTGAAAGCAAGTCCAGCTGTGCCCCTGCAGCGGCGGTGGTGGCTGTTGCACTGACTGAAATATCATCTGCAGCAGCTCCACTATCATGATGACGGTCCGATTGGTTTACGGCGCTGCGAAACATCGCTGCCAGTGACTCAGGGCTGGTGTTGGCGGCGGCGCTGGCCTGCAGCACCACCGCTGCGGCGGCCTCCGCCTCCGCCTGCTGCTGTGCAGCCTTGGGTAGCCAATGAAGCGGACCAGTTGCGTGCAACTGGATGCCAGCGTGTTGCCCGACGGGTCCACCAAAAATCTCACATTCTGGGTGCTGCTGTTGACGCAGGCAGTGGTGGAACCATTCCTGCCGGCCCAGGTTGTAGGCTCCTCTGTCGCTGCTACCGGCACCGACTACCACGGGTTCGGGGTCGAGCTTCCGTCGCTTGCTTAGCACCGAATACATGTATGGCATGCCAATCGGGTGGTCCTAAAACGAAGGGAGAAACGTAGGGTATTGGGCCGAAGGTGCGCATCGAACTTCACCGAGCAAGGAATTGGAAACGTCTTCACAGGGGCGGGTGATAAGGACTCGGTGCTACAGACATAGCCGCGCCCCCAAGGCAGCCAGCGGAGGAAGGGCTCGTCAGGGACAACAGCTTTGCTGATTCCCGATAAATTACATTCCCCCAGTTGCCCGTGAAGCCATAATGCTGGAAATGCCTACGAGTTCAGGAAGGTTAGATTCGCGCCTGAAGGCAACTTTGGTTCTTGCGTGAGTGCATGGTTGGCAGAGATGTTGATGCAGACACGATTAAACTCCCAACACATAAATTACAATGCCTCCTTTTCCCCTGGGCGGTTTAATCTTTCACTCCTTTCCCAATAGACCTCCAGCCCAGCTTCCTTAATCCCAGTTACCCGCAAGCCATCCGCATCTGAACTGCGCACGCGAACCGCAGGGCCACAGAGCTCCAGAGAAGGTTGCATAGCCTCAGGGTCATCCCATGCCAGAGCGTCCTTCCTCCTAGCTACGTAGACCACCGGCTGGGCGCCGCCGCCGGCAGTGGTGACACCGTGACCGCCCGCCACGGCATTGGAATGCCCAGCATTGCCGCATAACTCTGCTGCCGCATGACCACCAGTGGGGAGCTCGGCGCATGGCACAAGAGGGGCTACTAGCTTGCCAACCTGCATGAGAAGAAAGATAAGGATCACCGTGGTGCATTGACAAGGAATGAAGCAGCGGAGTACCACCAGGACCCGGCCAGCAACACCAAGGATTGATTCCCCATCCCGCTTCGTCCGGGGCTGGCCTGGCCTCTGTTGTTGATAATGTTCGCAGTCCCTAGGTTAACCCAACCATCAGCACCCTGAACTCACACCCCCTTCACACTGCTCCCCACCGCATCAACCCAACGCCTCACTTTTTAATAATCCTCCCCAACATCTCTCAGTTTGCCAGCTTGAGCTTTCGCACCCTCTGCGATCCGATCCTTCTACCCCATTCCAACCGCATTCCAACCGCATTCGCAGACACCCAATTCCAACACCCCACCACAGAACCTCGTGACTGGGTCCGCCGTTCCGTGACCCCCCATTTGCCGACCTGGGGGCAATGCTTCTGTAGCTCCGCATGGAGTAGCTGCACTGTGTCCAACGGAAGTCGTGGGCCCGTGGGTCCAGGTGCGAATCCAGATCCATTTCCTGGTTTAGGTCTGGCTGATCCAGTTTCGGACGCCTTCAGACCTGCGTCGCCGTCAGCACCACTGTCATTCACACCAATAGCCCCGCTGCGACTCCCACCTAAGAAAATGGTACGTTGGCTTGCCACCGCGCCGTCGGTGAAAGGGTCGCCACTACGGCTGCGCCCGTACGGGTCGCCCAAGATCACATCAGGTCTTCGCCATACGGATTTCTGTAAGCTCGTCAAAAGTGGCAGCGATGATCCAGAAGAGGGGATTAACGAAAAATAGGAAGTGGGTCGGGGGTAGCAAAACATAGCATCGAAAAATTGCGTACCATGGCGAATTACCGATATCAGGATAAAATAATATTATAAAAGCATGGAATTGGTACCCCGAGGAAGGGGCGCCATCGAGCGGCCGGTTACTGTGCATGGACTGGGTTATCTTTATGGATGGACGACAAGCTGCAATAAGCATCTGCGCGCCGGCACCTGGTTTGCCAGGCGTAAGCCTGGCGTGTCCACTTGTGTGTAATTGCGGACGCTACGACATAATCATTAATTTTCGCGCCCACCTGCGGATGGATCAGATCCCCAGTCTGGAGTTTTCCCGACTCCAGACTGCCCAAAAGGGCCATCACCGCATGGCTTGCTCCCTCTGCCGCCTTCGAGGCCCTCGACGTCTGTGCCTGCTGCATTTCCGACCCCTGGTCAGAACACGGCGGCGCAGCCTCATCCGCCGCTCTGGTAGTCGCCCCGGAAGCCGCCTGTGCCCCTGCTGCTTCTGCTGCAACCTCTTCAGCCAAAGCCTTTGTCGTCACGTTGACGTTGTAGGTTTCGGCAATCCTACGATGAAGCTGCCGGAAGGCCAGCGGCATGCGCCAGTCGCCCACCTCTTCCACCTCTACCACTGGTGGTCCGCTACCGCCACCACCGCTGCCGCCGGCAACACCCAAGACGCCGGCGGCCCGTTGCAAATCCATGCGGTCGCCGTCTACCATCACAAAACGTTCCGGGTCCTCAATGATGTCTTTACGGACTACCTTCAGGGCCCTGTAGCCCCCCAAGGCGCGTGCGGCAGAGATGGCGGCGACGTCTGGAGGGCAGGCTCCAAGGTCGGCGTGCAGCAAAATAATGCCTGGCCAGGACCACGCGCCAGATTTAAACACCGCTTCAACAATGGGTTTCACGACCGTATCCTGGACATCGACATTGTTGTTGTCGCGCAATGGCGACGGCAGCAGCAGCGGTATTGACGGTGGCGGTGGTGACGGCAGCAATGGTGGAAGGTGGTGGTGCAGGAGAGCCCGGGCGACTCGCTGCATGAGGACCACGAAAGCGTCCGCAGTGACCTCGGGAAGGCTGAACATGGTAACGGTGGTGGCGCCGACACCGCTAATGGCGGTTGCCTTGGCCACATGTTCGTGCAACTGTTTTCGCATTATAAACGGAGACGGAGAATCGTGTGTGGCAACTTGAAATACGAGATGTGTTTAGGAAAAGGTTCAGTTACAAGGGAAAAAGGATAGCAGTTGATACAATGCGGATTGCTGCCCCCACCCTCTTTCACGCCCGCATCCACAACCTCATCCTAACCAACCACCCGCGCCTTTATCCCCATCCGCATCATCCTCACCTGTAGCGGCGTCACGCTGGCTGGATCATGCTGGTCCAGGGCCGCATTCACGAGCTGCCGCAGCATGCCATGTCGCCCGTCGGGGCGGCATGCACCACAAGAAGCACAGGAGTAGCGGAGGGATGACCCCGTCGACCCCTTTCCCGCGCTCCCTGAGGTTCCCGACACTCCGGTGTTGCCTTGGGCTCCATCCCCGGCCCTATTGATGGCGCTGCACATGGCCAGCTGGGGGCTGTCGGGGCATAGGACGAATCGGATGACGCGAAAGAAGGGAGCGGTTGGTTATCCGCGGTGCTGCTGCTCACGACCTGGTTCTCTAAGCCGCATACACACAGTGAGCACACAGTCATGCAGTGCTACCTTACGCCCTTTATTTCTCCCGACTGTTCTTTCCGTCTGATTATTGTATTCCCTTTATTTCTGAGCCCTTCCGCTCTAATTTGTTTTACATCATTTCGACTGTACAAACCCATGCATATGCACATGCCTGACCTACCTGCCTTGCTTTGCCTCTGTACCACACGCGTTATGTTCACATACGCATTAAACCCTAGCTGTGAGCTGTGAGCTTCCTAATGAACACACGCATGTACCCCCACACACACACCACCACCACGCACGTAACTGGGCAAATCTCCCAAACAAACGCACGATCTCTCCTCCGCACCTCCCGCCTGGCTCCCGTGCCTTCAAGGTCCAACCCCGGCATTTCCACACTGGCGGTGGGGGTGGCTCTAAAAGCCAGATCGCTGCAGCAGCTCGTTGACTCGGAGGAACTGAGTGAAAAGACGGCGGAATACCGCCGTAACATGAGGCGTTCGCGGCTTCAGTGGCGTTCGCAGCGCTCTCATTTGGTTCCGTCGCCGGCAACTGCTGCGGCCCCGGCAGTGCCGATTGCGGAAGCGGTATCGGCAGCATTGTCGCCAGGGGGATGTCAGCTGAAGCCGATAGAACGAAGGGTTTCAAGGGGGGTAAATAAAACTTGGAACATGCGTGACATCGGGAAGCGACGAGAGTCAAGGGGTATCAAGAGAATAAGGGAAAAAGAGGCGCGAATGTGAAATGGTAGGAAAGTAAAACCAAAAAACCTATGATAGATATTTAGACCCAGGCAAGGTGGTGGGTGGTATTATAGCCTGCATAACGGAAGGGGGCGCCGGTCGGGAGGCGGTGAGCTGAGTTCAAAACGCGATGATGGCTTAAAGTATGCGTGACATTGCGGTGCGCTCGTGAAGGCCATCGTAACGTTATTCTGTCAGCGCCATACATGAACAAACACACCGCAACACATGACGGCGTACTGCAAACTTTCCGTACATACCCTGGAGACCCTCGGGCACCAAGCGATGTAACTCGGACAGTGGCCTTCCGGACCACCGCAGCACGCCGCCGCCGCCGGGTGGCGCGTGGTTATGTTCGCCTCGGTAACCCCCGGGTCGCAACACCCACACACGAAGGCCCGACGCGGCCAGCTGTTCCAGGGTAAGCCGACCCGGGACGGCAGCTGGCAGGTGGATGAGCTTCTCAGCGCCGCATTCCGGATGAGTGCATCGGAGGGTGAGCTGAGCAGGGAGCGTGAGTACGGAAAATAAAAACAACGGACTCAGTCCCAGACAATTGGGGCAAGTAGGAAGTACGAATGCATGTGACGTAATGCAAAACCCATAAGCTGCGTTGCTCAGTTAATTGAGCGACAATGCGGCCGGCTGGAAGGTGGTGGGAATTGAAATAGGCGGCTCGTGGGCGGGGGGGGGGAGGGGTACGATACGCAACGGAACCGGGCACAGGAACCCATCGCCGCTTATAGTTCTTATGACACAATACTTATAATACTAATGACAAAATGATAAATTAGGGAAAGCTGTACATTGCCCATTACCTGATAGCTGAAACGTGGCCTTCATACGAGGTAAGGTTACTGTCAGGAAGGCAATTGTACAAGAAGTGCGGTGAGGGTGAAGACCAAATAGGTCACATCAGGGATCTGAGTCTTAAGAATCATCTCGGCCAAAGCCTTCCTCAGCTCTTCCTCCTGATCCTACTGCACTCTGGTCCTTGTTTTGACGTACCTCCCAATGTGCAAAACGCCATCTCCGCCGACTGCCCACACCTTGGCTGTTGGGACGTGACGTGCTCGGCCCATCGCGGACGGTGTAGTCGTACTGCTTCTGAACCGTACGGGATTGCTCCCAACTGCCAACAGATTCACAGCAGCGGCCGGACCGGAACGGACAGTTGGACGTGGCAAAAGGTTGGGACATCACATCATTGAACGATGCACATCACATCGTGCATCAAGGCGACATGGGCCGATAATTTCCTGGCAAGAATGAAGGTGGGTTACGCATACGTCAACGGCAAGAGGTACTGGTGCACCGAAAGGGTGGAAGGACCAACCACAAACGGTCTTGGTTTCGCATTCTGTGAAGCAGAAGGTTATGAGAATTTGCGGCTAATATTCACCAGCTATGCGTCACGGACTTTCGCTCATGAGTTCTTCACGCCCTAATGACCTTCGTGATACACATATATACAAGACTAATATGCCCCTGGAGTTCCAGGTTCTACCCCGACCGAGAGCGGGCCAAAGACCCTAATGTTAAGGGCAGGGTGCCCCCATGTCGATGGACGGTGTCGACCCCAATTAAAGTGACCTGCGAGCTGACCAGTAGCGGAGTTGACCCCTTAGTTGATTCGGCAGATTCCGCTGGATGCTGGTGATGGGTGCTGAACCTGGGAAAACCACTGATTTCGGAGAAGTCGGCATGGGAGACTGGATGAGGGTGCCCCGAAACACCGGGGAAGGTAGGGACTGCCAGGTTAGTGGCCACGGGTGATGTACCCCCCTATCCTACACACACACATACAAGACATCACTTACAAGTACCCGTCAAAAAAAGCGGTATTAGCAGTCTCGAGTCGTACGTCATCGGCTGGATTCACGTCATCATCGCACTCTGGGTCTGGAACCGCCAAAAGCTCGTCCACTTTCCGTACTCTAGCTGATGTGCGCAGACCAGCCCTCACACTCAGGTGAGACCCGCAGATCCCGGCTCCGAAGCCCTCGCCGCCTTCCTCCGCCGCCATCAATGCAGCTGCCGCCTCCCCGTCCACATCCGCCATTGCGTCACTGCCGCTGCTACAACTGCTGCTGTCGTCGCCCCTACTGGTGGTAATGCTACTGCTGCTGTCACTGCTTAGCTTGCCGCTACTACCGGTGCGATACAACCGTGCCGCCCGTGCACGGGCCTCTTGCACCGATATCCCTCTGAGGGAGGAGTGACCTTTAATTCGAAACCCGAAATGCGTTGATCCGTTTCGCACCGCACCGCCAACACCGCCACTGTCAGTGGCGTTGTCTTTATCGCAAGCGTCGCCCATCCCTGCAACCGCACCCCTCCTAGCCCCAGGATCCAGCTGCGGAGCCGCTCTACCGCTCCAGTACGGTGTACTCCCGGTGTCATATGGCAAGAGCCAGCCACCGGCCATGATCTCTCGACGAGACTCTGTGCCGTCAGCGGCAGCTGGTGCTACCGTTGGCGAATGCGGTCGCGGGTACTTCCGCGGCAGCAAGGGTGCCCCGGCGGCCATCGCCTGACTCAATTTCAGTTCTGTATCGACTCCTTCGTCGAGCTGTGTCCACTTGGGAGTCAAATCGTCAGGCAGGCGCTTACAAAGCAGCCGCCTGTCCCTGTGGCCGGATCGCGATCAGTGAGCAACGCTAAATCCCCCCCCCAATCGGAAAGCAGACAGCGACACAATTGAGAATGTTTAGCGCAATAATCGCAAAGCCAGATGCGCGGGAGGCTGGCAAAATCGTGTAAATGCATAGCGTTCGGGGTTGGGGTTTGAAACCGTAACCCTATGCAGCCAATGCGGATGCGGTTTCAAAAAAGGACTACACGAACGGCGCTTGAAATGGAAAGGCGCGGAAAATAGAACGACGATGGTGAGCTACGGAGCGCTGTGCAAAAAGGACATTCCACAAGACGAGGTCATACACGCACCGGATCTCGGGTTGCTCCTCGATGACCAAGCAGCTTTTCGCCAACAACCTGTATAGGCGGGGAGTACCGTACGCATACGGCGCAACGTTGCACGAAGGATTGGAAGACGTTGCAGAACAGCTGCCCCCAGCGCGGGTGGGCAGCACATGCCCTTCAGAGGCATCTGCAATCTCCTGCCTGCCCCCATTTCATCCTGCCCGTCCTTGGCTCCCGTGTCCCCATCATCCAACCCTCACGGTTAATGATTTTACTCTTTAGCAGCTTCTCCACAGCAGTACCAAGTCTCGTGTACTCGCCTTACCCCATACCCCAATCCCCCCAAACCCAGCTCAGAGCACAGGGCCGTTGGTTTCCCGGCCCATTCCACAGAAATCCGCTGCACAGGCAGTCAGCACCATGCAGATATTAGGCAGAATCGTCGTAGCAAGGAATGGTGCAGTCAATATCTTTCCGCGCACGATGTTACCTGACCAACATCGCCGGGTTCCATCCCCTCACCGCTAAACAACCCCACGGCGATGTTGCTTCCCCAAGCCACCTCAGCCTATATCAGAACAATCGGCCTTGCCCAGTAACACCCCCACCCTCCAACCTGGCATCCCAGAGCTCCTCGTTGTTCATCAGGACCCCTGGTGTAGGCGCTCCTGGCAGGCACCCGCCGGGAAGTCTTTTCTTATATTCTTCTGCTTTGTGTCGCCATCTTTTACGGCGAACCGAGCGCCAAGATATACGATAGAAGCGGCGCCTTTCAGGGGCTTGTCCATTGGGAACTGTTTGCGTGGGTTCCGCAGAGCCACGCACATCGGCATCTACCCCTCCATCCCCGTTACCCGGTTCTTCGCTGCATTTTCCCTCGCGGCCCTCCTCCTCCTCCGTCCCCTCTTCCCCCTTCGAGATTTTCTCCGTAACTTTCTCCTTGAGCTCCGTCCGCTCCTCAAAATCACTATCGTCGACATCAGCATATTTGTCGTCCTCTACACCTTCGTCATCGCTGCCCAAATTACGCAGCCAATCCCCATCGCTGTTCCAGTCAAACTCCATCATGCCGCCCAACGCCTCGTGAAGGATGTTCGCAAGGGTTTGAAGATCATCCTTGTTCACCTCCTCGCCTTCATCCTCACCAGCCTCATCATTGTCATCCTCATTGTTAAAAGCGACGCCTTCATTGTCATCGTCTTCGTCATCATTATCGTCTTCGTCGTCATCATCTTCGTCGTCACAAGTATCATCATTCTTGTCGTCGTCATCGTCGGCTTCATTTTCATCGCTGCTTTCGCTGCTATCCGTAAACCTATCGCTATCTTCCGCCCCGGGTTTCCAGAGCAGCGAGGAAAGGCACTGCATCTGACGTGAAGCTCTACTAGTTCTCGCACGCGTAGCCTTGGTAATGGGAACCCCAGCAGCAGCAGCGGCAACAGAGCTTGACTTCCGACGCTTGCGGCCCGATCCAGTGCCTGGCGCCCCGGCGGCCCCGGCGGCAGTTTCTAATTGTCCATCATCAGCAGCAGCAGCGGCAACAGAGCTTGACTTCCGACGCTTACGGCCCGATCCAGTGCCTGGCGCCCCGGCGGCCCCGGCGGCAGTTTCTAATTGTCCATCATCAGCAGCAGCAGCGGCAGCAGAGCTTGACTTCCGACGCTTGGGGCCCGATCCAGTGCCTGGCGCCCCGGCGGCACCAGCACCCGCCAGTACTTGCTTGATAGCACTAGCAACAGCACTGCGTGGGACGTTATTTGTGACGAGAGCTCCAACGGTGCTTGCAGCATTACTCAAAGTACCGCAGCTCAACCTAGCTGCCTGATGCTGCTGTCCCGATAATGCGCCAAGTAAAAGCTGGACCAGATGAGCATTCCGACCACCTGCAGCTTCAGCAGGGCCAACTCCACCGCCAGGGATCGCCCCAGAACTGCAGTTGTTGTGCAACGAACCGCGTGGGCCCCGGGTCGTGTCTGTGGCGGGGTGCCCCCCAGCAGGCCCTGCGGCAGTGGGCCCCGCGGTGCCTCCAGCGGCACCACGAACAGCGTCGCTGCCCAACCCAGAAGCTTGGTGCCTCTGTCCTGAAAATGCGTCAAGTAAAAACCGTTCCAGACGACGATTCAGACCACCTGCAGCCCCAGCCGCGCCGCCGGCAGATTCTGAGTCGCCGTTTGTAGAGTTGGCGGCAGCCACATTGCGGGCGCCAGGGGCGGTCGAACCTCCGTCACCTGAACTTTGGGTTGCGACTTGAGTATGGACGGACTTGAAAACTGAACGCTGCACGCCCTGTGCTGCATGAACCATACCAAGATGGTGACCTTTCTGGCCTTGTCCCTCGAGGTATTCGGCGAAGCGAACGTGCTTGACGGAGGACGTGCATCCCAATCCTGCTCTTGGCCCCCCAGCGCCATCACCACTAGGACCAGCGCCGGCTTCCACCTCAGCTTGTCCACCCCCACCCAGGCCCTCATGGAAAGCGCTTTGCAAGGGGAGGCGTTGAGGAGCAACTGGCTGGGTGAGGAGGCCTGACCCTCGGTTGCTGATAGGCCGCCCACGTTTGTGATGATGCTCCGCCTCAATTACTGTTCTGATGTGGCGATCAAGCTTCGCCGATGCTTTTGTAGCAGCGGCCTCCGGTTCGGGGACATCGGGCCCCGAACCAGATTTCAGTACAGAAGCAGATAGTTCAGCTCTTGTATTGCTAGACATGCTTCCAATAATCTGATTCTCAACTGCCAAGCTCAGGCGTACAAGCTCCAATTATGTTGTGCATGACCAATATACCTGTCCAACCGCCGTCACTTAGTAAAAATATACTCGGGGATGGAGTTTCCTTTCTAATTTATAAAAACGTCTTAAATTTGATCTGTGCCAAGGTTAAGTTGACTTCCGCCCCCATACGCGGACAATCTATCTCTTAAAAGGTTTATATTTTCATCATAAAGGCGCAAGTTGTGATTATTCACGATCTGGCAGCAAAGCCGAGTCGTGAGCTAGTATGATAATTGATTTGGCAATAGCTCAGAGGACTGCAGTGACACGTAATCAATGCAAAATCTCCTTAATTATACATGTAACCAAGTGGTCGTTCATGCGCTTGAGAGCATATCCCAGACCTCCATTTTCCCTCCAAAAAGTACAGCCGACCTAAACCGCCACAAGAAGCTGCAATAGGGCTGGTTACCCGGTCCTATATTAACTATGTAACAGCTTTAGCCTATCCCAATCATGAAATTAGGAAGATCTTAAGGAGGAAAGTTTTTTGCCTTCGACAATTTATCGGAGTAGGACTCACACTCATCGTACTTCTCTAACCCCATACTTTCGCCGGAGCTTTGTTGGAGATCTAAATTTTTCAAAGATTAAACTCGATGTGTACAGCAGTCGAACCCTGGTTTGAAGGATCCCGAAGATGCCACTCCAACACCGACAGATTATCGGTGAGGCCCGACAGATAATTGGTAAGTAAGCGCTGTATTGTTTGCCTAAGGCGATCGGAGCTTCACCAGACCGACCTCCGGAATGTGCAGGGGCCTGATAAATGGGTATAGCAATCACTTGTCTCCATGAAATGACCGTGATATAAAACGTATAGGGGCAGGATTGAGAGGACTTGGGCCGGCACACCTAACAGAACGCAAATGCAAAGGAATGGGTCTTGCCACAGGTCTTGCAAATGAAGCCCCCTTGGGTTTTGGAATCTTGTCTTGTCTAGGGTCGTCTGCGCTCTGAACTGAAGTGTTGTTTGCTGACGCCGTGGCTTCAAACCCCCGGGCCCGGCGCAACGTCAGCCTCCCAGAGGCCGGCAGGCGGTCCTGAGTACCCTTTCCTTGCAGCTCCTGCTGGTGACACGCTAATCTGCCGATGTCCCATCACCCATGAACGTTAACGTTTCAATAACGTGTTGGGGTGGAGTGGGATGGGGTGGGGTGGGGTCGAAATATAACGAGAATCGTTTGGATCCAGAGAAGACAACCCAAGCTACATAGATTTGATTTGAACACCCCCATGGTGTTTCAATGGAAGCTGTTGCTGATGACAATGGTATAGTTACGCGGACTGCCTGCAGAGGCGTCCCTGCAATCACGGACGTCCCCGACCAATGGCCTTTCCTTCTTCATCTCCAGCTAGGTTTAGTTCATCGCCGTGATGATTCGTTAGTTTGCTTTTTGGAGCATCCTTCACGAGTCTCTGTTTTTTCTGCTGTTCGATGTGCTTTGGATACTTATTATTTCATTTGTCAAATCCAATAACATCAGTCCAACTCGCGTCATCTGGATTTGTGACTACGTAAGACTGGAAGGAGAACGGGGAAAATGCACTGGGGAGAATGCACTTAGTCGCGCAGCCATAATGCTGGAGTTCCACGCTTCCACACAATGACATGGCACACCGTGAATGGAAGAACACTTTGAGCAAAGTCTACTGACTAAGCCACAAATCCCAGGTGTACTCTCCTCGCACTGATGGGTGATGACTCGTAATGCAGCACGTGGCATTGACCCGGTCCTGCCAGAGGCTACCAGCCCCTTTCCCTACGACGTCGGGAAACAAATATGATATAGTGGGCCATAAACACATACAGAGATAAATCCGATAGCTGCCAGCTCAGCTTCTTGCTCTTGTTCCACGCGTTCTCACAACACGCTGGCATCTCAAGGCCAACCACCATACTGATACATGGAAAAATGCACACTTGCCATTTACCCTTTTCCACCACCTCTTTGCTAATTCCCTTTCTCACCATTCATTACCAGCCTTCACGCTACCTTTGGCAGAGCCATCCATATCCCAGAACTGCATGCTGTCTTGGCTGGCCTTTTCTCTTCGTGCTGGAGCCAAGTGCAGCATCTCACACACACACACACACACACACACACGTTTGTCCTCTGCGATGGTGCAGTAGCACGTCGATGACTTCCCTTCACTCAACTCCACCCTGTCCCTCGCTGAGGTAGGTCTGTTGGTTACATGTCCCCGTCGCTAGCAACAACAGCACGACAGCCACAGACGGCGATGGCCCACGGGCTCGGGGACTTGCCGGCTCCACAGTTTCTGTCTGGAGACGACTGCTATGACATGCACCACCAGTACTGCTATCGGTTCCGCAGTTGACTAGTAAACCATGGTCACCCCGTGGCTCTCCGGCAGCTCTCCTGACCCAGAACCCAACAATGAAAGAGGAGCCCCAACCATGGACACAGTATTATCTACACCAGCTGCAGCTTCAGCCCCCTCTCGAGCCGCCTCTTCGGCAGTGACCACCGCGTGAAGCTTCAGCCCCTTCTCTTCCACCAACCCATAGTGGTTCGCTGCGTCTGCATCAACCTCAACGTGAATGCTCGTTGAAGCCGCCTTGCCACTGCAGATGGGTGCGACCAATGGCGCCGCCATGGATCGCGGCACTGACCGCGCCATTGCAGCCCCGCCGCTACTGGCGCCGGTGGTGTTGACGTTGACATTGACATTGCTGGCGGCGTTGACGCAATTGCCAACGGCGTCAGCGTTGCGTGTGCTGATGATCAAATAGCCGCCACCGCTGCGTTTTGTCGCGAACTGTTCTTGTGATCGACTACGACATACGATGGCGGGATGGCGGTCGCTGCTGCCATTGACAAGCGACGGCACGACGGCAGCTCCTACAGCCGCGGATTTCTTCGCCTTGTCCGGCCCGCCTTTGGCGCCTGCCAACTGCATTGGTGGCATCACCGTCGCCGCCGTCTCTCTCGTCACCTCCTCAGAGTCAGTCTGTGTAATCCGTGACGGTAACGTGTCCGCCATTGCCGCCGCTGGTGTTCCGGCTGTCGCCGACGACGTGCGGCTGCGGCGATTATTATTCCGACTGGTGATGGTGCAGCTACTACCGGCACTGCTGACGCGGGAAATGGGGCCTGATACCGGTGTCCAGCTGGGCTCAGTGCTGGGTGCTGGGCTTGTAAGTGCGGTCTCGCTGGCCGCGACGCTGGACCCAGCAGTAGTGGTAAAGAAGCTAGAGGTTGCGCAGCGGGTGTCGCCGGGAAGGTAAGACAGGTCGGTGCTGTGGTCCGTAACGCTGCCCGCAAAGAAGGCACCAGTGCCACCACCACAGCCGTCGCTGATGGCGCTGCTGCTGACACTGGTGCGGGAACTGAGTACGCTGAGGGCGCCGATGCTATGCCGGAATAGCCCTCCCTGGCCGTAGCTATGGCTGCGGCTTTCGCTGAATGGTGGGGACGGCTGGCGGGAAAAGCTGGATGGGACATACGGTTCCTCAGCAAGGTCTGGTTCAGGCGGTAGCAAGTAAGGCGGCGGCGGCGCAGGGTGTTGCCCTGGTTGCTCTTCCTGCTGTGGCTGCTGTAGCTGCTCTGTAGCTGACTGCGCTTCCGTCGTGATGGGAGTTGGCTGGTGCTCTTCGTGATGCTGAGGCTGAGGCTGAGGTGGAGGTGGAGGTGGAGGCGGGGACGGAGGCGGAGGCGGCAATAGATGTTGCGCCAGGGGCTGGAGATGTTGCTCCTCCGGGACGCTGACGTCATCCGACCTTCCACCTGACACAACATCGTACGTGGCACCGTACACCATAGTGGCCACCCGTACTTGGTCGCTCAGCAGGCGCCGCAGCGACCGATGCCCGAACTGACCTCCGCCACTGGCGGTCGCGCCACCCATTCCTGTTGGATTGGAATCAGTACCGGTGGCAGCGCCGCCGCCACTGTCTGCAGCCGCCACTGATACTGCGGTATCTGCCATAGCAGGTGGCAGCGGCACGGGCGGCAGCTCCTTCACGCGCACGCGGCGACCAAGTCCAACGGTGACGTTCTGGCGATTAAGAGTTTGAGCGCCTGCACCGGCGGTGTTGAGCACCGGGGTATTGGTCAAGGTGATGCTGGCCATGCTACGGCTTCGGAGCGAGGCAGGCGGCGGCCGAGGTGGCAGGCCGGCAGCGGCGGCGGCTGGCGGAGATAGCGGCAGCAGCCCCGATGGCCTGTCATGGCTGGGATCGGAGACGTGGGAACCCGGCCGGCGATTCGCCCTGGTTAGAACTGGTAGGTCGCCGTGGGGCTTATCCTCTTCCTCTTCGGCCGACTCTTCGTGTATGACGTCCATCGCAGTGGTGGAGGCAGAGCCGACGCCGTACACCTGTGTGAGGAACACGGTATCCGGCACCTCCCCTGGAATCAGGTCATACTTCAAGGACGAGGCGCTAGAGATTACCGAAGAGGAGGCCGCGCTGAAGCTGGAAGATGAACTCAGGAACGGCAGCCGGAAGGTACTCGATGACGCTAATGACGACGATGCTGTAGAGGTGGCGGCTAGCGCCGCTCGGCCGTTCAGCGACCAGCGCTTCTCCAGCTGCGCTACCGTCTGAGATTTCATACGCTTGGTCTCGCGTGGACCTGGCGGCGGCGGCTGTGGTGGCGGCGCTGCCTTTGCCGGCAGTGGTGCCGGCCCCGCAACCGATGCCGCCGGCGCCGACGCCAGTACCACGATCTGCGAGGCCGAGGTGGCCAGAGCGGGGACCAAACCTAGAGTCCGCGCCGGCGCTGCTTCCTCCGCCACCGCCGCCATGTGCGCGAATGCACCCGGCCCGACTTGGGTCCCGGCGGCTGGGCTTGCGGCGAGGCGCTTCCAACGCTGCGCTTGCAGTATGGCGCTGGTGGCGGCCTCAAATGGACCTGGTCTCGGCGATGATGCTTCACTGGCGACGTCAGAGATGGTATCGGTGTCCTCGGCACCACAATCCGCTGCGGCGACGGGCGTGTTGGTGGCCACAGCGGCCCAGGCGGCCACCGGAAATGCTTCCGGCCCCGTTGCCAGCTCCCTCACGCGGACCGCCTCCGTCGACTCCGCCAGTGTAGAGGGTTTTCCAACCCCGCCATGCTCTCGCATCTGTGCAGCCCAGCTCGCTGGGTCAGCAACCGAGTGCCTGCGCACTGGCAACTGCGGTGTCACGGATGTACAAGGCTCGCCGGTCGATTTCGTCACTCTGGTGCCACCTTCACGACCGCTGCTATCACTCAGTCGGAGCTGTGGCCGCATCCGTGGTGGCTGAACCACCTCCACCACTTCCACCAAACGTGTCGCACTGACGAGGGTGCGTGGTGACAGTTTATCAGCGCCAGTGGTTAGTGTGCGGCTGGGTAACGTGTAGGTGGTGTGGTAGCACTCCAGAGAGGGCACAAAGCCCGCGGCAACGGCAGCGGCTGCGGCGCTGGCTTCAGTGCCACCGCTGCCGCCAGGGGCCCTTCGGACCGGGGAGAGCGAAACTGAGATCGACGTTGTGACCTCCGTCACACTGGGCATCTGGAGGCTGGAGGCCCGCCGCAGCGGCCTCGGGGGCAGCGACACCGTCGACGGCATCGCCGTTGCAGTAGCCGCGTCAGTCACAGCCGTGCTGCCGTCAGCGGGCTTCTGTGGGAGATGAACCAGGACCACAGAGTTCGGCGCTGGCTTGGCCGGCCCGTCCACTAGCCGCGTCACATTGGAGCTAGAGACGGACGAGGACTGGATTCTCAGAAGGGCCGACATTGGTGGCGGCGCTGGCACGCCCACTGCGGCGGCTGCCACCGCTGCCACCGCCGCCGCTGCCGCCGGCCAGTCTGACTCCGCCACGTACACTACCGGCTGCGGCGGAGACTGCAGCTGGCGCTGGGGGGAAGAGCCTCTGCTGATGGCAGGTGCTGTCACGGCTGCAGCTGCGGTTGCGGTCGACAGGGCTGAAGTTACTGCAGCGGAGGTGCCACCCACTTGCGGCGTTGCGCCCTGCTGCAGCGGCTGCTGTTGCCGCTGACGTTGCCGCTGGCGCAATTCCTCCCAACCGTCAGCAAGGTCTGTCAAAACTGCAGCGCAGTAGCGCGTTAACCAAGGGAGATTAAGAATGTGGGTGAGCACCAGGAGGTAGGGAAATACCTTCAGAATACCGTACCAGTCCAGGGGGGGATCAGTGGCGGAAACCTGGCAGCAGGGATGGGCCTAACGGCTGATTACAGAGCCCCTCTTTCCCCAGGTGCCCATCGCCCCCTGCAAAGTCCCCACTTGTCCATCATCCATTACCTAAAACATATCACATAATTCAATATATTCAATCAATATACATCAGCCACAATGAGCTGCAAAAGCAGCTTATGTTGAATTGACAGGTAAGCTACGGAAACCGGTCACATTCGTTCTCACGTTCTAATGGCGCCTCGCCCTCTCGCTTCCGCTCCGCAATGTACTGCCGGAGTCTCCGGGAGCCACGCAGCTCAGCGATATCTGCCCAAAGCACACTGGTCGGCGGCAACCTGCGGCCCCAGCTGCGGAGGTCGCTTGCGCCCGCTCCCAGCTGCGATAAAAGAGCGATCCTGGCGGCGCTGTTACCAACACGCGGACGATGGAAGCTGCGATCTAGTTTCTGCAGTCGGGACGCGTTGAAAGGAACAAAATAACAACAATGTTTGGGTTGCGGAAATGGCTTACCCAGGCCACTAGGGGGACGGCTCAGTGAGTTGGGCAGAAGAGCGGACTGGCCGACTGAAATCTAGAACTCTAATCATCCCGGTTTTTAATAAGACGCCATGGCTCGTTGTGTTTAGAGACATATCTCTGGTACGCGTGTTAGCCGGAAATGGGCAATACGATAGAAGAGATAGAAACATGTTTTGCCAGATTGTGTGTGTGTGTGTGTGTGAGGCAGGTAGCCGGCCGTGTTTGAGAGAAGTAGTAGTTTGGGAGAAGGGGAAGAAGATTACGGACACGAAGAAGCCAAGAAGTGAACCAGATATTGCAATGAAGACTCTGTGTGTATGGTATTGGGGAGTTAGTACGCAACGGCGTGGGCGTTTGGGTGCGGGATACGGGTATAGTAAAGCCGAAACATCAACATGGAAAAGATGGATGAAATTTGAGTATGGGTTGAGGGGTTGCATATAACAGCATGAATGCGAAGGAAACCAAAACCCCGAAATCAGGAACCTCTACGTTCTTGAGAATGGCCATTCCTTTTATAACCGCGTTCGTGCTCACCGCAACATATTCAGTCTGCGGCGGCGGTGGGGGGGGAACAGCTCCGGTATCCTCCCAACTGGGTCGTGGCCCCAGGACTGAGCTGCTATCCACTGCCATGCGCTCTTGGCTGATGGCGCCCATGGCGCGTAGCTTCGAGGCAGGTTTATAATGCGAAGGTAGAGAGGCCGGGGGGGGGGAAGGTAACGGGCATGATAAGGAAGCAGGAAAGTAACCTAATGAGGGCGCTAAGGTGAATGCACCGGTCCGCATGCCGTCTGTCTGAGAGCTCCTCTCCATTAATCGGGTATGAAGGCACCAACGTCGGGTTGTCCTCCTAGTTGCTTCCTAACCCCCAGATCTATGGTGAAATATGTATATCTCTTCGTGCTAGTGTCGTGGCGAATGGCCGCGCTCATACAAAGTCCGTCAATCATCCTGGCATTTGGCTATGGCACAACAATGACGGTGGTGGATTCTATTCCCAGTCCCAATGTTAGCTGTTGCTGGAGTAGAAAATGAATCGTCTCTTCGCCTGCCGAAATACTTGGTTTCAACCCTGAGCCAGGGTTTTTCCCCGTTGCTTGTTGAGGGCTTCATGTAACCGGTTCGATATAAGGGCCAGAACAAGATTTGTTCAGCCACGACAGAGGCGCTTGAGAGAAACCGCTTTAATTTTGCATCTCTTGCGCTCGACAGGATGGGGTATCAAGCTGTGCAGGGCTGTGTCGAACTAAGATCACCGGGATGCGATGAGAAGCGAATGATGTTTTCTGAAGGCCTAAGGAAGATGCCTTAAGTAGAGAAGGTGCCATAAAGCGTACCGCCGGGCCCGCAACGCAGCGCGTTGGTCCCAACATTTCTGCCCGATTGGGTTTGCCCAAAAGGCTTGCCAAAATCTTTGCTATGTGTTTAAAGTTTAATTCACATCAATAACTTAATGTACATGACAGGCACTTCCGTTCGAAGGCATGGAACGCTTAAAAGGCCATGGCAATACCTGGGGCTCGATGTCGACCGAGCTGTTAGAGTTACCCTTTCCAATTTTTTTCCGAGCATTATATCTTGTTGGTGTGTCTTGATCTTGGAGCGATGCCTTGAAGCGTTCTAAATGCGCTTGAACTACGCAAGGCGGGCGTTGGTCGGCGACGAGGGTCAAATGTCATTGAAATGGGCGTCCACTTGCGACGACAAGTTCATAAAATATCTTCTTTCCATTGTTGCTCGAAACGTACCTAAGTTGGGTCTGGGGGACACTTCAATCCTGTCCGCTGCGCCGACCTGCCCCATTGAGATCAGGACCCTCCGAGGTGATGAAGTTGAAGCATTAGGATATAAATGCAGCATTTTTGGCCCCAGTTGGCCCGTTCTAGGGCTGCCGGGACGGTCCATCTGCACAGCTATATTTCCTCCTTAGGTTATATCCAAGTAAGAAAACTTAAATCCTTGATTTTAAGTTATGTACATCGTGTCACAATAAAAAGAGCAACTGGGTGTGCTTCAGTTTATCTCAACTACCGTAGTAATAAATATATCCAGTTTATGCACCCTTTCAATTGTATAACCTGCTCCAGATGCAACAAAAGCCTATAACTGATATTTTGGATATATATGAAAATGAAAGAATGCTTGTTTTCCCACGTTGCTGCGTGTGCAAAATCGTAACCGGTAACTAGGTAACCGACAGCACGAGTAGCTCGGAAACCATGTATACAGGTATCCAAAGACTGATTTGCTGTTCAAATTCCATCGACCACAAGACGGATTACGAGGAAAACTTCTAGAGAAAACTTCCTGCCGTAGCGGCATCCGTACATGTCTCAGCAAAGCCCTCATGCCGCTCATACCACCGTTACCCAGGGAGATTTGTATAATGGAAAAATTATGCCGCCCGTGGAGTCAGAAAATGAGTGAATGCGCCAGCTGAAACCAGAGCACTAGGAGGGCAGCACGGTCAGAAGCCGCCGAATATGAAAGGTATAAGGCATGCGTGTGCACATGTCAAATGTGTATCTTTTCTTTTTTTCCCAGGCCAGGGTCCTCCGTAGCATCATCATAACTTTGCCATGTAGTGACAAGGAAACTACCGACGCTTTCCGGTGCAGTGCACGGCCCTTCAGCCCGAGTGCTTTAAAGCTCCTTTCTGTCTGAAGCCCATGTGAACCGAACATTTATTACTACTTACATCTGGCATTGCGTCACCGCTTGATCGCAGTTTGCACGTCTTAGGTTCCCGTGCCCCAGCCTACTGTCTTCCTCTCGTTCTCGTTCCCCGAGGAAGCGAGTTGCCGTCAAAAGCAAAGCATATGTTTTAAAATGCCCACATCATTTTGCACGCGTGTAAACCTTGACAGACTTCCAAGTTTAGATGTAACGTACTGTCTCCACACGGTAAGAAGTCACCTCGTCACCCTCGCCCTTCAGCAAGAATTCATAGGAATTGCCAAAGGCCTCCAAATCCCCAAGAGGCACAGATGTCTAGTTTGACCGCTTCGACAACTGCCCGTCACCCCAACCTCCAACCGCACCGACGCCGGTCTCCGGCGTCTCCTCCTTAGGGCCTTTACCCCCTTGACGGGAGCGAACTCGCATGTTCCGCTGGCCCTGCGCATGATGAAGACCGAGGAAAACAAAAGCAAGACGCGGACATGCGATGTACCTTTTGCACTATCACACAACCAGAACGCACCAAACTGGTCAGCCTCAGCAAGACAGCAACATGCTGGAGTAATCACCGTCACTGCGCCACAGCAACATAGACGTGAGGCCCCGGCTTTAACCTACAAATCAACAGCGTGGGGTTGCAACCGCTCTGCCACCCATTGTAACCAAGAGCGGCAGCAAGCGACCCTGATGTAGACTAGGCCAATCGCCCTGCCATCTTTCTGACGACGCCATATCTACGAGCGGCTCTGCAACCGGCCGCATCGGCACTGATTGATCCACACCCATCAGCCCGAGCGGCGCTGCGTTCCATGGCCTCCTCCCTACAGGCCCACCTACTGTATCAACAAACGCACGACATCCAAGCCAGCCCCCGTCTTCTCGTTGTAAGCCAAGCAGCGTCACTCTCACCAAACAAAAATAGCCAGAGGTAGGTGACGAATGGATTTGTCAATTACCCGACTTTGGTCAATCGCCCCACCGGCATCGCGTTTTTATGTGTTGGTTGGGCGCAGCGACTGTTACTGAGCAACCACCTGGGCACGCTGCGGGGCACAGTCAACAGATTCGACACGATCCGCCATTCTGTTAAATAAGGGTCACACGAGCGTTCATAATCGTCAACGGACACAACATATAGACATGGACAGCACATAAGTGGGGCGTTCGGAGCTAGCTGATCAAGGAGGATTTAGGTAAAAGAGACACCTTCGAGTTCACCCGCCCAGACATTGCCCGGCCAACGGCGAAAATTGACGACATAGACCCAGTTGCCACCGTAGCCCGGCGCCTCCATCCTATTGACGTCGCGCTTGGCCGCCGCGCCCTGTAAGGAATGGCACCCAAGGCTGCCTGCAGCAATCAATACAGGACCAAAAAACAAAACCGTCGCAACTCCACGCCTACAGTAGTCGCTGCCGCAATAATTCGACTGGTCAAACTTATCAATACTCTAACTAACGAGGCATTGCGTCAACACCTAAGGATTAATGTCTGCCTACTTTGTACGCGTGAACACACATACACACACACACACGTGCTACTGTTAACTCAAGCGTACTCCCGGACGGTGTCGACAGGCCCGTCCAATGCCCAAGGCGCCGCCCAATCCGAACCATGCCTCTCCTCCTGGACCTGCCCCTGCGATTTCCCGTTCTTGCCCCCCCACCTTTACCCTCCCTTGTGGTCACACTTCCGATCCCCACCCAATGAGCCCTTCGATCAAACTGATCTCTCGATCTGCGCAACTTCCCTTTTTCCCAGCCCTGAAAGTCACCAAATAATCATTATTACGGTGAACGTGACGGCCGTTTACAATACCAGCAAACCGTTAACCTTACTCTGTCACGATTTGCATATACCGCCACCGCTTCAATGCGCCTT
Organism: Volvox africanus; assembly: GCA_030268105.1. Taxonomy (NCBI): domain Eukaryota; kingdom Viridiplantae; phylum Chlorophyta; class Chlorophyceae; order Chlamydomonadales; family Volvocaceae; genus Volvox; species Volvox africanus. The sequence continues at coordinate 492,068 of BSDZ01000015.1, read as the reverse complement.
CACATCGCTGCAGTCACCGCACATCGCCGGTGACACCATTAATAGCTAGGGTAGAAGTTTTTGTACAAGGTCTCAGGGAACAGCAGGGAAGCGCGGCAGCTGCGATTCCTCAGCAGCGGCCGTTTGCGGCCGTAATTTGCAGAGGGAGAGAAACGGCGTTAAAGGAGACGACGGGCAGTATGCCTTGACACCAAGATCCAGTCGGTGACGTTGTCCACCACTCCCCTTTCCTATGTCGACTGCATCCAAGCACTCCAGTGCACTCGAGGAGCTATCCTGCGCCGCCAGCACTTTGATTGCGCCCGCCGAGTCGGTCGTCCGAACATTGACGGGCAGCAAATAACTTCGTAGAGGCCAAAGCGTCGTCACGCAGACCGGTAACACATTGCCGTTGTGCCACGGCGCGTTCTCGTGACATTGCCCCGCTTTGCCCTGTCAGGCCGCGCTTGATTCAATTGCCCATAAGACAAGAGCTACTCTTTGCTGCCCGTTCCAAAACCAGTGTGTCGGATATGTAGGATTTGCCTTCCATCTGGCTGCATAATCACATGCTGCCTCCTCGTCCGAATCCCACACCCGAACCCAGAACCCGGATCCGCTGTTTTCCTGCATCCTGAACACGGCTAGGGCCCCCTGAGCTCACGAAGCTGCACGCGCCTCATCGTTCAAAATGTACTCTATCAACTGCTCCTCCGCATCATCGAGGTTGTTGGTCCGCCCATGACAACCCTCTCGCGAGCGCGGCTTCAGAGAATGAGGCGCACGGTTGGACTGGCTACTCGTATTGCGCACAGACTGGCTGCTGTTGCCACGCACTGGCGTGGAGGTGCCGGACTGAATCATTAACACGTCATCGCCGTCGCCATCGGGCATCGTCCCCGGAAGCAGAGCGCCCGCGGCCATGTGGTCCCCTCGGCTTGGCCTCAATGGCGATCCACTGCGCATGGGAGACGGCGCCCGGGGCCCGGGCGCGGGCCCAGTACGCGGCGGCGTGCGGCCTCGCGATCCACCAGCACTACCGGGTGATAACGGTGTCCGAGGCGGCCGGGCAAGCGGATCTGCAGATGACGGCGCAAGCCCGTTTGTGCCCGCAGCGTCAGCGCTAGACGGCGGTCCGCCAAGACTGCTCCCAGCTGGCCGGCTGCCCTTCACCGCTAATGCCGGCAATGCACCAAACCGGCCACTTAACGGCGGCAGGGTGGAAGCGCGCCCGCCCGAGCCCGGGGCCTTGATTGTGATACCGGGCCCTACAGGCACGTCCTCGTTTCCGGCGGCCCGGCTGCCGCCGCCCGCAATTTCTTCGTCTACCTCGGCAAAGCGGCGGTGCAGCACCTGCAGCAGTGCGGGCTTAACGCCAGATCCCAGTAGCTTCTCTACCTCAAAGGGCTGACCCGCCGCCTTCCGGCCACGATACACCTCCGCCACCAACCGCACCGCCGTGGCACGGACCTTGTCGTCGGGCATGTCCATCGCCGGGCGCGTAAAGCGCACAATTTCCTCCGGTGCCAGTGCATCCGTCGCAACGCGCCCTGCGGCCGTAGCACCAGCCGTGCGACCTGCACTGCCAAAGCCCATCTGCTGCTGGACCTGCACATAGCCAAAGGCTGGACATTAGTTCCAGGCTGGAAAGCTCCAGGGCAGAGCGTTTTAGTGCCTTTGCGATGTCGAGAAGGCAGAGGGTAGGAACATGTAAAATACGTGCCAAGCCGCAAGGCCAATAAAGAACTTGTGCACCCTGGTAGTAATCTACATGCAGTCCGACTGCCGCTGCTGCCGAACGTGTGCAATCCATAGTTCCAAAGACAGGCATCTTCCGCAGACACCCCAACCCCAGACACCCAAGGGCTAGGACTTTCCTACACCACCCGGCCTGGTCCTGAACCCTCCGTGCACACCATTCGTACCTGAACATTAAGCATACACGTAATGAGTTCCAGCCGGCCAGCCATCTGGGAGGCTGCAGCAGAACCCATCTGCGACTTCTTGGGGATAGGATTCAACGCGTGCGGCCCCAGGAACGCCAACCCCAGAGTGGGCTGGTTGGCTAGAGTAAGAAGTGCCTGGATCGAGGTTTCCTGTAGCGAAGCCAGGGCCAGGACAGGGGGCAGGGTCAGCCGGGTCCCCTTGTGAAGTCCCCTTATAATGGCTTGACCTGCCACCATGATAAATCCATGCGCGCTTTCACAAAACATAAGTGATAGGCTGCTTGCAAAACGCCAAGACTACGTCCAATAATTCACTCCGGTACTTGATATGTATAATAGGATTTTGGTAAGTTCGATACGCAGGTGAATTGCTGCAGCTAGGTCCATTCCGTTCCTGGTCTTCACACCTGAATGCGGGCATTGTTATTGCCCACTCTGTGCAGTAGGGTCGGCATCAGTGGCTCCAGGCCCTGCGTGAGCGCGCTATATGGCAGCATGGAAGAGTAACTGGAGACCAGGGTTGAAAGCAGCTCCAGCGCTGAGTAGTAGAGCGGGGCTACCTTGTCCCTGAAGGCGGTACGGACGGAGAGGAAGGAGTGATCGTCTCTCGCGTCATATAGCAATGGCACCAACATGGCACAGCAGGTCATAGTGCCGCAGCCAAGAGTCTGGTGCACTAGGACGATTCGAGGGGATGAAGAGAGAACTCCTGTAGGCCCGAAAGTAACCATATAGGCTGCAGGGCTCTAAAGAGGACCCAGATCCCTGATGCTTCCTGCTCGCTGCAGCACATCGTACCGTACGGCTCCCGCTAAATACCGACGAACCTCCAGGACGTTAAGTTTTTTAGACCGCTGGCTTCCTAAGCCCCGGCGTCGTCATTCCCGTGTCGTAATTCCTGTAAACGTACTTGAGTGCTTTATCCAGCAGCTGAGTGACGGTCACCCAGATGTCTTCCGGAGCGTGTTGAGCATTAAATCGTGCATTGCTCAGGCTACGCATAATTGCCTGTAGCGCCTGCTCGCGGGTCTTCCAGTCTGGGGAGTACAGGCTACGCACTGTGCTTTCGCCCAGAACAGCTGTCCACCCCGCTGCTTCCTCTGGCACTTGCACCGCCGCAGGAAGGTCCGCGGCAAGCTTGGTGCCGTCTGACTGCACGCCCACATAATCCATCTTCTTTGGTGCTCGCTTTGTTGGTGTTGCGCACTCAGGCCCAACCGGTGGTGGTGATGGCGAAGCCTCTGGAAAAGGCTCGGGCGCGCTATCCGGTACAGTAAGAGGCACGGCGCCGGACGCAGCCTTCGTAGGGGCCTCATGCTGGGGTGCTGGCTCCTCCCTAATGACTCCTGCAGGCTTCTGAAGAAAAGAAGCGGCAGGGCGACGACGGCATGGCCATGGCGTTGGAACTCCAGAACGGTAAGCATACGCGTTTCTAGCGATTCAATGCTTTTAGGCTTAGTATACACAAAACTGAAGCTAGTCCGTCCATTATGGTGTTCTAAGTTGTCGCACATGACAGCTTGTCATATGATTGTTGTAGAATGCGGCCCTACCTTCTCCTCTGTTGGCGAAGTGGTTGAAGCTGGTGATGGAGAATCAGCTGCTGCAGAAACGGCAACGGGGCTTACGGTCTTCTGTCGCGTCGCCGTGTCCGGGGTAAGGGCTCGCTTCGGGACGTCAGGGACCTCAGGGGGCGTTGTTCCATCTAGACCCTCCAATCGAGAAGGCGCTGACCCAACTCCTTTTCGCTCGTCGTTCTTCTGCCGCTTGTCTTTTGAGAACAACGAGCCCATCCTTCACCTCCGCGTCCCAGCACTACAAGGGCAGGCTTCTGGTCCCTTAGGAGATAACTAATAAACAATTACTAGGTGTCAGTTCATTCAAGCATTACAAATTAGCAGGAATGGCCTTACAGCCTGCGCACCGGCCCCGCGCCCCGTGTTCAGGTATTTTGGAGCAATCCTTTATTTGCAATTACTTATGGTTAATCACTATTCCTACAACTGTTCCAGCCGTGAGTAAGCTATCTAGGATTCTGATAACATCCAAAGGTGGCTATCTCAGCATGAAAAGGTTTTTCGGTGCCCTGGTACGACATCGCGGAAAGTTGGTCATCGTTGCGCCTCCTTAGAAAATAAGGTTAGAACCGATCTCAGGATCGCTTATCTCCGTCTGTTATGCAGAGCTTGTCTCTGCGTGATCTGCCCTTCGCTTTGCATTCCGTATACCCATCCGACGCTGACCGAGCCAGGCCAAGATAAGTTGCGAGGGAAGTCATTTATTTTTCATTGCATCTTTCTTAGAAACTTTCCCATCGTCCCTTTACACTCTATTTTACGGCTGCTGTCGGCCCTTTACCACGGCTGCCAGCGTTTTTGGATGTTTTCGCCACCAGCCTTTGGCGCTTCCACATTCATTCTCTCAAGCCGAGGCATAATCGGTTTACACAAAAATAACAATTGCAAAGAAGGGGGTACGGATGATCGATTGTGGGTGTAGTCAATGCAACCTATGGGTTTTTAATTAAGGACCAAAGGGATACTAATCCTCCGATACAACTATAAAGCACTAACCTAATCCGCGGCTTTATGTATCACAGAATCTGGCTAGAACCTGCTGCCAAGTTTAATTATTTACGAAGCTACAAATTTCACATTTTTAATGATTCAGTTTTTGTTTATAAAACTTGTTTACCCGCTGGTGCGCTTGGTATGTACCTTCGACAGCATGCTACCTACTGGGTAGCTTGGCAGGTGGCCCCGCATTTATGCCGGCCGTCATTTATGCTACTTCCACTACGGCATGTGTGAACGCAAACAGACATATGGGTAAGAGGATAATAGGACGGAAATGCACCAAACCTTGTAGGCATTTGTACCCTTCTAGTGTCCGACCCGGGGCGTGCTTCGAGCGCGAAAACTGTCCCCCAATGTGTCTCATGTTCAGCGCTATGTATAGTTCGGGTTGCAATATTTGGAAACTTCATATCCATGCGGATATTTCCTAGGCAAAGGATCATGTCGATATCACCTACAGCTGACTTGGTCGGGTTCTCGGTGTCGGAAGGGCACATATTACGTATTACGGCGGGGCAGGATTTACGGCGGGGCAGTACACTGGAGCCTCAACCCTCCTGGTAGGTATGCCCTTTCCCCCACCTCCTAGCGAGTGCATGTAAGTTTTGTACAACGGAAGCCATGGAAAACGCCGCTCTACACCCAGTATCCTCGCCCCTTTTTCTGCGTGAGCAGCGAAATATACCTAGTTGCCAACAGCAACTCGACAAGTTCCTCTACTCCCCTGGACAAATCCTATCGTCCTGTGCAAAGGGTGCTGTGATGCAACTCCCCTGTGAAGAATGTGCCGGCCAACCAAAGACCTTCGTCGGCACTCAGGCCAGAAAAAGTGGAGGTGTGAGGTGTAAGCAGGTTACAGATAGATGGGCACTAATGGGCGGCTCCTGCTATGGTGAGTCCAGTCGTAACACGTCACTGTCCTTGGCAATGGCCAAACACCGTAACTCTGAAATACATTTCGACAAATGCTACATTTACTCATAACAAGTCAGGACAATGCTCGAACGATAGCGGCTGAATGGCCACAATTATTAATTACTTGTACACCGTCCACATCGCACTTCGAGCTATTGATACTCCGTGACCCATGCAGGTCACAGGCACTTCGTTGGCACGCATTACCATCACATGATCACAACCCACATCGGTGACCGTCACAAATTCATTTTGGTCTTGGCTTGCCTTCCAGGGTCATATTGTGTCCGACGTCACGCACATGGAGCGTCATACCATGAGGGCCAGTCACCAAAACCCGTTCCTTTGCACACCCTCAGCACCATCCTGCAACCGCAGGTCCTCGCCAAAATTGCACAGGCAAGATACAACCAACCCACTTCAACACCAGCCGAGCATTTCAACGACATGATAAGGCCAACCCTCCTGAAAGCGTATAAGCCATCATCAGCTCGAGTACCGGTTCTCATCAATACGCGTAAGACGCCTCAAGGACCCCTCACCTCCCTCCCGCCAGCCCAATATTGTAAACCACGCCCACTGGCCCGTATACCCTATACACAGTCCACATTGGATATGGCATTAAATATGTACGCACGCACGCACGTGCACACGCACTACAATAGTACTCGCAATTAACGAACATCAAAATCAAGCGCTTACGACAGTTGAAAAGGCATGAAAGATACGCACACCAAAATAGTTGGATGCATCACGCCGTAACAACGTTGGGTGATGGTGCGGACGCCTGATACGCCAGGAATCCCCATATACACGTGCAATTGTATTGTTTTGCCTTGCATATGCACATGGGCAGATCCATACACCTACTTCTGCCAGGCCCTTACAAGCAAGGACAGCTACCCAGCCAAAGCAGCCCAGCTGCTGCCGCACCCAGTCTCTCCACAACTCACGCAGGTCATGACAATTCACTCATCCAACACGTCAACGCAGTACTATTTCAAACATACAAACCTTCCTAACACCATGTTTATACACAACGCCCGCATTTGCAAACAACCCCATTCTACCACCTCAATCATAATCAACCCCGCGTAAGGGGATATCCGCATCACCTGTGTGTTAGCGCCCGCTCCCAGTAGACCGCCGAGGAAGGGGAACAGAAACGGAACATGGATATGAGGCCCACCACCTTCCAGATCTTCCGAGGCGCGAGAAATAAAAATAAAAATATCAATAGGAGGATAATGCAGTATTGTGCCTGCCTCTGCACAGCATGATTGCGCTAGAAGATTTCCTCACCTCTCCACATACCCGCATGGTGTGGGAAAGACCATACCGCACGGCACCCACGCTAGGCTTCCGCATTAATATGGCATGGCGTGTCGGGCCTTTCCTAAAAGCATACAACTCCACCGGATAAATGTCGTGTGAATGATGTTAACATTCGACATTTAATAGACTGTGTTGACGAAGCATAATGACAACAGACCGACAACAGCCCACGACCTGCACCGACCCATCAATTCGTGAATGAATCTGCATGTCCCCCATTGTTCGGGGGTCGGGTATCAGTGCGTAAGCCCCCAAGGAGGAGCATGATGCGCGAGACGGATGATGACGATAAGACGACCAGAAGGCCAAGGAGCATCTAAGCGGAAGTTAAAAAGGGGGTTCAGCAGGGATAAGGCGAAACTATTGGCTGGCAGTTCTGTCCAATCGCGCGGCTGAAGGCGCTATCGGACGACAGTTGCGGAGCCAACTTCTCCTGCAGCTGCGTGCTGCAAAGTAGCCCACCACTCCGTGCGCTGGCTGTACAAGTAGGAGAGATAGGGGTAAGCGCAATTGTAGGCTGTGAAGCAAAGGATGTGCATCAGGTTATGTGAGAAACCCTGCAGAAAAGGGGGATTCCGCGGGACGGAGCAAAGTTTGAATGCCAATGTGGAGCGGTAACGTACGTTGCAACGCCGGAGGAGTAAATACCAGAACGACAGTGCAGCTAATGGCTGTCGCCGCTAGCGACATCTTGAAGACTTTCACGGTTGGAACAACATTAACGTACAAAACCAGGAGACGACCTCAGAAAATAAACCATGATGTAACGGTAATATACTATTAAATCTGATTGAAAGAGGCAGAGGTCAGCCGGGAGGGCTGTCCATGGGCAGCTCCTGCCGGCTGCTGGGAGGGATTCAGGGTTGCAGCCCATGGCGGTAGAGAAGGTGCGAAAGAAGACGGCAAAATACCGCAGCGAAGTTGGAATCAGGAAAGAAAAATCTAACGACGGAGAAGATTGCAGAACGTGGAACGGGAGAAGAGTCCTGCAAGTGCAGATGGGCCACCCTCCCGTCCACGCAAGCCAGCCAAGCGGCCATAGGCGGTCATTAGGACAAACCGTAGTCCCACGCGCATTCATCTGGCTGACACTCACGCTCTCTCCACAAGACCGTGAGTGTCTCACGAAGAGGCACGTGACCATTGTGGCTAGATGAATGCTGAATGCATTCCTTTATAGTAGGGATTAGACGTAAGGCTGCTAGCCCCAACCATGCGTCCTGTCCACGTAAGCCCGCTGGTCGCCTCTAGGTCGCCCAGTTGTTCGCGGCTTAGATTCTACAATAAGTTAAACGGTTCACCACCCTTACAAAATGCCACCTGTCTCATTTCAAAAATCGGGGCATGGTAGGTGCGAGCGCAAGAGCTAATCTGTGACGCCGGACTACTGTTTTTCCATCATCTACAGGCCGCTGAGATCCAAATCCCACAAGACCAAGCGTGGAGGACGCGGAGGGTTAATGAGATGGACAGCAAGCTTCATACCTGGGTGCGCAGCTGCCCACGTGCTTGGGTGAGTACTTTGATAGTTAGGATCTAGGACGTGGAAGATTCACCAGGGCAGAATGATGCCCCCGGAGAGAAATCTGGTGCCATCGAAAACGGCAACTTCTGCGAACTTCGACCACCTCAAAGCCTCTAAAAACCGCGCAGTCTTACCACCAGGTCCTAAACCCGAAACCAAGAGAATAAACAAGCGCCACGAGCACATCATGCCCCCTGCCCGTTCCCAGCACCAGTCAACTAGCGCTCTTCTCTTTACCCTCTCCCACCTCCCTCTCTCACCGCCATGTCAAACAATCCGGGGAAAAAACGCTGTGGCCAGTGGGTGGCGTACACCATGGCCCCCGTAATGTGGCACCCCAGCACCACCAGAGCAATGCCCAGCTCCGGCCATACTTTGCCCTGAAGTAGTTTGTGGAGATGGCGGAAACCTTAAGTTTGGGGGCTAAAATAGGCAGAGGGCTTGCCGTGTAAGAGGGGTCGTTGCAGCATTAAGCCGTGCAGGAGGACCTAAGCAGTACAAAGAGCGGAGGATGGACACCCAGGGCATAACCCCCTGGGAAGGACTCCAGGTAGCGCGATGGCCGGGGTCAGGCGGCTTGAAGCTTCATTCCAGGCAGCGGCATAAGACATACCGACAACAACGCAGGAAAGCCATAGGCTGTCCGACACACCCGTACAATGCCCGCGCTGCCACCCTCGCATCCTGGAAGCCGCGGAATTGCGGCCCTCATATGCCCATCATCCGCACAACAACATAGCGCATTCAATTACAAATGTGTTTCCCTTGATGCTGGGCCTCCCTTCTCCAAGGTGGGATTACTGGCTGACACCAGACAATCCCCTCACACCTCACCTGAAGCACCAGAGCTACCAGCCCCCTGACCACCAGGGGCACGTAGTAGCCCAAGCAGGTCAGTCCGATCATGCTTACGATGCGGCGCCGGTCCAGCTGTTGCCAGGGCTGCAGCGCGCGCACGCGGCGGATGCCCAGCACCGCTGCGAAGCCAACCATGGCTGTCCACAACAAAGACAGATACAACCCGAAGGTGAAGTACGACAGTGCGTAAGTGGCGCAGGTATTTAGAACCAGAATAAACGTGAGATCCAGCTTGCGCCAGCGGTTGGCAATTGTTGGCGACTGGAATGGCGTTAAGGACGGGGCGGATCCAAGGGGCAGGGAAATTTACATATATTTGGTGTTATTCTTAATTACGGCGAATTCATCTAGCATGTTACACCGTCGACCCATTGAGGCATGTCGACTTATCTGTATCTGCTCGTAAAGCTACATTTTCTTGGGTATCCATAATGGTTCCATGCAAGCTTAGTAACTTCCTAATGTGATACAGAAGACAGGAGACAGTACTAATTCTCACTTACCATGCACAAAAAAGTGTGATATCCACAAGATAATGGGCTGTGCAGCGTCTGTCCAATCCATGCTACCATAAAGGGCGAGAAATCAAGCCAACTACAGCGCAGATTACTAACAGTGTCTGCAAACAGAACCAGGCCCACAAAAACAGACAGCAGGGTGGTCCAGACGTTTACGGTCTCGTTGTGTAGACTGAAGAGACTCATCAAGCATTCATAGTAGCTCCCGCCACGACGATAACCATATTTAAGAAAGGGAAAGCGCTGCCAGGGCTCCACCTCCTCAGACGCCAACCCAATCACCAAGGGCGCTGATAGTGAATACTTCCGGTAATCATCTTCTGCGTTAAGGATATGGTTTTCTCCATCCTCGCATACGCTTAAATCTCCTTGTCTCGGCCGCAGCTTCAAAGGACTAGCAGGCCAGGGCCGTGAAACTACGCTTCGAGTGCTGCATACTTCAGCTTTCTCGTCGCTGCACGGTGATTGGCCCCTTTGAGAGCTAAAATGTATGCCTGCTACCATCTTTCCTTTCTTGTTGCAGCTGGACAGCTAGGTCTCATGGTCAAGCTTGATGATGAACAAGTTTGTAAACTTGTAAGGCCCGGAATGAGCCAGGAGGCGCACGGACCGCTAAACACTCAAAAACAAAAAGATATCTTAAGAAAGGTTAAGAAAAAAAGTCGAGATAGTAATTGGACGTTAAACCGTCTCGCCTGACCGAGTCCCTCTCACACAACGAATTTCATGAAGCGCCTTGGCCTCCGGAAAGTCCCCAGTCTGACTTAATCCTTGTCTTATGCTCTCATAAGCTGAGCATTCCATAAGAACATGATACTCCTCCTCTGTCGCTCACTCTCATACATAATGCAGTGGACGAACAGCCCGAGCCCTCCCATTAGGACGGTTCACCTCAATAGCCCAGGAACATAACTGAAAGCGAATAAGACTGGTGTGATGAGTGTGAGGGATATATCCCTCCATGTGTTTCGAGTCTCCCATCCAGTGATGATACCAAGACATTCAAGTCTTGGCCAAGTCGTGGGCTATACATGAAAATACGTGACATGGCATCCCATGTTCGTGGGCGCCGCAAGACCGATCTTATTAGCAAGAACTGTTAAGAGGACGTTATCCATCGCAATCTATTGATATGTAATCGTCAGTATACCACTACATGCATAGGATAGCATAGCGCCTAAGCAAAACCGCCAAAAAATTATAGAGAGGTCCCACTGGGTCATATTTGACGTCATGCTACACCGTCATACTGACAATGGCATGATCCCCGCAGCTTCCGTACTCTTCCGTGCGTCTTCAACCCCATCACTGCCCTGACTGATAGGAACATCGCCCGCAAAGCAGCAATGGTGGTGTTGTCCCAATAGCCTCCCTGCAGCACTATCCTGGATTGCTACTAGAGCTGCCCCCATCTTTAAGCAAGCGTGCAAGAAAAGAGGTGTGGAGTACCAATGCAATGTGACATGAGTGATATTCAGCCTTATCCACATCTAAATCACCACACCCCTTACCACATCCCCTGCGTTGATGCGATGCCTTATCATGAACTGCCCAACAGTTTGACATCAAGCAGATGCCTCGACAACATCACGCAGCTTTGGGCATTTGGGGAAGCATGCAATATCGGCGCTTGGGCAGCACTGGCAGCTTGCGTTGATGCTATCAGCCAGATGAAACCCCGATGTAACACCCCGAAAACCTCTTGCCACCTAACCGGACAAACCTTGTCCATTGGCATTCAATTAGCGGACTTGGATACAACGGGTCTCTAGGGCACGAGGGGGGCCGTGTTGCTGCGAACTAAGTCTGCAGCAGGCTCCATCGATCTGGTCCCGGTCTGAAGCAAGGTGGCTACGCCTTGCAACAGCATGTTCACCCCCATGGGTTTCGCGTGTGCAAGTGGTCGGACCATTACCGAACTCTTATTATTCACGATTGGATGTTGTAGGCAGCGGCGACAGTGATGGCAACGGATACGATTGCTATGGGCGAGGGACATGACAATGACAGTTACGGGGACGCTGGATACAGTGGCGGAGGTCGTCACGGCGGCGAGGGTGGCTGAGGGCGGTGGGGTAGAAGGCCGTGGAGGCCACTGCTGAACCCTGACTGGGTCAAGTTTAGGCTTCAAATGTACGTATGCCCGACATTACTGTGATACGTAGAAAGAAGTTACCACATAGGTTCCTGTGGCCTCTCCGAAGTACGTACAAGCTAGGGCCCAGATTATCTAAGTGCCAACTCTTCCAACATCATGGCCCATGGGCCAGGATGTCGCCTCCTGAGTTTTCAACTCTTCTAACACCAGAGGCAAAGCAGCTATTAACAGCACCCACGTAGGCAACAACAGTTCCATGTGGATTGCCCCCACTTGAACGCTAGGACAGAGCCATGAGATTCAGTATTGGCTGCATCACTTTGCCTACGTACAAACGATAACCGTATGCCACGTGCAGCTCATCTTCTTACCCCATGACCGACTCGCGATTAGCGTAGCCTCCAGAAACTCAGTAAAATACCAGGTGCAGCTGCGCCCATGCTTTGCTCGAGGTGCTGCCCGCCCAGGCTGCCCCGGCACTGCGGACGCGACAGGACGACCCCTTACTTACCCCTCGTACGGTTGCCGGCTGCTGCCGCCTGGCTATCCCTTGCGGCAGAATGCCATGCGGTTGAACCACGGGTACGCCTGCACACGAGCGGTCCAACTTGGAAGAAGTGATAGACGCACGTTCACCGATGCCCAACCAACACGCGCCTGCTCCCACCGGTAGCCGGATGGTGAGCATATGGGATCGGGTGGGGCCCTTACAAGTTTCTGCAACTACTTGCCTAAACTTTCAAATGCTGTTATAAAGTGTCCGGAGCCATATCGAGCGGCCTCATGAGTCAAAAGGTAGGGGGTCCAACTACAGCCAGATGAGTTCAAATGTGAATTCAGAACATGTTTTCGCAAAACATATTCACGCGACTTTGATGCAATTAATGAAGCATCGTAGAATGCCATGCGCAACGGCTCTCAAGACGTCCGCAATACGTAAAGACATTCACGCACGCTCGTCGCCATAAGACCCTCCAATCTGGGTATCTATTGAATCTACCTTACATCCAGATGACGTGGATTATGTAGGGGCGCATTGTGTGCTGAAGGAATGGACAGAACACCGCGATCCTGTCGGGACAGGCCGGGACAGACCGGGAAAGAGCGTCCAAGAGAAGGGAGTCTGGGGCTCTGGGCCCATCGAAACTGCGTTGTTGTGCGAATAACTAGGCTGCTTAAAAAGATTGAATGTATTATTTTGGCAGACATGCAAACACGGATTACCGAAATCCAATGCAGGTGTGACATAAGCACACATTGTCGTACAAGACGTTCCGATGCTCGTAACGGCAGAGCGCGACATATTGAAGTTTTAGTGGCATATTTATTCATCCAATATGAAAAGATAGCTTTGTAGATTAAGATGGCAGGCAGTTTCGCTTATGCCGGCTAGGATAACAGCTTCAAGCTCTTGAAACGGAAATTTGTACATGGTGCACATCCCGCGTATATTAAACATATTTAAAATGTCGTTTCAACGCTTGTATAAGCACCTTTTAGTAACGGCCGGGGCTGTCGCTTTCTTCGTCGTCAATTGGTTCTGCAGGCCCGCGCGCCGTCAACCATCTCGCGACCATCAGGTATGTTTTTATATACAATGCATACCGTTACATTGTTTTGTGTCGTGGTGATCTTGAAAGGTTTTGACTCCAGCAGGCAGAAGCCATCGAAGCAGCGCCTGAGAAACGGGCGTTGCTAGAAGCTGAGGAGACAGAGATAAAAGATACTGACCTTAGGGGCTCTGGAGATGCAGCGCAAGACAGGCCTGGATATGCGGCGCCAGAGCTGTCGCAGGTTGACGTATTTGGGGAGCTCCGCGAAGGCGCAGCCGTGGCACCCGAGGAAGTGACAATAGGAGAAATGCAACATGTATCAACAGTTTTACATCAACCCTTGGAACGCCGGATACAAGAGAAAAATTCCGTGCACGCGAGTCAGAGCCGGCCATCTCAAGCTGCTGGGAGCAAACCTGCGGAGCAACTCGCGCACCCCAAGCCCACAGCTATCAATCCTGTAGATGAGGCTTACCTTCAATCCTTTATAGAGAAAGAGCTTGGCGGCCCCAAGTTTGCAGTTCGCAAGCCCGCACCGGTGCCTGGAGGGCAGCAGCCAGATGACCGGTCGCTCCAAGAGCTCTTAGAGCAGTCGTTCGGGCCCCCCAGGTTTGCGGTCCCGAAGACCACAGCAGCATTAAGGATGAGCGTCGATGATGCAGATTCCGCCGGCGCTGAACGCTTAAAAGACGCGCCAACATGGTCACGGAATACAGATGCGGTTTTGAATGTGGCGCCAGCTCGCGGCAGCCCGGGCACTGGTGGGGGTGTGAAGCGCGGTGTGGAGGAGCTTGACCAGGTCTTTGCAACGGCGGAGGGGTTCGAGAATCCGCCTCGCTCTGGGACTCAGGGCATCACGGTGCTTAGCCTCAGCGTCACGCAGGGCCCGGCATCGGGCAAGTGTGCCGTGGCGGATACCCCAGTAGGAGAGGTATGCGGGCGCGTCATGTAGAATCTGGTACAGTAAGGGCCAGGGCATTCTTTTAAAATTCGATCGAGTATGTGTGGGGGGGCCCCGGATTGAAAGAAGCAGGGTCGCGGGGCATGGTAAATGCCTCGATCTGGATAATATCTTAAAATATTATGGTCCCGGCGTTGGCAAATAGCGAAGCATTGGTTCAAACCGAAGTGGGCGAAGAAGAGATGTAGGTGTGACAAGGACGTCGACATGGCGTCATAAGCGTCGTTTTCACACCTGCTTTTCGTGCTTTCCTATTTCGGTGCTAGGCGCGTATCAGATCCAGAGGCGGGCAACATGGGATGGGAAATAAAGGTTACAAGGGCGACCGATATATATATATATATATATATATATATATATATATATATATATATATCGGCACATAATGGGTGGGGAAGAGGGCATGCCAGTGTGGGCTAAAGACAACCGCGCGAGGAATTACCATCTCGCTTTTTGTGCGCATGTGTATGTTGGTGTGATTGTGTATGACCGATTGCTCTCTTTTTATGTTCCGTCAACACCCATTTATAAAGGTAACGAATATGGATTGAATCGGAGCACTGCAGTACCTTACGTGCCATCCGAGGTGCGTTCGGTCCTGAGATCGCACTTCCTGCACCGCGGCTTCTCCTTGTTGTACAGTATACAATTGGGCGGCTGCCTGAGAACTGGCTCCAGATTCTGGATCAGGAGGTTTCAGGGCGCCACGCAGTCGTGCGCTGGGATAGCGCGTCGGGCTGCTGGATGCTGGTGAGGCAATGTGCGAAATCATTTTTTTGTGATGGCTTGTGCTCACTTAAATAATGACCCATAGTACCGTTAACTTTTCAAAGACATGGAGAGTTTCCTGGTATGTCAGGCGTGGCGACTTTCCGTGACACAAATGGATGGGATGGGAGACGCTGGGTGGTTCACTGTCCCACGCGCGGGGCGCCCTGACATTGTTATTGCAGTATGCGAATAACATGGATGGGTGCCCCTTTGCCCAGGCCACTGCTCGTTCCGCTAGCATTTCCCACCTTCCGTACCATATTCGGCGGATGGACAATCAATCCCGGTCATGTCGTTATTGTTACAAGTCTCTTCCACGCTTCTGCCCCCATCACACGTCCTCTGCCAGCGTGACGTAGGGTCCCTTAATGGCACGGCGCTTGGCGGCGAACCCATTGGCCGAGAGTATAAGGTTCCAGGTGATGAGCGGCCGCTAGGAAATGGCGACCTGGTACAGCTGGGCAGCAACACGCTGTTGAGGGCGGAGCTGTCCAGTGCGCGGTCCGGGCCAGTGTCTTCCGGTGCGGCTGTGACAGCTGCGGCCGCGAAGCGCCACCATGGAGCCTTGTTTGGTGCGTAGGGCTGAAAGGGTTGCCTTAAATTTCTCTGGCCCGAATAAGGGGTTTAAGAGGGGCAGCGCTAAGCAGGTATGTTTTGTTACTCTGTATCGGCTCGGTTTGATTGCCGACTGACTTGTATTTTCACAAAGGTCGTGAGTTTGAGGCCCTGGCTCGCTCCGGACCTATATCCCTGCCTGATCCATCCCTTTTGTTAGTCGGCGGCTCAGAGATGTTAAGTGGCGGCATCGATCAGGCCATCAAGGAGACAATGGTGGGGGGCCTACCAGGGCTTCCACCTCCCGGCGTGCTGGTCGATTGCCCGGAGCTAGGGGCACGGCTCTGTGTGCACAATAGGGTGAGAGGACGCGCGTGGAGTCGGGAGGGGGGTTTGATAAAGGATTGAACTGTGCAAGTGAGGGTCGAGACCGTCCAGCCTTATCAGTATCAGTACTAGATTTACCGTGTTTTTCCGTATCTACCGGCATATCTAATGCCGCATACCGAGCAAGAAGCGCGGTCGTAGGAAATGAACCTCGGGATTTGAGGTCCGAGCCGAGGAGAGCAGGGGTATGGGAAGCCACGAACAAACGGAAGTGGGTCGTTCGTGGGATTGCGGTCAGACTCCGAGCAGTCGAGGAAACATGGAACCAGGCCCGCTGAGAAGGCCCACGAGGGAATGGGTGGTGAACAAACTATTATAGTAAAGATGTCAAGTGGGAAGCCGTGTGCCGAAGTGCGAACGAATGATGCCGAATAAGCTGACTCGTTAATCTGCTATACACGGTACGGATCTACGGGGCTATGATTCTATACCAGCCGCCGATGAGTCATCTCCACCCTCCTCAGGCTACTTCTTGTCCGCTTGCTTTAACTGCCAACATATCCAGGAGACCCCCTGCCCCTGCCATTCCAACACGCTAGAGGTGATGGTAATCGGACGTCATGGTTTAGTACGGGTGTTTTGATCATTGAATGATTTTGTTTGTTCTCAGGTTCCTTTGCACCCACGCAGCTCTTCCCGCTACCCCTCCGCAGCTGGGCGCCGACCACAAGCGCCTGTGCCAGGGCTGCGAGGATGTGCCCCACTGGGAGCTGCCGTTCGCCCCGTACAATGGAGCCGGTATTGTGTGCATATTTGACGGTCATCACGGCAGCAAGGTGAGACATTTGCTCGGGTCATCTGCTCAAGTCCCAAAGGGCCTCGTACGTTTTATTCCCACCAGGTAATTGTCTCAAGTAAGTCCAGTCCGGACAGAGATGGGGCTGTTGCAGAACACAAAGCATAGTCCCAGTCCTTGCGCAGATAGTTAAGACCTGTCGCCGTCTTCCCCCAGCCAGTTGTGCCCCCCCTTTATTTGACGACCCCCACTACCGGCAACCAGGGCCTTGCTGGTATGGATTCCTCTAAACCATACATAGGTCCCAGCTCATATATTGCAGTCCCGCTTTGAATGTATCGTTTTTTCTCACATGGAGCTTACGTTTCCTCTACTGTTTCCCCAGGCCGCGAATCAGGCTAAGGAGCACCTCCCCACCGTTCTGCGGACAAACCTCCTGCGCCGCGACGGCAGGCAGACTCCAGTGCTGCCGCCGCCTCCCGCGCCGCCACCACCGCGACGGGATGACGGCGAGGACGAGGAGGATTTCATAGAGACGTACGATGGCAGCACCAGCGATGAGGTGCTGGAGGAGGAACCTGTGGAGCGCAGCTGTCCCGAGCAAGCTGGGACTGAAGCAGTCGGGACTGGGGAGCACGAGGCGTCCTTGCGATGCGGAGACACCGTTCATCCCGACGGCGGGAAAGATGGTGGCAGTCCTGCTTTGGCTTGCAGTGCGTCTGCGGCGTCGGACAACGGCGGGCTGTCGGACGAGACGACCACGTTGCAGGGAGCGTCACTGGAGGAACTGGAACCTCCACCGCCCGCGGGGCCGCCGTTGCCACCCTTACTGCGGGGAAGGGACATTGAGTCCCAGCGGAAGCTGCTCAGGGTGCGCGGTGGGGCGACTTGGGCAATTAACCCGGTCTTTGCATCGGTTCAAGGTGTTGCCTTGTATTGGCTATGGAGTGAAGGCCGTAGAGTCGATCAGTTTTTGGAAATTTTGCGGATTAATATGTCTATATTAATATTTAGGCAATATATATAACAGTATTATATTATATTATATTATATTATATTATATTATATTATATTATATTATATTATATTATATTATATTATATTATATTATATTATATTATATTATATTATATTATATTATATTATATTATATTATATTATATTATAGGCAATTGGTTTGGACTGGCAAGTGGAGCGCCGCGAGGGGTTCCTTTCCCGGGGCTTCAGGCACCGCTAAAATGTTTTATCTGGGTATGGTTGTTGGTATTCCCAAATACCCACGCGTATTCCCTCCCCTCTCTCGATTGCAATCAGGACACGTTCCTTTTGACGGACAAGTACATGTCCATGGAGGAAGGCTGCACGGCCACCCTAGTCATGCTGGATGTGAACCCGGTGCAGGAAGGCTGGATGGTGCAGGTGTGTTGCAAGGAAAACACGTTCCTTGGATGAAGGGATGGTAAGAGCCGGATTGCTATTAGCCGTGAGTGAGTATGCGCGACTGCATCTTCATCTTCATGCGGAAAACATTTTGGTTGAAAGATGAGGCATTGCATATTGGCGCGCTCTGCAGTTCGTATGTGTGCCTTTAAGTTAGGCCTGGAGTTCATGCATTCTTTCCACTTGTCCATGAGCACGTGGTATCAAGATCCAAAGTTGTGCACAGTTCGTGATTTGTACGTACCTTAGCGCGTTTGCGTTGAAAGAAAACCACCACCTTCATTCAGTTGCTTTAAACCCACCGCCCCGTTGGCTTTAGAGCGCCAACGTGGGTGACTCCAGCGCGGTGTTGGTCAACTTCAGTCGGGGCACCTGGTCCAAGCTGACCGAGGATCACCGCATTGCGTCATCCGCCAGCGAGCGGCAGCGGCTGGCAGCCATGGGCCATATGGTGCGAAACCGGTTGTACGGACTTAACATCAGCAGGATGCTTGGGGACAGGTAAGGCGCGGCGGATAAGAGGGGTTAGAGGATGGAAAAGTAACCTGGAGTTACAGGGTTGCCTAAGCTTTGAGTAGCTGTGGTTTGTGAAGAAGATCAAGTAGCGGGAGTCGCTTTGGAATAATGCTTATCAGCCATGGGATGGAGCGCAGAACTGGTCGGACCGATTGCATATGACAGGTCCATAACGCGAAGGATTGTATCCATAGAAATCGTGCCATTCATATGTGGAGAGATACGTGCCATCACGCTTGGGTCTTCGGGCCGGGGGCTGGGGTTGGGGTTGTGGGCCGTGACAGGTCTGGAGGAAGTACCGTCCCTGGTGTTGGCAACGCCGGTCCGATTCCTGATGTCATTGTGGTCAATTGTTATTCGAATCTGGACCCTCGAGGAAGTTCTTAGGATTAGTGATCTTCACCCTGACTTATCTACCTTCCCAGGATCGCACTTTGCAGTGCTGTTTTGACTTCGTCCTTTTTGTGCATAATGTGCGGACTGATCGTTTATCCCAGCCCCATATGTCGTGGTAACGCGTGCGGGTTTTGACGTGCGGCTGCCGGTTACGCGACCTGTGCCCAGTAGCACTCTTTTCATTGTCTTCTAGCGTTCGACCAGTGCCCCGTACTGCTTCCCTCCTGCCCTACCGGTTCGGTCCCTGGTCTGCGGAATCCTCAGGTTCCTGAAGGAGGAGGACCTGGGCTTTTTGGCTGAGCCATATGTGAGCATGGCGGCCCAGGTGCGTGTGCACCACCTCAACCTCAATCGTCTGTCTATGTACTCGATGTTTTCTTACTAGTTGTCTGGATCGCGGATAATAGGGTGGTATTGTGAGGACAAATGCATGCTGGTAGGGCGACAGTGCTATGGGCAATTCAGCGTCGGAAAGGAACAGAGTACAACCTTAACATTCCTAGACGATAGACTGCAATAGATTGATATTGAGGTGCGTACGTCTGTAGATGTGCTTTGGCACCGTTTCGCGTTTGGCAGTAGACTCGATTTTTGCAGTAGAACGGGTGCTGATTATCACCTCTTCCCTGTTTTGAACCTGACATTTCCTTCCTCTTGTCGGCCGGTTTGACGTTCTCTTCACTATCGATAGTTTACACGCGGTACCCTACCCAGGTGCTGTCCCATGCTATTAGCCATGTAGGCTGCCCCAGAGCTGCTCTGTTTCTCAAATATCGGATTAATTACTGCACATCCTCTTATTCATCTTGGACTGCGCCTCTTATCACGGTAACCTCTTGTGGCCTGATCTGCAGGTGGGCCCCAGGGACCACGCAGTTCTAGTAGTGGCCAGCGATGGGCTGTGGGACGTGCTGCCCGAGGAGCGAGCCGCAACAATGCTGCTGCAGGTCGGCCGGGTGGATATGGGGGCTTTGTAGGGCCTTATACTGTTAGGGATCCACACAATACATATCACGTGACGTTTCCTGCAACCCAGCAATACTCGCAAGGGATTGGCAATGGGAAGGCAAACCAGTCAGATATGGCGTGCTCAAGTTACGATTTCTGTTTCCCGCATGTTCGCCAAAATGGGAAATTCTGGGCTTTTTGATACGTTCGTAGATTGACTTGTAAGACCGATGGGGCGCGTGATATGCAAAATACCTGACCGCCCAGCGCTCGTTGTCCAGCATCTATCAGGTTTCTTCTCTGTCCAGCCTCGACCAGGGGAGACTTCCGGACGACTTGAGCCTTGCCAAGTCCGCAATACTGGGCAAGGTTCCCCTCTGTTTAGGTCGCATGCCCCCTCAGCCTCTAGGCTTTGGTTTTCGATTGCAGGTCCATGTGGCTGTAGGTGGCATGTAGTCTGCGAGCCCCTCGCTCAGTTCAGCTCAGTTCATGATGACTGTATCAGACGCCCTATTAGATCTCTAAGCAAGGTGGAAGAATGGACGACTGGTTCCTTCTGGTCATTACGCCTGTGCAGCCTCTGTTTAGCGTCACTACTTTGCCCTGCTAAATCTCGCCTACATCCGTACTTGCTTCTGCAGGAGGCTGTCCGGTCCTCCATGGTGCTTCCAGGACCGCCGCCCCGGCATCCAGGCGCATCACTCGCTGCTTCGTCAGCCAACACGTCTTCTGCAGGAATGGGCCTGGCCCCACCGCCAGCGGGTGTTGTAGCTTCCCCTCCGTTACCCATATCCGCCTCGTTTGGCTGTCAAGCTGTGGCTGACCTGTTGCTGACGAAAGCTTTGGTGATGCGCTCCAAGGACGACATCACCATAAGCGTCTTGGAGCTTGGACCGCACCTAAGATCTCAACATTAGCAGCTGAGGGCGGCGAGGACGCCGATGGCACCAAGTACGTAGAGCTAGACCCATAGGGCACCTGCAAGCCATGCCGCTTTTCATCTGTTGCGACGGATGCCGCTTCTGCCGATGGCGGGGTCGTTTGTGGGTGAAACACGAAGCTTCCCAGCTTGGGGGTGGATTAACGGGTATATGGACTGCAGGAGATCCACAAGTCGTAGAGTACCCGCTCCAGGCGCAGCCCAGCGTATAAAGGGTCGCAGGTTGTAGACCTGAACCTGGGCGCAGCCGTCACAAAGCAACGACGCCTCTCGACGCGCTAGCCTGCCAGGCAGAGCGGAGGTCCTGTTTCGGGCGGAGGACAGGCAAAGGGGGGCAGGAAGCTAGCTGCCGGCTGCAGTAGTTCCCGGCCTTGTCGCGTACGGCCGTCCGCATGAGTCGCCCCGGGCCTAACAGAGCCTGGCATTCGGCATCAGGACCGTCGTGCGGCACGTTTTGGCGCTAAACTGTCAGTTTTGTCGGTACCTGCCTAGGGCTTATGAGTACCGGGCGAAAGAGGAAGAGGAAGAAGCGCAGGAGTTGAAGACGGATCTTAACAGCGCAGGGGCGGCAGCTTGGTAGCTTGCAGGGTTTGTTGTAGCGGCAGCTAAGTCGAGGCGCTTACGGCGGCAGGGGCGGCAGCGCTTGGTGCAAAAGATGGGCTTGTGTTTACAACGATACGTGTCGTTCTGTGGGTTTTTTTATTATGCAAGTTCTCATCTCAACTGGGGCTAGCTGCAATGTCTCTGGTGCCCATGGCGACATCTGGAGGGAGCTCGGGAGGAGATGGGCATACGGGGTGTGGAGATGACTTGGGGGAAGGTAGGATTACATTCGGATCAACGGGGGTTGAATGTTACCGCGGTGGTCGGGCATGTTAAAGGCAGGTAGGTGTGCTCCGGAAGCATGATGTTTGTGCTTATCGGGCTTATGGGAGTCGGTAAGATAAATTGGTGGGTGGGTGGGCGAATGGAGGAGGTTCTGGATGGAGGTTTCACATATCTCGCCTTGCCTTGCAGAGCACGGCAAGGCAAGGCGAGATATGTGAAAGCATGACGCTCGTGCCAGGACGATCGCCCTGCTTGAAATATGATGCATACGGCGTAATAGGATAAGAGCGGGGCAGCGTGCACCTTCAGGGATTTCCTCGGAGTGGCGGCAGGGCAGGTGCCCTGATGAATTGTCAGTTGCAGATGTGGCGGGCCTGGCCACGCTGCATCACTTACAGCCTTGCACCGGCCTGCTTGAAGAAGGGCTTGATTCAGGGAATACCTTTGCAAGTGCAGAGCATATCATGCCAACAGTAATGGCCAGAAATTTTGGGTAACTCCGGGCGCAGCATTAATAAAGCCGTTTGGAAGGGGCTGTAAGACAGTCGGCAAGCTGCCCAATCTTGCCCAATCGATCTACCCATTGTCCTGACTTGGATGACATGACCGCCACTGGGGCAGATGATGTGTGATGGTCTGGCACTGGGGATGAAAGGGTGTCACGAATCGCTCTTAAATTGAAACGCAAATGCAAAGTGAGAGAACGTGAGATGCATTGCTGTCCCATGGAGGTTGAATATACCTAAACTGTTTCGCTGCATTGTATGTCGCATATATATCTACACAGGTGCGGTTACCATGGTCATGCCGTATCATGCACAGGAGCCGTTTGTGGGTGATGATTTTTGAGGTTGTTTGCGTGCTCGTCCATACATAGCGCATCTGGAAGGTGGTTCAGGACTCCGCTTGTCACACAGAAAAGCTTTTGATGTCCAGCAGCGCGTTGTGCCGCTGGGCAAACATGTGTCGCTTCGAGATTATAAATGAGGAACCGATTCCGGTGGAGCATGCAAGGCCAATTTTTGGAAAGTGATAGCAGGCCTTGTACTGCGCGACAGAGTTGAATGCATTCTGTGTGGGAAATTACCCCAGTCCCCAATAACTACTGATTCGGTATTGGCACCTCAGCACAAAAGGAAGAGTGTTTATTTTAATGTCCGTTGTGGCCCTGGGTCCCGGTGCAGCTGATCCAGGTTAGGGGACGCTCTGGTTTACATTCACTGCCAAACCCAACCGGCCTTTCATCCGATGTCAACGGTCAAGTTGCATTCGCCTGCCCTCTGGACCTAGCCCCCTGTAGGTATGCGTGGGTGTCAAGCAGGCTGTACGATTCGATAGTTCTTCAGCTGGCACAATCATGCATGATATCTGACATCGTTAGGCACCCTTGAATTTTAAATGGGTCACCTAACAGGACTTCAAATAATACTAACGCGCTTTAAGGAGCTGCACTCGCTGATCTCCTTAGTAATAGGCGAAAGAGACATGAGGGGCTTGACTTCATAGGTCGGGGGGCATGGCAACTCTCTGTCATCTACCCGATGGTGATACTCTCATCTCATCGTCTCAATGAGAGCTCCACGAGTTAAATGCCCCGAGGTGGAAGTGTTTCAGTGCGAACAGATTAAGCATATGGGACGTACAGTGGACGGAGCTCGAACGATTCGCGTGTGTGCAGAGCCCCACCGAACATCTTCCAAACGCGCATCACTACCCTGAAAGCCAAAGCCGCCAGACATATTATGCCAGAACGTTAAACATCCTGGTGAAAAAGAGATTAAACTGCCTTTACCTGCTATGCTCACTGTGTACGGTTGGTACAATACTTCAATCGGTGCGATCTTCGGGGACCGAACTCCTTCGTTATCCTATCTGAGCTTCTGAGGTCGCCTCTGAATCTTTATTTCCCGTCCGCTTGCTTTAACTGCCAACATACCCAGGAGCCCCCTTGCCCCTGCCATTTCAACACGCAAGAGGTGATGGTAATCGGACGTTATGGTTAGTACGGGTGTTTTAATCACTGAATGATTTCGTTTATTATCAGGTTCCTTTGCACCCACGCAGCTCTTCCCGCTACCCCTCCTCCGGAGCTGGGTGCCGACCACAAGCGCTTGTGCCAGGTCTTTACAATTTTTTTCGTTGTACAGATGCGGCCTACATAACCCTTCCTTCTAGTGTGGTACTAGTACGTTCTACAGGTGGATCAAGTGCGAGAACAGTAGCGCCAGCGGGCGGGCAAATCGCGGGCGGGCTAGCAGTTAATGTCCACTACTCTATCTTTCCCTTTGATGCTGCAATGAGGTTGACCATGCTATTACTTTTGAAGTAATTGTCACTTATTCATATACCGTACAAATCGACAGACAGATTGATGCATGATGGTATGATGGAGTAACATGTCAAACAAATGGTTTTCGTAGTTAATATTCGAATAATGTCGATTAGTGAAGTGTACTGTTACAGCATTATAAAGTTCACAAGGAGAATCTAACGTTGACCCAGGTACCATCTAATCTCCTTCTGTATATTGTCTTCTCACCATCCTTGTCCTTGATGTAAATTTCTGTCTGATTTGATTTTTCATTCATGTCGCTGTTGCTGTTTCTTGCTAGTGCCTGTTCTTGTAACGGCAGGACCATACTGAATTGATGTCTGTATATGCTAGTCCAGTGCAGCGAGGCGGTTTAACCCAGCCTCCTTGGTTTCAGTCCGCCAGGCGGATGCAATGGCGGAGAAGGTGGAGGTCCGCTGGCACTGTAGAGCTGTTGCTATCTATCAGGTCGTGTACAGGGCTACTTGTACTTTGTAACAATCGCTTAACCCCTCCCAAGTCCTGGTCCCAGGTTGTTCCCTCATGCGCCAAGAGTTGTGCATGCGGGAGAATGCCGCCATTCCAAAATTACACGCAGTTTGCACCAATCAAACGCTCCAGAAGATCACACCACCAATCTTGCATACCGCGCCTTCTTGGACAAGTGTGTTCAGCTTCTAGGTCAGCTGCTTTCATACCCGTAGATTCCCCTGAGCGCACCGCGTTCACATACATGGCACAGGCACATACCGTTACAAACGTGTGTATATGAGCGAATGTGTACATAACATCAACTATAACACGACCCGTTCTCGTCTCACCATGCTCTTATGGGACAGCACGTGCAGAATAGAAAGACAAGATCCCAATGGCAGGGCCATAGCACGAATGAGTGTGATGGATCAGGAAGGTTTGTATCGCACAAGAAGCACCACTACGATTCTGGGACTTGTGCCAAATATATGGAACGAGACCTCATCCGCACATAAAATACGACGAGCGATGTAAACTTCTCCCACCGTGAGACCTTGGCCTTGACACGTCACGCATGCTTTTATGGCCAGGAGCGTGTGGGCGGGCACGGCAGAATACGGTAATGTAACCCCATTACTCGAGGATCCCGCGGTCCGTTGCAGAAGGCTTCAGTAGTCCCAAGGTGATCCCTGCTTCTATTTCAGCCACGAACGCCTCCGTACGCCAATACGTGGCGGGTAGATGGCACTTTTGCACAATCAAACCAAGCAAAATAGCAGCGATGATAATGTCATTGCGATACACGGTATAACGCAGGGTGCTCCAAGATATTTTGGGCCCTGCAGGCAAGACCCCGCTCTTTTGCACACAAACCCGTTCGGCGCCCATGCATTGCAGTTCCACTGGAAGGGAAGGCATCGAATCGGGGTCCAATACTTACTTTCAGCGCCCTTAGGAACATTTCTTCCCAACTCTTGAAACAATATGGACTTGTCGTGTGCATCATCCATCGCCGTACGAGAAGGGCGACGGATGCATGCATGGAAGGCGCGTGATATCGTCTTGAATCGCCGACGAGCCTTCCACTGCGTCGCTTAGGTCAAGAGACACACGGCTTGATAAGTCACATAATACGTATGCATACAATTCGCGATTGTCACGGGAAGCTGTCAAGCATTGAAGCTGTCAAATGTTAAGCCAACTTCATACGTCCCTGGGTCAAGCCATTTTGTGGCTCGCGCGCCTTTGGTACGCTTCATGTACAAGTGCGAACTCAGACCGCAGACACACGAGACCATGAAGAGTCAGACGTACACTTTGGGGTACCATTCCGTGCATCATTGTCATCGACATACTGACTCCGCAAAGACACCAATAACAATTCTCGCCACACGCAACACTGTAGCACTGCAGCTGCCAACCTCCAAGCAGCGGCACATCATCGTTTACAGCACAGCTGACGGCGTCAGATAGCGCAGCAGTAGCGCCAGCCCGTCCATGCCAGGGCTCATCAAAGAAAGATCCACAACGCAAGTACGTATGTCAGCAGTTCTGTACCTCCTTCCTGCCCCGAGAAGACATGTTCCGCACACCTTGAGTTTGTTCAAAATTGCTGCGTATGAACTGAGTCAGCACGTCATCTTGTCCACTGTCCAAGTGAGAGAGAGAGAAAGAGAAAGAGAAAGAGAGAAAGAGAATGGAAGAAAGAAAGAAATAACGTCGGGAGTCAAGCAATTGCGTGTGTGTAATCGAAAGGTGTATCGCGTGCCACGGGGGGGGGGCTGGAGAGCTAAGAGCCCATAAACGGTAAACTCGGCATACGGCACTTTTCCAAAGAAGGGGGGGGGAGAGCGGGGCCGGCGGGCCCTGGTCAGGGAGATTACCCAATCATGTGTCGCGCATCCCACCCGTCAATGTGCCGTTCCGCTGTTGCTTTTGCTACGATGTGCATTTGCTGCAGCCTTAGCTGCTGCTACTGCATCTGGCGGATGCTGTTGCCCTACAAAGCAACATGAGATTACGCGACCCCTTCGTGTCTCCCAAGAGTAAAAAGAAAATACAGATCCCTTCACCTGACGGTGCTGGCGGGAAGAGGAGGAGATATAAAAAAGAGAGACAAGGAAAGGAAGAGAGTCTGTGCGGCAAGGGCCGCCACTTCGCCATTGCGAGCACAAAGAGCGGAGGAGGACGAGAAAACTGCTCCCACAATCATATTATATAAATGAAAACAGGACGCGGACTAATGAAGGGGGCGCGGAACCGGAGTACGGAAGATGCGACTATAACACGCAACCCAGCAGATTAGATACCCATCCCAGCAGTCACAGTCCAGTCGCGCATTTATACGCCTCCGCGCTCTTGGTATCCGTTGTAACTTTGTGCACTGATGTCCACCCCACCACGTGCATGCGCGGTGACGTTGCACATCACCTTGCACTACTTGCCAAGCCCCCAACCCCCACCACCCCGGGTACGTGGGCCCGGCTGCTTGGCTGACCCCACCCAACGCTGCCATCCCTAACCCTTCCTTAATACCCTCCATCTCCTCCCGCATCGCACCTCTACCTAGCCCGTAGATGAACCGAGACCCTTCCCTCTCAACCCGCATCGACAACACCATCGCGGTGGATCTCAGCCCCACCTTTCTCCCTTCCCCCTTTCATCCCTGTCGCTCTGCTCAGCATCTCAGCGGTCATCGGTGTCCCAAGCCCCGGCCCGCATTGTACATCCGGATGCTGTGTCACGGCCCAGCTGGTCCCCGCATCCCTCCCTGCCTTGTCTGAGGGCTGCGGCTGCGGTCTTTGCCAAATCTGAATTGATCCAGGAGCTCAGAAGACTTCCCCCGAAGATCTAGTTACCGCCAGATACGTTTACAGATCCAGCTCTGAGAGGACAACGGCCAGGACTAGCCGCTGCGTCACCGGAAGGCAGCTGCACAGCGATAGCGGGGAGGGCGCCCTCAGGCCTACGCTGAAGGAAGTCCCCCGTGGATCAGCCGCCTGCTGTGCTGAGCTTCGGTACGGGTTAGATGTGCGTGTATCAATCTTCCCTCATGACTCAGTTCAATAATGGGTCCAGTACGTTGCGCACGGGGCAGCATTTGGGCTGGTTGGTGAGTCGGTTGTTGAACAGCGCGTAGAGGCAATTCGGGCCGCCGCACAACGACTCGAGTGTGTCACATGGTGGTCGCAGCAGCAGGCAAACCGTGGTGCCATCAACATCAATGAAAGGCTTGGCAATGGTGTTGATCTTAATAGCGGGGTAAGGTCTCAGTTGGAACTGCGCGGAACGCAGAGCGCCGTCCGTCGCCGAGTACGCAACGGATCCGACGCATGCAGGCACAACTGAGAACTCGATTTTGCTAAGATCCTGAGAACAGCAAGGCGATTGACGCAGGCAGGGAGTAAGGCCCACAACGAAGCAGTACATGCGCATGCCCGTTTTTAGCTCTGTGACGTTGACGCTGGAGAAGGTGAGAGAAGAGCTGCCTGGGCGCTTGTCGCACTCACACTGCGGGAAGGAGACTGCTGGGGGCCGGGGAGGTGGACGTGCACGGGGTGGCGGTGGCGGTGGAGGCTTGGGCTTCGGCGGCGGTGGCGGTGGGGGCGGGGGCGGCGGTGGGGGTGGCGGCGGCGGCGGTGGGAGGGTCGTGCAGGACGGCGGGATAAAGCTGCCGGTGAGGCAGGCAGCGCCACCGTCATAGTTGGAGGCCTGCGTGGGGGACGGAGGGGATGGAGGGGACGGAGGGTCGGGGAAGAGGGGGCAAGGAGGAAAAGAAGAGCAAGGGTTCGCCACGTGTACGTACGGTACGACGTTTGGGACAGGATTGACCAGGTGTAGATGAGCAGGCGAGAGCAGGGGGGTCTGTCTCTATCCGTCAAGGTAAAGCGCTTTCCGTTCGATTCCCTCCCAACCACACGGATATGAAGAAAAACCAGGGGTTTCACCTCCGACCATTCACAGCTCTGTGTGTGTGAGTGTGTGAGTGTGTCGCTGTTCCGCATCTCCGTACATCGCGGGGCCATTTATGCTATTCTCAGGCTTTCAGAGTCTCGCGGTGCTGGGATGGGGTGCAGCGGGATACACCTCCCCACCTCTCTATCTTCCCGCCTCCAGGGCGCCTCTCCTCTTACACTCCACCCCCTCCCACCCCACCCCACCCCAGCCAATCGGACGCTCCAACATGAGCACATGTGGCCTGACACACTCATCACCTTTTTCCCAACCCCCCTCACACAACACCTAGCAGCTTACCCAGAGCTTGAAGCTGTAGCCCGAAATCTCAGGATGTGAGCTACACGATCCGGGGAACAGTGCTTCGTACCAGTTAATGTACGGCACGCTGGATGAGATCCATGGCTGCAATTTCTGTCCATCACTGTCGGAGAAGAACACCCCGCACACGCGGATTTCTTCCGGGTAGCATTCGTATAAATCCGCTGCAAACGGCGTTAGCAAGCGCGCGCCCACGACCGCGGCCTGGACGCTAATGTCTTTGGCCATGAGGACCTGCATGCGTGTGCAGGTAGCATCGTCGAAACGGAAATGGTCCGGTATGGGGAAGCTGGTGATGGTGATGGAAATGCAAACCTCGCAAGGCGGTGGAGGGCTGGGCGGGGGCGGCCGGGGCCGAGGTGGCGGGGGACTGGGCGGCGGCGGGCGGGGTGGGGGCGGGTTTGGCGGGCGAGGGCTGGGCGGCGGTGGGCTGGGCGGCGGCGGCTTTGGAGGTGGTGGACTAGGCGGCGGCGGTGCAGGCGGCGGTGGGCTTGGTGGCGGTGGCCGGGGAGGCGGTGGACTAGGCGGCGGCGGGCTTGGAGGTGGGGGGCGAGGAGGGAAGGGATTTGGCGGCGGCGGGGAAGGCGGTGGCGGGCTCGGTGGTGGTGGCTTCGGCGGCGGTGGCTTGGGAGGAGGAGGGCTTGGGGGCGGTGGCGGCGGCGGACGGGGAGGTGGTGGCGGCGGTGGCCGCGGCGGCGGCGGACTGGGCGGCATGGGGCTGGGCGGCGGTGGGCTAGGAGGCGGCGGCCGCGGCGGAGGGGGATTTGGTGGCGGCGGACTGGGTGGCGGTGGCCGCGGCGGCGGAGGCCGCGGTGGCGGCGGGCTCGGTGGTGGCGGAAGTGGTGGCGGCGGGCTCGGCGGCGGCGGACTCGGCGGCGGGGGGTTTGGAGGCGGCGGGCGCGGTGGCCGAGGCACAGGTGGTTTTGGCTTGGGTGGTGGCGGCGGCGGTGGCGGTGGCGGCGGCGGCGGTGGTGGTGGGGG
This sequence comes from Volvox africanus, assembly GCA_030268105.1. Taxonomy (NCBI): domain Eukaryota; kingdom Viridiplantae; phylum Chlorophyta; class Chlorophyceae; order Chlamydomonadales; family Volvocaceae; genus Volvox; species Volvox africanus. The sequence continues at coordinate 462,246 of BSDZ01000015.1, read as the reverse complement.
CGGTGGCATAGCAATGCACGACTTGGACGCCGCACCGTACAGACAGGGGCTGTCCTTCACTTCCGTGGTTATGTAGTACCCATTCAGCGCAGCGGGGCAGGGCTCATTGGCTGGGATCAGGAAGTTGTTGAAGGTGCTGAGGCTACCCGCATCCATGTAGGCCTGCATTCGCGCGCCATCCGCATCTGAGAAGAAGGTGCCGCAGACGCTGACCTCGAAGGACGAACACGCGCTGGGTGTGAAGGGTACCACCATACGCGCACCCAACGCATCAGCCTGAGGCCGACATTGAAGGAAGGCAGGACCGCGGGATGGGAAGCAGACAGCGATTCAGAATGCGGGCGCAAGGCCCGGGAAGGTCGGGGTCTGTGTATGGGACTGTTGGAGACGGTGAGATGTGTACGAGACGGAGAACTGAGGGTGTTTCAACACTATCAATGTGATAATGATAATCGATCAAGGCTGAGGTGAGTCTTAGTTGGGCGTTTCGGATTCAGCCGCCCTGTGTGTGTGTGTGTGTGTGTGACACTGCTTTTGGCACGGTGAAATGCACGCACAGCAGCCACACCCTTTCCTCGCCTGCAAGCTGACCCTTTAGTTATTGTGTACATTATATTCCGTACCTGCGCGTTCAGCTCATCCACCATGAAGTACTGTAACTCAGAACACTTTTCTTCCGAAAACTCAAACTTGCCTCCAGGGGGCACATACGACAAGTACGACCGCACACACGCGTTACAGGACGGCGGTGGAGGCGGTGAGCGCTTCTTGGGCGGCGGTGGCGGTGGCGGTGGCGGCGGTGGCGGCGGCGGTGGCGGGGGAGGCGGCGATACCACGACCGGCGGTGGCTGCTTCACGGGCGTCGGCGGCGGCGGCGGCGGGTAGCGGTAGGCGGGGACGATTTTATTGAAGGGTTGGATCGGGCAGCAGTCGAAAGGGTCTGCATTAAACATGGCCAACTTGCAGTTCCCAGACGCCGGCCAGCACCACGTCGAGAGCTCAGCGCACTTATCCGCGATACCGATGCAGATGCTCTGGCCCCGTGTGTTCGCTTGCGATAGCCGCATGTTGGTGATCTTCAAGTCAATCCGATGCGGATTCGCCAGGGCGTAGGCGGGGCCCCAGTTGACCGACTTGTTGCCACCCTGATACTCGATGAACTGCACCGCATCGCGACATCCCAACACTGCAGCAGCCGGAGAACATTGCGACAAGGTGCGGGTCGGTGGGCGGGTGTGGTAAGGCAGTAGGGTTTAGGTACAGGCAGTGTGGTAACGGCGCGAGAAATGGCGGCGGCATTACGGGACACCGGGAGACAGGCACACGAGCCGTCGTAGCTGCAGGACCACCTGATATAGAACCGTGGAAGGAGCGGCGGTAGACGGCTTGTTGCCTCCGTGGGACGCAAGAACGGTAGTGCAACCGGACAAAGAGGCCAACTACGCATATCCTCTTCCTGCCTTCCCCCAGACTTCCCGTCCTCTCATCCTCCCTCCTTCCTTCCCTCCCCGCTCCTGCCTCCCCCACAAACGCTCTCGCAATCGGCCTTCGCTTCCTTCGCAAAACCTCACCACTGCTGTTGGCACATATCCTATGCTGGCCTAATGCCTGTCAGAAGATTGGTGACAGACACCCTGGCTGCACATCGCACAGAAACGTCCGGTGTTCTAAATTTCATCCTCCTTTGGAATCGTTTGCCTACAACACAACACGAAATCATCGCCCATCGACCCCCTTCCTCCCCCTTTCCTGCCGGCAGCTTACACGTTTACCCGGTGACTGACACCTCCAATGAAGGGACACTACCAATATGTGATGGAATTTTCCGTTCCTTGCTGGGACGTCAGAGTCTATCCCCCGCTCGAGCCGTCGTCAAGCTCGAGCCTGCCTTTGCATCTATGCTGGCGCCACCGGACCGGACTGCGCCTCGGCGCCGCCACCGCTTAGGTAAGCCAGTTCCCCGAAGAGGCCGTGGCCGGTAGCCACCACTACGAGCCCGTCCCAGCTGTGGGAGTTTCCTTTCACAAGCTGCGACCACGTATCCGTTCACGATCGAAAGTTGGGCCTGAAAAGAAACAGGGGGGCTATCCACGGGGCTCCTTTCCTTTCGTCCAAGAGGGTGCTTCCGCGTAACATAACAGTCCGCAGCCAAATCAGCTGCCATTACTGCCGAGGCCATACAGTTCCTCCCTGCTGGAGGTTTGCAGATTCGCTGCTGTATGCTTTTGAATGCTGCTATGGAAGCTGCGGATGCTGCTGCTATAGCGGCGACGCCGCCTGACGTTGCTGCTCTGGATGCCGTTGTTCCGTGCCCCCCATGTGCTCCCTGCCTGTTCCGGCTGCAGCTGCGACACCACCGTTCCTCTGCTGCCATCCTCGCTCATGCCCTCATGCCTCGCTTACGTCGTTGCTGCGATAGTAGCACCAGCCGCAGCCACAACAGCCGAACATCACTACAACACCCTTCGCGTGGCCACTTGACCTCCAGCTTTACCAACCAACCTCACCGCATCTCTCATCCTCCTCTTCCCACTTCCATTTTAACTACCTCATTTTCTTACACTCTACGCCACGCCATCATGCCTCCTTCCCTAATTACCATCTCAGGTCATTCGTTTCTTACGAGTCATATTACCCACCCCGTCAGACGGTTCCTTCGCATGGTATGCGGTACACTGGTCCATCACTTGGCCCGATTCTTCGAAAGCTTGCCCAACCCCACCCGACCCGACCCCGGCCCACCTCATTGGACCCGTTCCCCAGCTCAGCCAGCACTTACTAAACGGCAGCTCTATCTTGTAGAAGTTCATGTAACAACATGGGTTGTCGTATTGGCAGGCAACGATGTCAAACGTGAAGCAGAAACGCTTGCCACCGGGGTAGGGACGAACGTTTGTAAAGTAGGCGCGGTATGGCGAGGCGCGTTCATCCCGTTCACATTTACAGTCGGGAAAGCTGTTGGGGGCAGGCGGGTTCAAGCGGGAAAAGGAATACAGGTCGGTCACCTCGTCATGGAAGCCAGGTGGTCACTATCGATCCGCGGGGCCGTACCGCCACCCTTAACGGCCTTCGGCCTTCAATGACCGAACTGTGACAGCTGTGACAGCTGCATCAACGAGAAGGGCTTTCCTGGCTGTTGGAATGTGAGCAACACTCATATACGAAAGAATGTCAGAGCAAGTAATACGGCCCACGAGGGGCCGGGCGCTTTGCTGACTTCAACACTGGCCATCCTTGCGTCGTGTGTTGAAGGCGACCTTACGGGGAGAAGCCTGCTAAGATGGCATCCTCCTCTCGATCACTATGGCTTCCAGGAACAGACCCCACGCTGTTTCGTTGGCATTGACTTGCCGGTCTGTTTCCGCAGATTTTGGTGCCTCTACACCCATCCCATCCCATCCCATCCCATGCCAAACTACCGTTAACACCGTGATTTGCGCATGTAGATTAGAGTATATGACGGTGGGGAAAGAGGTTTTCTGCTGCTCACCCATGAGCTATAGTTGACTTTTGGTACACTATCGCCCCGGCCGCCAACCCGCGCCCTTGCACCAAGCACCCATCGTTTGGGCTTCGTAATTGGCTAATTGCACAGATGTAATGCAGTGTTCCATGTGAGGACAAACCCAAAAGGCGTCGCGACCGCCGCGACATGGAATTACCGAAGTCTTACAACGTTATGTGGGGACGTAATTGGACGATTGTGAACGTCTTCGCGACTTCCGGCATCGGGCGATCATGTTGGCGGAATGGGAATCTGTTAACGCGATGGCGGAGGATCCGAAGCACCCTTTGCGCGACCCCTAAGAAATCCAAATCCGTACACCTGTTAGTTGTGTTGAAGTCAGCAAAGCGCCCGGCCCCTCGTGGGCCGTATTACTTGCTCTGACATTCTTTCGTATATGAGTGTTGCTCACATTCCAACAAGTTGCTCCGTGATGTGCCCGCTCGTGTGCCCCGCCAGAGCACATAACGAGCCCGGAACCCTGGAACCCCAACCGACGCGAACCAATTCAACTTACAGTGGATTAGGGTTATCGCTCTTCACGGATTGGCCTGCGTATGCATAATGGGAATGAAAGAAAACATGTTAAGATTGTTGCCAAGAATCTGCTAGCGTGCAGGGGGCTATCATTTCAGTGAGTGCAGCGGCAGAAAAGACATTCTGGACTAGCAAAGGGATATGCATCAGACACGTAGACGAGAGCTTCGAATTAACACATATGATGCACGCGACTGTGCATGTGTTGGGCATGTGCCGAATCCCGGTAAATTGAAGCGTTGCACCCGACCCTTCGTTAATTCACCTGATGCTTGAATGATTAAAACACATAGGCAACCGAGTGTCAGCAGCAGCAGGCGCGCCATGGCTCTCGCACGCCTGGACAGACATTTAACGCCAGGAACGCAATTTTCCTATATGCCTTTAGCTAAGGAAAGCTGCCACATTTGCTCCTTGAGCACATATAATTTCTACATCTAACTGCATCACCTACAGTAGCCTAGAAGCACCTTGCTGGCGTGGGTTCGGCCAGAAGTTAACACAGCAAAGCAGACACAGCAAAGCAGACCCGCATCAAGGAAACGAGCAGCTGGTTGCGCAGGCGTAACAAGTGTTTCATGTCGTGTTGATTGATACATACCAAAGATGCGAAGAGGCTAATTAACAGCTGCGACGTTCTAGCCGTGTCGTCGACATACGTAATCCGAAGCTAGCACAACTAAATTAGTTCTAGCATACCTGCTGCTTGCACTAGACGTTGCCTAGCAGAAAATTCCACAGCCAGGTCTACGCGCAGAGGAAGTTACTCGTGTAGGCTGATTGTCTCCCTTCATCTGATGTTTATGGGTTGGATGATGCGGACCTAAGGTATCAAAAGCTCTAAACCTTCGAAGGAGATGGATACGAAATATCGGGCCGTGGAGTTGCGGCCCTTCCTTGCAGAGCAATGAGAATGGAGGTCCTAGGTGAATCAGCCGGCGGAATGCGTCCCGTGCCCCCTATACGTCCTATGCCCTATGGTCCTGTCGGCTGACCGGTAGGATTGGGGGTTGCCTGGTTTGTGCCCACCATCTTTTTTAAGGGGCCTTACATCCTTTCGGCGGGCGTTCTTGTATGCCATATTTACGCGATGGTATGCAAATTTAGATACAGCCAAATTACCTCCCTGATAGCCAGGGTCATATATGGCGGGAGTCATGTATGTGTCCCGGAGAGCGTTTTGCAAGGCACCTGAACGGGACTGGAAGGCACGAAAGTCAGTGGCTGAAGGACTTGATGGATTTCCTGAGCACTGCATGAACGTTGATAACTCGTATACTGCATATCATTTAGTGGTCACGAATATCTGCGGTCGGTAGCATTAACAATAATAACCGCCTGATCAATTTCCAATACGCAATCCACGGCCAATACGCGCTGCCCGGACGCAGTGTAATTACCTCGCATAATGTCTTGGGCTAACTCCTGACATTGTTAGGCTTCTGCCAAAACCCAGTCAAAACCCGTCGGCTTTTTGTTAACTGGCGAAGCTATCCCTGAAATAGTTCAAATGTTACGATAGCGAGAAAGCTTTGTCGTGCGCGGTGCTGTCCAGGTTTCATGCAATTATGACGGAGGGGAAAGGTTATGGCAGCTTAAGCTGCAGCTCGTACACACCTGCACGCGTTAAAGGACGATACACAAACGAGTCGTCCCAGACGTTGTGCGATAGCCCTCTCACAAATAGGGCCGCAGATTAAAAAGTTTGTGCTTGCATGGCTGTCTTCCTGATCTAGTTGGGCGCCCTAATTCCTGCTGATTTGACAACGGATGAACACAAAAGTGTGCCTTTCACAGCTCACGCTTTGCCAGAGCTATCTCTTGCCGGACATTCTCGTCAATAAACATTAGTACAACTTGCCATTCCTTTATCGTGTGCCCTGCCCACACATTCGTTACACCCCTTTCATTAGACGGAGTCCGCAGCCTCTTACATATCCAAGGGTCCTCTTACATATGCTCGGCTCCGGTTCTGTGGGCACAAATAGCCCCGATTGTGAGGGTTTTGGAATAATTGTAGTGTAAAAAATTACTGCCAGAGACGTCCGTGAATGATCCTGGCCGTTCTGGCAAGAAGTAACTTCAACAATGTAGAAATCGAGCCTGTCATTGGCGCTTTACCTATTTGTCCTCTTCTGCACAAGCGAAGTGACCTGGAATTTTAGGTTGCATCCTAGCTTGAGCTCCTAGCTGCTCCAGGCTCATCATCCAGTGGCGTGACCACCCTCATCTCACTGATGCCGCTTTCTACACGCTATATGCCGCACGCCGGATTATCTGACCCCGGCCGGTATACTGACCAAATAATCTCATATACCCATCTGTGGTGGTGTTTGTGCAGATGCAGCATGCCACCTCCGCACCGTTGCAATTATCACCAAGCTGTGCCCTACTCCTTCATTCCTCTCATATCCAACTCAGCTTTTAGCCTGCCCGCAAAGTCATCCGCCACATTCTCATCCTCCCAATCGGCCTCCCACAGTGGCACCGCTTCGTCGTCCTTTGCGCTGTGCCACTCTACGGGGCAGGGTGAATGGAAGGGGGCAAGCGTCGGTGATGCCACCAATTGGGACGTCATAGGATGGGAATTGGAGGGGGAGTCGAATGAACGAGACGTGGTACTGTAGGAGGGGGTTACCCTGAAAATAAAGACGGACGTCTTGTAAGCCTTGACGTGGTCTGTGATTAGGCGACACGGCGAGGTATAAACATTGAGATTTGGCATTTCGGTTTCCCACAAAGACCGGTCACTGGAGTACATGCAGTGTTTCCTGGGCATATGATTCTCAGTTCAGTCCATTCCATTTGCCGGAAGCACTTTAAAACTTGACTAACACAGGGAAAGCCACCGTCGGGAGGCGCCGCACACATCAGATCGCATCGCAACCAGCCTGGGTCGCTGGGTGTCTGTGCATGTGACCAGCTGAATAGAGATGATATCAAATAACATAGAAAGCTGCCTAACAATGGCGCTTGGACGATATCGTGGGTACAGATGGCAGTTGCAAAAAGGTTGAGTTTACGATTTGTGCGCTGGTGCACTAGGCATCTGGCCGAGACCCATCAGCCTGATCTCTCAGACATAACAGAACATGAGCGGCAGATGATATCCGGAAAGACTGACAGAGCAGCATGGATCATCCAATAGCGTGGCTCCTCTACCCTACAATTTGTATAAACCTAGTATAAGGAAACACTGCACGGGCCAGTGGCCCTTCGCCAGAGAGGAAAGGACTGCCGACCGAATACGAAAATCCTTAAAGTAAAGGAGGGGAGGGCGCGCGACCTTACAGAACAAAAATACACAATGAGAGGCAAGCAGGAAGGCGACATGTAAGGTACGGTCATTTAACTTCCTCGTGCCGCGCTTTCCATGATCGCACAGGAAATCACATGGCACGGAACGGAATTTGACATTGCTGCGACATTGCAGCTTCACACGGACACCAACACCCGAGCCCTAAAGACCACGCATTAAAACTCAGTGGGAAAGACGCGCAACGTGGGTGAGGCGCGCCTCGTTAATCCAGGGACAGCCCCATTGCAGTAAATGTGGATGCATAGATGACCCATGGGACAGACCTGGCTAATTTTTGCAAACCTGTGCAGCACGTTTACCGCAAAACCGAGCCCATTCAAAAAGGGATTAAATTGAATTCCAATCCTCTTGAAGGTGCCAGCAGGATCGGACTGTTGCTTGAGTGAATGGCAGGCCGGAACCGGGTTGAACGAATGCACAGCACTTAATAGCCACATTTATATGGGGATCCTTTCTGATGGTCTTACACATGAAGAGGTACGAAACAGAAATTCAAACAAACTTAAGGTTTGGGGGTTGAGTGATGATTCAGTAGTTAAGTATGGAGGAACAAGGCCGGTTCAAGGGCCGTTGCTGAGCAGGCAGGGGCATAGACGACTGGTTTAAGTCGCAAGGAGCATGATTTGCAATAAGTATTGCATAAAACCAGTACCTGTCAGCTCTCTGTAGCGGCTTCTGCCTTAACATGCCAGTCCAGTGGGCAACTCGCAGGGCTCGCTGACTTTCAAAGAGGGGAGACGAACTTATCGTACTCGCAAGTACCTCTGCGTCCGTACCCTCCCTAAACGTTACTAAAATGGAAAACCCCTCATCGTCATGAGATGCGCCCATAAGGCACGCCCTAAGTGGGTCCCATGGGGGGGGGGGGAAATGGTGCAGGAGGTTGGTCTGTAACAGGCAGGCCCCGTCTGGGACGCGCCAGTGCATCAGCTTATGGAGAACCTTCGCAGCAACCGTCAACCTATCGAAGGAAGGGTTACTCGAAATCACCAAGTTTCGCCGTGGGCCAAATTTATGCCTGATTAGATGCACCCCCCGTTGATTTGATACCGGCTGTCTTGACAACCTAGTGGCGTCATGATGCTGAAACTCACCTTCGTTCCCATATTCCTGCATTGTTGGGAAAAACAATGGGGGAAGGCGGGGTGACAAGTTGCGTGTTGCACATTAGTTCAACGGGAAGGCCCTTGGGAAGTAAGAGGACGCGCCAGGGAGCAACGCGACAAATGGCGATATCCGGGTAAACCCCTTTGCCGCGTCTTACCTCAAAGAGATCATCAGCTTCCAAGAGGTCCGTCGTCGTTTCATTTGGCTGCTGGTCTTTCGGTTGCTGCATCGCTCCCTTGCTCGCTTCAGATTTCTTGGACTCAGTCATTGGTGCAAGCAAATTGAAGCTTCAGAACTTGATCTTGAAAAATATATATTAAAGAAGCACCACACTGTGCGAAACGCCGAGACGGTGCGCGCGAAATCCTTTGGCTGCAAATATCTTTCCTCTTGCTTGAGAAAATTTTGTGGCAATGTGACTAAAACACTCCTTAGTAAAGCGCCAGTGATTCATTCTCATGCGTTCCTTGCAAAGTTCAAGAAAGGAAGGCCCTTTGTACGGCACGCAATTGGGAGATGCCTCTCCAGAGGCCTCCGGTGCAATTGAATCGGACAAATTGAATTGGAACGTACTGCTTTATCAAGGCAAATATTTTATGACACTGTAGTCACCGTGCCATGCACCAGTGCTAGTTCGCCAGGAGCGAGTCTTTTCCTAAGATTTCGCCAACGCAACCCAGCAATGTCGTGCAGGATTACTCGTTGTAGTCGCTGCTGCTCTGTAAGGTCCAAGCGCGTCGTCACTGTTCGCGCGACGTTGCTGCGCCCTTCTGATGTAGTGACGCCGACGTCGTCCGCACCAGCGGCGCCTCCTCTGCTGAAAGGCCGCGACGTAGAGGATTATGCGATGTGGCGTTGCATTGAAACCCATCAAGGCCACAAAATGAGTGTGCCGCGCAGCTTCAGATGGAGCGGTGGAGTCCTTGACCAGGCGTACGAGAAATGTGGGCAGGTTACCAGCGAATATGCCAAGACCTTCTATCTGGGAACGCAGCTAATGACTCCAGCGCAAGCCAAAGCAGTTTGGGCAGTCTACGTTTGGTGCCGGCGAACGGACGAGCTAGTGGACGGCCCGAACGCCTCCAAAATTACACCGAAGGTGGGGAACATGACGACAAATATGTTCCTCCAGCTTTGCCCTAATAATTGTTACTCTTTGCAGGCCCTTGATCGTTGGGAGGAGCGGCTAGAAGCTTTGTTTGATGGGAAACCCTACGACGAGTTGGATGCTGCCCTTACCGACACAGCAGCGCGGTTTCCACTTCACATCCAGCCCTTCCGTGACATGATTGAGGGCATGCGCATGGACCTTGTCAAGTCTCGCTATGAGACGTTTGATGAGCTCTATGAGTATTGCTACCGCGTCGCTGGCACGGTGGCGCTAATGACCACACCGATTATGGGCATCGAGCCGAGCTACAAGGTAAGATAGCTCCTTAGTGTTTCTGGGAGTTTATGTTATAAGTATGGGTTTCAGTAACCTTTGAGCCTTTCGTTCCGGGCGCTGTCCTGGAATGGACCCGGCGCCGGACATGTGCGACTGCGCGCGTGGCTTTCAACTCGGTTCGCCACCACACATAAATGCAATACTCCCGCTTAAATTATGTGTCTTGCTCGGGCGTTTGCTTAAGCTGCAACGTTATAACTGTAACGGAGTTTCTTCGGTACCGACAGCGTATTGAAGGGCTCCAAATTATAAGCCTGCAACCGAAAATTGTGTCAATGTATGAGTTTCTTTTCTTGTCTGTTAACGCGGATTCCACAGTGCTTCCGGTGTTAGAAACGAATTAGTCAAAGGTATTGTTGGCCAGCGTCGAAATGGTAGGGGTTTCCTGTTGCTGCTCTTCGGAAATGGATCCAGTATTTGCTCCTCAGTTATGAACTTGCGGTGCGCAGCTCGACTGCTTGAAGCAGTACAAACTTATATATTCGGCGAGCGTACCGCTTCCGGAATACCAGTTACGGTCCGCAACCTTCATTTTCCGTCGTAAGTTGCCACGGTCTGTGACAATAGCACATGATTGTTGGGAATGAATGATCCAGGTTAGTACGTATCGCACCGATAGTGCTGTGGTGACGTTTTGTTGCCCCGACTGTCTAGACGAAGCCGCATGTGGTCCATGCTGTGGCGTGCAGCTACGGGGACGGAGGCGATTTGCGGAGCGTTCTTGACACACTCATATGCAAGAAGTTCAGGATCTTGCAAGCAAGTAGAAAACCATACGGAGATGGTGTCGTTAACGCCGTTTTTCCCACAGGGTCCCTTGGAGCCTGTATATCGCGCTGCGCTGGCCCTGGGTACGGCCAACCAACTGACCAATATTTTAAGAGACGTTGGAGAGGATGCCTACCAGCGCAACCGCATCTACGTGCCGTTGGACGAGCTGGAGAGATTTGGAATTGCTGAAAAGGAGGTGTGTGCTGTACGGCATTAAATTTAGCTGAGGTTGGTCCAGCGTCAGGAGCTAGCCAGCTTTCTGTGCGTCTGGCAAACAATGACTGATTATAAATTTCGCGTCCCCTCCGTCTACCCCTTCCCTTAGCTCCTCACGGGGCTGCATGCTCCCACAACCGGGAAGATGGATGACCGCTGGCGGTCGTTCATGGAGTTCCAGATCCAGCGCGCACGGCAGTACTTTGCAGATGCTGAGGCGGGAGTGGATCTTCTAGATCCGAAGGCGCGGTGGCCAGTTTGGTAAGATCTAGGGGTATTGAGCTTGGGGCGGGAGATGGGAAGTAATGATATAAGGGACCAACCACCATTTTCGTGTCGAGTACGCAAGCGCGCAGGATTTTAAGACCCCACAGTCCCTTCGGTGACAGCATCCCTCGCTTGCTTGTCATGTGACTGCAGGTACGAAGCGTCAGAGAACTCTAAATTTATTACCTAAACATTACAGTTTATTTTCCGAGGGAAAGGCGGCGAATTGTTACACACTCCTTAGCGGATTTCGACTTCCATGACCACCGTCCTGCTGTTTATATCAATCAACATCCTTTGTGGGTTCTAGGTTAACGCGCAGTTTGGCACCTTAAATCTACTACTGGTCGAGGTCGTCTCCTGGTTTTGTACATCAATGTACATTAACGTTCGTCCAGCGCCAAAGGTTTGGCTTCCTCCCTTCGAATGCCATCTCATCTTGCTGGGGCCTGGGCCCTTTATAATTCTTGACGCGGTTAAGGGGCCTTACACGGGTCACGCATTGTTCTGCCCTCGGGGTTCTTCATGATGTTTCCATACTCACACGCGCTTCGCTGCCTCCTCTGGCCACTTATTTTCTTTTCGCAGGTCGGCCCTGATCCTTTACCGCCAAATTCTGGACGCCATTGAGAGCAATGGCTACGACAACTTCAGCAAGCGCGCCTATGTGCCGAAGTGGCGCAAGATGGTGTCACTGCCCGTCGCCTACACGCGAGCATTGTTACCCGCAGGATCCGTGCGCAAATGAGCGCAGGTCGAAAGGGGCCCTGAACCAACCGTCGGAATTCGGGAAGGCGCGAACATTTAGATGGTGACAGTGGCGGTTGCCTTCGCATCACCTGGATAATAACACGGCATCAGCAGTGGACACGCGGCTGTCGACGTCACGACTAACAACAGCAGCAACATGCCGGGAAAGCTGCAGGTATAACAGCATTGGTAACGGCAGTAGCCGCCGGTAGATGCCCCTGTTGGCACTTCCCCAAAAGTCTGTTTATGCCGGCTACCGGTAGCATTCGTGTAAACTGGAGTGTGCAGAGTTTAGAGCCGTAGCGCTGTGCTATTGCAACTGTGGAGCGAAGACCCTGTCTCAGGTGCCAGCCCATGGGGCAGGCAGCTGGGCCCCTCGAAATAAACAGGTTTTTATGAACATCGCTACTCCAGGGAGCACCTTTTAGTTATTTGAGCCGAGGCAGCGGGGGCCCCCTTACGTCCAGCTTGTGTTTGGTTCAGCCACGGATCCTAGCTGATGTCGGCATTACGGCCCAGCCGCCGAAGAAGGGAAGCAACTGTTGGCTTCCAGCTAACCCCTGGAGCTTGGTTCGTAGGACGGCATTCCGGTCCGGTCTGTATCTTTTTACCGGGGCGTTGTGCTGCGTCAGTTATGACGAGCTATGTCGAAGGCTTGTGTTGTGGAGGGAGGTGTGGCTGCGCGGGCTGTGGCGGCTGGTTGAGGCCTTCCTGGCCAAACTCCCTCCCGAGCGGCTGCCGCAGCTGCGGCGGGATTAGGCTACGCGGGGCTGGGTGTAGTGAACACCGAAGCAACTGCGATAGCAGCTGCCCGCATGTCGCGGTTGGCTTGGCCCGTGCGAAGACTTGGCGCAATTAGGCGATTTTGGCGGATCGGGATGGGGTCGTGTCGTGCCGCGTCATGAAGACCTGGGGATTAGGAGCCCTTGATGGAGAAGTGCTCAAGAGATAGGGTGCGCAGTGCTGGTGGCATCCTGGGAGAGTAGTACATCATATCCCGAGAGGGGATGGGTGTGCGGTGCTTGCTACTCGTTTGACGGACCCGTTGGGTCACATGACCATGACATTGGCATTCCGATGAGAAGAGAAGTATAGCGTGTGTACCTGAGCGCTCGATCCAAAACACGATATCGCCATTATCGTCCTCGCCCTAGGCATCGGGGTGCTGCCCCTATGAAACATCGAGCGACAGCAGCCGATGTTCCTGCCGCAACTTGTGACGATATGGAGATCGAATGGGTACGGGGGTGACCGTTTTTCAGGTGGTTGCGGAATTCAAGCGGATGAAGGCTAGGCTTTGGGCGATGAGGCAGCCAACTCCTAACTTATGTTTCCCAATCTGTCTTTGCACCTCGCTATGCTACAGCCGCGCAAAACAATACCGGTGGGCGGAGGCGGAGCAGCCCATACCGGGTTAGAGGGGTTGGGCCCAATTGCGGATGCGCAGGTCCTGTGCCCCTGTGCGGACGGAAGGCCGTGAAGGCGTGGGGTTAAGTGAAGGTGTCATCGATCCTCCATGGCGGTTCCGCCCGGGCGATCTTTACGTTTTGGGGCTTCCCGTCGTTAACCTTGCTACTCTGGAGTTTGGTGATGCAATGGTCCTTCCGGAGAGCGGAGGCCGTATGTACTAAATGCGTTTACCTCCTAACAATTGGGGGTGCATGTGGAATGTAGCTACGTTAAGACTGAGGGCAACAGAGTGAGAGAGTGAAATGCACACGAGAGAACGAGCGAGTTCGAGGCCAGCACATCGTGTTTCGATGGCCCATCCGTTTGAGGCAACTAGGGCGATATTGGAATGTGGGGCGGGTAGCAGGACGACAGGCATGTGGGCCTCCTGGCAGCGGTGACGGCGTTGTGGGCTTCCTATTGAGTCGTGACGCGACATCTTGTTCTGTGACGCTCGTCCGGTCTGCTTCTCTACTGCCTGATAGAACAGAGCGTGGGGTTCGGGGCACGGACCCTAGCTCCGAAGTCCAAACCTGGATCTGGGTCCAAACCTAGATCTAGGTCTAGGCTGATTGATGGGTTGATGTCCTCGGGCTGCCTGAAGTCCATGAGGCCTCATCTCTCCTCTGTCGCTGCCAGGAACGTAAAATAGTGTGTTAACCTGAGCGTGTTTCCTTCCCTCTTCTTTTTATGTTGGCTTTCGTACTTCCACGGATAGTGAGGAAATGGGGGACGAGGGTGCGAACGGATCCCGGGGCTGAGGACTCCCTAAGTACACGACGAGCGCGCAGGCTGGTAAAGCATATCCCGATGAACACTTGCAGAAAGACTTGGCGAGGGACAGCGGTGATGGTGATGAATGTGCGCGAATACTGTCCGAAGGGAGTTTGAAATGCTGCGCAAAAGGGGGGGGTCCAAGGACCTTTTCCTCCAAGCGAGAGGACGTAGTAAATAATATCTGGTTGTTTGTTCTCATCCAGAAGGCCTGGCAGGTGGGATGTGAAGAGGCGGTTGATGGGGAGCTGGGAGGAGAAGGAGAAGGCCAACAAGGGCGACTTTGAGAGGAGCATTGTGTGACCATCAAAGGGTTTATTTGTATGATACGTTTTTGGCCCCAACGAAGGCCGCCGACTGCAAGCGCCTGGGTGCTGTTCAGTCATCCGCTTGCGCAAAATGCCTATTAAGCCCAAAATGCAGCTGGTTCCTTTTGGGAACTTTTGGCCGCTTTGGGCGCCGGAGAGTTGGAACGAGGGGGATCAGCTCCTGAGGTAGCATTACGCGCCCCCTTTTTGATCGGCTGGCTGGGATCGCTGCTGGCGGTCAAACGATTGCTCTGGCTGTTGGCTGGACAGCTGCTCGATACCGCATGCCCTGTCAGGGTGTTTGAACCGTTCGGGGCGCTCGTATCTAAATGCGAGTTGGTGTCCTAACAGATGGTATTAGTCTCGTCCCACACAGGGGGTGCACGCTGCACTTCCACATCATTTTGGGGATGCAGCGCGTCCCATCATATCGAGTTGATGTATGTATCATACGGCGCCTCAGGTATGCTGCTCTGGCAGGTTGCCCAGCTTTTTAAGTATTCGCTCGACTACAAGTGATGGTGAGCCCCTTATGCAAACAGAGGTTTGTATAGCCATGTTGCGGCGAGGCCAGTCGACATCTGAGAGGTGGCAGTGTGATTGATCAATGCCCTTTCTTATCTCGCGTCTCTTCTCCGTCTCCCGTGTTATGTCTTGGAGCTGCGGCCCTTACTTATCCTTCGACTATCGGTGCCATGGTGGATTTCCCGTAGGGTTGCGGGTCGCTATGGAGAGTTCCATGGCGAGTGTTTGGGGTTCTGCTAAGCATTCGGCGGGGAAGGTCAGGAGTGCCGAGCGGCCACGCGCCTAGTGTGATGTGCCTTCACAATGAAAGCGGACGGAGTACCCTTACGTCTGTTACCCCCGACATCGTTCCCTTCTACGGAATAGAACATAACTAATGCAGCCTGGCTCGTTAGGGTGTTTCGGCAGGTAGGGCTCCGTAACCAGTTGTCGTGTGTGATGTTACGGACTAGAGGTGGCGTGTCATGTACTAGGAAGAGGTGCAAACGGTCCATACGAGGAAGAGGAAACGCCTGGAAGCGGGGCGATATTCATCCCTGTCAGCTCATTCGCACAGGAATGGAAGAAAGGTCTGTCAAACAGGCACCTCACGTGCTGTAATGCGTCTCGGGTACCAGATGGTTCCATGCGGGCCGGTTTGGATTGCCACCTCTCAACGCAGCGCTGCGAATGCCGATTTGACTTGGTATATGGTGAGTTCAGGTTGGTCCCCGAGTTATGCCGACAAACGTGCGGGTAGCACAGGGCCTCATGCATCGCCTAGTGGACCAATTTGACCGGTCTCCAACCCTGGCCACATCGTCTTGTCTCGCTGATGAAATGATGAAGGAGAATGGGCTGCCGTTCGGGTAGTGAAAAGGTCTTAGGGCTTGGAACTTCTAAGCCCGCTGGCTTGGTAACAAATGCGCCGGCACCCGCATCATAACAGACGTTGTGGCCTAGGCTATGCGACTGCGGGGGTGTACAGGCTAGGCCCTAGCTTAGTGTACTGCGTGTCCTGCATTTCGCTGTATCGGTATACGTTTCATAAGCAGCAATAAACGATTTCGCGCTGATGCGACAGTACTGCGACTCCTTTTGTTAGCGTGGCCTTTGCTCGTGTAACGTGCGTGGGAATGTGGCTTCGGCGTTGCTGGCCCAGTCCTTCGTTGCAGCAGGGGTTTTCCTCAACAATTTCAAATCGTTGCAATGGATGCACGCAAAGTCGTCATGCACAGGAAAGGTAGCCAGAACGCGACTTAGTGATTTCAAGGAATACGTTATGTTACAGTTTCCTGAAATGTAAAACTCTTTTGGCAGAACGGGAGAGAGGGTAGGCCTCAAGTTATCAATTGCTCAGTTCACTTCGAACTGATGGAGAACTTGAGGCTGAAGAAAGGGAGATCCTATGACCCTCAACGTTGTCCCAGATGTACAAGGAGATGACAACCTTTTACATAGCTGCTTGTGACAATCACTTAGAAGCTTCAAAAGCTTTGGGTCATGTTTTAATGCCAATTAATGCAGGTTGCGATCCCCAGAAGGTTTGGCACTAGTCAATTTAGAAGACAGTCATCTATCACTCAAGAGATTCACTAAAAGCAGCTAAGTATGCATAGTGTTGTTAACATGCAGTGGATTTGCTTCCGGCCTCTATGCGCCGGGCATTGTGTTCGCTAGCTAAGCGCGAGCAGTCAAGGAAATCAAGGAGGGGGTAGCGGCAGCCCCACCACCGAACAGGCATGACGACGTATGGATCAATACATGGGATGAAGAGCCATCACCACGCTAGAGAGGATCACAGGATCTTTACTCAGGATGCTTGGGATGTTCATCTGAATACCACCTTGCTCGGCAATTGTTTGGTAATTCTCGAAACGCCCTTTCACGTATGCGGCATCTCCCATGGGAAAACGTCCATAGACTTAGATATCTAGCCCTTGACGGCGCCTTGAAAGGCTTCAGCCGCCTTTGGAAACGTACCATAAGGGTAACCCTTAAGGCAATTGAAACGAAATTGAAATCGTAATTCAATTGTACAGACATAAATTTTGGTCGCTCCCTCCTCGAGTGGAACGTTTTATGCCTGGCTCCTTAAGCACTGTGAACTTGGGTCGCGATTGCCTGGCTTCCCGTCTTTCCACGACTGCCATTAATAGGATTAGTGCTGTGCTAGTCTCGGGGTTCTAGATTTTGAAGTCTAGACACGGCTTGCGGGTTTTGCAGCGCGAGGTCGGGTCCTCAAACGACAGGGAATAAAGGAGCTCTGGATGTGACAATTTAGTAAGTAGCCCTACCAAGCCATCCTTTCCTCGGTCGTAACAACTTTGTTTGCCGTGTTCCTGTTCACCCAAAAATAATCATGTTTTGCATAATCTTTTTTGGTGTGCGAGCTGGCTTTCAGACTAGTTAGGCTAGCATGCCTGGCCACAGAAACCCCACAGTTTTCTGCGGAAGGCGTTCATTTGGGCGCTGCCTGGCGCTGCACTGAAGCCTTTCGGCTTCCACTGCAAGTCATATGTACGTCTGAAGCCTCAGTCATGCAAATCCACTGTAATCCCTATTCACGATGATCGTCTAATGGATTCAGCACTCTCTGGGCAAGCAACGTTTCGTGATAAGAGTTATAACGATCAAGACGTGAAAGCCTATCAGGCCCAGAACCCTAGGTCACGCAGAAGGGGGTCATGTAACTCCCGCCGTCTAGCAGGATGACTACGACAAATGAGGAAAAACGCAATAACATTCATAATCAAACTAAAATGGTGTTATAAGAAGTTGAAAAGCTTTATACCAGCAAGCGTCGGATGGACCGAGTGGAAAAGATACCGCCTACCGGTTTTCCATCACGGAGTGCATATTAAACAAGGCAGCTTCCATATATCATTTGCCGTCACAATTCTACCATTTCAAAGAAGCCATTGCATGCATAATCTACGCTATGATATCTCGGTCATGTCTACGGCATGTCCTCTGATGGCAGACAATTTTCATGCTTGGCACAGTAGTATCTTAAAAAAGCATAATTAATCTGTAACTCTGTCAATGCATAGTTCAGGAGAAGTCTTTGACGCAACCTCCCAACTTATTATTCTTCATGCTTCTACCCAGTTTATCCAAGCGAATTGGATCCAGACGATCGAATGTCATTAATTATAATCTGGGTTGAGGGTTGCTTGTCGAGCTGATGTTTTCGAGCACCCTCAGCAGCGATGAAAGCCGTAGATGCGTGCCAGGCTTTTTATTTTATCTTTAAATGAGTATTCCGGAAGAGCGTTCAACTCGCCGCAGTCTTCGTTGCGCTGCGGTGCGTATCTCTGTCCGGGCCTATGACAGCTGTTCAGCTCGAAGGCAGCAGCCAGCCCAATGTGGGAGGCGGCGGCAGCTTACAAACCGGAAACAACCGTACAGTATTACGCGGGGGCTGGAAGGCTGAGGAGGATGCTGCGCTGCGGCGGTAAGCGGGGTCGAGAAACATCGGAGGTATTAAAGCGGGCACACATCACAAGGGAGATGGGAAGTCTTCACTCGAGTCGCCGACACTCACCAAGTGAATGCGCCACGGCGTACCGCTTCATCCTGCCGCCGTGTCATCACGGTTTTCTCCATCCCCCATACCAGCTCATGTCCTTGTCAGGAAATAGTAAGTTCACCGGACTAATCTTACGACGATTAGCACCCCTGTCGTTCCTCCAAGTCTCTCCCCGGAGCAAACCGTACGCCTCTAGACGTTCACAACGTTCCAACATAATCCATGCTTTCGAAACCAAAACCGCCAACACAATCAAACCCTACGTTCTTGGCGTTTCCTATACCCTCTCCATCCTCAAGTCCGCACACACCCGGCTGGCCACTTCCCAGCCTGCCTCTCGGCCATGCCTGAAATCCCCCTCCGTACTACAGTGGATGGGGTCCGCCACTGACCGTACGCCACCATTTGCTGGCTCGGGAGCTCCACGGACTCCTTGAGAGCTACCGCAGGCAGCCAAACCCGGCACAGGGCTTCGCTAGCTAACATTATTAGCTTTTGCCCCCTATTATACGCTCACATGGAACGCCCTCTCCGGGGGTCATTGCAGCTGCGTGGGGTCCCTGGGTACTCGCAGCTGGACGGAGGTGGCGGCGCTTCTCAACGCACAGCTAGGCCGGGCCCCGAGCCGCGGGCGCACTGGCAAGCAGTGCCGAGAGCGGTGGGCGTACCACCTCCGACCAGACATCCGCACGGGCGCGTGGACAGAGGAGGAGGACAAGGTCATCATTGCCGCGCATAAGAGTCTGGGGAACAAGTGAGGGGGGACATGGGACGGCGACTCTCCTGAGGCTGTCTGAGGAAGGCGAGCCGTACGGGAAAGCGTGGGTTCTTGAGGCTATGAGTCTGGATACTTCGTTTGGCACGGTTGGCATGGACACGTCTGCGTCAGTGCAGTCCACTGCGGAAGCGGTACAGGGGGCGGGTGTCATTTGGGCATGTCGATCCCGTTGTTTACGCAAATATGCATTCATTTGTCTGCATGTCTGCTCGAGCGTGTGTGTATGTGGTCCGGCAGGCGTGGTAGTTAGGTGGTAGTTGCGTGTTCATTAGGGTCTGTGAAGCACTGGCAACAGTACATATTTTTGCTTTGTTTGACCCCGCCCGCGCCCCCGCCCCCTTCGGCGTACTCCTTATGTGACGCAGACAGCTGCGTCCTGAGGTTGGCGGGTGGCGGGGGTGGTGTGAAGATCCTGAGATAGCGTTGTGGCCCTCATGGGCTTAGGGTGAAGGAGGGGATACAGAGAATGGCGTTTGGCGAGGAGGAGGAGGAGGAGGAGGAGGAGGAGGCCGGACTTGCTGAACGCGTCAAATACCCTTGCCACCCTTTCACCCTTTTTCCAATAAAGGCTGTCTGTTCTCCCGCTTCAGCAGCATCCACATGCCTTTATGCCGCCCATATCTTCTCTCATCAACTTTTCAAGACGGCAATCCTGATTGGTTGCTGATTGCCGATTGGCTCGATCCGTTCGTTATGGCCTTTCGCGAACAACCTGCGACCTGTGTCCCATGTTTCCCCCTCGGGCCCTCTACCCGAGGGTGTGTGCAGATGGCGTAAGATCGCGATGCTGCTGACTGGCCGCACGGAGGAGGCAGTCAAGGTGAGTGAGTAGTTCAGTGAGGGCTTTACCAAGGTTGGTTTCATCATTTAAGAAGTCTCTCTCTCTCCCTTGTTGAGTGGAGTGGAGTGGAGTTGAGTTGAGCCCCCCTTCCCCATTTACACACACATCGGCGTGCATCGCCATCACACACATACGATCAGAGCCTGGTGGTGGTGTCGTATTCACCTCCGTATCACTTCATCGGGCGACCGTCTGCCCACTTGCCGAACTTCCCTTGCAGAATCACTGGAACAGCACCGTCCGGCAGAAGCTGGAAGAGAGGCCTGGACACCCCCAGCAGCGGCCGGGCGAGAAGGGGCAGGGGCCGTCCATTTTGAAGCAGTACATCATGAGCCTAGGATTGCAGCCGCAGAAGCGAGCGGGTGGCGATGGCGGCTTTGGTGTCCAGCGGAGTGATGGGGGAAGGGGCCGCGATGCCGGTGAAGTCAGCTCCGTGGACGGCAGCGACGACGACGACGGCGACGACGTACAGGAAGCGGATCAAGGAGATGGAATTACACGGGAGGGCGATGAGCGCCTGGGTGAAAGCGGAGGTCGACGTGGCTCAGGTACGGCCCGCCCGACCGCCCAGTTTGCGTGTTCGGTTTGTGCTCCGGAACCACCTTGCAAGTTAACAAAGTAGTTTGGCGACGAGTCCCGTAAAGAAGGCCCCACCTCCATATTGGGGAATGAACTAATCCGGGGGGGGCACATTTCTGAAGCCACCTTCGAAGCCATATCCACGCACCCGCCGGTTTGGTTAACGGCAGCAATTTGCAGGCCTTGCCGTAAACCCTCTGTTTTTCCACTTTATTGCCTAAGGTGTATTTCTTCGTATACAGAAATGGACAAAGTCGTAACGGGGGACTCGTCTTTCCCCCGTCTTTCTCTATCGCTATCGTACATCTTTCTTCAGGAGTTGTAAGGGATGTTCGAGCGGCCAGCAGTGACGGTGTGGGCGAGGAGGAGGAGGAGGAGGGACAAGCAGTCGCACCAGCAGTTACAGCAAGGGTTATTGAATCAGCTGAATGTCTTCCAAATCCGACACCCGAAGGCCGGGGCCGAGTCACAGACGGTGACACGGTAGCACATGCAGCCGTTCAGTCTGCAGGGCGTCACCTAGCTGGCGCAGTGGCGCTGCCTCTGCCGCCACCACGAACGCCAGTCCTGCGGCCGGTGGGGCCACCACCGGCTTGCGTCACAACGCAGACTGTGGCAGCAGCAGTGCCAGCGACGGCGGAACTGCCAGCGGCCGGGGCTGCCTCGCCTATGTACAGCACGATGGGTGGGCCGGCGGCAATGGCGGAACATACATCCCCTGCGGCCTTCACCGCCGCTGCGGCGGCAGCGGCTACAGCGCTGCGGCGGCCGCCTGTCCTCCCATGCGATTTCGCTGCGAGCATGGGTGCGCTCGGGGCCATGGGCATGATGGGCTTAGGCCTGATGTCGCCCGCAAATTTAATGGGGACAGCGCCGTCGCCATTGTTTATGCTGCCGCCGCAGCCTGTTGGAATGGCAGGAAGGGCAGAAGTCGACCAAGCGACAGGAGCAGCAGTGCCGGCAGCGCCGCTGCAGCCGCCGATGCCTGCGTCGAGGGCTGACGCCAGCGCCGCCGCCGCTGCGACCTTCGTGCCGCCGCCGCCGCCAGCTGCGATCGGAACCGATGGAGGCGGAGGCCGCGGCGGTGCCGCTGCTGCAGGCAGTGATATATCACGCAGCCCAAAACGGCGGCGGTTACTCGGACATCTACATCAGCAACAAGTGCATCAGCAGACGCAGCAGACGCAGGAGCAGCAGCATCTGCCACAGCAAGGGTTGGAAGAACAGCAGGCACCCATGAACATATCCGCGGTGGTGCCACCACATGCAGCGGTGGTAATGCACCCGGCGTTGGCGCTGCATAGCTACATGATGTCCTCCTCCGCGGCTGCTTATTTCATGGAAATGCATAAGGCGGCGGCGGTAAGTGCTGTTGCTGCGGCCGCAGCTGCTTCAGCGAGCACAGGTCCCCTTGCATGGGGACATCGTACCCTTCTCTCACTCCATCCGCAGTTCCCGTTTCAACCGGACGAAGCTGTGCAGCCGCAGCCATTCAATCACCTGCCGCAGCCACAGCAACCAGCACAGCCCGAGCAGCCACCGCAGCACCAGCGCGGGGAGGAGGAGAGTGTGGACGGTCCGGCTGGAACACGATACAACCCAGGGACGTCTCGTAACGCCCCTTCACATCCGCATCCGCCACCGCCACCGCCACCGCCACCGCCTCCACATCCGCATCCGAGGGAAGAGGTTTCAACTGAAGACCCCTTGGCGCCCACCATCCGGCCGGGACCGCCTACACCTCTCTCAATGGTGCCAGGACCATTGAGAAGCCGACCTCAGCCTCCACCTCCACCTCCACTCCCACCTCCCAGGACAACCTCCGCAGTGCTGGTGCGGGGGGGTGCAACGAGCCCCCCGGGCAGCAGCGCTGATCCCGCAGCCGCAGCCGCAGCCGCACCGGCATCGCTGTGTCAAGGCGGGAGGCCGGGGATCATCCGATGCGCGGTATCGGTCGGGGGGCGTAGTGGCAGCGGCTGCGGCACCAGCTGTGGTGGCGACGCATGCGCCTGGGAAGAGGTGGGGGCTGATGCCGCCCCGATGAGGGCAGATACCGGGGCATTGGGAAATCCTGGAGAGCTGATTGCACGGAGTGATGGGATGACAGCTGCCGCAGGACCCTGCTGTACAGTGTCACCGCACCTGGTAGCACCATTGCCGCCGCCGTCGGTCGTCGCTCCGTGCGTTTCGTCATTGCAGCAGCTGCAACCGGGTAGCCATTCCAGGGAGCGGCATTTGGGACTGGATCGTCGTTACGACCTGGGAAACCGACAACCGACCGAACTGCAGTACAACCACGCACTGGGTTGTCATTTGCCCCCCCAACGGCCGTACACATGCCACAGTCGAAAACCCGACGTCCCACCCATTCCCGCTGGGGCCTGTCGCTCACCGGCATCAGAGAGGGATGGACAACTGCAGGAAGCCGTACAACGGTGCCAAATCCACCACGACCCGCGCCAGGCAGGAAACATGGAAGAGGCAGCGCCGGCAGCGGCAGCGGCAGCGGCAGCGTCAATCCCTGCTTTGGTCGCAACAGCGGCGGTGTCAACCCGCAATGATGCCGGCAATAGCGGTGAGAGTGCTGCGGCAGTAGTAACAGCAACAGGGGCCAAACCTAGCACCCACGGCTGTGACGAGGCGCTACTCGCTATACTGCCGTACCTCCCTAGAGCCGTACATGACGTGGCGACAGCCAATGCCCAGCAGCAGACGGGCGCCGCCGCCGCCGCCGCCGCCTTAAGTGAGCATGCGGCTTTCCAACAATCAGCACCCACAGCAGCGGCGGCAGCGCTGCCGGTGCACGCACAGATACCGCCGCTGCCGCTGCCGCCGCCGCTGACTCAGCCGCCGCCTCAAGTCCCTACATGCGCTGCCTCCTTCGCGGGATCGGCGCCTTCGGTCGGGCACGAGGTTGGTGAACGAGGATCGTTAAGGGAGTCGGGCGCTGCGCCGTTCAGTGCGCAGAGCGCCTGTCAGAGCTGCACATCCACACCAGGCGCTGGCGGTGGAAGTGGGCCTAACCCGAGCAAGCGAGTCTGGTCAGAAGCTGAGAGCCGAGCCTTGGGTATGTCAGGTTCTGTTGACGTAAGGACCTGCTCCTCTCGCTGGACTCCGTGAACTTGCGACATTAGGGACTGAGATAGCTAGGGCAAGCTAAGGAACACTTTATTGACCTGAACTTATTGAGGGCGGTTTTAGGTGACCCTGGTTCGATTCACGCCTCAATAGGCTTTTAAATTAAGAAGGATAGCACAATTATCGAATGACGGACAGGTGACCTACCCCAGACCCACCCGCACCGAAGCCTAACGATAACGAACCGAAATTCCACTCCCGTTGCAGTCGAGCTGGTAGGCTCGCTGGGAGAAGGCAACTGGTGCCGGGTGGCGCGCGGGCTGAACTCTAAGTTCGCGCAGTCCGCCTCTCCTGCTGAAGGGGCTGGCCATCACCATCCCCTCCATGCCGCTGGGCCGGGCAGCAGGGGCGCTGACGGAACATCTGGTCGACGATCCGCCAAGCAGTGCCGCGAGCGCTGGCTGCACCATCTCAAGCCTGACATCTCCAAAAAGGTGTGTGCCGCGTCCAGGTCCTGGATGACTAAACTGTACGGCGGCGTTAAGCAACGATTACGTAAGCTGTTGGAAGTCATCCAGGATCTGGCGGGGACCTGGTGCCGTCCATGACGGGGGCCGTTTGGACCGCTCTTTTTTTATGCCCCAAGTGTGGGCCCTATGAACGGTCCAAACGCACCATCCATTTTAATTTCTACGACGGGGAAGGAGAGTAGCAGCCAGGTTCTAAGGGCAGCGATCCCGGATGGATAAATGAAGCGGCGTGTGTTGGTTCCGGAGCCCGTCATCAGCACTCCAGAGGGGCCCCTCCGCTCAGGGGTTTAGGGCCTTGGTTTTAGGGAGATACGAGGGACAAGCGAGGGGGGTTACAGCTAAGCTGGAGGCGATTTGAGCTGGAAGGCGCGTTAGGAACCGATTGTGGAAGTCCTTCACTACGTGGTGGGAAAGAAGGGCTCGAAGCGGTTTCTTTATGGACCTCTGCATCCCATACCACCACGTAGTCTGCGCCGATGTCCGAATCTCAAGATGGGTGATATTGAGGCTCTGGTTGACGGCAGTCGCTGTAATGTTGTTGTTTTGCTGGAGCAGTTTGCGTGAGCCTGTGGTGGGGTCCGGGGCCTGCCCGGGTGGGTTGCACTTTCGTCGGAGCCCAATCTCATCCCGTGTCCCTCTTTTGCGCCGCTGTGATCGCTGTGGTCGGACATTACTTGCCCGCACCAAGTAATGTCGTGCACCGATGAAATGGAGCCCGCTGCCAAACAAAAGAGGAACTGGGAGCACCGGATTGGACAGCCGACACGGTACTCTCTCTCTCTCTCTCTCTCTCTCTCACACACACACACACACACACACACACACACCGTATCGCGACACACATACCGCCTACCTGGAACATTTAGCGGTTCCCCCCTGGGTCCCGAACCCTAGGAACCCTAGGAAGTTCCACATGACCCCAAAAAGTGCGCAAATTCATGTCGCCCTGTCCTCGCCGCCCTCTCATCCCCTCACCCCCCCATCCTCCCATCCCCTCAACCCCTCAACCCCTCGCAACAGAGCTGGAACGAGCAGGAGGAGTGGGCGCTGGTGGTGGCTCACGCGGAGGTGGGGAACCGGTGGGCGGACATCGCGAGGAAGCTCGGGGGGGCCCGCAGCGAGAACACTGTCAAGGTAGGTGGCGGGTGGCGGGTGGGGTGCGGGTGCACTCATCGATCCATTCACCGGCCAGTGGGGCCCAGGGGTCACCGCGGGGGCCTGAGGCACGAGAAAGGAATCAGATCACCGTCGTCTCCGACATTAATAATGCTTGTTTGCTTTTAACTTGATCTGGATCTGGATATGTCGTTGGGTATCTGGCACTACACACATAGGCACTACACGTCCCTCTTTCCGTTGGCGGCCACAGAATCACTGGAACTCGGCGCTTCGTCGCAAGCAGCTTTGGAGGTGGGGCCGGAGAGTGGGGGGAGATGCGGGGGGAAGTTGCCGATTCATGGGCGGAGCGGCCGGGGCTCGCTGCAGTGTGGGGCGGTGAGGGGGGAAGAACGGGGGATGAGGCGGGGCATGTTGGAAAGAAAAGCGCCCCCTCCTCTTCCTCGCGGTATCACTTCTTTCTTCCTTTTGATTCGTTATGAATGTATCGCTCATCTCAACAGGGCCGGGGTGCGACGGGCTCCCTGGAGTCTTGCAAGAGGCCCCCTATGTCCCCAAGTTTCTGGAGCCGGTCCCTTTCCCCTTCGACGTTTTGGTTCTCGTAGCCGTACGCTGTGTACATACGGCGATGAGGCTGTAACGAGTAGAGGCTAAATGAGTAAAAAAACTGGATGTTGAACAGGTACGCGGATATGCGCATCAGCGTGCTGGACAGCTACCAGGTGGTCCACGGCTTTAAGAAGGTTTCCCCGGAGGTCCACGAGGATGTGTTGGCGGCGGTGGCGGTGGCGGAGCAGCGACTGCCGGTGCCGTGCAGTGGCGGCGGCGGTCGCTCCGGTGCTGGAGATGGCGGCGGCGGTGCCGGCGGTGGGTGCAATGGTGCGAAGGCACCGCGAAGTGCTAGAAGACACGGCAACGTAAGCAGCAACATCATCCCTGGAGCTGGTGCGTATTTGAATTTGAGGGTAGAGGGAGGGGTTTCGGGTCTCCAGGAGTCCGGATACCGTGTGGCGGTGCGCTGGCCATTGGTGACGTAAGGCCCATGCAAGCTAGTCCAGTACGCTGTGTAAAGGTGGATGAGAAGACAGACGGGCAAACAGGCAGACAGAACATGTCGCATATGGGTCTACATGGCGTATGTTGGGTTAACCAAATAAATGCCTCCCTCCATGTCCATGTCCATGTCCTTCGGTGCGTGCCTCCCTTCACCTTCACTTCGCAATCTGCACCCATGACTCATGACTTGATTGGCGCAACTCCCTGTACGTGGGTATTTTAAAGACCCGATTCCCGATCCACCTGTGTCCTTGTCTATTACCCTCCCTGGTCTTTTAGGTGGCGGATTCGAATTAGTGGGACTGACTTCGCCCGGAAACGCAGCTGAGGCGTCGCAAGGTAAGCCTGACGCCAACACCGCTGCGGCAGGCGAGGTTCAACAGCAGCCTCCAATGGTGGTTGCAGTACCGTCAGCGTCCGCGGGCAGCGCCGTCATTACTGGGGAGGCGCCGCTGCTGCTTCCTCCTGATGGCATGGCCACGCTCCCCGGCACGACAAACTCGGGGGCCCTCCACGGCCGGCTTGTGGTTGGGGGAGCCGCGATCGCGTGCGCCGCTGACAATCAAGGACTTGGAAATCATCTGGAAGGCCGCCAGGGCCAACACCTGCAGCAGCTGCAGCTTGCGGAGCAGCAACTGCATCCCCATGTTGCCGGGGAGCGGCCTATCCAGTCCACAGTCGGGGCTGCTTCCGAGTTGCCGGCTGCAGAGATGGCCATTTCCCGGGACCAACAGCAGCAGCAGAAGCCAACAAACGCATCTGTGTTGCCATCAGGAAGTAATGGGGGTATGGTAGCAATGTCTTCTGGTAATGGTGGTCTGCATTCGCTGCAGCTGCAGCCACAGCCGCAATTCCACAATCAGCTGTTGCAGCTCCAGCAGGATGTCGCCCCGATGAACTCCCGGGGACCCCGGGACTCGGTGCTGAGTGCCACTACTTTGCCACCACCAACTGCAGCAGGAGTGCCGGGCCCCGCACGATTGCTGCCGCTGCTGCAACCAGAACCACTAGCAGCTGCCGCCTCGTCGCCTTCCTTGGCACTGCCGCCGATGGTGGAGGCATGTGGAGTGGACCTTGCAGCAGCGGTGGCAGCTGCGGCGGCACAGCATCACCGCCAGCACCGGCACCAGGTGGGCCCGCTCATGACCCCGGCAGAGGCCATTGCTGCTGCCACGGCTGCGGCTGCAGCAAGTGTAGCGGCGGGGCCACCACCGTTGCATCAGCAGCGTCAGCAACAGGGCACAGCTGTTCAAGCGGTTAGTCTTTCGGAGATGCCACCATCAGCAGCCTTCCAGCAGCAGCAACAGCAGACGCATCCACAGGCTCCGGTGCTGCAGCCGCCGCACCAGCTGCTGCTGGTACAGGAGCAGTTGCAGCAGCAGCAGGTGTTACTGCAACAGCATCTTGCCCAGATGCTCGCGGCTCATGCAGCTGCTCACGCTCATACGGCAGCACCAGTAGGGCCATCGCCCGCACCGCCGGCAGCAGCTGCTGCTGCGGCCGTGGCCACCCCAGCAGCGCAGTTGCCGCAGGCGTCTGGCGGCTTGCCGGGGACCAGTGGCAACGTTGACGTAGGCGAGGAGCATTGCATGCTGGATTTCTTCGCCTGATTATGTACGGAGGAACTGCGTCTCCCTAATCTGATCTGATCTGATCTGATGGCGCAGTGGGGTCTGCGTTGCGGCCTAAACCAGATAGACAGGAAGGCGGAGAATCTTGTGTGAGGGGCTGGAGCTCACATTCAAAGGTGGTACCTTGATCTTTCTCTCTGTGTCTCTCTCTGTGTGTATATAGAACTGGATCAGCTCGGTGAATGAATCCGCAGCGAACTATTGCGTCACGCACTCTGTGATCAGTGCTCTCTTATGTCCCAATGTATTGATTGTAGCCGCCCTGACTTACTTGCCGGCCGTAATTGGCTCGCAGGGTCTTCTTCCACGCAGCAGTAGATGAGGAAACGTCCGTTATGAAGCGCCCGTTGCTCGTCCTGAGGGATGGCCAGCCATAGAACTAAATAGTTGTGCATGCGCGTGGGGGATCGTATACCGTGGTTACCTTCCTAGCTAGCATAAGGCCTCTGCAGATCACTGCCCCGCACGTCATGGAGGGTGTTGTCTGTGGATTGGTATTATGATTGGACCAGATGGATTAGGTATGTTGTTGCGATTCTCTGTAGAATAGCGATCTGTTATCAATGACTGATGGGACTTGCTTGCAGAGCAAGGAATCTTGATCTTTGCCGCAGACAGCCGTGTAGGTATACATCAAACAACCAAATACGGGCATACTTGCACCGGTACCGGATCGATTGATTGTATGTTTATGGATGGATGTTGGAAGTACGGGATGGTAATAAGT
Source organism: Volvox africanus (assembly GCA_030268105.1). NCBI lineage: Eukaryota > Viridiplantae > Chlorophyta > Chlorophyceae > Chlamydomonadales > Volvocaceae > Volvox > Volvox africanus. Next base: position 433,424 of record BSDZ01000015.1, on the reverse strand, counting down.
GCTACTGTGTATCTTTTACTTAACACTTACTGGCGGCCGATGTGCCCATGTACGTTTTCTGGTTTCTGTGTTTTTATATATGTATTTATATGCTTCCCTCTGTTTAATAAGACAGTGCTTCCTCGAAAGAATTTTGTGTCATCCGTGTTTCCATGTTTCTTTTGTGCTAGGTAATACTGTGGGATTGTCTATCCCATGGAACATCACTCCGGACGAGACCCGGAAGCTTTTGGTTCTTTCCGAAAACGCAGTAAAAGTGTCGGCCCCCCTCCAGGGACCCCCGAGACGTTTCGATCGCGTGAAGTGCGATTTCCCAGGGACAGAAAAATTGGTCCCTGAAGAAAAGAAGAAAAGACCTTTTTCCGGGTTTACCCGGATTTACGTTTTGCCAAAAGCAAAATGGTCCAGATCCGGGGACAAATACTGACTCAAGAACTTAATGACTTCGACGTTATTACGGGAGCTCATTTTAGCAGTCTTATAAAGTTGCATTTCTTTGCCCCGGAAAATGTTCTTGTAGGTCCCGGTTAACCCCGGAACGTTTTAGGGCCTACCCAGTTAGTGGGTATTTCGGGGGTTGCTCCCGGAAATGAATACTTGGGGCTTCGGGGACAACTCCCCTGGATCTAACAGCTAGCCCGTTGAAGGACCCTGGTCTATTCTGATTCGTGAATGAGTTGTCATCAGGGATGCCCTTGGCCCCAATAGAGGCAGCGACCTGGCCTCACTAATATTGTCCTCATATTGTCACCACAAGCATCCTACTCCTGTATCCCAGGGGTTCATTGGTCGGCATCCTAAGCCCCACACCCTCCTCGCACCCCTTTCACAAGCAAGTCTGCTCAGCCAAGTCCACTACGCTAATAATCTTTCCAGACGAAACCCTCACTTTTTCCCCTCACTTTACATTGTTGCTGTTCTGACATCGCCGGCCTTGTATTAGGGGTAGGTTTCGCTTAGGGGCTTCGCTGCTTCTATCGCCTGCTGCTGCTTTGATCGTTATCAAGTGGCCTTTATCGCTAAAACGTTCTTCATCTGTGTATGTATCTGTTCTTCAACTAGGCGGAGGGTCTGTATCGTCCCACTCGGGCCACACTGCTGCTATGCAGCCTGGTCAGCTTGTTACGACATAATAAACAGGTCATTCACAATTTCGGTAAGTACGGGTTGCCCATGAGGGTTCCTGTGACCCGTGGGTCAGCGTTGTTTATCTAAATTCTCCATTCCCATTTGACGGGCTCCAGACCCGTAACTGAATGCATTGCGACCATTATATATTATATATTATATATTATATATTATATATTATATATTATATATTATATATTATATATTATATATTATATATTATATATTATATATGTATATATTGCATAATTCTGCATTGATAAATCTGCTAGATAGGTGTTATGCATGTGGCGCTGCCAACATGACTGATAGATATTGTAAGAACTGACAAATGCGCGGATTGAGTCGGCAATAGCTGGCATAATCAATAATGGTATGAGCAAACCATCTGACCATGGAACAAGGCGCTCTTAGCAAAGCATCTCACAATTCAACGAGGGCGCTCAGATAGTATCGCAGTATATATGGAACACTCAAGTGGCGTCACTGCAGGCTTTCAGGTTCTCCTCCCCATCCCTCCCTCCCCCGAGAGGCGCCGACACGGTTTAGAAGTCTTCCACATGGACACAAGACGTCACGTGGTCATATCAGCGACCACACTTGCAGCGGCAGTAGCAGAGGTCTGAGCACACTCTTGGCCGGGGCTTCTCAGCACATAGCTTGTTCTTGTTCTTACAAAAGGGGGAAAGGCTGAAATCGCCATGTGCGCATCCCGTCCATGTGCGAGTGCGAAGAGTTGATGCGTGCAGCACACTGCACCACAGGGGCCGTGCTGGGATGTGCTGTACCCCTGCGCTGCACACAAGCACGGGGAGGACGCCATAACGCACATACTGGGTGCACGTGTGTTCTTTCCGAAAACTGCATGTGTAAACGTACAAATGTTATTGGATGTTAAAATGGTAACCTGCCTCTTTAGGCAAGAATACGCGACACCAAGGGCTCAGTTGCGTTTTGCCGGTGGTGGTGCACCGTCGGCTACTTTGGCTCTTGACCTGCATAGGGGAGCACCATGCGGGGAGGGTGCACTGCGGCACACTCGGCCCCCTTGTGGCGCAAGTGCCGCAACACATCTCTAAATAAAGAAACGGAGGGTGTAAGGCCCTTCGGCGGATCTGTATGGAAGCCCATCACCTCTTGATCCTGTTGCGTACTAAGAACCAGAGGACACACCGTACAACACCTACGGCTGACCAGACACCCTCAGCAAGGACGAGGCCATGTCAAGGATTCAGTCGAGGATCGCCTGGGGACGGGGAGGGGCCCTTCACCAACTAGGTGCGGCTGTGCGGCTGTGCAGCTGTGCGGCTGTGCGGGTGTTCGAGCCCGGTGCCGTGTAGAGACGCCCTCTTGGCCTCTGTTCGGGATGCGATGAGTGCGCGTGCACACACATACACACACAACAACGAAACGCTTCCTTTCTCTCACAGGAAGGAGCCCTCCCACCAGGCATCTTAATTTCATCATCCTTCTACGTGTATAAAATGCATAATGAATGAATGAAATAAGCAGGAAACATGGATAAATATGAGAGAGGACAACATGTACTTTGCCTCACCCCAGATCGATTTCTTTGAGGGAACACCTTCCCTATGACAAGAGACATATTATTATCCAAAAATTACCCCAGGGAAGGCTGGGAGTCCTGAGAAATCTGAGTTTTTCTAGTGCTCCAGGGGGCATGGAAGCCATCTGGGAAATCTCCTAAGGAACTGGCCCCACCCCACAGACCCCCACATCCTGCAACTATCCTGCTTATTTCATTCATTCATTATGCATATTACACACGTAGAAGGATGATGAAATTAAGATGCCTGGTGGGAGGGCTCCCTCCTGTGAGCCCCACCGGGTTAGGAGCCGGCTACCGCACCAACGAGACGCTAACGTACCAACGCATCTGAGCTCTCTGTGTGCTGGCATGCTCCGTTGACAGCGTGACTATTCTGGCGAAAGAGCGGTTAGGAAACGACAGTTCCGACACCCCCAGTGTCCACACCCCCAGTGTCGTGCACATGACAGTGCCGCCCGCTTCTTGACAGCATCCGTATCCGAGTCAGCATCAGCCCATCATATTCCGTACACATTCTCGTATCTCCCAGTGTTCCGGTACCGGGTCTGCCAAAAATGCCCCCAAATGGCCCCTATTGGACTTTTCGTGTGTATTCTCGGTTACATGTTATAAGAGATTCTAGGCTCTCAAGCCAAGGAACAAAGGACCGATTATCCGGTCGTACACCAACCACTTTCCAAAAGCATAAACCAAAAGCATCACAAAGGCAAGTCTGACCGAACTCGTAAAGTCAAATTCCAACAGCCCCAAATCGCAATGCTGAAAAAAGAGCTTGCACGTGTCCTTTGTCGTCGGAATTGCAAATGGGGTGGTGAATAGGGGGCTAGTGATAGAGACGGGAATGGGTCTTGAGGGAAGAGATCAGTCGCAGGTCGAATGGTACCCTGGATAGCGTATCAATGATGGATCCTGACGCATGTCCTGTTCCCCGCGCCGTTACCACAGCTGCCTAATCGTTTGGCCGCAGGTGATGTTTGCCGTATGATGATAGCGGTGGTGATGTCCGTTATTGAGGCTTTAATCCGCCAGCTCTTTCTATCCCGGTCACTGCTTTGCTTTACTGTGCAGGTGGATGCACGTGCGGCAGCGTCTATGTTCCCCGTGTGTCTGCGCCTGCCGCTGCTGATGGCTCGCTGTGTCTGCAGCTTCTGCCAATCATATCGCAACCACCAGTCGCGTTCCTCCCTCGCTTGTACGTCACGTATACTCAGCAGCATTTACACGTGAGAGCCGTCGCTGGCAAGCGAAATCATCCGTCCCCGATGCTAGCGTTGGCCAATGTGAAGAAATATTCACACCTACCGCCAACTAATGTTGGCCGTACTGCGCTTGAAATTCATAGCTGAACAACATCATGCGAGAGCATAAATGAAACAGCTGTGCTGTTTTTCAGCAGTAAAGTCCAAGCATTAGTGGAGTGACAACTGGCCGAGCACTCCGACACTAGGTACCAACCAGAACAGAGGTATCAACGAACAATGCGACAACGGTGGGACGACCAGGAACCCTTTCTTGTCTGACCACACGATTTCCGGCATAACATAACTGTCTGAGTTTGATAAGAAATAGCTCTACTTCACCTTCTATATATTTATCTTTAGACGCTGAGTGAGATCTGACAGTGAGATTTTGGGTGTTTCGAGGAGGGATGTCCGGTAGCACGCATTTCAAGGGGCGAACCACTTGTAGAGGTGTGCCAACAAAATATAAATTTGCATCGTCCTGCTTCTTAAAAGTTCTTCCAGGTTTGCATAGTAGCTTCCGATGGTGCTGACGCAATATGGCTGTTTACACCCGGCTTCCTGAAAACAGCAGACGAACTGCACACAAGCTTACATGGACTCCGAAGCAACATAACACCTGCGGCCTTCCCTGGAGGGCGTCAGGTAGTGCCGGTGACGTCAACTCGGCGGGGGCTACACTTGTACCTGACACCCAAAGCTGCCAGTAGCTGGAGCGAAGATACAAGAGCTGATACTACCGTTGTTTCTGAAAGCTCATGTTACGATTTCGAAAACGAGTCAACGGCTTCGGAGCATATCAGCTCCAGGCTGCTGCACTCGCTAGTTGCGGCTGTGAGCGCTGCGTCATTGCTCGTCGGGAGCTGCCTGGCGCCCGGTCCCGCCTTGAGTCGACCTCGTTTGACTCCCGAGGAGCAGCTCACAATAGAAATCTTCAAGGAATCCACTCCTAGTGTGGTCAATGTGACGAACCTGGCAATCAAGTGAGGAACGACTTTGGGTCGCGAGGGGCTAACGTGACGGTCATCTGTGTGGATGGGCGATACGGCTCTGGATGGCCCCCAACGGTTCCAGCGGCGAGTCCCTATCGGGCCTTATAGCGCCCATCCCATATGCTGAGTTCAGTGTGCCGTGTGCTGTGCACCGCAGCCAGCCGCTTACCATGTTGGGCAGCCATCTAGCCATGTACGATGTAGGCAATCAGTCGCCAGTTCCTTGCTGCAACGTGTACATGTGGGCTGGGGGCTTGCTGGGTGGCTTGGCCTGCCTTCCATGTCCTCTTTGCCGCTCCCATCCTTCGATGTGGTGGTTGCTGTGCAGGCGTGACGCCTTCACCATGAACATGTTGGAGATGCCGCAGGGGCAGGGCAGTGGGTTTATCTGGGTGGGTCGATCCATAGGGGGTCGCATATACGATTTCTGCAATATATAAGATATTGATGAGGCTGGTTATTTTTCCGTCAGTAAGGTTTAGTGTATTTACTTAAAGCTTTTTGAAATGGAAGCAATGGCAGCCGCAGAGACGGGAGCGACACCGATGCATTCACAGCAGCCTGTTTGATAAGTTGCATGCATAATTGTTCTTGGCCGACCTGGTCCGGTCTTGTCCTAGTTCTCAAGCCACCGTTTCCGGTGTTTCGTCGCATCCATCTGCTTTATGTTGAGTTTTCGTTCCGCAATGTGCGTACAGGATAGGGTGGGACACGTGGTGACCAATTATCACGTCATTCAGGACGCCAGCGACATAAAGGTTTGTACCCTTTTTTGAATGAACCTGTACCCGGTTTCGGATCATGTACGACTATTCACCCTTTCTGTTGGGGTTTGGGATTTGAGATTCGACATTTGGGGGTGAGAGCGTTTTTACTTGGTCGTTACGGTTTTCACCGCTGGGGTTTGAGGATGCAGTCTGTGGGAGAAGGGGTGAGTTTAGGTGTGCTTAGTAAGGTTGTGTGTCGGTGTGCTGCATGGCAGGTGAGGGTTTGAAACCTTAGGGCAAACCGTCGGAACTGCCGCAAGTATCATTACTGTCACTAGATAGTAGACATCATTTAGATATCATCGCAGCTTAGTTTAGGTTTTGGACGCCGGTAGACCTCTCCTCGGCTTCCTAGGAAAGGCTTTGCTCAGTATCAGGTCAGCACGCGCCGCTTGAAACCAGCCACGTCAGCGAATATCAACATGCAATATGGCCGTTGCCTTAGAAGTCCTTATGGGCAGGTTAGCGGGCTTACGGGAATGTTAAAAAGCTTTAAGTAAATACACTAAACCTTACTGACGGAAAAATAACCAGCCTCATCAATATCTTATATATTGCAGAAATCGTATATGCGACCCCCTATGGATCGACCCACCCAGATAAACCCACTGCCCTGCCCCTGCGGCATCTCCAACATGTTCATGGTGAAGGCGTCACGCCTGCACAGCAACCACCACATCGAAGGATGGGAGCGGCAAAGACATTTTAATGAGAAAGTTGTGGTGAATGCCTTGACCACTGGCGGGATTGTGACTAACGCTTCAGGGAGCCTGCACTGTCTCAGTTAAATTAAGGGTAGGCTCTCCAGTAAGATGGGACGACGCAAAAACGTTGAATGCCCCGCCTTGCCGTTTGTGGCGGGTGCCTGTTGGCTTTGTCTTTGGCTACCTGGAGCCCCTGACCTAACGCAGGTCACCCTGGCCAACGGCGAGGAGCTCTCCGCAACGTTGGTTGGAGTGGTGAGTGATGAGAGGCTCCATGACAGGATCCACCCGGACCGGACTAAGGGGCTAAGGGGCTAACCTTCGGGCGCCAGGGAGGGCACCTGCCGTTACCAGTGCCCCTGCTCTGCGCACTTGCACACGCAAACACAGGCATAAGCCCGCATGTACCATACTCCTCGGCTGCGAAGGGTTTTGTTCCATGCACGTGTACAGATGGCTTAGCACAGCACAGGCAGAATTAACCCAAATACAGGTGGTGGGCGACACCTAAGCCACTTGCTGTTTTGCTACATGCGTCCTTCCGAGCACAGGATCAGGACAAAGACATCGCGGTGCTCCAGATCGGGCCGCCACAGCTCCTGGCGGAAGGGGAGCTGATGGCGGGTCCGACATCATCCCTGACCTCGCAATCGCGGGCGGTGGCTGCTGGTGGTTCCGGAGCGGGGTCGGGTGTGGCGGGTGTCGTGGCGGCCGAGGCGGTCCAGGGCTCACCGATGGCGAAGTTGGAGCCACTCAGCTTATGTAGTAGCTCAGCAGATATCGTGGTGGGACAGAAGGTGCGCAGGAGGACTGTTATGAATGAAGAGGGGGGGATAGAGGGGAAGCACCGGAGCCGGAGCCGGAGACGAGATGGAAACCGTGAATCTCAACGAGAAGCCCTCGGCTCCGTCGTGCATGACAAGTTCGGAGGAAAGGGGGGAGACAGGCACATGATGGTGGCCATGATGGCACCGCCAGCGCGCTACTGAGGTCTAGGTCTGCTATGCAGGAGCTGCGCCTGGCGCGTGGGCGGGGAAGCAGCGACAGAGAGCTGGCCGCCAGCGAGGTTGCCCGCAGGACCCGTTGCGCAGCGTCGCTGCACTGATCCACAGGAAAACAAAACAAAAGCTGCGTTTGTCAGTGGGGGCTCAAATACGAACAAAGTGACCGCGTATCTCACTTGCAGTCATTTGCCAATCCTTTTACCAAATGGTTTAAAAAGCCCGTTCCTGGCTGAGAAATCTATACGCCTCATTGCTTGGGAGCTTTGAAATTCATCATCGGATACCAATAGATTAGTAACAGAATAAAGTTGAGGCTGTACAAAGTACGCCCTGAATATTGTGGCGTTTGTTCGCTCGCATGCACTGTTCCCAGACCTTTCTCTTTCTGATGTATCATTGTATCTGTCCGCGTGGGGGGTTCACTCCTTTCTGCCCTTCTTTGCCTCATCCATGATCCATAATTCCATGACCCATGGTCAGCAGGTATTCGCGATCGGGAACCCGTTCGGGTTGGATCACACGCTGACTGTCGGCGTGGTTAGTGGCACGGGGAGAGAGATCCAGTCCATTAGCGGCCGACCCATTCAGGTAAGAGGCTAGGGGACCCCGTACGGAAAGAGAACAAACCGGGGGGTCCCGGAGGGTGCGGCCGAAAAGGCTTGCGTGGTATATGTGTAAGGACGACTGGACTCGGATACGGACCGAGAAACAGAGGAGTGCCGAGGGTAAGGAGTCCGGCTCGTGCCAGGGGAGCACACCTGGAACACATGTACGACAGACCCGATCGTAAGACCCAGCTGAGCCGACCGCCGTCCGTCTGAGCTCCTGAACCAGGATTTCTGAACTCCCGGTTGTTTCCCCCCTCCGTTGTCCGTCCGTCGGATGAAATCCAGGACGTCATTCAAACGGATGCCGCGATCAACCCAGGTAGGTGACCGTGGGGCCCGCAGCTAGGTAGGTATGACGGTAGTTGTCTGCAGAGTGTGTTTATCGGGCCCATCTGCGGTCCCTGGAACCTAAGCGGCGTGCTGCTTGACGCGACCGAGCCTAGCCTAGCAACTATTGGTGTCCGGGTTTTCGGAGGCATACGTTTCGGATCTATCCCCTGCTGGTCGCCCGCTTCCGACACCGTTGCGAGTAGGCCCGCTGTTGTTATCAGCTGTCTTAACAAGAACGAATTCGTCAATACGTTATTCTTCATCCCAGTTGCGGATTCTAAAACTTGGAAACCATGCTGGTGCTGGTGCCTTCAGGCAACAGCGGTGGTCCTTTGCTCGATAGCGGCGGCTGCCTCATTGGCATCAACACCGCTATCTACTCCCCTACCGGAGCCAACAACGGGGTCGGCTTTGCCATCCCGGTGGATATCGTCAAAAGCAGCGTGGGCCAGATCATCCAGTACGGCAAGGTACGGCAAAGGCGAGAGAGGCAGCAAGAAAACTTGGGACTGGAACTCGGGAGCTGCTTAATGGGGGGGGTGCCTTACGAGAGTCAGCATTTTGACGCAGAGGACGAGAGATGCGGAGAGAAGGAATCCAGTCTCCCCATGGAGGGGTGGGGTTCAGGGTAGGGAGATGATGTCGGTTCTGATGTCCGACTTACTGGTTGGAAGTAATGAATCCGGACAGACGAACAGAAAGGGACCGACTGATTAGTTCGCTTACATGTCGTACAACTTGCAACTGTATAAAGCTACCGTAGGTTATTCTAGCATCATCACGTAAACTACCCTACCATTCTAATACCCTTCCAACCGCTAGGTGACTCGGCCCGTGCTCGGGATCTCTTTCGCGCCTGACATGTCGTCCGAGGCCTTAGGCATCAAGGGTAAGGAAACAGTGCCACCGCTCGCACAGCCGTACAATCTCGTCGCTTGTATGTCTGTCCTTAACGTCTTTCGTCTTTTGGTACCCTTGGATCCGTTCCCTTCATTTCCCTACCGCACACATACACATACACACACACACACCTCCCCGACAGCGGGTATCCTGGTGCTGAGTGCGCGAGAGGGCGGTCCCGCCTGGAGGGCCGGTCTAAAGGGCAGCACCCGCGACGAGTACGGGCGGCTAGTTCTGGGAGACATCATCACAGCGGTCAACGGCGTCAAGATAAAGAACTCCTCTGACCTCTACCGCGTGCTGGATAAGGCCCAGGTAAGGCCCAGGTTCTTTTACAGTCACAGTGAGTGTGGAATGGTTACAAATAAAGCATGGCTTTGCATCAATATGGAAAACCATGCATGTGTTACACGTAACAGCTGATTTAGCAAATAGGTGAGATATGTGTATGCACACAGGTTGGCGACACGCTGCACATCACGGTGCTCCGGGAGAACAATACCTTCGTGGTGGACGTGACGCTGGAGTCCAGCTTCCCCGGAAGCGGCGGCCCCCCGCAGCCGGAGAATCAGCCTCCCCTGGCCCAGCCAGGGCAGGATGGCGAGAGAGAGAAACCCAAGGAGTGAGCTGTGGAGCGCATACCCACACTGAAGGTGTGCAATCGATATCTCATATCTCATGTTTTCTCGGTGCGGTTAGCGGCTGCGAGGACTGGGGAATAGGTGCGTCTCTTTGTTTAATGATAGGGTGGCATCTGGCTTGAGCTTGGCGCCGTGGCGGTGCCTGTGCAGTGACGTAATGGCGCTGTGGGGGTCCCCAGACTGAACTACGAGGGAGGTGTTTTTTTTGTGTCTGTGAGGTTGAACCGTGGCGGCATCGTGCGAAGGTTGCATCGAATCTACTTTCATTGAAAGCGAAAAGCCAGGTTGAGAAGCCCAGGATCCACCAGACGGTCGCGGAGGAGATATATCAAAGACAGCCCGAAGGTGTGTCGCAACACATGTCAACTGGGAATGGTAGTGGTGGTAGTGGTGGTGGTGGTGGTGGAGGCGGTGATGGTGGTGGTGGTGGATGTGGTGGCGGTGGTGGCTGCATGACAGGTGCAGATCCCGACAGTGACTCCTGATATGGATCTTCTGGGCCCTGGTTGGGGGGTTGGTCGGCCGTCAGCAGCTTGTCATAATCGCTGTCGTAGATGCGGCAAGGGTGAGGTCCCCGGAAGCGATTCAGGCTGGAGACGGAAATGGGAGGGGCTACCCCGCCGGACGAGAATGGTATTGGGGGAAACGGTGACAGGTGACCGCAACAACGACTGATGAGTCGACTTACCTTTCCCCCCCCTCTCCGAAAGACACTAATATGGGACAAAGCCGCTGTACGGCCTAACTATACTGCACGGCAGTGGTATAACATCTTGCTCGATGCCATGATGGGAGAACTAGGTGGCACATCCCGCTGGCAAGATCACCGTAAAGAGGCCCACCAAAATATGTTAACTACTTTTTTCAACCGCCAAGCACCTTTCTGAACTGCAACCCTCAACACCATCCTCCAACGACGTCACCTTGACGTCAATTAGGTACGACAATTTGTGATATAGGTACGTCAGTTGACGAAAAAGCATAGTAATGGAGGCGAGCATTTAGTCAAGATTAAAATGCTAGCTAGGTTAGATCTTACGCCATCACTCAGTGCTCAAAATAACGCAAAATTGCAAATGTCTGGACTTAAAAAGAATGGTCAAGTACGGGAGGTACGGGCACGAAATCCCTCCCTGGACCCACTACTCACAAGCCACATGCCGCTCGTGCATTCGGCGGTTGTTCGAGGCCACGTGGGCGCCGTACAGATCCCAGCGCGAGGCAAGCACCAGCACCGCGATGAGACGTGCCCTGGCGGCCGCGCCCGTGGCGCCAAACATCCGTACAATTGTGCTTGCAAGAGGCGATTACCGTGATTGTCCACCGCCTCCGCCTCCGCTGCGTTGTCCCCGCCGTCGAACGCCCTGTGCGCCGCTAGCAACATGCCGTACTCACCGCACCTGGAGGCAAGCTCATCAATAAGCAGACCTAGCGCCATGCCTGCCGCCACTCGCAGTGTAACCTCTAGGTACCGCTCCGAAGTCTCTGGCGGTGCCGCTGCCACAACCGGCAATGGCGGCACCAGATGCTGGCCTGCCAGCTGGACACACATGCACCGTCAAACTCCTTGCCGGCATCCCTGATGCGTTCCGCCATCAAGGCCTGCAGCCTTGGTCGGCGCCGCAACGCCGGCAGACGTGAAGGTACTGCGCATCCCAGCTTCTGCCGCTGCTGTCGTTCTTTTGACCACCTTTGGGGGGCATTCTGAGTGCCTTGCCGGTCTCGCTGCCGTCCACAGCTACACGGCAGGGCGCGAGATTCCACGGCCCCCCGAACCCCTAACAACCTCCTCGTTTTGAGTCATCTGGAAAGAAGGCGGCTTCCATCGAATTGGACTCCCGCACCTAGCTAGAAGCGAACCCCTGCCTGGACTGGCTCCATGCCTTAAGGGCAGGTCGCCCACGGCCATGCACAGCCCGATCCTCAAGGACAAAGAAAGCGGCCTGGCCAAATGAACGGGGCCAAACAGACGAGCCAGTGGAGGTTCAGAGAGCGGCATATTCAGATACCGTATCATCTTCAGGTGATCCGGCAGCAGCGCGCTGCCTTAAGGTTGGGGCGTCACTGGAGGCTTCCTGGCTGCCGCCGTTACGTCCAGGAGCGCCTTCGCCACGTTAAAAACGCCGCCATCAACGCCATACACATCAAGTCATTAGCACCCATGGCGGCGGCTGAGGATGCGCCGCCGACGGCTGCACTGCTGCGGCTAATCTCAGTCGGGACACCCGCACTGGGGGCAGTCCGTGTCGCAATCGGAGGCTATAAATACCAGCTGTCGGCGGCGTTGGAGGCGTGATGGAGACCCCCCGTCCCGCTGCAGCCCCGCCTTAGTTGGCACTGGTGATGGGACCGGGGGCAACCAGCAAACAAGACCAACCCATCGCTCCAATCGATTACTAGCTCGTCCTGCTCCGCACAGTCTCCGGCCGCCCTGCACCTGCTTTGTTCCAAACGGTCCAGCGCGTCCACCTCACACTCCTGCTCCTCAATGGCAGCCTAAAGGGTGGTTCCCGAGGTTCCAGGTGGTTTTGCCGTGAATTATTTGGAGGCTCGGGAAACAGGCTGGAGAGTTCACATGGATCCACTTTTCTCCAAACCCCCATTCGGTCGTGGTATGTCGCTTCCCACTCGGCACTATCGGGGGTCCCTGCCCGCCGCAGCGACCTATAACACCCAAGCCCGCCGCCCCTCGCAGCTAACATGACCCACTCCCCTCCATTGATACAAAATACCCGTTTGGCCTCTTCACGATCTGCGGTTGCAAGTTCCGCAGCACTCAGTTGCAGTATCGGGTAGTCGCGGCCGCCGGCGGCAACACGGGCACGGAGCTGATGCTTCATTGTATGGGAGTAGTGGTGCTGTATTTTTACAGGAGAGGTGACCGATCACTTTCACCAGTAAGAAGTTTTCTGGTGCGGAGACCCGCTATACCACCGGGGAACAGGAGTTGTTGGCGGTCTTGCATGCCCTGAAGGAATGGCGCTGCTATCTCAAGGGCTGACCATTCACGCTAAAGACTGACCATAAACCTCTGATGTTTTTGCAAAGTGTCCCCACGTTGAACCGACGACAAGCTAGGTGGATGGAGTACCTAGCTCGGTTCAACTGCACCTGGGAGCACATTGACGGTCAGATTAATATCGCCTACACTCTCAGCCAACACCCGTCGCTACATGCTGCGATTTTGGTGGCGCGGTGGCGTGGTGGGAAGGGAGGAGATGGGAGGGGAGGGGAAGGGAGGGGAGGATTGGGGAGGGTTGGGGAGGGGAGGAGGATGCCGCACTTGCAAAAATATCAGGATGGAAACACAATCCCCTTAATTTCAAGCGGTCTTTCTGTCTCGGCAGGGCAGGCCAGCGTGTAAGGCCCAATTAATACACATGTACATGTACGACATATGATGTTAAGTTGGTGATTGGTCCGTATGTCCTCAAAACACACATACACAAACACACGCGCACGAAGATGCACCACCTGCCTTGGGTGACATCTCCACGTTGCCGGCCCCGTCATCGTTCGTACTTGGTGGTGCCGTAAACCCCAGCGCCCTGCCCGGGTAATTGCCCACCAGGGTTTCCCCCATCCCCACCACCACCTCCCCGAGGAGCTCCCCTGCATCACACCAAGCGAGGAGGGGGCTGGGGGATAATGAGATGATAAGGGGAGGTGTGTATGTGCGTGCATGTGTGCAGTCCTACATGCAATTTTCTCACCCTCACTCCCGGCGAGCTCACCCCCTCGAAACCACCACCTCCCTCTCCCACACCCACCCACTCCACCCTTTACCCCCGTACTGCTCACGGCCCCCTCCAAAAGGTCATCCCCCACCGTTGCCCCGCACCCTCGAAGGGACGCACCGGCCGTGTGGGTTACCGGGTTGGAGGTGTGTAGTACGATGGCGGTTCAATACAGCATTCAAAAGGAGATGCTGTCCCCGTCCCCGTCCCCGTCCCCATATCCATATCCATATCCATACTCAGGGAGAGAAAGAACCCAAAAGACCTAAGACGGTTGTTCATTACATTTTATTGAGATTGCATTTCCCATTATCCTAGATACCCCTTCCTGTGCTAGTCCTCATACCCTAGCCTCATTGCACTTCAGGACGCATGTTTAGGGTTTAGGGTGTTTAGGGTTTAGGGTTTAGGGTTTAGCGAGTGGTCCCCATCTGCACCAGTCGGCGACGCCTAGATCAGCCAATGACCGGCAGGATTAGAATCCTACTCATGAAACACAGCGTACCACCCACGTACCCAGCAAATAAGAAAAACGAAAGCCAGGCATGCTCTCGGAAAACCAATACACATATATCTGCAGCAAGAGATAGCGTTCGCGTGTGCAGGCCGTTCTTATTCTTTCCACCATGTTCGGCTGGTTACCCATGACCTCATTCGTATACTCACATACTCACATATTCACATACTCACATAGCGTTATGACGGGGTGGGGGCGGGCAGTCCGGGTGCAACATGCAAAACACCAAGATGAAGGGTCCCGCACCCTTCCCCTGACCGCCCCTGACCGCCCCTGACCGCCCCTGACCGCCCCTGACCGCCCCTGACCGCCCCTGACCGCCCCTGACCGCCCCTAGCTGTCTCTATCTATCCGTCCGTCTGTGTATAGATGTCCATACCACTGTTGTACAACATCACGTTATGGCCCCAACCAATCCACGTCCCCCATATCGTTTGATGTCCGCTACAGCAGGTTTCCCATCACCATGGCCACCGCTGTGAGTCCCCCGGTCAGCACAGACGCCAGCATTCCCCTAAGATCGCCGCCAACAAAGGCTGCCCTGGGTGTGCCGCAAGGGGCATTGGGGAGCCTCGTGCGCCTGCTCCGCTGCTGATGCTGCTGATCCTCCTCATTGGCCTCCGCCTCTGCTTGCTCACGTCCCCGCTTATGCCGACATTGCTGCTGCTGCCGACATGGCTGCTGCTGCTGCGTCCGCTGAGTCCGGTGCTTCCGCTGCATGCAGGCGTCGGTCTGCATCACTCTAGCCAACCCCTTGGCCGCCGGCAATGCTCCCAGACGTCATCCGGCGTTTCCTGTGCAATTGACGGAGGGTTGGGATCAGTTGCGCAGCTTAAAATCGCAAGCAGCATCCAACGAGAAAGCCTATCGATCAACCTAGAAGACACAAATCAACTAAGGCGTCAACTCCGCTACTGGTCAGCTCGCAGGTCACTTAAATTGGGATCGTCACCGTCCATCGACATAGGGGCACCCTGCCCTTAACATTAGGGCCTTTGGCCCGCTCTCAGTCGGGGTAGAACCTGGAACTAAAGGCGTGCCAGAATACGATATATATATATATTATATTACAACTTCCGCATGTACGGCATTGTTCAACAATTATAACATATATATGTATATTAACGATTATAATTATTATATATGCGGAAGTTGTAACTAGTTGTAGCTTGAAGTGCCATACAGAAGAACTACAGATTGCCGCTTTCATCCTGGCTGTTGACTTGAGGCTTGACAATCGCAATTACGATTGGGTATACAGAAACACACACGCAAACACATCATTTATATTTTTTTCTGGCGGAATACGTCCCCTATCCCCCGTCCCCCATCCCCCGTCCGCGTCCCTGTCCCCTATCCCCCGTTTGCGTCCCCCGTACGTACCCCATTCCACATGCCCACGTTCGTGTTCGCGCCGCACTGCGCACATTCACACTCACATTCACATTCACGTTCACGGCCGCGCCCGCGCCACGAACTGTCCAGGCTCGCGTTTGAATTCGCGTTCTCTCTTCAAACTCCTCAACATACACAATTCAAGTAGGAACACAACTTCATTGCTAAAAAGCAACTACACAAATAATCAACAACCCTGAGAAGTGATAACAATCATGTCCACGTAATACCGTAACAAAACACCGCACAGACAGACAGGCACACATATAGACACGTACATAGTGTCCGGCACCGGCATTATTCCGTCCGCTCTGACCGATGTCAGCGCCATTCCCTCGCGCCACTGAGGACCCCGCTCCGCAGCGCCAGCGTCCGAATGTGTAGTCAGGGCCCCCGGACCTCAACCACCCACAAACCCCGGCTGCGCTACAATGAAGTTGGGAGCCCAAAAGAGGCGTGAGGGAGGGAAAGGGGGCATACCATGCCGGACTCAGATGCGGTTAAAAGCAGCACTACAGCCTACGGACCCCAACGCAGAAATGAACCGAAAACAAAACAAAGCGTCGGCATTCCACCTCCCTCCCTCCTTATAGGGTCAAATAACAGCAGAAAGAAGCGATGGATGAACGGTGCGTCATCTTGAGTTGCGGCAGGCGTAGAAAAGGGGTCGGCAGCGCTACAGGGAAGGCAGTCCCGCGGGCAGGTCGATCTCAATTTGGGAGAAGGCGCCCAGGCCCTCCAGGCTGATGCCGATGGCGACCTGGGGAACCACGGGTCGACTATGTGTGTGCGTGTCTGTCTGTCTGTGCAGTCCATGCGGTCCTTCTAATCATGTCTGTTGGGTCTGGACAGTTACAGCGGGGGCTCAGCAGCGGTCCACATGGGGAGTCGGTGAGGACTAGGATCCGGACCCTGGGCAAGGCTGGGAATACTGTGACTCCTAGGTGCACCCAGAGCAGCACGTTTTTATACAACGTTTCAAAGATAGTCTGCTGCGAGTTCGGATAGACAAATGCATCGTAGTCAACACTTACTCGGCTATGACCATCATCACACCCGCCCCTGGAGCTTCCCGGTGAAGATGTCCCCATTCTGACGGTCTGTTGCAATGTCGTGCACGAATACGGAGATATGCTTGACGGTTTCGTGAGTCATCACCTCAAGGACCTCATCCCAGACCAGAACCAGACTTGCACGGCCCGAATCAGATGATGGAGCGGGTACTTATGATATGATATACCTATGATATTGCAGCTGAAAGGAAGACATACTGATGTTAGGGGGTCCGTACACGCGCCACAATCCACGCATCGGATTACCCCCTCTGTTTTCAAAATCCAGTTGTAGAAACACGGCGAAATAAACAAACCTCAAAACATGTGTGAACAAATCTGACGACCCGTACCGACCCATACCGACCCATGCCGATGTTACCGATAGTCGGATCCTCCAATAATGTCCCCCACCGACCTCCTGATCACTAGTCCACATCGGCCTACCACACCGCCCTGACGGAGAAACGACTTCCATGAAGACATTACACCAAATGTTGTATATCGAAACCCCCAGCAGGGGCTGCGGGGCAAGTCTGTGATGGGAGAAGCTTTCTGGTTCTCCGCGCGCCGTTTTCGGAACTCCAAGTACCGGGTAACTACCAGGACCACATGCATTATAAGGGAAGCCTTCACCTGTCCCTTCCCTCTCCTCCCCTCCCTATGCAAAAATGCTGATAGCGCCATGACCAACTTCCAGGGTTGCGGAGGAAGAGGATTACACACTCCTATCCCTCTTGTCCCGTCCTCACTTCCACAATGGATCTTCTTTTATACCGATACCGATACCGTGCCATGACACATTTCGTTACCGCGCATGATAAGCACGTACCCCGGTTCTGGCCATCATCAACCATCATCATGGAATGGGAGGGCCAGCGGGGCCGCACGACCGCTTCAGTCAAGCTGAAAGCTGCATTGGCGCTATTGCTGCTGCCGCTGCCTTATCGCTGGGAAAGGCGTCTCGTCTAAGCTGTGAATGTTCGTTTCCTCGCTCCTCAATCCCCCTTCTCCCTGAGCTCCCCCTTGCTCTTCTACTCTTGCTTGATGCATCAAGCGGCCCCCTTCCGGGTGATAAAGTAGGATTCCTTGCGGGTCTATCTTTGCCTGCTTATTACAACCCCGGCCGTGGCAGCGGCAGCGGTAGCAGCAGCCGCTTCCCTCGTAGCCCGTTCTTGAAGTCCTGTACCGACATGACCTTCTTCGTGGGCGGCTGGACCTGCAGAACAGGACGTTTCGAAAGCGCGCGAAGTGGTTTCCGCAGCACATCAGCAGAAGATACCGGCTGTGCGCACACGTAGATGGCAGTCAAGTGAGTGACGACGATAACACCAGAACTGATCGGTATGGGTCACAGAAGGCAAGGGAAAACCCTACCCTACCTGGAGCACTTCCAGTAAGGTGCCCCCGAGGCAGGGCACCAACATCACCTCCCCCAGCCACAAAACTGCCGCCGCCGCACCACCCTCCGCTCCCCTGGAGTCCACCTCCGCTCCCCTGGAGTCCACCTCCGCTCCCCTGGAGTCCACCTCCGCTCCCCTGGAGTCCACCTCCGCTCCCCTGGAGTCCACCTCCGCTCCCCTGGAGTCCACCTCCGCTCCCCTGGAGTCCACCTCCGCCCCCGAGGACGCCGATGTTGTGGCTGAACTTGATGCTGTGGGACTCGCTGTCCAACGGGTCTTGATAATCTTGAGTAACATCGGCTCAGACGCCCCTGCGACCGTGCGCCGACACGCAATACACACACGCAATCATGCGAAGTGAATTTGGCACTGATTTGATTTGATAGTGTACTGCCAGATTTGCCAGCCTCCCCGAGCCCTTCCCAACACATACCCGACACAGCCTGAGAACCGTTGGCAGGTCGGATAAGCAGGTGGTCAGGATATGCCCCCTCCTTTTTGACTCTTCCTCCCTGCCGGGTAGGGGCTGCTTGTTCCACCACCACCCCCTCCATGGGCGCCCGCTTCGCTCACCCGTATATTCATCCTGGACGAGGAAGGTGGCGCTGGTCCCTGGCCACCCCGCGAAGGCACGTACCCGGTTGTGCAGTACGGCAGCGGGGGCAGAGGAGAAGTCCAGATGGGCCTCCTCCCGTGTCAGCTGCCCGAAGGTTCCGTAGTGGGTGCGGGGTGCGGGGTGCGGGTTTCGGAGCGTATGGGTCATGCTATTGTTGGTGTGGTTAGAGGAGTGGGGAGAAGCCCCTCATGCGGTATGCGACATAAGGAATCTAGGCAGAACCCA
This sequence comes from Volvox africanus, assembly GCA_030268105.1. Lineage (NCBI taxonomy): Eukaryota > Viridiplantae > Chlorophyta > Chlorophyceae > Chlamydomonadales > Volvocaceae > Volvox > Volvox africanus. The sequence goes on along the minus strand of BSDZ01000015.1, from coordinate 414,594 downwards.
GGCCCAAGGACACAGGTGCTGACGAACCAACGAGAGGCATGGAGGGAGGGAGAAAGGGAGCGAGGGCCGAGGGAGAGGGCAATATAATGAGAAATATATTTAGCACAGAGACCTAGTAACCGGATGATTCAAGGATACGAGGGATGGGACCTCACGCAAAAAAGGAATACCAGAAGCACAGGGAGGTGCGGCGATTGAGACGCCGAGTTGGTAGAGATTAGCGGGCTTCGTTTCACGGATGAATCCAGCTGGGTCTTGGACTGGGTCTGGGTCCGAAGCTGCCAAAGGCTAAGAAAGCGGAATCATGTGGGTTGCGAGGGGTTCCCTTCTGTATCCGTAACGGCGCGTGTCTTACCGCTGAGGCAGGGTGCCTGCCGCGGTACAGTCCTGTGCTGCCCCACACACCACACTCCGGTTCTTGAATCTCACCTGTAATCCCGGGGACCTCCACCGCAGCGCTGAGGCCCTCAGCTTCAGCTTTCAGCCCCCCGTCCTCACCCCGTCCTCCATCCCGGTATCTTTGCATGCAGGTGCGGTTCTCGCACTCTCCGACGGCGGCTCCATACTCCAAGTTCGTCCACGACCCCCTCTCCCGCCCCCTCCGCCATCACAACTCCACCCCCACCTTGGCCGCGTGTACGACTTGGGTTTCATCCTGGGCGTTCAGAGATGTGTTTGGTGGAGAGATGACCGTTAGGCAAACGTCATAAAAGTAATCCGAAAGTCTGGACCTGGATCTGGATCTGGACCTGGACCTGGATCTGGATCTGGATTTGGGCACCGATACACCGCGGCCCCCCTCGCCCGTTTACCCCAGTCATACAAGGACATGCCGTACAATCTCAATACACACACGCACCTACCTGAGAAACCGCCATCTGTGTCCCCCTCCCCGCAAACACATCAGGCAGCTTCTCGACCAGCAGCTGGCCGCCCAGACGGAAGAGCTGCTGGAGGAGCTCTGGGGCAGTAACATCGGGGTCCACTGGCACCTGGTGGTGATAGGGATAATCCGGGTGTACGCTTGATGGCGAGTACGTACAATAAGGAATGACGCTAAGACCGGGGCAGGTTGAGAACCAGCACGATCAAAACCATATGCCTCTGCCCAATCTGATGCTGCTCCTCTGGCTTCTTCACCCAGAGCAGTGGTATAATGCGTTGGCAACAGTTAGCTTCTGGCAACTTGTGTCGTCTTGCAAAGTGCTGGAACTCCTCGAGATATGGCTCCTCGAAAAAAAAAATCAAGACCAACTAAACATAATCATATGATATTTGCAAGAAATAAAGGCGCAAATGTAAATGTATATTCGGTAAATCCTTACATATCGTATATGTGAGCCTCTAGTAAATGAGATTGGCCTCAAGCAAAGGCTAGATGACCAGGAGGACTTGAAAAAGGGAAAGAGAAAGGGCGTGAAGATAGGCCGACATGTAATAAGTCAGCGCGAAGATATTATACATACCTACCCATTCCTCCTTCCTAACCGCCCCCTTTCCCCGGCGTAACCCCCATCACCATTCGCGCACCCTCCGCTGCGCCAACACGGGCCCCGCGTCACAGGCCAACACCGTGTAGGCCACGCTGACGCCTGTCTCGGTGACACCATCCTGTGGGGGAGGGTGGAGCGAGTACGGGGAGGAGATGGAGGAGGAGATGGAGGAGGAGAACGAGAGAGCCGGAGCGCTTATCAAGAGGACCTGGCCTCCGTGGGAAGGTTGGGGTCGGGTGAAGGGACCTGAACCGCCGTCAAAAACGAAGGCTAAGGCAATGGAACCCACCTCCAAGGCCCGTTGGACGGGAGCCGCCCCACGGTATTTCGGCAGCAAGGAGGGGTGCACGTTGAGCGTGCCATATTGGGGAATGTCAAGGAAACGCTGCGGCAACATGTTGCCGTACGCTGCTGTAATGGCCAGGTCGGGCTCTAACTCTTCCAAACGACGCAGGAAGTCCTCCTGTGGTTCAAAAGGGCTTTGTGTTTTGGGTTTCGGAGCTAACGACAGTTGTAAATAGATTTCGGTTTTCGAGTTGCGTTTTGGGCTCGTGAGTTCATCGGGTTCACCAGGAGGGAAGTGCAACCTGAATACTGCACTCACGAGATAGAATCAGCCCTCGGTGAGAGATTGATAAAACCCAACAAAAGGCAGAAGCCCACCAAAAAGCTAGGGCTGCGTAAGGGCCAGGCCCTAGTTGCTGCATATGATAGCCCAGACCTCGACTTCTCGTTGCGTCAGCGGCGATGCGTAGACCCAAACCCTTTCCCCCTCCCTACCCTCCGCTGACCCTCCCTATCCAATAAAGATTTTCCAATAGCAATATTGAATACCGGTGTGACTTCTGTCCCTCCAAACCTCTCCGTTTAACAAAGCCCTTCTTTCCCGCCCCACGTACCTCTTTGGCCCGTACGGGACAAAGAATATTATCCGCCGGCAGCAGATCGCGCGCCAGTGCCTCCACGGGACTGGGTACCGCCATTCCCCGATTACCCCGGCCCTTGGGTTTGCCGGGCTGGGAGACGACTAAAGAGATCTGCACTACAATTCAGATGAATGCGTAAGGCTCAATCAATGGTATCCCCTTCCGTATACCAGAGCGATCCTTTCCCCACCTCAAAATTCGAGTCGTGCTGCTGTGAGGCAGAAAGCAGGTCTTGGAGAACGCCCGCGGCAACCTGAACGAGCAGGATGAAAGATTGGCTTTCTTGGTTCTGGTGGTGCTGCCAACGGATAAGCTGGTTTATAATGAAAGGAAAAGGTGTACGCACCTGGGGCGTTCCTAAGAAAACAACGCGATGTTTTCGTTTTGCAGCTGATGCCTTCACGGAAGATAAAGACTGTGCCACAACATATGTTGTTCTGTGATTGTTTTTATGTATCAGTGGCCGAGTGGAATGCGTAAACGGCCGCGCTGAGCATCGTCGTAAGACCACATCCCCGGATCTATACATCTTAAAGAATAAAAGTCGAATAGCTTTTCTTAACAAATAGCATTACTACAAAACATCACTTCGAAAGTCGTGACGCGGATGCATTTGTAAGGCAGTTAAAGATCGTTGCGATAATTGGAACGCTTTATATCAGCTTGTAATCGAGTGATCTGGAAAACAAATGATTGAGAATAAAATTCCAATCAGGAATTAATGCTCTCTGCTGCTCACTTAACTGTCCATGACATGCAAATTCCAAGGTGGCCGTATCCTCCTCTTAATGCTTTAGTAATATTATACATATCCAAGCCGGACAGACGATGGGTTTCAGGCCACTTAGTGGTTATATCGGAGAGCGACACGAGCCTATATTGCCATATTGCCATCCAAATCCCCCTCCTGGAGCCTCCCGATGCTTCCGAAAGCCGTGATTTCTGTGATTTTTCTGTGATAAAAGCCCAACCTTGCGTACGTCAATATGTACATGTACCTGTAGCAGGGATGGTTTGATCACGAAGTACACGCAGGGTGCAGCGCCATTCAAATGCAGTACAGCAACGACCTGGTGCGGCCCGATAGATTTACTGTTGTTCTGGATCCGAATGTAATTCGTGAGGAGATCTGCTACCTACTATTCCGCTGAAGTGGCTGTTTCGGTTGTTGTTGTGCTTCCTCCGCATGCTGCCGCAGCGCCTCCTCACATTCTTGGGCCGATGGATAGACCACACCGCCCCCAGTGAACACACTGGTCCATGAGCCACCTCCAAGATCACTGCTACTGCCCACGCCCATGCCGTCGCCTGCTCGGCTAGACGCCGCTGCATCAAAATCGTCGGCTGAGGCTCCCGGTATACTGCCGCCGCCAAGATTGGCCGTGTAGATGTCTCCCGGCAGTGGCGCTACCGCGGCACTTTGCAGAAGCTGGGATAGCACGTTGTCGCCGTCGGAAGCGCTGCTGCCACTGATACTGTTGCCGCCGTCACTCCCTCCATCCCGTCTTGCCATATCCGTACCGCGACGAACCGCACCCCTCCTGCCGCCACCACCGACGTCGCCCGGGTCCGTCCCCTCCAGAATCGGATCAACCTCCCGCTGCCGCTGCCGCTGCTGCTGCCATCCCCGCCCATCCTTGACTTGCTTACATAGTACCTCCTGGTGGGCATAGAAACATATGGGTTTGGGTTTGGGTTTGGCTTTTAAAACCCATTGCTTTCGACATACGAGCGTCATTTTGAAACACGCATAAGCGATGTTTCTGTTTCCCCCTCCACCGGCGGCATGGTCTTTGCCAAAATGCAGTAGTGCAGTTTATGCTCTGGGAGGTAAATGCGGGACATGTTCAAACCCTGTTTTACTAACTAACATGGTTATCGTATTTTTTTTGACGAAGTCTTTCACCTGCAGCTGAGTTACTGCGACCGAGTACGTGCTGGTGGTGGCGATACCGGTACCGAAACCTCCGCCCCGGGACTGAGCCCGGGTGCGGTTGGTGCCAAATCCGGCGGCGAAGGACCGAACGATGCCCCTGCGATGTGAATTTGTGTTAACACGTTAATGGAGGGGGAGGGAGGCCGTGAAACTCTCGAAGCACGCTGAGGGGGGATTCCGGGGATCATTTCGGCATCGTCCAGCCCACTCCATCTCATGTTGCATTTCCCTCTTCCTCCCCTCCTCTCGCTGTGACTGAATTCGACTCCTGATTTGATGTAAAATGGAATTCATACTCGTATTTCCGCACCTCTTGCTGTCCGTGGGTTCCTGTGACCTGCCGCCTTCCAGATTCCCTCCCTTCCCCTTGCCTCTCCCTCCCCTAGTCCCCTTCACTCCCAAACCCTTCCCCCCTAACAACTCCCCTATTCCTACCTTGTCCACCCGAACAGATTTGTTGCTCCGAAAGTGGTCAGCTGTCCCAGCGTGTTGATGGATACGTCGGAGGGAAAGCCTGGCTGCTCCTCGTGCTGCAATCGAATGAAGCCGCCCGAGCCCCCGCTGCGCCTGTTGAGAGGAGAGGAAGAGAGACGTTTGGGGTATACGCGTGGTCTATTGTTGAGCTGCGAGGAAGGAGGGTCCGAGGTGCGCACGTAAATGCGTTTCCTCAAATATAAAGGTTCGGACGACGAGAAGGGGAATCATAACACACGATAATACCGTTGTTTAGTTTTTTGTGCTCAGAGGAAAGGGATAGTGGATTTGATTTTCCGATCCAAAGAGAACCCGCTGCTTGTGATGCCTGTGCTGCTCATGCATGTGCTGTTGGAAATGGAGGTCCGAGACCAACCGAGGGGGTCCCCAACCTCCTGCATGCATGCCTGTGTATGTTTACGTAGGTATGAGGGAAAGGATTTCGAATAGTAATCTGCAACGGTAACTGGCCAAGCCGCTGGGGCGTTGAGAACGGGGAGCGCTTTGCTTCATAGAGCTGTGTTGTAAAGATCTTAAGATGGGATCACTATCGGTCACAAGCAGGGGGGGATAGTGGACAGTGCTTACGTGGGCCCTGAAGCTCTGCTGCCGCCGCCGCCGCCACCGCCGCCGCCACCGATGACTCCAGTTCCGCCACTACCGCCAGCATTATTTCCACCGCCGCCGCCGTTACCACTGCCACCGCCACTGTTGCTGCTGCCGCCACTGTTGGCGCCACCTGCGCTGTCACTGCCGCTGTCGCCGCCGATGGAACGTACATCAAGACCCTCACCTCCTCCTCCACCTCCACCATTATCACCACTGCCGTCCCGACTGCCATTGCCCCTACCACCGCCTTTGTCCCCTTCAGCCCCTCCGCCTCCGGTCCATCCGTTGAGCCCCTCTCCCTCCTCCAACAACTGCAACTCGGGGGCTTCCTTCCCCTGTCTTTCCTCCATCTTCTTGCGCCTATCCTCCATTTGCTGCTGCGTGTCAAGCTGCTTGCGTTGCCAATCTCGTCGGAGGGCCTCGGGGAACCCCGCCAACGCGCGCTGCTGCATGGTGGCAAAGCGGGGTATCTCCCGCCTCAGAAGCTCCTGTTGCTGCTGCTGCAGTAGCTGCTGCTGCGCCAGCGACTGATTGGCGGACGGCGCTACAGCCGCTAAAGAGAAGGACGCGACGCGGATGTCAGACACTAGGCCTGCGGTTAAGGGGGTAGGTGCAAAGAAGAACGGGGTGGCAAACATTGGGAAATATAATCACTTATATAAAGTGAAACTATGCAACGTAGGAAATTCAAACTTACATAAATTTGGGTCAGGTGATGCGAGATGAAGCGGGGTGCGGTAATGGGGGCCACTGCGTGGCAAGAAAGAGAGTGGCCTGGTTAAACAACCAGACGGATAGGGTTACTGGGCCTGGGGGCCGCGAGGAAGGTGAGGGGAAGATTTTACGCCTTGGAACTTCTGGTACATGAAATAATTTGGTGGTTGGTGGGCGAATCCGCACGCACGTGTGTAGGATGTCACTTGCCAGGTTATTGTAATGACATATGTTTTGGGGTCACAACTTGGTGGTTAAGTGTATAAGTTTGCTTGGCGGTGAGATGGTAATCGTGGCTTGCCTACCTGTTGCTTCTCCCGATGCGGCATTCTGAGAACTCGTCCCCGTGCGGCGGCGTCCTCCCGTAAAGCGTGTGATGGGACCCGTGGTAGAAACAGTCAGGGTGGGTACTGCTTGATCACCTGCAATGGGATGGGATGGGTTCAGGATTGGGCCAGCTAACCGCCGCGGCAAGCAAACGAAGACCCTCGAGCGATGAGTGCATATCATAGGGGCAGACATAGAGGCCCGCTTGACAGCGGGGTGTTGGAAAGTGAGCCGCGTTAAGGGCATTAGTGTCCGCAAGAGTATATGGCACATATTGGTGACGCTAGGTACACCAGATGAGTTATGAAGAGATGGTAGGTCCGGAGATACGTGGAGTGCGAAGGCGGGGGCGTACGGAGGTACGGGGCTACGGGGGGCTTGCGGGTCTTGACTATCGGACGCTGAAGAAAGGTACAGAAGCGGCGCCCCAGCCCCAGCCCCCACCTGCCAGGGTTAATCCTCCCGACAGGGCTCGCGTCGCTGCATCCCCTGGCCCCGGGGTGCTGGTTTTGCCAACCACCATGGTACTGCCCGCGGAGCCGAGGTTGATGGTTGGTGCTCCCGCAACTGCGTTTGTTTTTGCATCGTGGCGGCGGTGGGCGGAAAGGCACGATGAAAACGGACGTCTGAAACATAATCCAAAAAGCTCCGCTGCTGGAGAGGGGGAAATCACCCGCAAAGAGCGTATGGATGGGTATTGCGATGGACAACTGATTGGGGCACACGAGAGCCACACCTCCCGGGGGCGCTTTTCAACAGTATTACTTTCCAGGATCTTGAATTAGAGGAGGAGGCATTCTCGGGAGATGGGGAGGAAACAAGGAAAGGAGGGGGGGCCACATGAGAGCCACCAGAGCGTAATCGCAGCTAACACATACACGCATTGCCGTCCGGTCAACCCTGGGAGTCGTCCAAAGGCATCAAGCTGAATGTAATATACTTGCTTTGCTTTTTGCTGCAATATATCGTCCAAAGATACACGCGCATACAAAACACACGCACTGGAGATGTCCTCCGCCACGGACGCGGAGAAACCCGTCGACAGCCCCGCCGCCAGATCCGGATCCACCGACGCTGTGCCTGCCGTATAGAAGCCGTCCGTACGGTCGGGTCGCTGCTGCAGCTCCGTACTGGCTGCACGGCGCTGGATCTCGGATCCACCCACCGCGGCAGAGGTGGCGTTAGAGAAGGAGCCAATTCGAGGGGCCACTGCGCTGGAAGAAACAAAGTTTCACCATGTCTCATTAGCACACAACACAGCTAAGGTTTGTAGTCTGTAGATTCTACTCTCCTCCAACTTTATATAAAGTCGTCAGATTAAAAATGGTCTAAGAACCCCGGGTAGGGTAACACCGGGGAAATGTAGCCTCCCGACCCGATTGGCCGCACTACTCATGGGGGGGAACAGGGGCCCGCAGTCCGCAGCAGCAGCATCCCCGTATCTCTTGTATTCACCCCCACTTGCCTTCGGCTGCTTCATTTAGCAAAGCCAAAAGCCGGGCCATTTGTGCGCCGATGGCGCTGTCATCGATGCTCATACGGCGCCACGCAACCGCAACCGTCCTGCCGCTGCCGCTACCGATGCCGTTGGCACCATCGACAAGGTCGCTAGGAGGCTCAAAGTTCCGGTATGTGTACGGCCCAAGATCTCCCTGCGAGTCATACTCGCTGTCGTACGAGTCGTATTCGCTGCCTTGGCCACGCGGTATCTTGATGCCATGCCATGCCATGCCATGCCGCAACACATACATGCGACTTCCTGAATATGAGGCTACTTAGTGATATCCTGATATGCGGGATAATATAGTTAAATACAGAAATATCAACTCACATGGAAAACGTTTGGTTGACGTAAGGGCCGTAACTCCCTGATCCTACCAGCTGCCACGGCCGCAATCGATCCCTCAGCCGCAGTTTTGAGTCCCGTACAAGCATGTGCACCCGTATACATGTACAGCCCACCTGTCCTGAGCCGCCACCAGTCGGCTGCCCTCCCTCGAGTTGGGCTCCGGGAAGGGACCCCACCCTACCAGCTGTAGACGCAGTGGCGGAGTTTTGCAGCAGCACTCGTCCAGTGGCCATGGACCCACGATTTGGTAGTTGTGCGGCCAGGTGTTTCGGCGGCGCAGTTCTATGTGATGTGGGCTGCGGCTTCTTGTTAATATGCTTCGTCGTCAGGGTCGTACAGATCCAGGTCCTGACCAACTGCCAGAAGGGCACCGTCGTAAAGTTGGTCGCGGTGAATGGAGGATGTTGTAGCTGTGAGTGCTGGGAGGATGAGGAGACGGATGGCGCTCTGCCTGTTGACCCGTGGGTTGCTGCGTCTGACCCGTGGGTCGCAGCCTGGTGAAGGGCACGATAAGACAGAACAGGAGCTGCATGGATGCTTCCGTTAAGTCTTGGATTTGAATCGTGATCCAGATCTGGATCCAGAACTCCAACCTTGTTTATGTTGCGGTTCCATCGAATTGGAGGTTGCCGCTGAGACGTGTGGGGAGATGATAACTTTTCGTACATCGTTTCATGGATTTTGCATTTGTGGATCTGAACCTGGATTTCTTGATGAGTCTGGATCCGGCGGCCCTGAAGAGTGAGTTTAGTGGGATTGCGAAGTCCTCCTGCAGCTGTTGGCGTTATTGAGACTGACGCCCCCGCCGCATGGGTTCGTACCAGCAACAACAGTAGCAGTGGCTGTACACAAAGCTGTAACCCCCGGATGGATGGCTGTAACATCCCTTATGGTGATGGGATCTTCCGCGGGCTCTGTGGACCTGCGCCTGACAAGACCTAAACAATTGGACCATGTCACAGTTGACTCGTAAGGATAGTCAGTACTCTCAAAAAGTTTGCAACAACTCAGAGGAGGGTTGTGTGAATTTAGGTTTACGTAAATACATCGGTTCCTATATCGGTTTATTGTAATGCCGCGGGTAAACCTTGCGGACCGGGGAGCAAATTATTGGCACCTGTTGACCGATTTTGACTGATATTGATCGCGCGGAGGGGATGCAGCTGCGGTGAAATCAAAGCAGGTAGTGACCTGTGTTCGTAAAAGACGACGAAGGTTGTTTTTTTGGCCAAGAGGGATTCCTCTCTCTTCCGGTCGCAGCCGTACCAATTGAACAACGGTCGCATGTCTAGCCGCCATCATTTTGACAGGTTGAATCCAACGACCATCACCCGTCACTTTCCCTTACCTTTCAAAGCCGGGAGTTCGCCTCCAGGCACACGCCACCCTCCCCCACGCCCCCAACCACCCAACCAGCGGCGCTGTCTTTCAATCAAGATATCCAGTCACCTGCTAACCCATCTGCACATCATGTGCGCATCCATAAGCCTAAGCCTTTCAGGGTCAAGGGAGGGTGAGCGCTCGCTTCTCTCAGAGGCCGTATCTCATAGCTTCGCCTGCTTCTTATCAGCTACGAGGACAGTCACAGATTTAAAGATGTCTGTGTAGGCACCAAGAAACCTACACAGCCTTACCAAGGCGCCTTACCTTGCCTTACTTATCAGGGTCTGACAGGAAAAGGTCCTGTTGCAATCCATTAGTTTTTAATCTCCCCCGCCTCGTAGTTTGTCGCCCGGCGGCGTCATCTACACATCGGGCCCCCGCCCCGACCCGTCTGCCCGACCACACTTCTTCTGTGCACCCCTTGTTTATAGCGAGAGCAACAGCTACTACCCTAGGTACTGTTTTGAAGCCTCCTGAGCCATAAGGGATATCTTTTGCACCAGTTTAAGCAGCAAGCCGCCAACCGCCAACCGCGCCCGGTTATAGCGGCAGCTTTGGGCCGGTGACGGCCCACAGGTCTTCCTTGTCGTACACTCCCTGTCGTTGTACAAGCGTTGGATCAAGGTTGACTCTTCGCTGCCGTTGCTCGCCACGAGCGTTATCCTCCCGGCGCAGACCAGAAGCGTGGCGCTCCGTCAGCGACAGCGAGGTGCGTAGGCAGGACCGCAGTCGACGGTGTCAAGCCATTCGCCGTCCCGGTCCGTCTTCCGACACAAGCCTCCTGGTGTCCCCGCAAATATAACCAGTCAACCAACAGAACCAAAGCAACCGAAGCAACGGACGCAACGGATCAAGAGACGCATTATTATCTCTCTCAACGCACCAGGATCTCCGCCACCATCCGTACGGACGAAATTCGGTATACCATCAGGACACACGATGCGGCACCTTCGGCACCTGGACCTCCTGCAGAAATCCAAGCAGGTGGTGGTGGTGGCGGTGGCAGTGCTGCTGCTGGCTCCGCTAGGCCCCACCCTCGGGTAGGGCCGGGGCTGCCGATTTGCTTACGGGCAGGATAGGTACGGGAGAGAGATTGAGGGTCTCCCCCATCTGATTGTACGGCGTGTGGTGCGATGGTAATCAAGGACACACTAGGAGGACAACCTGGGCAAAGATCTTTAAAGTCTCTCATGCGTGATTGGATGCGTGTTTTTTAAAACTAGGCACATGTTATCGCGATGTCCGTACGATATGCGTCAGTCGGGAAGGTAGAATCTCTTCCAAGTAGAGTGCAAGGAGCGGCAGCGGCCCAGGGGCAATAGCCCTCCTGACAGTCTCTTGTTCTCAACAAACCAACAGCCCTCGCACTTATTCCTGCTCCCTGACTCCAAATGACCTGGCTCTCATTATTATAAGAAGTGAAGTCGTTCTTGCTCCTCCCAAATATTGTCTTATCCCTCCCTCCCTCCGCCATTTGCTCCTCCCCCCTCCCCCTCCCTCGCATCGTCCCTCAGAGCTGTCGAGCAGGCGGCCGGTTCTCTGCCCACCGCGGCGGACGTGGCACGTGAGATGTCCAGCAGTGGCGTGTCCCTCATATCTCAGGCGCTAGCGAGGCGCAGGGCTGTGGCCGGTGGCACCGGAGCAGGACCGGCAGCAGCGCCGGCTGCGGCGGCAGCTGACACAGCGGCAGTTTCGCCTGCCGGCCCTGCCGCCGTCAATTCCATTAGTGCACCCACAGCCGCTCCCATCGCCACCGCTGCTGCCGCCAACCCAATGGGTAGCGGGGCCGCCGACGTCACCAATACCACCACAAGCCGCGCCGGCGCTGAGGTCGCAGGTAGAAATCGTGAGCATACCTCATCGGATTTGCCATGTTTTGGGGAGAGATGCGCATCTCTAGACTTCGGATCCACTAAACAACGATATTATCTTTCGTAGCCAGCCATGAGGGCCGTACATACTGACAGATTGGGGAGAATAGGTAAGCGGTACGGAGAGGTTATCGACTTTGCATCGTATGTCCGACTTTGCTGAACTAACTCTTTGGATCGTTGTATCGAGTATCATTGCTTTCCCCCTGCTGCAACAGTGAGCTCGTCCTGCCGTACGAAGTCTGTTAGTTCATTTGACCTGGAGTCTCCACTTACCGCGCAGCGGCAACATCCATCAATTATTGCACCGCCATACATATATTCAGTCTAAAAGATCTTTCAATGCCGGTCCTGCGGCTGCCGCCGCCACCGCCCCTCTCGTTGCTTGTGACCTCACGGAATCGTTGTACGGCACAAAACTATACTCATCAAGATGGAGAAACCGTCACGGATGGGACCACCTCATCTGCTGCCGACACCAATGCTAGCAGCGCCGCCGCTGACGTCAAGCCCACCCCCAAAGGCTCATCGATTGGCTCCGAAACCTTGCCCCCCCTTTTATCCGAAGCACCGCCAGCCCCAGCACCTGCCGTCGCACCAACAGAGCATGCACCTCAACCGGCAACTACCAACGGCAACGCCGGTGGCAGCGCCTCTGCGCTCTTCCTATTAGGAGCCACCCGCCAGGCTGCCGCCGCCGCGTCCAGCTCCCCCACCACCGCATCCAATGGCGGTGGTACTCAATCAATACCCGATGTGGCGCATACGGCGGAGTCGTCCATGCCGTCAACGATGATTGCCCTGGCGGCCAAGAATGGTGGCGGCGACAGCGACGGCGCCGCTACGGCCACCATCAGCAATGGCAGCGGCACCGCCGCCGCCCCTGTCGACGATGTCTGCCGTCTGCCGGCGGAGACAGGCATGTGCCGCGGCAGCTTCGAGCGGTTTCACTTCAACGCCTCCAGTAAAGCTTGTGAGGAGTTCATCTGGGGCGGATGCGGTGGAAATGGCAATAACTTTGATACGGAGCAGCAATGCAAAGACGTGTGCATAAAGGTGCAGGCGGCGCCGCCGGTGGATGTTGCCAATGACCGTGATACCGCCGCTGACGGCGCCTCATCGGCAGCAGATAATGCGACAGCTCCGGTGAATGCGACGACACCGGTGACAAATGTATCGGCTCCAGCAAATGAATCGGTGACATCAAAAAATTTGTCTGCGCCCATCAAAACGACTGCACCCGTGAATGCGTCTGGAAAACCGCCGATGCCGCCAGCGGAGAAGGCGACCGAGGTGGCCCCAGCGGAGGCGCCAGCGCCACCAGCGCCGGAAACTGAATCCGATTCTGAGACTCCATTGCAAGAAGAGCTACAGCCGCCGATAGCAACGCCGGCGGTGGAGTCCGCGCCCACGCCAGGCGCAGCTACTGGAATGACCGGCCCCTCATTTATGTCCACGGCAGTGGCGGCAGGCGCAACCACGCTGCTGCTGCTGCTGGCTGCGGTGCTGTAACGCTGCTCGGACGGGCGATTGCCTTCTGTTGCAAGCAACGATGGACCTTGCATAACGCACAATCTTGCCAACGACCCTGCATACTAGACCTGAACAATAATGCATGGGATCCGATCCGAATGAGTGAGATAGACCGAATGAGTGAGATAGACCGAATGAGTGAGATACTCTGTTGGGGCGGAGCAAGCCTCAGGCGGCTGCAGGTGCGGGTCGCGGATGAAAATGGGGCAGTCGCAAGACCCGACGCTGAAGAGCGAATAACCCGAGCACGTCATGGGGATTTGCTGCATAGTGTCGAGGAGTAAGGGCGTTGGGGGTGCGACCCAGGAGCAAACGATATATAAAGGGTGGGAGTAGGTCTTGGTAGAGGACGGTTTGCAGCAGCGGCATAGCTGAGTACGGACGACACGGAATGAATGAACGACATCACGTGTCGGGGTTTTAGGGTTTTAGGTTCATGTCACTTAGGGTTTTGGGTGAGGAAGGAGCGGAATTAACATGGGGGTGAGCATAAGGACAGTAATCGAATAGCTTGCACTCAAGTAGACTTTTCCTTGGCTTTGAGACCCTAAGTCCTGTATCCATACCTTTGCCCCTGCCAATGATTCTTCGTTTGCTCTAGTTCTGTAGAATGGAAATACATTCAGCCCTCGGGAGCTAGCCCTGGATTCATGGTGTGCATTTGAAAGTAGCGTAGGAATCTTCATACCGGGTGCTGGATCCGGAAACGCCCAAACGTTTCCCATCACATCACAAGTGCCCTCACACACACTGTTACGACGCAATGTACTTGGGAGAGATTACATTATGGCTCACAAGACCAGGGTTGAGCGTGAGGCAGGAAAGGACAAGATAAACAGCCACATCAGACGCACGCCGCATGCATTCCAGTCGCAAGAGCGTCTAAAGACGGAAGATTATGGAATTCTTACACATGAGTCAGGAGCCACTCACTTCGCGACGTCACTGCCGCCCACTCCCACGTCCCAAGTCGGATGAACGGAGCATTGGCATAAAGCTGAGGCATGGCCAGTACCATGGCCATCACCGCCTGAAAACGCACTCCTAAATCATATTACAACATAAAGCACAGGGCGTTAACCACTGAGTTGTAACCGGGCTTGAGACACAGGCCAGACCCGTGTCTTCGCCAAAAACGTTTCCGTACGGAGCAGATCACAAGCCAGCGTCAGATAAAAGCCTCGGTTTTCAGGCCTCGTTACGAGATACGAGCATATATGAGAGGAGCTTACTTTGATCGCAAAAGGTTAAGGGACACCACTGTCCTTGCAAAACATTTCGCACCGGTATGCAACACTGACCACGCTGCTGAGTCAAAAGCGCCCGAGGAAAAGCACATCGGACCACAACCTCGCACGCGCCTCCTGATTCACTGACGCCGCTCTTCCGTTCTCCATCAGATGGTGACGGGCGCGCCCTCCTCCCACTCAACTCCCAGCTCAGAGAGCTTCTGATGTGCCTGCGCGTAGTCCGCGAAGAAGGCCTCCTGGTCGGCCGCGTACTTCTCTGCAAACGGCCTGTTAGGATAGAGTGGGGCAGGAATGACAGATATGGAGACAGGCTGAGGCGAGTAAGCCACGGAGTAATGTAATATCGCGTGATACATGCATGCTCTTAGCACCTCTTAGCACGGATGATGATGATGATGGTGATGGTGATGATTACAAGTTTGTTAACTCGTAAGGCCCGGAATGAGCCAGGGGGCTCACGGACCGCTAAACACTCAAAACCAAGAACAAAAAGAAACCCCCCAAAATGGAAAAAGCTGAGATATGTAAGGTAAACGAAAAGAAAAATAAAGGCATTACGAGACGTCCTAACGTCCTACCGTCTCGCGTGACCGAGTCTATCTGACACGACGAATTTCATGAAGCGCCTTGGCCAATAAGCTGATTACCCATGCTCGTGACCGCAGCCATGTTCCCTTCCGGAAAGTCCCCAGCCTGGCTGAACTCTGCTTACAAGTCCCCATGCTTACAAGTTACTCATAAGCTGAGCATTCCATAAAAACATGATACTCAGGCACGACTGTTATGGCACGACTAATATGCCCCTGGAGTTCCAGGTTCTACCCCGACCGAGAGCGGGCCAAAGACTCTAATGTTAAGGGCAGGGTGCCCCCATGTCGATGGACGGTGATGACCCCTATTAAAGTGACCTGCGAGCTGACCAGTAGCGAAGTTGACGCCTTAGTTGATTCGGCAGATTCCGCTGGATGCTGGTGGTGGGTGCTGAACCTGGGAAAACCACTGATTTCGGAGAAGTCGGCATGGAAGACTGGATGAGGGTGCCCCGAAACACCGGGGAAGGTAGGGACTGCCAGGTTAGTGGCCACGGGTGATGTACCCCCCTATCCTACACACATATGATACTCATCCTCTGTCGCTCCACTCTCACACATAGGGCAGTCACGAACAGCCCGAGCCCTCCCATTAGGACGGTTCATATCGATAGCCCAGCAACTAAAGTGAATAAGGCTGATGTGAGGAGTGTGAGGGATATATCCCGCCATGTGTTTCGAGTCTCCCATCCAGTGGTGATACCTACACATTTTAATACCTGGTTGATGACCATCAGATACCAAGTCACGAGGGCTCACAGTAATCCCATCACTCACCCAATCTACCCTAATCCTACTTCTCAGCTCCTCCATAGGGCAGGCCGGACGTGTCCAACTTGTAAGTAATAAAGGTGTTTACGTTCTCCTCAACGTCAATGATAGCAGAGACATCCCCAGCATGTCACAGCCAAGATTTCCTAGGAGGCGAAGCATCTTAGCACCCCCGGTATCCCTCTCACTCTGACAGTTTATGAGAAGGGCTACCCTCAATTCCTCTCTGAAAACCCGATAGTAGATGGAGCCACGTGCATCAACCAATGTATTCCAGAAACGAAAAAAAATTTACCCCAGAAAACCAGAAGAGGGTACTGGTCTGTTAACTGTTAATAAACAGTTTTACTCTTTAGAACGGATTCTTTTTTTCCAAGCCTTTCCGCCACCTACCCATAACATGACCCAGGAGTCCGACGGTCAAGGAACAGCGGTGAGTCTCCCGCGGCGCCCATCAGGGGGAATATTAGTATTTCTATTTTTACTACAGGGTATCAGTAATTTTTAAGTATTCCTCTCTTTCCAATGTCCCACCTGAATCCGTCATCCTCAAAGAGGCAGGCGTCGGTGGGGAGTACGAGCAGTTCTGCATCCCGCTTGGCCTTGACCTGCATCCCACAGAAGCAAATCGCAATAGCCACAAGATGCAGCAAACAACAGTAGCACCAGCAACATGTACGGAGGCGTTCACAACACTGCAGCAACTGCGAGCATGGCCCCAGCAGCAGCAAAGCAGCAGCAATTGCTTATCACTCTGCTTAAATACCTGAACATTTATAACTTTATGGTGCCGAGATGATGTTCGCTTCTCTATCTTTCCGCAAATCGTACAATCATGCAAACACATTCGCTGCCTATAACGTTCTTTGGTCCCTCCAGAATAAATTTTCCATTATCGTTGGAAAAATGTTATCTTCAACATACAAAACATAAGTTCCATAAATCTCTCGGCTCCGCGCTTAACATCCTCCGAAACTCAGTCTCCCGTACACACGGACCTCGATTAAACAGCAAAGGTTTCCGAAGGCCAAAACCTTTCATGCCGAGTTTCTGACTCCGTGGCCTTCGACCTCCCACTTATCCCCACATCAAACTTTCCACGCTATCGCCCGCCACCAAGCTACCGATGGATTTAAGATCACTCCGCCACCACCATCATCATTTCCTCAGGGTGCTAAAAACAGCTTTACAATTAAGTAATCCGCCAACTGGGAACGCCCCCGTCTGGTCCCCACGTAAGTCTTGATCTAGCTTCTGGTTTCTAAGATGACCCTGCCAGATAAATCTGCGCATATGCTTGAATCCCATTGCTCCTCACCGGCAGATATGACTGGTTAAAACCTGAGATTTTCGTTAATTGTTTTGCAGTCTGACCCAGATCGACCACGCCGCGCACATACACACCTACGCTCCAGCGAAGACCATCACGTGAGGTTGCTCCCCCTCGGATACTTATTGGGGCTATCAAAGGCGCTGGGTAAGAGTGGTAACTTTTGCTTTAGACCTCTTGCAGCTACAATCGCCTGATGAGGCCCTGGCAAGGCAGGAACGCGTCGTGACGTGCCTTGCTCTTTTACTCTTGGGTTCATTTCAGCTTTAGCTTATTTCCTTTCCTGGCTTGCCTTTGCCTTTTGTCTTTTCTCCGTCCCTCCATGTCAGTACCTAGCTTTTATCTACAAACCCTACTCGCCTAATTGTTTTACTTGCTCACTCATTATTGCACGACATGGTCCCACCCCGTTTTCTTTTTCTTACTAATCTCACCAACCACCAGCAGCAGCAGTAGAAGCCTCACCACCACCGACTGCTCACCTCCTTGAAATAGCTGTTGTCAAACTCCAGCCAGTTGACAGTCCAACTTGTCCCTAGCTGACCCGCTGGCTTCGGAGTCACTGGTCGGTCTGGAGAGCCCGAGGGGGAGGCGCTGGACTTGCCGGGGCCCACATTCGTGTACTTGGTCTTCTCAGCGCCTGCATATCCATCCCGGAAGGAGCAGCCGGGCCCGGTCGATCAATCTATGTCCGTCGGTCATCCAATTGGATACAGGTTGGTCCGTTTTCCACCCCCACTTCTCTTCACGTACCAAATCCAGAGCGCTCCGGCCTCGCTCGCCCCAATGTGTGCCCGCCACTAAGCACGACAATCTCCTTGTCGTTAAGACCCATGCGTCCAAAAACGCGGCGAAGGTGTTCAGCGGGGTTGGCGCTGCCGTCCGCAAAGGGGTGCGCCGCGCCTATGTCGTACAGGGGATGAGATGAAAGGAAGAGTTACCAGTCGTAAAAAATGCGTAATTTGATAGTAGCTTTGGTGGATATGGATGAGATTTGATATGGCCAAGAGAATATGAAACAAGAGGACGTGGAAAAAGCAACGCAAGGTTGTGGTAGGATATCAGCAATGTTAACGGTGGAGATTGATCAACACCCACATGTGCACAAATGTGCGGGAAAGGAAGAAGTGATGCGACAAGAGCCGGGGACTTTTATTCCAAAGAAGAGAATGCAGAAAGAGGATAATTAAGAGCAATACAAAAAATGCAGGCATTAATGCATCTCCTAAGGATGCACGAACTAGACCTCATCATGAAGGGTGTTCCCAAACGACGCTCCCCCTCTTTCCCTGCCACCTGGCAGACGGCCGTCCGGAACGCACTGCTCCGGACTGGTAGCATCCTTCCGGCCGTACTGCATAGGGATCTTGGGTCCGCCGGCGGCCTGAAGTGGATGTACGAATGATCGTTGTAAATTGTACAACAGCAAAAGGTGGGAAGGATGGAAGGAATGAAGAAGGTACGAAGGTACGAAGGAAGGAAATGAATGGGGCGAACCGCCCCAGAAGCTCACCTCCACAGCGACAGCAGATGCCATTTGGAACTGCCGACCCGCCAAATGGTGGCCACCGCGAGGTGCATACAGGGAACGCAACACGTTTTAGGGACGGGAGGGGCGAGGGAGGTTCCGGAAGAATGGCGGGCCAATGAATATGATAAACCAAAGGTGGCGCTGCGCAGTTTTATATTAAGGCAGGCACGTTGGATGTTGAAACCGGAAGACAGATTTTGGAAGGCAAGATCATGCGGCACCAGCCGTACGTGAATTGACGGGTGTGCACCATTGACAAAATTTAGTTTCTCTTCCCTTTAGTTTTTCTTCGCCATACCAGATCCGCGTACGAAACGTCCGGGTATTTGCTCTTGATAGGCCTCAATATACCCAACGCGATAGCCAGGCCTGGGGATAGGGCGACAAATTTACAAGGCAGAGGGTGAAAAGCAATTGAAAAGGCTCGACTTCAGTGCGTTCAAAGATCCTCAGGATCAATACTAAGCTGTTGCCAACTTGAGCGTCCATGCTTTAGGCCCGCAATAACAATGTGCACCACACAGCCAACCGTCGCATGCGTTCGCTAAGGTTTTACGATAGCAACAAGATGGATGAGGAAATAAAGCTAAAGCAATCTAACATTTCACATGGTTATATCCAGAACACCATGAAGATTAAACCCCGCGACAAGATTGCTTATCGGTAGAACGGCAATCTTTGACATGCAATACATGCGTGAATTATTCGCGACGCGAAATACATCAGATCATCTTCGCCAGCCTTGGTACTGCTGGATTACACCTACAAACACTAGCAGAGCTGTTTTCAGTCTAGTGAAAATGAACAAGATCATCTCCAGATTTAGCCAGATACCAGATACTAGATTAACAACTCCTCCAGAAAGACAACTGCGCGTGGGGTTCCGGAATACGAAGTTGGCCTGAGTTCGCTCACCCTTATTTGCGTCGTGGTCAATCTCTGGCTTGAAGCGGATAGACGCAGTCGCACCGCCACGGGCGGGCCAGTCGGCGATGTTCTACACCATGCCGACAGATTGCGCGGTTGGTTAGTGCGATGAGGATTTCGTAAACAAGGGACTTATCCAAAGGACACCTTATCGTATGTGCCACTGTCATGCCAGCCAAGGCGAACGATGATGGGGTTGCAACCTCGGCTATTGATGTAAGTGAATAGCTCCTGTCGGAGCGCCTTCAGCTGCTCAACGTTAACAGCGGCCTTTACGCGCACAGTCGAAAGCCTCTGTCGGCTTGAGCCAATGGAGGCTCGCTGCGCAGTGCTCTTCGACATGTACTTCTGCATGGTTACTATACTTGCACGCGTTAGACAGAAATTCTTAAAGATTGGGTAAATAGGCACAATGAGCAGACTCTGATAGGCAGACAATATATCCAAGGTTATATACAGACGAGGAAGTAATTTTGTAGCGCAGATAAGAAAGATCCGCAATGTACATCGTACTAACTAAACAATCGGGCCATCTATTGTCCGTGGCAAATGTAATGCTTTTCAGGATACCTTATACAATACCATATCTTACAGTTCATCGATATTCCTGTTTATGTTCATGCAAAATCACTTATTCCACTGGCGGGGCCTCAGTACCCGGATATTCGATGCAAATACATTGCATATCAAACGGTGTGAGACGTGTAATGAGTGAGAGTGAGATGCACTTTAGGCTATCCGCACTGTGCAGCAATATTGCACTGGTACCTCGGCGCCTGCCCTTGGAGTAAGCCCGCTATCTCAAGGGTCAGTCATCTTTATTTAAAATATCCTGCAGATCGTTCGACATATGTCTCATATACTGGCTGACCTGTGAGATAACTACTCCATATCAATGATTTTGCAGGTCGTACAATGGATATTTCGCGGGGGCTTATATACTCTCCGTACTCAGACCAGACCAGGCTCTGAATGCCGCATAATTTAGGCCTAGGAACATGTTGAATCGCACTCATTGCGAACCTCGCCATCCACGTCGTAACTTGTACAGTGTTTAAGTCCGCAGGTGCCCCCACATTTGGGCTAGTGTAGTTTCTGGCCGCTGCTCTAACTAACCCCCAGGACCCCTGAGGCCCGCCCAGCCAGCCTGTGTGCGAATGGCCACATCCTGGCATGCCGCATAGTATTTAGTTAGGGATTATGAGGATAGGGCGACGGGGGACGAGGGACGCGGACGCCACGGGGATATTGGACGGGGGAAGGGGGAGGAGGGACGGAGAGCGGACGGGGGAAGGGGGACACAGGACATGGACGGTGATGGGGAACGGGGGACACGGGAGGCGGACGGGGACGGGGGATGGGGAAGGCGGAAGGGGGAACAAGGGACGGGGGACGGGCAACAGGGGACATCACGCACTATTGCGCCCTGTCTGACAAAACGCCATTTTAGGACCTTTTATCTGCTGCTATCATGAGGTATGATTTTATGATGGATTCGACTGGACATTCTACACTAAATTGTCAGAAACCTTCTCACCCAAAGTCTCATTAGAACCCCCATGATTTCACTATCCCTGGGCTCAAACGCTGGGACTCCCGCTATCATAACTCCGAAACCCTTAGTACGTATGGTGACCCCTTCAGGACGACCTTCTCCATCCGTACACCGCATTCTGGAACATTTAAAAAGGCCATTTTAGGTCCTCCTCTATTCTGGTGCCATGAACTTGAGGTATTATTTCGAATATGCATTGACTTTCGTAATTCCTTATCACACAATCTTACTCCCATTCATGTCGGGTGCTGGCCATGCTTGCTGGCGTATTTCCTCTATTTGTCATATGGGGACTCAATCAGTAGCAATTGGCCGAACGATGGTGGACGTGTTGTTCAAATAACCCGTGGAAGCTCTGGTTTTATGGCACACATATTAAGTCGCCGCATTGAGCGTTCTTTTCTAATTGGGAGGCAGGAGGAGAACGGAGGGAAAGAAAACACAATCTTGAACAAACTGAATAAAAATCCACAGCGCGAATAGGTTATATGTTTATTGCTGTTTCCGCGCTGGCATGCCCCTCGTTCAGGGACGCTAGCAGAGCATCCGCTGGAAATATCGGATGGCCAGTCAGCGCTGCACGCCAGAGGCGGTAGAAGAAAGGTCCAGAACCGTAGGGCCCTCCAAAACATCTCCATGCTCCATGCGTTCGCTCACGAACTGTACATACGCGTGGTTACGAGCCTGGGACTGGGAAATCTGGAGTATGATGATAATGAGTTGATTGCACAGTAGTCACATCTGCTTCTGCTTCCTGCTGTTTAGTGCGTGAGGCCCATCACTGCGACTACTGTTGCAGCAGCCTTGCTCGCTCCGCAACCTCCGCCCTCCGCGCGGCTCCGCCTGCAGCCCTCCCGGGCCCACTGCCAGTACTAATGCTACCACTCGTACTGCTACTATTCTCTCCGCCTCCTGCTGCATGACCGTGTACGGCCATGACCGGAGTCAACGATCCTTTCCCCCCCAACCATAACCCAAACCCCGCCACGCCATCATGCTCCTGCCGCGGGGCTCCTCCGGAAACGCATCTCACCTCCACGTCATCCCCTCCATGCACTATCGGCGAAACACCCGTCCGCGTACCACCTTGCCTAGAGGTTATTCCCGTTATTGGCGCCGGCGGTGACGGGGGCCCTCCCACGTCGCCAGGATCCGACTCGTGATCCGTCACGGTCCACATTGACCCATGCGTCTCTCCCTGCCACAATATGACCGTCTGTCGACGCGCCGCTGCTAGCCCCACCACCGTCAGCAGCGTGCAAGGTACCAGGTAAAGCAGCGCCGGCTGCCCCTGATCCCCAAACCAGCTGAATGCCAAGGCGGCGTACGTAAGGCACAGCCCGGCGCCGTACGAGAACAGCGTGTACGGGAAGTAAGCGCGGGACAGGTAAGATACCGGAGCGCAAAGTTGGCTGAAGCTAGACCCCAGATCTAGGTCGAGGCGGCGAGTGTACGCGACGAGCATGCCTGGCAGGATAACGTCCCCAAAACCAAGGAGAGAGAATCCGCCGAGGCCGCCCAAGCCGAAGTGCGGCACACGCAGTAGCATGGGCACGTATTCGCCGCTACTGCCGCCCTGCGCCACCTAGGGGGGGGGGAAGGGGACAGGAAAGGAAAGCACATGGCGAGAGAGGTTGGTCGAAAGGGACAGCGGACTCCGTAAATCTCACCCCCATCCAGCCGCTCTGCTCCAGCCTCTCTGCCAGATCGCCTCCTTACTCCAGCCATATATACCCCTTCCCAACCCAAAATGGCTTCCCCTCAATCGTCGGCCAGCCATCCCTCACCTCCACCATCACGCTTTCGCCGCCTCCAAACAGCAGCGGCTGGATGAATACCCAAAACACGTCGTACGCCAGGCACGCCGGCAGAAGCACTGCCGCAACCTTGAGACTCGGTATTCGAAGACTACGTAGAACCAGCAGCATCAGCGCCACGCCCTGGAC
Source organism: Volvox africanus (assembly GCA_030268105.1). Classification (NCBI taxonomy): domain Eukaryota; kingdom Viridiplantae; phylum Chlorophyta; class Chlorophyceae; order Chlamydomonadales; family Volvocaceae; genus Volvox; species Volvox africanus. The sequence continues at coordinate 391,579 of BSDZ01000015.1, read as the reverse complement.
ATCCTGCAGCACCCAGGCCCAGCTCGCGTTCCGCTGAATTGCCCACACCACCGCTACCGCCACCGCGACCGGTAACGTCAGCACCACTGTCAAGGGACAAAAGCCCACCAGCGGCACCTGAGAAGGACAGGCAGGGAAAAAGGGGACGGCGCAGTTGGCAACGGCAGGGGTTGATATTATGGCTTCGTGGATGTGGATGACAATCTGTCCTCAGAGTTCTTTGTTTGAACCGGACAGGAACGGGGAAGCTAACGTCGTCCGAGTCGGAGGCTGGGAGTCCTACCGTGATACTGCACCAGCAGGTCTCCGCCCTCACCCCACCCCTCTCGCCCCACCCCATGATGTTATAATTGCACCTTTCTTGACGACTTCACTCATATTTTACTTCCCCAGCTGCTGCCGCGCTCCTCCTTCGGCCTTGCCTTGTTTGTCCCGGTAGATCCAAGCTTCCCCGGGACCCACCATAATAGTCGCCTGGCGGTGAGGCCGCGGCAGCACCGCCCGCAGCCCTGCCGAGTAGAGCACCGTCTGGGACTGAACAGACGCCACGCAGAAGAGCCCCAGCTGCGAGGGAGGGACAGACAGACGGACAGACAGGAAGCCAGGCAGGCAGATCCGACAGACAACGACATTGTTACAGAAACATAGGAGCGGATGCAAGTCTTGCAATTGGAATGGGCGGCGGAGGGAGGGGCAGAACGCGAAAATTCCTCTTTTAAGTAGTGAAAAAATCAATGATACTAGTATCACCCCTATCACATTCCGATCAGTTATTCGTTCTCACCAATACGAAGAAAAACGCTCGGTTGAGGAAGAAGTAGAGCAGCAGCAGCATCCCGGACGCCACCGCAACGAAGGCCAGGGCCGCATGGGGGGTCAGGTCCATCGTCTCGGTGACGCCGGGCACCTTGGGTGTGGCGGGACCGCCGCGGAGGAGGGGGTCCTGCGGCGTAGTGGCGGAAGGGCCGATCACAACGCCGTAATGATATTTTCAGTTCTATCCAGTTCTGGCTCCGGAGCCATGAGGCGCGCTTATAGCATCTTTACTGCATTTGCTTCGGGCGACTGGGGAGCAAATCACCAAAAGTCCCAACGGATAGATAACCTAACAACGACTAACAAACGCAAGATGGAGAGTGCATTTTGCGAGAAATAAGTTAGGAAATATCTGAATCCGGGATATCCAAGGTTCGTAATCAAACCTCGAGGGCCTACCTGCTCCTCCATCGCTACCCTACGAGCCGCCAGGTGATCCACGCCGCTCCAAACTGCCCCCCCTGCCACCGTGCCGACGGCGAGGAGGAACAAGAGCACCGCGCCGCTATCCACCAAAGGAACATCAACCAGGCGAAATGACAGCGTCAAGGCAGCGGAGTCCGCCGCCGCCAGCAAGTCTGTCAGCTCCAGCCCTGTGTCTTGCGGTATACTGATAACGGCCAGAGAGGGGGAGACGGCGGTCGTGGTGTTTGGCTCGAACGCCATCGTGATGCAGCCGGGGACATTATCATACAACAGCATGGCGGCGGCGCCAGCGGCTTGTACGGCAAGAACCTTTTCGATGAAGGTGCAGTTGCCGCGGATGACCAGCAGCGCTGTGCCTGTAAGAAATTGGGAACGTGGGAGCATGTACGGCAAGGGAGACGAAAACAGAATTTCTCAGTGAGTGTGGAATAAACCAGCATGTTTGAGCTCATTGGTTTCTTGTTGCAATACAATCTTATTGTGAATGAGTGCGTTGGAGGGATGAGACGGGGAAAACCCGCATTGACCGGAGGGTGGCCAGAAGGGGTTTGTGGAGCGCCGTGTTGTGTTGTGTTGTGTTGAGGGTGAGCTGAAGTCATGAGCTCCGCGAGGGATGTCCGGGAAAAGAAAAGTCTTTGATGGGTTCAAAAGAGGGCTGTGCCACTTGCTTGAAGAGAAGGCATTGCCCAGCTTTTGAGGTAAAGATAATGAGGCGAGGGGGGAAGGGGAGTGAGGAGAGGAGGGGGAGGGCGCTGCCGTCCATCCACCCTTCAAAAATGTCCTCGCCGTTGAGGTTATACAAGGAGCAAGGAAGGCCTGTGGTGACGGCCGTTTGCCATGGCTGCCTGTAAGGCTTTCCATGAAACAGGTCTGGGTCGGGACCGATACGCTAATGCGGGGCTTGCCATATAGCCATAAATGTGCTTTCAGTCTGGCTAAGTGGATGGAGAAGACCGTAGTATACATCCTGAAATGCATGCTATGTTGGGAAATCAGGGGAATGGGATTGACGACGACGGCTTAGGCGTAGCAATACCGTAGGTGCGAGCGCTGCTGCGTGGTGTGGTTACGCGGTTACGTGGTTCGGGAGATGGCCTAGTGCCGTTCCAGGGGCAGTACGAACCTGCTGCCACTGGCATCACGGGTCCACATGCCGTAAGTGGTTCAGCATCTGCAATGTGAAGGTCTCGTATAGGCTGCCTCAGGTTGGAACCAATGCCCGCGAGGACCCCATGCTTGACCAGGACCCGTGGCAGGGTTCTTGCTATGGGCTCTGAAAAGAGTTTCATCTCGACGATTGGACCATAACATTCATCCCGAGCAAGGGTTAATGGCACATAACTGGCCGTAAGCAACGAAAGCAGGACGTAAACCAGGGTCGCCATGGCGTTGTGGCTCCCAACATGCAAAGACGTATCCTATAAACTTTAAAATATATAAATACAAAATAAGTCTAATTAGCATGCTTAAAATGTGTAGCAATCGAGGTGTGTTTTCGCATGTAGACGCGGTAGTTTCTCATCGGGCCCTCGACGCACAGTCGACGAAAGCACAAAAGCCTTGCGAACACCTCGTCTGCTCTCATTTATGTATAAACAGTGCTCCGGCTCTGTATGAATACATGACCGTGCTGGCCAGTACTTGTGCATATTTTGCCGTAAGTCAGCACTCGGTGAAGGATTTTATTGGGCTTTAATTGGAAGATGTATAACCCTTAACATATTAAGGACTTAAATTATAACGGCAGTGTTGACTGCGTAATGGCGCCTAAGAGGGCCCGCGCCGCCAGCACCCCGGTGGAGTTGTCTGACGAGGACCCCATGCCCTCCGATGATGAGCTTCAAAGCCAAGAAGTAGAGGACGACACTGAAGACGATACCTTGGGGGATGTAGAGCACGGTGAGCACTTCTACCATGGAAGCAAGGATGGCGACGGTGACGATCCATCATTTCTTTTGGTAAAGGAAGCTGCCCGACGGCAGCAACCTGCTGGTCCTGGTCCAATGAGTGCTGCCGCCGCCGTTGCCGCCCCCGGGAAGCACGGAAGGGTGGTCGCCAACACGGCCCTCATGCTACAAACGGAAACTTCCGACGCTGCCATTTTGCAAATCGAGGCAAGTGTTGATGTGTGTCCCTGAAATAAGGGCCCCCGAAATGAGGACTCCCATACCGTTTGATTCCAACATCTGCTTAATTAGGCGCCAGTTCTGCCACGTTGTACATGACGTGATTTATCCATTATCAGACTATTTTATTTCAATTTGACTTGCAGGCAGATGAGCTTTTATCAGAGACCCGCGTAAGCTATTCCGAGGAATCTGGCGTTCAGGCCGTGGTTGGCCGGATGAAGGATGCACTCCTGTCCATGCCGGTGCACCAGGTGCGTAGCTTACTGGCATCACCGTCACCATCTATTGTCTACTGGTCTATATGTAACGACGCATAGGAAAGACTTTGCCTCAAAGATATAGCACTACCTTGTACTTCTATCCTCGTCCTCGTAATGCCCTGGTGAGGTTTCCTACAAAACCCGTGCTATCTATCTTCCCTTGCGTCTGTCTGTTCGTCGGTTTCCGACACTGGCTTGACTTGGCCACTCATAACCTTCGTCGCTGTCCCGCTGGTCCAGGTTTCCATGAGCATTGCGAAGGGCTTTGTCGAGGAATTAGGGGGTTCCGCCCAGGTAAGACGCGAGCCTCTGGACTGTCTGGGAGTTTTCCAGTAATGCGGAAAGTGTGAACTGGGTTCAATTTGGCCATGCGAGGGCCGTTAGCATCAAATCTCCTGTTCGGTCTTCTTTATCCGCAGCGGCAGATCTTTACACGAGCATTCTTGCCTATCGACCCTCCCATCCAACACCGCGTGTTGTGATTCTTTCCATGCAACCCTCTGGCACCCAATGTTGCCAACTATTTAGAAGCCTAATATAGCCTAATATCAACCTCGTATCTCTCCCGGTCACTTACCCCCGCCCTCCTTATTTATTGCCGGATCGCCACCAGGACAGCTTGACCATACATCCCCCCGCTCACGTAACCGTTGTGGGAAGCTATGCAATGCACGCTGTTGCCCGTCCTGATGCAACCGTGGACATCGCCATACAACTTCCCAATGGACTCCTCGTCCCCAAGGCCCATTTGAATCATCGCTATCACGTCATACGCGCCGTCTACCTTGTGGCTGTAGCACAATACCTCCGGGAAGTTAGCTACAGTCTGTTTGGCGAGCAGTGGATTGAGGCGCATCACGGGGACCCAACGCGGCCAGTCCTGGTGCTGCAGCCTCCGAAGGCGGAAGGCTACCGCCTGAGGCTGCTGCCATCCATCGCCCTGTCGACGTTTGCGTTGCCGCGCCTGGCGCCAGATCGAAATGGAGTTCGTGCACACTGTAAGACGCCGGCGGGCAAGGCGGCGGCGGTGGACGGCAGTGGCTTCCAGGAGGTGCCCGAGCTCAATCAGCAGCAACAGGTTCTGGAGCCGACGCCGCATTACAACGCTGGGATCTTGGAGGAGATGCTTTTGCCGGTTCATGCAGCACGGCTGCAGGTTGGTGTTTGTCATGATGTTGGCACCTTACCAGTTGCCGGGCTTTTCCTCCAGCGTTTTGAGGTTTCCGATAACGCCCTCACTGGGCTGTTGGCAATTATACCATACCTGTACCTTATGGCCCCGTCTTTCACCTTCCTGGCTATAACTCGCGTTCCCGCCATCTTCACACTTCACACCATTGTGTGGTTCTGCGGTGTGCCAAATGATATCCGCTACGCAGTCTGTTCTCTCCACGTCTCCCCGGCTAGCAGACGGCCTCCTGCTCATTAAGGTCTGGGCCCGCCAGCATGGGCTCCTGACCACCAGGCCACGAGCAGAGGCTACAGCCGCAACACCAAGCGGCAGCGGAAACAATCCATCAACCTCTGCGTCTATGGGGTTCGGAGCGGCTGTGGGTGGCTGCCTGGACGGCTGCATCTTGGCAATGCTTGTGATGCTGCTGGTCGAGAAGAACAAGATGGTAGGTATCATGCCCCATGTTGGTTAGCACATTCAGAGGTTATAAATGAACACATACAGTTTAAGTATCGACACATGCGCGTGTACGTACGCATTTCCACACATGCATTCGATACCTTGTTTCCGAATTCGCACGTTTATTTCCCTCCTCGATCTGCAGGCGTCGTCCATGACAGCGCTTCAAGTGTTTCGGGCGGCACTGCAGCTGCTGGCAGACGGCCCCTCCTGGAGCAAGGGACTGTCGCTCGGTCGACAGGTGGATGGCTTGGAGGGCAAGGTGCAGCACATCGCACCACCCGCGATGGTGGGTCGAGGGTTTTCCCAGGGTGATTCCTCCCCATTCAATTGTCCTTTGCATTGCCACAACAGTTCGTTCATTTCGCCGTGTCGGTGTATTTGTTTCGTTGGGGATCCTTTTGTACCATTTATGCATTCTGAACATTTTTGTGCACGTGTGGCTTCAACAACCCTCAGCAAGTCTTCAAGGCAAATTTTCAAGTGGTGTTTTTGGACTTCACCGGCTGGCTCAACGTGGCGGCCTACATGACCCGCGGGTCACTTGCCCATGCCCAATTGGTCGCCCGCCGCACCCTTGACCTTCTCACCGCCCCAGCCGATCCCGACGAGGCCTTTGCGGCGGTGTTCCTGACCACCGCTAACCCGGCAGCGGCCTTCGATTACCACTGGCGGATCAGTCTGCCAGCGGGCGCGCTGTGGCCGGTAGTGAAGGCCGGTGATGGGGCGAAGGGATTGCAGCAATCGGAGGAGAAGCATTCGGGATTGATTGCACCAGCGGCGCAGATAGCGACTGTACAGAACCTGGCGGAGGGGAGTGATCGAGGCCTTCTCCTGCGGGACCGAATGATGTGGAGGTGGGTGGCTTTAGGACGGGTTCTGGCAGCTTGTGTTCTGAATGAATTTCATGAAGCCGTCGTTTGGGAGTGAGTGGTGGCGCATCGGGAAGTCAACCACTCCGGGTTCGGAGGTTAGGGGGAAAAGCAATATCTGAATGGAGGAAGGTTTGTGTCGAGTATAATTCAGCAATGGAGCGGGGTGTTTGCCCGATGAGTAGACGTAGGCAGCCGATATCGTGACTCAATATCGTGAGGTTCTCTCTTTCTCTGAATGTCGGAGGGTTAGTCTGCCACATCCAGGACCCCCGTTGCGCCACCTGGGGTCCTCTGCACTTCGCCTGCTTTGGACACCTCGCATACGCGTAGGTGCCGACAACGGCATAACTCCCATCATGCACAAGTGCTTCCTTTCGCAAGGTCCTCCTCGTCCGGTGGACGGGATCTGTGCCCTTTGCAGCCGCACAGCTGAGCTCGTTCCCGCTGTCCTGGCTGTCAGTCCCGACCCCGATGATTAGACGTATGCAGCCGACCCAAATCGTGGGGGTTCTTTTCCGCTTAATGTCTGAGGGGTCACGTCGGTGTACGCCAGAGGCGTTTTGACATAATAATTAAGTACGGCATTTGTTTTATGCATACGGCATGCGTGTTTTAGTTCGGTCCCTTATGTACTCAAGTTATTGTCATAATCGTGCATATGGTCGTTTTTTGTGTCTGGGACTGCTTTGCCCCTCAGGCAGCAGGAGGCCGAAATTGAAAAGATTGTACGGCAGGCCCTGTCAGATAGGGCTAAGGTCGTACGGGTTCTGCAACGTCCCTTGCCGCCCATGCTCCCTCCGGAGGCCTTATCCGGAGGCCTGTTGTCCTGGATGGGGATGAGCCCATCTAGGGCAGCATTGAACGTAGCCGATGAAGATGCGGATGATGCAAAGGATGCGGTTGCCACTCCGCGCACGTCGCTGGTGTCGTCCTCGGTTTGGGTGGGAGCAGTCTTGGATCCATTATTGGCTTGCCGGCTGGTGGACATCGGCCCTTCTGCGGATGACGGGCCGGCGGCTGCGCAGTTCCGTCAGTTTTGGGGGAGACGGGCAGAGCTGCGGAGGTAAGCCGCGTCACATGTTACATCTGGCGCGTGCATCCTCAGAGGCCAGTTTTGATTTTGTAAACTTTTGTTTTATATACTCTGCGCACATTCCACCGTGCCTGAATTTTTTGATGAATTGCCCACTACGTTCACACGCCGTGTGGGTTGTGTCTATCCCTCGCAGGTGGCAGGACGGCATGATCACTGAGACAGCAGTTTGGGAGGTCGCTCCCCATCTACGACACATCATCCCCGACATTATTGTACGCCACGTCGTCGAGCGCCACCTTCCCGCGGAATCTGATGTGGCCGGTGCAGCGGGCTGTCTGGACTGGGCCCTATGCAGCCGGGCCTTACCACCGGGTGCAGACCTTAGTGCCATGAGGGCGGCGGAGGCGGCAGTGGACAAACTTACTAAGCAGCTGCGGGCCCTGGACCAATTGGCTCTCAAGGTGCGGGGCGGGTTATTGAGGGATGCTAGCCGCATAGGAGGGTAAGTTGATCTGATGGACGAGGAACAGACTACCATTGACCGGTAAGTATGGCTCAGAAGCTTGTTGAAGTCTGCTGCCGCCAGTTTCCTTGGCAACTGCACATGTGAGGGACATCGTGGCTCGAGTCGTAACCTACGGCCTTCCGAGGTGAGGTGGTCTTGTGCTGCGCTGCTCGCAGGTGGTCGGGGTGCAGCCGCTCTCAGCTGTGGCGCGGGGAACAGCGCCTCTGCCGCCGCCCCCGCACCCGCTGGCGGGTGGCTCGATGGCGGCAGTGGTTGGCTACTCAGGTGGTGGTTCCGGTGTCAGTGGGGCAATCCCCAGATGCCTGGACCCCATGGAGGTGCTTGTAACGCTTGAAAACTCAGGTGCGGATGGGAGACTGGATGTCTTACGTGGGTGGGTGCATTGCCACGTCTCCATCCCCACCCACCCGTCACCGCTCACTGGGCATGGGCGTAGTCTTCTGTCGGCACTGTCTTCTGTTATGTTTGACCATTCCTTGTTTATTTCATCAGTACTAAGAAGCGGCTATGATTAATAACTTATCGTGACGAGACCGGGTAGCTCCTCTCACAAGGGCGCCCATTGTGGTCGTTATGGTGAACAATCTATGAGCCGCTAAAACTCTAGGCCTAGCCACGTTGTCCACTGCTGCTAAGCTACTACCCTTAGATATCCCAGTTTACCTCACCGCCCCGACACATTTCGTATAAACTGCGTTTGTTCACAAGTATATGAATCCCAGTCACTATCTTTGCGTCTTTCCTGTCCCTCAGGTCGTTGGCCCGACGACCCCGCCGCCTTTCGCAAAATGAAGGCCGCTCTAGGAATACAGCTATCGAACGCCCTATCTTTGTCGTACGGTCATCACGTGGTCACAAGTGAGGAGGCCGTGGACGTACTGATGGATGGATTTGCCTTTCGGCTGGTACTGTACTCGGGGCGAGACGAGGCCATGCTTGCTCGTGCGTCAGCTGGGGCTGCGGTCCCGGTTGTCGCTTCTTCGGAATCCAGTCTAGGTTCCGGAGCCCTGAGTCCGGAGGAGAGCCCGTTGCTGCTCTCCTGGCACCATGGGCTTGTGTCGCTGGTGGCCGGATCGAATTCTGCGTTTGCTCCGGCGGCTCGGCTGGCAGCTCGGTGGGTCGCGGCGCATATGATGTCAAATCACCTCAACCCCCAGACGATAGAGCTCCTGGTGGCGGCGGCCTTCAGCGGGGCAGGCTCGTCGGTGGCGCCACCACCTGGCTCACGCATAACTGGTAAGGGGGTTATCTGCTGTGTGATTCGGGAATCAGTGGCAACCAATTACAGGCACACGTATACATAATGCATTATCTTAGGTGTAGATGCCACCATCGATCGCCACTCACATTGCACAACAAATATGATATTCTGCATTGTTGTATTTTCCCCTCTTGCGCGGGAGTCAGCATGTTGTACATACATATCCAGTTGAGGATTATCGCAACTTCTCGGCCTCTTCCCCCCATCGGCTCGTCAGGTTTCCTGCGATTTTTGCAGCTGCTCTCCCGGTGGCCCTGGAGCCTGAAGCCGCTTGTGGTGGACCCCTCTGGGGAGCTGAAGGAGGCGGATCGCAGGCTCATCTGTGCACGCTTCGAGGCGCAGAAGTCCACCGGAGAAGCACCCGCGATGTATGTCTGCACGCCAAGGGACCGAGAGTCGCGACATTGGTAAGAGCTACTGGAGGCGTGTGGCACGTCAGGTGTATTGCGGGCCTTACTCGGCCAGCGCATGTCTCGAGATTCCAGTAGACTTACGAATGAAGTCAGGTTTTTTGCATTAAGCTCCAACTAGGACTGCTGGGCCTTATAGCAATGGCCCTATCAGTTTCCAAAGTGAGCGACAGTCAGGGAAACCACCGGGTCTGTACGTCCGGACTGCTGTGTGCATGTGGGGGCCGCAACTGCACCCTGCTCCTGCGTGACTCTGGACCGTAACCGGCACACAATCGTTATGTGAAATCATGCATGCATCGACTCACTTGTTTGGAAATCGTGTCTTGTCTTGATAGGCAGAGAGGCATAGGGCTGGGAAGCGCGCAGGCATCTTGCTTTCGCAGTCTAATCCCTAGCCCCCATCGCACCTTGTTAATTCCTCTGTGCAGGACTCGGAAAGGACCTGGCGATTCTGCGCTGCAGCGGTTAACAGTACTCGCGGCTCGGTCGGCAACTCTGCTTCAACTCCTCCTCCAACCCCCCGCCAATAGGACATGTGGGATTAGCAGCAGCACGTGGTGTAACACGTCCGCATCACATAATCTAGATCCTTCCACTCCGTCCGGTCTTGCGCCGGAATGGCGAGGCCTCTTCGCAACCCCAGCTGTAGACTTCGACGCCTTTCTACTGTTGAGAAAGGAGGCCCTGCCACATGCGGACATGGCGATCTTACCTAATCCACACAACTCGCAATCGTCAAGGCCAACACACGGGAAAAGGACGCACCGCCGGTATCGCCCACGGCGTGGCAAAGGACGTCATGTGGAAGAGAGAGCCGTTGCGTTGGCGGCACTGCTCCTTCCGCCCGGTGCTGCTGTACAGGACTTGCTCTATGGCGGTGGTGCTTGCGGTAGCGGTAGTGTAGTTCAACAGCTTGATGCGCCGCCCATGGGGCCTGACGCTTTATCAGATGCCCTTGAAGACGTGGGGCCCATGCAGCCCCCCCCAAAGCGAGCTCGTGCTTTCCTTAGATGCTTTCCCGATAAAGTGGTTGTGGCCAAGGGTATTGCAAAACTGCAACCGGAGCTGCTGATCGGATTTGATCCAGTTGGTCGCTTGATTTCAGAGCTGAGCATTCATTTTGGCCACTTAGCCATGTTCTGTGTGGATGGTCTAGGGGGCCGATTGGTGGGGGTTCGCTGGCGGCCGGATGCGTTCCTACCTCAACCGCTGCGACTGAGTAGTGCCCACACGGCATTGCCGTTGCTGCTGACGGATGCCGCTGTGACGGGGGATGGAGCGGACAGTGCAAAGAAACGGGGAATGGGGCTATGTGTGCCCAACGTGTTTGCAGTCCTGCAGGAGTCAAAGGAGATGGGGCTAGGACTGGTGGAGGACTGGTTGATACCACCGTCTGGTGTCAGGGCGCGTGCGTGGTGGTGAATGTCGGCCGGTGTTGGGAGTAGTGAGGCCTTCGAGGGAGCCCTCGGCTAGGCTGCGTTTCGGTAAGTTGATTGCTCATGGCTAGAACTGCGACTCCGAAACTCTAGAGGACCTGAGAAGGTCTGGAATGCTTGGCGACTCGAGGAAGGTAGGTGGTGTGCACTGACAGGTGCCGAGGTGTGTCAGGTGCAACTAGGTCTACTACTGCGGGAAGGCGTGGGTAAGCTGGGTCCACGCAAGGACAGTGGCAAAAAAACATCCAGCCAAGCAGGCGAACATTGTAAACACATTTTGGTAGGGCGATACCTGGACTGCAGCTCGCTGCATCTATTGGCGTATGGTAGGGAAATTCCATGTAACGTCGTAATGATGGTTGAATTTTGTACAACAGCTGTGAAGTGAGGGAGTTATTGCAGTACCGTCTTGGTCAGCGGTACTGTGTCTGATGCCCTGCTTTGTGCTTTTGGAGACAGTGTTGCGGTGGGAGGATTAATGCGGTACTTGCCCTCACGACGGCGTCGCTGGATCTTTAATGCATACGTGTGCAGCGTCAGGTGCATGGTTCAGGTGGTTTTGAAACTGGTACCTTATGAATATACAGCTAATTGCATTTGTTGTTTCTTCATTGAGCTGTAGGTACATCCAATCACTTGTTCAGCACCTTAAGGCCAACTGCAAGACGACCAGCGTAGCCAGGTGGCAACCACTAGAAGTTTGGCCATCCATAAGTAGTTCTACGCCGCTCGCCCTGGGTCTCCGTATATTGCAACGTATATTAGGATGCTGAGGTGCCGTCTGTGAAATAAATTGGACTGTAACAAGTTTGGAAAGAATTTGGTGCTGAATGGTTTTGTTCCTCGTTCCATGAGCAGTGGCGAGCCTTTTTGGTCCTTAGACAGGCTGTGAGCTCCCAAGCGCGTGGGTGTATGTACTGAGTATCCACTCATGGCTCTATCATTGTTTGCATTATCGATGTTGGCGAGTGTTTCCCATAGCGCACTCAGGGTGCACGTGCAGCAAGCACATCAACACGGAGTCGAGGTTGCGATTATACATAATTAGAAAGGTAAACATAAATTCCCTGTTCTTGATCCTTTGTTTACTGCGAAGCACAACCCTATCTCCCATACCTTTCTATTCAACTGGTTGATTATTCTCTACTAACCTTTTTCCCATGGATTTTCCATTTTCTAATTTAGATACTTCAACAAAATAAATCCTTTCTTGTTTAGTTATTACCTATTACACCGGCAATTTTTAGCACCTCTGATTCTGTTTAATTCAGCATCATTTGTTGAATCCTTTTTAAAGTTTCTTTTGGGGCAGCTGGTTAGGCCTTAGTAACAGATTCTTTAAAGGCCATAGCAATTTTTAAATAAATCAGCATCGGCAAAAGATATTTTACCTATACCAGCAGGAACTATCCTAGCTTTTTCAACCCTATATTCTACTTGACCACTCTTGGCATTTTTTAAGCACGCGTGTAACACATTGAAGTTAAACAGCAAAGTTGTGGTGCAGCGGTGGTAACAACGGCCCCTAGCAACTAACGGGGTATCAGTACGATGCGTAGACCGTCGTGCTTGGTCCAAAAGCGCACTGTATAGCAAGAAGTTCAGCCTGGGCTGCACACTGGGCAGCGGAAGGACCCAGGGTTGGCACAAAGGGAGTCCAACTCCAGCCAACACTGTCACAAAGGTAACAATTAGAATTTCCCTGGGGTGTTGCCGTCATTATGCAGCTCCAGCTCAGTAGAGTACTATAATACCAGGTAACTATAATACCCACACGCACTCGCCTTCCAGGCACGGCCCACAACGCGACTGCAGCAACTGGGCCACGGGTAATGTCCGCATGGGTGGGCCCTTCAGGCGGCGGAGCCCCATAAGAGCACCGCAATGCCATCACTAACGGAAATATAAAACTGCGTGCGGTGGTGTGAGTGAGCGCCACGCCAAATGGGCGACCCTTACTTTCACATCCGCGCGTACAGACTACTGCAGTACTGTGCACATTCCCATATGCTACCCCATCATTAACGTATTTTCATGTAATGTATTATAGTATGGTGTAAGTAATGTAGGCATACGTACATGAGGGACGGCATAAGGAACACTCCGCTGTGGTTGAAATGGTGTGAACAGTCCACATATGCGGTGCAGGTGCAACGCGTCACACCAAAGGCTGTCAAACGATGTAACAATGTATGGTAACTGATGATGATCACCACTTCCCTCCGTCGCTATTTCACCAAGGCTTCAAGAAAGGTCAGCCAAGCGGATATGTGCAGCGGATATATCCGATGGGGGCAGGGCAGGCACTCGGATTGCTCGGGGTGCCCCATATGGCCGGCCAGTTGTTCATACAACACTACCCCACCGCCGGGGGCTGATACGATGCCAGCACGACATCCTCCGCCTCGTTCTCAACATTCGTCCTCAGCTACTGCCAGGATTGGCACCGGACAACCCACACATGTACACGCACACCCAAGAAGCTCCCATGCACCCCGGGGGACGATCCTTACCCATGTCCCCATTCAACACTCCATCAACAACGAGCGATTTCCTCACGGTCCAATCACGGAGCATCACCTGCCCGTCATACCGTTGATAGCTGCTGTGCAAAACTCTTGAGCCAGGCGCTGTGCTGCTGCAGAAGCGAGCGTGCCAGATCCACGTTACTGCTGGTGTTGCCGCCCAGTCCACCACCACGAACCCCACCTCCACCACTACTCCCTGCACCTGCAGCCCCCATGGCGCCCCCCGCAGCGCTCAGCGGTTGCGGCGATACTCCCCGGCCGGGTGACCCCTGCCCGTTGCTACCAACGCGGCCGGCAGAAGCCGAGCTCGGAGTGGCCGCGGTCGACCCCGTAGCCATACTGGCGCCTGTGGTGACTCCGGAACTTCCGGTGTTGGTGCCGCTTCCCATGCCAGACGTCTTGGCCGTGAGAGCCTGCAGCTGCTCCCGCATGCGATGAAGCTGATGCGGACCACACAGCGCAGAGGGCGGGGTCGTGGGCGAGACCGGTTGGGGGAGAAGAATTTGGATAGGAGTGTTTGTTTGAATAACGCAAGGCGTGGGCGGGAAGAGTTGAAAGCGAATGGAAAGAAAGCGCTTGAAGCGAAGATCCCTTTTTCCCTAAGGTAATTATTTCATAACACCCGGGGTCTCCCCCTTCTACTGTCTTACTTAATCTCTGTCTCCTCTCCCCTATGCACCATGCACCATGCGGCAAACACACCTGCTTGCTGTCCTCGTTCAGCCGGTGCACCTGCTCCTCCAGGCCCGCCTTTGCGCTCTGGAGCACCGCGAGTCGCTCCTCATTGCCGGGGCCAGGAGTGGACATTACAGCGCGAAGATCCTCCTGGCGGGGGGAGGGAGTGATGGCAGCAGCAGGGCCCCGATGGCAGCGAATGGGACAGGGACAAATGAGGGGGATTTGAGAGATCAGGCGTTCATGTTCTTCCTCATTTACATAGTTGCATTTGTCACCACCCCCAGCATCAGCATCAACACCACTTAGTTTCCAGTCCCAGAGCATGCGATCCATCCAGTGTCACCCACCTTCCAGTCGTTTCGGGCCGCCTGCAGAATCGAGGACCGCTCCTTCAGATAGGCCTTCTGCAATTTGAGATAAACCCATGCCTGTGATGGGAGCATGGCGGGAGCGGACCAGCCAGGCACGGCCGTATTACAGTTCGCGGTTCGAGTTTACCACCCACGGAGACCACATACGGAGTGCAAACAAACCGTTAGATGGAGCTGCTGCGAAACATTTACGCAAGACCGACCAGGGGCTTACCCTAGACAGCACGGGGTCCTCTGCAGCTGCTGGTGGCAGCGCTGTATTAGTCCAGTCAATTGCGGACGGCGGCAGCACCACTTGCCCCGGCTGCAGGAGGCTGGCGTGGCGGGTCCGCGATGGCGAGGAGGAGTTTGACTGCTTGCTAGCTTGAGACGCGACTACGGCACCAGGACCACCAGTAATGGGCAAGATGTGAAATGATTTCACGGCAACTGAACTTCGATGACATTACGGTAAACAAGGTACTAATATACGAGTTATATTAAAGCGATTGCACATGTCCTGGTATTGAACTTCCCTGACATTCCGGTGCTCTTTTCACCCCTTCGCCTCTATGCGCTCCTTGAATCATACGCGGATTCCTGTACCCGCTGCAATAGAGCCCGCTGTTTGCCGAACGAACCCCTTTGCCCCACAGGTAGCAACACCGTTTCATGGCCCCCTTCAAATTGCTCACGTGGCAACAGCAGCTGCAAACTGCGGTGCAGATTCTCAGCCAGGCTGACCAGCTCAGGCAAGTTGGCATGGGCGCTCTGAGCCGCCACTGCGGCGCTCTGAGCCGCCATGGCCGCAGCGTACTGCGCCGCCGCCAGGTCAGCCGGTGATGCGCCACCCTGTAGCCCGTACTGTAATTGCAGCCCGTAAGACGCCGCTGCCGCCGAGCCCGGCAGTGGTGCCGACTGATGCTGCTGCGGTGGGAGCTGCGGCTCTGGGGGCAGGACAAGTGGCGGCGCGTGATGGGAGGGCATCTTGGCGTAGGAATGGGGTGCCGCATTCGCGTAGGCGCCGCCACCAGACCCGGGCTGCAGCGACGCAGGCAGCTTCGGACTGAGCGCTGGTAAGGGCTGAGCCCAGATTGAGGTGGAGGCACGCAAGTCGTCTCCCAGCGTAGAGGTGGAGGCGCCAACAGGCATGGTGGCTCGCGACAGGGCGGTCGAGGCAGCTAAGTTGGCAGTCGTTAGGGCTGGCGGGAGTTGCTGCAGCGAGGTGTTGCCGTTAACGGCAGCGTTACTGCCGCCGGGGGAGTCATCACCGGGGCCTCGGCCAGCGTGCGTTAGTGACTGGGCCTGTTGCTGGTGCTGCTGCTGCAGCAGCCGGTTGCGGTAAACCTCCCGCTCTGTGGCAACCTGCCGTGACAATAGGGGTGTGTGGAAGGAGCATCAGAGAGTGTGAACGCAAAATTAATTATGTGATGTCGAGCTCAGATGATAAAAACACCCCTATCAGGTAAGGGGGAAAATGAAGAGAGCAGGGAAGAGACAGAGGGTGACAAGGAAAAGTGCTTTCCCCTACCATACATGTCCGTTGCTCGTTAATCCCTTCCTTATCCGGTATCCCATTTGCCCTCCTTTTCCTTTCAGCCTAAGCTGAACCCCACACCCCACTCCGCTCCCACCTGCGACTCCACTTCCGCCCGCATGGATGCCATGCGGGTGGCCAACAAGGTACGGCGCTCGAGATCCACTGTCTCCTCCACATTTCGCTGCATCTGGCTGCGCTTCAACTCCAACAGATCCTTGCCTAAACAAGCAGCAGCAAAAGCAGAGAAACACCAATGACAAAAAGATAAGAACGGAAAGCGAGACAGTGATAGCCACAGGGTAAGCAGGCAACAGCTGAAGCAGCGTGGGTCAAGTAGTACTGGCCGGTGTGCCTCGTTCCCATCCCCTCAATGTAGGGCCACTCTCACAGCACCAGACAACTTTGGGCTGTCATCGGTGCTCTGTTCCATTCACTAGTTCATAAAGCCAATGCGCACACCAGTTCCCCGACTTCCCCTCTCACTTTGATCCGCCACGGCGGCAAACATGGAGTCCGTGTCTGCCAGCTCCTTTTGCCGCCGCAGCAGCTGTGTGGCTACGGACTCCAACGCCCCCGAGCGCTCCGCCACCTCAGCCCGCACGGACCGCAATTCAGCCTGACAGGAGAGCAGCTGCGATCGCATGTCGTCGAGCTCAGCTGAGCGAGCCGCGACATCGGCCTCCAACTGAATGCGCTGGGTCTGTGGAGGGCCAAGGGTCCGGAAGAGTGTTTGATTTGAGTGAACTTGGAGGGCTCGTTAATGTCTTCTGGCTATGTTTGCCTTTTCCAGTTAAGTGTGCAAAAATATTGACGCCTTTCATTCCTCCCCGGCTCTACCTTAAGTGCTCCGCACTGCGCCTCCGTCCTTGTCAGCTCCGCAGACGCAGTGGCCAGCTGGCCGCGGGCCGCATCCAGAGCGCCACGCGCGGCCTGACGGGATCCAAGCGGAGGGAACAAGAGACGAGAACTCCTAAAGATATCGGGCGGGTTTGGAGAGTACCAGTACCCTTGGCACTGTACAGTTAAATGGTAGTGTAGCCGCGGGCCGAAGGTTTAAATCCCAGGGTTTGATGTTCAGGTGACGGCGCATGCATTGCGTGGCTCGGTGGCAGTCGCAGTCCACATCCCCTCTCCCCTGGCTTCAGACGATTCCCTGAAAATCTTTCCTCGATAAGGCATGTCCGGCGCCCCCAAGCAACCCCGCTCGGTACTACCCAAGTATCACATGTTGGGCTGATGGGCTGATGAGTGATGAGTGACGCCATTCGTTGTTTCCATTTACCCACTCCCATACCCTACACACACCTCGAGCTGCTTCTGCAGAGCCTCGTACTCCAGGGTGGCCGCGCTCTTAAGTTGTTCCACCACCTGGATTTCCTGTGACGTTGGGAGCACAGGCATGGGAATATGATGGCAGAGCAAGTGCATTAATCCGATAGAACCAAAGACTGGTGATAGAGGTGATAGATCCAAAGAGTCTCAAAGGAACCAACACAATCAGAACGTCGGGAAGTTGAGGGTGACGACGAGAATGTGAATACGACCAGGGAATAAGAGGTATTAACGAACTCGCGGGTTCAGGGGAAGTCCAGCCACCGCCCCTTTTCCTGAGCCGGGCCCTGCACATTCGGCCGCGAAAGCCGGAACCAGATATAGATCAGCTGCACCAGCATGGCAGATCCCCTGTGGTGCTGCTTGAGACTCCCAACCTTGAGGTTTCGCGCTTTCGCCATTAATCCCTGAAACACACCTTCGACTGGAGGGCGGTTCGTGATGTGGACAGCTCCGTTACCACCTCCTTCGAATCATTTGGCGTTTAAGCAGGGGAGAAAGGAAAATGATACAGGGATGAGTAAGCAACGAGTTTTATAAGACCATTTGGACACAAACACTTCTGGAATCTGGTAAGGGTTGTAACACAACCTCCATCATAAAGCTCATCTCTCTCCCTCACTCCCTGCCTTTTTCCTGTTTCTTCTCTCTCCCTTTCCTCTCTCCCTACGCATTTCCCATATGTCGCCACTCCCATCATCCATCTCCTCTGACGCCACCGGCACACCTGCCCAGAAGGCCCGTTGGATTTTCCTTGTTTGACCACACCCATGGGTCTTGTGGTTGAGTTCATTTGTTCTTATTACCCCCCGCCCTGCCGCTCCTTTGTTACATCCGCACCTTCAGCTCTGCCTGCCTGGCCGCCAGCTGCTTGTTCAGCGCTGCCAGATCATCCTCCTTGTTGCGCAGGTCAACATTGAGGCGGCTGAGTGTCGCCTGTGTGGCGGAGATTTGCGCAGACAGCTGCTCAGATTCAGCTCGGAGCGCCTGCGGGCGAGACGTATGTAGGAAAATGAGCAGGAGTATAGTTCATGTACGGCTCACACGGCAGCACCTCAGTCAAGGAGTGAATACCATATGGAAACAATGAACACAATTCTCAAGCACTATGAAATGATGTCCAGGCTCGCAAGGGTCCGTAAGCCCCATACCGATGGAACCCATGAGGCGGAACCATGATTGTGATCACCCACCCACCCACCCGGATGCGGATCTGCTGCTCCTGGTACTCGGAGTCCGCCGCGGTGCGCTTAGCCTCCGCCATGGCGAGCTGGTGGTGGGAGTCGGGTGAGCGATGGCACCAAATCAGAGAATATGGTGGACAAGAAGGGAAACGAAAGGAAATCCAACCGTTCCTCCTGTTCTACGTGTTTTCCTCTGCTACTCACCCCCTTTACCAAACCCCTTTCGTCCGTCCCGTCTGCTCTTTGGTTCTTCTTCGTCCCCGCCCCAATTTGTACATTTCCTTCCCTTAATGCTGTCCCTCTCCACCTGCTCCCTTGCGACATCCAGCTGCGCAGTCTTATCACGCAGCTCTGCCGCCCGCGCCGCTGTGCTGCTGGCCAGCGCCGTGAACTCGCCCTCCTTTGCTAGCAGCTGAGCATTCAGCTCACTCAGCTCAGTGCGCTTGCCACGGAGCTCCGTCTCCGCCGCCGCCAGGGCGACCGTGTGCGCACTGGAGGACTGCGGTAAGGGGAAGGGATGCGTCGGGGTGCGTCAGCGGCGGATGCAGGTCATAATAAAGCCTTCCCTAGTAGGCATGTGGCACGAGGGGGCTGCTGCTTCTCTTATTCCCTTAGACAAGAGTAGCACGCACCAGCTCTCGTTGGTTGTCCTCCATGACTCGCTTTTGCTCCCGGGTCCGAGCTTCCATGTCAGTTAGCTCCGCCTTCTTGGCCGCCAACTGAGGACACATGACCAGTATGGGGTAGCGAAACAGCGAGGGTAATGTGATGAGCGGAACAGTTTGGGAGGGGAGATGTCCAAAGCATCCAGTTAGAAGCAGAGCATGGTGAGGATTGTGAAGAAGCGAGGAAAATAACGTAAGAGGTTAAGGTAGATTTAGAAGAACAAGCAAACTCCCAAACCGACGGGGGACGAGGTAGGGTAATGTGAAAGGGGGGGTTTAGGTGGCTATGCTACGGGACCGTGCACGCTGTCTAGCGGTTATCCAAACCCCGGGTATAACTCCGGTGATCATCACATGGAGCCACCCAGCGCCCACTCACGTGGGCGTCCGTCCCTAACCCACCTCACGCTCAAGTCTGCCCAGCTCCAACGATTTCTCTGACAATTGCTCCTGCGGTCAGTCGGTTGGTTCACATGTCCCGGCTCAGATTCACTGCGGCCATGAACGTGTCTTAATTCATCGTCATTACAGCGATCCGGAAATCAGCGCGTTACAAACGCAAGCACGTTACCAGTTATCAGTACCATAGTCTGAAACCGCAAGCATCCAGACACGCGTGCGAAGGGAAATCAAGGCGAGCCGCGTCACTAACCTTCGTCCCCTAACGTCCCTGGACCTTTCCTAACCCTCCCCTCCACCACCTCAAGGCCCCAGCCCCCACCACCTGCAGTTTGGCCATGCTTTCAGCTCGCAGCCGCTCCCTCTCCGAAACCAGCTCCGCGTCCACCTGCCCGAATACAAAATTACGCAACATATTTCTCAGCCAGACTTTGCATCGTTGGCGCGTTGGCCCAATACTCAAAGAGGCCAACGATGAAACCAGTTACCTGAATCAAAATACCGTCATGCTTGCACTTGCCTGCTTTTGCAGCTGCGCCTTTGCGTCTTCGTACTGCCGGCTGAGCGCCTCCTGCAGTTGTGCTAACCGCTCCTCCTCACGCCGCCGCATGTCTGCCTCTCTGGTGGCGGTTCGCCGCATCACCTCCTCCTCGTCTCGCTGCTCCTGCTCCTCCCGGTCAAGCCGGCTTCCCGCTCCAAACGACGTGACGGGGGCGGCGGTGCCACCACCACCGCGGTGGCGTTGCTCATCCACAGGTCGTGGATCCGGCTCCGGCAGCGGTCGCTGTGCTGATGCCTGCCGATGCATCTGCAGCGCTGGCAGCTGCTGCTGTGTTTGCTGTTGCTGCTGTTGCGCTGGCTGCTGCTGTTGAACGGGGGCTGCACGCGATACCGACCCAGATGCGGTCGGCTCGCGCTGATTTGAGGGGTGCGGATCCTCATTGTCGTTATCTGAAGGATAGCGCCGATGATGCGTTAACATGGCTGGAGAGGAGAGATCCCCGGCGCCATCGCGGCTACCAAACACGCTGCCACCCAGAGTGCCGCCGCCTGCAGTAGCCGCCATGGGCGATATCAATTTGGCGGATGCCGCCGGAGCCAGGTCGCTGTTGGCTCGCCCACCTGCGGCCGCCCCCACATCTTGCACCCCTTCTTCAATTTCGTCATCGTCGATTAAGTCATCAAAGTCCGCAAACTCGTCATCGTACTTTTTGCTGCGGCGCAGTGCTGAAGAGCCAGTGGTGGACTTAGCGACGACGCCCCCACTCTGGGCCACCGATGACCCCTTGCTGCCGGCATTGAGCAATGTGACGCCCGGCGGCAGCCCCAGGCCACTCGCCGTACCCTGCCCCAATCGTTCGTCACCGAACTGCGACGGCGCAGCTCCCACATTCGCCGCTGTCACTGTCCCTGGCCCAGTACTGTCGCCAGCGTTTGTGACAGTCGTACGTGTGGCGCCTGTAGTGGACAGATCTGGCGTAGGTGGCTCCCCGCTGGTGGTCATCCGTGGCCCCCCCCCGCTGGCGGAAACCTTACCAGCAGCTTGCTTCTGCGAGTTTGTGGACGTGGCTGCTGCTGCGGCACCGCCCTTGCTTCCACTGCCGGTTCTTCGGCCTCCCCCTTCATCTGGCAAGTCCAACTCGTTCATGGCGGCGGTCAGGGAGCTGCGGTACGTGTTCGGACGCGCCAGCCGGGATAATTGATTGGGTGAGGCAAAGCATACAGCAATACAACATTGTTACAGGAATCTGTCATATTTGCAAAAGCGGCAACGGCCATCTACTGACTCGGCAGCATTTTGGCAAGTACCGGTTCGTTAACGTCATAGTGAATTCGGATGGATATAAACCCATGCTAGATAAATACCACCCGCTTTCATATCACACCGCATACCTGGCGCTGGAAGAGAAACTCTTCAGAGAGGACTGCTCCATGGGGGCGTCCTTCTTCGTTGCTTTGTCCTTCTGTTCAACCTGCTGGGACCCTGTCTTGCCCTTCGCAGCATCGGTTCCCGATGATCCCCACCAACCGCCGCCTGCCCCAGTCCCGCCGCTTCCGCCACTACTATGCTTAACCGGCTTCGCATCGCCTTTGCCACCGCCACCGTTGTCGCTGCTGCTGCTAGACGCGTTTCCGCCAGTTAAGTCGCCCTATAATGGCCATTACACAGCACGTGGGCGCATGCGGGGTATGGGTTTCCAATCAGATGCCAGAGACCCAACGACCAAATAGAGATGCGCCAAGCCAAGCCGACGCCAGGTCGTTAGAAGGAATAGCATGCCCACATAGACAAATTGGCCAACGGGGTTTACGGCCATGCGACTTATAGCTAAATGTGTGCTGATGCTCACGAAAGCGCGCTCCCAGTCCCACCTGCTGCTCATATGCAGGGCTTTCCAAAATGTAGTCCTGATCGACAGAAGAGGGGGTGTGGCAAAGACGTCGGAATTTTGATCCTCTTACAGTTCAGACTTCAGAACGGTTCCTCTAGTGGCATTGGCCCCCAGTGGTCTAGTCCGCAAAACGGGTATTGCATGGAATTGAGGTGTGCAAGTATATAACGCTAAGACAGGCACCAGGACCCCTTAGATAAATGCCAGCGCTAGTTAAGGCAGGTGGAATCCCCAGCATGCACTTCATTCGCTGTTTCGTCAATCCATTGGCCGTCCCTATGGTCCGTCCTGATCTGTTCACTAACCCCTTGGCTACAGACTCACCGATGCCTTAGAACTGCTGAGGCCGAGCGGACTGGGCACTTTAGTTTCAGCGCCCGTGCGCTTTAGGAGCCCAGCACGGGGCTCCGTCGTACCGAAGGACTGCCTGGCTTTGGTGGCAAGTTTGGCCTTCTCCTCTTGGTACACCTTCCTACAGGTGGGCCAGCCGATGTACCGATATTGACTTTTTCTACGCTCAGGAACACTGCGTGGTATCTAAGAGTGTTCAAAGAAACTCGCCTTCGTCATTTACCTTAAGACACGCACAGCAGCTAGGTAGGGAACCGTCCATGCTTGGGGCAGGCTCAGAGGCCCTTCCTCGTTGTGTCACGTGCCCCCCAAAACACAAGATTGCCTGGGCTGGGGGTTTCCTGCCTCGCGAGAACCGAGCGCATATTACCTCACCTATAATGTTCATCACATGGATGATCCCATATGCTTTGCCCCGTATTGAAGTTGAAGTAGTATATATCGCCAGTTGGAGTTTTGCATGGCTTCCACCCGTCCGGAAGAGGAGACTTTAAGCCCTCACGAGCTATCCAGAATAATTCCTGTTACATTTGTTTCCGTTATTTAAGGGACGCGACGAAATGTTCGAACTGCAAACGCACTAACTCCGACTAAGCGAAAAGCCCGCACCTTTTCTGTCTCGGTATCAATTCCAAGCCATTGCGCGTACTCATGGATTTCTGTGAGCAAGCGACAGGAAAATTTGCACCATGCTGCGACATTCGCCTTGCGCTTCTAGGGCGAGCACTAGTACTGACCTTGCTCAGTAGGCTCGTAGTTTTCATCTATCTCCTCCTCAAGAACGACTTGCCCATCGGGCATAACCTCGCCCCCATTGGCCATTCTCCAGGTCAAGAATGTCCTTTACCAAGGCGAGGAACTACCAACAGCACATCCATTACGCATAACATTTGCTATAGTAGGTGACATGTAACGAGTTCTCCTAAGTTGATTCCGCAGGTCAAACTTTGACCATGAGAACGCGATGAAATGCAGCTAGGTACCCCGTACCCATCAACCCAGACATTAGTAAACTGCTCAAGGCGCTAGTTGAGTGATCTGCAGGTTATGTAGCATTTAGAATAAATTAGCCTTGCATTAGAAAGTACCCCCATAGTGCCTGTCTATCTGGGTATCTAGTGAATAGAAGCGAATACCAAGTCCGTTAGAAAGACAGTCCCTTGCTGGATATCAGTTGCCGTGTTTACACTCGAGGTGCCTTGGGAGCGTGCCTAAACTGTTGCTGCAGCGTGGCCTGGTGATTTATTTGGACATGTGCGCGTGGTACGCTAGCGGGCATTTCACTGGTGCATGGAATGTCTAGCTGGCCAGGAACCCTCGTGATGATGGAGTTGCAGCAAACCTCAAGTCCTTAACGGACCGGGGGTCTCCATTCGGTGCAGTGTGCTGTGCACCGACCGGTGGCGTTAAGTTGCACATCCTATATAAGTGTGTGCGAGAATAATCCATACCAGCCGGGGACTTAGGGCGGTGATTTCTTCATGGTGCCGTTCAACCCCATTTGTGCAAAGTGTGTCTGTCCTCACCCCTTCCAGCACACCATTTCCAATAGTGCCACGGGCCACGGGCATGTTGGGAAACCGGGTGCACTTCCAGGCACGCGCGGGTTGAGACAGGATTTTGTGAGCAGACGGACGATGACGTCAAACACTTGAGTGAACCTTGACAAATTACTGCCCGGTGTAACGGCACAAGACGCAATTGGATTACCAGATCTTCATGTCGGCTTGAATGCGCATGCGATGATGCGTGTGTGGGTTAATGAGCATCGTAGTTCCCCAAACCCATCCATGCCCACAACGCCTTCCCAGCGCCTTGTATATCATCGCCTTGATGAAGGCGCCCTTGAGGCACACGGGCAGGCTAAACGCCCTGGAGATGCGACTGCCACTGGCCGCAGGGCATCATTAGCCCGGTGCGCATTCCCAACACAGCTGCTGCAGCAGCCTCGTAACATTTGTACAACTGCGGCGAAATTGACGTAATTGGCTGAGCCGCGAGTGAAGGCGCGCCAGAGTTCATTCACACTTGTGTTCCGATTTTCGGACTTCACTCTGAATGGTTCGCGAAGCAGAAAATAATTGTAGAGGTGCCTGCGCATGCGTGGCAAAACAATCCTTACAGGGGTGCTCGTTGATGACATTTCATTGCAAATCTTGTTCTTATTATCTTATATTTTTTATGGTCCACAATGGTGGGGCACAGGTCAAGTATTTGAGGACCAAGCAGGAGCGGCGCAGTTTGCCTGCATTCAAACTCTTGTAGCCCATTGGGTGTTTACCGCATGCTCCGGGGTAGTTATGGGTTTTGTGCGTATGTTGTAAAATGCGAAACTAACTGCTTATTTTGACCGAAGGGTATCACAACTCGCCGCATCGCGCATCTGGAGGGGGGTGTACCTGGCTGGGATCTGGCTTGCTGCTGCATCTAGATACTGTCAAAGTGGCATCTAAATATTTGGTAAGCCGCATCTAGATATCCAGACCACCCCCATAACCGCATCTAGATATATGTAAGCCGCATCTAGATATCCAGGCCCTCCCCCATAACCGCATCAAGGGGGGTGAGGCAGCGGGCCCCAGGGGGGGAGATGAATAAACGACACATGATACTGCTGTATACGCTGCTGTTAAGTATGAGTAACCGCGATAGTAGAGGACGATGTTTAGCGCCGACCAATGTAGAACGTTGAACTTAAACTTAACGGTACAGCGTAAAGATTATTGGGTTCACTGAAGTAGGAAACGCGAAATCTGAAAGCTGGTGCTGTACCTTCCGACGCCCTTTTAATAACAAAGCGCCCTAACCCTATTAACCAGCCCCCCAAACCAGGCCGGGCTACCCTAAAGACCGCGCGCGCACCAACCAGACGAAGTTGGTTGGACCAGACGCGCACCAACAGTCTCACGCGAACTCACCTGGGTGGGTGGTGGCGGTAGCAGATTGACTCTCTAAGCAGAGCAAGGGCAAGGGCGTGTACATGCGAGGAAGAAGAAGGGTATGCGCGAGAAAAAGGAAACACGAGAGGACAGGCCCAAGGCAGTTAAAGCAATCCTATGGAACTGTGCACCCAAGGAAAACTGTGCCGCTGAGGTTAGCCGTAAACGAGGAAGAAGTTAAGGAACAGCAGAAGTGATGACTATAAAAGGATGTGAGGACTTATATGTCGGGGAACGGAGAGTGCGGCATGGGCATGCGGGAATTGGAAGGAAAAACGGAAAAGGTGTTGGAAGGCGTAGTTGTCACAGGAAGGCGTGGAATACATTAAGACACGTGGTCACGGGGCCATACGAAGAGAGAAGGATGAAGAGAGGGCGGCAGGGGCAAAGAACAGTCGCGGGAAGCCCCAGAGGGGAAGGTAGTGGCGGCGATGCCAGGAGAGTCAACCTGCTCACGTTTCCTGAGAGCATAACCAATCGATCGGACCAATGGGTGGTTGTCGTGAGGGGGCCCGGCATTTACATGCCCAGTGGCCACCTCCGCCGGTGCCATAACGACAGCCACAAATGCAGCTGCAACCTCCTGGGTTAGAGGACAGGGGGATGGAAGCGGGTTGAGCTGGGGAGATGCCCAGCAGATGCATTATCACTAGGCACGCTGGCCGCAGTCTCAACACCTAAGGCCATCCTATCATGCACATGCCCTGTCGACCCAGCTGACGGGCCCGGTTTTTACGGGGCTTCGGTTTGTAGCCTAACCATGAAACGACGCGGTGCTTGTGTCGACGATTTGAGAGATTATCCAGGTGGCAGCATCCAGGTGGAGCCAGTACAGGCCGCTGACGTGAAGGGCTTAAGGTTACCGGTGCGCAGCAGCGACATTACTTTGATGGAGGTAAGAGGGGGGAGCAACAGGGCAGCGCCCGACATCAAAAGTGACACGACCATGAATCCTCCCTGTTATAACTGTTGACTGTCAAAGAGTTGGCTTAAGAGCCCGCAAGTACTGTATAGCGCTCCTTGACATGTCGTGAACCACTAATTTCCATGCTCTTCTCTCCGTGGTCCATTAGAAGGGATCTGCCCTAAGCATCCCATGACAGCAGCGTCCTGCATTGGTTACGCATACGTAGACAATACCCTACTCTATTGGTGGACATCCCGAAAATTATCCACACGCCCCTACGTCGGTTACAGGAAGCATGCCATCACTGTCACACAAATAACTAACTGCGATAAGCGACGGTCACCCCCACCCCCACCGCATGCTCCTACGTCCCAGCGGGTCCATCACGGGGCATCTTTGCACCCGGGCTCACACGCTGCACCCCACAATGTAATAGCCATGGGGCCATTGGTGCACCTATCATTAGGGCATTTGATGCCCCTTCGCCGACACATCATAGCACGACCCCAAAAGCGTTGCCTTCTTCCTATCCGCTGTGGCCGATATTGAGTTGCCAAGTCGTGGGCACGCGGGGACAAATTTACATGTGCGCACGCAGCCTAACCCAATCCCTGCACAACATTTCCGCCCATTTCACGTTCGCAGACGCCTCTATTTCTCCACTGGGAGGCCCTGAGCCGCCCAAAGGTCGAAGCCACCGGTCAGGTTCACCAGTTTGCAGTAGCCCACCTAAGGTTTTCTCGGGGACGTTGGCGGAAGAGACGTGGCAGTGGAATTTTCAGTTGTGGTGGCGACGGTAGTGGTGGCGTTAGGTGCATCACGGACGTTCGTCCGTCATGCACCCAAGAGATGAAAGGTCCAGAAAAACAACACACTGAATTTTGGTTGCCTTCAAAACCCCGACTTCCGATGATTCTATTCTCTTCATAACTCCTAATGCCCTCCAAAGTGGTTAGATTACCTGCGATAATTGTTCAATGGCCATTAAAGACCGCCGGCCCGATTTGCAACCCTGTGAATGAGGAACCACGAGCACCAAGACGTCCTCAGCCCTCAAATTCATATTCGAATAGATTCAGGTAGACGTAGCACAGCCAACAACCCAGCATTATGTTGCTTCCTAACGTTTTGCAGGTTGCGAACATTTACCCCCCTTCTTCAAAGCAATTGGTAAAATGTTTGGGTTTTGGGGGCCTTGGAGGTACATAACGGGACCAAGTCCGGTTTAGTGAGAGGATACTGTATCATGTTTCCTGCGCTTACCTGCGCCCCACAGTGAAGGCCCAGAAGCGGAAGGCCGTCCCCCGCCGGTCAACCCACATTCTCACTGGTTTCGATTTAGTTCGCTGATTCTCTCGTCTAGTGTCTGATTAACTTCTTATATCCCTCTCCCGCAAAAGTCCTCTTATCTCACCACTAGCAGCGACTCGTCCTTCTTTGGGAAAATTCGTTGAACCTCCGACAGGAAGGCGGGGTTGGGGGACATGCCGGAACCCAGGAACACCACAGGCACATTAGTTGCGGAGGGGGCGTGACCGGCAGCGTACTCCTCAGCAGTGCTGCACGCATAGTCCGCAAACGAACCATGACAATCAGACGGGACATGGGCAATGTAAAAGGCAGGCTTGCACCGGGGGCACGACCGCTAGCCGAGGTGGCACTGCTGTGGTATGGGAAAACGCTACCTACCTTGAGTCATGCCGGTATGCTATGCGCTCTGGTGTAGTTCTTTGCAATGCATATATGAGGAGCTAGAATACCAATAGTTCTTGTTGCTGGTACAAAGTTTGATACATGGGTCTGGTGGAAGGCTAATGGGTATTTTGTCGCCTTTCCAAATCGTGGTAGCAATTAGATCCCTTGAGACTACTAACATAGTCTGCAACTCACCGGACATCCAAATATTTGCATCCTTCATCCTGAAGCAGTAGATGTGCCTCAGAAGGCATGGCATCTTTGTACTGAACGGCGCGAGCCACATGGATTGAACGACCGGCTCGGAGAGCATGTCTGCGGAGGCAAGGGTTTAGCGCAAGATCCAAAGCGCAGCGAATTTTATCAAGTATAAATGAACCTACGGGGTCGCATAGAGTGTTGGGCACGCCTTCGGTATGATGTGTCTCGAGAACGTGCTCCGTGCAAGCATTTTTGAATTAGCCAATTTAAAGTTAACTTAAATGATAAAATGGTTTCCGGGTATCTTGGTGTTACACATTTACAACTTGCTACGTGAGTCTGTCAGTCATTTTTCTGTTCCGTACGTTGGACGACATTTCGCGGAACCACGCAAGTCCCACGTACGGATCATTAGAGCTTTATGCCATGACCAATGTTTAACTTAAAGATCAGTACATAATAAATTAAGGTCAGGTTCTGAAACGCTCCAAACCTTCATACGGTACTGGAAGGAGATATTGGACTACTGATTGCGGCCTTGCAACTTGGCTTTTCCTATCGCGAGATTATAGTCCAGCGCCAGCAACGCTAGGGTTCGTTAGTTACTTCAAGCTGTGACATACCGGTTGCGACAGATGTCGATGAACGTTAACTGTCGACCCGGTGCGCCTGTTGGCGTCGCCATTTCAACTTATAGGCTCTTTCCTGCGACGCGATGCCAAGGTATTGTTTGCTTGCTCGACGGGCCCTGCCCAGGTGGCACTGGGTTACCTTGGAAGGTCGCGCAGTACAGCGCACAGGTCGGCGGGTACAGGGCAGAGGTTTCGAATCCCAGACTCGGCGAGTTGGGGTTAAGCCATGGCAGTGCTTTGCGCGCAACCTCGTCCCAGCTGGATTCCAGCTAGTCGTGGGTCTGGCAAACGGAACAGTGAGCACGTTTTGCTGCACAGCTTCCCCATCTCCCTCTTCCCCTATCTTGATCCTGGACGTGGGCTCCAATTACCGGGCCCCTGTTTCTCTGTGGCTGTGCTGTGCTGTGCTATGCTGTGCAACACAAGCTATAATCCGCAGCTGAAAATCTGACAGCACCTTTCCCATTTTCCTCCCTCGGCCCTCATCAGCAGGAGGCTTGCTGCTGCCACGTCATCCCGCTGTGAGCAACCTGCCACAGCATCTACGGAGCCCCTGCTACCACCGCGCACTTCACCGTGGTGACGCTTTGCGCTGTCACGCTGAGCAACAATCGGATGGCACTTCCAGCTCCATTGTGACAGTTAGCCAGCAGGAGGCAGCCGCAGCCAACAGCAGTGGCCCGACGGATCCACAGGTATAGTACAGCGGTTGGGCATTTGAGTGTTGGGGGACAGACTGCGACGGCGCCTTTATTCAGGGAGCAGCACGGCGTGTACGGAGCAGCACGGCGCTCGTACCTCTGCGCGAGAGGGTCAGGTTTCCTGAGCTCTGCTGCTGTGGCGTCTATATGGCTCATAAGCATGATGCAAGTCACTCAAGGCGCAATTGGATTCGCTGTCATTCGCTAAGATGTATGTCACGCATGCATGTGTATTCTATTCTCCCTTCTGTTCCCGATGTTTCTCCTGGTGCGATGTGCAGCTGGACGACACAGCCACGGCCCCTGCGGTACCACCAGCTCGCGGCGTTGCGGCATTCCCTGCCGTGGTCCTGGAAGGCGAGGAGCTCCCCTTCAATGCGCCCACCGAGAGGGACCGCTTTTGGACCAACCTCAAGCTGGCGTTCGCGCTGCCCTGGCGCCGGTTCAAAAAGGACTCGGTCCTGACGTTCACGGTAAGATGAGGCAGTGTGGGGCCTTTGGGCGTCGTCTATAGATGTATGTATGCGTGTCCTGTCCTTGCGTGTTGTATGTATGCCGATCACCGCTACGTTCAATGTGAATGCCAACCCCGCCAGACAGACATATTGGCAACTACCGGATGGGGACGATCAGTCTGGCGATCAGCGCTGTGGCAGGGAGGGAGCTGAGCAGCAAGGAAAGATGTGACAAAGGGCCCTTCCAACGAATATCGGTTTTCTGTGGGCACTGTTGTAAATTGGCTATCTAATAGAGGGCATCCCCAAAACGTTCGAGCACACCCAGTACACACCCTGAACAGCTTTGGGCTCATGCACGCTGTAACCTTTTTTTATCTCATGCCTTCACATCACCCCGGCCCCACTGCCCACAGCTCGAAGGGGAGGTGAGCGACCAGAGCCGCTCGTTCTTCGATTCGGGACTGTCAATCCCGGCAGTGTGCGGGGCGCTGCAGAAGGCGGCGCTGGATCCACGAATCCAGGGAGTGGCCATTGAGATTGGGCCGCTCGGCATCGGATGGGGCAAGGTGCAGGAAATCAAGAGGTGAGGTCGGGAGTACAGAGGTCCAGAACCCGGCATGGAAAGAAAACGGAAGGTGTGTGTTCGCGGGATTCCATTTCGGTGTAACAGGGGGTGTAAGTGTAAAGCCTGCACGGCTTAGCTTCATGCCCTACTTAACCATCTTACTCGGCGGGCCTCTATGACCGCTCCGCTGAGTGCCCATCAGCTGCGTTCAGAAACACCGAACCAGCGGCTGCGGACCTTGTAATTAGGCAAATATCCATACCATTCTGTGTATGTGCGCGCCGCATATTCGTACAGTCTTCAGTCTCACGCGTTTCTCCGGCTCCCCCCACGATCTCCCCCCTCCGGCTCTTCCCCCCTCTCCCCAAGATCTCCCTCCTTGGATTATGTTTGTTTTACTTGCAAAGGCTGAAACCGAATGATTGCGCCCACCCTCGCGCCCTTGTAATAAACCCGGGCCCCCGGTCTTGACCTCCAGGCACATTGACTACTTCCGCTCCTCCGGCAAGTACGTGGTTGCCTGGATGAAGCAGGGCGCGGAGAAGGAGTATTACCTGGCCACCGCTTGCTCCGAAATCTACGCACCGCCCACCGCGTACCTCAGCCTGAGGGGATTTGTAACGGGAGGTGCGCGAATGACTGGCTGGGACTGAGGCAACTACGGAGAGGACGGCGAGGATTAGTGAACACGGGGTCCATATTTAAGGGATAGAGTGGGAGGTACGATATGGTTCATGACGTAAAGTGTGCTGTGGGACCCCGGCTACGTCATTCTACTTCGCCCCGCCCCGCCCGTCCAGCCTCTCTGCCATCGCTTCTTGGCCCCCCTTGCCTTCTCTCCATTCGCTCCCCCGCTTCCTGGATCTCGACACGGGCGTCAGTCGGTACAGGTCTTAATTCTCCGTGTGAGGTTCTGTTTTCCCCCAACGGCGCTTTCACACTCAGTCGGGTTTCCCCACCCCCCTCAGGTGCGTTCCTTCGCGGTGTGCTGGACAAGGTGGGAGTGGAGCCGCAGGTGAAGCGAATCGGCGCGTACAAGAGCGCGGGGGACCAGCTGCTTCGGAGAGACATGGCGCCGGAGCAGCGAGAGCAGCTATCGGCAATCCAGGTGCGTGTATGTGTTGGCTTCGTAATATGGTATGTGTACGTGTATGTGTATATCTGTACGTGTAGCCTGGGTGAATGTGTTACCCTTTATACGTGCTGGTGCTGAGCACGGTGGCAGCGTGCATACGGGATGGGGAGACAGGAATGGGCAATGAAACCACCAAAAGTAGAACTAAGACACGAGGGTAATGCTTGGGTTGGCGGGTGGGTGGGTGGGTGGATGGTCGGTGGGTTCACAGAGAGGGAGAGAGAGAAGAAAGGAACCAGGGAGGAGGGGAGGGACACAGGGACACAACAGACGCGCGGGGCGCCCCCTCCTGACGTGCAGCTGCCCCTCACGTTTCCATTTGCTACTCCACCCTTCAACACTCCCGCGTTCGGCGCACCGCTCACCACCACCACCGTACCCCGCAGGAGGATGTGGTGGAGGAGTTTCTTCGTCAAGTCGCAGCTGCTCGAGGGAAGACGCGGGAGGTGAGCGCGGACAAGGGGGCGGATGTGCGCTGCGTCGAGAAAGAGAGGGAGGAAGAGCGTATGTGGTAATAGCAGGGGAATGGAGCGGGCTACTTGGGTGAATATATTCAGAGAGATGATGCGCGAAGCCGGGGAAGGGATGTTGGGGGGGGGTTGGCGAAGAGGGCGATTGTGATCCCAAGTACTATCAGGTGCTATTAACCAAAAGCTGCGGAGCGGGGCGGGGCGGGGCAGGGTAATGGTTTGTGGCCGTTTTGGCTGATATACTCGGTTGCCATTGGGTTTTCCAATTTTCCATTCATTTGCAGCAATGACCTGCTCCGGTTGTTCTTGACGGCACTGCGCGAAGGGGCAACTAGGTTTACGAGGTACAGGATAAGTAGTGTTGCCGGTCTGTATGTGCATCTATCTGTCGTTAATCTTGGATGTCTGTGGGGGCTCGAAACGTTGTACCCGCTGCCAACTATCTTCCATCCGCGGCGCACTGGCAACCTGGACACCTCAGGAGGTTGTGGCATTTATGGAGGAGGGAGTGTACGACATGGATAAGTTCAAGTCGGGGGGTTGGGTGACAGATCTGTGGTACGAGGATCAGCTATTGGAGGAGCTGAAGATGAGGACGACAGGTGGGGGGGCTTGGTTGGGCGGGGGGGTACGGGGTTAGCAAACACGACACGGGGTTTCAGGAGGATGATGGAGTAACAAAATTCCTTTACCAGGGGTTATGTGGCCGCAGTATCCTCCGCCATGTGTTGATCCTCTGATTGAGTGTCTCTGTTCCTTCTCCTGGCAGAACCCCCGCGCACCCCGCGCACCCTCACTCGAGCTCTTGCTCGCATTCAGGAAACCTGGGTCTTTCGCACAGGTTCTGGTTCCGGTGGTATCCATGTGCTGGTGTTCACCCCCGCTACGACCGCCCGCAGGCTTGCGACCCAGGGAAGGGGAATCTGAGAAGGAAAAGGAGAAGCGCGAGAAAACGCTGGCGGCGCCGCTCCGGCGGGTGGGGCTGCGCAAATACGCATCAGTCAGCCCGTCTGCATTCGGGCTGGCGGGCGGAAAGAAGCGCATCGTGGTGCTGAGGACGGCGGGCGCCATCGTGGGTGGGTGGTGGAAAGGAAAACAAAATCGCGATACTGTGGGTTATTACAGCCAGATGTGGTGGAGATATTGGGGCCCTTCAGCAGCATTTATACGCTAGCAGCAGTGCAGTAGTGTCCATTTTCAACGCATCTTTGTGATGTTTGCGGTTGCGCCCGTGATTACATCTAGTTACATCTGCTCTTCATGACTCCCAAGTGTCAACTGCTCTATAGATGTTCTGGAAAATTTCTGCCAAATTACTGAGGATCGTAGATGTGGTAATGCCATACCACAGGCAAGTCTACTGGGGCTGCTATTACCCCCGATGGCGTCATTCCGAAGCTCCGGGCGCTTGCCAAGTGAGTGTGCAGCGTGCGGAGCTATGGCCTGCAGGAGGGAGGGGAGGGGTCCAGGTGGTCCGTGAAAGGCCCTGCATGCCTTGCGGGGCTTATTGCTTAGGGAAAGATTTGTAAGGGGTTCTTATTCCCCTATTCCCACATCCCCTCCGACAACGCCATCCCGATGCATGCTATACCCCACCATATGGCTGTTATAGATTACAGCAGCTCCTTCAGTTTCAGTACTCGCCTTTTTGACGTTACCCCGTCACCCCGCCACCTCCCTCACCTCCCTCACCTCCCTCACCTCCCTCACCTCCCTCACCTCCCTCACCTCCCTCACCTCCCTCACCTCCCTCACCTCCTTCCTTCGAATGATCCCTCCCCGAAGGGACAAGTCGGTGGCGGCAGTGGTCCTCCGGGTGGACTCCCCTGGAGGCGACGCCCTATCCGCCGACCTGATTTGGCGGGAGATCCGGCAGCTGGACGCGGTCAAGCCGGTCATCGCTTCCATGGCTGACGTTGCAGCCAGCGGGGGCTATTACATGGCCATGGCAGCGAGGTAGGGGCCAGGGAAGGCCTGGGGAGGGGCGCGGGGCGGGGAAGAAGGCGGGGAAGAAGGCGGGGAGGTGGCGGGTATGAGCTCCTTGTTTCTGACGTACATGAACGTCGGTTAAGTAAATACATGTTATGAACCATATGATAATATATCAATCAAGAAAAATATGGCAAGCATGAGCATCATAAATTACAGGGTTGGAAGTGAGGGCGTGCCCGACGTGTACGGGCAGCATGTCGTCGGCATGCGTGACCGATTTTTGCTGAGTGAGCAACGCACCGCCCGTTAGGGGTTCCATTTGACCCGTGGGTCGGTCCGTCCATTTCCCAGCCTCTGCGGGATATCCTTTCTAATCCTAACCCTCCTTTTCTCGCCGTTCCGTCGTCATGCCGCTCTTAGGGCCATCGTGGCCGAACCTCTGACCATCACCGGATCC
Source organism: Volvox africanus (assembly GCA_030268105.1). Classification (NCBI taxonomy): domain Eukaryota; kingdom Viridiplantae; phylum Chlorophyta; class Chlorophyceae; order Chlamydomonadales; family Volvocaceae; genus Volvox; species Volvox africanus. The sequence goes on along the minus strand of BSDZ01000015.1, from coordinate 357,256 downwards.
ATCGGCGTGGTGACGGGCAAATTCAACCTGGCGGAGCTGTACTCCAAAATTGGGTGCGGATATGTGTGTGGGGGTGGAGGTGTGAAGCGCTCCCTATACCTTGAGCATATTCACGGCGGGAAGCATTCGCGACCAAGTCCGTAACCTTCACCTGCCCCCACGACCTCTGGTCCGTATGGCCCTTTCCCTGTCACCCTCCCATGCACACACGCAGGTACCACAAAGAGCTGATCAGTTGGGGCCGATTCGCCAAGCTGCTGGCGGACAACCAGGGCTTCTCTGAGGAGGTACGGCGGGAACCTCGGAAGGGGGGAGGGTAGGGGAATTTATCGAAGACAAGGAGGCGAGAGGGAGGATGGGCGAGAGGGAGGATGGGCGAGAGGGAGGATGGGCGAGAGGGAGGAGGGGCGAGAGGGAGGAGGGGCGAGAGGGAGTGAGTAGGCAAAGAGGATCATTTTCATTCATCCCCATGTTGTACATCTATTTGCTTACCCAATCTTTTTCATTCACTTGCATTTTCTTCGAACCACCCATGTAAATATGTACATATATTTCGTATTGGCGTCCCCCTTCTTGAAACCTCCGGGGTGCAGGAGGAGGAGCTCTTTGACGCCTCTGCCCGGCACGCCTACGCGTCCTTCCGCAACAAGGCGGCCGCCTCCAGGGGAATGGAGGTGGAGGACATGCAGCGGGTGGCGCAGGGGAGGGTGTGGTCAGGAGGGGCGGCTCGGAAGGTGAGGCTTCCCGCATCCTTGTGCACCTCCTTCCCTTCACCACCTCCACCTCCACCTCCACATGGCTGTGCGTCGCTCATTTCGCCTCCAGAAATGACAAGTTATCACCGTGCAGTGGCCTGACTAGTGTATTCGCCATTCCCTTACCCTGCCCTCCCCCTCCCCCTCCCCCAAAAACGGCTGGATTTGGCTCATTCGCCAATTTTCTAGAGATTCGGTATTTGGATCCAGGTTTATTCCATTCAGTTTCTTTATTCCAGCCTCCTAGCATGGGCGGGAGGCAGATCACACCTTACTTCGACAAGTGTGCACTGTGCAGCCAGTGGAGCCCTTGCGAGCCAGGAGCCTGTTTTTTACCGATCTCCCCTTGTCACCAAACCCTAACACTGCGCGTCACGCACAGCTGCCGATGTATCCGTGCCTCCCATCCTCCTCCCATCGCTCTCAATTGCATTCATCCCGCAGGTCCAGCTTGTAGACGCCCTGGGTGGTATCCACCGCGCCGTCTCCCTGGCTCGTCACGCGGCAGGCATCCCAGCGGACGAGAAGGTCACGGTGTTGGAGTTGGGCAAGGTTAGGCCCTCACCCACGGTGCTGCTGGGTGAGTTGGGGGTTAGGAGTGGAGCAGAATGGGGCGGGCGGGGCAGGAGCGCCAACCTTGGTTCAATGGCAGGGCCAGTGGCGGGACATCAACGAATTTTCATTTTCACTCTCATCCCCTCGATTGCCTCGTCTTCCTTTCTTGCCGTCCAGGTGGAGGTGCTATGGTGGGCGCAGTGCTATTGGGGCTTCTTCGGGGGCAGTCGCCGGGACAAGCTCTGGCAGTAGCAACTGGCGCTGCCACCTTGGCTTCAACGGCGGCGACGGCGGTGGAGGGGTCAATGGCTAATACCGCCGCTGGAGCCGCCGCCACGGCTCTGCCAGCGCTGGGCTTAGTCGCACAGCAGGCCTTGACGATGGCGGCGGTGCTACAGCCCGGTCGGTGTGCCTACTTGCTGACTGAAGTTGACCCCCTGTCAGTCGGTTGTAGCAGCGGCGCCTTGATGGGAGGAGCCATGAGTGGCGGCAGGGCTGTCACCGCTGATAGCGATGACGAAAATGGTTTTTTGTCTGAGGGCCTTCAAGATGCGGGCTTGGTTTTAGAGCAATGGCTTAGGGGCTGGTAAAGTTAGAAGACAGAAAAGAGGGTTAAGAGCACAGTTTGCTATTGACTTGATCAGACGAGGTCACATCTGCGCTGTGAGGTGTAGTGTACACCTTCAGCCTCTACGTCTCGTGAAGGCTGAGGGTCTTGATCTTGTGGGGTGGCGAATATGGGTGGATACGGACGTCAGGAATGAGAGCTGAAGGGGGAACAAGAGAAAGATCTACGTGCGTGTGTGCGGCTTCAATTAGATAGCGCGAGTATTTGTGTGCGTGTATGCATGTGTACGTGTGCTCTGGGCGTGTGAGAGAGGAGAGGCATGAAAATGGACTCACCGCCACAGCGAGGCTGGAGAGACACAGGGCACTCGTGCTCTGTGTGTGTGTGCTTGAAGGTTTTACTTCTGCCGTGACCGTCAGTGGACGCATTATTTTCCACGGTGATTTTCTCGGTCTCAGACTGGACGTCTTGGCAGCGCATGTATTATTTGATGAATTTATTTAAATATATACTGGGGTAGGGTGATACGCGGTTGACGAACAAGCGCAGGTATCTCCGGGGAATGGTCGGCATTTAATGGGCATTGTGTACATCTACCTGTGATTGTATACGGTCGCGATGTAACACTGAGAGTCTGCCATGCATCTTCACCGGTAAGGTATTATACGCCCCCGTAACAATTGCATGGCCACACAAACAGACAAGGCATAACCAAGTCCTCTGTTGGGCAAGAACCCATCACCGGGGCGAGCTCACACGTTCCGTTAGATTGGAGGAAACAACCTGGCATTCTGTGCCTGGCGCCATACAGCTCAATGAAGAAACAACAAATGCAATTAGCTGTACATTAATAAGGTACCAGTTTCAAAACCACCTGAGCCATGCACCTGACGCTGCACACGTATGCATTAAAGATCCAGCGACGCCGTCGTGAGGGCAAGTACCGCATTAATCCTCCCACCGCAACACTGTCTCCAAAAGCACAAAGCAGGGCATCAGACACAGTACCGCTGACCAAGACGGTACTGCAATAACTCCCTCACTTCACAGCTGTTGTACAAAATTCAACCATCATTACGACGTTACATGGAATTTCCCTACCATACGCCAATAGATGCAGCGAGCTGCAGTCCAGGTATCGCCCTACCAAAATGTGTTTACAATGTTCGCCTGCTTGGCTGGATGTTTTTTTGCCACTGTCCTTGCGTGGACCCAGCTTACCCACGCCTTCCCGCAGTAGTAGACCTAGTTGCACCTGACACACCTCGGCACCTGTCAGTGCACACCACCTACCTTCCTCGAGTCGCCAAGCATTCCAGACCTTCTCAGGTCCTCTAGAGTTTCGGAGTCGCAGTTCTAGCCATGAGCAATCAACTTACCGAAACGCAGCCTAGCCGAGGGCTCCCTCGAAGGCCTCACTACTCCCAACACCGGCCGACATTCACCACCACGCACGCGCCCTGACACCAGACGGTGGTATCAACCAGTCCTCCACCAGTCCTAGCCCCATCTCCTTTGACTCCTGCAGGACTGCAAACACGTTGGGCACACATAGCCCCATTCCCCGTTTCTTTGCACTGTCCGCTCCATCCCCCGTCACAGCGGCATCCGTCAGCAGCAACGGCAATGCCGTGTGGGCACTACTCAGTCGCAGCGGTTGAGGTAGGAACGCATCCGGCCGCCAGCGAACCCCCACCAATCGGCCCCCTAGACCATCCACACAGAACATGGCTAAGTGGCCAAAATGAATATCGATCTCCTTTGACTCAGCCGGCGTCAATAGCCGTAACTGTTGACGCAATGCAATACGGTTTGCACCGCACACAACTCAACAGTTACAAACCGAAATATGCGGTACATACACCATGATATATACTACACTATCTCGATTCCTCAACATTTTTATGCGTTTGATTTGAATCTGGAAGCTAATGCATCCCGGCCGGTGTTTCGAATGCAGAGCACGATGACATTTATAATGCATGCCCAAAGTGCTACCCTCCATACCATAAAAGTTCCCCGTACCCTACCCAAATACAGAAGTACGTAACATTAAAACCGCCCCTTAAGAGATGATCCCGGGGGGTCCCGGAAGCCAGCTCCCTCATGTTCATTGCTTTCAGCAACCCCTCACGTCCCTGAGGGCAAATGGCAGTATTTTAGCAGGCCTTACACAGTGCCATTATCAGCCATGGTGGGTATCATGTACGACACGTGCCTCCTCCGCGTATTGCAGCGCCAGCCGTCCAGTGTAGCGCCTCCTCATGCTGTTACATCCTGTTTACTTAGGAAAGTGCCGATTGGAAGATGCCCCAACTTTCCCCCAATCCTTAGATGTTATCCGGGATGATGCTCCCGGGATAACCCATCCAGCGTCAGTCTTCTTGGGCAATACGTAATGCGCGGGTTGTGATGGCACGGGGCTCGAGGGTCAACCCCCTTCAAATATCAATATGCACAAAGATGAATCCTTTGCACTCTGTACACATTTATATGACTTGTTAAGTGTGGAATCACGAACACCGGCGCAACGGCACACGCTCTAAAAGGAACCCACCCCACCGCCCGCGGTCCCTCTCTCATCCCTCTCTCATCCCTCTCCCATCCCTCTCTCAGCCCCAAGCCCCAGCTTCACATCCCAGTCCTGAGCTACAACGCCAGGCCCCAGCTCGCAACCCCTCTCACAGCATGAAACCGGGTATGAATCCGGACTCGCCTAACGATGCGGCGAACTTCGTACAGACATGCAGTCTGTGCCAGCGCAATAAGGCTTTGTCCGGTAAGGGCCATGGGTTGTTGCAACCGTTGCCTGTCCCGGATGCGCCTTGGGAAAGTGTTTCCATGGACTTCATAGTTGCGCTGCCCAAAACTGAGGGGGGATATGATGCGGTGTTCGTTATGGTCGATCGCCTGACTAAGATGGTCCACCTAGCACCATGCACATCGTCCTGCACAGCTGAGCAAACCGCACGTTTGTTTTTTGACAATGTGGTTCAGTTACACGGGGTTCCCAAAAACGTGATCTCGGACCGCGGTGGACAGTTCACGTCTAAGTTTTGGGAAGCGCTATGCAAGCTAGTTGGCATGCATGTCAACCTGAGCACAGCGTACCACCCGCAGACTGATGGTCAAACTGAACGCACAAACCGCACGTTGGGTGATATGTTGCGCAATTATGCTGGTCGCACACCACTCGTTTGGGATACATATTTGACTGCGGCAGAATTCGCGCTTAACAACACTGTTAACCGCTCTACAGGCAAAAGTCCGTTCTTTCTTAACTACGGGTTTCATCCTGCGCTACCCGTGTGGTGTGAGTTGGAAGTGAACGTGCCTGCTGCTAAACTTTTTGCCAAGTCTTTTATGTCCCGAATCACAGACGCGAAGGCGTGTTTGGACGCGGCGCAGCAACAAACGACGGAATACTACAACAAATCCAAGCAGGATGTGACGTTTTCAGAAGGGCAACTTGTGTTGCTAAGCACCAAGAACTTGCGTACCTTGGCCGACGGATCCCAAAAACTCTTACCCCGCTGGATTGGTCCGTATCCTGTCATGCGCATGGTTGGGAATGTGGCTGTGGAGCTTGTATTGCCCGCTGAGATGACCATTCACCCCACGTTTCACGTATCGCTTGTCCGTCCTTATCGTGGTACGGAACCCGTCCCTGAGCCTGCTAACGCCCCCGCAGCGATCGAACCAGTTCCCGAGACCTGGATCGCTGGTAAACAGAAGTTTTACGATGTGGAGCGGGTGTTAGATTATCGCGCGCGTCGTGTGGGCCGACACTGACGTAAGCGGACAGTACATGAGTACTTGGTCAAGTGGACAGGGTATACCAGCGAGCACAACTCATGGGAACCGGCACGCAACTTCTCGCAGGACATGAAGCCCCTGCTCGAAGAAGCCCGCAAACGTGCCACGCAAGCCCAATGACCCTTGCAGTCGATGCTGTATGAAGCAGCGAGGACGCTGCATACGGGAGGGGGGATAATTGTTGTGCTACGGTTCGTTTCCCGCCGATGCGTAGGTCGATGCGACCCTACAAGGCGAAGTGTTATCTTGATGAATGCATGAATGATTATTGCATATGAATGAACCTGCATGATATAGATGTATTCACATACATTTATATATGCATTTGGCATGTTATCATTATCCATCACGACATCGCATCATGGCAAATCCGCCTAGCATGCATGAAATCCCAAATCATTGAAGTGCGCATTATGCTTTTGCTACGAAACGATAAGTAATATTATTTGATATAATATTACTTCATTACAGCACACGTTGAGAGCGCCGCACTCGTCGCGATGCATGCCTTGCAACCGAATATCGTTATTCGGACCCTTGCATCATGCAAATGCCGGAAAGGCTTATACGTTGTTATGCTTGGACATCGCCTATACGCAGTAGGGTTGTCACACTTAGGATCGGCCTCCTAGTGTGAATCGTACGACATTGCGATGCTGCGAGTATAACAGATGCGAGGACGGCTAAGCAAGATAAGACATTCGACACCGGAGAACACTCGTGTGTTCTACACTATTATTGATATACGCCATTCTACTTAGCCCGAGCTAAGCCTAAACTTCGCTATTCACCGCCGCGTGATGATTGCTTGCTTCCGGCGCTGACGGCAATTGCGTCCATTGCACCGCTTCGATCTGTAAGACTGTAAGTTATATCTCTTCTTGTTTGAAGTCTTCCGCTGTCTCTGTTTGCTCGTGCTTGCCTTGCTGTACTTGCAAGTGCTCGCGCATTGGTGTCGCAAGCCTTCAGATGCGCAGATACTGATGAGCAAACACGAAGGAGAGGTACAACAGGCGTGACCTTCAGAAGTCACCACTACAACCGGAGATTCAGTGAACCAGGAACCAGGTGTTCCACCATTTACCATTCAGTCGGTAAATGGCCCACTCCATACAGGTTATGGAGTAACCGACAGGTTCGGATGTTTCAGGAAGTCAGTTAGCATTGGTCGTCGACAGCCGAGACCAAATCCACAAATCGAATGCCAGATGGGAACATGAAACAGTTAATCTGATAATTAAATATATTACATTATAAAATAATAAACAGATAATTATTATATCTTAATGATTTACCAAAATGCATTAAGGATACAACAATTGTTCCCCCTCTAGATGCAGCGTCCCGATGCATGAGAAGAAAGCAGACAGGTTGAGGTAGGACAGCGTCAGAGAGGTCCTTAGACTGTGCCCGCAGCCTAGCTTCATCAAGCAGGGGTTTCATGTCAGGGGTGAAATTACGTGCCGGTTCCCAGCTATTGTGCTCAGACGAATACCCAGACCACTTAACCAGGTACTCATGCACATTGCGCTTACACTTACCCTTGCCAATACGTCGTGCATGGTAATCTAGGATACGTTCGACAGCATACAGGGTCTGCTTACCCGATAACCAGGTAGAGGGATTAGCTTCCGTAACAGGAGGGATGCTATCGTTAGCCTCAGGCAGAGTACCCCGATATGGACGTACGAGAGATACATGAAATGTGGGATGAATGCGTAGGTCAGATGGAAGTTGTAACTCTACAGCCACCGACCCTACCATGTGTACGACAGGATAAGGCCCCACAAAGCGTGGTAATAACTTGCGAGACCCATCAGCCAGGGAACGAAGGTTTTCGTGCTCAACATAACCAGTTGGCCCTTAGTGAACGTGACGTCCTTTTTGGACTTGTTATAATAGTCCATAGCCTGTTGCTGTCCAGGCAAGCTTTAGCGTCAGTTAGACGGGACACGATATAATAGTCCATAGCCTGTTGCTGTCCAGGCAAGCTTTAGCGTCAGTTAGACGGGACACGAAAGACTTAGCAAACGTTTTTGCAGCTGGGACATTTACGTCCAATGCCTGCCAAACAGGCAAAGCAGGGTTAAAACTGTAATTCAGGAAAAACGGACTATTACTAACGGACCGGTTAGTAGCATTATTAATGGCAAACTCAGCAGCGGTTAGGTAGGTATCCCATGCAGTAGGGGTGCGTCCTGCAAAGTTACGGAGCATATCACCCAGGACACGGTTAACACGCTCTGTTTGCCCATCAGATTGGGGGTGGTAGGCGGTGGACAGATTCACCCGCATTCCTACCAGAGTCCCCAGGGCGCCCCAAAACTTACTTGCAAATTGAGTGCTGCGATCAGATACCACGGACTTGGGGACCCCATGCAAACGTACCACATTGTCGAAAAATAGACGGGCCGTTTGCTCAGCTGTGCAGGATGATGTCGTGGGGGCCAGGTGGACCGTCTAAGTAAAGCGGTCGACCAGGACCAGCACGGCGTCGTATCCTCCCTCAGTTTTGGGCAGCACAACAATAAAGTCCATGGAGACGCTGTCCCAGGGAGCGTCAGGAATAGGAAGAGGTTGGAGATGCCCATGTGATTTACCCGTCTGGGCCTTATTGCGCTGGCACAGGTCGCAACAGAGGACATAATTTTCGGTGTCCTTAGCCATGCGGGGCCACCAGAATTGACAAAAGCAAAAAGCAAAAGCTCCAGTAACCGCGTGCAGCCAGGATGCCCAGCAAGAGGGCCGTCATGAAAACGTGAGAGAAGTTCCCGACGTAATGAATCATCATTAGGTACGACAATCTGACGGTGGGATCCTTCTGATCGGATCCATAAGCCATGCTCCTGTACCAAGTGCCCCGTGTTGTTGTGATTTGTGAACCACGGGTCGGCTGCATAAGCCTGTTTCAAGTGCTTGGTAAAATAGGAAGGCACAAAGTTAGGTTTTGCCTGAGACCTACTACGTGTGCTTACCGCCAGAATGGCTGCATGCAGTGAGAGGTGCCTACTGAGAGCATCAGCTATGTTAAGTGAGCCGCTCAGGTACTCCCAACCAAAGTTAAACCATGCCAGGTATTCCATCCAGCGGGCCTGGCGTCGGTTAAGGGAAGGCACACCTTGCAGAAACGTAAGGGGTTTGTGATCAGTCTTGAGGGCAAAAGGCCGGCCCTCAAGGTAACATCGCCATTCCTTCAAGGCATGTAGGACCGCAAGAAATTCCTGTTCCCCTGTAGTATAACGGGTTTCAGCCCCCGAAAACTTCTTACTCGTGTATGCCATGGGGCGTCCCTGCTGCAACAGAACTGCCCCCGTCCCATGTATAGATGCATCAGTTATGACCTCTACACGGAACGGCAATGAGTAGTCAGGGAAGTGCAGGATAATATCATCAGAGATAGCACGCTTCAAAGCATCAAAAGCTGCTTGGTATGCGGGGGTCCAGGCCTCAGGTGAAGAAAAGGCTCCCTTACGTGTGAGGTTTGTTAGCGGTGCAGCAATGACTGAGTAGCACTCTATGACCTTACGAAAGTAGTTGGTCAGGCCCAAAAACTTACGCAGTTCCAGAAGGTTTGAGGGCACTGGCCAATCCCGAACAACAGCAGTTTCCAGGGGGTCCATCCGTATGCCACCCTGAGACACTATATGCCCCAGATACTCCACCTGTGGTTGTGCCCAGTGGCACTTAGAACGCTTAGCATATAGCTGCTCACACCACAGAACCTCAAAGATCAGGCGGAGGTGTTGTATGTGATCCTCGCAGGTCTTTGAAAACACCAGGATATCGTCCAGATAACAGATGACGAATTTATCGATGCATGGCCTGAAGGTCCATGACGGCTTGGAACGTTGCAGGGGCGTTCGTCAGTCCGAAACTAAGGACGGTATATTCAAAATGGCCAAACGGTGTACGGAAAGCCGTTTTAGGGATGTCAGATTCTGCTATACGAATTTGATTATACCCCTGCTGGAGGTCAATAGAGCTAAAGAATGCAGAATCTTTTAGCTTATCCAGCAGATCATTGACACGTGGGAGGGGGTAACGGTTCTTGACCGTTGCAGCATTTAATCCCCTATAATCAATGCACATTCTCAGAGTCCCATCCTTCTTTCCCACAAACAGGATAGGGGCGGAGTATGGGGATGTGCTTGGCCGTATCATACCTTTCTTCAGCAGCTCAGTAACCTGTCGTTTGACCTCGTCCAGCTCCAAGGGGCTTAGCCGATACATGGGGCAGGAAACAAGTACTGCGCCAGGCACCAAAGGTATGGTGTGATCCACAGGCCGCATTGGAGGCTTACCAGGGTCCTCCTGGAATATATCTGCATATTCCTGTAACAGGGCCTCAAGCTCAGGGTCAGTGGCATCAGCTGGGATAGAAGTTGCATTCAGGTGCAACTTGGGCCGTACTAGTAAAGCATGAGCCCCCTTGCGAATCATGCGAACTGCTGCTTTTCTGCCAACAACTTCAGGTTCAGTGTGCTGACAGATAGCAGTGGTTGCATAATTAAAGCAAGGCGCAGGTGTTGTCTGATCTGGTGGCTGTCCGGCAGTAGTAAAGGGTACCTTGCAAACTAGAGTCCCCTTGCGCAGGCGCAAAGACTTAGACTCATAGTCAAGGACAGCCCCATACTGTGCTAGGGTGGAAGAACCCAAGATATACACGGCAGCATCAGTTAGCTCAGGCAACACGTATGGGCGGACATTTAACCTTAAAGGACCTGCAGATAGACGAAGATTAACCTGCCCCAAGATAGCCTGCTTACCACCATCAGCAAGGGTAGCTTCTGACCAGAAGCATGGGCTAGGTTTCAGGCCAAGCTGCGTCTGTATTTTTGGAGGCTGACTATAGTTGGACTATTTTCAGAAATAGCCGATTCGACTATAGCGAACCAATAGACGATTCTTTTAGATGATAATAACATCGACTATAGTATGAGACTATAGTCCAACTATAGTCGAGGTAAGTCGTCCAAGCTATAGTCGAGGTAAGTCGTCCAAGCTATAGTCGATGCCAGCTATAGCTGATCAAATTATATTTTGCAGCGGTCGGCGGAGGCCATGCAATTGCTGTACGGGATTCAATCATTATCCGGTTGTATACATTACAGGGGTACATATCATACAGTCATAGCCCGACAGCGCCACCTGCCTTGGTCCTCTCTTTGTCCCGGCCTCCTCCTCCTTCACATCATTCTCACAAATCGCTGACATCCCAACTTGGCCTTGTTGAACAATGCCATCCTACTTCACCAATCGTCTCTCTTCACCTCTGCTGGTCGTGCCTCCCAGCCCCACACCTTTACTTCCAGAATCATCGGCATTCCAACAAGGCCACCCTACTTCACCAATCCGTCTCCCTTCACCTCTGCTGGGCGTGGCTAAAAATCAATACAATCAGAGAAAACGTTTTGAAATATTTATATAGGATTTTCAAGAAGCTAATTAATGCCAGTGCTAAAATTCAGGAAAAATAACCGATATTACCATCTTCACCATCAGAATAATTTATTAGACGGGATTACCCTTATCTGTGTTTGAGGTGCTTTTGACAGTCGCAGGGGCTCCCAGCCCCACGCCTTTACTTCCATAGCAGCCATGGCGGCACCCAGTCGCACGCTGACCTGGCAGGGACGTAGCTGCATTCCCATCCCCTCCTCCCTCACTGCTTCTGCCACCACGGGCAGCAACTCCTCAGCGGGCGGCCCAACGAGGTTAATCAACACAAACTGTGACGTTTTGTCGTCATCCTTAGGATCTACCGGCTTCATATCAGAGGCCCCACGTTTCCCAACAATTGGCCGCGGGGTCCGAACAATGCAAACACGCTCGATGACGGACTCCAAGGGGATGCACCCACAGGAGGCATGTGGTGCACCAGGCTTCCTGCAGCGGGGGGTGGGGGTGGGGGTGCAGTTTTGGGTTAGGCTCGAGTTCGACCTCTTTCTATGCCGTCCCTTTGCCACCCACCACACCTGTGCCATTGCAACGGTCGGAGGTGAAGCTCCCTGTTCCAGTCCTCCTCGGGTGCTTCGAACCACCTCACATACACCAAGTCATGGGTCTCCTGTGTGTGTGTAATGCTGAGCAGAAGCTGTACCTGTGTTCCAAGCCAAATTCATTTATGTCAGTGCCGGGAACCCCCTTCCCCCCTTCACACACAGCAAAACAGTAGAATCCCGACAACAGGTGCGTGCTTACCCGCCCGTACCAAACGTCATCTTCGTTGCTCCGAACCGACACGTCACAAACAGCCGCCTCGGTACGGTTCCCAAACAGGGTCCCGTGAGACGGCCGCCATGCACGTATACAACTGTCTCGTACGGAGCATAGTACAGGTAGCATATCTGCCGAACAGTAACCTGTATCACGACGAACATGTTTGATGCAAGCAGCACTGGGCAGTGCAGCCAGTAGCAGTATCTAGGCGAAGTTGTAATAAAAAGTTACCTGGCAGAGCTCAAGCTGGCTTTGGGAAAGGCCCCAGATGTCCTTTAGCTGCTTACTTAAACACGAGGTCAGGTACTTGGCGCCGTCCACGGCCCCTGCATGACAAGTCATCATAGATTAATTCCAGCAGCCAGAGACAGCCGAGTGTACCGGCAGTCAGCTGAACCTACCGGCAGAAGAGAATCGCTGGCATGCCTCCAGCCAAGGCAAGGTCAAGCCGGTCCTCCCCATGGCGTGGGTCTTGCTGCTAATGACTCTCGAACACTTCATCGAGTACCAGGAAGGCAAACGAGGTTGTTAGGTACAAGACCGCATCAGCGTGGAAAGAACGGAAAATTTGCTGCACTAACCGCGTTGTCTGAAGTGGCCATGTCAGCTCTAGAGTCGTGGACTGGGCATGGCGCGACAAGACCAAGTTTTCCAACAACCTGATAAGGAAGAATGTGATGCTGAGCACGATCCGTTAGGTATGATAAGGCAAGCGATGAACAGGCCAGACCTGCTCTTTGAGGGCGTCGTTCTTCTTGTTTGTGAACTGCCATGCCGCTCGAAGGGTTTTATTGTAGCTCTCCATTGGGCCCGTGGAAGTGAGATCGGTCATGCCATACTGCCGGATGGCTTCTGCGTACTTCCGCATCTCCCAACAGCCATTCCCCCTAGGCCCAGTCTGCTCCCTTGCACGGATGCCATCACCTCCCAAATGTCCGCAACACACATATGCTTGCCCAAGACGTGCCCAGGCAATAGCTCCAGTGGAAGGTGTTCCGCTGCAGCTTGTGCCCTATCCAAAGCAGACTGGTCCTGGCGGGAAAGGGCCTCCTGGAGATCAGCGTACACCACGCCCAGTGGCCCAGCGCTCCGCAGTGTGTCCCCGCTGAACACTGCCGCCAGTGCCATTCCAATGGTGTCAGGCGCGCAAAGCTGGTCGCGCCAGGTCAAAACTTGGACACAGGCAATCGGAGCCGAGCCGCCCAGTACCCCCGCACGGTACTGCTCTGCGTGGTGTAGGCGATGTAAGGACATGCACGAGGCACAGCGACGGCCCCACGGACCCGATGGCTCCTCAGACCCGGCACGTGAACGCGACAACCCCTGCCGGGGCCTCGGTGGAAAGCCCGGGACCACCCTCCCCTTGTAGTGCTCCGCTGGGCCTGCTCTCGCATTCACACTTCCACCCGCGGGCAACACGGGATCCAGGGTTGTGGATGCAACAGCAGCCTCCCCTGCATGCACAGCATCGCATCAGCTACGCTGTCATGGTGACCTGTCCAGATCCCCTATGCCAGCGCCGAGCTCCTCGATACAACCCCAATCCTTACCGCCTGGCAAGGCGCCTTCAGATGTGTGAGAGCTCCGGGCACTGGTTATGTTGTGAGCTGCAGGAAGCACGGAAAGGGCATGAGAAGGCGAGGATCCACAGGCAATCTGCACTCCGACCCGTACCTGTCTTTTCAGGTGCTTTACACGCGTCGTCCTCACAGGGAGTGACGTCCTCTGCATCACGGGGAGAGACGTCCTCTGCATTTGGGAAAACAAATGCGTCAAGGTGCATCCCCTGCGTCCACAAATCGATGTGTGGCCCCAGATGCCCAAAGCCACCGTGCACCAACGCTCACCTTCACCCGTTGGTAGCAGGTGGAGCGCGTCGCCAAGGAGAAAGTCCTTGAGGCACTTCACCTCGTTCACGGCGCACGGAATGAAGACAAATCCTTTAGGACGCGGCATACCTAATACGAAGGTCTCCATGACGTCGATGATAGCGGCTGCGAGGCTGTCTTCAACAGGAGCAAGCTCTTCCTTCAAAGCGCACATAATTGCCGCCATCACCGCTGCGTCCAAGAGAATGCCGTCTTCCACCTTGCATACCGCGCACTCAACATCAGGCCACATAGCAGACATCAGTTGTGCTGCGCGTGTAATGTCCATTGGAGGTGTCGTTATGCACCTTTCCTGTGATGTCGTCTACGCTCCGGGTGACGCAATGCCTACAACTATTCTATGCAAACCCGAATATAAAATGGCAACCTTATTCGCTTGCCGTATAACGCGAGCGCGTAGTATGGCGACAGAGCAGGCTTCGGGAAGCAGCCAAATTCTGCTTCCCGAATTCAGCACACATTCAGAATTAATATGGCTGAAACTCCGAGTTCCGAGTCTTATGTTCCTAGGTAAAGCTTGCGTCGTCTGCCATGGTCCCACACTGGACAAAACAATTTCAAATGGTAGCTGACGAGTTTAAGACATTGGTTGCACGTGAGAATAGTGTAGGTAAAAAATTGCTTCATAAACACCTGTTTCTTTTGGCTGCAATAATCTTATCCCAGGACAAGCGTGCGACTTTAGTGCTAGGTGAACGTCGGAGCTGTTAGGGGCTGAGAGGATGGATATTATCCATTGTAGGCACTACTTCCTAAGCAGTGTGGCATGAAAAAACGCTGCGAGAATCTCAAATTTGTTAGCTGTTGCCTGTACCAGGTATAGTCGGCATTATAATTGGACGACTATAGTTGATGTCGACTATAGTACATGACTATAGTTGAGGTCAACTATAGTTCCGACTTTTCCCCCCAATCGACTATTAGCCGATGCTGGGCGCTATAGTAGATCAGAAAAAAAACAGACGGCTATAGTCGGCACTATAGTCGGACGACCATAGTTGAGGTCGACTATAGTTCCGACTTTTCCCCCCAATCGACTTTTAGCCAATGATGCGCGCTATAATAGATCAAAAAAATTACAGACGGCTATAGTCGGCACTATAGTCGGACGACTATAGTTGAGGTCGACTATAGTTCCGACTATGCCCCCCAATCGACTATTAGCCGATGCTGCGCGCTATAGTCGATCAAAAAATTACAGACGGCTATAGTCGGCACTATAGTCGGACGACTATAGACGATGTCGACTATAGTATACGACTATAGTTGAGGTCGACTATAGATCGACTATGCCCCCCAATCGACTATTAGCCGATGTTGCGCGCTATAGTCGATCCGAAAAAATACAGACGTGCGTAACCACTGATGCCGAAATGAAGTCATCACTGGCTCCAGAGTCGGCTAGGGCAGTGAACGTACGACCTGCCGTACTTACGGTGATCAGGGGTACGCCAGCACCTATCAGGGCAGCAGTTTTAGGCAAGCAGAAAACTGAGATACAGGGTTCAGTCTCAGGCAAGCCCTCCTGAACCGGTTTAGGAGCAGCAAACCAGACGTCAACAAAGTATGGGCTTCCTGGGAGCTGAACGACCTCACCTGCCATACCAAGACTATGGAAAAGAGCCGTCCCTGGGTTATACCTTAAGACCCGTTGCATTCCCGCCAGAAAAGAAGGGTTGCGTTGGGACACATACTCCGGCAGCAAGATGCATGCTGAGGTATCAGGGTGTTGAAGTTTGCATGCCCTAAAGGGAGCTAATTGTTTCTGTAGCTCGCAGAGTGAAGAGGGAGTGAACAAGATGGTATGCCCACCCAAGTTAGCGGAGGATAGGGGGCGACCTTGAGGCTCAAACAGATTACAAAAGCCATCAAAGCCGGCATGGACAGTTCGTGCATCAAAAGAAAAACGTCTCCCTATCATTTGCTCCACTTGGTTTAAAACAGAGGGCAAAAGAGCCCGTACTGCACGGCACTTAGCTACCATCCGGCTCACAGCAAAGACCCCAGGTGGTGATCCCTCTATACCAGCCTGGGCAAGTTCCTAATGGTCCTTACCCTTGGTTTTCTCCGCCCCCAGCATTGGGCAGGAGTCGACCCTATGCTGGTCGGAACCACAACGGAGGCACATCCCATGTTTACGAAAATGGAACTCCCGTGTAGTACATTTGAATGTGGTCAAATACTCCGCCAGGTTCTGCTTTGGCCCTTTCTTCTGCACGTGGCCCCCTTTTGGGGCCAAGTGCCTCCCCTGCTGTCCGCCGCCCCTCTTAGACTTACCGGCGCCCTTAACCTCCCGCGGCTGATCATCGTGCCCACTGGTGCCTGTACGAACGGATGCAGCCCGCGGATTTTTGGTCGGGGGCGCCGGGGTCTCCTCGTCAGGGTCGTCGAAGGCCATGTCCGGTAGTAGCTGCAGCGAAAATGGCGGCCCTCAGCTCCTCAGGCAGTGTCTCCATGTTCAGAGGGATGTCGGCAGGAGGAAGGTCATGGTCAATGTCCATTTTAATAGGGTAGCTTGAGTGGCCTGAGCGCATTGCGCGTTTACAGTGGCTTGAGCGGTTACCACAGGAAGACTTGAGAAGGCTTGAAAAGATTTCAGCGGAAGACTTGACGAGACGTCCCAGGGAGGAACAGTCTCGATACCAGCTTGTTGTATATGGTACCCACGAAGGGTGGTATCAAAAGATACCGGTTGTTGTGCCAGAGCCCGATAAAGTAGAGCCGCCGACTAGGTCGTACTTGAGAGGCCATAAGGCCTTGAACCGGGCATGACCTTCAGAAGTCACCACTTCAACTGGAGATTCAGTGAACCAGGAACCAGGTGTTCCACCATTTACCATTCAGTCGGTAAATGGCCCACTCCATACAGGTTATGGAGTAACCGACAGGTTCGGATGTTTCAGGAAGTCGGTTAGCATTGGTCATCGACAGCCGAGACCAAATCCACAAATCGAATGCCAGATGGGAACATGAAACATCCTAAAACCCTAAAACCCTAAACTGATAATTAAATATATTATATTATAAAATAATAAACAGATAATTATTTTATCTAAATGATTTACCGAAGTGCATTAAAGATAAACACTGTGTTCAGGCACGACTGTTATGGCACGACTAATATGCCCCTGGAGTTCCAGATTCTACCCCGACCGAGAGCGGGCCAAAGACCCAAAGTTAAGGGCAGGGCGCCCCCATGCCGATGGACGGTGACGACCCCAATTAAAGTGGCCTGTGAGCTGACCAGTAGCGGAGTTGACGCCTTAGTTGATTCGGCAGATTCCGCTGGGTGCTGAACCTGGGAAAACCACTGATTTCGGAGAAGTCGGCATGGGAGACTGGATGAGGGTGCCCCGAAATACCGGGGAAGGTAGGGACTGCCAGGTTAGTGGCCACGGGTGATGTACCCCCCTATCCTACACACAACAAATACGTACTCAGTTGGTCCCTGTAGTCCGCACGATCAAAACCTTTAGCTGATCAGAACACAAGTCGAAACCAGGAGCTGCACAAAAAGTGCCGGACCACTAGCTTCACCTGCAACTCAGAGCGCAAGCTCACACAACAAGTGCGGTAAACTATAAAGGGACAGCAGCAATCACAAACCGGAAGCAGCGACATGCAATACAGCACGGCCAAGATCCTCGGCGTAAGTATCTAACGGGCTCGCCATCGTGAGAACCCACTTCCGCTATGGGACAATGAGACAGCCCGTGAATGGAACCATCTCGCTACCAAATTTGTTGTATCTCTCCTTCACTCATGCACTAGATCTGCACGTCTGGGTGTTAGATTATAGTGCCACGTGCTTACCAACAGCAAAGCACTTCAATGTGAGTGATGTGACAGCGGAAGACTTTAGAGCAAGGAAAGATTCAACTTACAGTGATTGCAGTTGTACAAGAGTAGGCCGTCAGACCCCACGGGCAGCATTCATCATACGGCTGATGGTGATGTGCCGGAATAGTTCAGGCCAATAAAAATGGATATAACGTACGTATGTGAATGAGACAGAGTTAAGTACGCGAGTACTTATCCAAAGTAGTCGTCGCGTAGACTTCGGTCTCTAGGCGGCCATCCTCACACCTATCATGCTCGTGATGCCGATGTGCAGAACAAATCACACTGGATCCCAATCGAGTACTATCAGAGCATTCTTCTGATCATCGTGTAATTCATGAGGTAAATGGATGCAACGTATGTAAGGTGCAAAGGTCTGAATATCGATATTCAGTTGCCGACTAACCATTGCGATCATCGCATTCCTGCATGCGCTCCTGATTCATGATACACATGATGTAATAATATATCAAATATTATTACTTGACGGATTATGCCATAATGGTGTCGTGCATCGGTGTTGACCTCGAGTCAAACATATTTGACTGAGAGCGCGATGTCACAGCGCATCCTTTGCTATGCAATTAACTCAATCGGGTTAGCTATATTGCTATGATTAGTTGGTTGCAAAGTTCGTTATTTGAAATTATGGCGTGAAATAGAAACAATGCTAGAGTCAGCTTCTGAATTACAAGGTCAGTAACGGTGCGGGATGCTAATCTAGCTTGATATACGCGGATATATCACACTAGCATGCTCGTGTCACATTTGCTCATACTTCGGTGGACTTGAGTCTACCTCCGCATGGGCGGCGATCGAACCGTGGTACAACAGATCGCCCGGTGTTAGTTCTGATAGCCGATTGCTCCACATTGCATCTATTGGAGTGTAAGTTATAACCTTTTCACTCTTGAAGGCTTCTGCTGCCCCTGAGATCGCGTCTGAAAGCTTTGGTCTGTCTTGTGAGCATTCGGCACTTGGCACTTAACGTTTAGACTTGCAGATAAGTGCATGAGCAGCAAAGAGGGATACAACACCTACCACCCACAATCTGATGGGCAGACAGAGCACGTTAACCGTGTCCTGGGTGACATGCTCCACAACTTTGGGGGTCGCATGTTGTACCTCTCCTTCAGGTTTGCTCATAGATATCTGCACGTCTGAAGACTTTCGATACCCATGCGCGAGGACTTGCAAGTACAGCAAGGCAAGCGAGAGCAAACAGAGACAGCGGAAGACTTCAAGACAAGAAGAGATATAACTTACAATAATACAGACTGAAGCGATGCAATGGATGTAATTGCCGTCAGCGCCGGAAGCAAGCAATCATCACGCGGCAGTGACAAGCAAAGCTCAGGCTTAGCTCGGGCTAAGTATGAGAGCGGTTAGCATTAATAATATTGAACACAGAAGTGTTCTCCGGTATCAAAATGTCTTGCCTTACTTAGCCGTCCTCGCATCTGTTATACTCGCAGCATCGCTACGCCGTACAACTCACACTAGGAGGCCGATCCTGAGTGTGACAACCCTACTGCGTATCGGCGATGTCTACGTATAACAACCGATAAGCCTTTCCGGCATTCGCATGATGCAAGGGTCCGAATAACGATATTCGGTTGCAAGGCATGTATCACGACGAGTGCGGCGTTCCCGACGTATGCCATAATGATGTAATATTATATCAAATAATATTACTTATAGTTTCATAGCATGAGCATAATGCGCTTCTCAATTAATCGAGATTTCATGCATGTTAGGCGGATCAGCCATGATGCAATGGGATATGTCGCGATGTATAATGGTAACATGCCAAACATATATAAATGTATGCAAATACATTTATGTTCATGCAAGTTCATTCTTATTCATCAATCATTCATCAAGTCAGCACATCGCCTTGTAGTGTCGCATTGACCTACGCATTGGCGGGAAACGAACCGTAGCACAACATCGCACACCTACTGCATGGGATACATACCTAACCACTGCTGAGTTTGCCATTAACAATGCCATTATCTGATCAGTTGGCAATAGCCCGTTCTGAATTATGGGTTTAACCCTGCTTTACCTGTCTGGTGTCTATTGGACATCAACATACCAGCTGCAAAGACGTTTGCTAAGTCTTTCGTGTCCCGTCTAACTGACGCTAAAGCTTGCCTGGAAGCTGCACAGCAACAGGCGACTATTATAACAAGTCCAAGAAGGATGTCATCTTCACCATGGGCAAGCTGGTCATGTTCAGCACGAAAAATCTACGCTCCCTGGCTAATGGATCCTGTAAGTTATTAACACGCTTCATGGGGCCTTACCCTGTAGTGCGTATGGTAGGCTCGGTGGCTGTAGAGTTGCAGCTCCTATCTGGCCTACGCATTCACCCCACATTCTGTTGTATTCCTCTTCGCTACTCATGCGCTTATCTACACGTCTGGACGTTAAGTGCCAAGGACTGAATGCTCACAACACAGACCAAAGCATTCGGACGCGATCTCAGGGCCAGCGGAAGACTTCAGAGCGAAAAGGTTACAACTTACAGTCAATTGGACGCGATATGGTGCATTCGGCTATCAGAACCGATGACAGGCGATCATCATCTAACCGGCTAACGGTGTGCAAGCTTGGCTCGGGCCAATAACATCGTATTATAGCTTATGATAATATCAAAGATTATCCGAATTAGGGCTAAAAAACTTAAGCTATTCGGCCGTCATCGTGCATATTATACTCGTGATACCGATACACCGTACATCTCACACCAGATCGGCGATCCGCAAGTGTGATGAACCCTAGCAAGGCAAAGAATCTCAATTGCATGGACTACGCAATGCATAACTGGTTAAATATGTAAAAAAATATTTTTTTATAGAAATGCATCAATTGCGTTCGCTTTTCGTCTTGTTAGGTCGCCTCAATCAACGCACCAATACAACACATTCCATATTGCTCTCATACACCCATACCTGCCTGAGGCTAACAAAAGCATCCAACCTGCCAGCCCCTCTACCTGGCTGTCGGGCAAGCAGACCCTGTATGCTGTCAAATGTATCCTAGGTTACCGTGCACGACGTCTTGGCAAGGGTAAGCGCCAGCGCCAACCAGGTTAAGTGGTCCGGGTATTCATCTGAGCACAATAGCTGGGAACCGGCACGTAACTTCAACCCTGACTTGAAACCCCTACTACGGGCACAGACTAAGGAGGGATACAGCCTACGGACAGCCTACGGGAGACTACGGGCACAGACTAAGGAGGGCTCTCTCTGATGCTGCCCTACCTGCATTCTTCTCATGCATCAGGACGCTGCATCTAGAGGGGAAATAGTTGTTGTATCCTTAATGTATTTCAGAAAACGCTTAAGAGATAATAATAAGCTGTTAATTGTTAATAATCATAATTTAACTAACTACCAGTTTAACCGTTTGTACCCATTTCATAATCCCATGGCTAATCAGGATTACGTTGCAGCCGCCAGCCGCCATTACTAACCATCCTCCCGAAATACCGAACCTGTCGGTAGTCCATAACTTGTATGGACTGGGTCTTTTACCGACTGAATGGTAAAAGGTGGAACACCTGGTTCCTGGTCCACTGATTTTCCGATTGTCGTAGTTACTTCTGAAGGTCACACCCGATTCGAGGTCCTACAGCATACCAAGTACGACTTGGTCTGTGATGCTATATAATGGGGCTCTGGCACAACAACCGGTATCTTTTGATACCACCCTTCATTGGGTTCCCTGTACATCACCGTCCTGGTCTGATGAGGTCCATCCCGTCACGACGCCACTTCATTGCCAGGCAGGGCGTACATACACGAAATAAAGAAAGGATTACGAATAACAGATAGATAGGTCAAGAGGGCCCCTAACATGGACGGAATGGAATTAGCCCCGCCCCACAGCAGATGCAGATAGATTGGTGGATGTATGTAAATATCAGAAACCAACTCCTAAACCAGCCATAAGCAAGCAAAAACGGGCATCCATGCTATTATGAAAATGAAGTATATATATATATATGAAGTATTAATGATAGATAACGAACCTGATTGGAAAAATAAATAGGAAACACCCGCTGCTGGTCTATAAGCCGACAGCTAGCTAGTTAGATATGTACATGCATCTATGTATATGTTTTTAGTTGCCAATTTGAGCCCAGCTCGCACGCCCTCCGTCCGATCATGCATGCAAGTATATCATCATGAGGCATATGGTATGCATGGTGAGGCAGGCACGCTCAATAACTATCCGCATGCCTCATCAGTCCTCCAGCGGAGCCTGCTGACTGCATCCATCTAACTGCTCCCTGTGCGGTGCGTGCGGTGCGTGCTGTGCGTGCTGTGCTGTGTCTGCTCTGCTCTTCTTGCCTCGCCACTTCACTCATCTGTGACTTTATTTGGCGGTTAATTTGGTGATTCACGTTATCTAGGCTTCCTCTTGGAGGATAGCGTTGGCGATGGTGAATTGCGTGTATATCTGGCTGGCTTGGATGAGCGTCGTCGTCACGTCAGGTGAGGATTGGCTTGTTGTTGAGGGGGTGGGGAGGAAGGTCTCAGAGGACACGGAGTTCGGCTGGGTGGGCGTACCGCGTCCAACTAAGCAATATGTCCTCATGGAGGACTGTGACGAAGAGGAAGAACCCCCACTCATGGATGCTAGCGATTCTGACAGTGATGAGGATGAGAGTGACCTGGAGTTTGAGGACAATGCTAATGAGAATGAGGAAATCGTGGGAGCCTCGCCAGGGGAAGATGGAGATGGGTCTCTGTCTGAAGACCCCAACATTGGCTCCGGCTCAAATTCTGGTACGGCAGGGGATTCCCCGGAGGCATCTCCCGAGTTGGCAAGGGCAGCTCGAGTGAACCGGGGCATACCGAGGGAACGTTTGAATCTGGCGGTAGTGGCCAGGCAACCCTAAGTACCTCGGACATATGACGAAGCCATGGCATCATCTGCATCCCAGATGTGGAAACAGGCAATGGACGAAGAGATTGCGTCTCTGAGGGCAAACCAGGTGTGGACCCTGGAAGAACTGCCAAAAGGGGTACGCGCTTTGCCGGTGAAGTGGGTGTTCACTATTAAGCGTGACGTTAATGGCGAGATAGTCAGGTATAAGGCCCAGTTGGTAGCAAAAGGGTTTGCACAAGTAGAGGGTCGAGATTTTGACGAAGTGTTTGCGCCGGTGAGCAAGCACACCACCCTGCGTGTACTGATGGCATTGGTAGCGGCGGCGGATTTGGAATTGCATCAAATGGATGTGAAGACCGCGTTCCTGAACGGAATCCTGGAGGAGGAGGTGTATGTACTTCAGCCCCCGGGATATGGTGAAGGAAATCAACAGAAGGTCTGTCGGTTGCAGAAGTCGTTATATGGGCTGAAACAGGCCCCTCGTGCTTGGTATGCACGACTTCGTGAAGAACTGGAGCAAATGGGCTTCCATGTTTCGCAGGCAGACCCGGGTCTGTTCTTTAAGGATGTGCAAGGAGAGCGCATCTACGTGTTAGTTTATGTTGATGATCTTCTAGTTTCAGCTAAATCGATGGCTACATTGAATGCAGTAAAGAATAGGCTGATGTCTGCTTTTGATATTAGGGATCTAGGGGAGGCACGTGTGTTCCTAGGCTACGAAATTGAACGTAATCGTAAGGAGCACACCCTTAAGCTCTCTCAGACGCGGTTCATAACGGAGTTAGTTGCGAAGTATGGACTGGAAGAGGCAAATCCCCGCAAAGTGCCGTTGTCAAAGGCACTACGTGCGGTTGGGGAACGGCTGGATGTACAGCAGTTTCCGTATGGTGAATTGGTTGGTAGTCTATTATATCTGTCCGTGGGCACTAGGCCAGATATTTCATACTCCGTGGGAGCACTGTCCCGCTATATGTCGAAGCCTACTGTTGAGCATTGGCAGGCGGCTAAAGGTGTTTTGAGGTATCTGATTGGTACCAAGAACGTAGGCATATCCTACTCAGCAAAATCGAGTGTTGGAACACTACATGGCTACTGCGACTCTGACTACGCTGGTTGCGTAGACACCAGGCGATCTACGACGGGATACGTGTTTCTATTAACGGGTGGAGCAGTAAGCTGGGCGAGCCGCTTACAGGCTACGGTCGCCACATCTACAGCTGACGCTGAATACATGGCAAGTGGAGCGGCGACTAAGGAGGCGCTCTGGTTTCGCCACCTAGCGCGAGATTTGAAGCTGCGCGTTCCGTGTGTGCCGATCCAGTGTGAAAACCAGGCGGCACTTAAGATGAGTAGTAATTTGATAACTACTCCTAGGTCGAAGCACATTGATGTGCTTTACCACTTTATTCGTGAGCATGGGGCACGAGGAGAGGTTAAGTTCCTGTACTGCAAATCGGAGGATATGGTGGCGGATGTCTTTACCAAGCCGCTACCTTTCCCAATTTTCTCCAAGTTCGTGCGTGCGATGGGCGTCTGCTAAGTTGATACAGCGACGGCTTAGGATTTTTTTCTTTGGTGGTTTTGGTTCCAGTTAGATCCTGGAGCGACCGAGGTCAGACCGCGTGGGAGTGTTGTAATTAGTGCGGTAGGACATCCGTATCGGTCAGACCTCTGTGCTGTGCTGAGCTTTTGAATTGTTTGCGGTACAACTGGTACTGCACGACTTCCCTATTTATGTGCAGCGGGCACACGTATCTTTAGTTGATGTAACTGAATGTGCGAGTAAGGCTCGAGGAATAGCTCAGGAGCGATAGGCACGATAGGTTACACAGCTCAAACTACGTCACCACCAGATACACCTACCCCACCCGATTACCCTCTATATTCAGGTCCCTTTCCCCTGCTCCTCGTTTCCCTCGCCCGCCGCCCCCACGCCCCAGCCAGCTTCAGAGCCCTTCGGCGCCGAGGAGGATCTCACGATAGCAGCTGTCAACCCACTAAATATAAACATTAGTAAGTTTATTCATATTTGAATGGACATAGGAAGATGCAAATACTTTACAAACATTGCAATAATACTTTTAGATATCCATGGGGCTACCGTTAAACATGCTCTCCTGGTTGTGCAGGTCGCGAGGTTTGCTGCCCCCCTTTCCCGCACTGCGTTCGCGCTTCTGCGTAAATGTCTAGAGTTTTGGCCATAATTCGCAAATTGGTTGCCGTCATGTGATTTGTGCGATAAAATACCTCAAACAGGAAACGAAACGGACGTTATTGTCGTCGAGATTATGGAAATCTGGACATCAAAACACAACTCGATGTAACGAATGCTATGATGTTTGTAACTCTAACCGTACGCTGCGAAATGATGCCCACTTGCCCAGCTCTCATGAAGTTAACCAGGGAAAGGCAACAAATACTGTAATCCTAAAAACGAAAATTGTATGCTTTTGAAGCGCTAAAGTTATCAGATATATAGCAATGGTTTCGGATCCTCGATGCACATGCCATGCACAAATTGCCTCTGTTTTCGGATTAGGACGAAGAATCGCAATTACAGAGTTCATCGTTTACGAAATTAAGATATATTAAGACTACAAGTTAGGCTGTAGTTGACACTTGTATGCATGGCTAACATAAGCATTACGTACGAGGGGCCTCCTGGTATGTTGTCGATGTCGAGAGACTTTCAAAAACAACTATTTACTCGCCATGATAGTTGTATGCAAGCTTTGAGGTGTTGAAGATCGGCATGGGTTGGAGATCAAACCACGTTCGAAAGAAGGAATTTCTGGTTGGCGTAGAAGCACGATGTGTGTTCACCGAATAATCGTGTTGAGCATTCGCATCTGCCCGAGGAAAGCGGCTCTGTTTACCCCTCCCCGGCACCAACCGTTAGAACCTCCTGGGACTTCAATTCTGCGATCGATATCTGCGAACTAAGGAAAATCCGAGCAGACTCTCAAATAGCTGCAAATTAAGAATCCACAACAGACCCGCATTCACCCACCGTCTGCCGTTCTTGCTTCATTCCTTTGCTCCCTTTCTCCTTGTGGGTTCTTGGCTTCGTTGCATTCTTACTGTTAATTCCTCCGTCCCCTCCCGGCCCACCCATTTTCCAACCTCCCTGCAGTCCAACGCCAGGTGGTCAAGGCGACAGCGATGGCCCCTCTGTCCTCCCTCCTGGCGGAGGCCTGCGCCAAAATGAAGCCTCCTTTGGACCCCGCGCACGCAACCCTCATATGTAACAAGAAGCCCCTCACTGACCTGTCCTGCCCCTTTCGCCTGGCCAATATCCCTAATGGCAGCAGGCTGACGTTGCTGTACTCCCAACCAGGTGGGCAACCCGACCCGGCTCCAGCCCCGATGCTTCATGTCTATCATCTATCCCTCTCTCTAGGGATCTGCCCCTCAGTCCTAAGTTTACTCTTTTGGGTCCGGTCACTGGCTCCTTCGCATTTTTATTTTCATTCCGTATTTCCTGAGTCCCCCTCACGTTTTCTTGTTTGTGAGACCGCATCTGCTGCAATTCAACGCAAACCTTCCGTTGCAAACCTCCACAATACTGTGTGGGCCCCGATCTCCCTGCCCCGCTCCCCTATGTCCCTCCTCCTCCGCTTAATGGCCAATGGTCCTCCTGTGCTCGATCTCAGCACGAGGAGCGTCACCGGAACGGATCGCGGCTGCAGCCGGGGGCCCTGCCGCCAGCGCCGCCAATCCGGCGCAGCCAGCACCATCGCGGCAGTCACAGCCGCCTTCACCACCTGCCGCTGCAGCTGTCAGGGGCCCAGCAGCTTCGAACCCGCCGCCTTGTACACCTGCAGTAGCTGCTCCGGCAAATACAGCGAATACTGCTGATGCTAGTGATGATGGTAGTGCTTTGGGGCTCACTTCAGAGCAGGGGCAGAAACAGCAGCAGACGTGCGACGTGGAGATGCTCCCCACCGCTGCCGCACCACAGCCTAGTGCGAAAGAAGCTGCGTCGGACACGGCAGTGCCGGCACCGCTGCAGCCAATGGATTTGGACGTGGCTGCGGCCAATACTAGTGCCGCCACCACCACGACGCCACCCAATAATACAGGCAATGATGCGGCTGGGTCTAGTGGCGGCGGTGCCACTGCCGCCGCTGCCATCTCTACCACTGTCGCGGATGGCGGCTCCATTGTCGAAGGCTCAGAGGCGGATCATCTGGGTCTGGGCCGCGCGTCAGCGATGTTTAGTCGAGAGGCGCTCGAGGCGGCACAGGGGTTATTGGCGGCGGCCGCCAGGTGAGTGGTGAAATGACCCATGGGTCAGTGCGGTATTGTGTCCTGATGTCTTGCGGTGCGCTGCGACTGGATGACCTGACCCGACTTCTGCTCGTATCCAATCGTGCGGCCAAAGGGCATTCCAGCCCGGGTAAGGGCACGACCGGGAGCCGGGTATGACCCAACCGTCGTCGTAACTTCCGGATCTCTTCATCATGTACTTCGTCTGCAGATCGGCTTACGGCAGCACCGGAACTTCTTCCAGTGGGGATGGCGGCGACACCGGCGGCGCCGGCGACGCCGCGGAGGGTGAGGACTTCTTTGA
Source organism: Volvox africanus (assembly GCA_030268105.1). Lineage (NCBI taxonomy): Eukaryota > Viridiplantae > Chlorophyta > Chlorophyceae > Chlamydomonadales > Volvocaceae > Volvox > Volvox africanus. The sequence continues at coordinate 330,139 of BSDZ01000015.1, read as the reverse complement.
GGTGACTCAGGAGGACCTGGCGTCCATGATGAGATCCAGTCAAGTTCGCAGGATGCAGGTGAGTGGCGCGCCGCCAGCACACTGACCCATGAGCCCATTGACCCCTGACCTACCGACCCACGGACTCACTGATCCACTCACTGACCCACACACGGAATAGGCACCTGGCACATTTGTTCATTTTTTGCATGGATTCATATAGCCATAGGGGCAATGGCCGTACAGGCAGTGATCCAGTAGACCTATAACCTGGCAATGCATGCGGCCTAGCTGCTGATCTGCGCGATGGCGTGAAATGCTAATGAATTTTTCACGTATACCAGCAGGAGGAGGCAGCGGGCTTCCGCACACGAGCCGCCCGAGAAGCGGAGGACCGCGCGAAAGCATTGTTGTACAGCCATGTCGCGATTCGGGCGCATCTGCCCGGGGACCTAATCCTTCAGGTCGGGCAGTGATTCGGGGGGTAAGGGGGTGAGGCCCGCGCACTGATGCACTGATGTATTGATCTTGTTGTCATGACGACGGCCTACGAGAGTTACCGGATGGCGTGTCAAGTATGATTAAAAGTATTATGGCACGCGGTTACGGGAGGAATGGCGATTGCACCTGGGTGACTCACCGCGTTACCAGAGGAGTGACGGGTAAGGAGTGCTTGGGAATTGCGGTGAGGTCCATCACTGGTTGCTGAATGCATACCGGCTCATCCTTCCCTCCCTCCCACCTCCCTTTCGGTGCCTACAACTACTTTTGAGGTTTATCTTCACTTTTATGCATTTAACGTTTGCGCCGCCCTCCTCCCACCCTCTATGTCGCAGGTCACTTTTGCGGCGACGGAGTCGATTGGCGCGCTGCGTTTGGCAGTGCTGAGCGTGCTTTCGCCCTCCCTGGCCCCCGCCGTCTACCTGTACACCACGCCGCCTCGCCAGGTGTTGTACCCCGATCAAGATCATCATTCGCTGTACCAGGCTGGTCTTGTGCCGGCGGCGCACGTGCACGTGGGGCTGGATGCGAAGAAGGGTGAGACGAGGAGGAATGCGGTGATGGGATCACCACGCCTGCTCCTCCCATGGGTGGGGTGGGAGCAGAGGAAACGGAACATGGAGCGGGGTTACTCCAGGCAGTGCGAACTGGAAGGGAGTTGGAGATGCACCGAAGATCGAAGTGGAACAGAGGAGCACCAATCGGAATGTGGAATTCGGCGAGTGAGGCTAACGGCTAAGGCAGGATTAAACGAACTGTGTGTGGACGGGGCTCCAGGGAGAGGATCCGATGGAACCGGGACTGCTGCCAAGTGGACGGCGCCACTCCAGGTTATAACTTTATCCTGAACAGTCATTATTATCTATGTGGTGTGTTCATGTGGTTCATGTTCCTGTGCAATGTGTTACGCATTCTACGCTACATGTATTGTATCATGTTATGCAATGAATGTTTCTAACCTTTATTATTAATATTATTAATGTTAGCATTGATCATTCATGCCCCACCTTCACATGCAGCTGCTGCAGCCGGTCACACAGCGGGGGCTTCAGTGCTGCGGCCGGAGATGGCAGCGCGAGTTCGATCGCGCATAGGGCCCGAATTGGCAGCGTTCCACGCCAGTCGGCCAGCGCAGGCTCCAGCGGAGGAACGCAAGCAACAAGGGACGCAAAAGGAGGATCCTGTTGGCGCGCGGGCGGCGGTGGCCGGTGGGGCGGCCGGCAGAGGTGCGACAACTGCCGGCGGCAGTAATGGCGGAGGCGCGAAGGTACCCAAGTGGTTACAGCTGGGCACAAAATAGTCTTGTGCCTGGCGAACGAGAAAAGAAAAATTCATAGACATGGTATGGACGAAGTGGCGGATGGGGAACGAGCACGAACAAACCCCCGAGTCACCGAAACCCAAGGGTAGGAAAGGTGGGGAAGGAGGAGAGTGTCTGTACGCATTAACGTGGTTTCGGTGCTGATCAGGGATATCTTCTGCGTGTTTAGGAGCTGCGTGCTAACGAGCTTGGCCATTCCGACATGCGTGTAGTTTGCGGATGTGGTTGGTGCGTGATGATAGGTGTCTCTATCAACATGAAGGGTTTGATGGACATGTATGCGGACCCGCCTGTTTTAATTCCATATTAACACAGTAGCTTAGTCGGTTCACTCTTCTTGGGCGGATCCAAGACAGCCATCGGTGAAGATGGGATGTGTCGAGCCACTACTGCATCGTATATTAGAGAGATATGGGGATTCCGCTCCGTAACCCCTCCTGTTAGTCTTTGTATCTCTCTCTCGCAGTTTGGGTTGGTCACTGAATCATGTGACGACGGCCTGCCTGCAGCGCATATATAGGGATATTCATAAGGACATATATAAAGAAATACATATATAAGCACATATATATGGACAGAACAGCTGCATATATATGGACAGAACTTTCTGATCTTCCCAGCACCTTCGTTATTCAATGAAGAAATCCGCAGGACACAACTTCTACTCAAAAACCCTTGCCATTCCTTCCCCCCCACCAAAAAACACACACTGTTCCCGGTGAAATTCAGCCAACCCGCCCAGACCTTCCTCGCCTATGTCAAGATCTGTTACCCCGTGTCGGTATCAGCGTTGCCAGTTTCCCCCCCCCCCTTGCCGGAATTCGTCTATTAATCCACTTAACCACCTGGCCCCTAGCACGCACTGTCTAATCCCCCACACGCATCGGGGTCGCCCCCGGAGGTGGCGGCAGCGACATTACCGCAGGTGCCAGCATTGCCACCGCACCTGTCTGGTGGTACTTGATTTATGGCGCCTTTGTACGACTGTACATCTGACCTCACGCCACTGCTCCCACTGCAATCATTCACCCTTCCATCTGCGTTCGACTCATCTCCGGCGCCAGCGGCTGTTTAATGCTCCGTAATCTACTCCTGCAGCACGTCAACGCCGACAGTTGGATTCCACACCGCTGCCTTCTCCGCCGCCAGTCCAGAGGTGGTGGTGATCCGCGGGTCGGCCATCGTGGCGATCTCCATGATTATAATTATCGGTGGGAAAAGATCCGTTTTCAGTTAGTTGTCCCTGGCTGAAACTGGAAAACCGCATGGCTGGCCGGTGCCTCGGTCTTCGTCGGCTGTGGCACCTTGCTTCTGAACTGCTGTTGGTGACACGCTGTGTTGGATTCTTCTACGACCACCTTTTGCCGCTATTGTCGTTGAAGCGGTTGAAGCGGCTGTTGTTGACAGGGCTGCTGTTGGTGCTGGATGAGGGCCTCTAAATCCAGTGCACGGTAGAGGTTGGCTCCTGCTCCCACGTAGGTGGTATCCGGGTGAAGAGTGGCGGTGATGCGGCCGCCAGTTATGAAGCTCACAGCCTGTGGATGAGGGGGAAACGTAGTCAGCCACCGGAACCAGCAGGGGGGATTCAGGTAGACGAGAATCGGGAGACGGGAGACAGGGTCGGACCAACCAAGCGGAGGTTTTTTCTCTAGAAGTGGAGGAATCGCTCCTATGGAAACGTTAGATGGACTTCTCCAAGTTTAAGCCCCCCAAAACAGGTTCTGGATGGCGGAGTGGATGATGCAGTTACATGGGATCGAAAGACAGTGGACGGGAAAAATACTGCCTTAATTGGAAGTAAGGCAGGAGCAGGAGTCACTTGGGCAGGAGTATCGGCGAGGCAGATATAGCGCACGAAACAGGTGACCCCTGGTCACGCAGTATCTTCCAAACCTCACAAAGTGTGACTAGGAGTTTAGGGTTTTAGGGGTCCTACCAATTTTATTGCTGACACACTCTCCAATCCGCCCGACCTCGCCATGGATATGGTTTGGGCACGTGAGCTTGCAGGGCCCTGGAGGGCATACTGGCCATGTACCGCAAAGCGACCCTCGCCCAAAATCAACACACATGCTGGGAAAGCTGAAAATGCGAACAAAGGATACCGTCCTTCTGCTTAATTGTGAACCATATGGGATTTATCAAAAATCCATTGTGTTTGGCGACCAGGGTTATCGGCAGCGAACTGGAGATGGCTTGCGTACGCATACCTAGTCCCTATGTTTACAAAAATGGACGATATAGATGCGTTATTGCATCAAATCAAAATAGGACAATGGCAAGAAACTTATGGGGAAAGAACATGAAGAAGAACAAAGGATTTTCAAAGGCTTTCAAAGAACAGCAAGGTTTTCAAGCAAAATCCAGTAATTGATAACATTATGTACATGACCTAGTGCTTTTGATCAGGATAACGCTTCTGGGATTGTGAGTAACCACCCTGGAAGAAGTCCACCGCAGTAGTAACAGTGCAGTTTTCACAGCAACGATACGGATTTATTAGATATTTTGGTAATCCTTATCACAATCCTGCTTCGCTTTAGTCCGGTTCTAGAGTACTTATATCGAGGTAAGAGCGCCAGGTGCAGGTGATTCATAATGGATGGATTGAAACCACGCATTTGATGCCCATACATTTGATGCCCGTATATAGGACATGATAAGTAAGGGTCCATTGTGTGCAGACCTTCAATCCGCCATGTTTGCCACCACTCCGCAAACTTCGTCATAAACAGAATCGGCATGTCCTTTCGACAGAAAAACTTGAGTAGTAATTATTTTTGTGTAATTATATGTATAGCGATATGTAACCTTTATGGTTGATCATGCGCCACATGTAGGAATTTCACGGAGGAATGTCTTGTTTCACTGCATGCTTCGGGTTTCCAAAGCGGTCACCAGTCATTGATGCATCCGTAGTAAATCCTAATCCTCTGGAGTGCCAGGCCGTGCCCTCACGTGGGATGAATTGTGCAGCAGCAATTTCCATGTCCAGATGCGAGCCGCGAGCCAGCGTCGCCTCAGCTTGGGTGGCTACATCACCTACTTATCAAAGACCATCATTAAAGGCACAGGAGGATGCTGTGGACGCGTTTGATGCCGTCATGTCTGCCTGTGTACAGCTTCGCTCAGGGAGCTTCGGCGCCCGTAGCGCTGCTGCAGCTGACACGGAACCCTCCGCAGGCGCTGCTCAGCCCAGTGCCTCCGGTTCCGCGTCCGCAAACTATCTTCATCCCTCCGCTGGACGTCACGCGCGGCGGTCCGCGCAGGGTCAGCCTGGTTTGCCACGGCCCTACGCCTCCGCCTCTGCTCCCATCTTCAAAATTGAGGTGCCGCCCGATTCCGACGCCTGGGTTCCCGCGCCCAAGCAGCAGCAAGCGGGAATTGCGCCGCTGCTGCTTGTGGACAACGATGGCCCTAACTCCAATATGGAACTGGGGGAGTTTTACGAGTCCATGCTTCTGTCCATGCAGATCCGACTCAAGGTGGACGCGGAGGTAAGCTTCAGCCCTGAGTCGCGCAGGTTAAGGTGCGGGTGCTCGCGTAAATCGAATGATTTACAATGATGTGGTATGAGATGACGGAAACTTCTCAGGCGGAGTGGAATCATTGTGTAGTACAGTGTTAGAGTATAGTAGAATAATTCTCCCGTAAGCTCACCCGAGGATGGTGATGATGATGAAGGGGTATTCTCAGACCCTTGTTGCACAATTCCTCCGTAAAGGACGACCCCATGCCGCTATGTCTTCGGAATATATTCTGCGGATTTCTGAAGTCAGTAGTTAAGTAATGATCCGTCAGCCTCGTTCGTACGTCGCGCAATTCGCAATGATTATATGCTTTTAAAATTGAATTAGCCCCTTGCTGGCGCTGCAGCATCGGGGGACCTCCCTTCCAGGGAAGCCCGGTCACTGATGACACTCATCGGCCACTCCGCATCTCAAACCCTTAACCCTCCATACGCTTGCAAGTACGTTGTTTTCTCCACCCCCACCAACATCTCTATCCCCACCATCACCAACATCCTCAGTCCCACCCGCACCCCTACCTGTCCGCGCGTAGCGGTTCACCCTGTTTTTCCAACCGCTGCCGGTAAGTCCTCCCCGGTTTCTCACTCTCCCACTTCCGCAGCTGTCTTCCTTCCGCCACCTCCCATCAGCTAGCAGCAATCGTTTCATCGCACGGCTGTCCATGGGACAGCACGCTGGCCTCATCAGTGCAGCCGCCTCCGCCACGCCTAGCGGTGCCTGGCAAGGCAGCGGCGGCGCCACACTGCCGACTAATAACAGCAACAATGCTTCTCGGACTGTTCGCCGTTTTGATGGCAGCCTCGACTTCCCCTCACCTGCCTCTCGTTTCCCCACGTCCTCAATTTCGCCATCACAAGCCGCTGCCAGCGTGATGTCGCCAGCGGTGATTGACACCGCCTCAGGTGTCGGCCACGATGGCGGCAGTGCCGCAGGCGCCACCGTAAGTCCACAGCTGCCGCTGACGGCCGACTGCCCCTCCATGACAGCGGCGACGTCGGCCATGGTGCGGGCCCTGGACCACATAGCCCCTTCTGTGCCCTCCCAGATCCCCCATCTCCACCCTTACGTGCCGCCCTACCTGCTCCAGATGTTTCCCAGTGTTGGTGGCGGCGGTGGCGGCGGCGGCTCGCAGCAGGGATCTGGCCGCCACGCCGGCATGCACCGCAGCAACAGCATCGGCCGCAGCAATGGCACCACTCACATCGCGAAGGCACGCGGGGCCGGCGGCCTGAGACCTCTCCAATCTGCCGAACTGACCCATGGGTCAGCAAGCCCCACAAGCCGAACCGGTACCCTGCCCAGCAGCGCTGAGGGCGTCCAGCCTCTCTCCACAGCCGCCGCCGGGGGCTTTGCGTCGGGTCCCAGTGAGCAGCGCACCATTACAGCGCAATTGGTTTCGAAGGAGCCGTCGGAGGGGCCCGGCGGGGAAGGGTTATGGCAGGAGCCCAATCTGGAGCCCGCAGTGGATATTTCCTCCGGGGCAACGCAGCTGCCCACGACGCCTCCGCCTCTGCTGCAGGCGTGGGGATTAGGGGCATTGTTGGAAGCTACGAAAAGTTGCGGCGGTGGCGGCGGGGCCGGGGCCAGCGTGGGAGCTCCTGGGTGCACTGGTGCAGTCAGCGGCGGCGCCAATTGTTGGGAAGCTTGGGGAGATGTGTCTCTGACTACGCAGCGCGGGAACAACAGCACGAGCGCGACATCTTTGTTGCCGCCAAATTGGCAAGGTCAGCCATCGCCGCCATGGGCATTGCCGCCACTGTCGCCGTACGCCGTCGCCGCTGCTGTCACCGCCGCCAGCGGTGCCGGAGACAGCAGTTGCGGCGAAGGCATGCGTGTCCCACCCCTGAGCGATGCAGGGGAGCAACAACAGCTGCAGCAACAACCTAGCCTGCCCGCATCAAACCAACCACAGCTTCCGCTCCACCACCATCAACATCAACATCACCACCATGGTCGCCAGAGCCGGGTGCTGTATAACGGCGTCGTTGGCAGCAGCGCCGCTGCTCGCATGCTGCGGCCGATTCCCGAGTCGGACAGCGTCTCAGCAAGCCGCCTACACCAGATGCGGGAAAGCATTTTGTTGGGGGAGGAGGAAGTGGCCATGCAGGCCTCAGAGAGCGCGAGCTCCGCCCCATCGCCGAGGGCGTATCAAGACTCTGTCAAGGCGGCGACGACGCCGGCGGTATCACCCTTCTCTGTCGTACCGTCTGGACGGCTTATGGAACAATCGCCGCCGTTTCTTCTGGATGGTTCGCCCACGCGGGCTCAAGGGGGACTTAGTCATCCGTGCCAATGGTCTTCCGCAATGCAGCACCACTCGCCTCCGCCCACCCCCCCCCAGCAGCAGCAGCAGCAGCAGCAGCAGCAGCAGCCACCCAGCGGTGGGCCGCCGCGGTGCTTCGAGCAGCGTCGTCGGCAGCGGCCTAGTGCAGCGAAGCTGCCGATGACGCCGTCGCCACGATCAGCATCGTGGTACGGCGGTGCGCCTGCCGTACACCCAGACCCTACCCGTGTAGCGCCGGAGGTGCCGGTGGAAATGCGGCTGTGCCGCGCGGCCCAGGAGTTGCTCGAGGGATTGTCTGATGTACGGCCGCTGGGGGCGGAGGCCGCTGCGGACGCGGAGGATCACAAGTACCGGGACGCTGTGTTGCCGCCGGCGGGTCCCAGGCCTCACGAGCAGCGGCGACCGGATTTGGGAGCCGGAGCTCGACAAGGAGCCGCCGCCGCTGCGGGCGGATGGGTTCATGAGCCGCTTCGGGGTCCCGGGGGGGGGACTCCTGGCGGGGGGGGGGCTGAATGCCGTAGCGTGGTACTGCAAGGTGCGCGAGAAAATGGGAACGCTTCCGCCGCCCCTCTGAAATGACTTCTTTCCGTACAGCTGTAGACTCCGTTGCAAAAATCTTCTTACCTCTAATGTTATGAAGTTGGTTTACCAGTATCAGTTGCCTAAACAAGCCCAAATCCCGCTACCCCATATCCAACGAACCAACCAACTTCCAGATCCAGGACAAGATCCGCCCGCATACCCGTACTCCCCAGGTCGTTGGCAGGGCCATCCTGTAGCCGTGAAGCTGATGATCGGGGCTCCGCTTGATCAAAAAAACAGCGCATTGGTTTCGGCGCTAGCTGCTGCGGCGGTGGTACACTCGGGGCTCGTGCGAGTGTACGGTGTACGGCTGCTGCCCTCCGGTGCCGTGGGCGCTCCGGAGTGCAGGGGGCTTGCAAAGGCCGCGATTGCGGCGGGCGAGGCGATGGCGGCCGCGGTGGCGGCGGCCTCGTTGAAGCCCGGAGAGGGTGTGCTGGCGATAATCATGGAGCTGTGTGCCGTGGTGGGTCGTGTATGTGAATGTTTTCCAGCGGATGCAAGTGTTTGTACGGCAGACTAAGCGTAGTCTGCAAAACACAGCCAGCCCGATCACCGTCCAACCTGCTTTGGAAGGAGCGCGATGGATCGTCTTACCTCCTTCCCTCTCCCGCCCCTCCTCTATCTTTCCCTCCCGCCTGATAGGGTTCCCTGGAGCGCCTCACCCGAGCCGTGTACTCGCCGTTCCGCCCCAACCGCTCCTGGCCCGCCTACATGGCCCGTCGCGCCCTGCTGCGAACCGCACTGGAAGTGGCGGGGGCGCTGGCGCACCTTCACCGCTACGGCCTGGCGCACGGAGGTCTCCGGCCCGCCAACGTGCTGCTGGTGCCTGCACTGCAGGACCGCCGCAAGTTCTGTGCGAAGGTGAATAGACTGGGGGGGAAGCGGGGTTAATACTCCACCTCCCCTCCGCCCTTCCCCCTGACCCGCCTTTGCCTCTTCTCCCCGCCCCGCCGTTGCTCTGCAGGTTGCAGACGTCAGCCTCTCCTGCAATGTCATGAGCCACGGCCCCCCGGGCAACCCCCTGTTGTTCTTCCCCAGCAACAGCACCGGGGGCCGGGGAGGCGGCAATAAACACAGCGAGAGCGCCGCCTCGGCAGCACTGTCCTTGGTACCCTCTCCCAGCTCCTCCGCAGCACAGTTGCCAAAACAAGCTCAGACCACACCATCGCCGCTCCAGGGCCCCCCGCTGCCGCTGCCGCTGGCGCTACGGCCTGACGAGCTGCTGTTCGTTGCGCCGGAGGCCCTCCGCGATCCTGGGGCGCTGCTGGCGAGCCCTCCCGCGGACGTGTTTGCATTCGGGATGTTGCTCTGGGCGCTGGCTGCGGCGCAAACTAGTTGGGACTCTGAGCTGATGCTTCTGGAAGGCGGTGTGGCGGCGACGGCGGTAGAGGTGGCAGCGTTCGGGTCCACACCGGGTGGGTAGTTGCGGTTGCGGTTGCGGTTGCGGTTGCGGTTGCGGTTGCAGCTGAGGAGTTCGCGGGAGGCTCAGTCGCTGTCGTGCGGTCAGACAGCTCCACCTTCGAAAACAAGTCCACAGCGGATACGAGTATTGTTAGGGCAGTGAGGGGGGTGGCCGGGGGTCAATTATCCTTCCCAACCCCCATGCGACATGCGATCTGACCTCGCAGGCAGTTACCGACCCCGGCCCATCCCCGCGTGGCCTTCGGGGGCGCACCCACAGCTCCAGAACCTGTACCTTGCTTGCGTCAGTGCCGTACCGGAGCAGCGGCCCAGCATGGACCAGGTGTGGGAACCTCGAGGACGTAGCAAGGGGTGGGTGGGGGGAGCCCCCGGCATCTCCATTGGATTGGGTGATGTATATGTTTACGTACTTCCCGCACTCGCATGTACCGCAACCCCTCTTGCATATAAACGAAGCCCCTTTCCTCTTTGTGAAACCTACAGGTGGTTTCGGAGCTGGAGCAGCTGGATGAGGGCCTCCGCAACGATCGACCCAAGACTCGCGCTGCAGCCGCAGCCAGCTACGCAGCGCTGGCGGCCGCCGGCCTGCCCCGGGGCGAGTCCGGATTCATACCCGGTTTCATGCTGTGAGAGGGGTTGCGAGCTGGGGCCTGGCGTTGTAGCTCAGGACTGGGATGTGAAGCTGGGGCTTGGGGCTGAGAGAGGGATGGGAGAGGGATGAGAGAGGGATGAGAGAGGGACCGCGGGCGGTGGGGTGGGTTCCTTTTAGAGCGTGTGCCGTTGCGCCGGTGTTCGTGATTCCACACTTAACAAGTCATATAAATGTGAACAGAGTGCAAAGGATTCATCTTTGTGCATATTGATATTTGAAGGGGGTTGACCCTCGAGCCCCGTGCCATCACAACCCGCGCATTACGTATTGCCCAAGAAGACTGACGCTGGATGGGTTATCCCGGGAGCATCATCCCGGATAACATCTAAGGATTGGGGGAAAGTTGGGGCATCTTCCAATCGGCACTTTCCTAAGTAAACAGGATGTAACAGCATGAGGAGGCGCTACACTGGACGGCTGGCGCTGCAATACGCGGAGGAGGCACGTGTCGTACATGATACCCACCATGGCTGATAATGGCACTGTGTAAGGCCTGCTAAAATACTGCCATTTGCCCTCAGGGACGTGAGGGGTTGCTGAAAGCAATGAACATGAGGGAGCTGGCTTCCGGGACCCCCCGGGATCATCTCTTAAGGGGCGGTTTTAATGTTACGTACTTCTGTATTTGGGTAGGGTACGGGGAACTTTTATGGTATGGAGGGTAGCACTTTGGGCATGCATTATAAATGTCATCGTGCTCTGCATTCGAAACACCGGCCGGGATGCATTAGCTTCCAGATTCAAATCAAACGCATAAAAATGTTGAGGAATCGAGATAGTGTAGTATATATCATGGTGTATGTACCGCATATTTCGGTTTGTAACTGTTGAGTTGTGTGCGGTGCAAACCGTATTGCATTGCGTCAACAGTTACGGCTATTGACGCCGGCTGAGTCAAAGGAGATCGATATTCATTTTGGCCACTTAGCCATGTTCTGTGTGGATGGTCTAGGGGGCCGATTGGTGGGGGTTCGCTGGCGGCCGGATGCGTTCCTACCTCAACCGCTGCGACTGAGTAGTGCCCACACGGCATTGCCGTTGCTGCTGACGGATGCCGCTGTGACGGGGGATGGAGCGGACAGTGCAAAGAAACGGGGAATGGGGCTATGTGTGCCCAACGTGTTTGCAGTCCTGCAGGAGTCAAAGGAGATGGGGCTAGGACTGGTGGAGGACTGGTTGATACCACCGTCTGGTGTCAGGGCGCGTGCGTGGTGGTGAATGTCGGCCGGTGTTGGGAGTAGTGAGGCCTTCGAGGGAGCCCTCGGCTAGGCTGCGTTTCGGTAAGTTGATTGCTCATGGCTAGAACTGCGACTCCGAAACTCTAGAGGACCTGAGAAGGTCTGGAATGCTTGGCGACTCGAGGAAGGTAGGTGGTGTGCACTGACAGGTGCCGAGGTGTGTCAGGTGCAACTAGGTCTACTACTGCGGGAAGGCGTGGGTAAGCTGGGTCCACGCAAGGACAGTGGCAAAAAAACATCCAGCCAAGCAGGCGAACATTGTAAACACATTTTGGTAGGGCGATACCTGGACTGCAGCTCGCTGCATCTATTGGCGTATGGTAGGGAAATTCCATGTAACGTCGTAATGATGGTTGAATTTTGTACAACAGCTGTGAAGTGAGGGAGTTATTGCAGTACCGTCTTGGTCAGCGGTACTGTGTCTGATGCCCTGCTTTGTGCTTTTGGAGACAGTGTTGCGGTGGGAGGATTAATGCGGTACTTGCCCTCACGACGGCGTCGCTGGATCTTTAATGCATACGTGTGCAGCGTCAGGTGCATGGCTCAGGTGGTTTTGAAACTGGTACCTTATTAATGTACAGCTAATTGCATTTGTTGTTTCTTCATTGAGCTGTATGGCGCCAGGCACAGAATGCCAGGTTGTTTCCTCCAATCTAACGGAACGTGTGAGCTCGCCCCGGTGATGGGTTCTTGCCCAACAGAGGACTTGGTTATGCCTTGTCTGTTTGTGTGGCCATGCAATTGTTACGGGGGCGTATAATACCTTACCGGTGAAGATGCATGGCAGACTCTCAGTGTTACATCGCGACCGTATACAATCACAGGTAGATGTACACAATGCCCATTAAATGCCGACCATTCCCCGGAGATACCTGCGCTTGTTCGTCAACCGCGTATCACCCTACCCCAGTATATATTTAAATAAATTCATCAAATAATACATGCGCTGCCAAGACGTCCAGTCTGAGACCGAGAAAATCACCGTGGAAAATAATGCGTCCACTGACGGTCACGGCAGAAGTAAAACCTTCAAGCACACACACACAGAGCACGAGTGCCCTGTGTCTCTCCAGCCTCGCTGTGGCGGTGAGTCCATTTTCATGCCTCTCCTCTCTCACACGCCCAGAGCACACGTACACATGCATACACGCACACAAATACTCGCGCTATCTAATTGAAGCCGCACACACGCACGTAGATCTTTCTCTTGTTCCCCCTTCAGCTCTCATTCCTGACGTCCGTATCCACCCATATTCGCCACCCCACAAGATCAAGACCCTCAGCCTTCACGAGACGTAGAGGCTGAAGGTGTACACTACACCTCACAGCGCAGATGTGACCTCGTCTGATCAAGTCAATAGCAAACTGTGCTCTTAACCCTCTTTTCTGTCTTCTAACTTTACCAGCCCCTAAGCCATTGCTCTAAAACCAAGCCTGCGTATAGGCGATGTCCAAGCATAACAACGTATAAGCCTTTCCGGCATTTGCATGATGCAAGGGTCCGAATAACGATATTCGGTTGCAAGGCATGCATCGCGACGAGTGCGGCGCTCTCAACGTGTGCTGTAATGAAGTAATATTATATCAAATAATATTACTTATCGTTTCGTAGCAAAAGCATAATGCGCACTTCAATGATTTGGGATTTCATGCATGCTAGGCGGATTTGCCATGATGCGATGTCGTGATGGATAATGATAACATGCCAAATGCATATATAAATGTATGTGAATACATCTATATCATGCAGGTTCATTCATATGCAATAATCATTCATGCGTTCATCAAGATAACACTTCGCCTTGTAGGGTCGCATCGACCTACGCATCGGCGGGAAACGAACCGTAGCACAACAATTATCCCCCCTCCCGTATGCAGCGTCCTCGCTGCTTCATACAGCATCGACTGCAAGGGTCATTGGGCTTGCGTGGCACGTTTGCGGGCTTCTTAGAGCAGGGGCTTCATGTCCTGCGAGAAGTTGCGTGCCGGTTCCCATGAGTTGTGCTCGCTGGTATACCCTGTCCACTTGACCAAGTACTCATGTACTGTCCGCTTACGTCAGTGTCGGCCCACACGACGCGCGCGATAATCTAACACCCGCTCCACATCGTAAAACTTCTGTTTACCAGCGATCCAGGTCTCGGGAACTGGTTCGATCGCTGCGGGGGCGTTAGCAGGCTCAGGGACGGGTTCCGTACCACGATAAGGACGGACAAGCGATACGTGAAACGTGGGGTGAATGGTCATCTCAGCGGGCAATACAAGCTCCACAGCCACATTCCCAACCATGCGCATGACAGGATACGGACCAATCCAGCGGGGTAAGAGTTTTTGGGATCCGTCGGCCAAGGTACGCAAGTTCTTGGTGCTTAGCAACACAAGTTGCCCTTCTGAAAACGTCACATCCTGCTTGGATTTGTTGTAGTATTCCGTCGTTCGTTGCTGCGCCGCGTCCAAACACGCCTTCGCGTCTGTGATTCGGGACATAAAAGACTTGGCAAAAAGTTTAGCAGCAGGCACGTTCACTTCCAACTCACACCACACGGGTAGCGCAGGATGAAACCCGTAGTTAAGAAAGAACGGACTTTTGCCTGTAGAGCGGTTAACAGTGTTGTTAAGCGCGAATTCTGCCGCAGTCAAATATGTATCCCAAACGAGTGGTGTGCGACCAGCATAATTGCGCAACATATCACCCAACGTGCGGTTTGTGTGTTCAGTTTGACCATCAGTCTGCGGGTGGTACGCTGTGCTCAGGTTGACATGCATGCCAACTAGCTTGCATAGCGCTTCCCAAAACTTAGACGTGAACTGTCCACCGCGGTCCGAGATCACGTTTTTGGGAACCCCGTGTAACTGAACCACATTGTCAAAAAACAAACGTGCGGTTTGCTCAGCTGTGCAGGACGATGTGCATGGTGCTAGGTGGACCATCTTAGTCAGGCGATCGACCATAACGAACACCGCATCATATCCCCCCTCAGTTTTGGGCAGCGCAACTATGAAGTCCATGGAAACACTTTCCCAAGGCGCATCCGGGACAGGCAACGGTTGCAACAACCCATGGCCCTTACCGGACAAAGCCTTATTGCGCTGGCACAGACTGCATGTCTGTACGAGGTTCGCCGCATCGTTAGCCAAACGAGGCCACCAAAACGAACGTTGCACCAACTCGACCAACCGCTTGCTACCAGGGTGTCCTGCTAATGGGTCCTTGTGGAACCGCGCAAGGATATCGTAGCGTAGCGCGTCGTCGTTCGGAATGACGATTTGCGTAGCTGTACCCTCCGTCCGTAGCCAAAGGCCATTCTGCTTGCGAAGATTTTCTACATTAGCCGGCTCCGAGAACCAGGCGTCTGCGTTGTAGGCCACCTTCAACCGCTCTGCGAGGTCCGTCGCGATCGGCACCTCCTCGTTATGCGGTTGCACGACGGGCGCTGCTAAAATTGCAGCATGTAGCGACGGATGTCGACTGAGAGCATCGGCAATATTCAATTTACCAGAAATGTACTCCCAGGTGCAGTCGAACCTAGCTAGGTATTCCATCCACCTAGCCTGACGGCTGTTCAACGTCGGAACGCTTTGCAAAAACGTTAGGGGCTTATGGTCAGTCTTAAAGTAAACGGGCGTCCCTCGAGGTAACAGCACCATTCCTTTAAAGCATGCAGCACTGCCAGAAGCTCCTGTTCCCCGGTGGTGTAGCGAATCTCCGCACCAGAAAACTTCTTACTCGTGAAAGCGATCGGTCGCCCTTCCTGTAACAATACAGCGCCGCTTCCAAATATTGAGGCATCAGACACTACCTCAACACGAAACGGCAATGAGTAATCAGGGAATGCAAGGGTGACATCTTCGGCAACGGTTCGCTTGAGCTCTTCGAATGCCCGCTGGCATTGCGACGTCCACGACTCGAGCGAAACAAAAACGCCTTTGCGAGTTAAGTTAGTAAGCGGGGCCGCAATGATGGAATATTTTTCAATGAACTTCCGGAAATAATTGGTCAAGCCAAGGAACTTACGCAGCTCCGTGAGGTTCTGAGGCGCGGGCCAATCGCGAACCACGGCGACCTTCCGCGGGTCCATCTTCACACCAGTGGCCGACACAATGTGGCCCAAATATTCCACCTGAGGCTGCGCCCAAAAGCATTTGGCGCGTTTAGCAAACAATTGCTCCCGCCTCATAACGTCGAGCACGAGCCGAAGATGCTCCAAATGCTCCTCGCGCATCTTAGAATAAACCAAGATGTCATCCAGGTAGCAAACAATGAACCTGTCGATAAACGGCCTAAACATTCGGTCCATAATCGCCTGAAACGTCGCAGGGGCATTAGTCAAACCAAACGATAGGACCGTATACTCGAAGTGACCGAAGGGCGTCCGAAAAGCGGTTTTCGGGATATCAGAGGCAGTGATGCGAATCTGATTATAGCCCTGTTGTAAGTCAATCGAGGAAAAATAAGCCGATCCCTTCAGCTTATCCAACAGGTCGTCAACGCGTGGCAAAGGGTAGCGATTTTTCACCGTACTCGCATTTAACCCCCGGTAATCGATGCACATGCGCAAGGTCCCATCCTTCTTACCGACAAACAAAATCGGTACAGAATACGGGGATGTGCTGGGGCGTATCATACCCTTCGCGAGCAAATCCGTCACCTGGCGCTTCACCTCGTCCAGCTCCAATGGACTCAACCTGTACATTGGCCGGGCCGTAGGCTGTGCTCCAGGCATGAGAGGGATTGTGTGATCAACAGGACGCATAGGTGGTAGGCCAGGGATATCTTTAAAGACGTCCTCATACTGCGACAGTAGGGCCTCAACCTCAGGATGGACAGAAATCTGCGCAGTGGTGGCACTGCAGCCCACCTGTGGCCTCAAAAGCAGTCCGTGGGCACCCTTCCGTAACAAACAGACGGCCTCCTTACACCCGACTAGCTCTGGTTCGATTCGCGCAGCCATTGCGGTCACAGCGAAATTAACCATAAACACCGCCTCAGCTTCGCCCTCCTTTGGTGTGACATGTTCGAACGACATGAAAGGTACCTTAATCGACAGAGTACCCTTGCACATATGCAGGGTTGCGGTCTCCATGTCGATGCGTGCGCGGTACTGCCGTAATGTCGAAGACCCCATTATGTACGGTGCAGTCTCTGCTAAGCCTGCAGCACGTACGGCCGGGTCACAACACGCAAAGGGCCTATCGATAGGCTAAGGGTAATCCTGCCCACGATGGGATGCTTAACCCCGTCAGCAAGGGTAACCTGTGGACAATCAGACGACTCTGGGGTCAACCCCAGCGCATTCACCTCTGCGACAGAGATGAAGTCGTCGCTTGCACCGGTGTCAACAAGTGCCTTCAGAGTACGGCCATTCAAACCGATCTGAACCACTGGGACACGGTTATCTACGAGCGACTGCCCAGCAAATAACGTCAGTGCACTTAGGGCGCGTCCGTAACCTACGGCACCCTCATCAGGAGCTTCGTACCAAACGTCAACCGAGTAGGATGTCCCTGGCCACGGAGCCAGCATACCCTCCCGATCCACACCATTAAACAAAACGGTGCCCGGCTCGAACCGGTGGACACACCGCATACCCCTTAACGATGCCTCTGCCTTGTGCTGACAGAAAGCGGGGAGTAATACACATGCGGCGGTGCCTGGATATTGACGCCTACATCTCCTATAAACGGCCAACTGTTCCGACATCTCACGCAGAGACGAGGGGATGAACAAAACCACGTGGTTAGACAGATCGATAGACGACAGGGGACGGCGAGGTGTAAACAAATTACACAACGAATCGAAGCAGAGAAGTCCCGTGCGTCCGTCAAGCGTGATGCGTCGCGCAATGACTCGCTCGATGTGTCCAAGTACGCAAGGCAACAATGCCTTCATGGCTGGCCGTAAGGATGACCACCGACCACGTGTGAGTTCAGAAATCCCGGGAGGTGCCCCCTCCGCAGGAACCCGGGCAAACCCCTATTTCAGCATAGGTACAAACGGCGGCAGCAACAGGCAATCCTTGGTAGGATGGCTCTCCGTGCACCGTAGACAAACATTGGCCGCCTTCCGACGTTCGAACTCGGAACGATTGCAATTCCATTTTGGCATCAACGAGTCATCCGTGTGAGTCCGCTTCGCATTGGGGTCAGAGCGCTGTGCGGCTGCCGACGACGGCGCACCACCACGCTTCCTGCTAATAGCCGGGTCCGAGCTCGGACCTGCTCCTCCTGACCCGCGGACACCTGAGCTAGCGCCCCCACGTGCCTGGCATTGCCGGTTGCTGCGTCATGTTGCGGCAGTAGGCGTGGGGCGGGTCTCTCCGAGTTCCTGGTCGAGAGCTACAGCTTCCCCAAGCGGATCCTGCACTTGCACGGCATTTGCACGAGGGACAGACTTGACTTCTTCCTCACCGGCAAGGAGTCGTATCTCCGTACCCTTCGCAAAAGTGACCAAGGCATCATACGACTTGATCGGCACCCCAGCCAAGTCAGTAGCGCACCATTTAGCCAAAAGTTTCGTCAGGCCTCGCTTAAACCAAAAGACACGCTCGGTTTCGGTGAGATCAGCAATGGGGGTCACTAGTGCTTCGAAGCGTGACTGGTACGCAGGTACATTTTCACCCCGACGCATGTGGTAGCTACCGGCTGCCAAAACCTTACGAGCCTCCACATCACGTGCTTGAACCTCAGTAGCGAACCGTGCGAGCAAAGCGGCGATCATCTCGTCAAAAGTATAGTCGCCCCGGGCGGTGGTCCATTCGCGATACCAGTCCTTCGCTGAGCCCTCGAGGGTGTTACCAACGAAGAGACACCTGATACCATCATTATCGCCACCATGAACAGCCTGGAGATACTTTTTAGCCTCACGCACGTACGCACGAGTTGCATCAGCTATGCTAGGTCCTGGTGTCTTTTCAGTTAGCGTGATATTGAGCCTAGGAACGGGAATTGACAATCTCATCACCTCAGGGATGTCATCATGCCCTCGAGCTTGAGGTAATGGCAGAACCCTTGGTCCAGCAGTGTTGTCCATATTGGTGTTAACTGCTGAATGCGGCACAATTAAGTGAGCAGGGGTCTGAAGGAAAAGGGGATCTTGAGTGGCTCGCCTGCCAACAGTCTCAAGACCCCTATCCGGAGCTCTAGCAGCCACAACAAAATCGGGTTGGCTAGCTAGGCTAGTGTGCGGCGTATCGTCGTGTTCCGCGATGCTGCGAGTATAACAGATGCAAGGACGGCTCAGTAAGATAAGACATTTGATACCGGAGAACACTCGTGTGTTCTACACTAATATTGCTATACGCTCTTCTACTTAGCCCGAACTAAGCCTGAACTTCGCTTATCACCGCTGTGTGATGATTGCTTGCTTCCAGCGCTGACGGCGATTGCGTCCATTGCATCGCTTCGATCTGTAAGACTGTAAGTTATATCTCTTCTTGTCTTGAAGTCTTCCGCTGTCTCTGTTTGCTCTCGATTGCCTTGCTGTACTTGCAAGTGCTCGTGCATCGGTGTTGAAAGCCTTCAGACACGCAGATACTTATGAGCAAACCCAAAGGAGAGGTATAACAAATTGGTATCGAGACAGGTTCGTTGCCTAACTGTCTGTTTGTGTCAAATCGGAAGTAGGTTCTCTCTATGGCGAGTTCCAGCGACGAACCACGAGGACCGCTAGATACCTTCGCCAAAGACCTAGGCCGCGCCATTTTGGACGCCGCTGCTTCCGGTTTGTAATCGTTTAATTGTTTTTGTCTAGATTGCTGCACTTGTTGTGTAAGTGTACGCTCTGAGTCGCAGGTAATCTCAGCGCTCCGGCATTGCTTGTAGCAACGACTGAGACCGGCTTTCGTCCGGACCAGTTGGCGACTCTTATCGCCCAAACTACGGAGATCAGGATTCAGCTGGGCAAGTACTTGCTGAGTTTACTGAATCTCCTCAAGAGTACTGTCGGTAGGCTCACCGAATCGTTTTGTACTCTTGCCTTCACGATAGAAGTCGTCTTCTATTACGCAAGCTTAGGGTATTGTTTCGTGTTCCATGTCTGCGGAACGCGATGATACGCCGCTCACTAGCTGAGCAAGCCAACCCGAATTTGATGTGGCTGCTAGAGCTCCGGATAGAGGTCTTGAAACCGTTGGCACGCGAGCCATTCAAGAGCCCCTTGTCCTTCAGACCCCTGCCCACTTAATTGTGCCGCATTCAGCAGTTAATACGAATATGGACAACACTGCTGGACCACGGGTTCTGCCATTACCTCAATCGCAAGGGCACGCTGCCATCCCTGAGGTGATGAGATTGACAATTCCCATTCCTAGGCTTAATATCTCGCTGGGTGAAAAGACACCAGGACCTAGCATAGCCGATGCAACTCGTGTGTACGTGCGTGACGCTAAAAAGTATCTCCAGGCTGTTCATGGTGGCGATAATGATGGTATCAGGTGTCTCTTCGTTGGTAACACCCTCGAGGGCTCAGTGAAGGACTGGTATTGTGAATGGACCACCGCCCAGATCGAATATACTTTTGACGAGTTGATTTCCGCTCTGCTAGCACGGTTCGCTACTGAGGTGCAAGCATGTGATGTGGAGGCTCGTAAGGTTTTGGCGGCCGGTAGCTACCACATGCGTCGGGGTGAAAATGTACCTGCGTACCAGTCACGCTTCGAAGCACTAGTGACCCCCATTGCTGACCTCACCGAGAACGAGCGTGTCTTTTGGTTTAAGGGAGGCCTGACGAAACTTTTGGCTAAATGGTGCGCTACTGACTTGGCTGGGGTGCCGATCAAGTTGTACGATGCCTTGGTCACATTTGCTAAGGGTACGGAGATATGTTGTATGTGGGATCGGTCCCCACTTGCACCGAAGTAGATCGCATTATATTCGAGCATTATGAAGCATGACATAATCATATTAGCAGGATATATTTGAGTATATCTAGCTAATCAGGCATGTCGCATTATCATCTACGACATCACGCTGTCGGTCAACATGTTTGACTCGATGCTGATAATTAATGCACGACCTATCCGTTGGTATAATATTCCGCGTAATAATGCTTTGAATATTATTACCTCATCTGTGTCATAAACCATACGCGTATGCAAGAATGCGACAATCGCGATGGTTGGGTCGGCAACCGAATATCGATATTCGGACCTTCGCATATTGCATGTGTTGCATTCATTAATATCACGGATTACGCGGTATTTAGAATAGTGCTACGAAGGTACTCACACTTGAGATCAAAATCCAGTGAGACCTGTACTGCACATCGGTATCACGACATGGTAGGTGCGAGGACGGCCGCCTAGAGACCGAAGTCGGCTTGATGCTACTTTGGACTAAGTACCCGAGTACTTAACTCAATCTAATTCGTATACATACGTTTTATGCATTTATATTCGGCCTGAGCTATTCTAGCATAGCATCTTTGCCTGCGGGGTCTGAGGGCAGACTTCTAATTTGTAACTGAAGATCATTGTAAGTTGAATCTTTCCTTATCTTTAAGTCTTCCGCTGTCATGTTGCTCGCACTGAAGTGTCTTGCTGTTCGTAAGCACCATGCACGTGTAGCTAACGCTCAGACGTGCAGATTCAGTGCATGATTGAGGAAGGAAGGATACAACAAGATACGACTCCTTGCCGGTGAGGAAGAAGTCAAGTCTGCCCCTCGTGCAAATGCCGTGCAAGTGCAGGATCCGCTTGGGGAAGCTGTTGCTCTAGACCAGGAACTTTGAGCTACCCGCCCCACGCCTACTGCCACGATGCGACGTAGCAGCCGGCAACACAAGGCGCACGGGGGTGCTAGCTCAGGTGTCCATGGGTCAGGAGGAGCATGTCCGAGCTCGGACCCAGCTAAGAGCAGGAAGCGTGGCGGTACGCCGTCGTCGGCAGCCGCACAGCGCTCTGACCCCAATGCAAAGCGGACTCACGCGGACGACCCGTTGATGCCAAAATGGAATTGCAATCGTTCCAAGTTCGAGCGTCGGAAAGCGGCCAATGTTTGTCTATGGTGCGCGGAGAGCCATCCTACCAAGGATTGCCTGTTGCTGCCGCCGTTTGTACCTATGCTGAAATAGGGGTTTGCCCGGGTTCCTGCGGAGGGGGCACCTCCCGGGATTTCTGAACTAACACGTGGTCGGTGGTCATCCTTACGGCCAGCCATGAAGGCATTGTTGCCTTGCGTACTTGGACACATCGAGCGAGTCATTGCACGACGCATCACGCTTGACGGACGCACGGGACTTCTCTGCTTTGATCCGCTGTGTAATTTGTTTCCACCACGCTGTCCCCTGTCGTCTATCGATCTGTCAAACCACGTGGTTTTGTTCATCCCCTCGTCTCTGCGTGAGATGTCGGAACAGTTGGCCGTATACCGGAGATGTAGGCGTCAATATCCAGGCACCGCCACATGTGTATTACTCCCTGCTTTCTGTCGGCACAAGGCAGAGGCATCGTTAAGGGTTATGCGGTGTATCCACCGGTTCGAGCCGGGCACCGTTTTGTTTAACGGTGTGGATCGGGAGGGTACGCTGGCTCCGTGGCCAGGGACATCCTACTCGGTTGACGTTTGGTACGAAGCTCCGGATGAGGGTTCTGTAAGTTTAGAACCCGCCCTAAGTGCACTGACGTTATCTGCTGGGCAGTCGCTCGTAGATAACCGTGTCCCAGTGGTTCAGATCGGTTTGAATGGCCGTACTCTGAAGGCACTTGTTGACACCGGTGCAAGCGACGACTTCATCTCTGTCGCAGAGGTGAATGCGCTGGGGTTGACCCAGAGTCGTCTGATTGTCCACAGGTTACCCTTGCTGACGGGGGTAAGCATCCCATCGTGGGCAGGATTACCCTTAGCCTATCGATAGGCCCTTTGCGTGTTGTGACCCGGCCGTACGTGCTGCAGGGCTTAGCAGAGACTGCACCGTACATAATGGGGTCTTCGACATTACGACAGTACCGTGCGCGCATCGACATGGAGGCCGCAACCCTGCATATGTGCAAGGGTACTCTGTCGATTAAGGTACCTTTCCTGTCGTTCGAACATGTCACACCAGAGGGGGGCAAAGCTGAGGCGGTGCCTATGGTTAATTTCTCCGTGACCGCAATGGCCGCGCGAATCAAACCGGAGCTAGTCAGGCGTAAGGAAGCTGTCCGTTTGTTACGGAAAGGTGCCCACGGACTGCTTTTGAGGCCACAGGTGGGCTGCAGTGCCACCACCGTGCAGACTTCTGTGGATCCTGAGGTTGAGGCCCTACTGTCGCAGTATGAGGACGTCTTCAAAGATATCCCTGGGCTGCCACCTATGCGTCCTGTTGATCACACAATCCCTCTCATGCCTGGAGCGCAACCTGTGGCCCGGCCAATGTACAGGTTGAGTCCATTGGAGCTGGACGAGGTAAAGCGCCAGGTGACGGATTTGATCGCAAAGGGTATGATACGCCCTAGCACATCCCCGTATTCTGCACCGATTTTGTTTGTCGGATGGGACCTTGCGCATGTGCATCGATTATCGGGGGTTGAATGCGAGCACGGTGAAGAATCGCTACCCTTTGCCACGCGTTGACGACCTGTTGGATAAGCTGAAGGGATCGGCTTATTTTTCCTCGATTGACTTACAACAGGGCTATAATCAGATTCGCATCGCTGCCTCTGATATTCTGAAAACCGCTTTTTGGACACCCTTCGGTCACTTTGAGTATACGGTCTTATCGTTTGGGTTGACCAATGCCCCTGCAATGTTTCAGGCGGTCATGGACCGTATGTTTAGGCCGTTTATCGACAGGTTCGTTGTTTGCTACCTGGATGACATCTTGGTTTATTCTAAGACGCGCGAGGAGCACTTGGAGCATCTTTGGCTCGTGCTCGACGTGATGAGGCGGGAGCAATTGTTTGCTAAACGCGCTAAATGCTTTTGGGCGCAGCCTCAGGTGGAATATTTGGGCCACATTGTGTCGGCCACTGGTGTGAAGATGGACCCGCGGAAGGTCGCCGTGGTTCGTGATTGGCCCGCGCCTCAGAACCTCACGGAGCTGCGTAAGCTCCTTGGCTTGACCAATTATTTCCGAAAGTTCATTGAAAAATATTCCATCATTGCGGCCCCGCTAACTAACTTAACTCGCAAAGGCGTTTTTGTTTCGCTCGAGTCGTGGACGTCGCAATGCCAGCGGGCATTTGAAGAGCTCAAGCGAACCGTCACCGAAGATGTCACCCTCGCATTCCCTGACTACTCGTTGCCGTTTCGTGTTGAGGTAGTGTCTGATGCCTCAGTATTTGGGAGCGGCGCTGTATTGTTACAGGAAGGACGACCGATTGCCTTCACGAGTAAGAAGTTTTCTGGTGCGGAGATTCGCTACACCACCGGGGAACAGGAGCTTCTGGCAGTGCTGCATGCTTTAAAAGAATGGTGCTGTTACCTCGAGGGACACCCGTTTACTTTAAAGACTGACCACAAGCCCCTCACGTGTTTGCAAAGTGTTCTGACGTTGAACAGCCGTCAGGCTAGGTGGATGGAATACCTAGCTAGGTTCGACTGCACCTGGGAGTACATTTCTGGTAAACTGAATATTGCCGATGCTCTCAGTTGCTACACGCTGCAATTTTGGCAGCGCCCGTCTTGCGACCGTGTAACGAGGAGGTGCCGATCGCGACGGACCTCACGGAGCGGTTGAAGGTTGCCTACAACGCAGATGCCTAGTTCTTGGAGCCGGCTAATGTGGAATACCTTCACAAGCAGAATGGCCTTTGGCTACGGACGGAGGGTGCAGCTATGCAAATCGTCATTCCGAACGACGACACGCTACACTACGATATCCTTGCACGGTTCCACGAGGACCCGTTAGCAGGACACCCTGGTAGCAAGCGATTGGTCGAATTGGTGCAACGTTCCTTTTGGTGGCCTCGTTTGGCTAAGGATGCGGCGAACTTTGTACAGACATGCAGTCTGTGCCAGCACAATAAGGCTTTATCCGGTAAGGGCCATGGGTTGTTGCAACCGTTGCCTGTCCCGGATGCGCCTTGGGAAAGTGTTTCCATGGACTTCATAGTCGCGCTGCCCAAAACTGAGGGGGGATATGATGCGGTGTTCGTTATGGTCAATTGCCTGACTAAGATGGTCCACCTAGCACCATGCACATCGTCCTGCACAGCTGAGCAAACCGCACGTTTGTTTTTTGACAATGTGGTTCGGTTACACAGTGTTCCCAAAAATGTGATCTCGGACTGCGGTGGGCAGTTCACGTCTAAGTTTTGGGAAGCGCTCTGCAAGCTAGTTGGCATGCGCGTCAACCTGAGCACAGCGAACCACCCTCAGACTGATGGTCAAACCGAACGCACAAACCGCACGTTGGGTGATATGTTGCGCAATTATGCTGGTCACACACCCCTTGTTTGGGATACATTTTTGACTGCGGCAGAATTCGCGCTTAACAATGCTGTTAACCTCTCTACTGTTGTGCCACGGTTCGTTTCCCGCCGATGCGTAGGTCGATGTGATGCTACGAGGCGAAGTGCTATTTTGAGGACTACATGTTCCCCGTTATTCTTGGCCTGTCTTAGAACTGTCCGGCAGTGCGCATATATGGTGGTTCGGACTAAGGTGTCTTCCGGGCAGTAGATTCCCAGCACGTGTAGGGGGGTACTTGCTGACGTGGAAATCTTGCATTGGGACAGGTGCCCATGTAGCAGGGGCGGCGGTGATATGTGTGTCACTTGTCCTGCACAGGTGTAGTGGGCACCGATCGCAATTGCGACACCTGATGTGTGGCGTTCCTTGCCAGAGTTACATGGTTTCGAGCTGCAGTAAAGTCTGTATCCCTGCGGTTCTTTGCGTAGGGCGTCCTTCATCCATCCAGTGTGGTTGCCGGTTTTAGTTTCCGTCAGAACAATGATATCGGCATCCCATGTCCGTACATTACACAGTGTACTGAGGAAGTTCGTCCCCAGTCCTCACACATTGTGAGTGACGATGTGCATGTACCTGTGTATTGTTCTATTGCGGCATTCTGGGGGATTTGCGTTCTCCGGGTGTGAGGATGTGGTGCTTTTTACGGGGGTGGTCGACAGTCTTGGGTGCTGGGCACTGGGTTCACTGACGTTCCCACTTTCCCTTGTTGTGTGTGTCATTTCCCCGGGGTGTTCAGTGTTGTGCTACGGTTCGTTGTCCGCCGATGCGTAGGTCGATGCGACCCTACAAGGCGAAGTGTTATCTTGATGAACGCATGAATGATTATTGCATATGAATGAACCTGCATGATATAGATGTATTCGCATACATTTATATATGCATTTGGCATGTTATCATTATCCATCGTGACATCGCATCATGGCAAATCCGCCTAGCATGCATGAAATACCGAATCATTGAAGTGCGCATTATGCTCGTGCTATGAAACTATAAGTAATATTATTTGATATAATATTACTTCATTACAGCACACGTTTGGAGCGCCGCACTCGTCGTGATGCATGCCTTGCAACCGAATATCGTTATTCGGACCCTTGCATCATGCGAATGCCGGAAAGGCTTATCGGTTGTTATACGTAGACATCGCCTATACGCAGTAGGGTTGTCACACTTAGGATCGGCCTCCTAGTGTAAATCGTATGGCATTGCAATGCTGCGAGTATAACAGATGCGAGGACGGCTAAATAAGATAAGACATTCGATACCGGAGAACACTCGTGTGTTCTACACTATTATTGCTATACACTCTTCTACTTAGCCCGAGCTAAGCCTGAACTTCGCTTATCACCGCCGTGTGATGATTGCTTGCTTCCAGCACTGACGGCGATTTCGTCCATTGCATCGCTTCGATCTGTAAGACTGTAAGTTATATCTCTTCTTGTCTTGAAGTCTTCCGCTGTCTCTGTTTGCTCTCGCTTGCCTTGCTGTACTTGCAAGTGCTCGCGCATCGGTGTTGAAAGCCTTCAGACGCGCAGATACTTATGAGCAAACACGAAGGAGAGGTACAACATCTACAGGCAAAAGTCCATTCTTTCTCAACTATGGATTTCATCCCGCGCTACCCGTGTGGCGTGAGTTTGAGGTGAACGTGCCTGCTGCTAAGATCTTTGCCAAGTCTTTTATGTCCCGTGTTTTATTACGGTACCGGCCTTAGCTCCTTGCTAAGTAAGTAGCCAGTGGCTACACCCTCTATGTGCAAATATAGAGGCTAAGGGTTGCATGCCCTAGTGCGACTGTGACACGGTCACTGGTAGACTCAGTTGAGTTCGGTTTCACTGGTTGATCATATGTATTTCCTTAATACATATCCACGTTTTCTCTTCCTTATAGATTACGGCTCTTTTTGGAGGCTTTCCGTACTAAGCTCAGAGTACCTATGCTCTGCTCTTCCTATCAACCGGTAGTTATCACTACCACTAGTTTGGGGTGATACAACAAAACTGGTATCGAGACGGTCTTTCTGGACACTTCTTTCTGTGCTTTTCGATAATCATGGACATGGACGTTAGTCTGAGCTTAGAAGCGATTAAAGCTACAATTTACTCTGGTAAATAGAGCATTTCACAATATATTTATTACTGTGAAATTTAGGCTTCGTTGTGCTCCTTGCCGACGACGGCGTGATTTCGCCTGCTTCTTCTCACGAAGACCAAGCACCTTTGTTGCTAAATATCAGACGCTCCAGTGGAGTGGATATTGCAACACAAACGTTCTTTACGTTTGAGAAGGCCACGCAAACGTCCAGTAGGCGCACGCATGACGGGCAACCTATTTTGCCTATTGCGGAGCAGAGTCCGTCTACGACTCACTCGGCTGCAGAGCTTCCGCGGGATGTGGATGGAGACGACGCTATGGAGGCCTCTGATGGAGAGCCCCCAGCTAAGCGTGTGCGTGCTCACGCACCGCAGGCTGCCGCTGCTGCCGTAAGCGCAAGGTTCAGTCCTTTCCAACAGGATCGGCTCTTCCCCTTATTTCTCTGGCAACGGCTGGACTCCGTTTCACCGCCTTGGTGGACTCGGGTGCTACCCACGACCTTATCAGTGAGTCACTGGTTCAGCGCTTGCGTTTGCCTGTTCACTCTTGCCCGTGGTCTTCGGTTTCCTTAGCCGACGGGGGCAAGCAAGCCATCTTGGGGCAGGTGTCTTTGTGGGTGTCTGCAGGCTCTTTTCGTGCTTGCTTGCAGCCCTATGTGCTGCCAACCCTCACAGATGTCGCATCTTTCATTTTAGGCTCTGCCTCACTCCAGAAGCATGCTGCTGCGTTTGACTATGAGGAACGCACCCTTCGCCTGTCTAAGGGTTCAGCAACTTGCGTGCTTCGCTGGCTGCCTACAGCCGCAGAGGAGGCTGTTCCTGATGATACTCCTCAGATCAATCACGTTATCACTGCCATGCGTGAAACCAAGAATACCCCAGAGTCTGTTAGCCGTAAAGCAGCTGTCCGTATGCTGCGTAAGGGTGCTCATGGCATTCTAGTGCGCCCCTCTCTTCGGCTCAACTCTGTTGGTGCTCAGACTTCCATGCAGGACCCTGAAGTCTCTGCGTTGCTCACGGAGTATGCAGATGTGTTCCGCGACCTTCCAGGGATTCCGCCAGAACGACTGGTGGATCACACCATTCCTTTGGTGTCTGGCGCGCAACCCGTCTCACGCCCCATGTACCGTCTCAGCCCATTAGAGCTTGATGAGGTAAAGCGGCAGGTTACTGACTTGCTTGCTAAGGGCTTGATCCGTCCAAGCACTTCCCCTTACTCCGCGCCTATCTTGTTCGTGGGTAAGAAGGATGGCACACTGCGCATGTGCATTGACTATCGTGGTCTTAATGCCGTTACGGTCAAAAACCGGTATCCTTTACCCTGGATCGATGACCTGCTTGATAAGCTGCGTGGCTCTGCCTACTTCAGCTCTATTGACCTGCAGCAGGGCTATAATCAGATCCGTATCTTGGAATCTGACATTCCTAAGACGGCCTTCCTAAGACGGCTTTACCCCTTTACCCCTTTACCCCTTTTGGTCATTTCGAGTTTACGGTCCTGAGCTTTGGTTTGGCTAATGCCCCTGCGACCTTTCAAGCTGTCATTGACCGTATGTTCAGGCCTTACATCGACAAGTTTGTCGTGTGTTACCTGGATGATATCCTGGTCTACTCGAAGACTAAGGAGGAACACCTTGAGCATCTACGTCAGGTGCTGGAGGTCTTACAGCGTGAGCAGCTGTATGCCAAACAGTCCAAGTGCCACTGGGCCCTTTCCCAGGTGGAATACTTGGGACATGTGGTGTCTGCCGATGGCATCCGCATGGACCCCCGTAAGACTGCTGCCGTAAAGGACTGGCCGACTCCGACCTCTTTGCCGGAGCTGCGCAAGTTTTTGGGTCCTACCAATTACTTTCGTAAGTTTATCTCTGGGTACTCCTCCCTTGCTGCACCTATCACGTCACTCACTCGCAAAGATGCTTTCAGTCTCCTGAGGCTTGGACCCCTGGTTGCCAAGCTGCGTTTGATGCGATCAAGCACGCTGTTGCTAATGACGTGGTGCTGCATTTCCCTGATTACTCCTTGCCCTTTCGTGTCGAGCTCATCTCTGATGCCTCGCTGCAAGGATCAGGCGCCGTTCTGGTGCAGAATGGGCGTCCCATTGCGTTCACCAGTAAGAAGTTCTCTCCGGTGGAGCGGGGCTACACTACCGGTGAGCAAGAGCTTCTGGCTATCATTCATGCCTTGCGTGAATGGCGCTGTTACCTGGAGGGCCGCCCCTTCGTGGTAAAGACAGACCATAAGCCCTTGACCTTCCTTCAGGGGGTCCCTACCCTTAACCGCCATCAGGCGCGTTGGTTAGAATACATGGCACGTTTCATCTTCACTTGGGAGCATCTCTCCGGATCCCTCAATGTTGCCGATGCATTGAGTCGCCATCCATCCCTGCATGCCGTGATCCTTTCTGTGGTCACTCGGCGTCAATCTGTTACCTCTGAGGTCACTACCTCTGGCTTTGCACAGCGCATTGTGCAGGGATATGTCTCTGACTCCTGGTTTAAGGATGCCCGCAATGTTGAGCCCTATAAGCAGGAGCGTGGCCTATGGATCCGTACTGATGGTGAACGTCGCCAGATTGTCGTGCCTAACGACGACCTTCTTCGCTGGGATATCCTTGCTTGCTTGCATAAGGACCCCCTGGCTGGACACGTGGGTGTTACCCACTTGGTGGAGCTAGCACATCGCCACGTCTGGTGGTCCTCCTTGGCCCAGGATGCTGCTCACTTTGTGCAGCAGTGTGACGATTGCCAACGCTCTAAGCCCCTTTCCGGTAAACAAGCAGGGTTGCTTCAACCCTTGCCGATTCCGGTGGCTCCCTGG
Source organism: Volvox africanus (assembly GCA_030268105.1). Classification (NCBI taxonomy): domain Eukaryota; kingdom Viridiplantae; phylum Chlorophyta; class Chlorophyceae; order Chlamydomonadales; family Volvocaceae; genus Volvox; species Volvox africanus. The sequence continues at coordinate 300,328 of BSDZ01000015.1, read as the reverse complement.
GAAAGTGTTTCCCTTGATTTTGTTGTTGGTCTTCCTCCGTCTGAAGGGGGGAACGATGCCGTGCTCGTCATGGTTGATTGTTTGACCAAGATGGTGCACCTTGCGCCTACCACCACCTTGGTGACTGCAGAGCAGACGGCTCGTCTGTTCTTTGATAATGTAGTGCGTTTGCATGGCATACCCAAGTCGGTCATTTCTGACCGTGGGCCCCAGTTCGGTGGCAAGTTCTGGGCATCCCTGGGTGACCTTGTCAATGTTCGTGTGAACCTTTCCACTGCCTACCATCCCCAAACGGATGGGCAGACGGAACGCATGAACCGCACCTTTGGTGACATGCTGCGTACTTACGCTGGCAATAACCCTCGCGCGTGGGATACTTTCCTATCTGCTGCTGAGTTTGCCATGAACAATGCTGTTAACTGGTCTACGGGACAGTCTCCATTCTTCTTGAACTATGGCTTCCACCCCGCAATTCCACTGGCTCGGGAGTTGGATGTGCCTGCCCCAGCTGCCAAAGCTTTCGTGAGGTCATACAATGACCGCATGACTGAAGCTAAGCACCTTCTTGAGGTCGCACAGCAGCGTACCACTGCGTACTACAACCGTGGTAAGAAGGAAACCACCTTCAAGCCTGGTGATTCCGTACTCCTCAGTACTAAAAACCTACGGCAACTTGCCACAGGTCCGCGCAAACTTTTGCCGCGTTGGGTGGGACCTTACCCTGTGAAACGCATGGTTGGTCAGGCAGCGGCCGAGCTTGTCCTTCCCGCGAATATGCGTATTCACCCCACCTTCCACGTGTCTCTGCTGCGTCCTTACAGGGCAGTACCAGATACGTTGGTTACCAATGGATCCAATATTTCCTCTGGAAACCCCGGGACCAGTCCTGATGGACCGCTACCAGTAGATTGGTTGAACAACGAACCACTCTACTCGGTTGAGCGCATTCTTGACTACCGTGCTCACCGTATCGGGAAGAAATGAAAACGGCTGGTGCACGAGTACCTTGTCAAGTGGAAGGGTTATTCTTCCGACCAAAACAGCTGGGAACCTGCGCAGAACTTTACCCCTGGCCTGATCCCTGATCTTGAAGCAGCTTGAGCCCGTGCACGAGGGCACTGCGAGGACACCGCGTCCTAAAGGGGGAATAGTTGTTGTATCACGGTACCGGCCTTAGCTCCTTGCTAAGTAAGTAGCCAGTGGCTACACCCTCTATGTGCAAATATAGAGGCTAAGGGTTGCATGCCCTAGTGCAACTGTGACACTGTCACTGGTAGACTCAGTTGAGTTCAGTTTCACTGGTTGATCATATGTATTTCCTTAATACATATCCACGTTTTCTCTTCCTTATAGATTACGGCTCTTTTCGGAGGCTTTCCGTACTGAGCTCAGAGTACCTATGCTCTGCTCTTCCTATCAACCGGTAGTTATCACTACCACTAGTTTGGGGTGATACAACATCCCGTATCACAGAAACGAAGGCGTGTTTGGACGCGGCGCAGCAACGAACGACGGAGTACTATAACAAATCCAAGCAGGATGTAACGTTTTTGGAAGGGCAACTCGTGTTGCTAAGCACCAAGAACTTGCGTACCTTGGCCGATGGATCCCGAAAACTCTTACCCCGCTGGATTGGTCCGTATCCTGTCGTGCGCATGGTCAGGAATGTGGCTGTCGAGCTTGCATTGCCCTCTGATATGACCATTCACCCCACGTTTCACGTATCGCTTGTCCGTCCTTATCGTGGTACGGAACCCGTCCCTGAGCCTGCTAACGCCCCCGCAGTGATCAAACCAGTTCCTGAGACCTGGATCACTGGTAAACAGAAGTTTTACAATGTGGAGCGGGTGTAAGATTATCGCGCGCGTTGTGTGGGCCAACACCGACGTAAGCGGACAGTACACGAGTACTTGGTTAAGTGGACAGGGTATACCAGCGAGCACAACTCGTGGGAACCGGCACGCAACTTCTCGCAGGACATGAAGCCTCTGCTCAAATGGTGTGACATGTTCGAACGACAGGAAAGGTACCTTAATCGACAGAGTACCCTTGCACATATGCAGGGTTGCGGTCTCCATGTCAATGCGCGCGCGGTACTGCCGTAATGTCGAAGACCCCATTATGTACGGTGCAGTTTCTGCTAAGCCCTGCAGCACGTACGGCCGGGTCACAACACGCAAAGGGCCTATCGATAGGCTAAGGGTAATCCTGCCCACGATGGGATGCTTACCCCCGTCAGCAAGGGTAACCTGTGGACAATCAGACGACTCTGGGGTCAACCCCAGCGCATTCACCTCTGTGACAGAGATGAAGTCGTCGCTGGCACCGGTGTCAACAAGTGCCTTCAGAGTACGGCCATTCAAACCGATCTGAACCACTGGGACACGGTTATCTACGAGCGACTGCCCAGCAGATAACGTTAGTGCACTTAGGGCGGGTCCGTAACCTACGGCACCCTCATCAGGAGCTTCGTACCAAACGTCAACCGAGTAGGATGTGCCTGGCCACGGAGCCAGCATACCCTCCCGATCCACGCCATTAAACAAAACGGTGCCCGGCTCGAACCCGTGGACACGCCGCATACCCCTTAACGATGCCTCTGCCTTGCGCTGACAGAAAGCGGGGAGTAATACACATGCGGCGGTGCCTGGATATTGACGCCTACATCTCCTGTAAACGGCCAACTGTTCCGACATCTCACGCAGAGACGAGGGGATGAACAAAATCACGTGGTTAGACAGATTGATAGACGACAGGGGACGGCGAGGTGTAAACAAATTACACAACGGATCGAAGCAGAGAAGTCCCGTGCGTCCGTCAAGCGTGATGCGTCGCGCAATGACTCGCTCGATGTGTCCAAGTACGCAAGGCAACAATGCCTTCACGGCTGGCCGTAAGGATGACCACCGACCACGTGTGAGTTCAGAAATCCCGGGTGGTGCCCCCTCCACAGGAACCCGGGCAAGCCCCTATTTCGGCTGAGGTACAAACGGCGGCAGTAACGGGCAATCCTTCGTAGGATGACTCTCCGCACACCGTAGACAAACATTGGCCGCTTTCCGACGCTCGAACTCGGAACGATTGCAATTCCATTTTGGCATCAACGAGTCATCCGTGCGAGTCCGCTTCGCATTGGGGTCAGAGCGCTGTGCGGCTGCCGACGACGGCACACCACCACGCTTCCTGCTCTTAGCCGGGTCCGAGCTCGGACCTGCTCCTCCTGACCCGCGGACACCTGAGCTAGCGCCCCCGCGCGCCTGGCGTTGCCGGTTGCTACGTCGCGTCGCGGCAGTAGGCGTGGGGCGGGTCGCTCCGAGTTCCTGGTCGAGAGCTACGGCTTCCCCAAGCGGATCCTGCACTTGCACGGCATTTGCACGAGGGACAGACTTGACTTCTTCCTCACCGGCAAGGAGTCGTATCTCCGTACCCTTCGCAAAAGTGACCAAGGCATCATACGACTTGATCGGCACCCCAGCCAAGTCAGTAGCGCACCATTTAGCCAAAAGTTTCGTCAGGCCTCGCTTAAACCAAAAGACACGCTCGTTCTCAGTGAGATCAGCAATGGGGGTCACTAGTGCTTCGAAGCGTGACTGGTACGCAGGTACATTTTCACCCTGACGCATGTGGTAGCTACCGGCTGCCAAAACCTTACGAGCCTCCACATCACGTGCTTGAACCTCAGTAGCGAACCGTGCGAGCAAAGCGGTGATCATCTCGTCAAAAGTATAGTCGCCCCGGGTGGTGGTCCATTCACGATACCAGTCCTTCGCTGAGCCCTCGAGGGTGTTACCAACGAAGAGACACCTGATACCATCATTATCGCCACCATGAACAGCCTGGAGATACTTTTTAGCCTCACGCACGTACGCACGAGTTGCATCGGCTATGCTAGGTCCTGGTGTCTTTTCAGTTAGCGTGATATTGAGCCTAGGAACGGGAATTGACAATCTCATCACCTCAGGGATGTCATCATGCCCTCGAGCTTGAGGTAATGGCAGAACCCTTGGTCCAGCAGTGTTGTCCATATTGGTGTTAACTGCTGAATGCGGCACAATTAAGTGAGCAGGGGTCTGAAGGAAAAGGGGATCTTGAGTGGCTCGCGTGCCAACAGTCTCAAGACCTCTATCCGGAGCTCTAGCAGCCACAACAAAATCGGGTTGGCTAGCTAGGCTAGTGTGCGGCGTATCGTCGTGTTCCGTGGACATGGAGCATGAAACGATACCCTAGGTTTGCGTAATAGAAGCCGACTTCTATCGCAAAGGCAAGAGTACAAAACGATTCGGTGAGCCTACCGACAGTACTCTTGAGAAGATTCAGTAAACTCAGCAAGTACTTGCCCAGCTGAGTCCTGATCTCCGTAGTTTGGGCAATGAGAGTCGCCAACTGGTCCGGACGAAAGCTGGTCTCAGTCGCCGCGGCAAGCAATGCCGGTGCACTGAGATTACCTGCGACTCAGAGCGTACACTTACACAACAAGTGCAGCAATCTAAGTAAAAGCAATTAAACAATTACAAACCGGAAGCAGCGGCGTCCTAAATGGCGCGGCCTAGGTCTTCGGCAAAAGTATCTAGCGGTCCTCGTGGTTCGTCGCTGGAACTCGCCATAGAAAGAACCTACTTCCGATTAGACAAAGAGAGACAGTTAGGCAACGAACCTGTCTCGATACCAATTTGTTGTACCTCTCCTTCGTGTTTGCTCATCAGTATCTGCGCGTCTGAAGGCTTGCGACACCAATGCGCGAGCACTTGCAAGTACAGCAAGGCAAGCACGAGCAAACAGAGACAGCGGAAGACTTCAAACAAGAAGAGATATAACTTACAGTCTTACAGATCGAAGCGGTGCAATGGACGCAATCGCCGTCAGCGCCGGAAGCAAGCAATCATCACGCGGCGGTGAATAGCGAAGTTTAGGCTTAGCTCGGGCTAAGTAGAATAGCGTATATCAATAATAATGTAGAACACACGAGTGTTCTCCGGTATCGAATGTCTTGTCTTGCTTAGCCGTCCTCGCATCTGTTATACTCGCAGCATCGCAATGTCGTACGATTCACACTAGGAGGCCGATCCTAAGTGTGACAACCCTACTGCGTATAGGCGATGTCCATGTATAACAACGTATAAGCCTTTCCGGCATTCGCATGATGCAAGGGTCCGAATAACGATATTCGGTTGCAAGGCATGCATCACGACGAGTGCGGCGCTCTCAACGTGTGCTGTAATGAAGTAATATTATATCAAATAATATTACTTATAGTTTCATAGCACGAGCATAATGCGCACTTCAATGATTCGGTATTTCATGCATGCTAGGTGGATTTGCCATGATGCGATGTCACGATGGATAATGATAACATGCCAAATGCATATATAAATGTATGCGAATACATCTATATCATGCAGGTTCATTCATATGCAATAATCATTCATGCGTTCATCAAGATAACACTTCGCCTTGTAGGGTCGCATCGACCTACGCATCGGCGGACAACGAACCGTAGCACAACACTGAACACCCCGGGGAAATGACACACACAACAAGGGAAAGTGGGAACGTCAGTGAACCCAGTGCCCAGCACCCAAGACTGTCGACCACCCCCGTAAAAAGCACCACATCCTCACACCCGGAGAACGCAAATCCCCCAGAATGCCGCAATAGAACAATACACAGGTACATGCACATCGTCACTCACAATGTGTGAGGACTGGGGACGAACTTCCTCAGTACACTGTGTAATGTACGGACATGGGATGCCGATATCATTGTTCTGACGGAAACTAAAACCGGCAACCACACTGGATGGATGAAGGACGCCCTACGCAAAGAACCGCAGGGATACAGACTTTACTGCAGCTCGAAACCATGTAACTCTGGCAAGGAACGCCACACATCAGGTGTCGCAATTGCGATCGGTGCCCACTACACCTGTGCAGGACAAGTGACACACATATCACCGCCGCCCCTGCTACATGGGCACCTGTCCCAATGCAAGATTTCCACGTCAGCAAGTACCCCCCTACACGTGCTGGGAATCTACTGCCCGGAAGACACCTTAGTCCGAACCACCATATATGCGCACTGCCGGACAGTTCTAAGACAGGCCAAGAATAACGGGGAACATGTAGTCCTGGCCAGAGACTTTAATGCCGTCTTGAATCCTGACGACCGCAGTACAGGCCTGCTTGATACAGCAGACTGACTACACCTCAAATTCATCACCAATAACATGCTCACACCGGTGCCTGAAAACCGCTCCCCCTGCCACCCGTCCTTCAAGCAGTGGAGCAAGGAATGCTGTGCACACCAAAGCCGAATAGATGATATCCTGATGTGCCCTGCTCTACACGCAAGTATAAAAGTGGGGACACCTGCAAACGGGAACACGCCACAAGCGTACTGCACTGTTTCTGTCGCCGGAGGAAACTTCGACCATAACCCCGTACATGCCCACCTGCCCACCGACGCCATCCGCCTGTGGGACGCCAAGAGACCGGTGACCCCAAAGAACCAAGACGGAGACGGGTTCCGAGCTAAATGGAAAAACGTGATACTACCGGTTCTGAACACCACAATCCGTGCAGCGCAATCAAAGATGGATGCCTCGCTCACGTCGGACATCCTCAGCCTCCAGGAATATCTCCGCCCAGCCGTCCTTGAGATTGAGGTTGGCATTGCGAAACACACCGAGGACCCCACTGATATGACAGCCACCCGCTTGATGACACTACTTCGCGACCATGACAGCATCACGGCGGTCAATGTAGAGATTGCGGCAGCAATGCTTCAAACAACCCTCAACAAGGGACTAGACATCCTACTAGACCTGTGCCCGCAGAAACCGCCATGCACGGGCAAAATACACACCAAACGCACAGTCAGCAGAGGACTGAAAAAGCTACACAGAGAACACACCCGGCTCAAACACGAATACGAAAGGGAACTACGGATGCAGGCCGACCCTGGATGCCAACAGCCTGATTGCGCGGATAGCTCAGCAAGCCCTAATGGGCCGGCATCAAACAGCACCCACACACCTCCTGAAGGTGGGGGGGGCTTGCTGGAGCAACTACGTGACACGATTTGATGGGTTGGTAGCCAAATACGGCAGGTGCTAACAATAGAACGCCGGAAAAACATAGCTGCAGCACGACGCCGAACCCAACATCTGATCGCCACACGTCCTCGACGGGCTCACCAAGGTATCTTCAGCAAGGATGAACTCCGAACGCGGCCTGCCTGCGGTGAAACACCCAGTCTCAGGCAAAGTGTGCACGGAACCCAAATCCATCCTTGAAGCTGTACACCAGTACTACCAGACGCAGGCCGCCCCCATTAGCGCCCCAAAGACTGGACGGTACCGCCCCGAGGAAATCCCACGATCGTACCCATTCCTGCAGAGCACCGCGCCAGACGCCTTCTCCCTAACCAGCCCGAGACAGGCCACGGATAAAGTCTTGCTTAGCAGCGTCGCCGACTCGTTTAACTTTAACAAATGTATCCAACACCTAGCCCGTAATAAGACGCCGGGACCAGATGGATTACCTAACGAGCTGCTGAGGGCATTGCCTGCTGCCTTACAGATCACCATCCATGACCTCCTGAAAGGTATGTGGGTCCAGGCCCGCACACCAAAGACATGGACTGAATCCGTTACGGTCCTCCTACCGAAAGCAGGGGATGCGCTCCTCTTGAGCAACAAGAGACCCATTGCCCTCGCCAACACCCTTTATAAGTTATGGACTAGCCTCGTCACTGTGTCCATCGGGGACGTCGCTCCCGAACTTGCATTGTTCAGAGAGGCGCAAGAAGGGTTCCTCCGGTACAGAAACACGGAAAGGCAAATCCAAAACCTGCTCCATGTGATTGAGGATGCTGGCCTCGCACGCAAAGATCTCCACTTGCTGTATGTCGACTTCTCCTTGGCATTCAACACCATCAACCATGACCTGCTACTACAGATCATGTACGACTTGGGGCTACCCGAGGACCTCATCTATGTCGTACGGGACCTTTACAGCCAGGCACGGACCACTATACGGACAGAGCACGGCCTCACAGCACCAATAATGATCGAACGCGGCACGGTTCAGGGAGACACGCTTTCGCCGGTGCTATTCATCATCTTCCTCAAACCACTCCTCCGATGGCTCCATGCAGGCGGACGAGGGTACAAGTATGGCTGCCTCTCCGACAGCTTGAACGCCAGATACCACGGAAGCTCAGCCGCATACGCCGACGACCTCGCTGTGATGACCAACAACGCACAAGACCACAAATGCAATGCGACAAAATCAGCTTGTACTCAAGATGGGCGGGCCTACACGTAAACCACGAAAAAAGCGCAGTGACGGGCATCCTGCACGACAGGGCTTGGGCTGACCGAGGCCTGAACGGACCCACGTGTGCACGCACACTCAAGTCAGCCCTGGAGGAAAAAATCAACATTAGCGGCCAGGCAGTGCCGTACCTACCCCCCACGGAGCCCTACAAATACCTTGGGGTACACGTGACGATGACCCTCAACTGGAGTGCACAGATGTCCCATGTCTGCAAGACGGTGAGGGACAAGGGTGACCTACTTCAGGGCTCCCTAGCATCGCGGGACCAATGCATCAGAATCATACAGAATTGTATACAACCGGTAGTGTCATACAGCTTCCCCACCATGGCATACACACCTAACGATATCAAACTTTTGGACGCGATGATAGCACACGTAGGCCGATGCTGCTACGGCTTGCCCACCAGTTTCCCCACACGTGCCGTGCTGCTACCAGCGGAACAGTATGGATTGGGAGTTGGGTTCCTGCTACCGATCTACGTGCGCATGGCAGTATGCGCGCTGGTCTTATCCCTAAATGATGAAGGCCGGCTAGGCGTCGTGGCCAGAGCCATGCTTGAGCTGCAGTGTGGTCTGGCGGCCGACACTAGGATGCACATGTTGAAACGCGAGAGCAGTTTTTATACCACCTTAAAACAGCTGACCCTGGCGCGAGACCACGGCATCACGGTCACAGACAAGGGGATGCCGTACAACACATCCCTAAACACTCTCATGACGGCCGCCTCCGTCATCAACGCACGGCTGGACACAAAGCCCGGAACTCTGCCGTTCCAGTGCCTGCTCCCCTTAACAGAGCTGGGCTTAGACATGCACGCGCTCATTGACAAGAACACAACACAACACCTCATCACCACCACCGAACTCCAGAAGCTTTTCCCCCGGGGCAAGGTGCAACACCGGCACAAGATTGCCCTGAATCGACTAAGTCTAGTGATAAGTGCCCAATGCCCCCAAGCCCCACACACGAAGGCACATGACCCGCGTTGCTGGTCGTCCGTGCTGCCTCTGGAAGACAGACACCTCCGCGAGATTCCCAGCGACCCGCCGTTCACAAATCAAGTCTTCCCAACCCAATACTAGCACCATCCCTTGACCCGCATGTACGCCGTGATACACCTATCGTGTGGTGTACGACCACGCAGAAACCACACCATCCCCACACCGAGCCAGACGACATGAAGAGCGACCCGCTAGCGCTGCCGAGCCGCCCTGCGGATCCAGCATGCACAGGACGGAAACGCACAAGATCCGCCTATCAGCGGCAACAGGACTTCATCAACAACAATACACGCTGTGACAACAGCAACGTGATAACGGATACTGCAGCTATCCACGGCGCGCAACTCCGCGACCCGGCCCCACAATGCACATCGTATATAGAAGCGAGACGCGTCATGGCAGCCCTGCGAAAAGACACCCGCAGGAGTGTACCCAACCTAGGAAACCCTCCCGGGCCTATCGTCCAGGGGCCAAGCCGGCAAACCCGTCGCACACTAAACATCGGTATGACCCCCGTGCCAGGAGAAACCGGCACCCCAAACCCCGTGCTGGCATACCTCGCCGAAAAGGGACTTGACTGCACGCCGGTAGCGCCACGTCACTCCCGCGCCAGCACAGGCACGGGTGCGACAGGGGCTGGATCGAGCATCACCGCCAGGAAATACGCCGGTAACCCGCCTGCGCCCGAACCGGCCGGAGCGCTACCAGGGACGCCGAAGTTACCAGAGCACCTCACCCCACAATGGTGGAGACCTCGATGGAAGGTTACCCGCGATCAAATCCTGGAGGACCGGATACCCTGGAAGCCTGGAAAAGGACAGGCAAAGGACACAACGGGGCAACAACAGATAGTTTACGACCTATACAACGACGCAGAGGACATCGCGGAAATACTAGCGGGCCCAATCACAAAACGCACCGTCCCCTCAAAGGTGAAACCTCCCAAGAAACGGAAAATTGGGGCGGATACGACCTCAACCCATGAACAATACTACACGGTTCGCTGGAAAGACACTATTACCCCGATGTCTATCGTCGGCGCATATGCCAGTATGGGATACGTGCCCAAGCAGCTCTTGCCAGTGACAGGTCTCTATGGCACGCGGATCGATCACCATTTCCGCAGAGTAATATGGGAGCCGTCTGATATCCCCGCAACACAACTCTGTAGGTTGCCCAACGGACCAAAGGTGATGGAGAGATATGAGCAAACGAGGTCGCAGAGTGTGAATCCCCTCTCGAAGTACCCAAAACCCAAGGACATCAATCTAACGACCCCTCAGCGGCCGATGGGACCCGCCCCCCTTGGAGCAGACCCAGCGGGAGGGAGGAGGGAGGAGGGAGGAGGGAGGAGGGAGGAGGGAGGAGGGAGGAGGGAGGAGGGAGGAGGGAGGAGGGAGGAGGGAGGAGGGAGGAGGGAGGAGGGAGGAGGGAGGAGGGAGGAGGGAGGAGGGAGGAGGGAGGAGGGAGGAGGGAGGAGGGAGGAGGGAGGAGGGAGGAGGGAGGAGGGAGGAGGGAGGAGGGAGGAGGGAGGAGGGAGGAGGGAGGAGGGAGGAGGGAGGAGGGAGGAGGGAGGAGGGAGGAGGGAGGAGGGAGGAGGGAGGAGGGAGGAGGGAGGAGGGAGGAGGGAGGAGGGAGGAGGGAGGAGGGAGGAGGGAGGAGGGAGGAGGGAGGAGGGAGGAGGGAGGAGGGAGGAGGGAGGGAGGAAGCCTACCCCGAGGCCTACCCCGAGGCCTACCCCCGAGGCCTACCCAGAGGCCTACCCAGAGGCCTACCCAGAGGCCTACCCCAGAGGCCTACCCTAGAGGCCTACCCCAGAGGCCTACCCCAGAGGCCTACCCTGAGCTTAAACTTAAAATTTGATAATAATTCTTTATATATTAACCCGTTACGGCGGTTATTATCCATTTTAGGGGCTTTACTATGTTTTGAATAACCAAGATCATGTTCAAGCTCGCTGGCTAATACCCTCTCAACTATTTGCTTCTTCAACTGTTGAAACAAACCATCTTTGCCAAACAGCTCTTGTAGATTTGCTTTTGATAATAATTCTTCTACTATTTTATTTGTTAATTTAATTTGATTTATAGAATCTATTTGTTGATCTATTTTCTATATTTAATCTCTATCTCTAATATTCTTAAAACATCTTCCTCTAACTTATATTTTGGTATTTTTCTTAAAATCTCAAAAGCTCTACTACGTAAATCATCGTTCGCATTTGCTACGAGTCAGCGCAACCAAGTTAGCCAGCATGGTATGCAATGCAGCACACCAGCAACTGGCATTCAAGGGCACCGTCAACGGCCGTACGGCCGCCATCCTGATTGACGGTGGAGCCACCGGCAGTTTTGTCCACACTCAGTGGCTTGCCCGCAGGGAAGTCAAGGCCGCCAAGACTGTCAGCAACATGTCGGTAAAGCTGGCTAACGGCCAAGAACAAGACTGCCCGTACGTCCTACCCAACGCTTCCGTCACCATACGCACCTTCAAATGTCGTAGCACCCTGGTCACCACTGACCTGGGTGACTTTGATGTGGTGCTGGGCAAGGACTGGCTCGCACAGTGGAACCCGCACGTATGCTGGAGGACCAACACGGTCACGCTGCGGACCACTCTCACCAAGCACGTGCTTCGGGGCAACCCACGCGAGGCCATTAACGAATGCGCCCCCAAGCTCCTGTCTGCATTGCAGTTCAAGCACGTTGTGCGAGCTACCAAGCAGTACAGCCTTTGTGTTGTACATGAGGTCAACACCCAAGACATCAGCACCCCGGGCGTCGATATGACGCACATCACCTCCCAGTACGCCGACGTCTTTGCAGAACCCACGGACATGCCTCCCACGCGTGCTGTCGACCACTCAATCGAGCTCACCGCCTCCGTACCCATGAGCCGCAACTCGTACCGCATGTCCCAGGACGAGTTGGCTGAGCTCAAAAACCAAATCACCTCGCTCCTGGAGAAGGGCTGGATCCGCCCTAGCGTGTCGCCGTACGGTGCCCCGGTGCTGTTCGCCCAAAAGAAGGATGGCGGACTACGCATGTGCATCGACTACCGGGCCCTCAACAAGGCCACCGTCCGCAACGCTTATCCCCTGCCTCGCATCGACGAACTACTGGACCGACTACACGGCGCCGCCGTGTTCAGCAAAATCGACCTCCAGTCTGGTTACCACCAGATTCGAGTTGCAGCGCAGGACATCCCCAAGACGGCCATCAACACACGCTACGGACACTTTGAGTTCACAGTTATGCCCTTCGGTCTCACCAACGCCCCGGCCACATTCCAGCGGCTGATGAATGACATCTTCCGCCCCTACCTGGACACCTTCGTGCTCATCTACCTTGATGATATCCTCATCTACTCCAAGACGGAAGATGAGCATGCCCAACACCTAGAGACCGTACTACAAGTGCTACGTGAACACCAGCTCTACGCCAAGGCATCCAAGTGCGCCTTTGGGACTACCAAGATCGACTTCCTAGGCCACATCGTGAGCAAAGACAGCATCAGCGCAGACCCACGCAAAGTCAAGGCAATCCAAGATTGGCCTACCCTGCAGACCATCACGGATCTGCGCTCCTTCCTCGGACTGGCGCAGTACTACCGCCGCATGGTGAAGGGCTTCGCGGAAATCGCACACCCCCTCACCAACCTCCTGGCCGGACACACGGGCAAAGGCCACAAACAGGCCATCACCAAGTGGGACAAGTCCTGTGAAAAAGCTTTCCAAGTGCTTAAGGACACCCTAACCTCGGCCCCTGTCATGGCACCTCCAGACCCCAATGCGCCCTTCATGCTCACCACCGACGCCTCAGACTACGCCACAGGCGGAGTTCTGTCCCAAGTCCAAAACGGTGTCGAGAGAGTGATTGCTTATGAGAGCGGGAAGCTTACCCCGGCGGAGCGCAACTACCCTGCACATGACCGCGAGATGCTCGCGGTTGTCCACTGCCTTCGTGTCTGGTGGCACCACCTCAAGGGACCTCACCCGGTGACCATCTGGACCAATAACTCGGCAGTCTCGGCGTTCAAAACGCAACCCCGGATAAACCGGCGCCAAGTGCGCTGGCTTGCGGAGCTCGAAGAATTCAACTACGTCATCAAGCACAAGCCGGGCAAGACCAACGTCGTGGCTGATGCAATCAGCCGACGACCGGACATGCGGGTCCACACCATGACGGTCTCCGTGGCCAAGGCTGCCATCGACCTGGCCACCACCATCCGCAGAGATGGTCCACAGGATGAGACCTACACTCGCCTCAAGGAGCAAGCCATCAAGAACTCCAAAGAGGACCCCCCGTTCAAGCTATACAAGAGCTTGCTATACTACGAGCCGCGTGGTGCCCTGCGGGCTCACCTGTACATCCCAGACATCCCGGGCCTGCGCGCCAAGCTACTGCGCGAGGCTCATGACATCCCCATCGCAGGCCACCTGGGCCGTGACAAGACCCTTGCCCGGCTCAGCAGATTCTACTACTGGCCGAACATGGACCGATCGGTCCCCGAGCGGCCCTGGCAGTCCATTTCCCTGGACCTAATCACGGACCTGCCAAAATCGCACCGTGGCGACGACGCCATCACCGTCTTTGTATGCCGGCTTTCCAAGATGATGCGCGTCATCCCTGTCAACACGAACATCACAGCCGAGCGCCTAGCAGAGGTCGCTTACGACTGGGTGTTCCTGTTCTACGGTCAGCCAGAGAGCATTGTCTCCGACCGTGACCCCAAGTTCACAGGCACTGGCAAACCTTGTTCAAGCTCTCTGGCACAAGCCTTGACATGTCCACTGCACACCACCCGCAGACGGACGGCCAGACAGAGCGAGCCAATCGCACCCTAGAGGAGATGCTCCGCCACTACGTGGATGCCAACCACAACAACTGGTGAGACCTCCTGCCCCAACTCGAGTTCGCCTACAACTTGAGCGTCCAAGCTTCGACGGGCTTCACCCCGTTCAAGCTAGTCTACAGCTACTAGCCAAGCACCCCAATTGGGAGCCTGCTAACCCGTCGGTCACATCGTTCATGATCGACCGCGAAATTGCGCTCTCCCAAGCCAAGCTGCATGTCAAGGCCGCACAGCACCGCCAGGCTGCCTACGCTGACAAGCGACGTACAGTTCACACCTTCGCAGCGGGCGACAAGGTGCTCTTATCCACGGCCCACCTCAAGCTGGTAACTGGCGACTCCCGCACGAAATTCAACTCGCGCTATGTCGCCCCCTTCACCATCGAGGCCATGGTTTCCAAAAACGCAGCGCGGCTGAAGCTTCCGGCGCACATGCAGATCCACCCGGTCGTCAACGTGAGGCAACTCCGCCCATTCAGGACGGCGGATGATGCTTTTCCGGACCGAGCCGTGGCCCAAGCCACGCCTGAGCCCTTCGTCAACTCCACTGGGGACCTGTGGTGGCATGTGGAGGCCATTGTCAGCCGCCATATCACCTCCATCACCGGTCGCGTCACATATGGCGTCAAGTTCAAGGGCTATGATGAGTCCGAAAACATCTTCATCGACGAAGCTACCCTACTTGAGGATGTCCCGGAACTAATCGCACAGTACGAACGCGACCACCCCCGTTGTAACAGGGCGAATGGCGCAGAAGTGCCATTGAAACTGACTTGTGAAACTGACTTATCGTAATTTGGCTTTTATAACAATAACTTAATTGCGTAATAATAGTTTAGTTATAATAGATCTAACGCACAGAACTTGGACAAGTCTCATGGGACTACTTGCATGCGAGCATTCGTACAACGGTGTCAGTTGTAGAATGCGCGCCAGTTTTCAGAGTCCCTTGCACCTTGCACAAGTGAAGGGTCCCAGACTCCATGTCAAGACTAGCACGGTATTGCCGTAATTTCGAAGACCCCAATATATATGTAGCAGTGTTTACGAGATCCTGCAACACATATGGTCGGGTCACAGCATGCAAAGGGCCTATTGTTAGGCTAAGGTTGACCCTTCCCACGATGGGATGCTTAACCCCATCCACGAGGGTAACCTGCGAACACTCCGACGACTGTGGGGACAACCCCAGCTTGTTCACCTTTGCCGTGGAGATGAAGTCATCACGGGCACTGGTGTTAACGAGTGCCTTCAGCATACGGTCAGCGAGACCAACCTGAATCACTGGGACACGATTGCCTGTCGGGACCGACTCTCTGGACAACAGCAATGTTCCCAGGGCGGGCTCAAAACAATTGACAGAGCCCTCAGTATGGGGGTGCAGGAGATTCGTACCAAACGCCAACGGCATAGGGAAGCCCCGACAACGGAACTGGCACCCCAGCTACATCCGCACCGTTAAACAACACGGTGCCCAATGTGAATCGGTAGACACGCCGCATACTTGCCAGCAAAGCTGCAGCTTTACGCCAGCTATAGGCAGGTAGCAGAAGGCACGCAGCCATGTCCGGACGTTGAAGCCTACATCTCCTATAAAAGGCCAGCTGCTTGGACAGCTCACGTAGAGATGAGGAGATGAACAATACGGTGTTACCCCACAAATCGAGGAACAATAGGGGGTAACGCGGTGTAAACAGATTACACGAGTCGAAACCCAGAAGTCCAATGCGACCGGGTGGAGTCCCCTCCAAATCAACCTGGGTAATCCCCTACTTTGGCCTTGGGGCCAGAGGTGGCAACAACGGACAATCCCTCGTGGGGTGGTCCACCGCACATCTCAGGCAGACCTTTGCTTTACTTGAGCTCGGATTGTTTGCACTCCCATTTAGCCAAACATGCGTCTTCGGTCCATACTTGCTTCGTCCCAGGGTTAACATTATGCGCAGCCGCCGCAGTTGGTGAGCCTCCCCTCCTCTTGCCTCTCTCTGGATCCGAGCTTGGACCTGCCCCGGCCGATCCCCGGACCCCGGGGCCTGCACCACTACGAGTGCCGTGACTCCGGTCAGTGTGCTCGACCGTCGCTGCAGTCGTAGGGAACCTTCCGCCGGGTTCCCGATCAATGGGCTTGGCCTCACAAGCCGGATCCTGTTCTTGCACGGCATGTGCACGAGGGGCGGATTTCAGAGCACTTGTTTAGCCACGCATCTCAGCCCCACGGGCAAATTTGACCAAGTCTGCATACGACTGAAACTTCCATTCGCTCAAGTCAGTGGCGCATTCGCCAGCCAATGAGTCTGAAAGACCTTTCTGAAACCAGAAGATACGTTCTTCTTCGGAAAGGTTAGCAATAGGCGTCACAAGAGCCTCGAAACACAACCAATACACAGGTACCATTTCATTCGAGCGCATGCGATACAAGCCCTAGGCTAACGTTTAGCGTGCCTTGGTGTCACGTGGCTGGACCTCCGTAGTGAAACGTGCGAGCAGAGCAGCAGTCAATTCTTCGAATGTGAAGTCTTCCCGTGCAGCAGCCATATTTTCGCCATACCCTTGAGGATAATTCCGACGAAAAGACACTTCACAGGGTCACAGGTACCACCATTACGACATTACGGCAATACCGTGCTAGTCTTGACATGGAGTCTGGGACCCTTCACTTGTGCAAGGGGACTCTGTCATGCAAAGTGCCTTTTACATCCTTTGCAGATGTCACACCGGAGGGGGGTAGGTTAACGTCGGAGCCTTTGGTTAATTTCGCTGTGACCGAGTTAGGCAAGCAAACTGAACCCAAGTCAGTCGGGCAAAAGGAAGCCGTTCAAATGATACGGAAGGGTGCCCATGGACTGCTTGTGAGGCCTCGGTTGCATTTGAATGCCACCTCCGCTTAAACCTCTGTGGATCCTGAGGTCGAAGCTCTATTGCAGGAGTATGCAGACGTTTTCATGACATACCTGGGCTGCCACCTATGTGTCCTGTCGATCACACCATACTACTCGTGCCTGGAGCACAACCCGTTTCACGACCTATGTACAGGTTAAGTCCACTGGAGTAGGATGAGGTGAAGCGCCAGGTGACGGATTTGCTTGCAAAGGGTATGATTTGCCCCAGCACATCCCCGTACTCTGCACCAATATTGTTTGTCGGTAAGAAGGATGGGACTTTGCGTATGTGCATTGACTATCGGGGTTTGAATGCGACTACGATTAAAAATTGCTACCCTTTGCCGTGCGTTGATGACCTGCTCAGTAAAGCTCAATAAAGCTCAATAAAGCTCAGTAAAGCTGAAAGGTTCAGCTCGATTGACTTGCAACAGGGATACAATCAGATCCGCATCGCTGTGTCGTCTGACATTCTGAATACCGTACTCCCTTTGTTCACCTCGAGTACACGGTCTTGTCGTTTGGGCTGACTAATGCCCCTGCAACGTTTCAGGCGGTTATGACCGCATGTTTAGACCGTTTATCGACAGGTTTGTGGTTTGTTACATGGATGACATTCTGGTTTATTCCAACACGCGCGAGGAGCATCTGGAGCATCTCAAGCTCGTGCTTGAGGTGATGAAGCGGGAGCAATTGTTTGCTAAACACGCCAAATGATTTTTGGGCAAGGCCCCAGGTGGAGTATCTGGGCCACATTGTGTCGGCCACTGGCGTGAAGATTGATCCTCAGAAGGTAGCTGTGGTTCGCGATGGCCTGCGCCTCAGAACCCCATGGAGCTGCGAAAGTTCCTCGGCTTGACCAACTGCTTAAGTTCATTAAGCAATACTCTATCCTAGCGGCCCCGCTTACGAATTTGACACACAAGGGAGCTTTCATTTCGCTTGAGTCCCAAGACAAGTGTCCAAACACCCGAATGTCAACAAGTGTTTGAGGAGCTAAAACGTGTCGTTGCCGGTGACGTTACCCTTGCATTCCCCGATTACTCGCTACCCTTCCGTATTGAAGTGATGTCGGATGCTTCATTGTATGGGAGCGGTGCTGTATTGTTACAGGAGGGGCGACCGATTGCCTTCACGAGTAGGAAGGTTTCGGGTGTGGAGACCCGTTACACCACAGGGGAACAGGAGTTGTTGGCAATCTTGCATGGTTTGAAGGAGTGGCGTTGCTATCTTGAGGGCCCTCCATTCACGCTAAAAACTGACCATAAACCCCTGATGTTTTTACAAGGCGTCCCCACATTGAACCAACGACAAGCTAGATGAATGAAGTACCTAGCTCTGTTCGACTGCACCTGCGAGCACATTGCTGGCCGGATTAATATCGCCGACGCTCTCAGCCGACACCCGTCACTGCACGCTGCAATTCTGGTGGCGCCTGTCCTGTGCCCGCGGAACAAGGAGGTGCCGTTGGCTTCGGACCTTGCAGGGTGATTGAAAGCTGCCTACGTTAATTATCCCTGGTTCCCTACACCGGGCAACGTAGAGCACTTGTGCAAGCAGAACGAAGGATTATGGACTCCAGCTACGAACAGAGGGTTCCGCGACTCAGATCGTCGTTCTAAACGATGATGCCCTATGTCGCGATATCCTTGCCCGTTACCACAAAGATCCGTTAGCAGGACATCCTGGTAGCACATGGTCGTTTTGGTAGCCTCGCTTGGCCAGAGGTTCGGAGAACTTCGTGCAGACATACAGTCTATGCCAGCGCAACAAGGCATTATTGGGTAAGGGCCATGGGTTGTTGCAAGCTTTGCCTGTCCCGGATGCGCCTTGGGAGAGTGTTTTTATGGACTTGTAGTCGCACTGCCCAAAACTGAAGGGGGGACAGACGCGAAGGCGCGTTTGGACGCGGCGCAGCAACGAACAACGGACTATTATAACAAGTCCAAACGGGATGTGACATTCTTGGGGGGACAGATGGTTTTACTGAGCACGAAAAACCCACGATCTTTTGCTGAGGGGTCCTGGAAGCTTTTGCCCCGCTGGATTGGACCATATCCCGTTGTGCGCATGGTTGGGAATGCGGCTGTAGAGCTTGCTTTGCCCATTGATATGAACATTCACCCCACATTCCATGTCTCCCTGATTCGTCCTGCAGCTGTATTCCTGCGCTTCAGCAAGACGGCAGCCCTTGGATGAATTTACCTTCGGATTTTCACACCTGCCCATGCTCGTACCCGTACCGTACTCTTGTACTCTTGACCTGTGTGGGGGGGATAAAGGGGCTTTGCTTCACCCGTGGCCACTACCTGGCAGTCCCTACCTTACCCTGTCTTTCGGGGCACCCTCATCCATTCATCCATGTTGACTTCTCCGATATAAGAGATTTTCCCGGTAGGAAGGTGGTTCAGCACCCACCACCAAGATCCAGTGAAATCTGCCAGATCAACGGCGGCCTCAACTCCACTCCTGGTTGGCTCGTAGATCATTATAACGGAGGTCCTCATCATCCATCATCATTGGGGGGTACATCCATCATACAACAATGGAGGATGGGTAACTGCGCTCTCAGTCAGGATCAATTGTGACACAGTATGATGCTTTACCGACACCTGTGTTCTTAGCTGTGTGCCTCAGCGTGCGGTTCCGATAACACGTTAATCACAACGGATAGAAAGTAGTTTGTGTCCTATTGGCCCAGGTTGTCTGGTGAGGTGAGCTGCCATGTTCGTGTTGTGTTTCATGTTGGTTGTATAGGGCCGGACTGCACCCGAAGACGCATTTTACCAGCGAGTATACGTGTTGTTAAATAGTTTAGTTTAATAGAGTAGAGTAGAGCGTCACGTGATCAACTTCTAAGACAAAATATTATATGAACAACGTGTTGCTTGTGGCCTTTCGCAAGGGTTGGGAGCGTCTTCAGTTCTTGCTGGCTGCCACCGCATCATTTGTGCGGAAAGCGCATGGGTTTTGTATGAGCGTTTGCCTTTTGTGCCTGTCGATTCTCATGTGTTCATGCCCTTTTTGTTCGTTTTTGGGGGATTTGTCTGTTTTTGCGACCCTATTCTCTTTTGATGGTTCTGTGGGCACGCGTTGTAGAGGTCTGAGGTGTTTAGAAATATAATCCCTGAATTGGAAAGGGCGGGATGAGCTGCTGCTGAGCTCGCACCAGTTCTGCAGTTTCCCGTCTAGCCTTCCTGTCCTCCGTGGAGCGTCGTGCAACGTTGGGTACAGCACCCGTCTCGTCTGTGGCTAGCATGGCAGTCAAATCAGAGGCTGGTGGCAGGAAGGTCAGCGCGTGAAAGACCAGTACAGGAGCCGTCCGCCCTAGGTTGGGAGTCCTTGCCACTATGTGAGGGCTTTTCCTTAATTGCAGTCAAGCTATATGTGTCGCGAGGTGCATGAGGTTATCATGGCGAACATATCACTGCTGGCCGCGCTGGATGGCTGGCCGCTACTGCTGCTTTGGTACCCGCTACGCTGCCTAGGATGAACTAGTTTGTTGCTGTATGCACAGTGATCGTGTGGATGCAAGCAGCCGGCATAACTTCATAAGGATTGAATCACCAATTACACTTGTAAAGCAACACGATGGGCCAACTACTGCATGTACACCCAGCAATCATCGCAACCAGGATTTTCAGCCGGGGTAAGGAACACGTCATACCAAGAAGAATACTGTACGTGGAACCACTGCGAAAATCCCTACATTACACACTTGCTGTACGAAATCCTTGCTACAGCCAAACGGGATAACAAGCACACTGAACAGCAATTCAGAAACCGCACATGCCCGAAGCCAAAGACGCATTTGAGCAACGAACTCAAGAGCCCAGTTCACAAAAGTGTTCCCCATATGCTGTCAAATGGTCGCAGGCACCGCTGAGACACCTCTTGGTCCCCACATCGCCCTGGGCGTTAGGCGAGGGCCCGCCTTTAGGCTCAGAAGTCGAAAATCCGATCATATCATGCCTGTTTACAGCTCATCCTTGGCGGACGGGGCCTCCTCGCTTGCGCTGTCCTCTGTGCCCTTCTTCGGCAGCTCGTAAGGGATCATGGCGTGCGCCTACACACAATTAGCGTGAGCGGGTCTCGTCAACAGGTTGCCATCATCCTGGATTCCTTGAGGATTCCAATCCCACACCAATGCACTATGATTGCTTCATGTCCCAAGGCCCTAGCGACGTTGGGATGCAGGCCTTCACTTTTTTGGTATGATTTCAAAACGCTAGCCACATCCCATCCAGCTCTTCACCTTGATAAACTTTGTCAGGGACTTCAAAGAGCGGTCGCCACCCTCAAAGGGAACAGGGTTTGCACCCTCGCCAGCAGGGTAAAAGATGATGGTCGGGAAGCCCTTTGCCTCAACGGCGGGGTGCTCGTTCTCCGTGCCGTCCATCTTGGCAATGACGACCGAGTTGACCTTCTTAAAGCGCTTGGCCAGCTTCTTGTAGGTGGGCTCCAGCTTCTTGCAGTGGCCGCACCATGGCGCATAGACCTGCAGGAACAGTAGTATGGAATGGTCACATGCAGTGCAGGACACAACCATACAACCGCACGCTGAACCAATATATTACGCCGTTCGTTGCTGTCAAAGAATGCACAAAGAATGCTGTCAAAGAATGCCCAAGTTATGCAAGACTCATCTTGAGGGCGCTTACCTCCAGCAGAACATCCTTGGTGGGGTCAAGAACCACACTCTCGAACGACTTGCCAACCACTACATGGACGCCGTCCTCGATTGGATCATCGGGGATGGGCTGGCTCTTGTACTCTGGCTGCGCAGTGCCGTCCGCCACTGACAGCGCAAACTTCTCCACCGACTCCCGGCTGAAGGGATCCTGCAACTTGAACTTGGTTGCTTTCTCCGCGTGGAACCCGAGCAGCTGCATTTAAAAGCATTTCCACACACAGGAAATTGGCTGGTCATATGATAGCCCCATGCTTAGGATCGAGACCATGATTTAAGATGAGTTGGGTCCTGTCCCGGCCCGGGCCCGGGTCCTAAGGGCCAGGAATCCGGGCCCGGGGCCCGTGCTGGGGATCCGGGATCCGGGGCCTAAGGCCCGGATGGCAGGGTCCTAAGACCCGGGCCCGGATCAAGATCATGATTTAAGATGCATTAGGGTACTACCCCAAGGACACGCAATCGTGTCCATATGCAGCTTAACCCTAAGGTGTGTATCAGTGCATGGTACACTAGGATATTGCCACTCCGCCGTCAGGCATACAGCCATGTGTTCAGTCTGGTATCGTGCAAGATGGGAGACTATGCACCGTGCATTTGCCCTTCGCGTCCGCAACGTCGAGGGTGAAGAGCCGACAGCAGCATGATACATTCGTAAGGCCAAGTATGTGCATGTAGGCGCCAAAAGATGAACATCGAAAGCACATAGTGCTTGCCGCTCTCGATATTTAAAACCACCACATTTGATCAAGTACCCACCACAGGCGAAGGAGAGCCCTTAAGGCCAAAAAAGTTCGTGACTGGATCCGAATCATCACCCTCGTTATTAACAACGACAAACACAAGCTTGCCCTTGAACTGGGCCGCGACCTCCTTGTAGGCTGTGATCACCTGCAGTGCATGGTCGCATCCAAGCTTGCAATGGTGAGGTTGGGGCAATAAAACTCGCCGGATTACCGCCCTCCCAAATCCTGCCGTTGTGACGCATGATGCAACCATTTTCCAGTAATGTAACCCTGCTTGTAAGCTCCGCCATCCGTTAGTTTCTGTACACGAGCCGCACCATTAACCGTCCGTTCTCTCTTGCGCACCTCAGAGCCCGCCTCCAGGTCATCCGCGCTAGCCCAAAGGATAAGCTGCCTGGCAATGCCACTGTTGAAGATTTTCTCCGTGTTGGCCTTGTTAAACTCAATTGTGAGCGGGAGCCTCTCGCTCAGGACGAACTCCGACGCCTTCTCCTCGTCCAGCTCAAGCAGTGAGGCAACAGCACGACCCTCACCTATGACCGTGGACACCATATGACCATTCAAATAACCTACCAAACTTGTTGTATGTCCAGGGGTTAATCCGCACCAGACAATGTAATTGAAGTGCATAACAGAGCCCGCGCACGCACCCGAAGCACGACTCAAAACCTCACAATCCACTCAGAACCTACGTGCCTGATACCATTGAGACCATTCTTCTACACCTCCAACCCAAGTTATCTCACGACGAAGTCGGACTAGAGTCAAGTTCGACAGGGTCTTCTATTCCCGCTGTTCATTCCAGGGCTGTTTCCTTGGCTGTGATTTCGCTAGAGAGTAGATGGGGACAGTGGGGATCTCGTTCATCCATTCACGCGTGTACCTCTAGGATGACGAGGCATTTGGCTACATTAAGAGGGTCAAAGTGACTCCCACCATTTACCCTTGTTGAATTTATCCACTTTGGCATTCAGAGCACTGGGCAGACATCATGTCGTGTCAACATCCTTTAGGACATCGTGGCAAAGTGGAGATACCTACCCGGGAAGTTCTTCACGATAGCCAAGCTACCAGGGGCCTCCAGACCAGCGGCCTTGGCCACCTCAGCGGAGGTGGTCTGAACGAAGGCAACCTTGTCCAGCTTCTTTGCAACGGTGATGAACGTGTCGAACGCCTCACCCTGCACAGAACACGGACGCTTTGTGAGAGGACCACGTAATCAATGACTTGAGCAGGGGCACGGAAAGGTGCATCTGTAATACGCAATTGCACGCTAGTTACGCCCCAGCCGGCGTTCCAACAACCGAACTCATGCCAGCCTTCCCCAAACTGACGGTTGAGGTCTTGACAAGGGCCACAATAACAACTGCTCGTCCTCACGCGCTTCACGGTGCCTCGCCAACATGGCAAAGTACCACACACAACCCAAGAAAAGCACAATCCTTCCAGTGC
Organism: Volvox africanus; assembly: GCA_030268105.1. Classification (NCBI taxonomy): domain Eukaryota; kingdom Viridiplantae; phylum Chlorophyta; class Chlorophyceae; order Chlamydomonadales; family Volvocaceae; genus Volvox; species Volvox africanus. The sequence goes on along the minus strand of BSDZ01000015.1, from coordinate 276,371 downwards.
CATGCACGACATAAAAACTTGGTGCAAGTAGCAGAAACCCAAGTGCATGCAGTCGTCTAGCTGGCCCGCCGTTGCAGATTGTAATGTATATTGTATCCTGCTTGCGTCCTTATCTATTATGTCGATTGGGAAGCTGACCTCAAAAGCGCTGAAATAGCCAACAACGACGACGTCATTTTCGCCCTCCAGCTCCGTCAGCTTGTCCACCTCACTGACAGTCTCCGCAGGGGGGCCGGTCTTCTTCTTGACCCAACCCACAATGCCCGCACTGAAGACAAGAGAAGTAAAATGCGGTTTCAGTAAGAATTCAAGTTCGCAGAGAGGGTGTGGCCCGGCTTTCATGTATCCACGGCGGACACGTTGAGGCCTCCTGGCCGGAAATGCTGCTAAGCGGACTCAACGAATGCCGCAGGTGAGTGACACGGACTGGATCCCATGTCAGCCTTCTCAGCGGTACGACTTACGCATCACGGGGGCCGTTGTAGTCCTCTGCCAGCTCGCCGTCAACGAACCACTTCAGCGAGGGGTAACCCTGAATGCCGAACTTGCTTCCGAGCGACTCCTCAACAGTGGCGTCGACCTAACAGATGGCACCAGCCAAATAACAGGATGCAGGGTTAAGCAGCTCAAGTCTGCAGCCATGCAGGAGAGCACACGCAAGGCCTCCCCTAATCTCCGGCATCCCGCACCTTGGCAATAACAACGTCTGGTGCAGCCGTCTTCAAAGAAGTGGCGGCGGAAGCGTAATGCGGCTTGAGGCTCTGCAGAGCAAAAGGTACATAGTGTCCAGATCATGTCCCTAATCGCCACCCGCATTACAATACAAACTCACCTTGCAATGGCCACACCATGGTGCATAGAACCTGCAAAAGATCCGCAAACCGCCTTAGGGTGGGTTGCGAGACAAGCAGAGCGATCGAAGGACTCACTCCACAAGGGCGTATTTGGACTTTCTGACGATATCATCAAAGTTGCTCTCCGTCAACACCACAACGTCCTTCTCGTCGTCATCAGCCGGAGCCGCCTCATCATCGTCGTCATCATACTCATCTGCCCACGCGAGTCGGTGCTTAGAGAACGGGGCCGCAACTAGGAGAAGCCCCAGGAGCAGGGCGAGAAGATTCCAACGCGACATTTTGCGAATCCTGCTTAAACAGATAGTGGTGTAAGGTATAACCCATGAGATACAAAAAACGAAAGGCCATCGCAGTACTAACGGTACGCCGTTATGAAGAGGTGTCCGTAGCTAAGTTACAACCAGTTTCACGCCGAAATATACTTAACTGGATACCCAGCTGTGATTGCGTGAAATCCTTATAACGTTGGTGGGCGAAGCTTCGGTGCGTCTGTGGGTGACACAGCGACAACTATTGACCGCTTCCCACGCGGCACAACGCAAAGCTCGTAAAAGTTATATCAGATCTATGGGTCAAAGCATATGTAATTGCTCACCCGTAAGAGCTCAGTGAAGGATGCAGTGATCTACACAATGTCCACTTCACAAATCGTCCAACAGGAAGTCAAAAACGTGGATTTAATGTTGTGTAGGTGGAGGTATCTTGGATGCCAAACGTTGCTGACTTGTTCTTGTTCGGTCGTGTTCGGGTGTCGGTTCGGTCGTGTTCGGGTGTTTGCATGTCTTGTCTTCCCTCCACGGGACAATACGAGAACACCCGATCGCTGGCAACGGGCCAGGCCTCGGGTGCATGGGATGCCTCGTACAAGGTGTAACTAGACAGTTTATCAACCAAGTATCACACAAGCAACATTTGTCGTCCTGTCCCACTGAGGACTTGTGAAGCTCGTCTGACTTAATTGATCCCGCAGTGCATCAGTTCGTTGTCTTGATTCCAGCTTCTACCCATATATAAGTAACTTGGCTGTCAGGATTGCCAATTAGCGGGTATCCCAGCGGACGTCGGTTGCACGTCAGTTGTTCTTGCATTAAAGGAAGAAATACTCAGCGGTGGCAAATGTATTTAGCGAATGCATTCGCATCTCTCCCGCAACTCACATGTTGCAGGAATATGCCAGGTAATCTGGCTTCCGAGGGAAAGGGCGTGTCAGTTTAGGTGAGCATCCTGCGTTGCAGAAGATGGATGTTACTGCAAGGGGCACAGCACGTGGATTGTGGTATGCAAGGCTACTATCTCAGGCCACTATCATCTCGGGCCTTGGCGCGTAGTTTCATACCTTACGTCTCCCTGGGCCTGTCGGCCCCGTGTATACGGAAATACTGTACATAAACATCATAAGTTGCACACAAAGCTCGTCCCAAACAAGGTTATCGCGGCCCCGTAAGGGTGACGGTTTTAGGGTTTTACAGTGGTTCTGTTGGCTTATCGTACAGCCCTTCCGAAATCAGGCCGCTGGCCGTGTTGCTGTCCTGCTGGTAGGAATTTGCCTGGTCAAGAAGAGAGGATCGTTGGTACTGAAAAATGCACCAATTATATACACCATAATACTCTCAACCAGGCTGTCACCAGGAGCTTTTACGAGAGGCGCTGCAGCCAGGCCATTCTGACCTACCTGTTAGGAAATAGTGTACAAGCTTACACATTACCTTAGCAGTAGCCCACGCCTGTCGAAGGCGGGACCAGAAAGCACTGCAGGTCCCGATGGTGTGTACATGTCGTGGTCTAGGCTGGTGGAGAGGTTGAGGCCTGGGTCGTCTTAGTTGCTGGCCCCAGAAGGCCCCCCCTGCAAGTCATGGGGTTGGCTTATTGCCACCCCATGATCGCACCGTACTTCTCTCCTGTAGTTTACCTTGCAAATACATCATCTCGCCGTGATAAACACATCCAGAGGGATTGTGACATTGGCCCCCACAATGGCGGAGCTACCGGAGCCCTGCCAAGCCGATTTACAGGAATCCCATCACAGCTTTAGGAGCTGTAAACCTTCACCCGTCAAAGGCAGTCTGCTGTGGCGATCAGTCTTTGGAAGTGGGCTCGGGGACTACCGTCCAAATGGTGCGTTAGGAGTGGTGGACTGCACGTCTCAGGATGGATTCTGACCATGACCGTCACGTCGTAATGTGCAGCTAAAGACAGCGACAAGGACGCCATACTTCTTATGACGTCAGCAATCAATTCAGTAGCAGCGGCAGGCGTTGCATGGCCCCGGCCCCGTGCGCTTCCACCCTCTTATATAGCCACTCGCCCAAGAAGATTACATCCCAGTACGGCCATCAACATTTTTTGTTCGTGTTGGCAAATAAGCTTCCACACCGGGGAATACTCCAGCGGGTGGATCCGGCACTGGCGGCGATGTTTAGCACGCGCCGCACCTTGGCACTGGTAGCGGTTAGGTAGGTACAACCAGGTAGGTAGGTAGGCAAAGGGTAAGGATAAAGGGCAAACGAGGCGTTGTTGGTACATCTGATATGTGACCAGACAGCCTAAGGGGGTCCGGGTAGCAGAGGCAGTGGGGGGTTTGATGTGACGAAGGTGAAGGGCTCTGTGGAGGATCACATCAGCAATGATGGGTCAGGCGATGGAGGTCCCAGCCCGGTCAGCCGCTCCTCACGCACTGCCCACTAGCTTGGGCCCGTGAGACTCCCTTCGGTTGATCCCCTTGCTTCCTTGAAGCGCCGACCAATGAGATCTTGATCACAAAAACTTCTGCTGTGTACTTAACTCAAGCTGCCCACATCGGCCCAGGTCAGAGCAAAGGCTCCCGTGCCATCGTGAACGGGGAGTGTTAGATGATCGAAACCTATCAAAGTGGCTGAAGGCCAAATACCATGGTTGAGTAGGGAGGCATGCAAGCAGTGCACTGCAGCGTGGTATCTCTGCGCCCTGAAAAGCGAGCTCTTTTATATACACCGCACACCTCCAGCCTCACCGAGTCATGTGACTCTTCAGCCCGTTACTGTAAAAAACACAGACGCCGGGCGAGCCATCCGTGGCGTTATCAGATGACGCACTTGCTCCACCTGTGGCATCCACACTGGTCGGAGTCATCAAGCTCCGAATCCAAATCGCAATCAAAATCCTGGTTTTGGAAGAACGCATGGGTAATGTGAAAGTTGAGCAAGTATCTAAAAAGGTAATAATTCCTTTCCTCGGGCTGCTGCCCGATGACCGGTATTGAAGCATTTTCATCAGGTGCGGCATGCAAGATGGGTGAATACCGATTGCAGCCTGAGGCAGGCCCCTTTAGAAGCAGTGGGCATGCGCTTCTGCCCACAAGGCGCAGGCGTATCACTAGGTGAGTCCCAAAATGCATCCTGCAACAAAGGCCGCTGCTAAGGCGCAGTATAGGATTGTCAGCATTATTTCCCCACATCTTTAATGGTATTCGCTGCGCGTGAGGTGTCACTCCTGATACTGTCCGTTACGGTCCACATTACGGCTACAAGCTGCTGCATGCGGCTGGCATGACTTCATGGGAACTTATAAACCTATACGTGAAGGTTGGTCCAAGCGCATAGACGTCGCTCAGTCGAGGACTTGCGGTCTGTGCAGGCCATAGGAGCAACTGTTCCGGTTCCATGCCTTGCATTGATGCAGGAGGAACAAGTTACTACAACGCATAATGATGTAATAAATTTTTCGATAAGAAAGTATAGTCAAGGACACGATATTGAACAAGCCAGTTCGTTTCAAATCCGAATCTCATAATTGCCCCAGCGCATTATGATAAGGGCCGATAATGCTCCCTGGACGGATCAAATGCAAATCATAACCTCAACGAAGCTTTGCAGTCTCTTTGTAAGCGGAAGACGGTGGCCAGGAGGACTCACTCATCAATTCGTCTTCGTGTACGACGTACCCCAGCTAGCGGAGAACAGGTTGTTGGAATCCTTGTAAGCAATTAACACCTACGACCCTACAAATATTGGCGCATGTTCACGTCAGTGGTGCTATCAATGACAATACGACTCGTTTATCATAACCAAATCTCCTGCTTCCGCTTTGCTTATCAGTGGCTAGAACCCTCTTTTGCATGCATGTTATTTCTTGAATCTCTTGAATCTCATGGAAGCTTAGAGATCCTCACGGGGGCCATTCGAAATCCCCCAGAGGACAAGTGAAACGCAAAATGGTAAAAAACACATCTTCTTTTCAATCACATTGATGCCCTTTTGCCCCCTCCCTACATACATACATTTCAGTAAAAGCTCAAACAACCCATTGTAGTCGCATCCGTGCCGCGTCCAGCACGTAGTCTCCTGCTTCCCTGTCCCTCGCTAGGTCCATGATATTTGCTTGTTTGTGTTTTGTTTGGTGACTCTCAATTACACACGCCTGCACGGAACGGTCAGCCATTTAACCGAGCAGGAAAGAGGTTTTCTCCAACTGGCCTTCCTCATGCCCTGGCTACAACCATGGGGTGTCCGCGTTGCACTTTCCTGGTCAGATCCCCCCCCCCTTCCCTCTCCATTCCCCTCCAAGATCTCTAGGCAAGTGGGATATTATCTCAACACCTGCTCACGTCCTTCGCTCTGCCATGTTTACACAGAACACGCAGCAGAACATATACATCCCTCAATTATATATATCGACGAAAGGTACGCAGGAATGAAAGAAATGCTCGTTGAACGTTCCAAAACATGGATACATATCCAAAACACGCAAGACAGGAGAGAAACCAGAGCCTTATGAAGGGAAGGGTGATCCTGGTCGCGCTATAAGAACAGACCTAGGTGTGCTGCAGGGTGTATGTGCTGCTGCTGAGCGATCGAACCGCTACAAGCCACGTCACTACCTGCCGGACGTACCCCGACCATGCACGTCAGTTCGGTGCGTGTGATGTGTGCAGCATGCTGGTTGAAGGCCCCTCATGACCCCAAGCCCCGTACTGTCTTGGCTCTATTGCGGCGCTCCCCTGACATGTACGACAACAATAGTGTGACCCGGCAATACACTGGTCCGGCAAACCGTGAACACTGTGATAACAAACGGAATGCAGATCACCGCACTTAGATCGCCGTACCCAGATCGCCGTACATATATATTGCAACGTACAAAACAAGCAGCCGCTGCTCCCCAAACACAGCCCTGGTAAGCACGCATTGATAACCCCGACAACCCGCAAATGACGCCGCCACTCGCTGGATCCATGCCGTACAGCTGGTCAATTCGTCCTGAGACGCTTCACTGCCACGTCATTATCGTTGCCGTGAGAGCCATCGTCGCGCTGGGTCCTCTTCCCGCTCGCGGGGGCGGGTGGAGAGAAGAGACCTGCGTGCACCGTATAAAATAAATAAGACGAAGGTACGTGACACACGACACACGAGCAAACCATGCACTGGTCGAGGGATACACAATATTACCCCGTGTTTTTGTCGTACATACAAAACAACAGGTTTGCATCACCGTGTCATGAGCGACTGCTGTCCCGAATCGAACGGTAATGAACATTCCCCAACGTTGCCTACCTTTGCGGGCCCTCGTCGTGCTCCTGGTCATGATACCAACAGAGGCCGGCAGACATGGAGACGGGGAAGGTGTGGTGGCTGCTGCAGGCACACGCCGACCACAACTGCAAACCCAGGACACGCACAAACCGACAAACCGACACCCATATGTCAAAATAAATGACATGGGAGGTTAGGGGTCGGCAACCTTACCCCACATAAGTACACATCCAGAAGTCCAGAAGGTCGCGGCTCCATCCCAAAACATTCAACAAGTCTGATACTACTAGTGCCGTATTAGTGATACGGCTGCACGGACCGGCCAGCTGGAATTTTATTTTTGCAAGTTTAGTAACACCATCAACAAATTTTGCTACGTCAGGATTATTTCTTGATGGTTTAACATTATAATGCGCTAGTAATTCTTCCCATCGCTCCGTAAATGCTGTAACTTGTTTTACTTCACGATGAAATTCCTCAATTTTCCACCTGAACACGAACGACGACGCATGCGCCATGCACTACTTCTCCGTACCGGCGGGCGGGTGTTGAGTGCGCCGACTTGATTGCGTCCAGGGCGCCCAGCACGGCATCGCACCTTTCCTCCACAGCCCGCAGGCGCCCGGCGGTGTCATGGCCATCAGCCATGACCTCGACGAGCTGAGCCCGAAGCTCGTTCACCTCCTGTGCAGTAGACGTGAGAAAGAAACGAGGCCAGGAAAAACTCGAGACTAAAATTCCAGGAACACGGCATTCGTACCGTACGGTACGTGGCCAAGGTACATCAGTGAAACACGGGAGGAAACATCAAAGCCTCGACGGCGCCCACCCCCCTAAGCCATGCATCCATCGTACACCGCACGCAAGCTGCCCTACGCACTTTCCAAAGGGCGTTCTCCCCTGCGGACGATGCAATCGTCTCCCAGTTGGCAGCAGCGCCGCAGGTAACGATGGGGCTCGGAGCAGGTACCAGCTCCATGTCCACGTCCCCTGCGCTGGGCGCGATGGTGGTGCCGGCGGTAGCAGCTATGGTGGTAGCGACGACAGCGGCGGCTGCGGCATACTTCTCTTGGTGCGCCACCTGCTGCTGCGCCAGCCGCAGCTGTTCACGAAGAGCCTCCAGTTCAGATCCTGACGCTGCTGCGTCCCGCCGTACGGCTGCAATCTGCTCCTCCGCCAGGGGACAGGGAGTCAGGGCGAGGAAGCACAAATTCTCGGTTCTGGTTGGTGATGTTTGCGTTCGGAGCCCAGCCACGGCACATAGGGGGCAGGTCCCCCATCGGTGTAAGACTCAGTTCCGGCGTGTTGCTGATAAGGTGTGTTCCGAAGGGCTGCAGGGGTATCAGCGCCCCCTGATCCACGGCTGATCCCGGCCACTTGGTAGACACCCTGCTGCCGTGGCTGGATGCACACGGCCTTGCTTACCCCGCATGTCGAATCGCCAGCCAGTTGCAGCCGTGGGTACGAATACACGGGGCCCCACACGGACCACTTGAGCACATGTGAGCACGTTGGTATGGATCGGCTGCAGGCCAATGGAGCATGGATTGCTTGGGATACAATCGCACATCCATCATCGGTTCAACTCTTGCTGAGTGCAGTGCCATGGCTTTATTTGTGAGATAGAAATGTGATGGTGCAATGATACTATGAGTAGCTGAACTGCCTATGAATCCTTGGTAGAATACAATCGCACATCCATCATGTCCCTGGGGTGATAATGGAAGACTGAAAAGCGCCGCACGATTTCCCGATATGTATCTTGATGGCGCCGCGTGCACCACTCTCCCCTCGTATTAGTGTGTGTATGTTGTCCCCGCCGGAAGCAACATAACCGTTACATGCTACAGGCCATGTAGGAGGAGGGGGAACCACGTCCAATCAACTTCCATCACAAAGGATCCCAGCGACCTGTGCTAGTTGACGCCCTGCAAAAGTAATTGATGGTTTATGTTCCCGTGATTGCCTTTGTATTGATGTTGCAACTAAGCACGGGGGGGGATCGGCAGTGTCAACCGTATGTTGCCGATATTGAAGGGAGGGGCGTGTTGCAGCCAGGTGCTTGCACGTGTTAGCTTGTATAGCCAGACGAGAGGACGGCTTGGATGCTCATGATGCTCGATTGTGAGCGGTGGTTGGACGGGTAGCTATAATGGCATTGTAAAAATATTGTCAAAGCTGGGCTGCTGTAAAATGATGCTTATGATAAAGTGACAGCAAAATGAGCCGACCCTCTGACTCCTCACGACCCCGGCGAGCTTCAATCCAGCTATTAAGACTCGGCGCGCGAGGACAATGGCGCTTAACTCGGGTAGGCCGCCGGGCGCAATAATCTCAGCGTCCTTGCGGTGCCCATTGCACAGCGCAGTTGAGCCAATCGCTGTAGGTCCAGTCTGCAGATGCACGCTCATGCCGCTGCGTTGTCTTGTTACATGTGAGCGAGGAACGTCGCTGCTCATGTGCTGCTCATGTGCTGCTCATGTGCTGCTCATGTGCTGCTCATGTGCTGCTCATGTGCTGCTCATGTGCTGCTCATATGCGGAACGGCTGCTCAAGAGAATCGTGATTGGGAGGTAGCCGGTCACATAGGTGTAGATATCTACTGTGCCGTTGGATGCGTTCTTGTTTCATTTCTATTAGGAATTGCATGTTGCATTCCATGTTGGGCTGCAATGGATTTCAGGGTGATGACCCACCTTCGCTGTAGGTACTGAGTTGTCGCTTGGCGAATTAAAAGAGTTTCATGGAATTTGTATAAATAGATCATGCGGCGAGTTGCCTGCGACCCACACACCTGTTCAACCTTTTACTAAAGAGATCAGCGTAGGCAACTCACTGGCGGCGCCTCGATCCATTATCTGCAGCACTGTTGCGCTTCCCACAAATGACCATCCATGAATATCAGTGCGCCTGCAACACAAGACCACACTCACATTCATTAGCATATACCCAACACCGCCTCCATCGCCACCGTACCGCCATGTCCGCCCCCACAGCCATCATGGCCACCAACGCTGTAAGTATCCTGGGGTATCTACGGGTAGTGCTCATTATTGGACCTTATACTGACATCTTTCGATTTGGCCTTTGCAGGCGGACACAACAGAGATACATCAATGAAATGAAAACAGGTACGTAATAGTCCGGGACTTAGTCTCATTGGTGACACCTGCATTTTGATACCTTGCTCAACTGAGGGATAACCTTAGGGTTAAGTATCGGTGCCGTACCTACTTCCCTCCCGATCTCACTCCCTCCCTCCCGTGTGCCCTCCTTTTCCCCCTTCTCCCCCCCCTCGTTGTCGGCGATGATGGTGGTGCTTTGGTGGTGGCGGTGGTGGAGGTGGTGGCGTCGCTGGGGTTCGTGGAGTCGTCGGTGAAAAGGTAAGTATCGGTATCCAAACTCCACAGTCTTCAACACCCCGTCCTGCTGGCACTTTCTTAATCTTGCACTCGGTTGCTGAACCACAGGACGCTCAAGAGCCTGTGCGCCAACCGCGTCAACCTCTGTGCGGGGACGCCATTTGGGTTTCCGGCAGCAGCAGCAGCAGCAGCGACAACAACAAAAACTGGCCCAACAGGGTCCACTCCGATGATGACGGGTGGATCTGGGGGTCACCGGAAGGGCACCTGCTCCGTGGTCACACCGACAGAGGGGTGGATGATGCCACCCCTTACCCAGGGGCCGTCTCGGGAACATCTTGCAGCCTCCGACACACCGTCAGATGCCAGAACGAGCGGCGATGGCAACATTGGCTTACGTAGTGGCAGCGCGAGGGGCAACGGCTTTGGTGGAGACGGGAGCAGACTGCGCGGTAAGGTCAACAATTACGCGATTGCGCCGTCCCTGTTGCATATGTGGCTGGCAGACTGCAACTTTGAAGGCGCCCGACCGGAGGAGATGGCGGCCGCACTGCCGGCGTTGCAGACTCTCGTCATACGGCATGTCAGCAAGCAGGAAGACCTGCCACTGCAGCTCATTAAGGCGCTACATTTACTGAAGGTGAGATAGGGGCTCCGATGGTCAAGCGAAAATCGTTAGAACGAAATATCCGACTCCTGACCACACAAAGCCATGGAAGGTAAAGGGGCGGGTAGAGGGACAGGGACAAGCTTAGGGCTTGGGGTATTAGTAAATGCCACCTAGGGCAACGCGCCTGCTTCCGGATTGATGTCCCTGTACCGACTGGAACAATAAATCAACTGGGCTGACGTTCATATATTTGGCAGTATATGAGGGTTTTCGTTGTGCCCAGCTCCGTATGAGATTGCGTTTAGGCCTTTGTGTGTTGAGAGGCAGCGTGCCACTGTCAAAATCAGAACTACAGCCCAAAGCACCATGAGCCCTTCTTCCTTCGTTTGCTGTTGACGGGCTCAGACGGGCCCTATTACAGTCGGCCCTATTCCCGGTCGCAGGACCTGACCACGCTGGGACTGGGCGGCTTCAACCACCAGCTGATGCCGCATCTGTGGGGACTGACGCAGCTGCGGCACCTGATGCTGGATCCGCGCCGCTTCGAAGACGTGGAGCTTGACCCGGATGTAAGGGGCTGGCAGGGAAGGGGTTAGTTGGAATCCGGGTACAGGTGCGGATTGCCATTTCAGAATGCGGCAGAGGGGGTGCTCATGGAGTCGCAGCACCGGGATGGAGCTATGGCAGTTTCAGTTGCACATCACTGCAGTAGGTGAAGATGTGTCAGTACATGCCTCGACGTCAGCTGCACCGCGTTAGGCGATGGCCGGCCGGCTGGCCGTGGATGGAGTGCAGTACGGCATTAAAACTCTGATCGCTGGCGAGCTTCATGGGAATACCCATACGCGGTGATGACCCGGCGAGAGACGACCCGTGACCAGAAGGCCTCCAATCTTCATAGAAGACTAATGTAGCGAAAAATACCACCGCACGACCCTCACGTGCACCAAAGGACAGCTGCCGCCTCATTCCCTAAATGAACTAGGCTATCATGTCGAGTTTGCAATCGCAATAATGATACTATAGTACAAATCCCCACTGCGTGAGTTTGGATCCTCCCGTCGCTTGCAACTTCACTTCCTCTACACAGCTGATGCTCGACGTGATAGCCCCGGAGAGCGATCGGTCACTGGCGCTGCACGAATCTCTCATAGCGATGGTTGCAGAAGGAGGATTGACCCGCTTCCGGACTGGGCGGCGCCCCCTCATCAGCTGGTCCAGTGGCAGATGCAGATCGCACAGGTAAGCTTCTTCAGCAGGTCCGCGATTGCCTCGACCATTTAGCCGATCTCGCCATCCACAGGCGATACCGTGTGTATAGTGTGTAAAATTCATTCGGCTTCTCAAGTCGTATAATAGTTAATGCCTGTAAAGGCCATGGCATGGATCTCAGTTCTCAGGCGTCGTAGCACCGTATTTCACCTCCTGGGTTCCGCCAGCCTACCGTCAGTGGCCATGCCCTCTTTACACATGCACTCCACTCATACCGATCGCAGATGGCCCCACTGGTGGCGCTCCGTATGGTTGACCACCACTACTTCTGGCGGCTGCCGGCACCCGTTGGTTGTCCGGAGGTGCAGGACAGACTGCAGTGGTGGGGCTTTGATGCCTGGAACGTGCTGTGACCTCTAAGGATTGGCAGGTGAAAGGAGCGAAGATGCCAGCGACCGGACCACTCTGACTCACTTGTTTGCCTCAGTCCCAGCTGAGATTGCTGAATGCTGTGCCGTGCTCAATGCTGGTAGAGTGAGGACATAAATCATGGCTTCTGCCCTTCTATGCGATGTTGGTTTGTATTGTGTTGTATATATTTGGACGTGCGTCGAGGAATGCCGCAAGATGGGAGGTGCGGGGTTGGAAGTTGTATCCATAACTGCCCGTAGGTGCGCCGTGTCGTCGTGTTGAGCCTCGAGGCTCGATAAATGCTGCAGATGCCTTGGAGGGAGGGTATTGGTAAGGGTGAATACAGGGTTGCTTGCCACATGGGCTCCGTTAATTGACTGATGTTGATATACCACATCATGTGATGTGGCCTTACGTGCCGTCCCACTTCTTAATGTTTGAGAAGCGAGTTTTAGCCGAAGTTTAAGGGCCAAAGATGTCAAAGATCTGACCGCTAGCCTGGATGTGGGGAGGGGACTTGGATGAGCGCAAAGTGGCACCGACGCGGCAATCCAACGGCTTGCATGTTCGACCTGGTTGACCAACGCATTCACGGTCCATGCTTGACCTGTACCCGGTGCGGCGGTATCCCCCACACGACTACAGAAGGATAACAAATGGCGCACGTGTGAAAGCATGAGTGCGTTACACATCATTGTGAGTACAGCATCAGGGATCCTTCCCACGTTAGCAACCATACCCGCTTTCACCGCACCGACGGCTCCACCATCCAGTGCCATGCACTACCGTGTGTCCCACATGCCTCGTGCCCAACACAAGCCTTAAGAACGGCACCTGGTCCCCGTCCGCCGGGATATGCCCGTTTGCCAGTGGTCGGTGAAGGTGCGACAAACACCGCACCCCACAACCACGGTATCACCCTGAACAGGATGGACGGAAGCCTTCCAGGCTTCCCATATCTGCAGCTAAGAGACCTAGGCCTCATTCCACGGTGGCACCAGCCATCTACCATGGCCCCATGGCCACTCTGTGTGTGCAGAATTCTATATTGCGCAGGTCATGATCGACCAAAGCCTATCACCCTAACTCCACCTTTATTCCCCGAAGCTGACTTGCTTCTTTAGCTGTTTGTAACATCTATTGCTCGCCCGGACTTTGGTGTGTCCTAGTGGCTTGAGGCATAGTGGCAGCTCGCTTGTCCAGCTTGTGCTGAACTGGACCTTATCTCAGCTGTTGCGACGCGAGTTTCACAACAAGATGTGTAGTAAGAGTCTCATATTCAACTTCCTCCACGGCCAAAACTGTGGCCGAATTCGCCGACTCTTCACATGGCATGGTGGAGACTACGGCCGAGACCTCCTCGACGGCCGGCGGCTTGCCAAGACTGCATGTATCAACATCATCCATGATGCAGCTAAGGCTGCTGCTAGGGAAGCTACTGCTGCTTAAGCTACTGCTCAGGATCGAGGACGATCCGGTGCCTTGGAAATAGACCGCCGGTGAGACCGATGATGCTTGAATTGCCATGATTTTTAAGCTTGAAAATATATCGGGTTCGTTTTATTGCGGGGTACACTCATTGTCTGGGTAGGCTCCTGTTGTTCCACCTTGCTCCTGACTTGTTGCGCTGTCGGCGCACAGCAGTTCTTATAAAGACCAGAAATCCAGTCGCACAAATCCGAAAAATACATGCACAAGCTGCTTGAAAACATTCCGGTGGCGATAGCGGCCATCACAACCGATGCCGCTTTAGAGCCGAAGACTTTTTTAAATGCTTGCAGGGACTAATATATAATATACTATCTAGGTATTCCTAACAATTTACAAGGGTCTGGATGCTGGTCTTAGACTTTTGGAGCCGATGAGAGGCAGAGAGAATAACCGGTATTGTGATAGCAATTAATCAGTAAATTGAACTACCAGATTGTTGCAGAAACCCGATAGTTTTAGGAAATCAAAACGCGGAGTACATTGCTTTTAGGGTGAAACCCATGTCACTCTCGCCTACCCGCTGTCATCGTGCAATATCGTGCCAACCATAAGATTTGCCTGCTAAGACACTATACATTTAAACTTCCTTTCAATTATGCTACCTTTTAATAGTCCATCGAAAACCCGACCCTAGCTGACCCTAACTGAGCCCTTCGGAACCGAAATCTATTCTCCTCACACCTCACCTCCCATTGGTTCAATCTGAATAACGACATAGATCTCCATCTAGCACCGAATAGATCTCCATCTAGCACCTAACAGAGCGGCTCTAAAAACTTCAGGTCGAAATGGTGTGGTCGGATGTCTGTGGGTTCAGCGGTACCAGCACGTCCTGGCTGTGTTCCCCACCTGGCAGCGGGTTCCTGTCGAGATATGATATTTCTTCGGGCGATTGGCTTACGAAAATGTGCACGGTAATGTACGCGCTTTTGCTATCTCAAGATGCCGTTACTATTGATTGTGTTGTATCGTTATTGCAACGCTACATGTCATAAGGAGATTGGTCAAGTATTAACGCACCCCCCTCCATCCCAATGCCGTCAACTACAGGCCTGGTTGCCTTATGGATCCTGAGTAGGTGCCTACCACCCAGATGTTGTCCAACACATCAGAACCCCCCACAGGATACCGTATGAAAACACCCGATCGATAAGTCGTGCGACGCATTTCATGTCGGATACAAATCCTTACATCAGATCCTTACTTTGTTTATCCGAAGCCATGCTGTATATTTTTATGGCAGGCCAGATGCCGCCCGCACTAAACATATGTCATGACTTGCGCCGCACCTGACCGGCGCACTGCCCCGATCATAGACATACATCATTCAGTGCGCTTTTATGTGCGCTTACTACTTGAACATCCGAGCGACGGCAATCATGTACCCATCCAAGCTGGTATGCCGTACACGAGGATACCCAGAGCCACAGGCACGACGGTGCTGGCAAGAAAATACTTGTACGCCAAAATGGGTGAGGCTAGCGCAAGCTTTTGGATCTGAAGGGCAAGGAAATATTAAAACGAAGCAAACGACTTGAAAAGTTAACAATTTTGTGCCTTCAACGACATTCAAAGAAGAGACATTTAAGAACGATGGTACATGTACGATGCACAACGTAAACGTATACCCGGGGTCGCCGTCGTTGGACGTGTGATGTCCTGATGTACCAAACACATGGTCCTTCCAATGCCCTCTCCCCTCCCCCGCCACACAGCCTGTCGTGACACCGAGATGCCCTATGGCAGCCACCGCACTGTGGTGTATGTAGTTCGCAGGTTCTACAAATCGCCCATTCTAATAAACCCAGCATCCCCTTTTATCACCCGTCACCCACTTCTCCCCAAATGAAGTTTCTTCCCATTCCTGGCCCACCCTCTTACCCACCTCGAAGACATACGTAGAAACGGTGGTGAGGCAGCCCGCTGTCCCCACCATCAGCCCTTGCAGGGTCACTTGTTGCGTATTTGTCAGCGAACCTGCCAGTCGAAACATCAGTGCCTCGCAAACGTAGTCCAGGACGCAGCCTAACATGTTGGCGGCGAAGGTGCCATACTGCAGCCAACCGTCGCGCCAACCGTTAAGGTGTGACAGATGCCAGCGCAGGAAGCAGCCAGCAGGACCTAGCAGGATAGAAAACCACCAGTACCGCCGATGGTTTTTGGGAGTAGTGCTGCGGTCCAGGTAGGCGTACGCCAAAGAGACACCGGTCAGGGTCAAAAAGCTGGACCCCGCAGCCACGTCCACAAGCAATTTCGCTGGGCGAGTTAGGCGCCGGATTGGGGCCGGTGAGGCGCTGTCGGACGCAGCGGCACCCAGGGTGTTCGCAGGGAGGCCGACGCCAGCGGTGGCGGCGGTGGGAGCGAATTCAGCGTTCGCAGGCAGTAGCTTACCATCCGCAACTTCTAGTACGAGTGCAGGGGGAGGAGGGTTCCCCCCTGTGGAAACAGCAACGGAGCCAAAGGCGCCAGCTGCTTCCGGTGCTGGATCCGCCGCCACTTCCGCCACCTCCGCTGCCTCTAACACAGGTTTTGCTTTTGTACTTTGCATAGTTAAGGTGCCAATTGGCTTGAATGCAGGAACATCGGTGGCCCACATAGGTCGCTGCCACCGGCATGACGTCTGCTCCGCAGCAACCCAAAAGGCCGCAGCTGCCAGAGCCGCATGCTGACCGAGGATAAGCGCAAAAAGAGGCCCCGACATGCCTAAGTAGATCGCCCACATACCCTGTACCCAGTGTGTGCCGCGGACTGTCCCTGGTGGCATGGATCTCCCGACCATCAGTATTACCACCTGGCAGGGTTCACCAAGAGGCGAGGTGCGATATGCACGTACATTCAAGTGTTTCGTCTGAGATTATTGTCGTTCTATTGCCGTACTATGAACACCATGTTTAACAGCGTACAGTTTCATGGTGAGTGCATTCTTGCACACCTGCATAAACCAGCTGGAGAAAGTTGTCAAGGACCCGCAGTAACCTGTTCTCAAACCAATGTGTAGTTCGCCATCACTTTGTAGCTTGCTGTTACGGGGCAAGGAAGGCAGCTGGAGCCCTGAGACATTGTTCGTCGTACATTGGCATGGATAAATCGCCGCAAGATTGCTGCCCGTGCTAAGCAGTCCAATTATGAAACTGCCCAGCACATTAGCTGGAAAATCGTGAAACAACGTGTCACCTGTCACCATCAGCCCCGACCCTGTAACGCAAGGTGCCCAAGTCCACCGGCCATTTCCTGAACAAGAACCACTGAACAGCCTCCCAATCACAATTCTTGTGAGGACACCTAGCTGAGAAAAAGCTGCAAGGTGAAGATGGATTCGCCATAATATGGACGCTCTAGACATACGAGTCTCAATAACTCGTAGCAAATGCACATAACAATCGGAACAAATATTTAAATTTGCCGATCTAACCACAGATTCCCAGAACCTAACACTCCAACAGTAACAGAGAGATAGATGTCGTACGCAAACGACCGGCGGCCGGCTGAGTCGGTCGGAGCGTCGGACCGACGCCTCGACCTGAGTCCTTTTTTCTTGAGTTATCGCGGTCCTTTGAGCCTCCTGGCTTCTTTAGGCCTTACGAGCTCATGAAGCTTGTGACAAATCACATAATTGCTTTAAAGCTACTTGTTCGATTCATACATTCGCATCTATGAATATCAAATTGAAGACCTCTACCGTGGCTTCCACAAAGGTGGCCTCATAACTAAAACAGTTCGTCAAGTACGACAACTTACGATCCGGCTGGGCAACCGCAATGAGAAACGCAGGGCAATCCGTTCTTCCGTTGGTCCGGATAAAAATCGCGTCTAGCAACCGTAGAAATAATATTGGATCGTAAGATTTAAAGGCCGTGTGAGCCGCAGCTACAACCGACGAACGTCATCAGGGGACCCTGAATGCGACGTTAACGGGCTACTGAAGGTGCCGCGTCCTTCACCAGGTCATTATGGTTTGTAAAAGGTTGTACTAATTTTGCTCTCATCAAGTTTATCCTCTTCAAGTGTTTTTTGCAGAATAATAATATAGCTCAGTTTGTAATTAACTCAATGATTCCTGCATAAATTTCAAAAATTGTTTTCGATGAACAGTCGCAGTGTTTATGCGAGACAGAGCCAGAAGAGGGGGCCACAAAAAACATTCTCCGGAGTTTCACCTGCAGCCATACATACATTTAAGGATCTTAAAGACATAGAAAACCATATTCTCCAGTGTCCAACTCTCACGTGAAAACGACGAAGTTGGAACTTAAGTTTTGAAGTTCAATTGTCCACTGGGTCCATTGCCTACTTAGCTCACATCCAAATCCACACCGCAATAGCTCATGTAGTCATGTGGTGATCCACTTGCCTGATAAACTGCATGTCTGTAGTTTGTCATGCCCGAGCGAGGGGGCTCCGGAACCCCTCTAAAAACCGCATCGAGAACAGCTGCCAGCAGCAGGGAAAGGAAGCGGGTTCGGGCTCTTTGGAGTCACGCGCACGTTCTCGAGATTACATCAGGAAATGACAAATGTTCTGTGCTCGCGAAAGGAGAAGAAGGTGGAGGAGAACTTGTGTCCTGTGGAATTCTTTACGGAACAACACAATTGCTGGGAAGATGAGGAAGCTGTGGCTCTTCTGCCCTTTCTGTCCATGTACACGTGCAAGCGCTGCGGGGAGCTCTAGTGCACATCGTCAAATGAATAAGTAACCAACTAACCCAAATTGCAGGAGAGAAACGCAAAGACTAATAGGATGCCGATTCAGTTAGTGGCTCAACACATCCCGTCTTCAACCTGTCACACCATGTGCAACCAGCGTTGACGGCTGCCCTCCCATCCACCCAAAGTACAACAGTCTGTTCATATCCCGCACGGGCCTTCTCTGCTTGATTAACGCCTTTGTCAGTCGGAATTCTGTGAGATCGGAGAGACATGTACTGTCCTGAACATGCCCCGCAGCATTTCAGGTGCCTTGACCATGTCGGACGATGACAAAGCCCCTGAGTTCTGATTCCCAGATTGTGCAGGTACCGATGCATATCTGAGAATTTTGATTCAACAACGGTAAATTCTTAAGCATTCCCGTAACTTAATCGTCCGCCGTACCTTCAGCCTGCCCAACACCCAAAGGGGAACCACCCATAGGTACCTGGTATAGGCCCGAAAAGATGATTCCAAAAATCATTGTTGCATTGAAAGCTACCGACCTCTACATATTTCGTGCACTTACAGTTGTGCGCGAAGCTCAATCGTTGTCCGTGAGTATGTCTTCTGGCGCCGCAAGGCCCCGGCCGCTTGGCGCGTTTGAACCATCGGTGGTCTCGGGACAGTAATCATTCCGCACACGCAATCCAAGCCCATGATTGAAAAGCCAATGGCGACCGGTCATTGGCCCGACTAAGGTTAGATGCCCCCATGCTCCCTTGCGCACTATCAATTCCTCCCGAGGCCGTTGGACGCAGCTAGCAATCTTGCTCTGTGCTGCAAGAACCAAGGCATACTGAAATCCTCGGGAATTTCCCGTATGAATTCGTCCATGTCAGAGAACAGCGCCTTATAACGCTCGAAAGAAACTTTAGCATAAAGAGCCCGGGACAGTTGCGACAAGTAGCGAAAGGCAAACGCTTGGTTGCGCACTGCCATAGCCTGGAGCTCAGCATCGCGACCCTTAAGTCCCTTGATGACCTCCACTACGTCCGTTTGGTCGAAGCTGATGAAGTTGTCTCCCTCTCGCAACGACCTGCACATGCCCACCCGGCACAATACTTCATCGGGCTTTCTTGTCGTGTTCGGACGAAGAGCATAGCGTTGCTGCGGTACGCGGGCCCTGTTATTGGATGATGTGCGCGCCGGCATCCAAAGCTAAGTAAAACAATTTCTGGCGTCAGCAATACTACTTCCATCAGCACTAAAAGTGCGGACTCTGGAGAACAGCATAGCGATGACGTGGACGCCCAAGATACATGACGCCTTGCTCCACCCCTTCCTGGGATCCGTTCCTCACATACACGGGGCCCCGGGTTGCAAAACCCATTTCACCCCAGCCGGTCCTTACAGCATTCACCTGTAGTAATATTCTATCGCATCGGACCTATACTTCAGAATTGCACTGTTGATGGCTAGCAGCTTGGCCAGACGCCAGCTGGCCGACTGGCCGTCCGTGTTGATCAAGTACTTCCACCTGGCGTGCAACTCCATGGGCAAGGGGGAAACCTGCCGGGAATGCCGTAGATTCGGTACCCCATTTTCTTTTTAAAACATTAAATGGCATGGAATTTATGAAACAAATAATCGGTGATGGGCCACAAGGCTGATGAGCGAACTGGTGAGTGCTTAGCCGTAATGTCGGCATCCACGGCGCCGCTCCAGTAGGCGGTAACAGGACCATGGGCATAAAAGAGGATGACGAAAGGTGGCTTTAAAGCAGCTAATGGGATGAGATGATACGGTACTGTGTGCGGGCCGCACCTCGAACCCCGCAGGGACGGGTATTGCAGCGCACAAGCAACGATGGGCGAGGAATGAACGAGGTGAGCCAATAAAGCATCACTCACTCAGTTGCTCACCGTCTTGACCTTGACCCTCCAATGCTTGTTCTGATAAATGCCCACGTCCAGCACCTCACGGCCGGCGGCGGTCTGAGCTACCTTGTTTATCAGCACTCGAGAGCAGTTAAATGCCATGGCACCGTAAATACCTACCTGCGTGGAGCAGCAGTAACCCGGACAGTCGACATGAAAATGACAATGCGTGATACAGCGTCAGGAAGAAATGCGTAGCCATGGCAAGCTAATCCGCCCGGATGCTAATGGCAACGTTCATTTTAGTGCGCATCATCTGCGTAAGACACGAAGTAAGGACAAGATCAAGCCAAAATGCCAATTCGACCGACCATCTCAACGCAAGCGACCTCCACTACTACCTGCACCCTAACTTAGATCTGGACACCTGTCCACCTCCACCATCTCCCTCCTCCCGGGTCCCGGCCGGGGAAAGTCTCACTGCAGGCTCCCACTCTCTTAGCTGCCCTGGCCGGTCTATCTGGTGGGTTTCTACGGTATAAATAGATCTGCCCAAATTCCCACTTCGTTTCTCCCGTCCCCTTTAACCCTTCACCCACCCTCATGAAGCCCTTCTCTATTTTCTGTTCCCACGGGTAATCCACGAGCTGCTCGAATGGGTGGTTCATGACAGGGTGCAGGATGTCATCGTGGGCGCTCCCGGGAAGCCCTGCCGCGTAGGCGCTGGCATTCCATCGCTTATCGAACGTGAACAGAGGCGCAGAACAGTTTCCCCGCTCGCACAGCGGCTTGTCATAGGCATTCATAACGTACACGACGTCCGGGAAGCGCAGCCCGGAGGAGGCTATGAAGCTATGAAACTGCTCCGCAATGAATTTCACCTGGGGTAGGCAAATGAATAGGTTGTGGGGCCGCGCACCCGGCGAGGCGGCAGATTATTGCATAGCAGTATGGTGCCGACCGGGGGACGCTAAATAGCCGGGCATGGCCCAGATCCACGTCCCCAGCGCCAAACGTTCAGCTCAAGCTGGACCATCAAGTACACGCTCGCTTTGCACCAGCAGCCTCTACAGCGCCCTAACAAGTTCCATCAGCTCTCCTCATCCCCAATCTCACAGCTGCCCAGGCAAAATCCACGCACCTAGACCTATACGCCTACTGATAAGACCCACTAGCTCACCCTCCGTGTGCACCACACTCGTGCATTCGGATAGGCCCACCAGCGCATCACATTGTTGCGGATGACCACGATCGCAAGGAAGTTTCGACGGTATTCGAGCCAACTGGTATTTATCTCCGCCAGGAAATTGAGGAAGTCCATTCGCGTCAGGGCCCGACCCAGTTGCCGCCACGGTCTCAGGTCGGGCTCCAGGTTGTCCCTTCGGAAACAAGGCCAGGGCGGCGACAATTAGCGGAGTATGCAGCCAATCATATACCGAGAGAGAAGCTCACATGAGGAGACTGCCCTAGAAGTTGTTCCCTGGTGAAGAAGTGGGTTCCTGGAAAAATGTGTCTTCATTTGGCCACAAGTTGATGCCATGACTGAGCTAGAAGGGATGCTGGAAAAAGGGGGGGCCACTAATCGAACATTATCCAAGCTATAACCCCACGCAGACGTACGTCCCTCACCGTAACAACTGCTCCAGATCCATCTCTGTCGTTGCTCGTTGCACGCCGGGGCATCCATGCCTTATGGTCACCAATGGATCCTGGTATCTCAAGGCGTGGGGGCACAACAAGCGGGCGGTGTATGAGTTAGAGGTGCCCTAAGGTTGAGCCTGAGGCTATGGCCTCATGTAATTTTAGTCCCGTCTCGTTTTGCCTGTATGGTAGACGAGTTGAACAGTTCTGTGTGTAGGATGGCAAGCGCCCGCGAAGTGGTGACCAGCAGTAGCACAATTACGATAAGGTTTTCTTGAATCATCATAATGTATATGTAAATTGATACTATATACTACAGCCGCTATCTGGCCGAGGATGTGAGAAACTGTTTAACTTGTTGTGAGGATGCCTTCCGAGCGGAAAATGACATACTGTCATATTACCGAGTAAAGCAACCGCAATACTGTAAGTGGGACGCCGGTCTGTTGCATAATCATGTGACCCTTCTTGACTTCTTGGGGTGCTAACATCCAGGCAGGTTGACAACCGGAAAGTGGACACTCCCGTACATTTGAAACCGTCGGTAAGTTGGGCACATTTCCTACGTCCGTGCATTCTGCTACTTTTGGTACGAGTAGTGGAAACTTGGCTGTTGTGTTGGAGCATATCGATCGGCAGTGAATAAATCGAATGCTTACTCTCGGAGGACGAGCACGCGTATTTTGCAGCCAAGGATACTTACTTCGCACATCACTGTCCCTGAAACGTTTGCGTAGCGAAGGAGCCACTCATCGGCGTGTGCTAATGTCTGAGGGGGATATCGCTGAGCAGAACGGTTAGCGCCCTAGTTGTTATATGCGCACTTTAATCATCCCACTTGAGGAAGCGAGATTCATAGTTTTATTGCACCTCTCGCTTCGGGAAATGGGGAAATGGACGAATGGACACCCTACACCGGTTTGTACCACGGGGAAGTGCAACCACGTGGCTGCAGTCAAAGCTGTGCAGGCCACATTGTGTCCACCCCTGCCGATGAACTCCGCAATTGATTGATTGCATTGCTTTAATGGCTCCCTTCATGGCTGATTGTCGCGTATTAATTATCTCCCAATTCAAGCATAGCTTTCTTGTATTGGCACTTCTTTGCCAGCACGTCCCTGAGATGCATTTCCTCGTCCTCCCCCTAGCCGAGCTCGAAGCCAACGATGATAATTATGACGGCAAGCTAGTGGTGTCCTCCGAGCTTCCTTCTGACCCGCGGGTCTTCGCATCCAGACTGCGGTGCTCACTGGACTCCTGGGCCGCTGCTGGAACCCGGGGCGTGTGGCTGAAGCTAGGCATCAGCCAAAGTTCGCTTATTCCTGAGGCTGTGGATCAGGGCTTTGAGTTTCACCATGCGGAGAAGGTGGGGAGGTTGGCTGCAGAGAGGGGCACAGGAAAGCCGAGCTGGCCACAAGCAGGCGGACACGGCTGCGGGATAGTTTAGATGTGATACGGCCAAACGAGCGACTATAACAAGGGTAATCTTCATCTTAACACAGGCAGCGGATAGCTTCTCAGGGAAACTATATGGCATGTTCAATGGGATAGGGTGAGCCACGCGGAAAGTAGTGCAGGGCGGCAGCACAGCTCTGGAAGCTTACCAGCGCAAGGATAAAAAAAGGCGTCGATCAATGAAGGTTATGGCAAGGGTAGTCTCCGCTCTGATATGAGGCTCGGATATGAACATGTTGTTTGCGCTGTTTGAGTTGTTTCCCTGCAAAACCCGGTGCTCCCGGATAGCAGAAAATGCTGTGTCCTCCGCTGCTGGGTTCACTGCTGGGTCGGAACCTGGCGCTCTGGAACCGGGGTTGGGGACTGCCATCATATTTGCGGCATTTCCGTACCGCATCGCTGTGTAAAGCATTTGCATGTGAACAGTTCTCCTGACCGTGGCTCTAGTTATCAACTTATGGAGCAGATTCCTTATACATGCTGCCAAGGAATATCGAGGCCACGCCGCGGGCTGCGATGGCTGGCGTAGCCCCTCCCTCCCCGTCAACTCAGCCACCTTAGCGCCTGCTTGCGCACAGGACTATGTGATGATGACGCGCTGGCTACCGTCCGCCCTACCCTCTACACTGCCAGCAAATGCGTCGCACCAGGTGGGCGGGTGGGCGAGGGTTGGAGTAGGTAGCTAGGTAGCTAGGTAGCTAGGTGGTGGGCGGGTGGATGAAAAGGGTGAAAGAAGCACAGCCTGCCCTTATTAGCTCGATCTCCCTTTCCAGGCCTTCCATATCACGTCATGATTGTCTAACATGCCTTGCCTCCTTCCAGGCACTTCGCATGCTCCGTAAGCCCCGAGGAAGACATTAAAGTCAATCATAGTTGGCCCTGCATCTCTTCACTCCGTTTCTTTCAAGGTGCGCTCTGCACAGTCCGGTGTCGCTATTCCCCTGCACTCCTTCCGTCTGTGGAACTCCACACCTGCAGGTTGGCGTGGGAGCCTTCGTGGTCAACTCGCGTGGCGAGGTGCTAGTGGTTTTAGAGCGCAGTGGGGTGCTACGGAGTCGGGGCGTATGGAAGATGCCCACTGGGGTAGTGGCAACGGGGGAGGACCTCACGGTTGCTGCGGAGCGGGAGCTGCTGGAGGAGACGGTCAGAGGGTCTGAGATGTTTGATGGCGGGGCTGAGAACGGAACGACGGATGCCGGGGGGGTCCTAATTGGCCTATGGTTTAACCGGAACACAATAATATAAACATCTAACTCTGAATACAGCGGACACGATTCAAGAGGCATGCAGGACTCAAGAGTAATGATGTGGGTTCAGAGGCGCAGGTCTGGCTCGCCGACCCGTCATACTCGTGAACCTGTGATCTCGCCGTTGCTGTCAACAGCGTACCTTGGTTAGCTCACGTAGGGTATGCCAATCTTCTCACCGCGTGGTTCAGGTGCTCTCTAGGGCTCAGATTGGGTAAATTTAGGCGATTGCTGAGGATTGCTTACTCGTTGCTCTCCTGGTCAGTGGGCATCTCCTGTCCTCAATTGCATGGGTGAAGCGCGTGGTGGTTAATGGGTTTGGTTACGGCTGGTTACGACAAGGACACATTTGCCTGGGTTGCCGTCTTGCCCTCTTCTCAATTTTATGCAGACTCTGCGACCCGGTATTCAACCCCCTGCAGGGTATTTCAGCACGTGTTGAGGCAATGCTGGCGGTGCGGCAGGCGCACGGCTTTGCATTCGGCAAGAGCGACATGTTCGTGGTGCTGGGCATGCGGCCCACACCGGATGAACAGCAGCCTGTTCCGCAGGTGCAGGGCATGGGTTGGAAAATCCCAAGGTTTAGGGAAATAGGAGTAGCCCCGGGATGGAGAGGAAGACGCACGGTTGCGTGGATGCGTTCAGCCGGAGCGATGCATATGGGTTGGATGGGTGGATCCAAGACTCAGATGAACTCGTTGGGGAAGCTAACATAGGGCAGAGGCTAAATGATTGCAAGGGGCGTCGTGTAATGTGGCGTCGGGGTCGGGAGGGCCCTTAAGCTGACCAATACTGTGACTGGCTGGGCATGAGGGAGGCTTCTTCGGTGCCTATTATCGTATCCATGCGGCTTTCTTAAAACGTCAGTCGCTGTAAGTGATTGTGCGTATCAATTGTACCACGTTTTATTGGTTTTATATTTCCGTTGCTGTGACATATCGAGATATATTCTGGCGTAAGTCTACGACGGGCAATGTGTGCAGGTGGCAGAGGAACACTCTCCCATGTATCAGTCCCGCCCTCTTCCGTCAACTTGTGTTCAATACCTAGTGCGCCTTCGCGGAGCCCAGTGCCAACATGTGTTTCATTTGAGTTCACCTGGCTCAGTAAGCGTCACAAACGAATCCTCGCAGGAGTCCGAGTTGGTTGACGCACGATGGGTGCCGATCCGTGAGTACACAGAGCAGGAGTTCTTCAATGGGATGCCCCTGTATAGGAAAATGCTGGAGAGGTGAGGCTAAAGTGGGAGGCTTGGGATGTGAGGGACGGGAGGAAGTTTGCCAAAGATCGAATTGTTCAAATGTTATCCAAACGCGCTTCGAGCCGCGTAGCCGGCAGCACAAGATCTTAGCGCCCTGGACTCTCAAGGGGTTCGTTGGGGCATTTCAAGGGGACACCGCATCGACCGGGTAGGCGATCGGGTAGGTGTACCGGGGACTGCGCAGGGGTGGGCGACCGGGTAGGTGCACTTCGCATGGGTCAGGGTGGGCGTAACTAAGGCGGAGGATAGTGCGGAGTAGTGCAGTGTTCTAGGAGGGGTGTAGTATGTAGTTTCGTCGTTCACTGCCGGGAGTAATAAGTACGTGACGGCTATCGGATACAGCCTGTCTGGCGCGGATGCAAGTGCGAACAGGATGCCAACTCATTTTGTGGAATGTAGTAACGGGTTTCAGTACCTAAACCTGAAAGGGTTTCTTCCCCCACATGCCGGTTTCACTCTCACGACAAGTCCCCACGAATCCATATGCTCGGGATACTCTCCCCCTCACAACTTTCATGAAGCCTGCCGCGGTGAACGCACTTTACTGTTCACCGGCTTGACCTGATGTGACACGCTATGTCCTCCATAATGAAGGACATTCTCCCACTTCAGCCCGTTAACTGCTGCCTGGCCTGTATGTGTGTTTCCTGTTTGTGTTTTGTTGTTTCCAGGTGCTTGGCATGGGCGGAAGGCCGCTATAAGGGCTTCCGCGCGGAGCGGCTCGAGAGCAGCGTCGTAAGAAAGCGTTCAGACTTGCTCGTATGGGGTGAAGACGACGACCGTGCCGCTGTTGGAGGGACAGAGTGACATGTTATCAGCGCTTGTAAGGCGCACGCATGCAAGGTGCCAGGATTGCTGGGGGAGTGCTAGGAACGGAGTGGCGTGTCAAAGGCTCAGGGAACACGATCAACATGGAGTATTGCACCTGAAGCTCTGCGTGCATGCATAAGGTCTTGGGCAGCTAGTGGATGATAAACTGTGTTGTGTATGCATGAAAGCTGATCCTTGTGATTTAGGCCCCTTAGGTTTATCGCGAGCGGATAAAGCGGCCAGTGAGTAATTTTGAGGTCCTTATTGCTTCTCGATTAGTAAGGCTCTCCCGGACGGCAGTTTGCGGATACTGTATAAGCTCCGAGCTGCTTTTGCTCCAACATCTCCAACATCACGAGTCCAAGATCCTGGAGTTATCACGGTATTGGCAATGATAACATTTGACGAGGGGTTCGATGATGGGGGTTTGCATCTCCGTTGCATCTTGACACATTGCTTGAGGGTAGGACAGCGTATAGGCCTGGTTAAAGAGCGTTTAAAGCGGCTGGATAGGGCTCGACGCCGTGGCGTAAGGTATTCCCTACCCCCCTTTGTGCGGGCAAATATTTTTTGATGCTGTCAGTATTCATTGCTTGAGTAAACATGGTTATCACTAACGCGCCCTCAGGGGTCTTAGAGGCTCTAATTGCTTTCCGACCCTCGCATTTTGCGGTAGCAACCACGAAACGGTACTCAATTTACGGTACTTTAAAAGTGATTACGATAGAAGCTTTGGCATAGGATTGGGGCCTTCCTTATGATAATCTCCGTGTTAGGGGCCCTCTCGTGGCATGGACTAGCTGCGACATAAGGCAGGCCGTACTGAGCTTCTGGAATTGCTTTCATATGTGCATAGCATACATACATAGCACTCTCTTCATTGATCATGCCCAAAGAATAAAGTTCAGTTACATGCATTTTTCGTAAGTCGAGGGCGAACCATCTAACTTTCAAAGGTTTCATCACCTGGTAATTTATTGATTAATGTAATGGGATCCTATGAGAAGTGTGCCTCTTCGTACAGAAAGACGCCCGCGTTGCAGGGCAGTTAGTGCAATCATGGTTAATTGTGTAAGAATTAATACATGACGTTTGGTTACATAATATGTCATTCTTCTCTACCTTTCTGTACCTTTCCACGAGGTAACCGCGTTGCGGCCTTAGTAAGGAAAGGGCGTCATTAAGTGCGTAATTATTGACAACTCATAAAAAAAAGGTTAAGATTTTGAAACTGCTCCGTTGCCTTGAGAAACGCTTGGTCGACGTTTCGTGGTCAGCCGTACCATCGTCAGCTGCTAATGCATAATCCTCAGGCCAAAAATTAGTAAATTTTCATAATATAGATGAAGATATTATGTTTAATCACGGGCTTGATGTGGGCCAGGTGCTCGCTAGACGATACTAAGAGCCACGGTAGAGAGCTCAAAGTTGGTCATTCCTAACAATGTGCAACTGAACATGCCAACGACCAAGGAGGCAGCAGCAGCAGCGGCTGCCACTGCTGCCAACGATGCTCTTGTCGGGCAGGCCGCGGTCGCGGCGCAGCAAGCTATCTTTGCCAGGCAAGCTGCTGCTGCCGCGGCTCAACGGGCTGAGTTTACATACCTTACTGGGCTACCTCCGAACCGTAGGACGGTTGCGCAGGTAGGATGGGTAGAAAGAGGCGCACACGAAGAACGGAAGCTTAAGCGGCCCGTCCCAACACGAGCCACATGGAATGTAATTAAATGGTAGGAACATGAGCCAACCCCTAGATGGCGCTCCCGAGGTGCATGCGCAGTCCACACGTACGGGATTTTTTGCGAGGCACACCACCTCTCACAAAGCCGTTCTGCGGTAATTTGTCGTATAGTCTTTGGCTCAGTTGCTTTGAAACCAGCAGCCAGCCATGCCATTCGCTCACCTCCCGTCATCCGCATGCGCGCTCAGCCTGCACTAAACGATGACCATCGTTTGTAGACCTGCATGCAGCCTTGGCCTCGTTTGCCCGCAATCCCCCTCGTGGCATCGCCGAGATATCGGTCATAGACTCCTACATCCTCACGCCAAAAATAGCACAATCAACAGCCGCCTATTTCATCCCTTCCTGTTGCGTTTGGCCAGAACACGCGTCTGGCGGTGTTTCTGGGCAACGCCCCGCGCACACAGCAGGCGGGTCCCACCGCCCTGCATGCGCTGTCTGTGGCGGTGCAGGTGATAGAGGTACCTCGGGGCGGGACAGTGTATCGTATCAATGACCAGTCCGACGGCTTCTACGTGCTGGTGGATGGATGGGTTTTATTATACGATGTCAAGGATAAGGACGAGGCGGAGGAGGGTGCGTGAATGCAGTGAATGTGAATGACTTGAAAGATGGCATGTGGTCCGACACAATTAGCTTGATAGGATCCGATGCCCCTAAAGTCCTAAAGTTGCCGTAAAGGCCAACTGGGCCCTCATTTGCCGATGGGGTGTGTATTGAGGGCAACCAATTTACAACCCATCAGGGTTTGTGTGACGATGGCGGAGCAGGGAAAGCCTTAGGGGGTCTGGGAATGGAGTCCAAGCGTGAACCAATTGAAGGAAACGATTGGCCTGAAGGGTTGTGAATCAGCTGTTGGCCTGAGATGGCAAAGAGTAGAATACTCATACGGGCCGTTAGTTTGCAGGGGCATCCATTCCTCCCGTGACCATCTCCATCTCTATGGACGCGCCATCCCCCTGCCCTTCACTTCCAACGTGCCCTTGACACAAGCCTTTGCTAGACACTTATTTGGCCTTATGCATAACCAAAGTTCCGCCTTCCCCTTCCCCCTTCCCCTGAACCACCCATGTTCCATCCGCCCGCGATGCCAGACGACGGTGTGGTTGATCGTTTGGGGCGCCTTGACTCCTTCGGCGAGGAGGACCTGCTCTCTTCCAGCCGACGAGCGCACCGGGCGGATGTGTGCGCGGACTCGTCCGCGGTGCTCATCCGAGTGCCCCCAGAGCTGTATCGCAAGTACCTGCAGCACCTGCACCAGCCAGACTTTGAGGATAAGGTGGAGTTTTTGGGTCAACTGGAAGTTTTTAAATCGCTGCCGGATGAGACGCTGCGGAAACTGGCACCATGCTTCGCGCAAGTGGTACGTGAGCCGGCGGCAAGGAAGATGAAATCCAAAGGGCATGAGAAACGAAGTGCGCGGGTGGTCACAACTGGTAAATACAGAACACATCTGAGCAGGGTGGTCACAAGTGGTAAAGATCTGTAGCCCTGACGCTCGCCGGGATCGCTATACACGGATTGCTACAAGGCCCACATGGTATCATGGACCTGCCTGCTTGGCCAGTAAGATTGAAACGCGATACCAAGCGATGCACCCGCCTGCCCGCCGTCTCTACCGCACGAACTTATCCCCTCCGTCCGAATGTAGACTTACCGGCCCTCCCTGTTCTTGTACTCTCAAAACCCTTGCGCACCCGAAGGAGCTACACGCCCGTGAGTACCTTGTGCGCCAGGGCGAGCACGCCGAGTCCATGTACGCCATTGCCAGTGGGCAGTGCTCCGTGCTCGTGGACCCAGGATTCCGGGCGGAGCAGGGTGCGGAGCCGGAGGTCGATCCCAAGAAGGCAATGCAGGTGGGGCTTCAGCGAGGAGGGGAATAGCATGTGGTATGCAGTTGCAACGCGGGGGATAAAGTCGCCTGCTTGATTTGGCTGGGCCGGCGGGTGGCGGTAGCTGGCTGCATGAGGGGGCGCAGGCGGCATACAAACACACACATACACACACTATCCCGCTCTGATGGTACCGAGTCTGGCCGCAAGTTTAGTGCTGGATGGCCGCTTAGCCCCGAGACACTACTACTGCCGTCAGAAAACTCTGCGTGACACGTTACCAAATCCAAATTTAAAACACACCAATTCGGTGCCCAAAAGACCAAATTGAAGTGGATTGAATCAAAAGCAATGCAACTCCAGTGCATGGAGCGCAGGATAAGCACAATAGAAGCTAGTACTTCTGGTTCTATGCTTACTGCAAATGTTCTAGCACCGTATGATGCATATTCCAACATACCGGAAAACCTATGTGCCTCACCACGCAATCAGGTGTGCACCATCGGCCCCGGCAACATCGTGGGCGATATGACGGTGCTTGCCAACGTCCGCCGGCGCACGGCCACCATCCTGTGCCTAACGGACCTCGTCTGCTATAAGATCCGCCGCGCCACTTTCATCCGTCGTGTACCGAGCATGCAGTTGGAGGTGAGATGAGGCCCTGGTCGCAGTGGCAGCCGCCACGCAAGGTCTGGTATTGTTTGGACGTCCATAGTCGCCATGCAAAGAGCGTTGGCGGCCAGGATGTATGAAAGTGGGAATGTACAAAGGGACAACGGAGTCATCTGACAGAGGCTGATGACGGGATTGATAGGGAACGGCTTATCCTTTCCTTCCTGCCGGTACCCGTCCTCAGGGTCTCCGGCAGGTGGCAGAGGCCAAACTACGCATCACCGAGCGCCACCTGCACATCAGTGTCAGCGGGCCTGGCTCCTTGGCGCCGGGGTCAAAGGCCCTCACTCTGCGTGACAAGCTGCTGCGTGGCCACGACTTGAGACAAATGCTCCCGATCTCCAACGTGCCTCCCACGGAACTGAGAGGCCTGGCCCCGCGGATACAAAACGAAACTGTCGCGGACTTCATCACAAACAGCCTGGCTGCTGCTGCAGCAGCCGTAGCTGCCGCCAGCAACGGTGGCGGGTGCAGCGGCTTCGCAGCCGCCGGCTCCAACAGTGGAGCCACTTCCGGCGGTAATACGTTGGGAGCCGCCTCGTCTGTTGCATCCGTAGCGCCAAGTAGCGCCGCAGTCACTGCTGCTGCTGCCGTGGCGGCCTCCACAGCCGAGGCGAGATTGCGTTTTGGCTGGCACCAAAAAAGCACCGGACTATCGCCGCGGGGCCGGGCGTTGGCGCAAATGACTGTTGCCACGTCCCATGGCGTGGGTGGAACAGGCAGCGGCGGCGGAGTTGGGGTGGCATTGACGGACCGTACGTCAGCCCAAGCAGCGAAGTTGCAAGGCCGAAACTCAGTGGCCACATGTGCATCGTGAGTGCTGTGTGCTTGCATGCCCTGCCCACCGTGGCCCCTCCCCCTTCGCGCTATGTTGTCCTTGTATCCACGACTCAACCAGCTCGGATGCTCTCGGATGTGTGCGCAGTTCACAATGACCGCCGTCCCGCCCAAATGTGAATTTTAAATTTCCGATTCCTTCCCCTACTCCCATATGTGATTTTACCAACTTGTTCGGCCACTGGAGAACGACGGCTGATAAAGTCCGCCACGCGGACATCAACTTCTCTTGGGGCCTGGGCCCGGGCACCCTCATCAACTCCCTCCTGGACAGGGCCCCAACCTCCGGCGGCATCACGCTGCATCGCGTCTACGCCACCGACACTGAGGCCGCCGCTCCACAGCAAGCCCTCGGCAACGAAAGCGTCAATAGCAAATCCGACGGCGGGAGCGGATGTCCGCCAGTGCCATTGGTGCCCCTGCTACCAACACAGCCGCTTCCATCGGCTTCTGCAGCACAACTTCGGCCCACTTCCTCCCGTCAGCACGTCCACCACCTGTCTTTCAACTATGGTCGCAGCGGTGGGAGCGGTGGCCCCGGACTCCGAGGAAGCGCCTCCGCAGTGGCGCTTTTGCAGCCCCGCTGGGGCTGGACGTCGTCACCAATCGATGCGTCGTACGCACCGTATATGGCGCCGTCATCTTTCGGCACAACGCCCGGCGGCACAGCATTCAGCGTCGTAGGCATTAGCGTCAACGTTACCGGGGGCTCAGACGGACATAATGTGCTCGTCAATGGCGGCGGCAATGCTAACGGCAACGTCAGTGTGGGCAGTGCCATCGTTGGTCCCAAGCTACGCCGCGGTGGCGTGCGAAGCGCGCATAACCACAGCAGCGCGACCTTGCCGTACATCAACGGTGACAAGACGCAGGTTGTCCAGGATCCCAGCCATGCTAACCGTCGGAGCTTTAGCGGGGGATATGTGGCCGCTGGTGGCAGCGGCAGTACTGGCGTGGCACAGTATGCCGGCCTTCAGCGCCCTGGGCCGCTAGTTATTGGGGCTGCCGCGCCCGCTGGCATCCTGCCTCCACCACAGTCACTACCGGCACTGAACCCATCTCTGGTGCAGCTTCTCCAGCAGGGGGCGCAGAGTCAGCTTCTACAATCGGCATCATCACCTCAGGCCTGGCCAGCGCAGCAGTCAACGCCACCACAACCGCAACAACTGCAGCAGCAGCAGCGATGCAGTGGAAGTGAAGGCGGCAGCACTCCTGGGGTTGGTTTCGAAAAACGCAGCGCTATTGAGGCTACCGTCGAGGACCCAGGCAGTGGCATTATCGCCTCCACCGCTCGTAGCCAAGAGTCACCTAGCTCCCCCTTTAACAACCCCAGCTCCCCGGCACGGTCTCGCCACGGCGATGACTTTTTGCACCAGGATCAGAGGTGCGCAAGCGGCCATGTCACTCGCGGTACTAGTGTCAAAATTAGGAGAGGTGGCAGCGCCGCCGTTGGCATCGGTGATGAAGACGTCAGCAGTGACATTGAGGCACTTACGCCCAGCCGGCGCGACGGGGCCCGGCGGACAAGGAGCATGTGCAAGGCGCGCTTTAGCCGGCAGATGGTCACACAGAACAGCTCTGTGGATGCGTTGGTGGTTGAGGCCATCATCAACGCGCTGGCCAAGGATATAATGCTGGCCACTCAGGCAACGGAGGCGGAGGGGGCAACATCTGCGGAGGCAGAGGAGACAGCGCTCAACGGCGGGGCACTGGCAGTAGATTGGCCCCTAGGTGGCGGCACGGTGCCTGGGCAGGGGACTGACGGAGTCGAAGGCCCGGAAGCGGAGACGGGAATGGGAATCGGGCTCGGCGGGGAAGTTGGGGAAGGATTGCAGGAGCCGGAATACACACCCGATGCAGGGGTGGACGTGGGTGGTGCGGGAGACTGTGAAGGTGCGGGAGAGGGCGGAGTTGCCGATCAGGGCGGTGATGTGTCAGAAGGAGCGGAGAATAGCTCTCCGGTGGAGGGGACGGAAGAGAGGGTTGGGAGCGCGAAGGGTAGCAACACAGTCGGAGTGGCAAAGGCCGGCGGGGATGGAGTATCAGCGGATGAAGAGGAGGGTCAGGCAGCGCAAGCAATGGAGGATACCACGGCGGTGCAGAGAGATGAAATACCTGAGGACGTGGTCGAAGCAGAGGGGGATGACCAAGCCTGTCATACAGTTTGTGAAGCAGAGGAAACGAATACGCGTGGGGCAGAACTGCAGCCAGTCGCGGATACCCCTGCGGCTGACGGCGCGGATGCTGCTGCGCTTCAAGAAGCTTCATTGCCTGAAGACGCCGTGGAGGACGCTCTGGCCGTAGCTTCCATCGACACACCTGAACCGGAGAAACCAGCAACACCCATTGCAAAAGAATGGGCGACAGCGGAACACCCAGAGGTTGATTCACAGACTGAAGTGGATGCTATTACACTTGCAAATGGGCAGGCGGTCCCTGGGACACCTTCCTCACCTGCACAAGGCGATGCCAACGACGCCGGCAGCGGTACGGACGCGTCTCCCTTTCCGAACTCACAGAAACGAGAAAGTTGGGCCATGAGCGAGGGCAGCACTGTATCCATGGACAGCGATTCGCATCAGCATAAAGAGCGTCCGGAGCAACAGCAGCGGGAGGAGTCGGGAGTGCTGCAGCAGTCATCCATGGGTGCCGCCCACGATCAGATCAGCAGTGACCTCGAGGGATTTTCCGGGCCCATGTCAGGAGTCTTCGCAAAAGCTACCGCTAACGCCTCCGTCGCCGAAAGTGACAAACAGGAACCTGACCCGCAGCTCGCCTCACAGGATGCGCAGCAGCCAGCACCGCAGGCGCATTCGCAAGCGCAGGGTTCAACCTCTGGTGTCATTTATCCCGGACTGGTGAGCCGCCCGCCGACCACCTTGCAGCTGACGCTCCCCGACGCTGTTGCAGCAGCCCTCCACGCCCGGCCGGGCAGCAGCCTCTCGCCCAATCGGCGCCAGATGACGCCGCCTGTGGCACCGCGGCCGTACCCCTATGTGGGGCCGTTCCTGTCGTTCAAAAAAAGCCCACAGCTGCCGCTCAACCTGATTGCCCCGCCCTTCCCCTCGGCCGCCATACAACACAGCAAGGCACCGTCCTTTACTCTTCGGGGCTCCTCGACTGCATCGCATTCTAACCCTGCTAACTTTGCCTCACCAGCACCTGTGCACGCTGCTGTGCCTGCACCTGCAGCCACTGTTGCCAGTAGTGGGACGCCACCTGCTGCTGGTCCTGCTACCCCTACAGCCGGTGTTCCAGCAGCGGCGTATGGTGAGCGGCAGGGTGTGGGGGGGTCACGGCCGTCGGGCCACGGCCGTGGTGTTGTAGACGGACTGGGCAGCATTAGCGCCGTTGTTGGTGGGGGCGGTAACGGTGGTGGTGCAGGGGGCTTCCATGCAGGGGGTGGAAGTAGTGGAACGCGAGGGCAGCTGCGTAAGGGTGGTGCTTTGTACCGCCCGCTAACGGGTCCCCGGAACAGCTCGGTAGAACTGTAGGCCCTGGATAGATGGGCCAGGATGCGGTCCCCAATCATGGGGGATGCCGTCACCGGCGACAACTGCATCACGCATTGGTTGTTATTTAGCACGGCACGGACAAACAACTTTGCGTGAGTGACAAACAACGCCCAGTGAACATACCAGGATCATGACAAGGAAGGTAAGAGAAAAAATTGAAGCGTTGCGCGTGGTTCGTATGCCCGACATCAAATTGGTTTTCGCGCTGTTGCGTTGTTGCATAGCTGAGTAAGGGCGGCTTGCAGTGGACTGTTTAGCTGAGCATATTGAACAGGAAACAAGGAAGGGGACTTGAGGTTCTGGCGTTGGTGAGACTATCCACAGCTCTCAACGCTGTTTTCTTTAGTTTTTCCTTAACTGGTAATATTAACCTTTTTTGCGTTGTGGTCGCGCACCTGACCAGCATGCTCCCGTTCTGACTTCCATGCTCATCAAGCGCACCTGACCAGCATGCTCACCAACGTCAGCCCCTCTTACTAATATGCGGCACGCATCGCGGGTCGTCACTGAGCCAACATGTTCCTTCAACTCCTTTAGTAGGGCATGTGAACGTGTTCCAAGGTTGTTAATAATTGACGAGTAATTCTCCCATGCCAATTGACTTGGCAACTCGAAGACGTTGAATGTCGAAGGCGTCCGTTGAGTTTTGCGGCTGGTGCATATGTCATCGCGACTACTTGACGGCCCAGCGGGTTGCGGTCTCAGTTTGTGTTAAGCGCAACTCCTTGCGTGTCCATCGCGGGACGTTGGGGGGTTGAAATTGGGGCAATCCAAACATCACGGCAAACACCGTGCTTAATGCCTGCAAAGCACCACACCATGAAACATATGCTTTGCTAATATGCTTTGCTAATATGAATCATATGCTTTGCTAAGTCCTTGTGGTTCCCCTGCCAAATTATGGCAGCAATTTTTACCTCAGGCGGACAATATGTAAAACCCTATCACCGTTTCCTGGCATATTTGGAAAGGCTCCATTCAGCGTGCTGACAAATCACCACACAAAAATCTTTACAGGACATGTGCCACGCGTCGAGCTTTGGGGCAAAAACACCGCGATTTAGTTGCCGTACCACGATCCGGGACCATACGAATGCATTATCACACTCCGCGCACATCCGCCACGCCTTTACAATGAACGTTAACTGAGACCGCTAGTGCATAACAGGGTTTGTAATCAGTGCCGAATCCGAGAGACGCTGTCCTACCTTGGCCATGCCGACTACGCAGCCGCTTGCCCATGCACGCCGTACACATATCTGATAAGCCGCGTGCTACCTCGTAGCCCCCCCTTCCTTCATCGCAACATTTTTTTCTGCGGCCACAGCCTGTACAAACCGGTTTAACAATTCCTCCGTTCCAATCACAAACTCATTACCCCGGACCGCAGAGCCATGAAACTTTATCCCCTCATCCTCGAGTAAACGCTTTTTCCGCTGAACCTTCGGCTCCGCCATGCCCTGATTTCGGGGTGCCGTAGTGTTAGATTCGGCGTGTCGGTAAGTGTTGTATAGGGTCGGAAAGCAACGGATTTGCTACGCGTCGAGGGCGAGACGGCCATCGTTCGTGAGTGACATAACAAGCGTACCGCCACCTACCCAAGCACCAGAAAAGCCGCCTATGCTTAGGTCCGCCGCCACAACGCGGTGGCAAGGCACCAACGGTGCAAAGGGGTTCCGACGCAGGGCCTGCGCACATCAGACCAATTTCACAAATCACGAAAAGGTGTTTTATTGGGTTCGTATTGCTAAAACTATCGCGCACTAGTGCCAAGCTCGAAAGGAAAGGGGGCCGAAACGTGCACTTGCCTGCCCGACCGCTCGAGGAGCGCTTTTTAGAACAGATGCCATCGCTCCATATGTGCTTACTTTACCAGCTGGGATGCATTTGCAAAGCTGCAGGCAAGCAAATAGAGCCCCTTCCTTATAGCCGGGCCAATCTTGAATGCAGCCCCTGTCCTTAGCGTACCTGGTACAGACGCTCCTCAAAAGCCGTTGGAGGCCGAATGGGCTTGCCAGATTGTGGATCATCAATATTCTTAGGCTCTCGCTTGCGCTTTGCCATCTCGATTATGATTAGTGCTTAGATGCCGCTTTCTCCTTCTCGAGGTCAGCCTTAACGCGCAAGTATATGCTCTCACGGTTGTACCACCATATGGAAATGCCACTTGCCACGGCAATGCCGCAAAGCAGGCCTGTGTTATAGTATCGACTGAAGATTGGCATGATGATACTTCAAACCGCGGAAACTGACTGATGGTATCCTCTACAAGGATAAATAGTGACTGTCTGGTTTCCTGACTTATGGAACCTGCCGTAATACGTACGGACCGTTACCTGTTTCTGCTTGGGAGACGTTAGCTGCTACCTACATAGCTTCTGAGGCCGG
The DNA here is from genome assembly GCA_030268105.1 of Volvox africanus. Classification (NCBI taxonomy): domain Eukaryota; kingdom Viridiplantae; phylum Chlorophyta; class Chlorophyceae; order Chlamydomonadales; family Volvocaceae; genus Volvox; species Volvox africanus. The sequence continues at coordinate 239,017 of BSDZ01000015.1, read as the reverse complement.
GCTTCGATGATCAACAATCATGAATAAACCAGAATAGGTCACGCGTTAACAGTCAACTCAACCCAATTGACCGGGCTGTCATGCACAGCACGAAAGAACGCGCGTTGAATATGGCCTTATCGCGAAGGTAGTCTCCATGGGATTTTCTTATTGCTAATCATGGCGAAACCCTTAACCTTGCTGGGTGACCTTCGTGTTGGAGCTGAGCTGCTCGCCGCGGCGGATGTCCGGAGCGTGAGGGCACTTACAGGCGAGGCCCTTGGATAATGTTACATGTCTGCTGTGCTTATAATTGTGCAACGGGCCACGAGGGCTAGTGGAAGGGTAAGAGTGCCGCTGTGTAAGCGACAACTGCAACCTTGGCAGGTAACCCGGACGACACGCGCGTCATCGCCCGGTTTAGCTGGCACCGGAGCATCGCAGATGTTCGGGTAAGACATCTTAATCTCGGAATCCGATCGAACTTCATATATATCTCTGTCCCTGTTCACTCTGAAGCGTCTGCAGTGGCCCCCTCCGAAATACACAGAAACCCAGCATGGTAAATAGCTCGACATTCCAGGCGGAATTCAATGCCTTGTTTCTTGATCCACCGTGGGACTTACTCTACAAGCTTCTCTGTCTACAAGCTTCTCTGACTTGAAACACCGGACCCCATTGCTTCATTCAAAACGCCCCTTCTTAGCAGGCGAGCGCCATGTCTGTGCCTTCAGTCGATGATCCTGCAGCATGGACGTTGATTCCGGGCGCAATGCGCCCCGCGTACCAGTGCACAGAGGACGACGCCGGTCGATGGCTCCGGGTGACAGTTCTACCACTGCCAACCTCTTCCTCTGGTGGTCGCGGGTCGGGCAATCTTGAAAACCAAGCGCCTGGTGCCGGACCGACGGCAAACAGGTACGTGATGTGGGATGCCAGGCACGTATATGTGCTATATATCACTTGACGCCCGGTACGAAGCCGGGCATGGATCGCCAGGCCTGGTGCGTGATCAAGGTGGACGTGCCTTACACGGCTGAGCGAACTGTAGACCACACCAATGGCTCCGTCCCAATATCTAAGGGGAGGCACGAGCGCACATCTCGAACTTCGGAGGATGTCCGGACGTCAACCTAACCCGGAGGTTGCCACTCTATGGCATGGAGCTTTATACCGTTTGACTACGTGGGGCCTGACGTATCCTTGCAGGCCGACGTTGCGGGCCATGGCTGGACCAATCTTGCTACAGTGGTCTCCGGTCAGGGAGCAGGCTTCACTGCAAGAGTCCCAGCCGCAGCAGTCCCGGTTGGTGGTGGTGGAGGGACAGTACACAGCTGTAGCGGAGGGATCGCACCGGCTGATGGTGCATCTGAACCCTGATAGCCGGTCTACGGAAGGTATAGCCAGGCAAGAACAACAGCTGCAGCAGCTCACACCGGGTGAGTTGCATGACTACATATGCGGACATGTCCACGATAGGGGTTGACCAGTGGCCTTCAAGTCAATAATAAAAATGCAGAATCCCTGACTTTGGCTGATCTAAGGTAATGCCACACCTGGATGGGGCTTTAGGCCCATCCAGGTCTGAATGAACCGCCCGCCCTCTAATGCAACTTTGACAAACTGGCTTTGGCGGAGAGGTCTTATCATCACGTTGCCTAGCCGTTTCTAGCTATGGTTTTGCCATTGCGGACTTTGGAGTTTTGGAGTGGCCTAGTTTGCTAAAGCTGGAACGGTCTGTATGGCGATAATCAGAGGCTGGACGATGATAACGCAGACATTATGCGTGCCGGTAGCATCTGATGCCTACCCGTAACCCGTTGCGTTGTTCGCGGCCCTTTCACCTGTTTTGCAGAAACGCAGCTTTCGGTCGGAGCCGTAGGTGGGCAGCAGCCCGCAACGAAGCAGCTTACCGCGCAGCCTGCACGCACAGCCGCCGGGGATCTTCACTCCGGCCCGCCCGCATCGCCTCCATCTGCACGGCCCACCGCAAGCTTGCCGGCCGGGCTGGATGTGGATCGCCTGGCGTCCGTTGATCACGCGCGGCTGTCCATGCCGCTGGAGCCTAACCATACCCAGCAACAGACTCAGGTGTCGCGTTTGGCCCCCATCTCTCCACCGCATGCTTCCCTTCTGTCACCCACCCGGCAGCCAGCGAAGTCAAACTCTTTGTGGTCCTCCGGACACCCATCAGTGCCGCGCGCGCCTTCGCCCGTGCCGGGGCTACCAGAGCGTCCCCGATATAGCGAGTACATTAGCTCAAGTAGACAGGCTCCGCAGGATATGCTGGATGGAGGATCTTCGCGTTATGACAGCTCGGGGGCCGCTAGGACACGCCTCCCGCCTCCTGCAGCCTCCATTCGGGAGCTCGCATCTCCAAACATGAAATCGTCACCAGGGCACGACCCCTTCGCCTCACCTTCGTCGCGTCCATCAGGCAGGCTTCAGGAGGTCATCGCTGGAAATTACGCACTCTCTGAGCTGCAACAATGGGCTACGGGCATGGCGTCACAAAAGATGTCGCAATCTCCACAGCGCTCCAACTCTGCTGCGGTCCCACGCCCAGAGGCGTCGCAGTACAATAACGAATTTCAGAAACTTCTCAAGCTCGCCGAGGATGCAGGCAACAGCCGAGAGCCGTGGCTGAGCAATAGCGTTCGCAGCCCTTCCGCGCAATTCGCGCGCACAATGCCTAGCCAAGATCATGTCATGGAGTTGCCAACCGAACGGCCGCAACGCCGTGGCTCGCCCCCGCCAGAACTTCGTCTTGAACAAAAGTCATGTTTACCATGTACTGCACAGCCATGGGGTGCACGCCCGGATTCCATGTCTGTAACAATGGGGACAATCCCAGCCGGTCCGCAGCAGCCGCTGGGGATGAGCAGAAACGATGTTGTTGGCCCGACAGTCGAGCAGCCGTATTGGAAAAGTTCATTACCTGAACATCTTCTTGAGCAGCTGGAGATGCCAGGGGCCGCACAGCCCAGGCATGAGAGGTCGCCGCGGCACGAGGGCTACACGGCGCACAGCCTCCTGCCGCCGTCTCCCTTTGGGGAGCGTGACGCCTATGCCTACGCTGCGGCTGCAGCGGCTGGCCGTGAAGCCCGCGTCTCGGCACCGCTGCCCTCACAACGGCTAGAGACCGCGTTCCACTCAACGCGGGACCCACAACTTGGAGAGAGATCCCGCCGAGATGATAAAGTGGACGAGGACGTGGCGTTGTCGTGCCTCCGGAATCGCCTGTCAGCGTGGCAGTCCCAGGACGCCCCAAACAATGGCGATACGGCGTCGGGCACCGCATTTGTTGGCGCCGTCACGGGCACCGGCGGTGGATCTTTACGTGAGGCACTGGAGCAGCTGCTGGCACAGCACCAAGAGGTCGTGCAGCAGGTCGGTGAACACGCTCCATGAGGGATATCGTGTCATTGGCCATGACTCCACCAGTCGAATTGCTGAAGCAGGTTAGGGACTGATGCTTAGCTAGGAAGGTAAAGGACACATACCGTGATTCTGACTTTTTGCTTCATCCTGGCTGCACAAAGAAATGCTGACGCACCGTGGCCTAACTGATCACATACCGACGCGTTAGGAGATCAACGGACCCGGTGGCAGGAACCTAGAATGGGTAATCAGCTTACTACGGACCTGCAAATTTACTTTTTGCTGGTTAGGCGCTGCACATTGATGCACATCAGGGCCCTTCTGCCCCAAATGCTCCATTGAGACCAGCTGGTACACTGCAGCCTCCTGACAGCGGCGGGTCCATGTGATCCTAACTTAACAGCTGCTAACATGCCTGCAGGCCGCACTGGACGCTGCCGCTTCGCGTGTGCCACCTCCACATCATTTCCCTGCGACCACCGCTCCTCAATTGCCGGACCGGCATAGCATGCTGTCAGTCGAGCAACCAGGGCTCCAGAAAAGTAGCGTGCCCGAAATGCGGCCGCACCAAAGCGATGCTGCAGCCCGATCTGACTATCCTATGGGGCCCCAGCCACCGCCACCTTCGCAGTTGCAAGCCCACCTCGCCTTGAACGCGCATCAATCAAGGCCTCTTGTCTCACGCGGCAGCGGCGCTAGTAGCGTTTCCCTATCAAATGCGTTTGGTGTGGGGTTGAGCGGACGCAATAGCGGCCCGGGAATCGCCTCTCGTGAACTTGGCAGAAGTAACAGCGACGAGGAGCCTGGCCCATCAATTGGGCGGCAAAATACGTCAACTTTTGGTAGGTCACGGACCCCAGACCTCAATATTGCCGATCGCGAAAAGTCTCCAAAGATTTCTGCACGTGAGAATCACGGTGGACTCGCTGCCCAGCCGCTTCAGCATGCGCAAATAGAGCGGGATGCAGAAGCCGTCAGTGTCGGCTTTGGATTGGTAGCGGACAAAAATCCCACCTCCGCCAGTATATTTAATAAGGCAGGCTCAGACACGGCTGGCCTTTCGGCCCGGTTGGCAGAGCTGGAGGCTGAGGTGCGGGGGAAAGGATCCCGGTCAACATGGAGGCCAGATGCGGTCAGCTTAGCGGCAATGGGCAAGCCGTCCGTGGCAATCGATGCGCCGGATGCAAGGGTAGAAGTTCCGGTCGATGACAAGCACACCGTCCTTCGCAGCGATGGTAGTGGGGATGCGTGCGGCTGCAACAGCAGCCACGCAGGCAAGGAAGCTCAACCAGTGTCGCAGCAAGCACCGTCAGCGGCGCCCGCCTCGTCGCCCCTGCAGGACATGCGGAGCATGAATGAGGCGCTGCTGCGACAGCTGGCCGAGAGCACCCGGCTGCAGATGCAGATGCAGAAGGCTCTAGACGCAGCAATGGAGCAGCTAATTGCCTTCCATGCCAAGGAGCAACAGCACCAGCGGCCGGAAGCGACTGCTCAAACTTCGCCACCCTCGCTTCTGTGCCAGTCTTCCCCATCGCAACAGGTCCCCAAGTCCCACCGCGTCCCATCCCCGCTGCGCCGGGTTTCATCACCGCGCGATCGCCCGCTGTCGCCGTCACAGCAACGTTTAGTTGCCTGGATCAGGGATACTGCAGTCGGACCAGCTGCTCCAATGGAGCCCACCTTACCCCCACGTGGCTCCTCACCCCCTCGCCGAAGATCGCCCCAACGTGCGGATGCCGAGGTTCATTCGCCAATACGCAAGCCTGAGTCGCCGGGACCAGGCGCTGTAGTACAGCCCGGCCCAGAGGTACTGCACTGCGCGTGGACGGCTTCAAACCCTAAGTGTTCAACGGTGAAGGCCGCCTGCATGCCCACAGAGGATGGCAACGCCACGACAGCGCGACACGGGAAGGTTGCGGTGGGGCCTGTCTCCGTCACAGGTGCAGCAGGCATAAGAACAGGCCGGGGCAATAGTACAGGCACGGGAGATGACGATGCCTTAACTGCTGCAGCCTTGCGAGCGTTGCTTCACCAGCATCACCTTCGGTGGAGGGCCAAAAAAGCCAAGCTCAAGGAGCAGGCGCAGGTGAGTGCGAGCATCCGGCAATCTAAAGGTTAAGCGGCTGATTGGCCGTTTTGCTCGGCGTCTCCATTATCATCAGTCGCAGGAAGTTGATTTCCATGAAATGCGTCAGCGCAGATTAGAGGCCGGACTAACTAATCCTCTTTGGTGTGCCTTTTGCGCCCCTTCCAAACACCGGTTTGCCGGACATGTGGCATGCCATTTTAGGCCTGGCAGTACACGGCCTGGAGATACGCCACTGCATGGAAGAAGGCACGCGCCATGTTACAGGTAGGAAGGGCGTACACTCGAGGGCCGATCAGCTGGTTGCCCTGGGGAAGATGTGTGCATCTCTGGTTCGTTTGGTGCACCATAAACTATTGCCGTCTTTCCTTTTTACTTGCCGTACGATTTCGTTCATTCAATTGACTCTTCCTCCCCTGAGTGCCCCAGGCTATGGTTGCAGCACAGGAGGGGGCGGCCGCCCCGGCGCCGTCCATGGTGAAAGAGGAGCTATCACGCCATCACCAGAATGCTCCACTGCCGCAAGGTAGCCCTGTACCAAAGGACTTACGGCCCATGGCACCGGAGGCCCCAGCGCCCCTCACCAGCACGGCAGCACGACAGGCAGACCCTGTGGCGGGCCGGGCGAGTGAGGGACCTACTGACCTGCGGAAGCTCAGCGAACCGGGCGTCCATGCGGGGATTGCGGCTGCACTGCAGCGGCGTGATCCATCACCCGGATCTGCTGTCGGACAACGACCCAATTCGTACCCAACGAGCGACCGTGGAAAGTCGAACGGCATTACTCTATCTCCGGGCCGAGCTGACGATCTGCCGTTGGGCGCCCGGGGCGCAGGGGACAAAGCAATCAGTGTCATGCGTGATGCAGCCCGGACCAGCCCGATGCGGCTACGTCCCCGGCCACACCGCAAGCGTGCCACAACTGCAGCTATAGTAGGCGGGCTAAGGGAGGATGAGCAGGACGACATGCCTTTGCCGTTTGACAAGTATCGTGCTGACAAAGATGCTCGATGCAAGCATTCAGCATTGGAAGGTTCTGGTCCCCCATGGAGTGACGTGGCGCTCGACTCGGGGCGAGATCAGGGGTCCAGGGATCACCGGGCTGCACGCCGGCACGATGGAGGCGATACTGTTGTGGACGTTGAACGAATGGGGGTTGCAGCACATTGGCCAGCCACGCTGCGTTCTGGTGTCGATGGAAGGTGAGCACAACGGCTGGGGTAATTCGGACAGCACCTCATTTCAATGCGTTTTAGGCAACTGTCAATTTGTAACGTTGTTCCCCTCTCTCGCTTGCGCCCTTGTTACATACTGGATGTTGGTATTAAGTGTGTCACATCAATCTGCCTCAGGTCCCGGAGCACAAGCCCCATCAGCCGACCGCCATGGAGGAACGCGGGCTGTACGAGCCCTACGGGATTCAGGGTATACAGACCGGTCCTAGACCGCGACCTGCCTGCCCAACCGGACTTCCCCTGGCCCTTATTGCCCCCTGAACCGTCCCAGCCGCCAAAACCTCCAGCAGTGCCCTATCGCGACCCGGACGGCTGGTGGCACTACCCGGATGGATGGCTCGACATCTATCAGCCCCGACTGCCCCATATGTTAGTGCAGAACGCCACCGTTAGGCCACAACGCCATCACCACCGATACGGCAGTCAAGGCAAGGCTGTTTCAGGTGGACTGACGAACGAGCTCCACTTAACATAATAACAGCAACACTGCTCTTTGCAAATGCATTACACCAACTGCCTCAGTGCTGCCGTAGATAATGCTGGCGCACATTTGTAATGAGAACGTTTGTCACAGGTTTTCCTGTGTCGTTTCTGAACAGTAGAATAATGCCGCAACCCGGAATCAACCTAATAGTCACAACTCTCACCAGCACCACTAGCACGTTTACGTAACTATCCATTGTATTCTTAGCCAGCTAAACGTCCTGACAACAGATGCAATAAATTCACGGGCCAAAAGCCAGATGGAAAGCAGGACATCCCCCTCCATGAAGAGGAGATTGCAGTTCTGCGGTGCGTTGGTACCTTCAAGGAAAATAGGCATCACAAGCCGCACTTCCTCTCTACAAGAATGACAGCTGTATAATACTTCTCTGTCCCTCTTGTGCAAACTATAAAGTGCCTCGAAGACGCAAGAAGTCTTCACTGAACATTATTTAGCAGGTCGGACAGAGGCCGGTGACCACGCCGATGTTTGCACTCGGCTGCCTCGTCCCAATTGTAGACGGTGCATTCTGCCTGTTGCGTCGGCCGTGTTGTTGACGGAAGTCGATGACCTTTAACGTATGGCACGTTGCAGTGCTTCATCGACTGGCCCTCAGACGAGTGGGTCTGGCCACCTGCGTAGTATCCTTGGCGATACGATCCAGTGCCGTAACTAGCACGAACTGGGGTGTCTTGCCCCGCACCTGTCTCACTGTCCGAATCAAAGTCGAGGTCCGGTGTGATAAGCTCCGGTAGGACAGTGGCCGACTGAGGAGGCATGACGGTGGGGATAGGATGCACCATGGGGGCCGTGCACTGAGGCGTTGACGGCCACTCCAGCTGCTTGGGTACGCCGCCAACATGACCGCTGACGCCTTGCGTGACGCCTGATTGCTGCACGCCACTGGCCACGGTAGAAGAATTCACAGCGTAGCGAATTCCCAAATGTGGCGACGAGGAAGCAAACGACTGCCAAAGTTTCGGCTGCTGAGATGTCACGCAGACGGAAGCTGCGCGTGATTGCCATGCACTGTGGGCCGTATCATGCTGGGTGTAACCTTGCGTCATTGCAGGTCGCGGCTTTCCGATGTAGCTACCAGTTGGCTGTACCGCTACGTGGGTGTGGCCCGCCTTTCGGTGACGCCAGAACCAACGGATTCCACCAAAGACCAAGGCGAAGCCTTCCAAGACCAACGAGCGAAGCGCTTCCGAGGTGATAGGAAGGATGAACAATGCTACGGGCACCTGCATGATTGACAAATTCTACATTAGGATGCAGAAATCGTAAACATCATAACAATCTCGATGAAGTAGAAACGACCACATCCACATCCACATATTGGCCCTCACCAGCAAAGTCACAGGATGATCAACAACCCATGGTAGTGTAAGAAGCACCACAGATAGAGTCAAAAGTAGAATCAACTGCGGAAACGGGCAAACCCACGTACACGTCAGGAAAGGAGATGTTTGGAGAACACTTCGGCAATGGCATGGCGTCATTCTCTTCATGAATGTCATAAGCCCACATAGGAAAATGCCCAGTCCACATGTGCAATAAGAGAGGTCCTAGCAGTACCGCAGACTTGCAACCAGCACAAAGTACACCAATGCGACGTGAGTATGCAACTACGGAACGACTGAGTTCAAGTAGTATCACGCTCACATCCAGGCTGCTGAAACGTAGGACAACCCGAGTCGCGTACCTGTGTCGCACCGTGTTCGTCGTCAACTCGGCGAGCCTGGGCCTCAGCAGAGGCCTCTTCACGAGGTGTATAGGAAGCCACAGGGCTGACAGTATCGCGAGCTCCGTTCTGAACTATATAGTTGCCTGGACTGCATGGGAAATGCAGGCGCTTCCGGGTTACTGGTGTCAAAATGACATTCCGATAACACAGCGCACTCGTCTGTCGAGCCGCTCCAGGAACTGGCGAGATGGCAACGTCCACAGCACGTGGATGCGGCGACGACACGTATGTTTGGCTCATTTACTTGACGCCTGAAGTGACAATGATTCCTGTATTACAAGCGACGGCTCCACCCTCCACGCAAGCTGCACTATGGTTGAAAGGGGCAGGCGTAATACGCCTCCCATTACAAAGCAAGGTTGTATAAAAGTAGTTTGTGCTGTTACTTAACAAGTTTGTGCCCTTACAACAAGATGAATAAGCGTCGTAGATATAGGAAATCTTCATCTTATAATATGCTACTCTAAATGAAACATTTCTGTGTTGTTCAGTACGGCAATTTCTAACCATTAGGATTTATCATTTCTACCTGGACAAGCAGTTTCTGGAATACTCATAATAGCCCTTATTAATTTCTGTTATGTTATGAACTACAAGCTGTTGTACTTTCTAGGTGACAATATGAAATTGACAGCATGAGACAGCTTCCTTGCAGAACGCTTACTGCATCCCCAAAATAGTTCTCTTATATTCCTAGCTCAAGTTCCTCCCTAATCATGGATGTCATCCGTCCCAGATACATCCGTTTTGAGGACCTATCCGGGACGCTGAAACTGACTTCCTGCATCCAAGCGATAGAAACAAATCATTTGCGTAATTCTTCGATTCCATTGCGCAAAGATGATATCATGAGCAAGTTGGAGAGTTTGGCAGGGTAAAGCTTGTGCTGCTGGCCTTAACCATTTACGCTCCTTATTCGTTATATATGACGCGGCCTTTGCGTCATGTAGCGGCATTCGTGAGGCACAAGGTAGAATGCAAGAGCGCCTTGATGCCCGCACGAAGAGTGTTGAGGACATGCTGGAGGCGATGGGTGGAAGGCTTGCCATGGAAACTCACGTGTCAAGCCAAAAGGCCAACTGGAAGTTCCAGGGTGTCAAGGAGGCCTTTATGGGGGGTAAGAACGCGAATCAAACAAAGCAAATGAGCAAAGTAATACCATTATTCTAGAAGCTGTAAATTATAAGTCTTTGTGCTGTTTGTTGCCGTGTTCAGAACTCGAGAGGATGCAGAGTGTCAAGGACCTTCTGGAAAGAGATCTCTCTTCGGAAAGTTCTCTTACTGTCAAGGATGTCAAAGCACTCAAGGCTCAGATTCGGGCTCTCAATGCATCAATATGCCAGGTCAGTGTAGACCTGTTAGGTGTGGGGTTAGGACCTGTTAGCTCATGCGTCATCTAGCCCATTACGACGTTCATAAACCGTTTCCTTGAGTACAGAGTGAACAAGAGCTTATGAGTGACGTACAGCAGCTTGCACGTCTGCATGAGGACGGGGCGAAGCTAGCCACAAAGGCAGCAGCGCAGCTACCCCACATCGAGTCGGATCTTCGAGATTACATTGCAGGCCGCCAGGAGCCACTTGATCCTGCACGGGAGGGCATGGATGAGGTGAGGATGGGTAGAGCGTTGGGATTTAACCTTAGTGCTCCGCTGTATGACGTCCATCTAACGGATGCCTCTGAACCAAAGGTCTTATGCTGACCTGTAACCAAAGAATTGATTGTCTTATGTCGCAAAGCTCTTGTAAATCTAGTCATCGGCTGCTCCATGGCAACCGCGCCTCTACCATGGCGCAGCCTGGATTGCTGCAACTGCTGGCCGAGGAAGAGGCTCGCGCAGCGTGGTTAGAGCAGCAAACAGCTTCTTCCACAGCCACGTGGGCAGCGGAGGAAACAAGATACACAACTTTGTGGGAGGGAATTACCGCCGCCCTGAACGAGATTCGGGACCTGGAGGAGGAATGCAATGTGGCGGCCAAGAAACAGGACGAGCAACACGAAGAGCGACTTCAAAAGTAAGGACATTTTAAGGGGCATATCCGCATACACGACACACTACACGATATGTACAAGCATCAATCGCTATTCCCCGACTTGTGCAGGTTCAATGCTCTGGCTGCGACTATCTCGCGCCTCACCGGCGTTGAAATATTGGAGCAGGGGCCAAACCTGTTGCGTGTGATCATGACGCAGACCATTCCACGCGGCATGTATTGGTGTGAAGACAGTCTACGCACCAGGTCCACGTCGCCATCCGCTGCCACCAAGGTCCGCGATCCTGCTTGGAACGCCGAGGAAGGCAGCGGCCTGGGGACTGTGGTTGCAGAGCACGTCTTGGTGATTGAGTCTGAGGGGCCTGGCTCCCCGCGGCTGCATACCGCAACGCTTGATCCAGCCGTAGTGGAGATTGACGAGCTGGTCCAGGCTGCACGCGATGCTCAAGCGGCAGGCGGAGCCGCTGCGATTCACCCTCTGTCTGCCCTTGTACTCGACGTGAAGGCGCGCATCCGTAAACACTGCAGGCGCCAGCTACTACTTGGAGGTGCGGAAGTACGGCATGCGATGGGTGGTCCCACGCAAGGTTGCCACTCGATCGTCCCGTTGTGCGAAATGTGACCTCGCGAAGATCGTGTTTTTGTGGAATTTTAAGAACCGTAGCGCTGGTGTTCTGTTCTTAGGGTTTTAGGGTGTTCTGTTCTTTCACAAGCCCATTCTTGCCTTAATGCGTCGTCATTATAATGGTCAAGGAAGCAAGCTTTTTACATTGGCTGCAGATGCGAACGACCTCTACCCGCTTCAGCCTACTAGCGTTTCACCAGAACTGCTGCGTTGCGCCTTGCCAAACAAGGTAGAAGTGGAGGTCCTCGTGCCGATGTCCTGGCCGGAAGAGCCTGGAGCTCGGCTCCAGCTAGTGGAGATGCAAGCCCCCCGTATGTCGCAGGATTCAGCCCCATTGCTGGCGCGCCTGCAGCAAGAGCTACAGGATGCTTATGCCAGCTCAAGATCAGGCGGTGCACATGCGGTGACACGGCGGCACCAACTGCAGAATTGCAGCCTTCGTGACCTACTAGATTGGGTGTATGGCAGACTCGTAGCGGAAGAAAGTATAGGTAGTCAAAGATGACATATTGCTCGCGTTCGATAATTTTACAGGGTAATTAGTATTTACAGGTTCTGCTTCCAGCACACGTCCTCTGACATGAGGCAGATAAATATAAACTTGCACTAGACTGTAGCAAGTTGTCGCTGCTGCTTTGCAACAACTCGCGTCTGCAGTTCCTGGACCTGCATCACTTCTTGCATGAGTGATTTGAGCTCTGCACGGGTGGCCTGCACCTCAGCTTCCTTGGCAGCCAGCAGCGACTCCCTGCACAGTAGCAAAGGTCCACTCCTCATAATTGATGGACCGCTATTTACCGTAAACGTACGGTCGGAAGTTCAAGGTTGTGACGTGACATTGTATTGCAGAGATATATATAGCGAGCTCACATGTTTGGCGCTGGTAAGAATTTTACCCATTATGATAGGGAGTTGGATTTTATGGCCAGAATTGCTCCACAGGTATGCCCTTATGAGGCAATGTGGGTTCAAGGTATAAGATTCGCGCCTAAAATGTGCACCAACGATCTGACTCACCATTTGCGCTTCTGTGCATCGGCCTGGAAACCATGCATGCTCTGGGTGTCCTTGAGCACCGCGCGCCATTTTGCTTCTCTAGCTGCCTGCAGCGAGGAGGCCATAGCAAGGAGGCCATAGCCATGTCAAAACATTTACCAACATGACTTTGATATGTATGAAAAGGAGCCCCAAAAATTACATTATCCTCACTTGTTATGGATACGAGTTTTTCTATCAACGCACGGTTACCTGCTCCCTTCAGCAGAAGGCTTACCCACCATGTCGCGTGCCATATCATCCAGCCTCCTCTCCATAGCTGCGAATGCAGAGGCCTCAGGGATCCATGACCCTGCACCGCGGGACCGTGCCACAGCCAGCTCTGCCTCCAGCTGCTCGCATCTCTGCTGTGAGACGCGAAGCTCCTGGGACACAACAGGAGAGACGGTTGCATGGAATGCATTTCAGTATCACACCAAGGCATGGAATGCATTTCAGTATCACACAAAGGACCAGCTTTGAGGCCGCCTAGGCGACCTTGCGGATACTGCGACGCAAAAAGAGGCTGACTTCCAGCGTGGAAATACAGCAAAATGGCCGCGCCCCCTCAGGTGTGCGGACCTGCTCCAGGGCCGCGAGCCGCTCTTGCCACTTCAGACTCTCCTTGTATGCCACCTCATCGTGCAGGCGCAGCATGGTTCGCTGGTGCTCCGATGCAGCCAGAGCACCGCGCTCAACGGCCTCGTTAGCTGATCGTTGCACGGTCAAAAGTGCAAGCTCTGCCGCTTCAAGCTTGCGCCGTAGATCTGCGACGATGACTGTTGTTTCCGCGGCCACCGGCTGGGCTGCAGGAATGGCGAGGCGTGGGCCGCTGGTCAAGGAACCTCTCGCACCAGTCACCCACGTATCCCAGTCGATGGTGACTGGGCTCATCAAGGTAGTTCAGAGTTGCGGCACAGGAGCTCATTGTGTATTGTGCATTGCCAATAACCGCGATCGGAATTTCAATGGGGATGCTGATTGTCCAGGAGGATATAAGCGGCCCACACCTGCGGCCGGCCTCGCCTCCAGCTCTTGTCTCAACGTCGACAGCTGCTGCGTGAGCGCCTGTACCTGGCCGCGCAAGTTCGTATTCTCGACGGTCAAATTACTGCAATGGCCCTCTAGCCGCTCCAACAGCTCTGCAGACGCTTCTCGTGCGCCCGCACCGTCCACGTCCAGTCGGTCAAGCGCATAAGGATTTAGTTGGCGCGCGCCACGTGATGCGGCACCCACGGGTCTGTCCTCATGGGGCACACCGTCATTGCGTTGCCTGGGGATGCGAATGCAGGCCAAATTTCCGATGCCAAAAATATAGTAGAAACATTTATAGTGGATGTGGGAGAGTCTTTCTGCGAAACATGCGGCAGGGATTTCGGCAGAGATTCCATCGCACGAGCAGGTTAACTGACTGCCCGAAAATAATTCTTGCGGGTATGGACGCCCTGGAAGACACACAAGACCTAGTGTGCTTAAGCTTGAATTCATCCCGACAAGCGCAAATTGCCAAGCGATACAATATAAAAAGACGCCCACCAAGCCATCTTATGCGGCACACACAAATGGCGTACCGTGCTGGCAGCGGCGACTGACCCATCGCATTTGACTGCTGTGCGCGGCGCAGATCGGCTGCCAGGCGTACATTGCGTGACTCCGCTTCTCCTAGCTTGAGGTGCAGCTCTGAAACCTACGTTGTTAATTTACACACAGGTGGGAGAAGTTCCTTTAGTAACCTGCGTGTCCCACATGTGCAAGAGCACGGTACCACTTCGTGAGCTACACGTGGAGCTAGCGCACGTGGCGCATGCCTTATTAACCTTAAACCTGGGTACACCAAAAGAAAGTGGTTGGCAATGTCAACGGCAGGCACATGCGATAGAAATACGGTTGCGATCCCGTGCACTATTAGTCAAAGCCTTCCGGTACGACTCTATACCTGTTTGGATCGGCGCTCTAGCTCAATTGTAAGCTTCTTGATTTCCATCTCACGCGCCCTTACGAGGTTCAGGAGGGGGTTGAGCACATTTGGTTAGGTATACGTATATTAAGTCGGAAATGATCTAGTTTGGACAGCATCGTCGTCTGTGTTGGAAGAATATCAACAAGAACCAAATTAACCCTGAACGTCCAAACGTACGTGCAACAGTCGCTCCGTATTGTTCATTCTGTGTGCTCATGATCATCTGTAGCCTCCCTCGCCGCCTCGTACCTTAGAAGGGATGCTGGCACCAAGTCATCCCTCCGAGACGCCACACTACCCGGCGCCTGCTGGGGTTGCTGCGTACCCTTGGTCGGTGTCTGCAAGGCGGAGGCCGGATACTGCAGCGCTGCCGCTGGAGTTGATGGCACGACGGCGCCGTTATCCTGCGCCGCCTGGAATGCAAATGGATGGCGCAAATATTTCGTCCAAAAGAAGCCAACGACGGCACCTCAGGGCCAGTGACACGGCACGCGGCAGGGGTACATACGGTGGCAAAGAAAAAAGAAATCGGCGGGGTGCTTGAGTTGACCACAACAGGGAGATTTCTTCCTAGAAAGGAAACATGTCAAATTGCTGAAGTCGGCTAACCGCCAATAGGCAAAGCAAGTAAATTGCAGCGCGTAAGCTTGGTGTAACGCGACAGGCGGCACGTGCCTTAAGCCGGGCCTCGAGCTCTTGCACTCGGCGCCGGAAGATGTTCTTCTGATCCTCCAGCTGTCGCTCCAGGTCCTTGACACGGCCGCGGACCTGGATCAAGAGAGCCCCGTTGCAAGGTAGTCGAGTGGGGAGGACGAGAGCCGAGTTCATCTGTCTACTAAGTTCACAATGCCTCGTGACTGCAGCAGCTGCAACGGAGTTCGTGGCCCTCCATCTGTTAGGGTGAGGGCCAGCCATGCATGCGCGCCCAGGGCATGGGCGGCCTCGGCACAACAAGAGTCGAACGTTGGATTAAACAACGAACGTTGGCATGCCGTGTACACCTATGCACTCGAGTATCGCAGCCGCAAGAATCTTCTCCCCCTAATCTCTCATCATGACACATGGTCGCCGTCTGACCTTGCTAACCGCTTCCAGTCTGCTTGCCCTTTCGAAGTATTGTGTCTTCAGCTTTTCAAACTGCTGTTGGTAGGACCGCAGCTGCAGCTCAAACTCCTCATCCTGACCAAAAAAACATAGTTTGGCAGGAGTTCTGTGACAAGGCTTCAGGAGGGTAACAATTACAATGGGTCGCAGGGTCTCTTAACGCCTGAGTAAGGGGACTTTTCTTAAGGTACAGATTAAATACCTCACAAGTCACCTCAGGTTTTCATAGTTGACAACAGTCCGGAATGAGCTTTTTAATGCTATACCCAGGGCCTTCAACTGGGTGATGCAAAGGTAATGATATTAATATTAGGCCGGATATGGCCAGCGGACAGCACGACTCGGCGGGAATCACCTTGCGCCTCAGCTTGTCCTCCAATTCCTCCACCTGTTCGCGCAGCTCCGAAACCAACTGGGTTTCCTCGGGCGACGGCCGCGCTGCAGCTACAACCGCCGCCAGGCTGTTGCCAGGAGCACGACTCCGGAGGGCTTTGTTGAGCTGCTCCACCTGAAGTCAAGGTGACACCCAAAAGACCAACAAGGAAACCCTCAGCTTAAAACCCTTTGGCTTTGTCCTGGCCTGGCCTGGGATGCGTCCGAGAGACGCCCCTCCCAAACGTGATCAAATTCTGCGAGTATATTATACTGCAAGAGGCCCCGTTTGACCTAGTGACCCCTGATGGCAATCACCAAGCTGATAAACGACAATGAAGACCGCCATGTGTGTTAAGAGTCGCCCTCCAATTCAACCACGAAACGGCTATAAATCTTCCACAATGCAGAGGCAAGCTCACCTGCGCCTCTAGCTCCCGAACCCTTGCCTGAGCCGCCGCCACGCGGTTGGCGGCAGATCCTTTGCCGCTCGAGCCTATCAGTCGGCATGAGGGATGTACGCATAAACCACTCGTATACTTGAAACGTTGGCAAGGTGCTTTGTATGACAATTAGTGAGGTATGTGACCCCTGCGTTGCGCCATCCACGGAATGATAACTATTGCTTGACAGCTTACGAGTACTGGGCAAACCTAAACCCTGCAAGGAATACATCTCATCTTCTGAGGTGTAATCGGTTACTTTCATCCCAGATGCGCCCTGCCCCAGTGGATTTTCCTTACCCTCGTACAGCACAAGCCGCGCCTGCAGCTGTTTTATAGTCTCCCGCTGCTCAGAAATAAGGTCATCATTTTTGTTTAATAACTCCTGATTCTCAGCGTACCAGTTCAACTTAGCCTGTGCCGCATGCAAGACGCGGCCGGCATGGGTGTTAGGCTGGACGCGTGGGAATGAATTCGTATACACACGCATTGTACGAGGATGTGCCACTTTCATAGAAAACTACGGAGGGACCAATGCATCGGGTGACGCAAGTTGCAACCGAGATACAAACTTGACGATAGGGACGACAACAAGCGTACACCTATGCAGAAGGTCAAACGTCATTTCCCACCTGCATATCCTGGATGAGAGTCTGGTTAGCTTGTCGACTGGCATCCATCTCTTCCCGAAGTTCCTTTACCAGCACATCGCCCTCAGCCATAGCCTATGTGAGAACGCAAATGCCGCATGGAGATACATGCAGAGGGGAGCATACAATGCATGGAATTCCAACAATTACCAGATGAATGCCCACTAGGGATATTGTACAAACAAATTAGTAACATACCAGAATATCGAAAGTGCCATGGTATCGAAACTGTCGGTGTACCATTGCTATACCTTGAGATCCACGCCTCCCGCTCGTGCCTCCAAAGCTTTTTTTTCTGCTCGCAGCTTGGCTACTTGGGCCTTCAACTCTTCCTCACGTGTCTGCAGTAGCAACGTCCAGCGCATTGATTCAATATGTCAACAGGGTATGGAGGATAGGTATGGAGGACATAGGAAAGCACCTCGTAGTCCAAGTTAAACCGACAGGGCTCAAGGTAACTGCCTGCACCTTATTCAACACGACGCCAAAATACGCTGCCCCAGTATCACCCAAGGTTCTGGAACAAGGATACCGTCTTGGTCGCGCGTGAAAGCTGCAAATCAAGCTTTGCGCGCGAGCGCATGCGCGTGCGTGCGTGTGCGTGTGTGTGGGAGGGTAGGTGATTCTACGCCGCACCTTCGCATCCTCCCGCACTCCCTCCAACTCCTTTTCGAGCGCCAGCACCCGCGCCAGTTTGGTTGCTGTTTCGGCATTGCGGCGGCCCACGTCGTCCCGAGCCAGTAATGTAGCCCGCTCGGTGCGAAGGACCTCCTCGGCGGCTCGGGACTCCGCAGCAGCTAACGACTCCTCAAGCTCCTGCGTTTTTAACATGGCCCCAAGATCGGGGTGAGCTTCAGGTTCTGCAAATTAGTGTGTAGTTCAATGAATAGACACATTCCGGTGCCACGCCCCTCCCACACGCGCGGGACATGTCAGTGTTTAGGAAAGATACCAATAGCAACGGAAAGCGGAGGCTTTGGGTCCTGGAGACGGACAAGCTGATGGGGATGAAGCGAATATGCTGTGCGGCGAGCCTCCCTCCAACCTCTAAATGTCAACTGAACAGTTTCCTTGATTGTCTAACCCCACCTTCCGCTTCTCCGCGTTCATGTACCTTAATGCGTCGAGTAGCTGCCTCGTTCTCCTGTTGGTAGCCCCGGATCAGAAGCTCCGTCTGTTCCAGCTCTTTGCGCAGGGCGGCTGCCTCTTCAGGGCTTATTGAGCTGCCGGTCCCTACCCCATGTTGGCTACCACGGGGATTGGTGGAGCTGCTCGCGGCTGTCAGGCGGCCCTGTGGCGATCCGCAGGGGTTGGTCCTGGGCCGACGAGTTCACATCTACAATTGGGCTATAGCCGCAACAGCAATTTACATTAGGCATATATGGAATAGCTCAACTGAATTCTGCCGCCTTCACGGATCACAAGGAAAAGCACTTGTGGAGCCTCGAGAGAAATTACTCGGGGGGATTATGATTTCTTCCAAGCCGTACACTAAGTAATCCTCCTGGACCTTTGAAAGTAACTAGGGTCGTTGCCTGCGTGTAGCACGGAATAGATCATAGGTCCATACGTGGTCGCATGATGTACACCACCAGGATGCCCAATTCCCACACACCTTAATACCCTGAGACTCAAGCTGCTGCACCTTGGTGCGCAGCTGCTGGACTTCCCGCTGCTTTTCCAGCAGCTTTGCCTGATGCGGCAGCAGGGCAACGGCAGTCCACGGCGGCACGAAGGCACAAACTAAGCCCAACAGGATTCCGATATCACATGACACCAGTTCCCATGCCTCCGATGTCCCCCAAATCCTGGTAAGCACATGCTGAGTTGTTTCTGGTAAAGTTAACATACAACAATATATAGGCTAGGTAGGCCATGCTATCCTTGACCATGGGGTTGTCTGCATGCATGCCGATACATGGATACCAGCTGCAGATCTCTGTTCCGCGCTTATCCCTGATCTACAACGCAAGATCCAATCAATGGATGAAGATAGCACGGGGCACCTCGTAGGTTATGCCAAAACCAACCTACCTCCCACGAATCATTCATCCTCTTCTCCTGCCTCTGCATCCGCTGTGTAAGCTCCACCAGAGCGGCCTCCGCCGTTGACCTGCCCCGCTCCGCAGATACCAGCTGCGCTGTAAGGGCCTCTAAAGCCAATTGCAGCTGCCGCACATGCTCAGAAGTCCGTAGGGCCTCCATGCTATGAGAAATCGCGGCCGCCAGCTGTTGTTGTTCCTGTTGCACGCCCTGGCTACTGAGCTGCTGCAGCAGTGTCAGTGCCAGTGCCGGAACTGTTCCAGAGCCCCGGTCAAATTTGGGGGCGTTGTATTGTGTTTCTGGAGACTGGTAACCAGGTTGATTGGTAACGTCACAGTCCGGGGAATGGACCGGAGTAGGTGCCCTAGACGGCGCGTTGATTGGGTTCCCGGGGCCGCGGCTTGTGCAGGGTCGCGGACCTACATCGGGATTTGCGCTTGGTGCAGGATAGGTAGGCGGGAGGCGGGATGGCAGCGGCGGATGAGAAGAGGCGGTAGCAACGACTGCTGGCGCAATTGCAATTGCAGCTGCTAAGGCCGAAGTGTCCTCCGGAGCAGAAGCGCGAGCAAGATAGGGTGACACCGTAGGATTGAGCGGTGGCAATGGGGGCGGTGGTGAGGCGGGACTCTCAACAACGACCTCATCACGCAGGTGGTACGATGGATGACCCAGACCCTGCAGCGCAGCAGCTTGGGTTGTAGTAGATGTGTTATAACGCTGCGACGCAGGAGTTTTGGTGATCGCGATGGGTGACTGTTCTGGCTGCCGCTCCTCATCGCCTGGGCTGCATTGCTGCACAAAAGCACGTGACGAGTGAAGCTCATTGGTGAGGCTCCTGACTTGGTCATTTTCAATGGCTTCGGCTGCGCCTGGAGATGTTTAAGGTAAAATTGGGGGACTGGGTTACGAACAAGGAGCCTCAGTGCGCTGATGTAATTGGCCACAGCCCAGCCGAATATTTTGCAGTTCTCGTGGACTTAATGGAAGACCGGTATGCAAAATTCCACGCTAACAGGAAAAGCTTACCTGCATGCACACTGGCTTCTGTTGTATCGGCACCACCAACTTCGTCGTCAGATGCCTGTCGACAAACCCTCTTAGATGAAATTATGTCTTTTCAAATACCTTATGGCACAAGTTATATGAAAAGTTGTCCTGCCCTTGTTTTGCACTTATCTTGTACCCACCTGCCCCGCATAGTCTAACTCGGCATCCAACTCATCAGCATCAGCCTCAAAGTCATCATCGTATCCACTATTTCCAGCAGAGCTATACCGAGTTGATATCTGCGCTGCACTCATGGCTTAAAGGAGTATATAGGCCAAAGCTGTCGGAGTTTGTGGGAATTGGAAGGTTGACCCATACGTCAACAGGCATGACACACGTCTGCAGAAAACGTCGAAACTATCCTAACTGTGAATGAAATGTCCAAGTGAACGGGAAAAGTCTGCGCATTTGTCGTACAAGGGTACTTGAAACAAAACATGTTAACGTTGAAAGCCTATCTATAGATGCAATTTTTAATACCCAGCCAGGTTATCAAGATATCTAAGCCGAATTCAAGCTGGGGGCTGTAGTAACAAAGTTACACGTTTGGACCCAGGGCTGCAGGATGGAGGGGGAACCAGAAGCAGCTGATAATGCTCTTGCGCAGTCGGGCATATCTGAAGAATATGAATGGGATTTGGTTGTAATAGGTGGAGGCTCAGGTAAGGCCATCGCTTCCTGGCGCTTTGCGACATGTCTGCCTCAGAAATGGTAGTCACCTTACCATACGACGGCACTGCAGGCTGTTAGTATTGTTTGATAGCCCCCAATGCTGCGATTTTTAAAATGTAGGGGGCCTCATGTGTGCAAAGGAAGCAGCAAAGCTGGGGAAGAAGGTTTGCCTCCTCGATTATGTTGTGCCATCACCGCAAGGGACGAGCTGGGGTTTGGGAGGTGAGTTTTCCCGCCATCTGCAGCAAGTTTACGTGGGCCATCGCGAAGCCGTGGGTCATTCCTAATGTTTTGAGCATGTTTTCGTGCTGCGCTCTCAGCCGCTGGAATGTGTTTCTATAGTACGCCGTCACTGAGGTACTCGCAGTTGTCGGAACCATAATTTTTTCGGAACTGTCAGAGCTTCTCCATCCACTAACCCTCGTCACTGTCAAGGTTCGGGCTTTCGTGGATTGGGGAATTAGCTGACCGTATCCATTGTTTGCATACCTACCTGTGGCACGTTCGTACCTGCCGCTGATCGGAAATACATGTCACGATGGTAGGTCACTACATGTGTACAGCCGACAGTTACCTTACCCATAAAGACCGACTTGACATCTTTCCGCTGGGAAGTCTGTCTCACCTGCCACGTGCACCCTTGCCTGATCCCATTAGGCACATGCGTAAACGTTGGCTGTATTCCTAAGAAGCTCTTCCACCAGGCTGGTCTCCTAGGGGAGAGTTTCTCCGATGCGCGCAGTTATGGCTGGAAGCTGCCTGAGGGCGTCGAGTTAGACTGGGAGGCGCTGGTGATGGGGGTGCAGAGTCACATCGGATCCCTCAACTGGGGCTACAGGGTGGCGCTGAGGGAAGCGTCTGTCAAGGTGGGGTCGAGGCACCAAGCTCTAGCAGGTCCACGTCTACGTGTTAGCCACTGAGGCTGGCATCGTGTAGTAACTCAATTTGGCAACCATCGGGTTTTCGGAACATCTGCCCAGTCGGCAATTGAGCCGTGTCATCTGCTGACCTCTGCTGCCGGCCTTTTACAAGAACGGAGGCATTCAGATATGCATCAGTGTTTGTGACATTTTTGCAAGAGCTGCAGATGTCAAGCGCTTGTTACTTCGAATAATGATTGCCAGGTTCCTGCATGGGGTTTTGTTGTGCGGTTCGGTTAGCGTTGTGGACAGTTCAATGCATGAAGGTCCTGTCCCCTGTCCCCGCACGGATGATCCTTCAGTACTTGAATGCCAAAGGATCCTTTGTGGACCCGCACACGGTGGAGGCAGTGGAGCGCAATGGCACTGTGCACACGCTGAAGGCAGAGCGGATCGTGATAGCGGTGGGCGGCCGCCCGAAGTATCTGGATGTTCCTGGTAGGAAGGGATGGCAAGCTTTGCCAAGTTTGTTTGTGACTGTGGTTGGGTTGAGAGAAATTCATGGAGTCTCTTAGTCTCTTAGGGTCGTATGAAGGACCTTAAGGTGCATGGCTGCGAGTGAGAAGCCACCAAGCGCAATTGGCAGAGCGTCTTTAGTCCCTCGTCCACCACCGTCGCTGACCCACGCAGGAGATCGCGAGCTGTGTCTGACTTCGGACGACATCTTCTCGCGCAGTGCCAAGCCGGGCAAGACGCTGGTGGTAGGCGCTTCGTACATCGCTCTCGAGTGCGCCGGCTTCTTGCACGCTCTGGGTTTTCCGGTTGCCGTCATGGCACGATCAATTTTCCTTCGTGGCTTTGACCAGGTATGGGCGCACGACTGTTTTGCGGTAGTGCGGTAGTGCATAGCCACACAGCACCCTGGATATCTTCAGATAAAAATCTCGATTGTCATGACATATATTTTGCCACGTGCTAGCTCAGTGATTCAGACTCGCAGATTCAGACAAATTCGTTGGCTATAGTGATAGATGGGGAATGACACTAGAGGAGAAGAGGACACGAGTACGTGCTTTTGTCGCGGCGGCTGGTGTGAGTCACCAAGAGCGGCTCGCGGTGCTAAGCGAGAGGATACAAGTGAATACTGTCCGCCATTTCCTTGGGGCCACAGTCCCTGTTGCAGCACCATTATCTGGACGTGCTGGACTCTGATGCGTTATGTACAGGAGATTGCTGAGATGATAGGCCGCTATCTGGAGCGGCGCGGCGTGCGCATCATTCGGCCTGCAGTGCCTACAGCCTTCGAGCGCGACGGGGAGCAGGTCCGTTGCGTCTTCAAGAACCTGGACTTCGGGTTCGAGATGAGCGAGAGCTTCGACACTGTGTGAGCATGGGACTGGCTGGGGAAAACCTTGAGGTCGTGCAATGGTGGCGGTTAGCATGGCGCATAGGTTGGGGATGATTCATTGAAGTATTAACCAAAGTGGACACGAAAGGTCCCGATCACCACTGCTGAGGGGGGATCACGGAGTATGGGCGTTGGATCTCACAGCTATGCATCTAATATATTATTCATCTATTCTCGGCGCGTTCGAGCTCGCACTCGCTCAATCTTCGCTCCCAGTACGCCTAAGGAGAAAAGGAAGCATTTACTGGAAGCGGTTCATCGCAGATGTGTCTTAACCGCGTGCTCCCTAACTTGTTCCCCTCAAGGCTACTGGCGGTGGGTCGCGACGCGTGCACCTCGGATCTGGGGCTGGACCGCGCCGGAGTGATTGTGCATCCGCGCAGCGGCAAGATTCCTGTGGTAGCCGAGCAGACCAATGTGCCTTGGATTTATGCTATTGGGGATGTCCTTGAGAATCGCCAGGTGAAGCTCCAGCACAAGGAATGAAATAAAACGATTGCCTGCAATCGGAGAGGGGGCAGTGGTGTTCGGTACTCTCCCATCATGCAGGCTGTTGCAGACGCATAGCAATGCAATTTTTAGAGAAGGATGTGTAGAGCGAACTGAAAGGAAATATGGACAGTAATTGCACGCGAGTGCGATTCATTGCCAACGTTGCCTCTATCTCTGGTGTTAGTGCTGCAGCGCCTCGACCAGCTGATGTTGCTGGCAGCCATTCTGCGCCCGATTTTGGTTACTTTCTGCGATATTATGCTGCCGGACGCCGACATCCGCTGTCCTTGCGGTTGTCCGCAGGAGCTGACGCCTGTGGCCATCAAGGCGGGTGCACGACTGGCTCGACGGCTGTACGCAGGCGGAACGCTGCAGATGGACTACGACGCTGTACCCACCACGGTATTCACACCCTTAGAGTACGCATGTGTGGGCGATAGCGAGGAGGCCGCTACGGCTAAATATGGCGAGGAGAACATTGAGGTGCGAATGGGCGATCTCGCGGGGTCCCAGGTCCGCCCCGTCTGGGCGGGTAAAGGAGGCACGTCATGACCATGACAGTCATGCTAAGCTTAGCGTCATGCCTTCCTGCGCGCGCGCGTTGATCTAGTCCAACAAATATCCCCGTCGGCTTCGTCCGAATTTGTGCTGCCGTAGGTATACGTCTCGCACCTGAAACCCCTGGAGTGGACCATGAACCATGAGGAGCACAACGGCCAGCCCATACGCGGCGACAACTCTGTTTACTGCAAGCTAATTACCAACAAAGTTGACAAGGAGCTGGTTGTGGGCGTTCACTATGTGGGCCCTAACGCTGGAGAAATCATTCAGGTGTGCGCGCCGGGCGCGGCCATGACCGGATGTACTAGTGTATATTGTGGCGACGGCTTTACCTTACTCTGCCATAGGGTGCAAAAACCAGGAGAAGACCGTAACTGAACTGTTCGTTGTCCCGACTGGAGTGGTCTTCAATGCATGCGCGTGGTCTGGGTCCTCAGGTTAGCTAGTTTGCGGCACTCATTCTGATAATTATGCAATCTTGGTGACGCCGATGTTCACAGGGCATGGCTATCGCGGTTAAGGCCGGGGCGACAAAGGCGGACTTTGACGACTGCATCGGCATACATCCAACCGTGGCCGAGGAGTTTACCATCCTAGAGGTAACCAAGCGCAGCGGCAAGTCTTCTCTAAAGAAGGGCTGCTGAGGCTAAGCAACCCGCTGAGCAGCCCCCAGTCTAGCATGCACATATATCTTGCGGATGACGATGTGTCGGACCTCGCCGCCGGCTTTCCTTAGCACGTGGAGAGGGCGCACGCGCTTATCGTATTCTGGACAAGACGTGGCATGCAGGTTGGCGGGCTACCAGTGGGATTGGTTAGATGAACGTAGCTAAGGTTTGTTGAGTTGTGGAGGAGTGAAATGCAACCTTGCAGTTGGCTTTCCCGAGCTACTACGCCGTGTATGCATGCATGACGTTTCTTTGCATAATTTTATGCAAGGAGAAACTTGCATGTTGTCTGCTCCAGACATGACGGTTCTCTCTCGAAAAACTGAGAGTTGACCTGAAGAGGGAGGCAACAGGCTGGCGTCTTTAATTGTGGGAACGTGGTCAGGTCCCGGAACCGTGCCATTGTAGCGATGACACGGTATGGGCAGGGTGCAGAGCATATGAAGAAGCGACGTAACTTGCCGAAAGACTGCAAAATATCTACCTTTATCGATTGCCCCAGGCAGCAAGGATTGGCAGAGGCTATGAGACCCCATCAATTTATGGATCTAAAGGAAAGTTTGGGGATTCTCCCGTCAGAACATGATTGGACATCGGGCGGGTAAAGATGCGTAATCAGGACCTGACGTAACCCCGTCGTAGAACTGCACCCCTGTCAACATAATCATGGGTCAAATTGCACAAGGTCGCGGTGAACGCCGACATTGCAACAATTCATTCATTGGACAAGAGAACAACGCAGAGACACTGTGTATTCTTGCTGGTACATTAAGGATGCGGTCTTGTCATGGAGAAGTTTGTCAGACTCCCATCCTACTGGATGCGCAACTCAAGCTTAAATTTCCAGAGGACTTGTGCACTTACGAAATAGTATCCGCATTCTATAAGCTTGCGTGCATACCATAAAAAGAGGTGTATACCAAATCCTTATGAATACGTCCGGACGTATATCGGTCATCATCATCTTACATTCTGAACGATAGCATTGTACGCGGGTACTCAAGCAGTACTTCACCCGTCATGCTGCATACCTATAGAGCTTGCCTGGATTAGTCCCAAGTAATCCGCCGTGCGCTACTGCAACAGGTAATTGCAATATGTTTAGACTTCCAGATGAGAAGCACTACTGGTCCTTCTTCAACCGCTGTTTAGACAGCGACGACAAGAGAAGGTATCCGCTACCCGCAACAAACAAGCCCCAGATGCCTGCCAGCGGCAGCGTCTGTGCCAGGTTCAGGCGCAGAAAGAACACCACGTACAGCAACAGCATGCTGCCAAGGCCTCCGTGAAATAACAAGCTGTACAACGGAGCTGCAGTCCAACCCTGCGGTGTAGCAATGGCAGGCAGCCGAGGAAGTAAGAGCATGTAGCTCCTGGAAGTCGGTGATGTGGTCTTCATCATGGTTTTGCAGAGCCCAAAGCCAGGGTCGGTCATGGCCATTAGCGCAAACACATGACGCTTCTTAACGACAATGTCGTTGCCCAATTTTTCCTTATTGACATCTTACGTTTTCAAAAAATACCAAACCCCCAACATACCTTGAAATTGACTCCCGCAATGGTAGGCACGTACAACAGTACGGCAACGAGCGGTACGAAAGCCAGGCCAGCGAATATGTACGATACCACCACAGGCGGCCGTTTCTCAGGAGCGCGCTGCAATTCCAGGAATTTTTTGGATGAATTAAATTACACCTCTGGTCGAACTGGAAGAGGTCAACCGACAACTAACGCGTCGTATCCGCACTGAACGGACGTGACCTGAACCATATGCCCGTTCAGTATGCACAGCAAGGTCCATCTCCCCCGCCTAGATACTCGATGAGCGCACTTACGAAGACGTGTTGGATCTCGGGTTTTAGATTGTTAACGGGTTGGAAGAAGGCTGTGCGCACTACAGCAGTGGGCTCAAGAGCCGTGCTTGCAGCGCTAATGCGCAACTCAACAGTGCCGAGCACGTACGCGACACCGTTGGCAGATGGATCCCCGATCAGCAGTGTGACCTCGTACTCTCCAGGCTGCGGCACGGATGACATACGCAGTGAATGGTTCATGGCGCATGAATACGTGGGTCATGAGCATTATCCTCGCTCCTCGCAACGCAGCGAGCTAGGCAAGATATCGCCAAATCCAAGTGAAGAGATCGGTCACATCAGAGGCATGATTAGTCGTACAGGTGAAATGCTAGGCCCCACTTACCAACTTTCCAATCTGCTTCTCCAGAGCAGCTGCGGTGATGCTGAGCGCGTATGATCCACTTTTGAACTTGCCAACAGCGTACCCGGCCAAGCCCAGCGATTTGCTTTTCAGCATCAGCATAACCTGTTGTGGCTTAAATACCTCGCCTCCCTTCGTAATCGAAATTGTCACCTACGATTCAACGTCCCTCATATTAGAACCTGCTCACCGCATTCCGTTGAGGCTTACGTTGGGGCTTACGTCGAGGGATGCTCCGGCAGGCATCTCCGGGTTAGCAAGCACAGGTTTAGGATAAGCAGCAGTCAGGGTTGTAATTGCAGAACCATCCATTGATTTGATCACCACTTTAACGTTGCCGAGCACAAGCTCGGAGACCCTGCACGCGGACTTACACCTTATTCAGAGCCAATCGTTAACAAATAGTCACAGGCAAAAACTTACAGTCCACCGGCATCTTGTGCCAATGCCTGCGCAATAAGGAAACGGCTATTAAGAACAAACAGTGTCGATCGGTCTAATGATCTACGCTGCCTGCTCACCAAACTGAAGGCGACTTGGACAACCAAAGCTGAAATGGCCAAACGAAGGCTGGCCATGGCCTTACAATACCACAAGGTTGGCAAAAGGTAGTCGATGCAAAACTGTCTTACGAACTTCGTAAGGTACAAGACTACAGTCACCTAACCCTCGTAACGATAGTACCATCAATGGCAAAATGGCATAGCTTGTGTAATACTTTGGAACTGGCGTGCAGCGCACTATCCTCATTGATAACTACCGTACGATGCCGGACACTTCCCGTGCACCCTTCCATGATCAGCAAGCCATAATGAGCGCAACTGTTTACACCCCACAGAACTATGGGTCTTCGAAAATTTCCTGTCCTTCAACCTGGTCCGTGATGCTGAAACATGCGAAGAGACCCAGGGGCCCAGGGGGGCTCCTACAGAAGGCCCCCAGATACTGCATTCGACTCTGGATAACTTTTCATATTGGTCGGGTTACGTGCTTACATCTCCAACATTGGTGCGAACACGTCAGTAGTATTCGTGGATGCCCATGGACCGTTAAGTTAAGACTCAGTGCGTAAAATTCAGTGCGTTCAGTTTCGGGACGGACTCCAAAACTTGCATCTCCCCTAAGTATATTTTACGCGCGGTGAAATACAAAATCGCTGGCAAATAGAATCCTCACTCAGCTCAAGTCCCAGACCGTTCAGCAGGAGTTATGCGCCCAAGGGGTGGCTAGCTCAATCGCTGCCGTCCACAAACATGTATCCTGGACACAGCAACGTTCAGGAAACGAGCTGTCTACCCCCTGACATAATTCCGCTGTTAAAACCACGTTCGGAGACGGGATCGCCTGAGTGACCAACCCTTCCGGGTTCTTACCACGCGATAATTATCTTCCTACACCACACAACCCCCCACACTTGAGCAACACCCAACTCTTCCAGCATTACAACCCCTACTCGAACACGACCTTCTTGGGCTTAACCGGGATGCTAAGACTCTCGTACTCAAAATCGATACCCGCCTCCTTAATCTTTTTTTGCCGCTTCACATCTTTGCGAATCAACTTTACCACTCGCTGTGCATGCTCTGCAGGAGTTCGCTCACGGTCATGGCGAAGTCGCTCCACCCGCCGCCAGGGGATGACCTTAAACTTGCGGTTTGCACCTTGAAATAGCTGTGGGTGCACTTTGTTGGGAGGCATGAGCTTGCAAGAAAGCCGCTGCTTGAAGAGGAAGTACCCGTCCATCGCCTCCGCTGCCACGCGCGCGACCTCGGGGTACTGAAACTCCACAAACGCATACCCCCTGCTATGCCCCGTCTTCTTGTTGCGGGACAAGCGTACACGCGTCACCTTGCCGAACTGGGAGAAGTACCCTGCTCACACATCCCAACGTGTCCTTAGCATGGCTCACATGCCAAGGTGCCGGACCCTGGAACCCCGATCCCAGCTTACCTAACATTTGCTTTTCAAAGAATCCATGCGGTACATGCCTGCGAACGGCAACATTGTCATTATTTTGCTCCTGAGGCGCATTATCCGCCGCCGCGCCGCCATAATACCCGAAAATTGACCCAAGAACTCACCCAATATACATGACGCGAGCCATTGTAAGGTCATCCTCCGTCCCCCCAGAAGGACTCGCGTCATCCATCTCTGCCTCTGGCTGTTTCGTTTTTGGCATTCCGAAAGTGACAAGAGATGAAAGAAAGAGATGCAGGTAAGTCAGGTGCTTGTTGTGTCAATCTTCGTCATTTCTTGAAATGTTAACGCGTTTGGAGCGGGGAGTTGTACGTTTCCGTACGCTTCTTTGCTGGGCTCTGATTTCCCAGAACACTTTCACGTGCACGCCGCCGAACGCTTGATGCATCAAAAAAATTAAATAATGTAGAAAGTGGTTGTTTTAAAGGTCAACTTTGTTGGAACGACCCGTGACCGCACCAAGCTCATTACCTATGATCACATCAGATTTTTATTAGCACTGAATTATGATATTAATATACATATTTTCATGATAAATAATTGTCCGCTTGCATCTTTCCAGACTGCGCATCACGATGGATAGAGCATCTCTCTGCACCTACTTGACTGTCTCGGCTGTTGGCTCTGTGACAACATGTTGGATAAATAACCGCTATGACGTGATTAATATTAAGGAAAAAACCTTACATGCGAATGAAGCGAGGAACTGTGAGGGATAGACGTACGGGTGACGTGTTCCTTGCTCCACCCATGACGTGTTTGTCTGAGCCCGCCGCAACGCGATTGGGAAGTGGAGTGGGACTCAACTCGAAAACCTAGAGAATTACAAAGAGGAGCTCGCAGACAGGGCTTCAATGCCGCGTCGCCCAGAAACGCGTCGCAATCAGGTGGCGGAATATCCCTGGCCATGCTTCAAGAACTCCAGCAATGAGCTAATGAAATGGGGCATTGGGTTGCCCTACTGGCACACGTGAGAGGCAGCCGTTACCTGCCTCCAAAGTCCACGTACGGGTGTCCTCACGTAGCCGCAGGTCTTGCGTTCAATCCTCGTCAGCACATCCAGCATAGCCCCAACCGTCTCCTCGCTACTGAATTCCAAAATGGCTTACGGTGTCTGCTTCTACGGACTGCAGCAGACGCCCCGCAGGTACGGGAAACGCCTTCAGGCGCTGCTGTCGCAGCTGCTTGCTTGCTTGGCCGGTGTACAAGACGAACCTTCCACACTCGTGGGCTCAGCAGGGTGCCAAGCAACCATCACTATTGGCTCCTGTCCACCTGATCGATCATGCTGCGATAGATGCGCACGTTTCCTGCATCCGCCGTCCTTGCCAGGCTTCGCTCTCTAGGGCTGATGTCAAGAGTGCAGTGTGCACCGTACCAGCTCCTGTTGATCAGATCGTGCAGAACGTCCCCCAGACGGCCTTCGCCTGCCGGACGAGTTCTGAGGGACATACAGGGATACTTAATATTGGTTCCGTATTTCACCATAAGTTATTGCACTGGCAAATCCCATGGTATAAGTCAGGGGAATCCCATGGTTAGGAAAGGTGGCAGCAGAGGTGGTGCTCTCCCACTTCACCACATCATGTTCTCATGAAATTGTCGGCTTCTGAATGCATAAGACAAGAAATGAGACAGACTGAGGATTTCCATTAGGGAACATGGCTGTGGTCATGAGCTCGGCCTACGTTCAAATTCAGCATCTGAGAGGGTCTCGGACAGACGAGTATATCGTCTCGTATTACCACTTTTTCGCTGTCCCCTTTTGTTTAATTCATATTCTACCTAGACTCTTTTTCTTTTTCCTTTTTGGGATATTTTTGGTCTTGAGTGTTTTCCGGTCCATGAGCCTCCTAATTTTTTCCGACCTCTACGAGTTCATAAACTTGTAATCATCATCACCGTAAAGCCCCCTCGAATAATGAAGGAGTAATTGAAATATGCGTACACTAAAACGTTGGATATTCTAAAAGCCCGTATAGGCCACGTCCTAGGCAAGTTGCCGAGGCAAGGCCGAAAGGGGTTAATGCACGCTCACACGTCGCATAGAGTACTCAAGAGCTGCCACAAACCCGGTTAATAAATGCAAACTATATATGTTTTTACTGCTTGGATCAGCGGTAGCGGTTTGCATTCCTATTTGTCGGAAACCGAGTAGCCAGCAGCACTTGAAGGATAGGAAAGCCACGTTTGGATATGCTCGCCCTAACATGTTAGGATCTTTCCTCCATAGAGCGACGAAACTTTGTTATTTTAAGTATAAATAATAACCTCTGTTCGTAACGCTCTGCGATAGAAGCAGCTCACAGATGGCAGCCCCAAACATCTGGGCAAGGCACGTCCAGGCACTCACTTTCTTTGCTGTCGCTGCGCTGTTTCAGAATCTTAACATACAGAAATCAGTAAGTGATTTTCCAATTTATAAAGCTCCCGTCAGACAGCCAACGGCGGTTGGATGATGACTCAACCCTTCCCAGGTTGCGGCGCAACATATTGTCGCTGGTGCAGAAACTCCCCAGATCATGACCGAACTTCCGGGTTTAAGACGCGCCACGACAGACGAGATGATGCATGAAATTTACAGGTGCGTTAACAAAGCTTTGGGGATGGTTTGCGTCACCCTGCGTTACCGTGAGGGGTCAGGTTTCGGTTGGCATCGGGATCCAGCACTCGCCAACCAGTCGCGCCAATCATCTTTCCAATGTAAATACAGGAGAAAGAATGAGACGAAAAGGGAAAGATTACTTGAATGTCTCCGTTTGACGCGACAAGGAAAGTGGCAAGTGGCACAGGCGGGGCAGCCTTCCATATCCAATAAATGTGTCCTTTCCTATGCAGATAAGCAACTTCTCTTAATTGGTGGGGCCCTGTTGCATTCGCACGGCCGTAGCAAGTATTGGATGCGGTTGCGGATGCCCTTTCCGCAGGTTTCCATGAATCTTTCAAGATTTGTGGATGGGGGGCCATTTGGGATGTGTCAATGTAGCTTGCGCTCTAGGTGATAAGTATCTAGATGCCACGGGAGGCCGCTCCCGGAGAGAAACAACCTAGTCCTCCCCACCCCACCCCAATTCCATATGTATGCAGTATGCCTGTGTCTATTACTCCACGCGCTCCCCAAAATAAAAATCCGCATTTTTTAGACAGCGCACTGAGGCAAATGGGTACTTCATTCCAAACATCATTTATCGTCGCCGGAAGCAGCATTACTTGCTGCGGGGATAGCTCAGCGCTGCTGCCGAAGGACAACACGATAACAACCACCGTGGTTAAAAACGCGCCACAATTTAAGAGGATGTTATCAAGCACCTTCGTCCTACCAAGCACCTACCGGTCGTCACGCCGGTAGTCTTTCCTTCCATATCGTAATGCATATAAGCAGTACCGCCGTGCTTGAGTTGTACACCTGAAGTAAGCCCAAGCCGTTGTCACGCACCTGCATTACCCTCCAAAACTCAAAGAGACAACATCGACAACGACTTCGTCCCCTGGAAGGGTCGGAACTACAGCATCCGCGACCTGTATGCCATGCTGTCGCAGCTCCACAGCAAGCGCTATCCCGGCGTGAGTACGTAATGCCTTGGGGGACGGGGGGAGGATTAGGTGTCAGGTTAGGAGCTGACATGTGAATCGGGTAAGCATGGATGGGTGAGGCACTAAGGCATCTGGAAGCCAACCGCAGACGGCGCATTGCTCAGACGGGGCGCATCCGAGAACGACAGACCCCAGTAACGTCCCGGTCGTCGTGACCTCCCAACAATCTTCCAAGAAAGCGCCACACACCTTACAATACATCTGAGGCCATTCAGGTCCTGGAGCGAGATAACTTACCGCAAATGACAAGACACCGTTCCTTGTGCTCTAGAGAGGGGTGGCTAGGTATCGTCGCGAGAGGGGCATCTGCTCTTGGTCATCGCCGGCTTTGGGCCGAAGAGTGGTATAACTTGTACGGCGACGGCGATCCTGTACGGCCACAATTTTGGTGACAAGAGATAGGAATAGAAATAACCCATACTTGTAACGAATGCTTGCAGCCGTACAGGAGTGTCATCGTGGTTAAGAGAGGCCAGGTGTACCATCTGCCACTGGAGGAGAAGTACGGGCATAACCGCGTCGCTTTGAGACGGGTACGTTTCCACCTCCACCTCCACCTCCACCTCCACCACCACCTCCACCACCTCCACCTCCACCTCCACCACCTCCACCTCCACCTCCACCTCCACCTCCACCTCCACCTCCACCTCCACCTCCACCTCCACCTCCACCTCCACCTCCACCTCCACCTCCACCTCCACCTCCACCTCCACCTCCACCTCCACCTCCACCTCCACCTCCACCTCCACCTCCACCTCCATCTGAGAGGGATGGGGAACAGCAATCCGCAAATCGGGTTCTCACGACAACAAGTGATGCTGATGATAGAGACACATGACCTGCTAGCTTGTCAATGCTAACTCCCATATCCCCTCCTGGTCCTGGCCCTGGTTCTGGTCTCGCTCAGGTCGAGGGCCTGGTCGGAGGCCTCCGGAACGGCAGCGTGCAGGGTTTGACCATACCAGATACGGTATTCCTCATCTCCATGCGAGACCATCCCTACTGCCACATCCGCGACCGTGAGTGCAAAGTGCCCACGTTCACCATCATCAAGCGCTGGAATGTCACCAGCAATACGTCGGACTATCTTGACGTGCTGCTGCCGCAATACACGCACGTGTACGACCAGTTGGTCTTTTACCCCTGGGAATATAAGTACAATAAGGCGCTTATGCGGGCGTCCCTCCGGGTGGGTAGATGGCCATGCATGTGTTTAATGTATGTTGCTCGCTGTTTCGCCCCACATCTCCACATGCAGGAAGCGAGGCCGGGTTGTGACCGGGTTGAGTCGTAGTGTGCCATCGGCTTCATGTAAGCACCATCATTGAGTGGTGCCTCGCAGCATCTTGGGATATGGGCTTTTGAAGCTCACATTGGATGGCGGTTTAAATTGTGAATAGCTTTGTGGAAATAGTATAGGAAAACGCGACACGAGGCAGGTGGTTGACTCGGCGCAAGCGACCCGGGCACCCTTCCTCTCCGGCTTCTGTCTGCAGTTCCGGATGCCCCTCAATAGCACCCGGCAGTGGTTGACCGAGCTCCCCCTGCGCCACACGGAGGCAGCCGCTCTGCTGGACACAGGGCTTACTAAGAACGAGCAGAAGAAGACATGCAAGATGCAAACAGTAAGGATGAGTGCGCAAGGTGGTGGTAGTGATTATGGTGGTGGTGGTGGTAATGGCGGCGGGGCACTGTTGGAGGGGCAATCAATGTGGCATCGCGCCGTCATCAGATATCCGGTGCCCCGTTCCGCGTCGGGTAGGGGTGCTATGCTGCCTGCTGCTTTGCTGCTCAAAAACGCACACACACCCCTACCCGGATTTCTCTCTAAATCGCTTCTCCGGTATTAAAACACACACGCACACGCTCACAGGGTTCACTCCCACCCCTTTACAGGTGGGGTTTAGGGTTTATTACCATAGTCGGGAGTTTCATCGCGCTATCAATTATTCGCGTACCCCTTCCTTCAGACAGACCCATGCAGCCGGTCTTTGCGGACACCTTCACCGATATCGAAATCTGCGAAATTCCGATGGCGCCGTTCCCCTGTCCCGCACCCGCAGGTTGCTTCAATTAGCATTCCTGAGCACGCCCGCTGGAAGTACCTGTTCGCTACAGACGGCATCACCGCTAGCAGCCGCCTTGGGAAGCTGCTGGGAATCGATTCGGTGGTGGTTAAGGTGAGCTGGCGATGCGGGTGGCGGAAATGAAGGCGGAAGGAGCCCGAGACGGCGAAGGCCAACAGAGTACTGCTGCTATTGCTGCTGCTGTTTTACTGCTGGTGTTTTGGAGCTGCAATATTGACTAACTACCTGTCCTTGCACAATCGGGATGCGGTTTTTCTCCGCTGGCTGGCAGCAGTGGCTGGCTGGCTGCCTGTCAGGCGACATGTGGTGGTTTTCGGGCCCCAGGTCTTCCGTACCCGTGCGTGCCACCCGCTGGTCTCCAAGGTCTATGTTTGAAAGTCCACATCTGCAAACGCACCTGCTTGCAAACACCAAGGACCTCCATCCCCTCCACCCCATACCCTCCTCAGGAGGACTCGCTCTGGATTGAGTACTACTACCGGTGGGTCCCCTCCCTGATGGTGGGACAGCAGTGTGGTCACCAATACGATGTGCCCGAAGGACCAGGGGAGGGCAGGGAGGGGCAGGGAGGAAAGGGGCAGGGAGGGAGGGGCAGGGAGGGAGGGGCAGGGAGGGGCAGGGAGAGAGGGGCAGGGAGGGGCAGGGAGGGAGGGGCAGGGAGGGAGGGGCACGGAGGGAGGGGCAGGGAGGGGCAGGGAGGGAGGGGGCAGGGAGGGGGCAGGGAGGAGGTGAGCACTCAATGAGCACGACGGCAAGGCGTACCTATGAGCTTGTATGTGTTTTTACGTGGGGAACGAATGCGCACCTCACGCCCACTATCAAGCGGGTTTCGGAGGGTCCATGACCATGTCCCTGTTCCCGGGAATGCCGCGGCGACTTTTGCACATATACTGAGATGACCACTTCCTCGTTCCCTCCCGAACCCCGCAGCACACTCACCGCTGAGGAGTAACTTGAACTTTCGTCGCCATGACACACACGCACATGGACTTTTCTGACGCATTCTACGGATATATATATATATATATGTGTGTGTGTGTGTGTGTGTGTGTATGTGGAGAGAGAGAGAGAGAGAGAGAGAGAGAGAGAGATGTGTGTGTGTGTGTTGTAGACGAATCCATACGGGGGGGGGGGAAAGACACAAAATCATGCGTTGAAGGGTGGGAGCTGCCCACCAAGGCAATTGCGGACGCAGCGGACAAGAAAGGGCAATCCGTAAAAATGCAGTTGTATGGGCAATATGCATACACACACTGGCTGGTTGAGATGGGTCGATTCAAATCGCACGACCCATCTAGTTACCCGATCGGGTATACATATGAATACGATATATATAATCTCAGATGCGTCCATGTGTACCGCACATCGGATCATGTGTGTACTGCAGATCCCTGGTCCCCAATAAACATTACGTGCCCTTCAACAAGGATAACGTACTGGAGGTGATGCCTGGTGCTTGGCCTTGGGTGGGGTGGGGTCGGATTTAGGGGTGCGGGGCACCACTGCGCGACACCTCACACCCGGGCAGTCTGGCCGGTAATGTGGTAATGTGGTAATGTGCGATATGGGGAGGGCGCGCCGCAACACCTTCCCTCTCACAAACCTCCGCAGATGTTCACACACATGCACGCACCGGCGTCATCGAACATGTCACTTTACCAGTCCAGGATCCTCCGATACATTCAGCCACTTGTGCGTTGGCAGTGAAGTGTGTCGCATCCACGGCCAGCACACCCACAACTTAACGCGCCGCCCCGTCAGCAATCCCTATCCCGGTCAGCTGTCTCCATACCCCAATTCCTCGTCCCCGAAGGTACTCCACGAGCTGCGGAGCGATCCCGACCGCTGCCGCCGAGTTGCGGCCGCCGCACAGCACTTCTCTTATACCTTCCTGTCACAAACCTCCAAGAACCTGTACGTGCGCCAAGCGGTTAGGGTCTACAACAGCCTCATACCCGATATGGCGGAGTTCATGGACACCTTGCAGATCGGGCACCCCGCCGGTGGTTCTGGCAGCGACAATACCGGTCGTTGTCCCATAACCCTGGAAGGGCTGTTGGACCAGCTCGCCACGTTTGTGGAGGACCGCCAGCCCGACTACGAAGGGAACGCAGACCTTATGTTCGCTGCGAAGAGGTCATATTTCAATCCGTGACAGCTTGTTACATGTCAGGGGGCTGTACGTTGCGCAATTGCAATGTGCACTACATAATGCGCGTTTCAGTTATTATTTACGGCAGGGGAAGCTGCTGACGCCGGTGTGGGCACCGCGGAGGGCGGAAGGTGGTGCGCTCCAAACCCGAGTGTGTCCGAATACGACATAGAGACGCTTTCTTGGAAGGTAGAGGATGTGAGGAAAGGTCATCCCGGCACGACATGCTGAGACCGCATCAGGAGTGCTTTGTCGTATACGTGCATGTAGGTCTGTGTGTATGTATGTATATAGTGGATGGTGGTCCTCAGTGAGGGCTCTAGCCATTCACCCCTAGGAGGCCATTACAGAATGGCATTGCCGTTGTGAGCGGGGAGTCACCGGAGCGCGAGGTGCCACCGGATCTGGGTGACGACCGGATCAGCTGCCTCATGGGCATCAGAGGCGACTGAGACGACGCCAACCCCTAAGCTACTCAGCTCCTAGATGGACGGACGTATGGATAGGTCAGTTGCGATCCGGGGCGAGGCGTACAGGAATTGGCAACAGCTGTAGCACCAGGTTCTGCGTCGTACAGGTTGTTGCCGACGTGAACGCGTTGGGAGATCAGTTGGTCGGGTTAAACATGCTCCACGCAGAGTTTTCCTCCTCTGCTCATCCGCATCCCTGCGTTCTTGTCCTTCACACGTGGGCATGGCGGAGGGGGGAAAGACACAAACCGGACTGTGCAAGGCGAACATCCGTTTGGCCGAAGTATCTTACAAGCATTTGCACACTATTTTATAAGCTATAGCCTGAGGGGCCTAACACGCATACGCAACGCGGCTGAGCGCAGTTTTCTGGCCTCACTAGTAAGTGTAGTGGAGAGGGAAGGGAGGATATGGGCGGGGCCGGGATGCGGTACTTAGGCTTCTCAGATGTACGCAGCAGCAGCAGCAGCAGCAGCAGGTTTACGGAAAGAGCTGTGTGTTTCCTGCCAAAGCACGCCTCTGATTGCACCTTTTCTTGACGCCCCATCTCAGCCTGCGCCAAGATGGGGATGTCAAATGACGGCTGAGAGGAACCAGGCGACGGCGAGTGTAGCAATTTCGGCAGAGTGGTCACACTCAGGACGATCATCAGGAAGGACACAGCAAAGCACGATTATAGGATTCAGAAATGTGCTTCACTGCGCCGAATTTTCCTTTAGAAGACTAGTACAGTACCGGAATTAATGCTCACGTTCCGTCCCCAAACACCCGTCGTACACCCGCGTCCTGTACTACACCTATGGCTTGCAGCCAGGGAGCAGCAACAGGCAGCTACAACCTGGCTTATTGCTCATCGAGTGACCTCCCCCCTCACCTCACCACCTGCACTACCAGCTTCTACACAGCCACAGTCCTCCCTGTCTGGCCCTGTTGCCGCACGCCCGCACCGCTCACTCTCGCTCCAGACGGAATCCGCCGCCTTACCTTCGTCCCCCCCGCATTACTCCCCGGGACCTGCGATGTAGCCCCGAGCTTTCTCTCCACAGCACACGAGTGAGCCGCGAGACTTGGCGAATTCCAGTGTTCCTGACATTTCGAAGTGCCGCTATTCCGTACATTCACAACTCCCCCCCGCTTACAATTACCACCCTATGTTCCGAACCTTCCTCAGGAGGTTCGCAAACTTAAACGCCCTCACACGCGCGCGGACACACGAGGTTACGTTACTCATCACAAACTCTCCTCCAATATCTTTCTCGCCAACTCCAGTGCCTCGCCCGTCTTGCTGGCGTCCTTCCCGCCCGCCTGGGCTAGAGCTGGCTTGCCGCCACCTCCCCCACCACACACTTTCGCCACCGCCCCCACCACCTTCCCCGCCTGCAGCCCCGCCTTGACCGCCCCTGGACTGAAGGCTGCCACGAAGTTGACTTTGGCGCCGTCCTCCGCCCTCGAGGCCAGCAGCACGGCGGCAGAGTCCCCCAAAGAGCCCTGGAGCTGGGAGGCGGCTTCCTGAGCGGGATTGGGGGGAGGGGGGGAATGCGTGTGTATTTAATTAATGCATCAACACAATAAGCAATATGACCCGACCCGACGGCAGGAGGGAGGGAGCCTGATATGGCGAGTAAGCCACTGATCAGGATTCCATGAGCCCGACTGCCGTGAAGACAAGGGAGGGGCCAGCCACCCTACCGCCACTTGCAGTACACTTTTAAAGCAAAGATAAAAGATAAGATGCAGATGGTGTATGTCGGGGGAAGGAGAAAGGGGGATGAAATCAAGAATCGTGAGAAGCACGATGTTTGCTCCGGGGTCTACCAGCTAGATATCGCTATTAGCCCGACGCTAAGCGCATTGTAGTGGACACAAGGATACCAAGAAAGCACACATCAGGGAATAAGGCCCCCTAGGGTCCCTCCCTCTCAGGTCACCTGCAGCGCCTTCGCATCCACCCCCCCCGGCAGCTCCACCACCAACAACTTGGAGCCCTTGGCGGTGGTCACTGCCTGAGAGACCAACGACTGTGGAGCAGGAAGTGGGGGAAAATGGCCCACGAGCGCAGCGCTCCAAATTAGTCAGTCGGTCGGTCAGTCAGTCGGGAAGCATGGCTCCAACGGAAATGACAACTAACTTCGCCGGGAGATGGCGGGAGACAGGGAGTGGCGGTAGCGGTGGTGGCGGATGTGGAAGGAACATCACAGTTGTGATTCTATATACTACTGGATTACAAACCCCCAATTCACATTGAGCAAGTGAATGGGCCACCTCGTTACCGCATCAGTAACCCCGTCCGTTATTGCTCAACTAATATTCTCCGAAAAACTCATGTAATGTTGCAGATGCTAGTGTAGAGTCATAAATTAACTGCGCTCTTCTATCATCGAGACTCCACAACATGTTTACAAGGGGTTGGGTCTGAGCGGCTCAGTGCACGTGGAGGTTTGGGATTACACAGTGCACATGACATGGTGGACAGACAGGCGGACGGCGGTAGTAATTACCACCACTACGTAGTAATTGCACTCGGCGCCAAACCGGCAGAAGGGACACACCTCTTCCGCCCTTCGCGCCCTCCGAAGGGCCCCCATTGAGATGTGCATACCTGTGACTGCGCCACCGCTAGTTGCGCCCTTAACTCTGAGAGCTGCTTCTCCGCCGCCCGGAGCTCAGCCTGGGTCCGGAAGGGGGAGCGGATGTGGGTGGTGGGGGTGCGGTGCGGAGAGGCCGGTTAAGACTGGTGGCGAAAGGGGGCTGTGGTTGCCGGGTGAGGCTAGCCGCAAATACATGGGAGATGAGTCAGGTATAAAACCACAGCTTATGCAGCATCTCAGACGGTACAGATGTGATCTCAATATCAATAACTGAATAAGGGCAACAACTGGGGGGGGAGAGGACGGTCCGGTTTGCGAGCCGGTTAGCGATACAGCGATGAGGCCGCGAAGCACACCGAAACATAACTACAACTACAACTATAAATACATAAATAAATATAAATATAAAGGCGGTGATATGGCGATTTCGCTCATTCCCCCCCTTTCATCACTCACTTGATCCAGTCTTTACCATAATGGGTTACTAGGAAACGATAATTGCCAAGAAAGAAGACTCTCGCCCGATTTGCTGCTTGTGTGTGACGAGTCACCCAGTCCCGCTCTCCCCCTTCCCCGTCCACCTGCATAGCCGCCACCCTGGCGGGCACCTCCTCGGGTTTCAGTTTCAACTGCCCCGCCAGCCCCCTCATCAACGAGTCCACCCCGTTCAGGTACTCCACCGCCGCAGCACCCGCCACCGCCTCCACTCTCCGGATGCCGCTGGCGATGCCGCCCTCCGACAGAATCTGAGACACGGAAGGGGGCGGGGCGGAGGGGGGATGGAATGAGGCGACGACCCAACCCCATTCAGCCAGACAGCGCTAAGGGTTAGCACTATCACTCACGTACCCATACGCACACACACCCATATGCACACACCTTGAACGCCCCAATCTCCGCCGTATTGGACACGTGAGTACCGCCACATAGCTCCATGGAGACGCCCGGAACGTCTACAACACGTACGATATCGTCGTACTTTTCCCCGAACATGGCGGTGGCGCCCGCGGCCTTGGCGTCCTGGCCACCGCGAGGGGGGAGGGCGGAGCGGGAAAGCGGACTTACTACAGGCGTTTGGACAAAAGCACGAATGACGGTTGCAGGAAGTTGGGAGGATATGGGAGTAGCATGAAGGGGGGGGCAAGCACGTTTGGGCACGATGGATAGGGCCCAGAAAGAGAGATTGATGCAGTGCAGAGGCTACGCTGGTGAGCTGAGAACAGAACCGGACACTGAGGCATCGAAACCGACCGAGTCCATCCGTACATACACGCATACACATGCATGTACACGCAGAGATCCTAAATGGATCTGCGCCCCCTCCCAAACCTTTTACTGCTTTAATCCGCGGCCTTAGCGCCTACCTAGTTTACATCACAGCTCCTTTCTACTTTTCCTGCTTTGGACGACGTCAGCCATCATCCGATCAGCCTTCACGGTGCTTATCCACGTTCCTTAAGTATCAGCACCAGCTGGCTCGTTTCATTCGACTCTCCCCTTCCAACCCCCTCCCGCCCCCCCACCTCCAGTGCCATGACGCGAGTCTCTAAGGGCTCCGCCTTCGCCACCCAGCCGTTAATCAGCCGCTCCACCTCAGCCACTTCAGGGGCCGTCATTCCCCTAGCCAGGTTGAAGTCGAACCTGCGAAGGAGGGGGGCCGTCAGGACGCATTCGTGAGGCAGTTGCATTCCTGACCCCATAAGGCCCCCAATAGTAAAGCCCTTCGCGTAATGTAAGCGTAAGGGTTTCTCCTTAGTCACCCCTCTGTCGCGCCCTCACTCATTCAAACCCACCCCACCCCCCACGAACCGTCCTCCGCGAATCCTGTGACTAACCCACCCCCTCCGGCTGCTGCCCTTCTTCCCCACCCTCCACGGCATACACACACTGACCTCCAAAGGCCCTCCCCACCTGAGTCTTTGGAAGTTCACCAGCGAGCCCTGCTGGCACGTGTCCGGCCCCAGCACCCGCTTGAGGGCGCTCTGTAGCAGATGGGTGGCGGTGTGGTGGGAGCGGACTCGCCGGCGGAGCTCTTCATCCACCAAGGCGCTGACCTGGGTAGCAGTGACCGCATGCGGGGGGGGGGTTAGAGACGGCATTGGGGACATCATGAGCGGAATCATGGGGCAGGATGTGAGGGGGGGACGGGGGTGTTTGTGGGTGTGTGGGTGGAGGGAGCCGTGGGCGGATGTGCGATGGGGATATGGCAGAGGGGACCCAACAATCCTGCAGGGGGAGGGGGGCAGTCAAGGGAGGGAAAAACACAAACACATGAATGTGAGATCAGTGAGGGCAGGGAATGGACAAGAGGCGGATCTCGCAGGGTTACGGTGAAGTGGGACGAGGGGGCTGGGGTCCGGACGCGGACCCGCTCAATGCCATATTCGCCCATGTCATGTTTCTGAGCCCCACCCCCCCTCACCCCCTCTCCTCTCTCTAAGAGGACGCACCCCACCAGTTCGGAAGCGTCCCAGCGGGATCAAGGGACACGAGAGGTGCGGGCAGGGGAGACCATTGGCAAACACATCCCTCTCGTCCTACACTTTAAGTACGGTAAGTGTACGGTTGGGCGCTGACATGCACACCGCTGGCACTCACCTCATCTCCCACCCGCAGCTCCCCCGCCAGCACCTCGCATGTGTGTACGAACACGGACCCCCCGGCGGCCTTCTGGCAGTCCCGCACCGCCACCTCCGCCGCCGCGTCCCCCCCTGGACTCGCGGCCAGCAGGAGGCCCATGTCGCCCACCTGACCGCCACTCTCTGCGTAGAAGGGGGTGGTGTCCAGCAGCACCTCGCACATGTCACCTGCAGGGGGGGGCAAGAGGCCAGAGGGCGGGGGGGGGCCTTCAGCCCGCAGTACTTCACGCTCGTGGAAGGAGGATGTGGTGCTGGAGAGACGCAAAGCGCCCGGGGTCACCCCCCACCACCACCACCTCCACCACCGCCATGGGTGAAAACCGCTTTATGATTGCGTTTCCCTCCTCCCTCCTCCCTCCTCCCTCCTCCCTCCTCCCTCCTCCCTCCTCCCTCCTCCCTCCTCCCTCCTCCCTCCTCCCTCCTCCCTCCTCCCTCCTCCCTCCTCCCTCCTCCCTCCTCCCTCCTCCCTCCTCCCTCCTCCCTCCTCCCTCCTCCCTCCTCCCTCCTCCCTCCTCCCAGAAGAGTCATGTCACATCGTGTGTTGATCACCATTCAGCCCCAGCTGGGGGAGGTGGGGGGTGGGGGGAAAGGGACTCGAACGCGCATCCAGAGCGAAGCTGGACACGACTACGGTCACGCGGCCTAGGAGGGGGCCGTGGGTATTCAGAAAACCTATGTCTCGTTAGAGGACTAAACCTCTGTGGGCACGGAGGCGGCAACAACACCCCCACCCCACCAGCACAAACGAACCACACCGACACAATTCACCGCATCCCCGACCATATACATACACACACATACACACACACACGTACGGCGGCATACACATACACCCAATTCAGGTCCCGCACCCCCCTTCCACCCCCTCGATCGCTCATCTAGTCACCCCACCCGCAACGACTCGCTCCACGGCCTGTCCGGCCCGGATCACTCCCATCACCCGGCCACTGCCGCGGGTGGTGGTGTAACCGGTGAAGGCTGTCGGGCCAACCTGGGCGGCGAGGGACGGGCGAAGGAAAAACACGGTGGCTACGATGGGCCTCTTTGCGAGGTTGCGAGGAGCGGGTGTGGGCGATCACCGGCGGTGGGGACGCGGTATGGCG
This sequence comes from Volvox africanus, assembly GCA_030268105.1. Lineage (NCBI taxonomy): Eukaryota > Viridiplantae > Chlorophyta > Chlorophyceae > Chlamydomonadales > Volvocaceae > Volvox > Volvox africanus. Next base: position 195,344 of record BSDZ01000015.1, on the reverse strand, counting down.
TGGGAAAAGATAAGATAGGTCCGTGAAACCTCATTCCTCTATGTGGCGGGGCCCTGTGCAGCCTCCCTCTTCTCAGGACCCCGCCGAGACCCGCCGCTCCGTCATCTTTTCCGTACATGCTTCCACTCTGCATCCCTATGGTCAAAACACACGTACGACACGGTCCCTCTTTCCCACCTGGTTTCATCCCGGACGTGCCCAGCTTCCTCAACCTCCTGGGGTTACCCCCCCTTCCAAGCCCTATCGGACCCTTTCACGCCCACATACACACCGATCCCACCTGCGCAGCCAGCTGCGCCAGCCCCGCCCGAGCTGTGAGGTCCACCGTCTCCCTATCCATCCGGGCAGCAAGGGCCAGTGTCGATATACGGCATTGGGCGGACAGGAGACCGGAAGGCGGGTTGCGCCCGGGGATAGATTTCTCCGTGTGTGTGTTTGGAGGACCCAACGGCGGTGTGTATGTGTATGTGTATGTGTATGTGTATGTGTATGTGTATGTGTATGTGTATGTGTATGTGTATGTGTATGTGTATGTGTATGTGTATGTGTATGTGTATGTGTATGTGTATGTGTATGTGTATGTGTATGTGTATGTGTATGTGTATGTGTATGTGTATGTGTATGTGTATGTGTATGTGTATGTGTATGTGTATGTGTATGTGTATGTGTATGTGTATGTGTATGTGTATGTGTATGTGTGTGGTGGAAGGGCTATATCACTGCCGGTCATCAGCTTGGACAGGGGGCCCGCACTCTCCCCTCTCAGAGTCTCGGTCGCGGACCCTCCCTCTCCGGTTATCACCTCCCGGGGCCTGACTACCCTTCCGACTCCGCCTCCGCTCACCTGAGCCACGAATTGTGCAGTTTAACGATACGGGAGGTGGAATCAATTACAATCCCAAAGAAAGGAAAGGAGCGGCGCAATCCTAGCGCCCTCCCTCCTCCTTGCGTGTGTTTTCCTTTTCCCCGGCCCTTCAAACCTCTCCCGCATCCCACCCCCCCCACACACACACCTTGACTCTTTGGAGCGCTGCCTCTGCGCCTGCATCTCCCGCTCATACCCCGCCATGTCCACCGCCACTCCCCTCGCCTCCGCCAGCTCCTGTGTCAGCTCCAGGGGGAAGCCAAACGTGTCGTACAACATGAAGGCATCGGCGCCGCCGATGACGGCTGTGCCTCCCGGCGCTGTGGCAGCAGCGAGGAGCTCGTCCAGCTGCTTCTGCCCGCGCTCCAGGGTGGTGACGAAGAGGCCCTCCTCGCTGTGGCAGGAGGTTAAGGCCGGTGGGGGAGGTAAAAGTTAAGAGGGAAATGAAATGGAGTCAAAGGAAGCAAACCGTAACTTGTGGACACGGTGTTAGAAGGGAAAGGGTCCCCGCCCCCGCCCCCGCCCCCGCCCTGCCTCAGCAACTCGGCACCCCTAAACTCCCAAACCCTAACGTCAAAACCCTAGACTCCCACGCACACGCGCACCCCTACCCCCCAGTTGCCCAGGTTCCTGTGTGCTCGCCCCTGGTGGCTCACCGCGTGAGCTCGTCGCAGATGCGCTGCGCATTTCTCTGCACAGCTGGGTCGCAAGGCCCCGACAGCCCCACCGCCACCTGCGCCACCGCGGGAGTGAAGATCTCCCGAATACCCAACAGCCGGCCCTGAGGAGGGGGAGGAGGGGGAGGAGGGGGAGGAGGGGGAGGAGGGGGAGGAGGGGGGGAGTGGGAGGGCTGGGTGATACATTGTCCCGCCTCACGACACAGCGCTAGTGTGATCGCCTCTCCTGGGCCGGAGGTGGTCGGTTCACGGGCGGACAAGGGGGTGTGCTGTGTTTCATCTTGGGTCTATCGAACCCCTTCATCCCATCGGGTGCTGAACCTGGCTGGATTCGCCCGGCCCATGCTGGTGCACCCTCAACCCCCCTTACCCACCCGTGCGGTGCTCCCGGGACAGCAGCCGCTGGCTTCCCGTTTGCACCACCTAAGGGAGCACCATCAGGGGGTGAGGAATAACAACACCGGGCGGTGGCTCCGAAGATCCGCGACACAATCGCCCGGGAGCGCCTCTACCGGTCTCTCCCCTTTCCACCATTCTTGTGAGTTTCCTCCTCGCCCCGTCCCGCGCCCCCCCCACCTTCATGACCACCCTTCTCAGCAGCCTCCGCAGCACGTAGCCCCTCCCTGTGTTTGATGGAGTCACTCCGTCACTCAACATGTAGGTCACCGCACGAATGTGATCGCCGATGACCTGTGAGGATGCAAGAGAGGAGGGCGGGGAAGGGGGGATGCGCTCGGAGGAGTGGGTTTGTCGTCCTTATCCGGCACGAGATGTTGTTCGAGGACCTTCTTTTCATAACACATTGGAGGAGGGAAGGGTCGCGCTGGCGAGTATGCCTTTGTGAGCATCCTTGGGTGCGGCTTCTCTCCCACCCGGGCCCCCGGGCTGAGGCCCTGCCCACCTTGAGCGCGGTCTTGGTGGCTGGCGGTGAGGCGGCGTAGTCGATACCCCCTATCTCAGCAGCCTTTTGAACGATGGGGAAGATCAGGTCGGTCTCATAGTTGTTGGGCACACCCTGAGAGGAGGTGAGAGGAGGAGGTGAGAGGAGGAGGGGAAAGAGGTCCACCCTCAACTTCAGTGAGAAGAGAAACTCCTCGTGAAACAAAGGGCTCCAGGGGGGAAGGCAGTAGAAGGGGGAAGGGGGGTATCGAACGCGGCAGGGAAACCGGAGGGGGGAGAAAGACACGAATACCAACGAACCAGGGCGCATAGCGACCCTACGGGAGAGGGGAAGGGATGGAATGGCGGGAATAAGGAGTGAATGAAAGACCTGGGTGTGGAAGGATACCTTCAGGACGATAAATTATTATGCTTATCATTTTAATTCAATCAAATTAAATCATAATCGAGAGCAAAACAGATACTTAAATGCAAGATTAAGTGCAAGATTGTCAAATCCTGGCAAAGATGGGCCGTGCCGGAAGGTGCGCACTATCCCCTTTTGCCGTATTCATCTGCACCTGGCTCGGGGGAATCCCCCACGGACCCCCTGCTGGGGAAACTGAGCCCGACGCAAACACATCCTCTCCCAGCCGGCCATCAGATCAACAACAAAAATGATTATCATTATCCACTAATTCCGCCATCCCTTTCGAAAGATCTTAGAGCTCGGTGCTCCAACCAATGACATCATCGGAACACGAACACGTGGGTTTATGAGAGGTGGGCCGTACGGAGCCGCCGACATCTCCGAAACCATAATCGCACTTGGGAATTCCGCGGGCCTGCAACTGATGATTGGTGGCTAAAAGTCAGGGGGCCGCACGTGTGCCGCAAACGCATACACACATCAACATGCATTTACTCATCCACGACGCGCGCGGCCCTACCTGCAGGATCTGCGCCATGCGCTCCAGGCCCATACCCGTATCGATGTTCTTGGCGGCCAGCGGCTCCAGGGAACCGTCAGGCTTCCTGGTTAGGAGAGGGGGATAGAGATATGCAAGGATGTAAATAGGTAGATAGACATATAGATAGACAGATAGATATATGAAAAAGTGGGCCTCAACAAACACGGCTCCTCAACAGCCCACACGCCGATCTACGGGCTGTGATGGCTCCCCCCTTCCCGCCACCTGTTCAGCTGCATGAAGACCAGGTTGTAGAACTCAATGAAGCGCGAGTCGTCCTCCAAAGAGGCGCCCTACATACGAAGGGAATATGGGAAGTGGGAGCAGAGCGGCTGAAGTGGATGCCGGGAAAACAAAAGAACCCCTCCGTGGGGGGGGCCAAGGCGCAAGCTGTCCTGCTGGCGGGTGTCAGCAGGGGGGCCCCAATGAGGACGAATACTGCAGGACGCGGGGAGGAATGTATGAAAGGGAGGGGGGGACTCGCACCCCAGCATCATGCGCTATGTATTGCACCTATCCCGAGTTACATCTGTAAGGATATGCGCCTGGGTGCAGCAAAGGCCCCATCGAAGATGTCCTATCTCCTGGTCATCATTCCGGAGAGATACCTTCCTGATCAGGGTACTACACCGCCCCAGTAAGGAAGGGTGACACCGACGGACATGGCGGGCGGGTCGTTGGCGGACATGGCGGGGGGTGACGGGCCCGGGCGGCGGCCGGGTCGACCCGCCGACCCGCCGCCATGTCGGACAAGGCGCAATAGCGCTTGATGCTGGGTTGCGAACACTTTCTCCCTTTCCGGACTAGTGCCTCCAGGTGTGTCCCCTTCTCAACACCTGACAAGGAAACCCTATCCCACCCCACCCCAGCCCTCCAAACCTCCCTGTGGCGCAACTAGGTTCCAATTCCACTTGTGCAGCGCAGCTTTCTGCTTCCTCCTGACGTGTCATATGGAGCTTTCGGACTCTCCCTACGTACCCCGACCTCACACTTTAATTGACCTTTTCCCTTCACATATGCCTGGACCTCCAAAATTCGTGCTTCCCTTCCCCCTTCCCTTCCCCTCTCCTCCTCCTTTGAAATCCCCTGCTTTTCCTTCCCTTCGCCCGCACCTCCGTGCCCCGCTCTGGGTGGAAATCGTAATAGAGCTCCGAGCAAGGCCCGCACGGACCCGTGGGTCCACTGGACCAGAAGTTATCCGCTGCCCCCATCCGCTTGATCCGCTCCGGAGCCACCCCGATCACGTCCCGCCAGATGGTCTCAGCCTCCGCATCCTCCTCAAACACACTCACCCACACCCGCTCAGGGGGGAGACCGAAAACACCCGTACTCAGCTCCCACGCCCACCGGATGGCCTGAGAGACAGCGGGGAAGACAGCGAAGAACGGCATCAACTGGCGTGGGGGCCGTGCTAGGAATGGGGCCGCGAATACGGGATGAAGGCGGGTGAGGGGAAATCCGCCACTGATGGCTGCATCCTCAACGGAGAGGAAGCGGGGTAGAGGGAAAGAGGGGGACACGGGCAGGGACGACGTACCCTTCCCTCGTTGGCTGCTGTCAGCCGATGCAGATGGAGAACGGCTCAGGCCACAGCAACACTCCCCCTTCCCTCCCTTCCTATCCCTCCCTCCCTCCCAATCCCGCCCTCCCTATCCCTCCCACCCTCCCTGCACCGTGGCCCATTTCACCACCCCATCTCCCCCTCTGTCTCTTTCCCCCCCGCGGGTGCGCCCCACCTGCTCCTTGAAGTAGTCTCCGAATGAGAAGTTTCCCAACATTTCGAAGAAGGTGTGGTGGCGGGCCGTGACCCCCACGTTTCCGATGTCGTTAGTGCGTACGCATTTCTGCGAAGTGGTGGCGGTGGGCACTTGGCGGGGGGCCTGAACGGGGCGGCGGGAAAGAGGGAGTGGAGCAGCGGAGGGCTGTCACGCAATTGAAATCATATCTAAGAAACAACGGTTCTACATCACACAATCAGGAAGACCTCGGAGACCTGCGAAGACCCTTCACGCAGGCGTGCCTCTCTGATCTTTCGTGTCATGATGTCGCTGTCATGTGACTCACTCGGTGAGGCGACCGCTTTCCAGCAAACCAGCTAACCGGATACTTACAGCTTTGGATAATTAACATAGCAAGTCCCTTTGACCCGTGGGTCCGTCATTTCATTGCCTTCAAAAAACACACCTCAAAATTGACGCTGCATGTGAACGCTGACGTCACCCTCTCTTCCCCTCACCCCAGCCCACATATGTTCATCCCCATCCCCCCACCTGCCCCCCACCTGTCCGCCACCTGCCCCCCACCTGCCCGAGGAACACCGCCTTAAATTGCAGCATGCCGGCGATGGTGAGCAACACTGTCGGGTCCTCGGGTACCAGCGAGGAGGAGGGGAGCCGCTTGTGGCCCTTGGACTCGAAGAAGGACAAAAAGGCCTCGCGGATCTCCGCACCGCTCTTGGAGGGGGAAGGGGGAGAAGGCGGACATGGGGAGGGGGAAGGGTTAGCTGGCGGGGAGGCGGAAGGGGAAATGGACTGGAGCGTGTGGTCGTGGTGCGCGGTGGGGAAGGGGGAAGTCGAATAAAATGATTCCTGGTGCTGATACTGGAGAACCGAGGACTGACCACCGTGAGGGTCGAATGATGGCTGGCGTCGTCCAAAGCAGGAAAAGTAGAAAGGAGCTGTGACGTAAACTAGGTGGTCGCCAAGGCCGCGGATTAAAACAGTAAAGGGGAGAAGAGAAACCGTACTTATGTATACTATCGGCCTTATTGCTAGTGGCGAAGTGAAAGCCGTGTTGAGTCCGAGGCAAAACTGACCTGACCGCCGGCGCTGGCGCTGTCTTGCGAGTGCTCCTCCCAACCCACCTACACGCGCATGAACCCAACCAAACCATCCACCCAACCTGGGCAGCTCGAACCGCGTGGGCGTACCAACCGAACCAAGCGCGGTTCCGCGCAAACCCACTCACCTTTGGAAGGGGAGCGGACAGCGGCGGCGAAGCAGCCGAAAAAGGGAGGGGCGTGCACATGCGAGAGGAAGAAGCAGAGTAAGCGCAGGGGAAAAGAAGACGCGAGAGAACAGTTAAGGCAAGGGTAAGGAACGATGCACCCGCGGAAAACTGTGCCGCTGAGTTTTGCCGTAAACGAGCAAGAGATGAAGGAATAGCCAAGAAGTAATGAATGAAATATTGAAGAAGGATGGGGGAGTTATATGTCGTGGAACGGCAGAACGACAGTCGAAAAGTACGGCATGGGCATATGCGGGAATGAGAAGGAAACCGGAAAGGGCGTTGAACGGCGCTGTTGTGAAAGAAGAAAGCGGGGCACAGATTGAGACGCGGGGTGGCGGGGACGCAGGAAAAGGGAGGGGTGAAGAGAGGATGACAGGGGCAAAGCCCTGTTGGGGGAAACACAGGTTGGGGCCACGGGGGGGGGGGAAGACGAATTAACGAGGCAGGATACCGCTGCAGACGCTGCTGTTAAGCATGACTAGCCGCGATGGTGGAGAACGATGTCTCCGTCCAAGGTAGGGAAAATGAAAACGTTGCAAGGGGGGGGGAGAGGGTAATGAAACTGTCGTGCACCTCCCGCTCATCGCCTTGCTTCCCAGCTGAGTGAGGTGGTCTTTACTGGCTATGGTGGTAAGAACCATCCCTGGTTCCCAGCACCGCCCTTCCCTCCCACGCCTGTGCCCTTCCTTACCACCCCTCTTCCAGTCCCCTATCACACCCAAACCCCGGCGCCTTCGCTCCTTTCCACCCTCACCATCTTCTTGGCGGGTCCGGGCAGCTGGGCGGAGGAGGTGGGGGCCAGGGTGGCTGTGGAAGCGGAACCTGCAGGTGGTGGTTAAACGCGGGGCGGGTATGGCACGAAAACGAGATGAGCAATCAGGGTGAGAAATAGGGAAGGGAAGGGCACGGAACCTAGGCTAGGCACAACGGCTGAATATGAATGGGAGCCATAAGCCCTTTTTATCAAGCTGGCAATGACACAACAGGTGTCACCGTTGGAACAGCAAACACCGCCAACCCCCGACATCTAAGCGACAGCCCCCAAACCGCGCGCTGAGCTCCGGCACTTCCGTGCAGCTAGCGTCGTCCACCGCTCATATGCGCACATCCCCTCTTGGACTGGCGGTCTGGATGCCTCCCGGGCGGTGTTTCCCGCTAGCGGCCCCAGAGGCCCTATGCATGGAGTTCCTCGAGCCTCAGTATGTTCCAGGTTGCGGTCTTTACGTCCTTGGAGTTCCCATCCACCCTTCATCCAGATGACTGGGTCGCACCATCCCCCTTGATAACTTAATTAGTACGTTGTCTGATGTCTGGGATAGTTCAAGAATACGACGTACAATAATCCAACGTTAATTTATATAAATTACCACTTGTGGCCTCAAGCAGGGTAGCCATCGCTCGCATCGGAACGAGCGAGAGAGGGAGAGAGGGAGAGAGGGAGGGAGAGAGGGAGAGAGGGAGAGAGGGAGAGAGGGAGGGAGAGAGGGAGAGAGGGAGAGAGGGAGAGAGGGAGAGAGGGAGAGAGGGAGAGAGGGAGAGAGGGAGAGAGGGAGAGAGGGAGAGAGGGAGAGAGAGAGGGAGGGAGAGAGGGAGAGAGCGAGGGAGAGAGGGAGAGAGGGAGAGAGGGAGAGAGGGAGAGAGGGAGGGAGGGAGGGAGGGAGGGAGGGAGAGAGGGAGAGAGGGAGAGAGGGAGAGAGGGAGAGAGGGAGAGAGAGAGGGAGGGAGAGGGAGGGAGAGGGAGGGAGGGAGAGGGAGGGAGGGAGAGGGAGGGAGAGGGAGGGAGGGAGAGGGAGAGAAGGAGAGAGGGAGGGACAGAGGGAGGGAGGGAGAGAGGGAGGGAGGGAGAGAGGGAGAGAGAGAACGCTGGACCTTGGGGAGCAGCACCGAGCCATCCCACGCTAAGAGGAAGGGATAAGTGTGAAGGGCCTGGGCAGGTGCCGGCTGTGCCACCTTCACCTGGTCACAATGGTGCCACACACACCCTTTCGGAGAGGGCATATCAGTCATATTTCAAAAAATAGTGCCGCTACGCCGCGTCTACGCCTGTCTTCCCATGCTTAGTAAGCCGCCGGCTTGCTCACTGTCTGTTGGTTGGTCGGTCAGCTAGTTTGGTCGATGATGAAACAAATGGAAGATGTGTAGTAGCTTCGAAAGTGACATCCATCTTGCTGATTCCCCCTTCGCCCAAGGACGGGAGTTGACCCTCCTGGGATGAACGGTAGCTGGGAAGATAGTAGCTCTCCAGTCCCTTCAGGGCGGCAGTAGTCGACCCCCCACCCCCGCGCAGCATGTCTGCTCTCCCTCCCAAACTTCCAATTTGTGATAAAAGACACACCTGTCACGCTAGGGGTCACCCATGTAGTGGTGTGCGGCGCTCCGCGAGCATTACTTGGCGCGCCAGCTACGAATGCCGTCCGGCCTGGCCCACAAGGTATTTGTGAAGAAACAAATGCAGGCGTAATTTGGGAACTTATGCTGCCATATCTTAATGAAAGTTGCGACCGGCAAGGAGCGATTTGCAGAGCATACCTGCAAATTGCCGAACGAGCGGCAGGGCACGACGAAGGCTCCCACACGCCATCGGCGTCAATGGAGCTGAAGGCGACGGATTACAGCACCCAATCGAGGCCTTAGGGGCCTTCAGGGCAGTCGGTGCCATGAACTGTGAGGTACTTGTTGCTGGGCCTCAGGTTCAATTCTACACACTGTAAATTCCTTTGTAACTCCAAATTCGCACAATTTGCGTGCGATACAGCGTATGCACACGCTATATGCCCAAATGCACTAGCCAGATTTTTGCAGCTCTTGCCTCCCGGCTGGACGAGCAACAAGAAGGAAAACTACTGGTCGATCTCACCGAACAAATAAGCTTAGTTTTCAGGAAGGGTTGGAGGCAGATATCTAATCTGCCACCCCTTCTAATTCGTTATATAACAATACGTTTAGTGCCTGGTCACGGCTGAACCCGAAGTTGTAGTTTCCTTTTTTGCCGAGCCGCTAACACGATGTCACACACGTCGCTTTATTTTAAATCTTATGTAAAAAGTGGATCCTACTCCGCGCGCGGAGCAGTCAAGGCGTCGCGCGTCCACGCAGTTCCAGATGCTGCACCCGCCCACGGCGCCCTCAGCAGCGCAGCTCCCAGCTCCAGCACAAGCGCGTGTACCTCTAATTATTCTCGGAGGATATCCACCGTCTGCCGCGGCGTCAACCGTCGCATGGTCCAGTGGCTGCGCGAGCGGCAGGGCGGAAACTCCGCGGGCAGTCATCGATTTGCGCTGCAGGCCGTGGCGGCTCCGGAGCGGGCTTCCGTCTCTATGAAGACGGTAAACGTGGACCTGGGGGATCGCTCTTACCCAATATACATCGGCACGGGATTGCTGGACCATGGCGAGCTGCTGCGGAAGCACATCCCCGGCAAGCGCGTGTTGATCGTTACCAACGAGACGATCGCCCCCATTTACCTTGAGCGGTGAGAAGCGCGGGAGGGGGCCGCAGGCTGCAGTGCGGTCCCCAGGAGGGAGGATGGTGGAGGAGGAGGGGGTGTTTCTTAGGGCCTCGTTTGAGACGGAGGGGCCTTCCCCCCTCAACTTGCAAAGATATGCCCTATTGGGCGCCACCAGGCCCTTGAGGCCACGAAACCAGTCACTGTACGTCAAGAACTGAATACGTTGGTTATGTGGTTTTCGCTCGTGAGCCGGCTGGACTCGAGTGCTCCGCTGTTTTGATTACCCCCTTGCGGTGGCTGTGAGGTCCTCACACCTCTCTGCACATTTGCCCACACAAACAGACACACACCTTCCCCGACTTCCCAGCCGCCCCATGCATCCCACCAACAGCAGTATCCCATGCCGCCGGTTCCTAACATGCGTAGGTGCCGTAAGGCCCTTCTTGAGGGCGGTCAGCTGCAGGTAGATGATGTCATTCTGCCGGACGGGGAGGAATACAAAAGCATCGACGTACTGGAGAAGGTAAGAACAAGGGAGTCATTATCGTCATCGTCATTATCATCATCATCATCGTCATCACAATTTACAGAGATTATTTAGAGAGACTGAACAAGGGCGGTCGTGAAATTTCAAAGGGGGGGATGCAAAGGGGCTTGAGCTGATGGTGGCGAGGAGGGGAAGCCATACATTTCGTTGACCCTGAGCCTCTGCGCGGTGGTGTGGTGTCACTCCTTAACATCAGGTAGACGCACTTCCATGAGGAAGTGGAACAAAGTTCAGAAGAGAGGGGGTATTGAGCTCTTGAGCTCCTGAGCCGAGGGAAACACCGTGTGTTTTAAAGGTGTGTAGATCAGGAGGTCTGCTCGACAAACACCTGCATGTCTGTCTGTGATGGATGGCCGCCCTTCATGACTCCACGAGCACAATGCTGCGACACCCCACTGACTGCACTATCCTGACGCTGGAGACCTCGTGTCCCCAAACTGCCGGGACAATTTCCCCCGCGCGCTGCCGGGCAGGCCCCAGCTCGACCCAGGAATGAATCCCTGGCCGCGTTGCATTCAGCCGCCTATCCCTCCCTTCTGCTGCTTACCTGACCGCCCCTTCCCTCCCGTATCCGTTGCTTCCACCTTCGGCACTGGCCCATTAAGGTATGGGATAAGGCCCTTGAGTGCCGTATGGACCGGGGGACCACCTTCCTGGCGCTGGGGGGTGGGGTGGTAGGCGACATGACTGGGTTCGCAGCGGCCTGCTACCAGCGAGGAGTCCACTTCGTGCAGGTGAGGGTGAGGGGCCAAGGGGAGGGAGACGAAGGGGGACAAGGGGAAGAGAGGCCCCAAGTGAAGTGTAGTGGCGGTGGAGAAGAGATGAGCTGCCTCAGGCTGTCTGTGTTTGTAAGAGATTGAGAGTGTGTGTGTTAGGAAGGCAGGCAGGTAGGCAGGCAGGTAGGCAGGCATTGTGCATGTGACAGGGTGTGTGTCGCTTGAGGCGGGTAGGGAATATGAATGTGTGATGCATTCGATATACAACCTGAGGAAGACCCCTCAGAGGGAGAGAGACAGCCATCGTTGCAGAGCCCAAGGCGGGTGTGGGTACGCAGGGCAACATCCGGTCCCAGGGGCTGAGCGGTGGGAAGCAGCTACTGGGTCAGACTGTGGCCAAACCACCTCCTCATTCCGGAGCTCTATCCCATGACATCTCTTCCAGCCCAACGCGTTGTTGCCCATCCTATTTTTTCAGCCCCATCAGTTCATCTGTGCGCGTGTCTTTCGTGTCATGATGTCGCTGTCGTGTGACTCACTCGGTGAAGCGACCGCAAATACTTACAGCTATGGGTAATTAAGGGGTACTTAGCAAGTCCCTTTGACCCGTGGGTCCGTGGTGTATTATACACCCCTCTTATTCCCGCCCCACTCACCCCGGCCCTCAGATTCCCACCACCGTCATGGCCCAGGTGGATAGCAGTGTGGGGGGTAAGACCGGCGTGAACCACCCGCTGGGGAAGAATATGATCGGGGCCTTTTACCAGCCTCGGGTGGTGCTCGTGGACACGGACACATTAGCCACGCTGCCGGACAGGGAGCTGGCGTCGGGCATCAGCGAGGTCATCAAATACGGCCTCATTCGGTGAGCCGCTGGGAGCATGGGAAGATACGGGGGAGGTGGAAGTAGTATGTTTGAACTCAACCTGCGTCATCAGCGAGGAGAGGGGACGGAGCCAAAGCGAACGGATCGGCGCCGGAGAATGCACATTGGCGGGAGGCAGCCATGGTTTCATGCTGTTTGAGAAGCAGCCGAGATGAGGATGCGGAGTGAGGGGTTGGCTCTGGACTCGGGGGCAAGGGAGTGTGTTGAACAGCAGGCTGGCTAGCAGGATGGTTGGTTGGTTGGTTGTTGATTGAATGCTCTACGGACATCTTCATGGCAGGCACTCACTTACTGGCAGAGCGGCCAGGGGCGGCGGGAGGGCGGAGGCGGACGTTGGTTTCCTGCCGTTGAACCCTCCGGTGTGCAAACGCCCGGTGTTGTTGCCTTTCCCCCTTTCCCCCTTTCCCCTTCCCCGCTCTTAAGCACCTTGGTCTTGCCCCTTGTGTCCGTTTGCGCAAACCGCCACCCTCCCACACCACCACACATGCTGCATTGAAACTCAGTCACCCTCCGAAACCACGTCGTACGCCAGGGACGCCCCGTTCTTTGAATGGATGGAGGCCAACATGGAGCGGCTGCTGGATCGGGACCCGGAGGCCATTGCCTACGCCGTGGAGAGGTCCTGCATCAACAAGGTGGGATTGGGTTCTTGGTTGTCGGGTCGATGTGTGTGCTGGTCAGGAAGTGGGACGAGGCGTTGGGAGAGGAGATGGAGCCTGTTGAGGGCCGGTCTGCCAGTCTAGTCAGGAGTAAGGGTACGGCCGCAAGGGGTGAAGTTGTTGCGACATCAAGTGTAGCTGGATGCCGTACGGTGGCATTCCAGATTGTCGTCATCCGCCTTGTCCTTCTGTCACTCTTTTATCTTGCCTGGTCGCCAGTGCTGTCCGTGCTTTGGGCATATTGTCTTTCCGCTCTCGTAAGTCCCCGAGCCCGGAGTTCCAGACGCTTTCTACCGTCACCGCTGCTGCTGCCACTCCTATGTAGCTCATCCGCGAACTCCCGGTCATCACCCTCATGAATGTATTGTCCAGCTACCCTCCTGTTCTTCCCTCTGTCTGCGGCACCTCGTCTGCCCCCGGCGGCACCTTGCACACCAGATATCACCTCGCACCTCCCCGTGCTGTGGCTGGGGATTCGCATGCACGTCGCCAAGTACCTCCCCTGCCCTGTCCCCCGTAATCCCTAGCTTCCCACCCCACCCCACCCCACCCCAACCCGCCCTCACATACCTTACACAGGCGGAGGTGGTCGCTGCGGACGAGCGCGAGTCCTCAGAAGGTGTCCGGGCCACTCTCAACCTGGGCCACACATTCGGACACGCCATTGAAACCGGAACTGGATACGGGGTGTGGCTGCATGGGGAGGCAGTGGCAGCGGGGACGGTCATGGCGGCGGACCTGTCCTACAGATTGGTAAGGCCGAGTGGGACCGGGGGAGGAGAAGGGAAAGGGGAGAGGGGACATGGGGTTGCTGCGGTATTATTTGAGGACTGCGTCCTGCTTGTGTGCACCCATCTGTGACTACTGTGTTCCCTCTCCAGCTGTTCCGATAAAGTACATATTCCTCTTCGTGGGAATGGGACGCCTGCGGCACCGAAATGCGACATCTTACGCCAACCTCTTCCCTGTTGCGACTCGCCATCTTCCCGTTGTACCAGGGGTGGATCGATAAGACATTGTACGATAGAATCGTTGCGCTGTTGGCCCGGGCCCGCCTGCCTATTCTGCCACCCCCTTCGATGACGGCTGACCAGTTCAGGTCGCTAATGGCGGTGGATAAGAAGGTGAGAACGGGGCGGCAGTGGGTTGGGGTTTGGTAGGGAGCTCCCTACCCACCAGGTCACGGCCTTTATGTGGAGACCCTTTCCCGCTGCTTCTGCTGCGGCACCTCTGTAGGTACGGCGGGTGAAATCAGTCTGTGGGGCCGTCACATTGCGGCACCGACGTATAACACATGTTATGGAAGCCGCTTTCAATGGGCCTTTCTCTCAACCACTCACACCTCCCCTCCCCTGCCTCCGCCTCCGCCTCCCGGCAGGTACTGGCTGGTAAGCTGCGGCTGATCTTGCTCCGGGGCCCACTGGGCAACTGCGTGGTCACCGGGGACTTCGACCCGGCCAAGCTGGATGAGACCCTTAACCACTTCTGTTCATTCGGCTCCAGGGAGTAGGCCGGAGTGGTTCAATCTTGATGGACAGGGAGGAGCCACATTATGCTCGAGAGCCCGGGAGTGGGCCTGCATTTGACAATACCGTAATTTTGCAAGGGTAGAGACAGGGGGTGCGTGCGCTGTTTTGTTTGAACGTGTGCGTGGGCTGTGAAACTTGTGGCTTCTTCCTACAGAAATTACTGATTTTGTTAGTTGCAGACCTCGATTGGCGGCTTATGTTAGGTAGCGTCCCAAGCACTTTTTGGCGAGAGCGCATATGTTGCTTCAGCACGAGAATGATACAGTCCATGCGTGGCGATCGTAATGCAGGGTGTGCAATCATTTGCATGGATGGGTTTGGTCCTTATTGTTACGTATGAGTGATAAGATGGGGACGGTGAGGTCTGTAACAAAACCCCCAAAGCCCTAGGTTCTTTGGCTATGGCTGGGTGTACTGTACGGTTACATTCTAACGGGATACGTCGATGCGGTGTTCTTGTGAATTGGTAGTCATGAGCCTTAATGGCTTGCGTAGCACTGGAAAGCTGCCGGGAAAGAGGCGAGGGGGCATCTGCTGAAAGACCTACTCAATCTATACGGTGGCACCAGCCATCTATCATGGCCCCATGGCCACTCTGTGTGTGCAGAATTCTATATTGCGCAGGTCATGATCGACCAAAGCCTATCACCCTAACTCCACCTCACATGCACCCCCCTACCGCCCCGATCGGTTCAATGGTGTTCTATGTATGGCGTTCAGCAGCGTTCTACGCATACACACCATTGCCACCACTACACCGCCCGCCCGCACTATTTCCCAACCAGATCAACCAGGTCACGAGTTGGGCTATTAGGTCATTTAGCCCCGGGAGGATATCCCCACTGCACAACCCTCGTCCTAGCAGCCGCCCATGTGGGTCACCAGCCTGGGTAGGCATATCCCCCCAGGCCACAGTACAAGAGAAATCCCATTGCCACCATCCGATCCCCAACCTTGTAGTAATGACCTGCGCGCAGGCGTGGTTTGCTGTGACTGCATCGCTTGCTTGCTTTTCCTACATCCCATCTAATCTGCACCTGTCACTATTATCAGCATCACCAACCCAACAAACACCCACCAAGCATGAACGCACGTTCACCGCTATCCCCCTAGTAGTATGACTCCGAATTAGCGAAAAACCTGACGCTAATTATAAACCCTAAGTACACCCTGAGCACAGTGCGGCGCGCATAAAGAAGTGTAAGAGTATAAATGTAGCGCTAATGTCTTTACTAGGGACTAAGGGCAACGTGCGGGTAACACGCACGGTGCATGTGGCCGTGGTGACGGTGCATGTGGCTGTCATGATGGCAGTCGCGAAGGTATCTACATACCATTTTTCCCATTCAGACTCGATCCCGTATAATGACGTACCCGTTTCAATTCCGTTGGCGTAGCTCGCCGACAACGGGGGTGGGAGAGAAGGGGGAAAAGGAGCGCACACTGGAGGGAGGGAGTGAGATCGGGAGGGAAGTAGGTACGGCACCGATACTTAACCCTAATGTTATCCCTCAGTTGAGCAAGGTATCAAAATGCAGGTGCCACCATTGAGACTAAATCCCGGACTATTACGTACCTGTTTTCATTTCATTGGTGTATCTCTGTTGTGTCCGCCTGCAAAGGCCAAATCGAAAAATGTCAGTATAAGGTCCAATAATGAGCACTACCCGTAGATACCCCAGGATACTTACAGCGTTGGTGGCCATGATGGCTGTGGGGGCGGACATGGCGGTACGGCGGCGATGAAGGCGATGTTGGCGGTCTTGGCGTCGGTCGCCGTGGTGGCGGTGGTGAAGGCGGTAGCGGTGGTAGCGGTGATGGCGGTTATGGCGTTGGTGGCGTTGGTGGCGGCGGTGGCGGTGGCGTTCGTGGTGGTCGTTTCCGTAGTGGCCGATGTTTTCACCTCCTGACCTGAATTGATGAGAACAAGCTGCGGCTATGGGTTAATGCTTGAAAGCATCGCTTGAGTGTATTTGGGTTGTCAGCTTTCCTTTTCAGCTTACCCGTATTCGATTAGTTGCAATTATACTAAAAGTAGGGCCCTTAGGCGCAAATAACCCAGACTGGAAAACAACAACTGGCTTCATGTGTAATTGTAATCCAAGTGAAACAACTTGCTGTTAATTGGCCATCAAGAGTTTCAGGTCTTGCAGGAAGGAGTTACAGGGATTTGCTGGGTTCTGCCTGGAAAGTGTAAACAATAACTGAAAGGACGACCAAGGCGCAGGTGAGAGTTGCCCGTATAAATTTACCGATTACAGTGACCTTACCCTTGCAGTTGATGTTGCATGCAGTTGTTGATGTTGCCTGAACGCTTCATGTTGTCACGCTCTTCTTGCATGACTGCTTCTAATGTCTGATTGAGCTACTCCAATCATCCGCGGTGATGTCAGTTGCCGTAGCATTCGTAGCGGACACATTGCGAGGCATCCTCGGTGATTCATCAGAGCTTTCCGGGGTACTCATATTCGATTTCTAGTAATTATGCTGAAGCCAGGGCGCTTAGGCACCAAACGCCTTAGTCCGCCGTGCCGTTAGCAAGCTGCGTCTAAAATGGGAAAGATATAAAAGCTGTATGACTCGTATTATAATAGCAGAAGTTGATTTATCATATCGAAATGGTCAATAAGGTATTCAGCATTTATAGGTTTGCGTGATGGACATGAAAGTCTCAGGCTATGAGCTTTATCACCAGGTTCGCATGATGCATACTTTCTTTGTAAACGAATTAATGATATTATTATTTTCTCGTCTTGGTTTTGGCATTTTCCATCTTTGTGGCAAACGCTAATGTTAATCGTACCGTCGTACCCCCAGGCAGCTTGGACAACTGAAGTAAGGAGAATCCTTCAAGGGTCAAGCCACCACGCATATTCTTTACTTTTTAGAAGTCCATTTTCCTCCTTGGTATATGGTTGCGTCGCGGCTGAGCTAAGCGATAACTGCGAACGCCTCCTGCATCCACTTTGGGAATAGTTTGCCGAGGGCAGAGAAAGAACTGTTTGCTTCAGTGCGGAAACATGCACGGCCGACGGTTGTACCCGGGGCCTCCCTCCTCACGCTGTCTTGCGCCTCCCGCGGTCCTTGATCCCCTCTCCCCTTCTTGCCCAGGTGTGCAACTACCACCCGCTCCCAAAAATGGGTCACTTATATTTGGACCCTCATAAACACCAGTTGCGGTGCGGTCCGCCCGGCTACGTCCGGGTGGGTTATGCATGTATGTATGCATCCGGCATAGCGTACTCGAGTGATGCACCAAATTCAGCAGCTCTTGAGCTTGCTCGCTAACGCACTGTTGTTTCCGTGCAAAGTGGCCCGCCTTGACGTTGAGTCGTTTTGAAGGCAGCACACGGATGTAATTGTGTGCCGGCAGCATGGGCCCGTCTTTTTGTTATTCCATTTAGCGCTTGCCAGCAGCGTGTATGACGGCTTCATTCGTTGTCATGTCCAACAATTGGTGCTTGCTGCTCGCCTTTACAGCAGGCGATCCGTCAGGCTGGCTAAACCCTCAGCACACGGACGCCCATATCTCCATCTGGGTCGGCCTTAACACCCTGGAGTGGAATTGATTGAGGGAGCCCTAGCGAAAAAATAAGAGTTCGGCGCCTCTGGCCGGCTTGGGCAGTGGCCGTGAGGTTGCAAGTAGACGTGTGGGTATCGGGGAATCAGATAGTGGGCAGATGGAGGACGATGTGTATGCATTGTAATTTGTCATCCTTGACACGCTGGCATTTGGGCCGCCTGGCATGGCTGTTTATGGCCCTTACCACAACTGGACCAGCACCGGCAGTGTGTTCATTGGTTTCGCAGGGTGGAAGCCATTACTTTGGTGGAAGATACGGTCCCAGATATGATGATGATGATGATGTCATCCCACGTTCTGGGTCAGATCGAAGATCTGGGCGATTTGGAGCTCTACTTGAGCCGCTGAAGCGTCAGGGAGGGCTTGCTGACCCACATGAGCATTTTGAGGAAACCGAAGGGGACACGAGCAATAAGGCCTACAGGAAACCACGCATAGGGATAAGGCCTATGGCACACGACGCCGAATAACAACACCGACTGATTCGCATATCGGAATACGGACAAGGGAGATATTTGAGGGCGGACATGGAAGCACGCCCGACATGACCCATCCTCTTAGGGAAGCGGCTAAGATCCACGGCTGAACTAAACTGCCCATCATATTAAGCTGCCACCCTCCACTTCAACGTTGTGATGTCCATCATGCCCACGCCCCCTTCAGGAGGCACTCAGCGGGGAGGAGGCGCCAGGAGGGGGGTCAGAGGTGCAGCTGGGCCATCAAACCAAGTCCCTCGTGACCTGTAAGTTGGGATGGATAAGAGGGCGGCGCTTTTTAGTGCAGTGTATAGATATTCGGCTGCCATGCATGTATAGATACGCAGCGCTAGATAAGGCCCATCAAGAGTCGGGCCGGTTGGGGCTTTACCACGCAGGAATTCTGATTTTAAAATGAAGTTAACAGCATGAATTATATGATACGCGTGTTATCCATTATGGGGTAAATTACAATGAAGGAAATGGATGTTAGCATTTGTGATAAGCGTGTAATCGCTCGCTTGTCCTTTCCCCTGTCTCTCACGCAATGCTAGATGCGTTCCACTTAGTCTCTTGCGATTCAGCGAGTAGTAGCAGGTGGTTCACACAGGTACCCACCACGCACACATATATGCGTCCACCCAAACGAAAACTTTAAACTGAATGCACCCACGCACGCCGAATTATTTGTACACCCTGCCTTCTTCACAACCTGCTGCTATCATGCGGTACCTCCCGTTATGGGTTCCATATCGTTTTCGTTCTCTTCTTTCTCTTTCCTACCCGTCCCGTGCATGATCAGCAACGACGATGAGGTTTTTGAAGCCCCCGATGTACGGGTCCTGTTGGAAGACGATGACGACGAGGGTAGCGGTTTTTTCCTGGCGTTCGGTGAGTCGGTTTTCGGTTTTCGGCCGAGACGCATCGACCGCAGCAACGTCCACTGATATGTTCGGTCGCAAGCGACGGCGGTACTCTGATGGAGGCAACGATAGCGCCAGTGAGGCAAACAATTCGCTGCTGGCGGTAACCGATCAGCAGCGGGAGCAACTGGCGGCGCCGGATGGAGGTGAGGACGCGAGCAATAACAATATATCGTTAAAATCGATTACAGCACTGCATGCGCGCAAGACGACGCTAATGCGACTGGCGAAGCCGGCCAGCGGAAGCGGAAACAGAGGGAGCGCGAGAGACCACGTCGACGTCGTCGCACAGGCGGTCGTGTCACCCTGGACAACCTTGGGGAGGCCCTGGTGAGCCACACGGAGCCCTGGTCCGCTTCGAGCGCGGACGATGATACCGAGATGTCAGTGGTAGCCATACGCTAGTTGAGGGCTTTCTGTACGCTTTGACAGCGGATCCTGAGTGCTTTATCTCTTGCTCACGTCACGTTGCAGTGTCGGCAATCTCCTCCTTGTGCCCGGGCCCCCTTACTTGTCCGGGTATCGGCGCTGGCGTACACTTATCGCTACTGCATCCGTGAGCAGCCGAGCGGCGGCAACGAACTTCAGGATTTTTACGCAGCGTCGTAGCCGTACGACAAGTTGTTGCGGACGTTCAGGTAAGATTCTCATGTGTGACATTCTCAGGGGCCTTAAGGATAGGGTTTCAGGGTTGTATGCATGTACATGTTGTGAAGCCCGGAAGCGCAGGAGTATGGGAACTGCGGGGATAGGAACTGGATCACGGGGCCGCATAACCCCCTTACTCCTCTCTTCCCCCCCCCCGAGACACACACACACACACACAATGGGTGGGTGGGGAAGGGTAAAGCGGGGTTTCACTCTCAGCCTCTTCTCCACCGTTCTTCCGTCTCAGCCCGTGCCAGGCTGTCTATGTGGCGGATGTGTGGCACAATGGCTGGAGTTCCGTACCGGCCGAGGTGCTCAAACTGGATGGCCTGGTGGTATTTAATGCGTCCGGCAACGACATTGAGACGTTAGCAGAGGGTGAGAGAAGTCTCTTCTTTTGGCAGTTTGGGGTCCGCCACTCCCCATTATGTGCACCCTCATCCTCCTGCTGCGGCACATCCACAAATTCACACACACAGGATGCTGGTGGTGGGTGCTGAACCTGGGAAAACCACTGATTTCGGAGAAGTCGGCATGGGAGACTGGATGAGGGTGCCCCGAAACACCGGGGAAGGTAGGGACTGCCAGGTTAGTGGCCACGGGTGATGTACCCCCCTATCCTACACACACAGGTGCCTCCTTTCGATCAGCGCTCATCCTGAGGCCCGAATGATGACAGTCCCTCGGACTGTATCCCTCGGACCTGTATGCGGTACCCTTTCCCGTCCTGCCCCGCAGGCATCACCCCCCAGCATCTGGGTGTGCTCAACCTCTCCTTCAACCGCCTGGCCAGTCTGCCCCCCGCGCTGGGGGGTTCTGAGGGATCCTGGGGGATCACGGGGGGGTCCACCGTTCGGTCGGCGAATGATAGTGATACCTTGGCGATGGAAGAGGAGGACGCAGAGCGGGCTGAGGGAAGCGGCGCCGTTCTGTAGGTGCGTGCGTGTGCATGTGTGTGTGTGTGTGCATGTGTGTGTGTGTGTGCGTGTGTGTGTGCATGGGTGCGCGCCTCTGTGGGCTATTGTGGCTGCGAGTCGCTTTGGATGGGAATTCATCCTGCTGTTCGCATGCTAGCGCGACGTACGCTCCCGCCATTGTTTTACGAAGGCCCACCCTCCATTGCCCATTCCAGGCATCCACGCAAAAGAGATGATGGATTAAGAAACGTTCAAGTTAGATACTGGAAGTGTTGCGAGAAGGGCAGTTATTCAACATGACGAGGGATCTAGCGGCTACACGTCCGGCGCCTAATCTTCCCGGGGCCCCCTGCCTCCTGCTGCGATACGGTACGTCGCGCTGTCTGTCCCTGGCTTCCTGGTGGATTGGCCATGAAGGCCCTGACGCGGACGGACGGTGCTTTAGGCCCCATGCTTCCTCTGCGTGTTCGCTGCGGCTGTATGCCTTCTGTGGTGGTTGTTAGTGGTTAGATGTAATACCTTATAACTTGAAAGCATGTGATGGAGTGTTGGATGGCTGGGCAGATTTTACCGAAACGTCGTGGAGGGCGTGGAGGCATGATCATAGCGTTATAGCGTTGGAGCTGCCGTACAAGCACATATTGGCGCGAATTACGATCGAAAAGATATGTTTCCCCACTGAATGTCCCTGGGGATGTTATCCTTTGTGTACCATAAGCCTTCCTAAGCTTTGTGATCCCACAACAGTGTATTTTACCTAAGTGTGAGTGTACCTGAATCCCCCCACGGCATGGTAACCTGTCAGGTCCCATCTGTGGCGGATACCGCCGTGATGGATGTCACGGGATGTGGAAACGCTTCCTGGCAGCTCTGTACAACGGAAGTGGTGATGTTGGGTTTGGTGGTAAGGATGGGGCTACATCTGGTCACGCTGACCATACCAGGGTGTCAGCATCGGTACCCGGGGTAGAGTCGATCATAAGCAGGACCGAGTTTGACTCCGGCAGCGCCTTGGACTGGAATGGGAAGCAGAACCCGCCCCCAACTTGGGTTCAAAGCGGGGACTTGCGGCTGGCGGGGGCGTGGGGCTGCGTGGGAGCGAGCTTTATGGCGGAGGAGAGAGGCGTGCCGTTGATGCGAGTAGCGGATTTCCAGGTATGTGCAAGATTGCGCTGGTTGTTGCAAAAAGGTAGGGGTTTGGATAAAACAATCTGCACAGTCAAAGGCCATTGCCTATTTAAAAGCATTATGTTGGGCACGAGGGACGGTTTGGTCGTTTATATATACCGCGGTATTTGGTGGCAGAGAAAATTCGGGTTCTTTTAGAAGCGCATGTCCCAGGCTTCGGGGTCAAGCCCCAGGGTACTTCTTATGAACCTCGAAATCTTGAAATACTCCAGGCATGTGACGCAGCAAAAGGCTCCCTATAGTCTGGGTGTTCAAGGACGGTGCTAGGTACGAGAACAGAGAAGTAGTAGAGTAAGCGACTTCGGTTGCTACCAGTTCGCGCGGGACGATCTCACTGACTGAGCCATCGCATCCTTTGTTTTGTTAGTTATGGCGTTCAGGTAAGATTCTCATGTGTGACATTCTCAGGGGCCTTAAGGATAGGGTTTCAGGGGGAAACGACTTTGAAGAGACAACGGCAGTCTGCCTGCATGCTCCAAGTGAGTGCCATACTTCTACTATGCCTGATTAAGGCCGAATTCAACCAACGTCGTTCTGTGGATTCGCCTGGATTGCAGGATCGAGCAAGCGCGCGGCTTAAAAGTTTGCTCCCCCGGGTTGGCCGTGTGAAGCTACATATGGCGGTCAACAGGGACGCTACCTGCCAGGTCGTAGCAGCCATGCCTTTGGGAAGGCGTTGTTTGCGCATGTACGTAATGCTAAAACGGCATCATCCTCTGTGATCTTTCAGTCATCGGTTTAAGGTCAGCACGTTACGTGATGATATGGTGCTAGACGGCAAAATATCAAATGTGTATCATAACAGGCGGCCGTCGAAATGAAAATTTTCGCAGTGGACTTTCGCAGGCGAACGTGCGGCATAGAGCGTTGTTTCTATTGCCTAAATTTAGGTCTGTTACAACTTTCCATACTTTCAATGGGATTTACGACATGGTCCGATGTGATGGATTGGTATAGACCTCCTTTTAAATTAATTTCGCTTCGCGTGCGGCTGAACAGAAAATGTGTCGGATGATCATCTTTTCATTATCCATGAATAACGCCGTTTAATACGTTCACTGAGCACGATATTACCTTTTTGAGCTTTGCGATCACCTCCCACATCCTGGGCGCAATGATGATGTAACACTTAATAACCCTATTCACTCCAACTTGAGCTAAATGAACGTTAACATCATTGTTATTACATGGTGAGCTGTTGGCTGCAGGAGGCGGTGTTGGCGGTATGAATCTTGCCAATACATTATTACTGTGCTTCATTTGGGCTGGATTGACCTATCTTCATAACATCATATGTCAGCGCCTAGGGATTAGAGCACACGGGTGAGTCACGGGGTGTCGGCGTCTCGATGGTGGCGCTGTAATCTTCAGGGACGAAGATGTAATGCGTTTGATATCGTCTTGATTATTAGATTCAGTATACATATGCCTGTTGTCCTCTTTATCGTTATGTCTGTGATGGGATGCTGCTAATTTCGTGCTCTTCGCCGCAGATGTAAGCGCTTAATACATGTCCTTATCAACGACAATATTATGAGGATCATTTAGACGTTGCAGCAGCAGCACAGCCCGTTGTTCCGGCCTCGCCATCAACATGCCACGTGCCAGCGCTGGGTGGCGCGCATGGCACTATGATCTGCAGCTACATCAGTAGTAGTACTTGCTGTCTGGTCGATGAGCGCGGCGATATGGGCTCCACGTGCAGCACCGGGGGCAGCGCCTCCAGCAGTCAAGGCAGCTCACACGCCGACAGTGATAGAGACAGCGACGGCAGGTGCTTTCCCAGTAGTTCAGACTGGAGCGACGATGACCGACTTGCAGGCGGTTATGAGCCGTGCAGCCTTCATAGCCCGCATAGCATTCATACTCCGTCTTTTATGATACTGGACCCACCCCGTGGGCAGCTCCGGCCAGCGGGCCGCCTGTCAAGGCGCTCTGCTCTTTCACAGCCGAAGGCAGCCTGTGAAGGTCGTTGAAAGGCCAAGAGTGTGACGTTTCAAACAAGCGGCGCAATTATCTGTTCTGCGGCTACTGTGGAAGTGCTGGTTTTGATGGATGCAGGCACGCCCCCTCTTCCGGTCACGCCAGCTTACTTTGCGTCATGTTGCATTTCGGGCGGTGCAATAGCTCCAGCGCCCATCGCTAATGCTGATTTGGCACAGGCAGTGGAAACGGACGCTTCCATTAGCGATGCATCTGGCTGTTTCCCCTCCAGCTCTTTCATCACATCCTTTGTGGGCAATACTCCTTTTCCAACGGTAGCGCCGAAGTCTGGCCAACCTGTCGGCGGACATGTTAAGCAGAAGTACCGTCTTGTATCTCCATTATTCTGGCTTATCCCTCCCGTGGCAGCTTTCAGCTCAGAGGGTGGTTTGTTATGCACGGATTCAGTTCACGCTTTGGCGCTGGCTCGTGCCGCGGCTGGTCGCCGACGGATGATGGCCGCGCTGGAGGAAGCGAGGAGACGCTTTTCCCATCTGAGTCGCAGTAAGCTGCCGAACAGCTGGCCGTCTACAGCGCCCAGCATCTCCACCGCCGCACAGGAGCTCCAGTTTCAGCGTGAAGGCTCCAGCAGAGAGGGGGCCACTGGTTCACGCTGCCTGGATGAGGGGAGCGAGATGCAGCGCCCCATGGTGGCGCCGCCTGCCAGGCTATTGCCAAATTTGCCGCTCGCACCTCGAGACGTGGGCATTTTGTCAGTGGGGTATGCCGCAAGCATTGCTGTGGTGCCCTGTGAAGCTTCAAAAAGTGTTTCGAAGGTGCCCGAGACGCAGCAGGGCCGCGCTGGGGAGTATGGCCGGGGGAATCAGGAGGGCCAGTATGAAATGGGCGGGCGAGATGGCGGGGACAGTGACGGCCGGCAATGCGCTAACGCTGCCACGGTAGGAAGTGCACACATGGTTGAGAGCTTGGTTGGGGGGGGGTTGGGGATGTCCCTTTAAGCGTCTGGGCGGTCTGGATGGGATGGTCACTTTGCGAGGTGGTAGCTTCGTCGCCCTCAACCAAACTTGACATAATTCCCGTTTTATTTCTGCCCTGCTCTGCATTGCCTTACCCCTACAGTTGCCTTTTACCGTTCCACACACACACGCACGCGACTTCTATTGCAGCTAGGTAATTACGTATACGGGGTACACATCCCCGCACATCCGCCGCCCACCCCTCTCCGTTACCGCAGATCTCCTATCTCCAAAGCTACCGCATCTTGGGAACCGCCAAGCTGAGCTGCGAGTCCGGATGCGCCTGCGAGGCCACAACTCTGAACGCCTACGACCCCAGACCCGTGTCCGTAGCTATCCCATCTGACATCAAGGCAGATTTGAAATTGCGGCGATGATGGCGGGGGGACTACTGCCCCAGGTTGAAGGGTGTTTCGTCAAGGCCCGCAGCAGAGCAGTCCTGTATCTGTGTGTATTTGCTTACGGTGCTTTTTGCGAAGGTGAATCAAATAGGGGTGGTGTGGTGCATGTGAGGTGGAGTTAGGGTGTTAGGTCTTTGGCTGATCATAACCTGCGCAATATAGAATTCTGCACACACAGAGTGGCCATGGGGCCATGGTAGATGGCTGGTGCCACCGTGGAATGAGGCCTAGGTCTCTTAGCTGCAGATATGGGTAGCCTGGAAGGCTTCATTCCCAGTATTCCGTCCATCCTGTTCAGGGTGATACCGTGGTTGTGGGGTGCGGTGTTTGTCGCACCTTCACCGACCACTGGCAAACGGGCATATCCCGGCGGACGGGGACCAGGTGCCGTTCTTAAGGCTTGTGTTGGGCACGAGGCATGTGGGACACACGGTAGTGCATGGCACTGGATGGTGGAGCCGTCGGTGCGGTGAAAGCGGGTATGGTTGCTAACGTGGGAAGTATCCCTGATGCTGTACTCACAATGATGTGTAACGCACTCATGCTTTCACACGTGCGCCATTTGTTATCCTTGTGTAGTCGTGTGGGGGATACCGCCGCACCGGGTACAGGTCAAGCATGGACCGTGAATGCGTTGGTCAACCAGGTCGAACATGCAAGCCGTTGGATTGCCGCGTCGGTGCCACTTTGCGCTCATCCAAGTCCCCTCCCCACATCCAGGCTAGCGGTCAGATCTTTGACATCTTTGTCCCTTAAACTTCGGCTAAAACTCGCTTCTCAAACATTAAGAAGTGGGACGGCACATAAGGCTACATCACATGATGTGGTATATCAACATCAGTCAATTAACGGAGCGCATGCGGCAACACCCTATATTCACCAATACCCTCCCTCCAAGGCATCTGCAGCATTTATCGAGCCTCGAGGCTCAACACGACGACACGGCGCACCTACGGGCAGTTATGGATACAACTTCCAACCCCGCACCTCCCATCTTGCGGCATTCCTCGACGCACGTCCAAATATATACAACGCAATACAAACCAACATCGCATAGAAGGGCAGAAGCCATGATTTATGTCCTCACTCTACCAGCATTGAGCACGGCACAGCATTCAGCAATCTCAGCTGGGACTGAGGCAAACAAGTGAGTCAGAGTGGTCCGGTCGCTGGCATCTTCGCTCCTTTCACCTGCCAATCCGCACAGGTCACAGCACGTTCCAGGCATCAAAGCCCCACCACTGCAGTCTGTCCTGCACCTCCGGACAACCAACGGGTGCCGGCAGCCGCCAGAAGTAGTGGTGGTCAACCATACGGAGCGCCACCAGTGGGGCCATCTGCGATCGGTATGAGTGGAGTGCATGTGTCAGTAAAGAGGGCATGGCCACTGACGGTAGGCTGGCGGAACCCAGGAGGTGAAATACGGTGCTACGACGCCTGAGAACTGAGATCCATGCCATGGCCTTTACAGGCATTAACTATTATACGACTTGAGAAGCCGAATGAATTTTACACACTATACACACGGTATCGCCTGTGGATGGCGAGATCGGCTAAATGGTCGAGGCAATCGCGGACCTGCTGAGGAAGCTTACCTGTGCGATCTGCATCTGCCACTGGACCAGCTGATGAGGGGGCGCCGCCCAGTCCGGAAGCCACAAACTGCGTAAGCGGGTCAATCCTCCTTCTGCAACCATCGCCACCACCAGAGAGATTCGTGCAGCGCCCGTGACCGATCGCTCTCCGGGGCTATCACGTCGGGCATCAGCTGTGTAGAGGAAGTGAAGTTGCAAGCGACGGCAGGATCCAAACTCACGCAGTGGAGATTTGTACTATAGTATCAGAAGGAAGAAGGGCTCATGGTGCTTTGGGGTGCAGTTCTGATTTTGGACAGTGGCACGCTGCCTCTCAACACACAAAGGCCTAAACGCAATCTCATACGGAGCTGGGCATAACGAAAACCCTCATATACTGCCAAATATATGAACGTCAGCCCAGTTGATTTATTGTTCCAGTCGGTACAGGGACATCAATCCGGAAGCAGGCGCGTTGCCCTAGGTGGCATTTACTAATACCCCAAGCCCTAAGCTTGTCCCTGTCCCTCTACCCGCCCCTTTACCTTCCATGGCTTTGTGTGGTCAGGAGTCGGATATTTCGTTCTAACGATTTTCGCTTGACCCTCGGAGCCCCTATCTCACCTTCAGTAAATGTAGCGCCTTAATGAGCTGCAATGGCAGGTCTTCCTGCTTGCTGACATGCCGTATGACGAGAGTCTGCAACGCCGGCAGTGCGGCCGCCATCTCCTCCGGTCGGGCGCCTTCAAAGTTGCAGTCTGCCAGCCACATACGCAACAGGGACGGCGCAATCGCGTAATTGTTGACCTTACCGCGCAGTCTGCTCCCGTCTCCACCAAAGCCGTTGCCCCTCGCGCTGCCACTACGTAAAGCCAATGTTGCCATCGCCGCTCGTTCTGGCATCTGACGGTGTGTCGGAGGCTGTTAGATCTTCCCGAGACGGCCCCTGGGTAAGGGGTGGCATCATCCACCCCTCTGTCTGTGTGGCCACGGAGCAGGTGCCCTTCCGGTGACCCCCAGATCCACCCGTCATCATCGGCGTGGACCCTGTTGGGCCAAGTTTTTGTTGTTGTCGCTGCTGCTGCTGCTGCTGCCGGAAACTCAAATGGCGTCCCCGCACAGAGGTTGACGCGGTTGGCGCACAGGCTCTTGAGCGTCCTGTGGTTCAGCAACCGAGTGCAAGATTAAGAAAGTGCCATCAGGACGGGGTGTTGAAGACTGTGGAGTTTGGATACCGATACTTACCTTTTCACCGACGACTCCACGAACGCCATCGCCACCACCACCGCCACCACCAAAGCACCACCATCATGCCTAACAACGAGGGGGGGGGAGAAGGGGGAAAAGGAGGGCACACGGGAGGGAGGGAGTGAGATCGGGAGGGAAGTAGGTACGGCACCGATACTTACCTTTTCACCGACGACTCCACGAACGCCATCGCCACCACCACCGCCACCACCAAAGCACCACCATCATGCCTAACAACGAGGGGGGGGGGAGAAGGGGGAAAAGGAGGGCACACGGGAGGGAGGGAGTGAGATCGGGAGGGAAGTAGGTACGGCACCGATACTTACCTTTTCACCGACGACTCCACGAACGCCATCGCCACCACCACCGCCACCACCAAAGCACCACCATCATGCCTAACAACGAGGGGGGGGGAGAAGGGGGAAAAGGAGGGCACACGGGAGGGAGGGAGTGAGATCGGGAGGGAAGTAGGTACGGCACCGATACTTACCTTTTCACCGACGACTCCAAGAACGCCATCGCCACCACCACCGCCACCACCAAAGCAACACCATCATGCCTAACAACGAGGGGGGGGGGGAGAAGGGGGAAAAGGAGGGCACACGGGAGGGAGGGAGTGAGATCGGGAGGGAAGTAGGTACGGCACCGATACTTTTTTTTTCACCGACGACTCCAAGAACGCCATCGCCACCACCACCGCCACCACCAAAGCACCACCATCATGCCTAACAACGAGGGGGGGGGAGAAGGGGGAAAAGGAGGGCACACGGGAGGGAGGGAGTGAGATCGGGAGGGAAGTAGGTACGGCACCGATACTTACCTTTTCACCGACGACTCCACGAACGCCATCGCCATCACCACCGCCACCACCAAAGCACCACCATCATGCCTAACAACGAGGGGGGGGGAGAAGGGGGAAAAGGAGGGCACACGGGAGGGAGGGAGTGAGATCGGGAGGGAAGTAGGTACGGCACCGATACTTACCTTTTCACCGACGACTCCACGAACGCCATCGCCACCACCACCGCCACCACCAAAGCACCACCATCATGCCTAACAACGAGGGGGGGGGAGAAGGGGGAAAAGGAGGGCACACGGGAGGGAGGGAGTGAGATCGGGAGGGAAGTAGGTACGGCACCGATACTTACCTTTTCACCGACGACTCCACGAACGCCATCGCCACCACCACCGCCACCACCAAAGCACCACCATCATGCCTAACAACGAGGGGGGGGGGAGAAGGGGGAAAAGGAGGGCACACGGGAGGGAGGGAGTGAGATCGGGAGGGAAGTAGGTACGGCACCGATACTTACCTTTTCACCGACGACTCCACGAACGCCATCGCCACCACCACCGCCACCACCAAAGCACCACCATCATGCCTAACAACGAGGGGGGGGGGAGAAGGGGGAAAAGGAGGGCACACGGGAGGGAGGGAGTGAGATCGGGAGGGAAGTAGGTACGGCACCGATACTTACCTTTTCACCGACGACTCCAAGAACGCCATCGCCACCACCACCGCCACCACCAAAGCAACACCATCATGCCTAACAACGAGGGGGGGGGGGAGAAGGGGGAAAAGGAGGGCACACGGGAGGGAGGGAGTGAGATCGGGAGGGAAGTAGGTACGGCACCGATACTTACTTTTTTCACCGACGACTCCAAGAACGCCATCGCCACCACCACCGCCACCACCAAAGCACCACCATCATGCCTAACAACGAGGGGGGGGGAGAAGGGGGAAAAGGAGGGCACACGGGAGGGAGGGAGTGAGATCGGGAGGGAAGTAGGTACGGCACCGATACTTACCTTTTCACCGACGACTCCACGAACGCCATCGCCATCACCACCGCCACCACCAAAGCACCACCATCATGCCTAACAACGAGGGGGGGGGAGAAGGGGGAAAAGGAGGGCACACGGGAGGGAGGGAGTGAGATCGGGAGGGAAGTAGGTACGGCACCGATACTTACCTTTTCACCGACGACTCCACGAACGCCATCGCCACCACCACCGCCACCACCAAAGCACCACCATCATGCCTAACAACGAGGGGGGGGGGAGAAGGGGGAAAAGGAGGGCACACGGGAGGGAGGGAGTGAGATCGGGAGGGAAGTAGGTACGGCACCGATACTTACCTTTTCACCGACGACTCCACGAACGCCATCGCCATCACCACCGCCACCACCAAAGCACCACCATCATGCCTAACAACGAGGGGGGGGGAGAAGGGGGAAAAGGAGGGCACACGGGAGGGAGGGAGTGAGATCGGGAGGGAAGTAGGTACGGCACCGATACTTTCTTTTTCACCGACGACTCCAAGAACGCCATCGCCACCACCACCGCCACCACCAAAGCACCACCATCATGCCTAACAACGAGGGGGGGGGAGAAGGGGGAAAAGGAGGGCACACGGGAGGGAGGGAGTGAGATCGGGAGGGAAGTAGGTACGGCACCGATACTTACCTTTTCACCGACGACTCCACGAACGCCATCGCCATCACCACCGCCACCACCAAAGCACCACCATCATGCCTAACAACGAGGGGGGGGGAGAAGGGGGAAAAGGAGGGCACACGGGAGGGAGGGAGTGAGATCGGGAGGGAAGTAGGTACGGCACCGATACTTACCTTTTCACCGACGACTCCACGAACGCCATCGCCATCACCACCGCCACCACCAAAGCACCACCATCATGCCTAACAACGAGGGGGGGGGAGAAGGGGGAAAAGGAGGGCACACGGGAGGGAGGGAGTGAGATCGGGAGGGAAGTAGGTACGGCACCGATACTTACCTTTTCACCGACGACTCCACGAACGCCATCGCCACCACCACCGCCACCACCAAAGCACCACCATCATGCCTAACAACGAGGGGGGGGGGAGAAGGGGGAAAAGGAGGGCACACGGGAGGGAGGGAGTGAGATCGGGAGGGAAGTAGGTACGGCACCGATACTTACCTTTTCACCGACGACTCCAAGAACGCCATCGCCACCACCACCGCCACCACCAAAGCACCACCATCATGCCTAACAACGAGGGCGGGGGAGAAGGGGGAAAAGGAGGGCACACGGGAGGGAGGGAGTGAGATCGGGAGGGAAGTAGGTACGGCACCGATACTTACCTTTTCACCGACGACTCCAAGAACGCCATCGCCACCACCACCGCCACCACCAAAGCACCACCATCATGCCTAACAACGAGGGGGGGGGAGAAGGGGGAAAAGGAGGGCACACGGGAGGGAGGGAGTGAGATCGGGAGGGAAGTAGGTACGGCACCGATACTTACCTTTTCACCGACGACTCCACGAACGCCATCGCCATCACCACCGCCACCACCAAAGCACCACCATCATGCCTAACAACGAGGGGGGGGGGAGAAGGGGGAAAAGGAGGGCACACGGGAGGGAGGGAGTGAGATCGGGAGGGAAGTAGGTACGGCACCGATACTTACCTTTTCACCGACGACTCCACGAACGCCATCGCCACCACCACCGCCACCACCAAAGCACCACCATCATGCCTAACAACGAGGGGGGGGGAGAAGGGGGAAAAGGAGGGCACACGGGAGGGAGGGAGTGAGATCGGGAGGGAAGTAGGTACGGCACCGATACTTACCTTTTCACCGACGACTCCACGAACGCCATCGCCATCACCACCGCCACCACCAAAGCACCACCATCATGCCTAACAACGAGGGGGGGGGGAGAAGGGGGAAAAGGAGGGCACACGGGAGGGAGGGAGTGAGATCGGGAGGGAAGTAGGTACGGCACCGATACTTACCTTTTCACCGACGACTCCACGAACGCCATCGCCACCACCACCGCCACCACCAAAGCACCACCATCATGCCTAACAACGAGGGGGGGGGGAGAAGGGGGAAAAGGAGGGCACACGGGAGGGAGGGAGTGAGATCGGGAGGGAAGTAGGTACGGCACCGATACTTACCTTTTCACCGACGACTCCAAGAACGCCATCGCCACCACCACCGCCACCACCAAAGCACCACCATCATGCCTAACAACGAGGGGGGGGGAGAAGGGGGAAAAGGAGGGCACACGGGAGGGAGGGAGTGAGATCGGGAGGGAAGTAGGTACGGCACCGATACTTACCTTTTCACCGACGACTCCACGAACGCCATCGCCATCACCACCGCCACCACCAAAGCACCACCATCATGCCTAACAACGAGGGGGGGGGAGAAGGGGGAAAAGGAGGGCACACGGGAGGGAGGGAGTGAGATCGGGAGGGAAGTAGGTACGGCACCGATACTTACCTTTTCACCGACGACTCCACGAACGCCATCGCCACCACCACCGCCACCACCAAAGCACCACCATCATGCCTAACAACGAGGGGGGGGGGAGAAGGGGGAAAAGGAGGGCACACGGGAGGGAGGGAGTGAGATCGGGAGGGAAGTAGGTACGGCACCGATACTTACCTTTTCACCGACGACTCCAAGAACGCCATCGCCACCACCACCGCCACCACCAAAGCACCACCATCATGCCTAACAACGAGGGCGGGGGAGAAGGGGGAAAAGGAGGGCACACGGGAGGGAGGGAGTGAGATCGGGAGGGAAGTAGGTACGGCACCGATACTTACCTTTTCACCGACGACTCCACGAACGCCATCGCCATCACCACCGCCACCACCAAAGCACCACCATCATGCCTAACAACGAGGGGGGGGGAGAAGGGGGAAAAGGAGGGCACACGGGAGGGAGGGAGGGAGATCGGGAGGGAAGTAGGTACGGCACCGATACTTACCTTTTCACCGACGACTCCACGAACGCCATCGCCATCACCACCGCCACCACCAAAGCACCACCATCATGCCTAACAACGAGGGGGGGGGGAGAAGGGGGAAAAGGAGGGCACACGGGAGGGAGGGAGGGAGATCGGGAGGGAAGTAGGTACGGCACCGATACTTACCTTTTCACCGACGACTCCACGAACGCCATCGCCACCACCACCGCCACCACCAAAGCACCACCATCATGCCTAACAACGAGGGGGGGGGAGAAGGGGGAAAAGGAGGGCACACGGGAGGGAGGGAGTGAGATCGGGAGGGAAGTAGGTACGGCACCGATACTTACCTTTTCACCGACGACTCCACGAACGCCATCGCCACCACCACCGCCACCACCAAAGCACCACCATCATGCCTAACAACGAGGGGGGGGGGAGAAGGGGGAAAAGGAGGGCACACGGGAGGGAGGGAGGGAGATCGGGAGGGAAGTAGGTACGGCACCGATACTTACCTTTTCACCGACGACTCCACGAACGCCATCGCCACCACCACCGCCACCACCAAAGCACCACCATCATGCCTAACAACGAGGGGGGGGGAGAAGGGGGAAAAGGAGGGCACACGGGAGGGAGGGAGTGAGATCGGGAGGGAAGTAGGTACGGCACCGATACTTACCTTTTCACCGACGACTCCACGAACGCCATCGCCACCACCACCGCCACCACCAAAGCACCACCATCATGCCTAACAACGAGGGGGGGGGAGAAGGGGGAAAAGGAGGGCACACGGGAGGGAGGGAGTGAGATCGGGAGGGAAGTAGGTACGGCACCGATACTTACCTTTTCACCGACGACTCCACGAACGCCATCGCCATCACCACCGCCACCACCAAAGCACCACCATCATGCCTAACAACGAGGGGGGGGGAGAAGGGGGAAAAGGAGGGCACACGGGAGGGAGGGAGTGAGATCGGGAGGGAAGTAGGTACGGCACCGATACTTACCTTTTCACCGACGACTCCACGAACGCCATCGCCACCACCACCGCCACCACCAAAGCACCACCATCATGCCTAACAACGAGGGGGGGGGGAGAAGGGGGAAAAGGAGGGCACACGGGAGGGAGGGAGTGAGATCGGGAGGGAAGTAGGTACGGCACCGATACTTACCTTTTCACCGACGACTCCAAGAACGCCATCGCCACCACCACCGCCACCACCAAAGCACCACCATCATGCCTAACAACGAGGGGGGGGGAGAAGGGGGAAAAGGAGGGCACACGGGAGGGAGGGAGTGAGATCGGGAGGGAAGTAGGTACGGCACCGATACTTACCTTTTCACCGACGACTCCACGAACGCCATCGCCATCACCACCGCCACCACCAAAGCACCACCATCATGCCTAACAACGAGGGGGGGGGAGAAGGGGGAAAAGGAGGGCACACGGGAGGGAGGGAGTGAGATCGGGAGGGAAGTAGGTACGGCACCGATACTTACCTTTTCACCGACGACTCCACGAACGCCATCGCCACCACCACCGCCACCACCAAAGCACCACCATCATGCCTAACAACGAGGGGGGGGGGAGAAGGGGGAAAAGGAGGGCACACGGGAGGGAGGGAGTGAGATCGGGAGGGAAGTAGGTACGGCACCGATACTTACCTTTTCACCGACGACTCCAAGAACGCCATCGCCACCACCACCGCCACCACCAAAGCACCACCATCATGCCTAACAACGAGGGCGGGGGAGAAGGGGGAAAAGGAGGGCACACGGGAGGGAGGGAGTGAGATCGGGAGGGAAGTAGGTACGGCACCGATACTTACCTTTTCACCGACGACTCCACGAACGCCATCGCCATCACCACCGCCACCACCAAAGCACCACCATCATGCCTAACAACGAGGGGGGGGGAGAAGGGGGAAAAGGAGGGCACACGGGAGGGAGGGAGGGAGATCGGGAGGGAAGTAGGTACGGCACCGATACTTACCTTTTCACCGACGACTCCACGAACGCCATCGCCATCACCACCGCCACCACCAAAGCACCACCATCATGCCTAACAACGAGGGGGGGGGGAGAAGGGGGAAAAGGAGGGCACACGGGAGGGAGGGAGGGAGATCGGGAGGGAAGTAGGTACGGCACCGATACTTACCTTTTCACCGACGACTCCACGAACGCCATCGCCACCACCACCGCCACCACCAAAGCACCACCATCATGCCTAACAACGAGGGGGGGGGAGAAGGGGGAAAAGGAGGGCACACGGGAGGGAGGGAGTGAGATCGGGAGGGAAGTAGGTACGGCACCGATACTTACCTTTTCACCGACGACTCCACGAACGCCATCGCCACCACCACCGCCACCACCAAAGCACCACCATCATGCCTAACAACGAGGGGGGGGGGGAAGGGGGAAAAGGAGGGCACACGGGAGGGAGGGAGGGAGATCGGGAGGGAAGTAGGTACGGCACCGATACTTACCTTTTCACCGACGACTCCACGAACGCCATCGCCATCACCACCGCCACCACCAAAGCACCACCATCATGCCTAACAACGAGGGGGGGGGGAGAAGGGGGAAAAGGAGGGCACACGGGAGGGAGGGAGGGAGATCGGGAGGGAAGTAGGTACGGCACCGATACTTACCTTTTCACCGACGACTCCACGAACGCCATCGCCACCACCACCGCCACCACCAAAGCACCACCATCATGCCTAACAACGAGGGGGGGGGAGAAGGGGGAAAAGGAGGGCACACGGGAGGGAGGGAGTGAGATCGGGAGGGAAGTAGGTACGGCACCGATACTTACCTTTTCACCGACGACTCCAAGAACGCCATCGCCACCACCACCGCCACCACCAAAGCACCACCATCATGCCTAACAACGAGGGGGGGGGGAGAAGGGGGAAAAGGAGGGCACACGGGAGGGAGGGAGTGAGATCGGGAGGGAAGTAGGTACGGCACCGATACTTACCTTTTCACCGACGACTCCAAGAACGCCATCGCCACCACCACCGCCACCACCAAAGCACCACCATCATGCCTAACAACGAGGGGGGGGGAGAAGGGGGAAAAGGAGGGCACACGGGAGGGAGGGAGTGAGATCGGGAGGGAAGTAGGTACGGCACCGATACTTACCTTTTCACCGACGACTCCAAGAACGCCATCGCCACCACCACCGCCACCACCAAAGCACCACCATCATGCCTAACAACGAGGGGGGGGGAGAAGGGGGAAAAGGAGGGCACACGGGAGGGAGGGAGTGAGATCGGGAGGGAAGTAGGTACGGCACCGATACTTACCTTTTCACCGACGACTCCAAGAACGCCATCGCCACCACCACCGCCACCACCAAAGCACCACCATCATGCCTAACAACGAGGGGGGGGGAAGAAGGGGGAAAAGGAGGGCACACGGGAGGGAGGGAGTGAGATCGGGAGGGAAGTAGGTACGGCACCGATACTTACCTTTTCACCGACGACTCCAAGAACGCCATCGCCACCACCACCGCCACCACCAAAGCACCACCATCATGCCTAACAACGAGGGGGGGGGGAGAAGGGGGAAAAGGAGGGCACACGGGAGGGAGGGAGGGAGATCGGGAGGGAAGTAGGTACGGCACCGATACTTACCTTTTCACCGACGACTCCAAGAACACCATCGCCATCACCACCGCCACCACCAAAGCACCACCATCATGCCTAACAACGAGGGGGGGGGGAGAAGGGGGAAAAGGAGGGCACACGGGAGGGAGGGAGGGAGATCGGGAGGGAAGTAGGTACGGCACCGATACTTACCTTTTCACCGACGACTCCACGAACGCCATCGCCACCACCACCGCCACCACCAAAGCACCACCATCATGCCTAACAACGAGGGGGGGGGGAGAAGGGGGAAAAGGAGGGCACACGGGAGGGAGGGAGTGAGATCGGGAGGGAAGTAGGTACGGCACCGATACTTACCTTTTCACCGACGACTCCAAGAACGCCATCGCCACCACCACCGCCACCACCAAAGCACCACCATCATGCCTAACAACGAGGGGGGGGGAGAAGGGGGAAAAGGAGGGCACACGGGAGGGAGGGAGTGAGATCGGGAGGGAAGTAGGTACGGCACCGATACTTACCTTTTCACCGACGACTCCACGAACGCCATCGCCACCACCACCGCCACCACCAAAGCACCACCATCATGCCTAACAACGAGGGGGGGGGAGAAGGGGGAAAAGGAGGGCACACGGGAGGGAGGGAGTGAGATCGGGAGGGAAGTAGGTACGGCACCGATACTTACCTTTTCACCGACGACTCCAAGAACGCCATCGCCACCACCACCGCCACCACCAAAGCACCACCATCATGCCTAACAACGAGGGGGGGGGGAGAAGGGGGAAAAGGAGGGCACACGGGAGGGAGGGAGGGAGATCGGGAGGGAAGTAGGTACGGCACCGATACTTACCTTTTCACCGACGACTCCAAGAACACCATCGCCATCACCACCGCCACCACCAAAGCACCACCATCATGCCTAACAACGAGGGGGGGGGGAGAAGGGGGAAAAGGAGGGCACACGGGAGGGAGGGAGGGAGATCGGGAGGGAAGTAGGTACGGCACCGATACTTACCTTTTCACCGACGACTCCACGAACGCCATCGCCACCACCACCGCCACCACCAAAGCACCACCATCATGCCTAACAACGAGGGGGGGGGAGAAGGGGGAAAAGGAGGGCACACGGGAGGGAGGGAGTGAGATCGGGAGGGAAGTAGGTACGGCACCGATACTTACCTTTTCACCGACGACTCCACGAACGCCATCGCCATCACCACCGCCACCACCAAAGCACCACCATCATGCCTAACAACGAGGGGGGGGGAGAAGGGGGAAAAGGAGGGCACACGGGAGGGAGGGAGTGAGATCGGGAGGGAAGTAGGTACGGCACCGATACTTACCTTTTCACCGACGACTCCACGAACGCCATCGCCACCACCACCGCCACCACCAAAGCACCACCATCATGCCTAACAACGAGGGGGGGGGGAGAAGGGGGAAAAGGAGGGCACACGGGAGGGAGGGAGGGAGATCGGGAGGGAAGTAGGTACGGCACCGATACTTACCTTTTCACCGACGACTCCACGAACGCCATCGCCACCACCACCGCCACCACCAAAGCACCACCATCATGCCTAACAACGAGGGGGGGGGAGAAGGGGGAAAAGGAGGGCACACGGGAGGGAGGGAGTGAGATCGGGAGGGAAGTAGGTACGGCACCGATACTTACCTTTTCACCGACGACTCCACGAACGCCATCGCCATCACCACCGCCACCACCAAAGCACCACCATCATGCCTAACAACGAGGGGGGGGGAGAAGGGGGAAAAGGAGGGCACACGGGAGGGAGGGAGTGAGATCGGGAGGGAAGTAGGTACGGCACCGATACTTACCTTTTCACCGACGACTCCACGAACGCCATCGCCATCACCACCGCCACCACCAAAGCACCACCATCATGCCTAACAACGAGGGGGGGGGAGAAGGGGGAAAAGGAGGGCACACGGGAGGGAGGGAGGGAGATCGGGAGGGAAGTAGGTACGGCACCGATACTTACCTTTTCACCGACGACTCCACGAACGCCATCGCCATCACCACCGCCACCACCAAAGCACCACCATCATGCCTAACAACGAGGGGGGGGGGAGAAGGGGGAAAAGGAGGGCACACGGGAGGGAGGGAGGGAGATCGGGAGGGAAGTAGGTACGGCACCGATACTTACCTTTTCACCGACGACTCCACGAACGCCATCGCCACCACCACCGCCACCACCAAAGCACCACCATCATGCCTAACAACGAGGGGGGGGGGAGAAGGGGGAAAAGGAGGGCACACGGGAGGGAGGGAGTGAGATCGGGAGGGAAGTAGGTACGGCACCGATACTTACCTTTTCACCGACGACTCCACGAACGCCATCGCCACCACCACCGCCACCACCAAAGCACCACCATCATGCCTAACAACGAGGGGGGGGGGGAAGGGGGAAAAGGAGGGCACACGGGAGGGAGGGAGGGAGATCGGGAGGGAAGTAGGTACGGCACCGATACTTACCTTTTCACCGACGACTCCACGAACGCCATCGCCATCACCACCGCCACCACCAAAGCACCACCATCATGCCTAACAACGAGGGGGGGGGAGAAGGGGGAAAAGGAGGGCACACGGGAGGGAGGGAGTGAGATCGGGAGGGAAGTAGGTACGGCACCGATACTTACCTTTTCACCGACGACTCCACGAACGCCATCGCCATCACCACCGCCACCACCAAAGCACCACCATCATGCCTAACAACGAGGGGGGGGGAGAAGGGGGAAAAGGAGGGCACACGGGAGGGAGGGAGTGAGATCGGGAGGGAAGTAGGTACGGCACCGATACTTACCTTTTCACCGACGACTCCACGAACGCCATCGCCACCACCACCGCCACCACCAAAGCACCACCATCATGCCTAACAACGAGGGGGGGGGGAGAAGGGGGAAAAGGAGGGCACACGGGAGGGAGGGAGGGAGATCGGGAGGGAAGTAGGTACGGCACCGATACTTACCTTTTCACCGACGACTCCACGAACGCCATCGCCACCACCACCGCCACCACCAAAGCACCACCATCATGCCTAACAACGAGGGGGGGGGAGAAGGGGGAAAAGGAGGGCACACGGGAGGGAGGGAGTGAGATCGGGAGGGAAGTAGGTACGGCACCGATACTTACCTTTTCACCGACGACTCCAAGAACGCCATCGCCACCACCACCGCCACCACCAAAGCACCACCATCATGCCTAACAACGAGGGGGGGGGGAGAAGGGGGAAAAGGAGGGCACACGGGAGGGAGGGAGTGAGATCGGGAGGGAAGTAGGTACGGCACCGATACTTACCTTTTCACCGACGACTCCAAGAACGCCATCGCCACCACCACCGCCACCACCAAAGCACCACCATCATGCCTAACAACGAGGGGGGGGGAGAAGGGGGAAAAGGAGGGCACACGGGAGGGAGGGAGTGAGATCGGGAGGGAAGTAGGTACGGCACCGATACTTACCTTTTCACCGACGACTCCAAGAACGCCATCGCCACCACCACCGCCACCACCAAAGCACCACCATCATGCCTAACAACGAGGGGGGGGGAGAAGGGGGAAAAGGAGGGCACACGGGAGGGAGGGAGTGAGATCGGGAGGGAAGTAGGTACGGCACCGATACTTACCTTTTCACCGACGACTCCAAGAACGCCATCGCCACCACCACCGCCACCACCAAAGCACCACCATCATGCCTAACAACGAGGGGGGGGAAGAAGGGGGAAAAGGAGGGCACACGGGAGGGAGGGAGTGAGATCGGGAGGGAAGTAGGTACGGCACCGATACTTACCTTTTCACCGACGACTCCAAGAACACCATCGCCATCACCACCGCCACCACCAAAGCACCACCATCATGCCTAACAACGAGGGGGGGGGGAGAAGGGGGAAAAGGAGGGCACACGGGAGGGAGGGAGGGAGATCGGGAGGGAAGTAGGTACGGCACCGATACTTACCTTTTCACCGACGACTCCACGAACGCCATCGCCACCACCACCGCCACCACCAAAGCACCACCATCATGCCTAACAACGAGGGGGGGGGAGAAGGGGGAAAAGGAGGGCACACGGGAGGGAGGGAGTGAGATCGGGAGGGAAGTAGGTACGGCACCGATACTTACCTTTTCACCGACGACTCCACGAACGCCATCGCCACCACCACCGCCACCACCAAAGCACCACCATCATGCCTAACAACGAGGGGGGGGGAGAAGGGGGAAAAGGACGGCACACGGGAGGGAGGGAGTGAGATCGGGAGGGAAGTAGGTACGGCACCGATACTTACCTTTTCACCGACGACTCCACGAACGCCATCGCCACCACCACCGCCACCACCAAAGCACCACCATCATGCCTAACAACGAGGGGGGGGGAGAAGGGGGAAAAGGAGGGCACACGGGAGGGAGGGAGTGAGATCGGGAGGGAAGTAGGTACGGCACCGATACTTACCTTTTCACCGACGACTCCACGAACGCCATCGCCACCACCACCGCCACCACCAAAGCACCACCATCATGCCTAACAAAAAGGGCGGGGGAGAAGGGGGAAAAGGAGGGCACACGGGAGGGAGGGAGTGAGATCGGGAGGGAAGTAGGTACGGCACCGATACTTACCTTTTCACCGACGACTCCACGAACGCCATCGCCATCACCACCGCCACCACCAAAGCACCACCATCATGCCTTACAACGAGGGGGGGGGGAGAAGGGGGAAAAGGAGGGCACACGGGAGGGAGGGAGTGAGATCGGGAGGGAAGTAGGTACGGCACCGATACTTACCTTTTCACCGACGACTCCAAGAACGCCATCGCCACCACCACCGCCACCACCAAAGCACCACCATCATGCCTAACAACGAGGGGGGGGGGAGAAGGGGGAAAAGGAGGGCACACGGGAGGGAGGGAGGGAGATCGGGAGGGAAGTAGGTACGGCACCGATACTTACCTTTTCACCGACGACTCCAAGAACGCCATCGCCACCACCACCGCCACCACCAAAGCACCACCATCATGCCTAACAACGAGGGGGGGGGAGAAGGGGGAAAAGGAGGGCACACTGGAGGGAGGGAGTGAGATCGGGAGGGAAGTAGGTACGGCACCGATACTTAACCCTAATGTTATCCCTCAGTTGAGCAAGGTATCAAAATGCAGGTGCCACCATTGAGACTAAATCCCGGACTATTACGTACCTGTTTTCATTTCATTGGTGTATCTCTGTTGTGTCCGCCTGCAAAGGCCAAATCGAAAAATGTCAGTATAAGGT
This sequence comes from Volvox africanus, assembly GCA_030268105.1. Lineage (NCBI taxonomy): Eukaryota > Viridiplantae > Chlorophyta > Chlorophyceae > Chlamydomonadales > Volvocaceae > Volvox > Volvox africanus. The sequence continues at coordinate 153,606 of BSDZ01000015.1, read as the reverse complement.
CTAATAATGAGCACTACCCGTAGATACCCCAGGATACTTACAGCGTTGGTGGCCATGATGGCTGTGGGGGCGGACATGGCGGTACGGCGGCGATGGAGGCGGTGTTGGCGGTCTTGGCGTCGGTCGCCGTGGTGGCGGTGGTGAAGGCGGTAGCGGTGACGGTGTATGTGGCCGTGGTGGCGGCGGTGGCGATGGTGGGAATGGTGGCCTCTCTCCCTCCCTCCCTCCGTCCTTCCGACCGCCCACCCAATCTCCCTCCCGCCCTCCCTCCCTCCCTTTCTACCTACATTGGGCGGTGGCGATGGTGGCTGTCATGATGGCAGTCGCGAAGGTATCTACATACCATTTTTCCCATTCAGACTCGATCCCGTATAATGACGTACCCGTTTCAATTCCGTTGGTGTAGCTCGCCGACAACGAGGGGGGGGGAGAAGGGGGAAAAGGAGGGCACACTGGAGGGAGGGAGTGAGATCGGGAGGGAAGTAGGTACGGCACCGATACTTAACCCTAATGTTATCCCTCAGTTGAGCAAGGTATCAAAATGCAGGTGCCACCATTGAGACTAAATCCCGGACTATTACGTACCTGTTTTCATTTCATTGGTGTATCTCTGTTGTGTCCGCCTGCAAAGGCCAAATCGAAAAATGTCAGTATAAGGTCCAATAATGAGCACTACCCGTAGATACCCCAGGATACTTACAGCGTTGGTGGCCATGATGGCTGTGGGGGCGGACATGGCGGTACGGCGGCGATGGAGGCGGTGTTGGCGGTCTTGGCGTCGGTCGCCGTGGTGGCGGTGGTGAAGGCGGTAGCGGTGACGGTGCATGTGGCCGTGGTGACGGTGCATGTTGCTGTCATGATGGCAGTCGCGAAGGTATCTACATACCATTTTTCCCATTCAGACTCGATCCCGTATAATGACGTACCCGTTTCAATTCCGTTGGTGTAGCTCGCCGACAACGAGGGGGAGGGGGGAGAAGGGGGAAAAGGAGGGCACACTGGAGGGAGGGAGTGAGATCGGGAGGGAAGTAGGTACGGCACCGATACTTAACCCTAATGTTATCCCTCAGTTGAGCAAGGTATCAAAATGCAGGTGCCACCATTGAGACTAAATCCCGGACTATTACGTACCTGTTTTCATTTCATTGGTGTATCTCTGTTGTGTCCGCCTGCAAAGGCCAAATCGAAAAATGTCAGTGTAAGGTCCAATAATGAGCACTACCCGTAGATACCCCAGGATACTTACAGCGTTGGTGGCCATGATGGCTGTGGGGGCGGACATGGCGGTACGGCGGCGATGGAGGCGGTGTTGGCGGTCTTGGCGTCGGTCCCCGTGGTGGCGGTGGTGAAGGCGGTAGCGGTGACGGTGCATGTGGCCGTGGTGGCGGCGGTGGCGATGGTGGGAATGGTGGCCTCTCTCCCTCCCTCCCTCCATCCTTCGGACCGCCCACCCAATCTCCCTCCCGCCCTCCCTCCCTCCCTTTCTACCTACATTGGGCGGTGGCGATGGTGGCTGTCATGATGGCAGTCGCGAAGGTATCTACATACCATTTTTCCCATTCAGACTCGATCCCGTATAATGACGTACCCGTTTCAATTCCGTTGGTGTAGCTCGCCGACAACGAGGGGGGGGGGAGAAGGGGGAAAAGGAGGGCACACTGGAGGGAGGGAGTGAGATCGGGAGGGAAGTAGGTACGGCACCGATACTTAACCCTAATGTTATCCCTCAGTTGAGCAAGGTATCAAAATGCAGGTGCCACCATTGAGACTAAATCCCGGACTATTACGTACCTGTTTTCATTTCATTGGTGTATCTCTGTTGTGTCCGCCTGCAAAGGCCAAATCGAAAAATGTCAGTATAAGGTCCAATAATGAGCACTACCCGTAGATACCCCAGGATACTTACAGCGTTGGTGGCCATGATGGCTGTGGGGGCGGACATGGCGGTACGGCGGCGATGGAGGCGGTGTTGGCGGTCTTGGCGTCGGTCGCCGTGGTGGCGGTGGTGAAGGCGGTAGCGGTGACGGTGCATGTGGCCGTGGTGACGGTGCATGTGGCTGTCATGATGGCAGTCGCGAAGGTATCTACATACCATTTTTCCCATTCAGACTCGATCCCGTATAATGACGTACCCGTTTCAATTCCGTTGGTGTAGCTCGCCGACAACGAGGGGGGGGGAGAAGGGGGAAAAGGAGGGCACACTGGAGGGAGGGAGTGAGATCGGGAGGGAAGTAGGTACGGCACCGATACTTAACCCTAATGTTATCCCTCAGTTGAGCAAGGTATCAAAATGCAGGTGCCACCATTGAGACTAAATCCCGGACTATTACGTACCTGTTTTCATTTCATTGGTGTATCTCTGTTGTGTCCGCCTGCAAAGGCCAAATCGAAAAATGTCAGTATAAGGTCCAATAATGAGCACTACCCGTAGATACCCCAGGATACTTACAGCGTTGGTGGCCATGATGGCTGTTGGGGCGGACATGGCGGTACGGCGGCGATGGAGGCGGTGTTGGCGGTCTTGGCGTCGGTCGCCGTGGTGGCGGTGGTGAAGGCGGTAGCGGTGACGGTGCATGTGGCCGTGGTGACGGTGCATGTTGCTGTCATGATGGCAGTCGCGAAGGTATCTACATACCATTTTTCCCATTCAGACTCGATCCCGTATAATGACGTACCCGTTTCAATTCCGTTGGTGTAGCTCGCCGACAACGAGGGGGGGGGGGGGAGAAGGGGGAAAAGGAGGGCACACTGGAGGGAGGGAGTGAGATCGGGAGGGAAGTAGGTACGGCACCGATACTTAACCCTAATGTTATCCCTCAGTTGAGCAAGGTATCAAAATGCAGGTGCCACCATTGAGACTAAATCCCGGACTATTACGTACCTGTTTTCATTTCATTGGTGTATCTCTGTTGTGTCCGCCTGCAAAGGCCAAATCGAAAAATGTCAGTGTAAGGTCCAATAATGAGCACTACCCGTAGATACCCCAGGATACTTACAGCGTTGGTGGCCATGATGGCTGTGGGGGCGGACATGGCGGTACGGCGGCGATGGAGGCGGTGTTGGCGGTCTTGGCGTCGGTCCCCGTGGTGGCGGTGGTGAAGGCGGTAGCGGTGACGGTGCATGTGGCCGTGGTGGCGGCGGTGGCGATGGTGGGAATGGTGGCCTCTCTCCCTCCCTCCCTCCATCCTTCGGACCGCCCACCCAATCTCCCTCCCGCCCTCCCTCCCTCCCTTTCTACCTACATTGGGCGGTGGCGATGGTGGCTGTCATGATGGCAGTCGCGAAGGTATCTACATACCATTTTTCCCATTCAGACTCGATCCCGTATAATGACGTACCCGTTTCAATTCCGTTGGTGTAGCTCGCCGACAACGAGGGGGGGGGGAGAAGGGGGAAAAGGAGGGCACACTGGAGGGAGGGAGTGAGATCGGGAGGGAAGTAGGTACGGCACCGATACTTAACCCTAATGTTATCCCTCAGTTGAGCAAGGTATCAAAATGCAGGTGCCACCATTGAGACTAAATCCCGGACTATTACGTACCTGTTTTCATTTCATTGGTGTATCTCTGTTGTGTCCGCCTGCAAAGGCCAAATCGAAAAATGTCAGTATAAGGTCCAATAATGAGCACTACCCGTAGATACCCCAGGATACTTACAGCGTTGGTGGCCATGATGGCTGTGGGGGCGGACATGGCGGTACGGCGGCGATGGAGGCGGTGTTGGCGGTCTTGGCGTCGGTCGCCGTGGTGGCGGTGGTGAAGGCGGTAGCGGTGACGGTGTATGTGGCCGTGGTGGCGGCGGTGGCGATGGTGGGAATGGTGGCCTCTCTCCCTCCCTCCCTCCGTCCTTCCGACCGCCCACCCAATCTCCCTCCCGCCCTCCCTCCCTCCCTTTCTACCTACATTGGGCGGTGGCGATGGTGGCTGTCATGATGGCAGTCGCGAAGGTATCTACATACCATTTTTCCCATTCAGACTCGATCCCGTATAATGACGTACCCGTTTCAATTCCGTTGGTGTAGCTCGCCGACAACGAGGGGGGGGGAGAAGGGGGAAAAGGAGGGCACACTGGAGGGAGGGAGTGAGATCGGGAGGGAAGTAGGTACGGCACCGATACTTAACCCTAATGTTATCCCTCAGTTGAGCAAGGTATCAAAATGCAGGTGCCACCATTGAGACTAAATCCCGGACTATTACGTACCTGTTTTCATTTCATTGGTGTATCTCTGTTGTGTCCGCCTGCAAAGGCCAAATCGAAAAATGTCAGTATAAGGTCCAATAATGAGCACTACCCGTAGATACCCCAGGATACTTACAGCGTTGGTGGCCATGATGGCTGTGGGGGCGGACATGGCGGTACGGCGGCGATGGAGGCGGTGTTGGCGGTCTTGGCGTCGGTCGCCGTGGTGGCGGTGGTGAAGGCGGTAGCGGTGACGGTGCATGTGGCCGTGGTGACGGTGCATGTTGCTGTCATGATGGCAGTCGCGAAGGTATCTACATACCATTTTTCCCATTCAGACTCGATCCCGTATAATGACGTACCCGTTTCAATTCCGTTGGTGTAGCTCGCCGACAACGAGGGGGGGGGGGGAGAAGGGGGAAAAGGAGGGCACACTGGAGGGAGGGAGTGAGATCGGGAGGGAAGTAGGTACGGCACCGATACTTAACCCTAATGTTATCCCTCAGTTGAGCAAGGTATCAAAATGCAGGTGCCACCATTGAGACTAAATCCCGGACTATTACGTACCTGTTTTCATTTCATTGGTGTATCTCTGTTGTGTCCGCCTGCAAAGGCCAAATCGAAAAATGTCAGTATAAGGTCCAATAATGAGCACTACCCGTAGATACCCCAGGATACTTACAGCGTTGGTGGCCATGATGGCTGTGGGGGCGGACATGGCGGTACGGCGGCGATGGAGGCGGTGTTGGCGGTCTTGGCGTCGGTCCCCGTGGTGGCGGTGGTGAAGGCGGTAGCGGTGACGGTGCATGTGGCCGTGGTGGCGGCGGTGGCGATGGTGGGAATGGTGGCCTCTCTCCCTCCCTCCCTCCATCCTTCGGACCGCCCACCCAATCTCCCTCCCGCCCTCCCTCCCTCCCTTTCTACCTACATTGGGCGGTGGCGATGGTGGCTGTCATGATGGCAGTCGCGAAGGTATCTACATACCATTTTTCCCATTCAGACTCGATCCCGTATAATGACGTACCCGTTTCAATTCCGTTGGTGTAGCTCGCCGACAACGAGGGGGGGGGGAGAAGGGGGAAAAGGAGGGCACACTGGAGGGAGGGAGTGAGATCGGGAGGGAAGTAGGTACGGCACCGATACTTAACCCTAATGTTATCCCTCAGTTGAGCAAGGTATCAAAATGCAGGTGCCACCATTGAGACTAAATCCCGGACTATTACGTACCTGTTTTCATTTCATTGGTGTATCTCTGTTGTGTCCGCCTGCAAAGGCCAAATCGAAAAATGTCAGTATAAGGTCCAATAATGAGCACTACCCGTAGATACCCCAGGATACTTACAGCGTTGGTGGCCATGATGGCTGTGGGGGCGGACATGGCGGTACGGCGGCGATGGAGGCGGTGTTGGCGGTCTTGGCGTCGGTCGCCGTGGTGGCGGTGGTGAAGGCGGTAGCGGTGACGGTGCATGTGGCCGTGGTGACGGTGCATGTGGCTGTCATGATGGCAGTCGCGAAGGTATCTACATACCATTTTTCCCATTCAGACTCGATCCCGTATAATGACGTACCCGTTTCAATTCCGTTGGTGTAGCTCGCCGACAACGAGGGGGGGGGAGAAGGGGGAAAAGGAGGGCACACTGGAGGGAGGGAGTGAGATCGGGAGGGAAGTAGGTACGGCACCGATACTTAACCCTAATGTTATCCCTCAGTTGAGCAAGGTATCAAAATGCAGGTGCCACCATTGAGACTAAATCCCGGACTATTACGTACCTGTTTTCATTTCATTGGTGTATCTCTGTTGTGTCCGCCTGCAAAGGCCAAATCGAAAAATGTCAGTATAAGGTCCAATAATGAGCACTACCCGTAGATACCCCAGGATACTTACAGCGTTGGTGGCCATGATGGCTGTTGGGGCGGACATGGCGGTACGGCGGCGATGGAGGCGGTGTTGGCGGTCTTGGCGTCGGTCGCCGTGGTGGCGGTGGTGAAGGCGGTAGCGGTGACGGTGCATGTGGCCGTGGTGACGGTGCATGTTGCTGTCATGATGGCAGTCGCGAAGGTATCTACATACCATTTTTCCCATTCAGACTCGATCCCGTATAATGACGTACCCGTTTCAATTCCGTTGGTGTAGCTCGCCGACAACGAGGGGGAGGGGGGAGAAGGGGGAAAAGGAGGGCACACTGGAGGGAGGGAGTGAGATCGGGAGGGAAGTAGGTACGGCACCGATACTTAACCCTAATGTTATCCCTCAGTTGAGCAAGGTATCAAAATGCAGGTGCCACCATTGAGACTAAATCCCGGACTATTACGTACCTGTTTTCATTTCATTGGTGTATCTCTGTTGTGTCCGCCTGCAAAGGCCAAATCGAAAAATGTCAGTGTAAGGTCCAATAATGAGCACTACCCGTAGATACCCCAGGATACTTACAGCGTTGGTGGCCATGATGGCTGTGGGGGCGGACATGGCGGTACGGCGGCGATGGAGGCGGTGTTGGCGGTCTTGGCGTCGGTCCCCGTGGTGGCGGTGGTGAAGGCGGTAGCGGTGACGGTGCATGTGGCCGTGGTGGCGGCGGTGGCGATGGTGGGAATGGTGGCCTCTCTCCCTCCCTCCCTCCATCCTTCGGACCGCCCACCCAATCTCCCTCCCGCCCTCCCTCCCTCCCTTTCTACCTACATTGGGCGGTGGCGATGGTGGCTGTCATGCAGCCGTTGGATGGCCCATGATGCCACTTTGCCTCATCCAGACCCCTCCCCATCCAGACTCGGTCAGATCTTTGACAACCCGTTTAAAGGGGGAAAACTAGCTCTCAAACAAGGAAGTGGGACGGCAGATAAGGCTACATCACATGATGGGTATATCAACATCAGTCAATTAACGGAGGGCATGCGGACAACACCTATATTCACCAATATCCCTCCCTCCAAGGTATCTCTGCATTGTATCGGCCTTGAGGCTCAACCCGGACAAGGCGTACCTACGGGCATTTATGGATACAACTTCCAACCCCGCAAAGGCCATGTTGGCGGCATTGGCTCGTCGCCGTCCAAATATGGTACAACGCGATACAAACCAACTTGGCGGTGGTGGCGCAGAAGCCGTGGGGGCGGTCCTGGCGGTACCAGCATTGAGGCGGCACAGCATTCAGCGTCTCGCTGGGACTGAGGCTAACAAGTGGTCAGAGTGGTCCGGTCGCTGGCATCGCGCTCCTTTCACCTGCCATCCGCACATTCACACTCGTTCCCGCATAAAGCCCCACCACTGCAGTCTGTGGCTGTACCTCGCGGACAACCAACGGGTGCCGGCAGCCGCCAGAAGTAGTGGTGGTCAACCATTGGGAGCGCCACCAGGTGGGGCCATCTGGGAAAAAGTTGAGGTCTAGTTTTTTAGGCATCAATTTGGAGTCTACCATTTAGGATAAATCTTGGATAAGTATCTGATTCAAACAAATATGTGTGTTGGGACATCGAAAAATTCGTTCCTGGTGTTTGCAACGATTATCTCCGTTGGCGGCAAACGCTAAGGCTGGCTTGTTGGTTTGCGGGGCAAACCACGCTTCCGTAGCCTCAGCAACGCACACCACAACAGGCCATGACAACTGGTGGGCGGTGCCGATGGGGGCATGAGGGGCCTGTCTTCGTCGGTCCCTTCATTTGCCCACAGCATTAGGTATATATTTTCTGCGGCGGTGGCGATGTGGGCAACCAGACTCTCCGCTGTAGTAACGCCATCCTAGCGGGAGAAAAGCGTCCGGACATTTCCCTTCTTTCGCCCAAGTGGGTGGTGGGAGATGGTGATGTCATGATGTTTGTTCAAGTTTGTTTTCAAGTTCGGCAGCTTCCAGTATAGTGCGGTCGTTCCACCTGCTTGGCCTGGCTTAACTAAACGGGGTTCCTAGAGTGTGATATGGAAGGCACATGTTTTACATTAGTCCAGTGCGAGGTCCGTAGCCCGGCATTCGGTCCGAACCATAATGTGTGTTCCTTAGCTGCGATATGGGTAGCCTGGAGGCTGTTCCCGGTATTACGTACCTGTTTTGATATCGTGGTTGTAGGGTGCGGTGTTTGTCCACCTGCACCGACCACTACAAACCATATCCCGGCAGACTCGACCAGGTGCCGTTTTAAGGCTTGTGTTGGGCACGAGGCTGTGGGAGACACGGTAGTGCATGGCACTGGATGGTGGAGCCGTCGGTGCGATGGTGGCGGTATGGTTGCTAACGTAAGTATCCCTGATGCTGTATCAAATGCAGGTGAACCACTCATGCTTTCCCACGTGCGCCATTTGTTATCCTTGTGTATTCGTGTGGGGGTACCGCCGCACCGGGTAAGGTCAAGCATGGACCGGAATGAGCACACCGCAGCCCTACTTACACCGTTCATTCCAAAAAAACACGGCAGCGCTTATGTCTTAGTAAGGCGTTAAACGTTGAAAGTCATGACCATAGGCTTAATTGACATGAAGGCGGTCGTACAAAATTGGTGATCGTTGTACTGTCATAGGCAGTATCGAAAACTGTAGCGCCGTTTTTGTTGACAGCTACGAGATAACCTGCCGCCACACCGTTGGTGGCCACGATGGCTCTGGGACCAGCTTGGCGGTATTCTGTAATGGAGGGTTGTTACGGTAATGTATTATTTGCAGTTATTCTGGGGTAAGCAAGATTGACAGCAGGTGACTGTGGGGGTGCACTGGCACCATGATAGATTTCCGCTAGGTATCTATGCATTTGACCGGTTAAATCGATCACTAAGTACGCACCCGATTTAGAACGTAGATAGAGTATCTTACAATTAATGGGCTGCTGCGTGGAGCAGGCATGGCGTTACAAGGAGCGGTGTAACCTTTATCGGGGGGCCGTTAATACGCCACCGATGCAAGCAAGGGCTTGGCAACTGCAATGTATCACAAATGCCCATAACAAGATATAAGATATATTGACTAGTTGCCTACGTCTTATCTTTCATTGGTGGCCCTCAGATTGCCGGCAGCAACAGGTCAAGTCGAAAAAGTCACTCCGGCAACCCGGCACTGAGAGGTACGCTTGAGATACCGCCTTATTGGCCTCATGGCCTCAGGGGCGGTCATCTCAGCATCCAGATGGAGGAGGGAAGCCCCAGTCCCATTTCCGCCCCCGCCCCCCCCCCCGCCCCCGCCCCGCCCCCCCGTCCCCGTCCCCGTCCCCGTCCCCGTCCCCGTCCCGTCCCCGTCCCGTCCCCGGCCCCGGCCCCGGCCCCGTCCCCGGCCCCGGCCCCGTCCTGGGCCAGCCTACCATTAAGCTTTTGCCCGCCATGATCAGAGATGGACCAACGGAGCAGATGGTTGGTGCGGGGGTCCAATGTCAGCTTCTAATCCCAAAGAAGGAGAATTCTAGCGTGGGAGCTGCTTGCTTGGCCATACTGCACGCTACCCTCCCTTCCTGAAAGCTGAAACTGGTTGCCCATGAGCTCTGCGGATCGAGGATGAATGGCTCACTGCATCATCGACGACCGACCGCCCCAGACACGCCCAGCATGCCCCACTTACTCTCCAAATGAATCCGGTATCTATTAGCACTAGATTATCTGGTGCGGCCATGGGAAGCTTCATATCCGAACGACCGGTTAGAGTTTACTCCGGCTTCAACGGTCGGTTAACTGGAATATATAGGAAAGACGTGTTTATTGCAAAATACCGTGCCAGTCCCCAAGACACCGCATCAAGGCCTGTTATCTGTTCCTCGCAACCATCAGCGCTTATTGAGGACAGCATGATTGAAATGTTGCTGTAGTTGCAGCTTTCTGGATAGATGCCCGCGAAAGTGACGTCCGACATCTCCTGAGAGCAGCAAGCAAGGGAAGGCCAGCAGTGGCCAGCTAAACTTTGAGGTTCTTTGAAAATCGAAAATCAGCGCACAGAAAACAACTTTTCAATAATGCTGTGAGTCTTACACGCCTCGTACAGTATCACATGAATTTCCAACCAAAATAGGCAGTCAACGGTGACACTCTGAAAAGACAGTGCAAGTTGCCCGCGCCACACTGCGACACCCGTTACGTCCTCTGATTCCATCGCCCCCGCCGACGGTTCGCGATACTGGACTGACACAGCAGATACCTAGCAAAACCGGTTGATTCTCTAGTATACATATACTTGAAGTCCTGTTAAAGTTCCTGTCCGAAGTGACCCGCTCTGAAACCACATTTGGTTCACCATCATTCGACCGTAACCAACCAATCCATTAACCTTGGACCTCCGGTAACCCTTCGCGGCAACCGCCAGCTGACCCGCACCGGCTTTGGCTTGACCTAAGAAGTCCACCGGTAAAACACTGTTTTATTAGAGACGTCGTCTGCTCGTAACCTTATTCCAACAAACAAATGCAAAACACTTAATGCAAGGCGAGCCGAGCCATCAATTCACATCTAACGGTAAAATCGATTTCATACCCCAGGCATCTCCAGCAGCGGCTTTGACTCATCCCTTCCAGAACTCGTCCAGGAGGCGCGTCGTACGACTGGGCGGCATCTTGGGGAACAAGGTGGCACAACGGAATAACGCCCCTAATAGCGATTTCTTCTCCTCCTGCCTCGTTGGAGGGAGCCGTGGGGCGACTGAACCGCGCACACCGTCAACAGCTTCACGGTTCACATCCCTTCTTGGCTTTCTGCGTCTCGTCCCTAGGGACGAACGCTTCTTGTTCGTTTCGGGAAGAACGGGCAAAATGCGACCGAGCACCTTCACCAACCACCGCGCCCCAGAAGGGAAGTCGCCGCCCCCGTCATTGACTACCTAGGTTGGTCAACCAGGTCGAACATGCAAGCCGTTGGATTGCCGCGTCGGTGCCACTTTGCGCTCATCCAAGCCCCTCCCCACATCCAGGCTAGCGGTCAGATCTTTGACATCTTTGTCCCTTAAACTTCGGCTAAAACTCGCTTCTCAAACATTAAGAAGTGGGACGGCACATAAGGCTACATCACATGATGTGGTATATCAACATCAGTCAATTAACGGAGCGGCATGCGGCAACACCCTATATTCACCAATACCCTCCCTCCAAGGCATCTGCAGCATTTATCGAGCCTCGAGGCTCAACACGACGACACGGCGCACCTACGGGCAGTTATGGATACAACTTCCAACCCCGCACCTCCCATCTTGCGGCATTCCTCGACGCACGTCCAAATATATACAACGCAATACAAACCAACATCGCATAGAAGGGCAGAAGCCATGATTTATGTCCTCACTCTACCAGCATTGAGCACGGCACAGCATTCAGCAATCTCAGCTGGGACTGAGGCAAACAAGTGAGTCAGAGTGGTCCGGTCGCTGGCATCTTCGCTCCTTTCACCTGCCAATCCGCACAGGTCACAGCACGTTCCAGGCATCAAAGCCCCACCACTGCAGTCTGTCCTGCACCTCCGGACAACCAACGGGTGCCGGCAGCCGCCAGAAGTAGTGGTGGTCAACCATACGGAGCGCCACCAGTGGGGCCATCTGGGAAACAAGGTTGAGGTCTAGTTTTTTATGCATCAATTTGGATGTCTATGGATTTTAGGATAGGTTCTTGGATAAGTATCTGATTGAAACAAATATGTGTGTTTGGGACAGCGAAAAATTCGTTCCACGGTGTTTGCAACGATTAATCTGCCGATGGCGGCTAACGCTAGAGGCTGGCTTGTTGGTTTGCGGGGCAAACCACGCTTCCATAGCCTCAGCAAGCGCACACCACAACAGCGCCATTGCAACAACTGTTTTGGGCTTGCCGATGGGGGCATGAGGGGACCTGTTTCGTCGCATCCCTTTCATTTGCCCACAGCATTAGGTATATATTTTCTGCGTGCAGTACATGTGAGGCAACCAGACGAACCGCTGTAGTAACGCCAAACTAGCGGGAGAAAAGCGTGCGGACATTTGCCCTTCTGATCGGCCCAAGTCGGTGATTGGGATATGGTGATGTCCTGTTGTTTGTTCAAGTTTGTTTTCAAGTTCGGCAGCCTACAGCGGAGTGCGGTCGTCTCCGACCTGCTTGGCCTGGCTTAACTAAATTGTGCTGTTTCCTAAGTTTGTGTGATATGGAAGGCACCATGTTTTACATTAGTCCAGTGCGGGTCCGTCTGCTTCGGGCTTCATTCGGTCCGAGTCATAATGTGTGTTCCTTAGCTGCAGATATGGGTAGCCTGGAAGGCTTCATTCCCAGTATTCCGTCCATCCTGTTCAGGGTGATATCGTGGTTGTAGGGTGCGGTGTTTGTCGCACCTTCACCGACCACTGGCAAACGGGCATATCCCGGCGGACGGGGACCAGGTGCCGTTCTTAAGGCTTGTGTTGGGCACGAGGCATGTGGGACACACGGTAGTGCATGGCACTGGATGGTGGAGCCGTCGGTGCGATGAAAGCGGGTATGGTTGCTAACGTGGGAAGTATCCCTGATGCTGTACTCACAATGATGTGTAACGCACTCATGCTTTCACACGTGCGCCATTTGTTATCCTTGTGTAGTCGTGTGGGGGATACCGCCGCACGGGTACAGGTCAAGCATGGACCGTGAATGCAGCTCACCGCAGCCCTCACTTACCACCATTCATTCCACAAAAACACCGCAGCAGCTTATGTCTTAGTAAGAACGTTAAACGTTGAAAGTCATGATGATAGGCTTTAATTGACATGAATTGCGGTCGTACAAAATTAGGTGATCGTACTACTGTACATAGGCAGTATCAAAACTGTAGCGCGCGTTTTGTGTTGTACAGCTACTGAGCCATAACCTGCCGCCACACCCTTCCTTTCCACGAGTCCGTTTCTCTGGGACCAGCGATTCTTCTGGTTATTCTGTTAATAAAATGGTTGATCTACGTAATGTATTATTTGCAGTTTATTTCTGGGGATAAGCAAGATTGATCAGCAGGCTGACTGTGGGGGTGAACCACTGGCAGCCATGATAGATTTCCTGCTAGGAATTCTATGCAGGGCTGACCGGTTAATATTTATCACTAAGTACGCACTTGCCGATGTTAGAACGGTAGATAGATGTATCTTGACAATATAATGGGCTGCTGCGTGGAGCAGGCATGGCGTTACAAGGAGCGCATGTAACCTTTATGGGGAGCCGTTACATACTGCCAGCCGATGCAAGCAAGGGCTTGGCAACTAACAATTTCGATCGACAAAAGCCCCATAACAAGATATAAGATATATTGATATAGTTGCCTCAGCGTCTTATCTATCATCTATGGTGGCCCTCAGATTGCCGGCAGCAGCACAGCTGTCAAGTGCTTGCGAAGTCTCTCCGGCAACCCGTGCACTGAGAGGTACGCTTGAGATCCGCCTTATTGGGGCTCATGGCCTCCAGGACAGCAGTCATCTCAGCATCCGAGATGGAGGAGGGAAGCCCCAGTCCCATCCCCGCCCCCGCCCCCGCCCCCGCCCCCCGCCCCCGCCCCCGTCCCCGTCCCCGTCCCCGCCCGTCCCCGTCCCCGTCCCCGTCCCCGTCCCCGTCCCCGGCCCCGGCCCCGTCCCCGGCCCCGGCCCCGTCCTGGGCCAGCCTACCATTAAGCTTTTGCCCGCCATGATCAGAGATGGACCAACGGAGCAGATGGTTGGTGCGGGGGTCCAATGTCAGCTTCTAATCCCAAAGAAGGAGAATTCTAGCGTGGGAGCTGCTTGCTTGGCCATACTGCACGCTACCCTCCCTTCCTGAAAGCTGAAACTGGTTGCCCATGAGCTCTGCGGATCGAGGATGAATGGCTCACTGCATCATCGACGACCGACCGCCCCAGACACGCCCAGCATGCCCCACTTACTCTCCAAATGAATCCGGTATCTATTAGCACTAGATTATCTGGTGCGGCCATGGGAAGCTTCATATCCGAACGACCGGTTAGAGTTTACTCCGGCTTCAACGGTCGGTTAACTGGAATATATAGGAAAGACGTGTTTATTGCAAAATACCGTGCCAGTCCCCAAGACACCGCATCAAGGCCTGTTATCTGTTCCTCGCAACCATCAGCGCTTATTGAGGACAGCATGATTGAAATGTTGCTGTAGTTGCAGCTTTCTGGATAGATGCCCGCGAAAGTGACGTCCGACATCTCCTGAGAGCAGCAAGCAAGGGAAGGCCAGCAGTGGCCAGCTAAACTTTGAGGTTCTTTGAAAATCGAAAATCAGCGCACAGAAAACAACTTTTCAATAATGCTGTGAGTCTTACACGCCTCGTACAGTATCACATGAATTTCCAACCAAAATAGGCAGTCAACGGTGACACTCTGAAAAGACAGTGCAAGTTGCCCGCGCCACACTGCGACACCCGTTACGTCCTCTGATTCCATCGCCCCCGCCGACGGTTCGCGATACTGGACTGACACAGCAGATACCTAGCAAAACCGGTTGATTCTCTAGTATACATATACTTGAAGTCCTGTTAAAGTTCCTGTCCGAAGTGACCCGCTCTGAAACCACATTTGGTTCACCATCCATTCGACCGTAACCAACCAATCCATTTAACCTTGGACCTCCGGTAACCCTTCGCGGCAACCGCCAGCTGACCCGCACCGGCTTTGGCTTGACCTAAGAAGTCCACCGGTAAAACACTGTTTTATTAGAGACGTCGTCTGCTCGTAACCTTATTCCAACAAACAAATGCAAAACACTTAATGCAAGGCGAGCCGAGCCATCAATTCACATCTAACGGTAAAATCGATTTCATACCCCAGGCATCTCCAGCAGCGGCTTTGACTCATCCCTTCCAGAACTCGTCCAGGAGGCGCGTCGTACGACTGGGCGGCATCTTGGGTGGAACAAGGTGGCACAACGGAATAACGCCCCTAATAGCGATTTCTTCTCCTCCTGCCTCGTTGGAGGGAGCCGTTGGGGCGACTGAACCGCAGCCGGCAACAGCTTCACGGTTCACATCCCTTCTTGGCTTTCTGCGTCTCGTCCCTAGGGACGAACGCTTCTTGTTCGTTTCGGGAAGACGGGCAAAATGCGACCGAGCACCTTCACCAACCACCGCGCCCCAGAAGGGAAGTCGCCGCCCCCGTCATTGACTACCTAGGTTGGTCAACCAGGTCGAACATGCAAGCCGTTGGATTGCCGCGTCGGTGCCACTTTGCGCTCATCCAAGTCCCCTCCCCACATCCAGGCTAGCGGTCAGATCTTTGACATCTTTGTCCCTTAAACTTCGGCTAAAACTCGCTTCTCAAACATTAAGAAGTGGGACGGCACATAAGGCTACATCACATGATGTGGTATATCAACATCAGTCAATTAACGGAGCGGCATGCGGCAACACCCTATATTCACCAATACCCTCCCTCCAAGGCATCTGCAGCATTTATCGAGCCTCGAGGCTCAACACGACGACACGGCGCACCTACGGGCAGTTATGGATACAACTTCCAACCCCGCACCTCCCATCTTGCGGCATTCCTCGACGCACGTCCAAATATATACAACGCAATACAAACCAACATCGCATAGAAGGGCAGAAGCCATGATTTATGTCCTCACTCTACCAGCATTGAGCACGGCACAGCATTCAGCAATCTCAGCTGGGACTGAGGCAAACAAGTGAGTCAGAGTGGTCCGGTCGCTGGCATCTTCGCTCCTTTCACCTGCCAATCCGCACAGGTCACAGCACGTTCCAGGCATCAAAGCCCCACCACTGCAGTCTGTCCTGCACCTCCGGACAACCAACGGGTGCCGGCAGCCGCCAGAAGTAGTGGTGGTCAACCATACGGAGCGCCACCAGTGGGGCCATCTGGGAAACAAGGTTGAGGTCTAGTTTTTTATGCATCAATTTGGATGTCTATGGATTTTAGGATAGGTTCTTGGATAAGTATCTGATTGAAACAAATATGTGTGTTTGGGACAGCGAAAAATTCGTTCCACGGTGTTTGCAACGATTAATCTGCCGATGGCGGCTAACGCTAGAGGCTGGCTTGTTGGTTTGCGGGGCAAACCACGCTTCCATAGCCTCAGCAAGCGCACACCACAACAGCGCCATTGCAACAACTGTTTTGGGCTTGCCGATGGGGGCATGAGGGGACCTGTTTCGTCGCATCCCTTTCATTTGCCCACAGCATTAGGTATATATTTTCTGCGTGCAGTACATGTGAGGCAACCAGACGAACCGCTGTAGTAACGCCAAACTAGCGGGAGAAAAGCGTGCGGACATTTGCCCTTCTGATCGGCCCAAGTCGGTGATTGGGATATGGTGATGTCCTGTTGTTTGTTCAAGTTTGTTTTCAAGTTCGGCAGCCTACAGCGGAGTGCGGTCGTCTCCGACCTGCTTGGCCTGGCTTAACTAAATTGTGCTGTTTCCTAAGTTTGTGTGATATGGAAGGCACCATGTTTTACATTAGTCCAGTGCGGGTCCGTCTGCTTCGGGCTTCATTCGGTCCGAGTCATAATGTGTGTTCCTTAGCTGCAGATATGGGTAGCCTGGAAGGCTTCATTCCCAGTATTCCGTCCATCCTGTTCAGGGTGATATCGTGGTTGTAGGGTGCGGTGTTTGTCGCACCTTCACCGACCACTGGCAAACGGGCATATCCCGGCGGACGGGGACCAGGTGCCGTTCTTAAGGCTTGTGTTGGGCACGAGGCATGTGGGACACACGGTAGTGCATGGCACTGGATGGTGGAGCCGTCGGTGCGATGAAAGCGGGTATGGTTGCTAACGTGGGAAGTATCCCTGATGCTGTACTCACAATGATGTGTAACGCACTCATGCTTTCACACGTGCGCCATTTGTTATCCTTGTGTAGTCGTGTGGGGGATACCGCCGCACCGGGTACAGGTCAAGCATGGACCGTGAATGCAGCTCACCGCAGCCCTCACTTACCACCATTCATTCCACAAAAACACCGCAGCAGCTTATGTCTTAGTAAGAACGTTAAACGTTGAAAGTCATGATGATAGGCTTTAATTGACATGAATTGCGGTCGTACAAAATTAGGTGATCGTACTACTGTACATAGGCAGTATCAAAACTGTAGCGCGCGTTTTGTGTTGTACAGCTACTGAGCCATAACCTGCCGCCACACCTTCCTTTCCACGAGTCCGTTTCTCTGGGACCAGCGATTCTTCTGGTTATTCTGTTAATAAAATGGTTGATCTACGTAATGTATTATTTGCAGTTTATTTCTGGGGATAAGCAAGATTGATCAGCAGGCTGACTGTGGGGGTGAACCACTGGCAGCCATGATAGATTTCCTGCTAGGAATTCTATGCAGGGCTGACCGGTTAATATTTATCACTAAGTACGCACTTGCCGATGTTAGAACGGTAGATAGATGTATCTTGACAATATAATGGGCTGCTGCGTGGAGCAGGCATGGCGTTACAAGGAGCGCATGTAACCTTTATGGGGAGCCGTTACATACTGCCAGCCGATGCAAGCAAGGGCTTGGCAACTAACAATTTCGATCGACAAAAGCCCCATAACAAGATATAAGATATATTGATATAGTTGCCTCAGCGTCTTATCTATCATCTATGGTGGCCCTCAGATTGCCGGCAGCAGCACAGCTGTCAAGTGCTTGCGAAGTCTCTCCGGCAACCCGTGCACTGAGAGGTACGCTTGAGATCCGCCTTATTGGGGCTCATGGCCTCCAGGACAGCAGTCATCTCAGCATCCGAGATGGAGGAGGGAAGCCCCAGTCCCATCCCCGCCCCGCCCCCGCCCCCGCCCCCGCCCCCGCCCCGTCCCCGTCCCCGTCCCCGTCCCCGTCCCCGTCCCCGTCCCCGTCCCCGTCCCCGCCCGGCCCCGGCCCCGTCCCCGGCCCCGGCCCCGTCCTGGGCCAGCCTACCATTAAGCTTTTGCCCGCCATGATCAGAGATGGACCAACGGAGCAGATGGTTGGTGCGGGGGTCCAATGTCAGCTTCTAATCCCAAAGAAGGAGAATTCTAGCGTGGGAGCTGCTTGCTTGGCCATACTGCACGCTACCCTCCCTTCCTGAAAGCTGAAACTGGTTGCCCATGAGCTCTGCGGATCGAGGATGAATGGCTCACTGCATCATCGACGACCGACCGCCCCAGACACGCCCAGCATGCCCCACTTACTCTCCAAATGAATCCGGTATCTATTAGCACTAGATTATCTGGTGCGGCCATGGGAAGCTTCATATCCGAACGACCGGTTAGAGTTTACTCCGGCTTCAACGGTCGGTTAACTGGAATATATAGGAAAGACGTGTTTATTGCAAAATACCGTGCCAGTCCCCAAGACACCGCATCAAGGCCTGTTATCTGTTCCTCGCAACCATCAGCGCTTATTGAGGACAGCATGATTGAAATGTTGCTGTAGTTGCAGCTTTCTGGATAGATGCCCGCGAAAGTGACGTCCGACATCTCCTGAGAGCAGCAAGCAAGGGAAGGCCAGCAGTGGCCAGCTAAACTTTGAGGTTCTTTGAAAATCGAAAATCAGCGCACAGAAAACAACTTTTCAATAATGCTGTGAGTCTTACACGCCTCGTACAGTATCACATGAATTTCCAACCAAAATAGGCAGTCAACGGTGACACTCTGAAAAGACAGTGCAAGTTGCCCGCGCCACACTGCGACACCCGTTACGTCCTCTGATTCCATCGCCCCCGCCGACGGTTCGCGATACTGGACTGACACAGCAGATACCTAGCAAAACCGGTTGATTCTCTAGTATACATATACTTGAAGTCCTGTTAAAGTTCCTGTCCGAAGTGACCCGCTCTGAAACCACATTTGGTTCACCATCCATTCGACCGTAACCAACCAATCCATTTAACCTTGGACCTCCGGTAACCCTTCGCGGCAACCGCCAGCTGACCCGCACCGGCTTTGGCTTGACCTAAGAAGTCCACCGGTAAAACACTGTTTTATTAGAGACGTCGTCTGCTCGTAACCTTATTCCAACAAACAAATGCAAAACACTTAATGCAAGGCGAGCCGAGCCATCAATTCACATCTAACGGTAAAATCGATTTCATACCCCAGGCATCTCCAGCAGCGGCTTTGACTCATCCCTTCCAGAACTCGTCCAGGAGGCGCGTCGTACGACTGGGCGGCATCTTGGGTGGAACAAGGTGGCACAACGGAATAACGCCCCTAATAGCGATTTCTTCTCCTCCTGCCTCGTTGGAGGGAGCCGTTGGGGCGACTGAACCGCAGCCGGCAACAGCTTCACGGTTCACATCCCTTCTTGGCTTTCTGCGTCTCGTCCCTAGGGACGAACGCTTCTTGTTCGTTTCGGGAAGACGGGCAAAATGCGACCGAGCACCTTCACCAACCACCGCGCCCCAGAAGGGAAGTCGCCGCCCCCGTCATTGACTACCTAGGTTGGTCAACCAGGTCGAACATGCAAGCCGTTGGATTGCCGCGTCGGTGCCACTTTGCGCTCATCCAAGTCCCCTCCCCACATCCAGGCTAGCGGTCAGATCTTTGACATCTTTGTCCCTTAAACTTCGGCTAAAACTCGCTTCTCAAACATTAAGAAGTGGGACGGCACATAAGGCTACATCACATGATGTGGTATATCAACATCAGTCAATTAACGGAGCGGCATGCGGCAACACCCTATATTCACCAATACCCTCCCTCCAAGGCATCTGCAGCATTTATCGAGCCTCGAGGCTCAACACGACGACACGGCGCACCTACGGGCAGTTATGGATACAACTTCCAACCCCGCACCTCCCATCTTGCGGCATTCCTCGACGCACGTCCAAATATATACAACGCAATACAAACCAACATCGCATAGAAGGGCAGAAGCCATGATTTATGTCCTCACTCTACCAGCATTGAGCACGGCACAGCATTCAGCAATCTCAGCTGGGACTGAGGCAAACAAGTGAGTCAGAGTGGTCCGGTCGCTGGCATCTTCGCTCCTTTCACCTGCCAATCCGCACAGGTCACAGCACGTTCCAGGCATCAAAGCCCCACCACTGCAGTCTGTCCTGCACCTCCGGACAACCAACGGGTGCCGGCAGCCGCCAGAAGTAGTGGTGGTCAACCATACGGAGCGCCACCAGTGGGGCCATCTGGGAAACAAGGTTGAGGTCTAGTTTTTTATGCATCAATTTGGATGTCTATGGATTTTAGGATAGGTTCTTGGATAAGTATCTGATTGAAACAAATATGTGTGTTTGGGACAGCGAAAAATTCGTTCCACGGTGTTTGCAACGATTAATCTGCCGATGGCGGCTAACGCTAGAGGCTGGCTTGTTGGTTTGCGGGGCAAACCACGCTTCCATAGCCTCAGCAAGCGCACACCACAACAGCGCCATTGCAACAACTGTTTTGGGCTTGCCGATGGGGGCATGAGGGGACCTGTTTCGTCGCATCCCTTTCATTTGCCCACAGCATTAGGTATATATTTTCTGCGTGCAGTACATGTGAGGCAACCAGACGAACCGCTGTAGTAACGCCAAACTAGCGGGAGAAAAGCGTGCGGACATTTGCCCTTCTGATCGGCCCAAGTCGGTGATTGGGATATGGTGATGTCCTGTTGTTTGTTCAAGTTTGTTTTCAAGTTCGGCAGCCTACAGCGGAGTGCGGTCGTCTCCGACCTGCTTGGCCTGGCTTAACTAAATTGTGCTGTTTCCTAAGTTTGTGTGATATGGAAGGCACCATGTTTTACATTAGTCCAGTGCGGGTCCGTCTGCTTCGGGCTTCATTCGGTCCGAGTCATAATGTGTGTTCCTTAGCTGCAGATATGGGTAGCCTGGAAGGCTTCATTCCCAGTATTCCGTCCATCCTGTTCAGGGTGATATCGTGGTTGTAGGGTGCGGTGTTTGTCGCACCTTCACCGACCACTGGCAAACGGGCATATCCCGGCGGACGGGGACCAGGTGCCGTTCTTAAGGCTTGTGTTGGGCACGAGGCATGTGGGACACACGGTAGTGCATGGCACTGGATGGTGGAGCCGTCGGTGCGATGAAAGCGGGTATGGTTGCTAACGTGGGAAGTATCCCTGATGCTGTACTCACAATGATGTGTAACGCACTCATGCTTTCACACGTGCGCCATTTGTTATCCTTGTGTAGTCGTGTGGGGGATACCGCCGCACCGGGTACAGGTCAAGCATGGACCGTGAATGCAGCTCACCGCAGCCCTCACTTACCACCATTCATTCCACAAAAACACCGCAGCAGCTTATGTCTTAGTAAGAACGTTAAACGTTGAAAGTCATGATGATAGGCTTTAATTGACATGAATTGCGGTCGTACAAAATTAGGTGATCGTACTACTGTACATAGGCAGTATCAAAACTGTAGCGCGCGTTTTGTGTTGTACAGCTACTGAGCCATAACCTGCCGCCACACCCTTCCTTTCCACGAGTCCGTTTCTCTGGGACCAGCGATTCTTCTGGTTATTCTGTTAATAAAATGGTTGATCTACGTAATGTATTATTTGCAGTTTATTTCTGGGGATAAGCAAGATTGATCAGCAGGCTGACTGTGGGGGTGAACCACTGGCAGCCATGATAGATTTCCTGCTAGGAATTCTATGCAGGGCTGACCGGTTAATATTTATCACTAAGTACGCACTTGCCGATGTTAGAACGGTAGATAGATGTATCTTGACAATATAATGGGCTGCTGCGTGGAGCAGGCATGGCGTTACAAGGAGCGCATGTAACCTTTATGGGGAGCCGTTACATACTGCCAGCCGATGCAAGCAAGGGCTTGGCAACTAACAATTTCGATCGACAAAAGCCCCATAACAAGATATAAGATATATTGATATAGTTGCCTCAGCGTCTTATCTATCATCTATGGTGGCCCTCAGATTGCCGGCAGCAGCACAGCTGTCAAGTGCTTGCGAAGTCTCTCCGGCAACCCGTGCACTGAGAGGTACGCTTGAGATCCGCCTTATTGGGGCTCATGGCCTCCAGGACAGCAGTCATCTCAGCATCCGAGATGGAGGAGGGAAGCCCCAGTCCCATCCCCGCCCCCGCCCCCGCCCCCCCCCCGCCCCCGCCCCCGTCCCCGTCCCCGTCCCCGTCCCCGTCCCCGTCCCCGTCCCCGTCCCCGTCCCCGCCCCGGCCCCGGCCCCGTCCCCGGCCCCGGCCCCGTCCTGGGCCAGCCTACCATTAAGCTTTTGCCCGCCATGATCAGAGATGGACCAACGGAGCAGATGGTTGGTGCGGGGGTCCAATGTCAGCTTCTAATCCCAAAGAAGGAGAATTCTAGCGTGGGAGCTGCTTGCTTGGCCATACTGCACGCTACCCTCCCTTCCTGAAAGCTGAAACTGGTTGCCCATGAGCTCTGCGGATCGAGGATGAATGGCTCACTGCATCATCGACGACCGACCGCCCCAGACACGCCCAGCATGCCCCACTTACTCTCCAAATGAATCCGGTATCTATTAGCACTAGATTATCTGGTGCGGCCATGGGAAGCTTCATATCCGAACGACCGGTTAGAGTTTACTCCGGCTTCAACGGTCGGTTAACTGGAATATATAGGAAAGACGTGTTTATTGCAAAATACCGTGCCAGTCCCCAAGACACCGCATCAAGGCCTGTTATCTGTTCCTCGCAACCATCAGCGCTTATTGAGGACAGCATGATTGAAATGTTGCTGTAGTTGCAGCTTTCTGGATAGATGCCCGCGAAAGTGACGTCCGACATCTCCTGAGAGCAGCAAGCAAGGGAAGGCCAGCAGTGGCCAGCTAAACTTTGAGGTTCTTTGAAAATCGAAAATCAGCGCACAGAAAACAACTTTTCAATAATGCTGTGAGTCTTACACGCCTCGTACAGTATCACATGAATTTCCAACCAAAATAGGCAGTCAACGGTGACACTCTGAAAAGACAGTGCAAGTTGCCCGCGCCACACTGCGACACCCGTTACGTCCTCTGATTCCATCGCCCCCGCCGACGGTTCGCGATACTGGACTGACACAGCAGATACCTAGCAAAACCGGTTGATTCTCTAGTATACATATACTTGAAGTCCTGTTAAAGTTCCTGTCCGAAGTGACCCGCTCTGAAACCACATTTGGTTCACCATCCATTCGACCGTAACCAACCAATCCATTTAACCTTGGACCTCCGGTAACCCTTCGCGGCAACCGCCAGCTGACCCGCACCGGCTTTGGCTTGACCTAAGAAGTCCACCGGTAAAACACTGTTTTATTAGAGACGTCGTCTGCTCGTAACCTTATTCCAACAAACAAATGCAAAACACTTAATGCAAGGCGAGCCGAGCCATCAATTCACATCTAACGGTAAAATCGATTTCATACCCCAGGCATCTCCAGCAGCGGCTTTGACTCATCCCTTCCAGAACTCGTCCAGGAGGCGCGTCGTACGACTGGGCGGCATCTTGGGTGGAACAAGGTGGCACAACGGAATAACGCCCCTAATAGCGATTTCTTCTCCTCCTGCCTCGTTGGAGGGAGCCGTTGGGGCGACTGAACCGCAGCCGGCAACAGCTTCACGGTTCACATCCCTTCTTGGCTTTCTGCGTCTCGTCCCTAGGGACGAACGCTTCTTGTTCGTTTCGGGAAGACGGGCAAAATGCGACCGAGCACCTTCACCAACCACCGCGCCCCAGAAGGGAAGTCGCCGCCCCCGTCATTGACTACCTAGGTTGGTCAACCAGGTCGAACATGCAAGCCGTTGGATTGCCGCGTCGGTGCCACTTTGCGCTCATCCAAGTCCCCTCCCCACATCCAGGCTAGCGGTCAGATCTTTGACATCTTTGTCCCTTAAACTTCGGCTAAAACTCGCTTCTCAAACATTAAGAAGTGGGACGGCACATAAGGCTACATCACATGATGTGGTATATCAACATCAGTCAATTAACGGAGCGGCATGCGGCAACACCCTATATTCACCAATACCCTCCCTCCAAGGCATCTGCAGCATTTATCGAGCCTCGAGGCTCAACACGACGACACGGCGCACCTACGGGCAGTTATGGATACAACTTCCAACCCCGCACCTCCCATCTTGCGGCATTCCTCGACGCACGTCCAAATATATACAACGCAATACAAACCAACATCGCATAGAAGGGCAGAAGCCATGATTTATGTCCTCACTCTACCAGCATTGAGCACGGCACAGCATTCAGCAATCTCAGCTGGGACTGAGGCAAACAAGTGAGTCAGAGTGGTCCGGTCGCTGGCATCTTCGCTCCTTTCACCTGCCAATCCGCACAGGTCACAGCACGTTCCAGGCATCAAAGCCCCACCACTGCAGTCTGTCCTGCACCTCCGGACAACCAACGGGTGCCGGCAGCCGCCAGAAGTAGTGGTGGTCAACCATACGGAGCGCCACCAGTGGGGCCATCTGGGAAACAAGGTTGAGGTCTAGTTTTTTATGCATCAATTTGGATGTCTATGGATTTTAGGATAGGTTCTTGGATAAGTATCTGATTGAAACAAATATGTGTGTTTGGGACAGCGAAAAATTCGTTCCACGGTGTTTGCAACGATTAATCTGCCGATGGCGGCTAACGCTAGAGGCTGGCTTGTTGGTTTGCGGGGCAAACCACGCTTCCATAGCCTCAGCAAGCGCACACCACAACAGCGCCATTGCAACAACTGTTTTGGGCTTGCCGATGGGGGCATGAGGGGACCTGTTTCGTCGCATCCCTTTCATTTGCCCACAGCATTAGGTATATATTTTCTGCGTGCAGTACATGTGAGGCAACCAGACGAACCGCTGTAGTAACGCCAAACTAGCGGGAGAAAAGCGTGCGGACATTTGCCCTTCTGATCGGCCCAAGTCGGTGATTGGGATATGGTGATGTCCTGTTGTTTGTTCAAGTTTGTTTTCAAGTTCGGCAGCCTACAGCGGAGTGCGGTCGTCTCCGACCTGCTTGGCCTGGCTTAACTAAATTGTGCTGTTTCCTAAGTTTGTGTGATATGGAAGGCACCATGTTTTACATTAGTCCAGTGCGGGTCCGTCTGCTTCGGGCTTCATTCGGTCCGAGTCATAATGTGTGTTCCTTAGCTGCAGATATGGGTAGCCTGGAAGGCTTCATTCCCAGTATTCCGTCCATCCTGTTCAGGGTGATATCGTGGTTGTAGGGTGCGGTGTTTGTCGCACCTTCACCGACCACTGGCAAACGGGCATATCCCGGCGGACGGGGACCAGGTGCCGTTCTTAAGGCTTGTGTTGGGCACGAGGCATGTGGGACACACGGTAGTGCATGGCACTGGATGGTGGAGCCGTCGGTGCGATGAAAGCGGGTATGGTTGCTAACGTGGGAAGTATCCCTGATGCTGTACTCACAATGATGTGTAACGCACTCATGCTTTCACACGTGCGCCATTTGTTATCCTTGTGTAGTCGTGTGGGGGATACCGCCGCACCGGGTACAGGTCAAGCATGGACCGTGAATGCAGCTCACCGCAGCCCTCACTTACCACCATTCATTCCACAAAAACACCGCAGCAGCTTATGTCTTAGTAAGAACGTTAAACGTTGAAAGTCATGATGATAGGCTTTAATTGACATGAATTGCGGTCGTACAAAATTAGGTGATCGTACTACTGTACATAGGCAGTATCAAAACTGTAGCGCGCGTTTTGTGTTGTACAGCTACTGAGCCATAACCTGCCGCCACACCCTTCCTTTCCACGAGTCCGTTTCTCTGGGACCAGCGATTCTTCTGGTTATTCTGTTAATAAAATGGTTGATCTACGTAATGTATTATTTGCAGTTTATTTCTGGGGATAAGCAAGATTGATCAGCAGGCTGACTGTGGGGGTGAACCACTGGCAGCCATGATAGATTTCCTGCTAGGAATTCTATGCAGGGCTGACCGGTTAATATTTATCACTAAGTACGCACTTGCCGATGTTAGAACGGTAGATAGATGTATCTTGACAATATAATGGGCTGCTGCGTGGAGCAGGCATGGCGTTACAAGGAGCGCATGTAACCTTTATGGGGAGCCGTTACATACTGCCAGCCGATGCAAGCAAGGGCTTGGCAACTAACAATTTCGATCGACAAAAGCCCCATAACAAGATATAAGATATATTGATATAGTTGCCTCAGCGTCTTATCTATCATCTATGGTGGCCCTCAGATTGCCGGCAGCAGCACAGCTGTCAAGTGCTTGCGAAGTCTCTCCGGCAACCCGTGCACTGAGAGGTACGCTTGAGATCCGCCTTATTGGGGCTCATGGCCTCCAGGACAGCAGTCATCTCAGCATCCGAGATGGAGGAGGGAAGCCCCAGTCCCATCCCCGCCCCCGCCCCCGCCCCCGCCCCCGCCCCCGCCCCCGTCCCCGTCCCCGTCCCCGTCCCCGTCCCCGTCCCCGTCCCCGTCCCCGTCCCCGTCCCCGGCCCGGCCCCGTCCCCGGCCCCGGCCCCGTCCTGGGCCAGCCTACCATTAAGCTTTTGCCCGCCATGATCAGAGATGGACCAACGGAGCAGATGGTTGGTGCGGGGGTCCAATGTCAGCTTCTAATCCCAAAGAAGGAGAATTCTAGCGTGGGAGCTGCTTGCTTGGCCATACTGCACGCTACCCTCCCTTCCTGAAAGCTGAAACTGGTTGCCCATGAGCTCTGCGGATCGAGGATGAATGGCTCACTGCATCATCGACGACCGACCGCCCCAGACACGCCCAGCATGCCCCACTTACTCTCCAAATGAATCCGGTATCTATTAGCACTAGATTATCTGGTGCGGCCATGGGAAGCTTCATATCCGAACGACCGGTTAGAGTTTACTCCGGCTTCAACGGTCGGTTAACTGGAATATATAGGAAAGACGTGTTTATTGCAAAATACCGTGCCAGTCCCCAAGACACCGCATCAAGGCCTGTTATCTGTTCCTCGCAACCATCAGCGCTTATTGAGGACAGCATGATTGAAATGTTGCTGTAGTTGCAGCTTTCTGGATAGATGCCCGCGAAAGTGACGTCCGACATCTCCTGAGAGCAGCAAGCAAGGGAAGGCCAGCAGTGGCCAGCTAAACTTTGAGGTTCTTTGAAAATCGAAAATCAGCGCACAGAAAACAACTTTTCAATAATGCTGTGAGTCTTACACGCCTCGTACAGTATCACATGAATTTCCAACCAAAATAGGCAGTCAACGGTGACACTCTGAAAAGACAGTGCAAGTTGCCCGCGCCACACTGCGACACCCGTTACGTCCTCTGATTCCATCGCCCCCGCCGACGGTTCGCGATACTGGACTGACACAGCAGATACCTAGCAAAACCGGTTGATTCTCTAGTATACATATACTTGAAGTCCTGTTAAAGTTCCTGTCCGAAGTGACCCGCTCTGAAACCACATTTGGTTCACCATCCATTCGACCGTAACCAACCAATCCATTTAACCTTGGACCTCCGGTAACCCTTCGCGGCAACCGCCAGCTGACCCGCACCGGCTTTGGCTTGACCTAAGAAGTCCACCGGTAAAACACTGTTTTATTAGAGACGTCGTCTGCTCGTAACCTTATTCCAACAAACAAATGCAAAACACTTAATGCAAGGCGAGCCGAGCCATCAATTCACATCTAACGGTAAAATCGATTTCATACCCCAGGCATCTCCAGCAGCGGCTTTGACTCATCCCTTCCAGAACTCGTCCAGGAGGCGCGTCGTACGACTGGGCGGCATCTTGGGTGGAACAAGGTGGCACAACGGAATAACGCCCCTAATAGCGATTTCTTCTCCTCCTGCCTCGTTGGAGGGAGCCGTTGGGGCGACTGAACCGCAGCCGGCAACAGCTTCACGGTTCACATCCCTTCTTGGCTTTCTGCGTCTCGTCCCTAGGGACGAACGCTTCTTGTTCGTTTCGGGAAGACGGGCAAAATGCGACCGAGCACCTTCACCAACCACCGCGCCCCAGAAGGGAAGTCGCCGCCCCCGTCATTGACTACCTAGGTTGGTCAACCAGGTCGAACATGCAAGCCGTTGGATTGCCGCGTCGGTGCCACTTTGCGCTCATCCAAGTCCCCTCCCCACATCCAGGCTAGCGGTCAGATCTTTGACATCTTTGTCCCTTAAACTTCGGCTAAAACTCGCTTCTCAAACATTAAGAAGTGGGACGGCACATAAGGCTACATCACATGATGTGGTATATCAACATCAGTCAATTAACGGAGCGGCATGCGGCAACACCCTATATTCACCAATACCCTCCCTCCAAGGCATCTGCAGCATTTATCGAGCCTCGAGGCTCAACACGACGACACGGCGCACCTACGGGCAGTTATGGATACAACTTCCAACCCCGCACCTCCCATCTTGCGGCATTCCTCGACGCACGTCCAAATATATACAACGCAATACAAACCAACATCGCATAGAAGGGCAGAAGCCATGATTTATGTCCTCACTCTACCAGCATTGAGCACGGCACAGCATTCAGCAATCTCAGCTGGGACTGAGGCAAACAAGTGAGTCAGAGTGGTCCGGTCGCTGGCATCTTCGCTCCTTTCACCTGCCAATCCGCACAGGTCACAGCACGTTCCAGGCATCAAAGCCCCACCACTGCAGTCTGTCCTGCACCTCCGGACAACCAACGGGTGCCGGCAGCCGCCAGAAGTAGTGGTGGTCAACCATACGGAGCGCCACCAGTGGGGCCATCTGGGAAACAAGGTTGAGGTCTAGTTTTTTATGCATCAATTTGGATGTCTATGGATTTTAGGATAGGTTCTTGGATAAGTATCTGATTGAAACAAATATGTGTGTTTGGGACAGCGAAAAATTCGTTCCACGGTGTTTGCAACGATTAATCTGCCGATGGCGGCTAACGCTAGAGGCTGGCTTGTTGGTTTGCGGGGCAAACCACGCTTCCATAGCCTCAGCAAGCGCACACCACAACAGCGCCATTGCAACAACTGTTTTGGGCTTGCCGATGGGGGCATGAGGGGACCTGTTTCGTCGCATCCCTTTCATTTGCCCACAGCATTAGGTATATATTTTCTGCGTGCAGTACATGTGAGGCAACCAGACGAACCGCTGTAGTAACGCCAAACTAGCGGGAGAAAAGCGTGCGGACATTTGCCCTTCTGATCGGCCCAAGTCGGTGATTGGGATATGGTGATGTCCTGTTGTTTGTTCAAGTTTGTTTTCAAGTTCGGCAGCCTACAGCGGAGTGCGGTCGTCTCCGACCTGCTTGGCCTGGCTTAACTAAATTG
Source organism: Volvox africanus (assembly GCA_030268105.1). Taxonomy (NCBI): domain Eukaryota; kingdom Viridiplantae; phylum Chlorophyta; class Chlorophyceae; order Chlamydomonadales; family Volvocaceae; genus Volvox; species Volvox africanus. The sequence goes on along the minus strand of BSDZ01000015.1, from coordinate 124,351 downwards.
TGCTGTTTCCTAAGTTTGTGTGATATGGAAGGCACCATGTTTTACATTAGTCCAGTGCGGGTCCGTCTGCTTCGGGCTTCATTCGGTCCGAGTCATAATGTGTGTTCCTTAGCTGCAGATATGGGTAGCCTGGAAGGCTTCATTCCCAGTATTCCGTCCATCCTGTTCAGGGTGATATCGTGGTTGTAGGGTGCGGTGTTTGTCGCACCTTCACCGACCACTGGCAAACGGGCATATCCCGGCGGACGGGGACCAGGTGCCGTTCTTAAGGCTTGTGTTGGGCACGAGGCATGTGGGACACACGGTAGTGCATGGCACTGGATGGTGGAGCCGTCGGTGCGATGAAAGCGGGTATGGTTGCTAACGTGGGAAGTATCCCTGATGCTGTACTCACAATGATGTGTAACGCACTCATGCTTTCACACGTGCGCCATTTGTTATCCTTGTGTAGTCGTGTGGGGGATACCGCCGCACCGGGTACAGGTCAAGCATGGACCGTGAATGCAGCTCACCGCAGCCCTCACTTACCACCATTCATTCCACAAAAACACCGCAGCAGCTTATGTCTTAGTAAGAACGTTAAACGTTGAAAGTCATGATGATAGGCTTTAATTGACATGAATTGCGGTCGTACAAAATTAGGTGATCGTACTACTGTACATAGGCAGTATCAAAACTGTAGCGCGCGTTTTGTGTTGTACAGCTACTGAGCCATAACCTGCCGCCACACCCTTCCTTTCCACGAGTCCGTTTCTCTGGGACCAGCGATTCTTCTGGTTATTCTGTTAATAAAATGGTTGATCTACGTAATGTATTATTTGCAGTTTATTTCTGGGGATAAGCAAGATTGATCAGCAGGCTGACTGTGGGGGTGAACCACTGGCAGCCATGATAGATTTCCTGCTAGGAATTCTATGCAGGGCTGACCGGTTAATATTTATCACTAAGTACGCACTTGCCGATGTTAGAACGGTAGATAGATGTATCTTGACAATATAATGGGCTGCTGCGTGGAGCAGGCATGGCGTTACAAGGAGCGCATGTAACCTTTATGGGGAGCCGTTACATACTGCCAGCCGATGCAAGCAAGGGCTTGGCAACTAACAATTTCGATCGACAAAAGCCCCATAACAAGATATAAGATATATTGATATAGTTGCCTCAGCGTCTTATCTATCATCTATGGTGGCCCTCAGATTGCCGGCAGCAGCACAGCTGTCAAGTGCTTGCGAAGTCTCTCCGGCAACCCGTGCACTGAGAGGTACGCTTGAGATCCGCCTTATTGGGGCTCATGGCCTCCAGGACAGCAGTCATCTCAGCATCCGAGATGGAGGAGGGAAGCCCCAGTCCCATCCCCGCCCCCGCCCCCGCCCCCGCCCCCGCCCCCGCCCCCGTCCCCGTCCCCGTCCCCGTCCCCGTCCCCGTCCCCGTCCCCGTCCCCGGCCCCGGCCCCGTCCCCGGCCCCGGCCCCGTCCTGGGCCAGCCTACCATTAAGCTTTTGCCCGCCATGATCAGAGATGGACCAACGGAGCAGATGGTTGGTGCGGGGGTCCAATGTCAGCTTCTAATCCCAAAGAAGGAGAATTCTAGCGTGGGAGCTGCTTGCTTGGCCATACTGCACGCTACCCTCCCTTCCTGAAAGCTGAAACTGGTTGCCCATGAGCTCTGCGGATCGAGGATGAATGGCTCACTGCATCATCGACGACCGACCGCCCCAGACACGCCCAGCATGCCCCACTTACTCTCCAAATGAATCCGGTATCTATTAGCACTAGATTATCTGGTGCGGCCATGGGAAGCTTCATATCCGAACGACCGGTTAGAGTTTACTCCGGCTTCAACGGTCGGTTAACTGGAATATATAGGAAAGACGTGTTTATTGCAAAATACCGTGCCAGTCCCCAAGACACCGCATCAAGGCCTGTTATCTGTTCCTCGCAACCATCAGCGCTTATTGAGGACAGCATGATTGAAATGTTGCTGTAGTTGCAGCTTTCTGGATAGATGCCCGCGAAAGTGACGTCCGACATCTCCTGAGAGCAGCAAGCAAGGGAAGGCCAGCAGTGGCCAGCTAAACTTTGAGGTTCTTTGAAAATCGAAAATCAGCGCACAGAAAACAACTTTTCAATAATGCTGTGAGTCTTACACGCCTCGTACAGTATCACATGAATTTCCAACCAAAATAGGCAGTCAACGGTGACACTCTGAAAAGACAGTGCAAGTTGCCCGCGCCACACTGCGACACCCGTTACGTCCTCTGATTCCATCGCCCCCGCCGACGGTTCGCGATACTGGACTGACACAGCAGATACCTAGCAAAACCGGTTGATTCTCTAGTATACATATACTTGAAGTCCTGTTAAAGTTCCTGTCCGAAGTGACCCGCTCTGAAACCACATTTGGTTCACCATCCATTCGACCGTAACCAACCAATCCATTTAACCTTGGACCTCCGGTAACCCTTCGCGGCAACCGCCAGCTGACCCGCACCGGCTTTGGCTTGACCTAAGAAGTCCACCGGTAAAACACTGTTTTATTAGAGACGTCGTCTGCTCGTAACCTTATTCCAACAAACAAATGCAAAACACTTAATGCAAGGCGAGCCGAGCCATCAATTCACATCTAACGGTAAAATCGATTTCATACCCCAGGCATCTCCAGCAGCGGCTTTGACTCATCCCTTCCAGAACTCGTCCAGGAGGCGCGTCGTACGACTGGGCGGCATCTTGGGTGGAACAAGGTGGCACAACGGAATAACGCCCCTAATAGCGATTTCTTCTCCTCCTGCCTCGTTGGAGGGAGCCGTTGGGGCGACTGAACCGCAGCCGGCAACAGCTTCACGGTTCACATCCCTTCTTGGCTTTCTGCGTCTCGTCCCTAGGGACGAACGCTTCTTGTTCGTTTCGGGAAGACGGGCAAAATGCGACCGAGCACCTTCACCAACCACCGCGCCCCAGAAGGGAAGTCGCCGCCCCCGTCATTGACTACCTAGGTTGGTCAACCAGGTCGAACATGCAAGCCGTTGGATTGCCGCGTCGGTGCCACTTTGCGCTCATCCAAGTCCCCTCCCCACATCCAGGCTAGCGGTCAGATCTTTGACATCTTTGTCCCTTAAACTTCGGCTAAAACTCGCTTCTCAAACATTAAGAAGTGGGACGGCACATAAGGCTACATCACATGATGTGGTATATCAACATCAGTCAATTAACGGAGCGGCATGCGGCAACACCCTATATTCACCAAATACCCTCCATCCAAGGCATCTGCAAGCATTTATCGAGCCTACGAGCCTCAACACGACGACACGGCGCACCTACGGGCAGTTATGGATACAACTTCCAACCCCGCACCTCCCATCTTGCGGCATTCCTCGACGCACGTCCCAAATATATACAACGCAATACAAACCAACATCGCATAGAAGGGCAGAAGCCATGATTTATGTCCTCACTCTACCAGCATTGAGCACGGCACAGCATTCAGCTAATCTCAGCTGGGACTGAGGCAAACAAGTTGAGTCAGAGTGGTCCGTCGCTGGCATCTTCGCTCCTTTCACCCTGCCAATCCGCACAGGTCACAGCACGTTCCAGGCATCAAAGCCCCACCACTGCAGTCTGTCCTGCACCTCCGGACAACCAACGGGTGCCGGCAGCCGCCAGAAGTAGTGGTGGTCAACCATACGGAGCGCCACCAGTGGGGCCATCTGGGAAACAAGGTTGAGGTCTAGTTTTTTTATGCATCAATTTGGATGTCTATGGATTTTAGGATAGGTTCTTGGATAAGTATCTGATTGAAACAAATATGTGTGTTTGGGACAGCGAAAAATTCGTTCCACGGTGTTTGCAAACGGATTAATCTGCCGATGGCGGCTAACGCTAGAGGTTGGCTGTTTGGTTTGGCGGGGGCAAACCACGATTCCCATAGCCTCAGCAAGCGCACACCACAACAGCGCCATTGCAAACAACTGTTTTGGGCTTGCCGATGGGGGCATGAGGGGACCTGTTTCGTCGCATCCCTTTCATTTGCCCACAGCATTAGGTATATATTTTCTGCGTGCAGTACATGTGAGGCAACCAGACGAACCGCTTGTAGTAACGCCAAACTAGCGGGAGAAAAGCTGCGGACATTTGCCCTTCTGATCGGCCCAAGTCGGTGATTGGGATATGGTGATGTCCTGTTGTTTGTTCAAGTTTGTTTTCAAGTTCGGCAGCCTACAGCGGAGTGCGGTCGTCTCCGACCTGCTTGGCCTGGCTTAACTAAATTGTGCTGTTCCTAAGTTTGTGTGATATGGAAGGGCACCATGTTTTACATTAGTCCAGTGCGGGTCCGTCTGCTTCGGGCTTCATTCGGTCCGAGTCATAATGTGTGTTCCTTAGCTGCAGATATGGGTAGCCTGGAAGGCTTCATTCCCAGTATTCCGTCCATCCTGTTCAGGGGTGATATCGTGGTTGTAGGGTGCGGTGTTTGTCGCACCTTCACCGACCACTGGCAAACGGGCATATCCCGGCGGACGGGGACCAGGTGCCGTTCTTAAGGCTTGTGTTGGGCACGAGGCATGTGGGACACACGGTAGTGCATGGCACTGGATGGTGGAGCCGGTCGGTGCGATGAAAGCGGGTATGGTTGCTAACGTGGGAAGTATCCCTGATGCTGTACTCACAATGATGTGTAACGCACTCATGCTTTCACACGTGCGCCATTTGTTATCCTTGTGTAGTCGTGTGGGGGATACCGCCGCACCGGGTACAGGTCAAGCATGGACCGTGAATGCAGCTCACCGCAGCCCTCACTTAACCACCATTCATTCCACAAAAACACCGCAGCAGCTTATGTCTTAGTAAGAACGTTAAACGTTGAAAGTCATGATGATAGGCTTTAATTGACATGAATTGCGGTCGTACAAAATTAGGTGATCGTACTACTGTACATAGGCAGTATCAAAACTGTAGCGCGCGTTTTGTGTTGTACAGCTACTGAGCCATAACCTGCCGCCACACCCTTCCTTTCCACGCGTCCGTTTCTCTGGGACCAGCGATTCTTCTGGTTATTCTGTTAATAAAATGGTTGATCTACGTAATGTATTATTTGCAGTTTATTTCTGGGGATAGCAAGATTGATCAGCAGGCTGACCTGTGGGGGTGAACCACTGGCAGCCATGATAGATTTCCTGCTAGGAATTCTATGCAGGGCTGACCGGTTAATATTTATCACTAAGTACGCACTTGCCGATGTTAGAACGGTAGATAGATGTATCTTGACAATATAATGGGCTGCTGCGTGGAGCAGGCATGGCGTTACAACGAGCGCATGTACCTTTATGGGGAGCCGTTACATACTGCCAGCCGATGCAAGCAAGGGCTTGGCAACTAACATTTCGATCGACAAAAGCCCCATAACAAGATATAAGATATATTGATATAGTTGCCTCAGCGTCTTATCTATCATCTATGGTGGCCCTCAGATTGCCGGCAGCAGCACAGCTGTCAAGTGCTTGCGAAGTCTCTCCGGCAACCGTGCACTGAGAGGTACGCTTGAGATCCGCCTTATTGGGGCTCATGGCCTCCAGGACAGCAGTCATCTCAGCATCCGATATGAGAGGGAAGCCCCAGTCCCATCCCCGCCCCCGCCCCGCCCCCGCCCCCGCCCCCGCCCCCGTCCCCGTCCCCGTCCCCGTCCCCGTCCCCGTCCCCGTCCCCGTCCCGTCCCCGTCCCGTCCCCGTCCCCGTCCCCGTCCAGGCCCCGTCCCCGTCCTGGGCCAGCCTACCATTAAGCTTTTGCCCGCCATGATCAGAGATGGACCAACGGAGCAGATGGTTGGTGCGGGGGTCCAATGTCAGCTTCTAATCCCAAAGAAGGAGAATTCTAGCGTGGGAGCTGCTTGCTTGGCCATACTGCACGCTACCCTCCCTTCCTGAAAGCTGAAACTGGTTGCCCATGAGCTCTGCGGATCGAGGATGAATGGCTCACTGCATCATCGACGACCGACCGCCCCAGACACGCCAGCATGCCCCACTTACTCTCCAAATGAATCCGGTATCTATTAGCACTAGATTATCTGGTGCGGCCATGGGAAGCTTCATATCCGAACGACCGGTTAGAGTTTACTCCGGCTTCAACGGTCGGTTAACTGGAATATATAGGAAAGACGTGTTTATTGCAAATACCGTGCCAGTCCCCAAGACACCGCATCAAGGCCTGTTATCTGTTCCTCGCAACCATCAGCGCTTATTGAGGACAGCATGATTGAAATGTTGCTGTAGTTGCAGCTTTCTGGATAGATGCCCGCGAAAAGTGACGTCCGACATCTCCTGAGAGCAGCAAGCAAGGGAAGGCCAGCAGTGGCCAGCTAAACTTTGAGGTTCTTTGAAAATCGAAAATCAGCGCACAGAAAACAACTTTTCAATAATGCTGTGAGTCTTACACGCCTCGTACAGTATCACATGAATTTCAACCAAAATAGGCAGTCAACGGTGACACTCTGAAAAGACAGTGCAAGTTGCCCGCGCCACACTGCGACACCCGTTACGTCCTCTGATTCCATCGCCCCCGCCGAACGGTTCGCGATACTGGACTGACACAGCAGATACCTAGCAAAACCGGTTGATTCTCTAGTATACATATACTTGAAGTCCTGTTAAAGTTCCTGTCCGAAGTGACCCGCTCTGAAACCACATTTGGTTCACCATCCATTCGACCGTAACCAACCAATCCATTTAACCTTGGACCTCCGGTAACCCTTCGCGGCAACCGCCAGCTGACCCGCACCGGCTTTGGCTTGACCTAAGAAGTCCACCGGTAAAACACTGTTTTATTAGAGACGTCGTCTGCTCGTAACCTTATTCCAACAAACAAATGCAAAACACTTAATGCAAGGCGAGCCGAGCCATCAATTCACATCTAACGGTAAAATCGATTTCATACCCCAGGCATCTCCAGCAGCGGCTTTGACTCATCCCTTCCAGAACTCGTCAGGAGGCGCGGTCGTACGACTGGGCGGCATCTTGGGTGGAACAAGGTGGCACAACGGAATAACGCCCCTAATAGCGATTTCTTCTCCTCCTGCCTCGTTGGAGGGAGCCGTTGGGGCGACTGAACCGCAGCCGGCAACAGCTTCACGGTTCACATCCCTTCTTGGCTTTCTGCGTCTCGTCCCTAGGGACGAACGCTTCTTGTTCGTTTCGGGAAGACGGGCAAAATGCGACCGAGCACCTTCACCAACCACCGCGCCCCAGAAGGGAAGTCGCCGCCCCCGTCATTGACTACCTAGGTTGGTCAACCAGGTCGAACATGCAAGCCGTTGGATTGCCGCGTCGGTGCCACTTTGCGCTCATCCAAGTCCCCTCCCCACATCCAGGCTAGCGGTCAGATCTTTGACATCTTTGTCCCTTAAACTTCGGCTAAAACTCGCTTCTCAAACATTAAGAAGTGGGACGGCACATAAGGCTACATCACATGATGTGGTATATCAACATCAGTCAATTACGGAGCGGCATGCGGCAACACCCTATATTCACCAATACCCTCCCCTCCAAGGCATCTGCAGCATTTATCGAGCCTCGAGGCTCAACACGACGACACGGCGCACCTACGGGCAGTTATGGATACAACTTCCAACCCCGCACCTCCCATCTTGCGCATTCCTCGACGCCACGTCCAAATATATACAACGCAATACAAACCAACATCGCATAGAAGGGCAGAAGCCATGATTTATGTCCTCACTCTACCAGCATTGAGCACGGCACAGCATTCAGCAATCTCAGCTGGGGACTGAGGCAAACAAGTGATGTCAGAGTGGTCCGGTCGCTGGCATCTTCGCTCCTTTCACCTGCCAATCCGCACAGGTCACAGCAAGTTCCAGGCATCAAAAGCCCCACCACTGCAGTCTGTCCTGCACCTCCGGACAACCAACGGGTGCCGGCAGCCGCCAGAAGTAGTGGTGGTCAAACCATACGGAGCGCCACCAGTGGGGCCATCTGGGAACAAGGTTGAGGTCTAGTTTTTTATGCATCAATTTGGATGTCTATGGATTTTAGGAATAGGTTCTTGGATAAGTATCTGATTGAAAACAAATATGGTGTGTTTGGGACAGCGAAAAATTCGTTCCACGGTGTTTGCAACGATTAATCTGCCGATGGCGGCTAACGCTAGAGGCTGGCTTGTTGGTTTGCGGGGCAAACCACGCTTCCATAGCCTCAGCAAGCGCACACCACAACAGCGCCATTGCAACAACTGTTTTGGGCTTGCCGATGGGGGGCATGAGGGGACCTGTTTCGTCGCATCCCTTTCATTTGCCCACAGCATTAGGTATATATTTTCTGCGTGCAGTACATGTGAGGCAACCAGACGAACCGCTGTAGTAACGCCAAAACTAGCGGGAGAAAAGCGTGCGGGACATTTGCCCTTCTGATCGGCCCAAGTCGGTGATTGGGATATGGTGATGTCCTGTTTGTTTGTTCAAGTTTGTTTCAAGTTCCGGCAGCCCTACAGCGGAGTGCGGTCGTCCTCCGACCTGCTTGGCCTGGCTTAACTAAATTGTGCTGTTTCCTAAGTTTGTGTGATATGGAAGGCACCATGTTTTACATTAGTTCCAGTGCGGGTCCGTCTGCTTCGGGCTTTCATTCGGTCCGAGTCATAATGTGTGTTCCTTAGCTGCAGATATGGGTAGCCTGGAAGGCTTCATTGCCCAGTATTCCGTCCATCCTGTTCAGGGTGATATCGTGTTGTAGGGTGCGGTGTTTGTCGCACCTTCACCGACCACTGGCAAACGGGCATATCCCGGCGGACGGGGACCAGGTGCCGTTCTTAAGGCTTGTGTTGGGCACGAGGCATGTGGGACACACTGTAGTGCATGGCACTGGATGGTGGAGCCGTCGGTGCGATGAAAGCGGGTATGGTTGCTAACGTGGGAAGTATCCCTGATGCTGTACATCACAATGATGTGTAGACGCACTCATGCTTTCACACGTGCGCCATTTGTTATCCTTGTGTAGTCGTGTGGGGATACCGCCGCACCGGGTACAGGTCAAGCATGGACCGTGAATGGCAGCTCACCGCAGCCCTCACTTACCACCATTCATTCCACAAAAACACCGCAGCAGCTTATGTCTTAGTAAGAACGTTAAACGTTGAAAGTCATGATGATAGGCTTTAATTGACATGAATTGCGTCGTACAAAATTAGGTGATCGTACTACTGTACATAGGCAGTATCAAAACTGTAGCGCGCGTTTTGTGTTGTACAGCTACTGAGCCATAACCTGCCGCCACACCCTTCCTTTCCACGAGTCCGTTTCTCTGGGACCAGCGATCTTCTGGTTATTCTGTTAATAAAATGGTTGATCTACGTAATGTATTATTTGCAGTTTATTTCTGGGGATAAGCAAGATTGATCAGCAGGCTGACTGTGGGGGTGAACCCACTGGCAGCCATGATAGATTTCCTGCTAGGAATTCTATGCAGGGCTGACCGGTTAATATTTATCACTAAGTACGCACTTGCCGATGTTCTAGAACGGTAGATAGATGTATCTTGACAATATAATGGGCTGCTGCGTGGAGCAGGCATGGCGTTACAAGGAGCGCATGTAACCTTTATGGGGAGCCGTTACATACTGCCAGCCGATGCAAGCAAGGGCTTGGCAACTAACAATTTCGATCGACAAAAGCCCCATAACAAGATATAAGATATATTGATATAGTTGCCTCAGCGTCTTATCTATCATCTATGGTGGCCCTCAGATTGCCGGCAGCAGCACAGCTGTCAAGTGCTTGCGAAGTCTCTCCGGCAACCCGTGCACTGAGAGGTACGCTTGAGATCCGCCTATTGGGGCTCATGGCCTCCAGGACAGCAGTCATCTCAGCATCCGAGATGGAGGAGGGAAGCCCCAGTCCCATCCCCGCCCCCGCCCCCGCCCCCGCCCCCGCCCCCGCCCCCGTCCCCGTCCCCGTCCCCGTCCCCGTCCCCGTCCCCGTCCCCGTCCCCGTCCCCGTCCCCGGCCCCGGCCCCGTCCCCGTGCCCCGGCCCCGTCCTGGGCCAGCCTACCATTAAGCTTTTGCCCCGCCATGATCAGAGATGGACCAACGGAGCAGATGGTTGGTGCGGGGGTCCAATGTCAGCTTCTAATCCCAAAGAAGGAGAATTCTAGCGTGGGAGCTGCTTGCTTGGCCATACTGCACGCTACCCTCCCTTCCTGAAAGCTGAAACTGGTTGCCCATGAGCTCTGCGGATCGAGGATGAATGGCTCACTGCATCATCGACGACCGACCGCCCCAGACACGCCCAGCATGCCCCACTTACTCTCCAAATGAATCCGGTATCTATTAGCACTAGATTATCTGGTGCGGCCATGGGAAGCTTCATATCCGAACGACCGGTTAGAGTTTACTCCGGCTTCAACGGTCGGTTAACTGGAATATATAGGAAAGACGTGTTTATTGCAAATACCGTGCCAGTCCCCAAGACACCGCATCAAGGCCTGTTATCTGTTCCTCGCAACCATCAGCGCTTATGTGAGGACAGCATGATTGAAATGTTGCTGTAGTTGCAGCTTTCTGGATAGATGCCCGCGAAAGTGACGTCCGACATCTCCTGAGAGCAGCAAGCAAGGGAAGGCCAGCAGTGGCCAGCTAAACTTTGAGGTTCTTTGAAATCGAAATCAGCGCACAGAAAACAACTTTTCAATTAATGCTGTGAGTCTTACACGCCTCGTACAGTATCACATGAATTTCCAACCAAAATAGGCAGTCAACGGTGACACTCTGAAAAGACAGTGCAAGTTGCCCGCGCCACACTGCGACACCCGTTACGTCCTCTGATTCCATCGCCCCCGCCGACGGTTCGCGATACTGGACTGACACAGCAGATACCTAGCAAAACCGGTTGATTCTCTAGTATACATATACTTGAAGTCCTGTTAAAGTTCCTGTCCGAAGTGACCCGCTCTGAAACCACATTTGGTTCACCATCCATTCGACCGTAACCAACCAATCCATTTAACCTTGGACCTCCGGTAACCCTTCGCGGCAACCGCCAGCTGACCCGCACCGGCTTTGGCTTGACCTAAGAAGTCCACCGTAAAACACTGTTTTATTAGAGACGTCGTCTGCTCGTAACCTTATTCCAACAAACAAATGCAAAACACTTAATGCAAGGCGAGCCGAGCCATCAATTCACATCTAACGGTAAAATCGATTTCATACCCCAGGCATCTCCAGCAGCGGCTTTGACTCATCCCTTCCAGAACTCGTCCAGGAGGCGCGTCGTACGACTGGGCGGCATCTTGGGTGGAACAAGGTGGCACAACGGAATAACGCCCCTAATAGCGATTTTCTTCTCCTCCTGCCTCGTTGGAGGGAGCCGTTGGGGCGACTGAACCGCAGCCGGCAACAGCTTCACGGTTCACATCCCTTCTTGGCTTTCTGCGTCTCGTCCCTAGGGACGAACGCTTCTTGTTCGTTTCGGGAAGACGGGCAAAATGCGACCGAGCACCTTCACCAACCACCGCGCCCCAGAAGGGAAGTCGCCGCCCCCGTCATTGACTACCTAGGTTGGTCAACCAGGTCGAACATGCAAGCCGTTGGATTGCCGCGTCGGTGCCACTTTGCGCTCATCCAAGTCCCCTCCCCACATCCAGGCTAGCGGTCAGATCTTTGACATCTTTGTCCCTTAAACTTCGGCTAAAACTCGCTTCTCAAACATAAGAAGTGGGACGGCACATAAGGCTACATCACATGATGTGGTATATCAACATCAGTCAATTAACGGAGCGGCATGCGGCAACACCCTATATTCACCAATACCCTCCCTCCAAGGCATCTGCAGCATTTATCGAGCCTCGAGGCTCAACACGACGACACGGCGCACCTACGGGCAGTTATGGATACAACTCCAACCCCGCACCTCCCATCTTGCGGCAGTCCTCGACGCACGTCCAAATATATACAACGCAATACAAACCAACATCGCATAGAAGGGCAGAAGCCATGATTTATGTCCTCACTCTACCAGCATTGAGCACGGCACAGCATTCAGCAATCTCAGCTGGGACTGAGGCAAACAAGTGAGTCAGAGTGGTCCGGTCGCTGGCATCTTCGCTCCTTTCACCTGCCAATCCGCACAGGTCACAGCACGTTCAGGCATCAAGCCCCACCACTGCAGTCTGTCCTGCACCTCCGGACAACCAACGGGTGCCGGCAGCCGCCAGAAGTAGTGGTGGTCAACCATACGGAGCGCCACCAGTGGGGCCATCTGGGAAACAAGGTTGAGGTCTAGTTTTTTATGCATCAATTTGGATGTCTATGGATTTAGGATAGGTTCTTGGATAAGTATCTGATTGAAACAAATATGTGTGTTGGGACAGCGAAAAATTCGTTCCACGGTGTTTGCAACGATTAATCTGCCGATGGCGGCTAACGCTAGAGGCTGGCTTGTTGGTTTGCGGGGCAAACCACGCTTCCATAGCCTCAGCAAGCGCACACCACAACAGCGCCATTGCAACAACTGTTTTGGGCTTGCCGATGGGGGCATGAGGGGACCTGTTTCGTCGCATCCCTTTCATTTGCCCACAGCATTAGGTATATATTTTCTGCGTGCAGTACATGTGAGGCAACCAGACGAACCGCTGTAGTAACGCCAAACTAGCGGGAGAAAGCGTGCGGACATTTGCCTTCTGATCGGCCCAAGTCGGTGATTGGATATTGGTGATGTCCTGTTGTTTGTTCAAGTTTGTTTTCAAGTTCGGCAGCCTACAGCGGAGTGCGGTCGTCTCCGACCTGCTTGGCCTGGCTTAACTAAATTGTGCTGTTTCCTAAGTTTGTGTGATATGGAAGGCACCATGTTTTACATTAGTCCAGTGCGGGTCCGTCTGCTTCGGGCTTCATTCGGTCCGAGTCATAATGTGTGTTCCTTAGCTGCAGATATGGGTAGCCTGGAAGGCTTCATTCCCAGTATTCCGTCCATCCTGTTCAGGGTGATATCGTGGTTGTAGGGTGCGGTGTTTGTCGCACCTTCACCGACCACTGGCAAACGGGCATATCCCGGCGGACGGGGACCAGGTGCCGTTCTTAAGGCTTGTGTTGGGCACGAGGCATGTGGGACACACGGTAGTGCATGGCACTGGATGGTGGAGCCGTCGGTGCGATGAAAGCGGGTATGGTTGCTAACGTGGGAAGTATCCCTGATGCTGTACTCACAATGATGTGTAACGCACTCATGCTTTCACACGTGCGCCATTTGTTATCCTGTGTAGTCGTGTGGGGGATACCGCCGCACCGGGTACAGGTCAAGCATGGACCGTGAATGCAGCTCACCGCAGCCCTCACTTACCACCATTCATTCCACAAAAACACCGCAGCAGCTTATGTCTTAGTAAGAACGTTAAACGTTGAAAGTCATGATGATAGGCTTTAATTGACATGAATTGCGGTCGTACAAAATTAGGTGATCGTACTACTGTACATAGGCAGTATCAAAACTGTAGCGCGCGTTTTGTGTTGTACAGCTACTGAGCCATAACCTGCCGCCACACCCTTCCTTTCCACGAGTCCGTTTCTCTGGGACCAGCGATTCTTCTGGTTATTCTGTTAATAAAATGGTTGATCTACGTAATGTATTATTTGCAGTTTATTTCTGGGGATAAGCAAGATTGATCAGCAGGCTGACTGTGGGGGTGAACCACTGGCAGCCATGATAGATTTCCTGCTAGGAATTCTATGCCAGGGCTGACCGGTTAATATTTATCACTAAGTACGCACTTGCCGATGTAGAACGGTAGATAGATGTATCTTGACAATATAATGGGCTGCTGCGTGGAGCAGGCATGGCGTTACAAGGAGCGCATGTAACCTTTATGGGGAGCCGTTACATACTGCCAGCCGATGCAAGCAAGGGCTTGGCAACTAACAATTTCGATCGACAAAAGCCCCATAACAAGATATAAGATATATTGATATAGTTGCCTCAGCGTCTTATCTATCATCTATGGTGGCCCTCAGATTGCCGGCAGCAGCACAGCTGTCAAGTGCTTGCGAAGTCTCTCCGGCAACCCGTGCACTGAGAGGTACGCTTGAGATCCGCCTTATTGGGGCTCATGGCCTCCAGGACAGCAGTCATCTCAGCATCCGAGATGGAGGAGGGAAGCCCCAGTCCCATCCCCGCCCCCGCCCCCGCCCCCGCCCCCGCCCCCGCCCCGTCCCCGTCCCCGTCCCCGTCCCCGTCCCCGTCCCCGTCCCCGTCCCCGTCCCCGTCCCCGGCCCCGGCCCCGGCCCGTCCCCGGCCCCGGCCCCGTCCTGGGCCAGCCTACCATTAAGCTTTTGCCCGCCATGATCAGAGATGGACCAACGGAGCAGATGGTTGGTGCGGGGGTCCAATGTCAGCTTCTAATCCCAAAGAAGGAGAATTCTAGCGTGGGAGCTGCTTGCTTGGCCATACTGCACGCTACCCTCCCTTCTGAAAGCTGAAACTGGTTGCCCATGAGCTCTGCGGATCGAGGATGAATGGCTCACTGCATCATCGACGACCGACCGCCCCAGACACGCCCAGCATGCCCCACTTACTCTCCAAATGAATCCGGTATCTATTAGGCACTAGATTATCTGGTGCGGGCCATGGGAAGCTTCATATCCGAACGACCGGTTAGAGTTTACTCCGGCTTCAACGGTCGGTTAACTGGAATATATAGGAAAGACGTGTTTATTGCAAAATACCGTGCCAGTCCCCAAGACACCGCATCAAGGCCTGTTATCTGTTCTCGCAAACCATCAGCGCTTATTGAGGACAGCATGATTGAAATGTTGCTGTAGTTGCAGCTTTCTGGATAGATGCCCGCGAAAGTGACGTCCGACATCTCCTGAGAGCAGCAAGCAAGGGAAGGCCAGCAGTGGCCAGCTAAACTTTGAGGTTCTTTGAAAATCGAAAATCAGCGCACAGAAAACAACTTTTCAATAATGCTGTGAGTCTTACACGCCTCGTACAGTATCACATGAATTTCCAACCAAAATAGGCAGTCAACGGTGACACTCTGAAAAGACAGTGCAAGTTGCCCGCGCCACACTGCGACACCCGTTACGTCCTCTGATTCCATCGCCCCCGCCGACGGTTCGCGATACTGGACTGACACAGCAGATACCTAGCAAAACCGGTTGATTCTCTAGTATACATATACTTGAAGTCCTGTTAAAGTTCCTGTCCGAAGTGACCCGCTCTGAAACCACATTTGGTTCACCATCCATTCGACCGTAACCAACCAATCCATTTAACCTTGGACCTCCGGTAACCCTTCGCGGCAACCGCCAGCTGACCCGCACCGGCTTTGGCTTGACCTAAGAAGTCCACCGGTAAAACACTGTTTTTATTAGAGACGTCGTCCTGCTCGTAACCTTATTCCAAACAAACAAATGCAAAACACTTAATGCAAGGCGAGCCGAGCCATCAATTCACATCTAACGGTAAAATCGATTTCATACCCCAGGCATCTCCAGCAGCGGCTTTGACTCATCCCTTCCAGAACTCGTCCAGGAGGCGCGTCGTACGACTGGGCGGCATCTTGGGTGGAACAAGGTGGCACAACGGAATAACGCCCCTAATAGCGATTTCTTCTCCTCCTGCCTCGTTGGAGGGAGCCGTTGGGGCGACTGAACCGCAGCCGGCAACAGCTTCACGGTTCACATCCCTTCTTGGCTTTCTGCGTCTCGTCCCTAGGGACGAACGCTTCTTGTTCGTTTCGGGAAGACGGGCAAAATGCGACCGAGCACCTTCACCAACCACCGCGCCCCAGAAGGGAAGTCGCCGCCCCCGTCATTGACTACCTAGGTTGGTCAACCAGGTCGAACATGCAAGCCGTTGGATTGCCGCGTCGGTGCCACTTTGCGCTCATCCAAGTCCCCTCCCCACATCCAGGCTAGCGGTCAGATCTTTGACATCTTTGTCCCTTAAACTTCGGCTAAAACTCGCTTCTCAAACATTAAGAAGTGGGACGGCACATAAGGCTACATCACATGATGTGGTATATCAACATCAGTCAATTAACGGAGCGGCATGCGGCAACACCCTATATTCACCAATACCCTCCTCCAAGGCATCTGCAGCATTTATCGAGCCTCGAGGCTCAACACGACGACACGGCGCACCTACAGGGCAGTTATGGATACAACTTCCAACCCCGCACCTCCCATCTTGCGGCATTCCTCGACGCACGTCCAAATATATACAACGCAATACAAACCAACATCGCATAGAAGGGCAGAAGCCATGATTTATGTCCTCACTCTACCAGCATTGAGCACGGCACAGCATTCAGCAATCTCAGCTGGGACTGAGGCAAACAAGTGAGTCAGAGTGGTCCGGTCGCTGGCATCTTCGCTCCTTTCACCTGCCAATCCGCACAGGTCACAGCACGTTTCCAGGCATCAAAGCCCCACCACTGCAGTCTGTCCTGCACCTCCGGACAACCAACGGGTGCCGGCAGCCGCCAGAAGTAGTGGTGGTCAACCATACGGAGCGCCACCAGTGGGCCATCTGGGAAACAAGGTTGAGGTCCTAGTTTTTTATGCATCAATTTGGATGTCTATGGATTTTAGGATAGGTTCTTGGATAAGTATCTGATTGAAACAAATATGTGTGTTTTGGGACAGCGAAAAATTCGTTTCCACGGTGTTTGCAACGATTAATCTGCCGATGGCGGCTAACGCTAGAGGCTGGCTTGTTGGTTTGCGGGGCAAACCACGCTTCCATAGCCTCAGCAAGCGCACACCACAACAGCGCCATTGCAACAACTGTTTTGGGCTTGCCGATGGGGGCATGAGGGGACCTGTTTCGTCGCATCCCTTTCATTTGCCCACAGCATTAGGTATATATTTTCTGCGTGCAGTACATGTGAGGCAACCAGACGAACCGCTGTAGTAACGCCAAACTAGCGGGAGAAAAGCGTGCGGACATTTGCCCTTCTGATCGGCCCAAGTCGGTGATTGGGATATGGTGATGTCCTGTTGTTTGTTCAAGTTTGTTTTCAAGTTCGGCAGCCTACAGCGGAGTGCGGTCGTCTCCGACCTGCTTGGCCTGGCTTAACTAAATTGTGCTGTTTCCTAAGTTTGTGTGATATGGAAGGCACCATGTTTTACATTAGTCCAGTGCGGGTCCGTCTGCTTCGGGCTTCATTCGGTCCCGAGTCATAATGTGTGTTCCTTAGCTGCAGATATGGGTAGCCTGGAAGGCTTCATTCCCAGTATTCCGTCCATCCTGTTCAGGGTGATATCGTGGTTGTAGGGTGCGGTGTTTGTCGCACCTTCACCGACCACTGGCAAACGGGCATATCCCGGCGGACGGGGACCAGGTGCCGTTCTTAAGGCTTGTGTTGGGCACGAGGCATGTGGGACACACGGTAGTGCATGGCACTGGATGGTGGAGCCGTCGGTGCGATGAAAGCGGGTATGGTTGCTAACGTGGGAAGTATCCCTGATGCTGTACTCACAATGATGTGTAACGCACTCATGCTTTCACACGTGCGCCATTTGTTATCCTTGTGTAGTCGTGTGGGGGATACCGCCGCACCGGGTACAGGTCAAGCATGGACCGTGAATGCAGCTCACCGCAGCCCTCACTTACCACCATTCATTCCACAAAAACACCGCAGCAGCTTATGTCTTAGTAAGAACGTTAAACGTTGAAAGTCATGATGATAGGCTTTAATTGACATGAATTGCGGTCGTACAAAATTAGGTGATCGTACTACTGTACATAGGCAGTATCAAAACTGTAGCGCGCGTTTTGTGTTGTACAGCTACTGAGCCATAACCTGCCGCCACACCTTCCTTTCCACGAGTCCGTTTCTCTGGGACCAGCGATTCTTCTGGTTATTCTGTTAATAAAATGGTTGATCTACGTAATGTATTATTTGCAGTTTATTTCTGGGGATAAGCAAGATTGATCAGCAGGCTGACTGTGGGGGTGAACCACTGGCAGCCATGATAGATTTCCTGCTAGGAATTCTATGCAGGGCTGACCGGTTAATATTTATCACTAAGTACGCACTTGCCGATGTTAGAACGGTAGATAGATGTATCTTGACAATATAATGGGCTGCTGCGTGGAGCAGCATGGCGTTACAAGGAGCGCATGTAACCTTTATGGGGAGCCGTTACATACTGCCAGCCGATGCAAGCAAGGGCTTGGCAACTAACAATTTCGATCGACAAAAGCCCCATAACAAGATATAAGATATATTGATATAGTTGCCTCAGCGTCTTATCTATCATCTATGGTGGCCCTCAGATTGCCGGCAGCAGCACAGCTGTCAAGTGCTTGCGAAGTCTCTCCGGCAACCCGTGCACTGAGAGGTACGCTTGAGATCCGCCTTATTGGGGCTCATGGCCTCCAGGACAGCAGTCATCTCAGCATCCGAGATGGAGGAGGGAAGCCCCCAGTCCCATCCCCGCCCCCGCCCCCGCCCCCGCCCCCGCCCCCGCCCCCGTCCCCGTCCCCGTCCCCGTCCCGTCCCCGTCCCCGTCCCCGTCCCCGTCCCCGTCCCCGGCCCCGGCCCCGTCCCCGGCCCCGGCCCCGTCCTGGGCCAGCCTACCATTAAGCTTTTGCCCGCCATGATCAGAGATGGACCAACGGAGCAGATGGTTGGTGCGGGGGTCCAATGTCAGCTTCTAATCCCAAAGAAGGAGAATTCTAGCGTGGGAGCTGCTTGCTTGGCCATACTGCACGCTACCCTCCCTTCCTGAAAGCTGAAACTGGTTGCCCATGAGCTCTGCGGATCGAGGATGAATGGCTCACTGCATCATCGACGACCGACCGCCCCAGACACGCCCAGCATGCCCCACTTACTCTCCAAATGAATCCGGTATCTATTAGCACTAGATTATCTGGTGCGGCCATGGGAAGCTTCATATCCGAACGACCGGTTAGAGTTTACTCCGGCTTCAACGGTCGGTTAACTGGAATATATAGGAAAGACGTGTTTATTGCAAAATACCGTGCCAGTCCCCAAGACACCGCATCAAGGCCTGTTATCTGTTCCTCGCAACCATCAGCGCTTATTGAGGACAGCATGATTGAAATGTTGCTGTAGTTGCAGCTTTCTGGATAGATGCCCGCGAAAGTGACGTCCGACATCTCCTGAGAGCAGCAAGCAAGGGAAGGCCAGCAGTGGCCAGCTAAACTTTGAGGTTCTTTGAAAATCGAAAATCAGCGCACAGAAAACAACTTTTCAATAATGCTGTGAGTCTTACACGCCTCGTACAGTATCACATGAATTTCCAACCAAAATAGGCAGTCAACGGTGACACTCTGAAAAGACAGTGCAAGTTGCCCGCGCCACACTGCGACACCCGTTACGTCCTCTGATTCCATCGCCCCCGCCGACGGTTCGCGATACTGGACTGACACAGCAGATACCTAGCAAAACCGGTTGATTCTCTAGTATACATATACTTGAAGTCCTGTTAAAGTTCCTGTCCGAAGTGACCCGCTCTGAAACCACATTTGGTTCACCATCCATTCGACCGTAACCAACCAATCCATTTAACCTTGGACCTCCGGTAACCCTTCGCGGCAACCGCCAGCTGACCCGCACCGGCTTTGGCTTGACCTAAGAAGTCCACCGGTAAAACACTGTTTTATTAGAGACGTCGTCTGCTCGTAACCTTATTCCAACAAACAAATGCAAAACACTTAATGCAAGGCGAGCCGAGCCATCAATTCACATCTAACGGTAAAATCGATTTCATACCCCAGGCATCTCCAGCAGCGGCTTTGACTCATCCCTTCCAGAACTCGTCCAGGAGGCGCGTCGTACGACTGGGCGGCATCTTGGGTGGAACAAGGTGGCACAACGGAATAACGCCCCTAATAGCGATTTCTTCTCCTCCTGCCTCGTTGGAGGGAGCCGTTGGGGCGACTGAACCGCAGCCGGCAACAGCTTCACGGTTCACATCCCTTCTTGGCTTTCTGCGTCTCGTCCCTAGGGACGAACGCTTCTTGTTCGTTTCGGGAAGACGGGCAAAATGCGACCGAGCACCTTCACCAACCACCGCGCCCCAGAAGGGAAGTCGCCGCCCCCGTCATTGACTACCTAGGTTGGTCAACCAGGTCGAACATGCAAGCCGTTGGATTGCCGCGTCGGTGCCACTTTGCGCTCATCCAAGTCCCCTCCCCACATCCAGGCTAGCGGTCAGATCTTTGACATCTTTGTCCTTAAACTTCGGCTAAAACTCGCTTCTCAAACATTAAGAAGTGGGACGGCACATAAGGCTACATCACATGATGTGGTATATCAACATCAGTCAATTAACGGAGCGGCATGCGGCAACACCCTATATTCACCAATACCCTCCCTCCAAGGCATCTGCAGCATTTATCGAGCCTCGAGGCTCAACAGCGACGACACGGCGCACCTACGGGCAGTTATGGATACAACTTCCAACCCCGCACCTCCCATCTTGCGGCATTCCTCGACGCACGTCCAAATATATACAACGCAATACAAACCAACATCGCATAGAAGGGCAGAAGCCATGATTTATGTCCTCACTCTACCAGCATTGAGCACGGCACAGCATTCAGCAATCTCAGCTGGACTGAGGCAAACAAGTGAGTCAGAGTGGTCCGGTCGCTGGCATCTTCGCTCCTTTCACCTGCCAATCCGCACAGGTCACAGCACGTTCCAGGCATCAAAGCCCCACCACTGCAGTCTGTCCTGCACCTCCGGACAACCACGGGTGCCGGCAGCCGCCAGAAGTAGTGGTGGTCAACCATACGGAGCGCCACCAGTGGGGCCATCTGGGAAACAAGGTTGAGGTCTAGTTTTTTATGCATCAATTTGGATGTCTATGGATTTTAGGATAGGTTCTTGGATAAGTATCTGATTGAAACAAATATGTGTGTTTGGGACAGCGAAAAATTCGTTCCACGGTGTTTGCAACGATTAATCTGCCGATGGCGGCTAACGCTAGAGGCTGGCTTGTTGGTTTGCGGGGCAAACCACGCTTCCATAGCCTCAGCAAGCGCACACCACAACAGCGCCATTGCAACAACTGTTTTGGGCTTGCCGATGGGGTGGCATGAGGGGACCTGTTTCGTCGCATCCCTTTCATTTGCCCACAGCATTAGGTATATATTTTCTGCGTGCAGTACATGTGAGGCAACCAGACGAACCGCTGTAGTAACGCCAAACTAGCGGGAGAAAAGCGGTGCGGACATTTGCCCTTCTGATCGGCCCAAGTCGGTGATTGGGATATGGTGATGTCCTGTTGTTTGTTCAAGTTTGTTTTCAAGTTCGGCAGCCTACAGCGGAGGTGCGGTCGTCTCCGACCTGCTTGGCCTGGCTTAACTAAATTGTGCTGTTTCCTAAGTTTGTGTGATATGGAAGGCACCATGTTTTACATTAGTCCAGTGCGGGTCCGTCTGCTTCGGGCTTCATTCGGTCCGAGTCATAATGTGTGTTCCTTAGCTGCAGATATGGGTAGCCTGGAAGGCTTCATTCCCAGTATTCCGTCCATCCTGTTCAGGGTGATATCGTGGTTGTAGGGTGCGGTGTTTGTCGCACCTTCACCGACCACTGGCAAACGGGCATATCCCGGCGGACGGGGACCAGGTGCCGTTCTAAGGCTTGTGTTGGGCACGAGGCATGTGGGACACACGGTAGTGCATGGCACTGGATGGTGGAGCCGTCGGTGCGATGAAAGCGGGTATGGTTGCTAACGTGGGAAGTATCCCTGATGCTGTACTCACAATGATGTGTAACGCACTCATGCTTTCACACGTGCGCCATTTGTTATCCTTGTGTAGTCGTGTGGGGGATACCGCCGCACCGGGTACAGGTCAAGCATGGACCGTGAATGCAGCTCACCGCAGCCCTCACTTACCACCATTCATTCCACAAAAACACCGCAGCAGCTTATGTCTTAGTAAGAACGTTAAACGTTGAAAGTCATGATGATAGGCTTTAATTGACATGAATTGCGGTCGTACAAAATTAGGTGATCGTACTACTGTACATAGGCAGTATCAAAACTGTAGCGCGCGTTTTGTGTTGTACAGCTACTGAGCCATAACCTGCCGCCACACCCTTCCTTTCCACGAGTCCGTTTCTCTGGGACCAGCGATTCTTCTGGTTATTCTGTTAATAAAATGGTTGATCTACGTAATGTATTATTTGCAGTTTATTTCTGGGGATAAGCAAGATTGATCAGCAGGCTGACTGTGGGGGTGAACCACTGGCAGCCATGATAGATTTCCTGCTAGGAATTCTATGCAGGGCTGACCGGTTAATATTTATCACTAAGTACGCACTTGCCGATGTTAGAACGGTAGATAGATGTATCTTGACAATATAATGGGCTGCTGCGTGGAGCAGGCATGGCGTTACAAGGAGCGCATGTAACCTTTATGGGGAGCCGTTACATACTGCCAGCCGATGCAAGCAAGGGCTTGGCAACTAACAATTTCGATCGACAAAAGCCCCATAACAAGATATAAGATATATTGATATAGTTTGCCTCAGCGTCTTATCTATCATCTATGGTGGCCCTCAGATTGCCGGCAGCAGCACAGCTGTCAAGTGCTTGCGAAGTCTCTCCGGCAACCCGTGCACTGAGAGGTACGCTTGAGATCCGCCTTATTGGGGCTCATGGCCTCCAGGACAGCAGTCATCTCAGCATCCGAGATGGAGGAGGGAAGCCCCAGTCCCATCCCCGCCCCCGCCCCCGCCCCCGCCCCCGCCCCCGCCCCCGTCCCCGTCCCCGTCCCGTCCCGTCCCCGTCCCGTCCCCGTCCCCGTCCCCGGCCCCGGCCCCGGCCCCGGCCCCGTCCCCGGCCCCGGCCCCGTCCTGGGCCCAGCCTACCATTAAGCTTTTGCCCGCCATGATCAGAGATGGACCAACGGAGCAGATGGTTGGTGCGGGGTCCAATGTCAGCTTCTAATCCAAAAGAAGGAGAATTCTAGCGTGGGAGCTGCTTGCTTGGCCATACTGCACGCTACCCTCCCTTCCTGAAAGCTGAAACTGGTTGCCCATGAGCTCTGCGGATCGAGGATGAATGGCTCACTGCATCATCGACGACCGACCGCCCCAGACACGCCAGCATGCCCCACTTACTCTCCAAATGAATCCGGTATCTATTAGCACTAGATTATCTGGTGCGGCCATGGGAAGCTTCATATCCGAACGACCGGTTAGAGTTTACTCCGGCTTCAACGGTCGGTTAACTGGAATATATAGGAAAGGACGTGTTTATTGCAAAATACCGTGCCAGTCCCCAAGACACCGCATCAAGGCCTGTTATCTGTTCCTCGCAACCATCAGCGCTTATTGAGGACAGCATGATTGAAATGTTGCTGTAGTTTGCAGCTTTCTGGATAGATGCCCGCGAAAGTGACGTCCGACATCTCCTGAGAGCAGCAAGCAAGGGAAGGCCAGCAGTGGCCAGCTAAACTTTGAGGTTCTTTGAAAATCGAAAATCAGCGCACAGAAAACAACTTTTCAATAATGCTGTGAGTCTTACACGCCTCGTACAGTATCACATGAATTTCCAACCAAAATAGGCAGTCAACGGTGACACTCTGAAAAGACAGTGCAAGTTGCCCGCGCCACACTGCGACAACCCGTTACGTCCTCTGATTCCATCGCCCCCGCCGACGGTTCGCGATACTGGACTGACACAGCAGATACCTAGCAAAACCGGTTGATTCTCTAGTATACATATACTTGAAGTCCTGTTAAAGTTCCTGTCCGAAGTGACCCGCTCTGAAACCACATTTGGTTCACCATCCATTCGACCGTAACCAACCAATCCATTTAACCTTGGACCTCCGGTAACCCTTCGCGGCAACCGCCAGCTGACCCGCACCGGCTTTGCTTGACCTAAGAAGTCCACCGGTAAAACACTGTTTTATTAGAGACGTCGTCTGCTCGTAACCTTATTCCAACAAACAAATGCAAAACACTTAATGCAAGGCGAGCCGAGCCATCAATTCACATCTAACGGTAAAATCGATTTCATACCCAGGCATCTCCAGCAGCGGCTTTGACTCATCCCTTCCAGAAACTTCGTCCAGGAGGCGCGTCGTACGACTGGGCGGCATCTTGGGTGGGAACAAGGTGGCACAACGGAATAACGCCCCTAATAGCGATTTCTTCTCCTCCTGCCTCGTTGGAGGGAGCCGTTGGGGCGACTGAACCGCAGCCGGCAACAGCTTCACGGTTCACATCCCTTCTTGGCTTTCTGCGTCTCGTCCCTAGGGACGAACGCTTCTTGTTCGTTTCGGGAAGACGGGCAAAATGCGACCGAGCACCTTCACCAACCCCGCGCCCCAGAAGGGAAGTCGCCGCCCCCGTCATTGACTACCTAGGTTGGTCAACCAGGTCGAACATGCAAGCCGTTGGATTGCCGCGTCGGTGCCACTTTGCGCTCATCCAAGTCCCCTCCCCACATCCAGGCTAGCGGTCAGATCTTTGACATCTTTGTCCCTTAACTTCGGCTAAAACTCGCTTCTCAAACATTAAGAAGTGGGACGGCACATAAGGCTACATCACATGATGTGGTATATCAACATCAGTCAATTAACGGAGCGGCATGCGGCAACACCCTATATTCACCAATACCCTCCCTCCAAGGCATCTGCAGCATTTATCGAGCCTCGAGGCTCAACACGACGACACGGCGCACCTACGGGCAGTTATGGATACAACTTCCAACCCCGCACCTCCCATCTTGCGGCATTCCTCGACGCACGTCCAAATATATACAACGCAATACAAACCAACATCGCATAGAAGGGCAGAAGCCATGATTTATGTCCTCACTCTACCAGCATTGAGCACGGCACAGCATTCAGCAATCTCAGCTGGGACTGAGGCAAACAAGTGAGTCAGAGTGGTCCGGTCGCTGGCATCTTCGCTCCTTTCACCTGCCAATCCGCACAGGTCACAGCACGTTCCAGGCATCAAAGCCCCACCACTGCAGTCTGTCCTGCACCTCCGGACAACCAACGGGTGCCGGCAGCCGCCAGAAGTAGTGGTGGTCAACCATACGGAGCGCCACCAGTGGGGCCATCTGGGAAACAAGGTTGAGGTCTAGTTTTTTATGCATCAATTTGGATGTCTATGGATTTTAGGATAGGTTCTTGGATAAGTATCTGATTGAAACAAATATGTGTGTTTGGGACAGCGAAAAATTCGTTCCACGGTGTTTGCAACGATTAATCTGCCGATGGCGGCTAACGCTAGAGGCTGGCTTGTTGGTTTGCGGGGCAAACCACGCTTCCATAGCCTCAGCAAGCGCACACCACAACAGCGCCATTGCAACAACTGTTTTGGGCTTGCCGATGGGGGCATGAGGGGACCTGTTTCGTCGCATCCCTTTCATTTGCCCACAGCATTAGGTATATATTTTCTGCGTGCAGTACATGTGAGGCAACCAGACGAACCGCTGTAGTAACGCCAAACTAGCGGGAGAAAAGCGTGCGGACATTTGCCCTTCTGATCGGCCCAAGTCGGTGATTGGGATATGGTGATGTCCTGTTGTTTGTTCAAGTTTGTTTTCAAGTTCGGCAGCCTACAGCGGAGTGCGGTCGTCTCCGACCTGCTTGGCCTGGCTTAACTAAATTGTGCTGTTTCCTAAGTTTGTGTGATATGGAAGGCACCATGTTTTACATTAGTCCAGTGCGGGTCCGTCTGCTTCGGGCTTCATTCGGTCCGAGTCATAATGTGTGTTCCTTAGCTGCAGATATGGGTAGCCTGGAAGGCTTCATTCCCAGTATTCCGTCCATCCTGTTCAGGGTGATATCGTGGTTGTAGGGTGCGGTGTTTGTCGCACCTTCACCGACCACTGGCAAACGGGCATATCCCGGCGGACGGGGACCAGGTGCCGTTCTTAAGGCTTGTGTTGGGCACGAGGCATGTGGGACACACGGTAGTGCATGGCACTGGATGGTGGAGCCGTCGGTGCGATGAAAGCGGGTATGGTTGCTAACGTGGGAAGTATCCCTGATGCTGTACTCACAATGATGTGTAACGCACTCATGCTTTCACACGTGCGCCATTTGTTATCCTTGTGTAGTCGTGTGGGGGATACCGCCGCACCGGGTACAGGTCAAGCATGGACCGTGAATGCAGCTCACCGCAGCCCTCACTTACCACCATTCATTCCACAAAAACACCGCAGCAGCTTATGTCTTAGTAAGAACGTTAAACGTTGAAAGTCATGATGATAGGCTTTAATTGACATGAATTGCGGTCGTACAAAATTAGGTGATCGTACTACTGTACATAGGCAGTATCAAAACTGTAGCGCGCGTTTTGTGTTGTACAGCTACTGAGCCATAACCTGCCGCCACACCCTTCCTTTCCACGAGTCCGTTTCTCTGGGACCAGCGATTCTTCTGGTTATTCTGTTAATAAAATGGTTGATCTACGTAATGTATTATTTGCAGTTTATTTCTGGGGATAAGCAAGATTGATCAGCAGGCTGACTGTGGGGTGAACCACTGGCAGCCATGATAGATTTCCTGCTAGGAATTCTATGCAGGGCTGACCGGTTAATATTTATCACTAAGTACGCACTTGCCGATGTTAGAACGGTAGATAGATGTATCTTGACAATATAATGGGCTGCTGCGTGGAGCAGGCATGGCGTTACAAGGAGCGCATGTAACCTTTATGGGGAGCCGTTACATACTGCCAGCCGATGCAAGCAAGGGCTTGGCAACTAACAATTTCGATCGACAAAAGCCCCATAACAAGATATAAGATATATTGATATAGTTGCCTCAGCGTCTTATCTATCATCTATGGTGGCCCTCAGATTGCCGGCAGCAGCACAGCTGTCAAGTGCTTGCGAAGTCTCTCCGGCAACCCGTGCACTGAGAGGTACTGCTTGAGATCCGCCTTATTGGGGCTCATGGCCTCCAGGACAGCAGTCATCTCAGCATCCGAGATGGAGGAGGGAAGCCCCAGTCCCCATCCCCGCCCCCGCCCCCGCCCCCCGCCCCCGCCCCCGCCCCCGTCCCCGTCCCCGTCCCCGTCCCCGTCCCCGTCCCCGTCCCCGTCCCCGTCCCCGTCCCCGTCCCCGGCCCCGTCCCCGGCCCCGGCCCCGTCCTGGGCCAGCCTACCATTAAGCTTTTGCCCGCCATGATCAGAGATGGACCAACGGAGCAGATGGTTGGTGCGGGGGTCCAATGTCAGCTTCTAATCCCAAAGAAGGAGAATTCTAGCGTGGGAGCTGCT
This sequence comes from Volvox africanus, assembly GCA_030268105.1. Taxonomy (NCBI): domain Eukaryota; kingdom Viridiplantae; phylum Chlorophyta; class Chlorophyceae; order Chlamydomonadales; family Volvocaceae; genus Volvox; species Volvox africanus. The sequence goes on along the minus strand of BSDZ01000015.1, from coordinate 97,132 downwards.
TGCTTGGCCATACTGCACGCTACCCTCCCTTCCTGAAAGCTGAAACTGGTTGCCATGAGCTCTGCGGATCGAGGATGAATGGCTCACTGCATCATCGACGACCGACCGCCCCAGACACGCCCAGCATGCCCCACTTACTCTCCAAATGAATCCGGTATCTATTAGCACTAGATTATCTGGTGCGGCCATGGGAAGCTTCATATCCGAACGACCGGTTAGAGTTTACTCCGGCTTCAACGGTCGGTTAACTGGAATATATAGGAAAGACGTGTTTATTGCAAAATACCGTGCCAGTCCCCAAGACACCGCATCAAGGCCTGTTATCTGTTCCTCGCAACCATCAGCGCTTATTGAGGACAGCATGATTGAAATGTTGCTGTAGTTGCAGCTTTCTGGATAGATGCCCGCGAAAGTGACGTCCGACATCTCCTGAGAGCAGCAAGCAAGGGAAGGCCAGCAGTGGCCAGCTAAACTTTGAGGTTCTTTGAAAATCGAAAATCAGCGCACAGAAAACAACTTTTCAATAATGCTGTGAGTCTTACACGCCTCGTACAGTATCACATGAATTTCCAACCAAAATAGGCAGTCAAACGGTGACACTCTGAAAAGACAGTGCAAGTTGCCCGCGCCACACTGCGACAACCCGTTACGTCCTCTGATTCCATCGCCCCCGCCGACGGTTCGCGATACTGGACTGACACAGCAGATACCTAGCAAAACCGGTTGATTCTCTAGTATACATATACTTGAAGGTCCTGTTAAAGTTCCTGTCCGAAGTGACCCGCTCTGAAACCACATTTGGTTCACCATCCATTCGACCGTAACCAACCAATCCATTTAACCTTGGACCTCCGGTAACCCTTCGCGGCAACCGCCAGCTGACCCGCACCGGCTTTGGCTTGACCTAAGAAGTCCACCGGTAAAACACTGTTTTATTAGAGACGTCGTCTGCTCGTAACCTTATTCCAACAAACAAATGCAAAACACTTAATGCAAGGCGAGCCGAGCCATCAATTCACATCTAACGGTAAAATCGATTTCATACCCCAGGCATCTCCAGCAGCGGCTTTGACTCATCCCTTCCAGAACTCGTCCAGGAGGCGCGTCGTACGACTGGGCGGCATCTTGGGTGGAACAAGGTGGCACAACGGAATAACGCCCCTAATAGCGATTTCTTCTCCTCCTGCCTCGTTGGAGGGAGCCGTTGGGGCGACTGAACCGCAGCCGGCAACAGCTTCACGGTTCACATCCCTTCTTGGCTTTCTGCGTCTCGTCCCTAGGGACGAACGCTTCTTGTTCGTTTCGGGAAGACGGGCAAAATGCGACCGAGCACCTTCACCAACCACCGCGCCCCAGAAGGGAAGTCGCCGCCCCCGTCATTGACTACCTAGGTTGGTCAACCAGGTCGAACATGCAAGCCGTTGGATTGCCGCGTCGGTGCCACTTTGCGCTCATCCAAGTCCCCTCCCCACATCCAGGCTAGCGGTCAGATCTTTGACATCTTTGTCCCTTAAACTTCGGCTAAAACTCGCTTCTCAAACATTAAGAAGTGGGACGGCACATAAGGCTACATCACATGATGTGGTATATCAACATCAGTCAATTAACGGAGCGGCATGCGGCAACACCCCTATATTCACCAATACCCTCCCTCCAAGGCATCTGCAGCATTTATCGAGCCTCGAGGCTCAACACGACGACACGGCGCACCTACGGGCAGTTATGGATACAACTTCCAACCCGCACCTCCCATCTTGCGGCATTCCTCGACGCACGTCCAAATATATACAACGCAATACAAACCAACATCGCATAGAAGGGCAGAAGCCATGATTTATGTCCTCACTCTACCAGCATTGAGCACGGCACAGCATTCAGCAATCTCAGCTGGGACTGAGGCAAACAAGTGAGTCAGAGTGGTCCGGTCGCTGGCATCTTCGCTCCTTTCACCTGCCAATCCGCACAGGTCACAGCACGTTCCAGGCATCAAAGCCCCACCACTGCAGTCTGTCCTGCACCTCCGGACAACCAACGGGTGCCGGCAGCCGCCAGAAGTAGTGGTGGTCAACCATACGGAGCGCCACCAGTGGGGCCATCTGGGAAACAAGGTTGAGGTCTAGTTTTTTATGCATCAATTTGGATGTCTATGGATTTTAGGATAGGTTCTTGGATAAGTATCTGATTGAAACAAATATGTGTGTTTGGGACAGCGAAAAATTCGTTCCACGGTGTTTGCAACGATTAATCTGCCGATGGCGGCTAACGCTAGAGGCTGGCTTGTTGGTTTGCGGGGCAAACCACGCTTCCATAGCCTCAGCAAGCGCACACCACAACAGCGCCATTGCAAACAACTGTTTTGGGCTTGCCGATGGGGGCATGAGGGGACCTGTTTCGTCGCATCCCTTTCATTTGCCCACAGCATTAAGGTATATATTTTCTGCGTGCAGTACATGTGAGGCAACCAGACGAACCGCTGTAGTAACGCCAACTAGCGGGAGAAAAGCGTGCGGACATTTGCCCTTCTGATCGGCCCAAGTCGGTGATTGGGATATGGTGATGTCCTGTTGTTTGTTCAAGTTTGTTTTCAAGTTCGGCAGCCTACAGCGGAGTGCGGTCGTCTCCGACCTGCTTGGCCTGGCTTAACTAAATTGTGCTGTTTCCTAAGTTTGTGTGATATGGAAGGCACCATGTTTTACATTAGTCCAGTGCGGGTCCGTCTGCTTCGGGCTTCATTCGGTCCGAGTCATAATGTGTGTTCCTTAGCTGCAGATATGGGTAGCCTGGAAGGCTTCATTCCCAGTATTCCGTCCATCCTGTTCAGGGTGATATCGTGGTTGTAGGGTGCGGTGTTTGTCGCACCTTCACCGACCACTGGCAAACGGGCATATCCCGGCGGACGGGGACCAGGTGCCGTTCTTAAGGCTTGTGTTGGGCACGAGGCATGTGGGACACACGGTAGTGCATGGCACTGGATGGTGGAGCCGTCGGTGCGATGAAGCGGGTATTGGTTTGCTAACTTGGGAAGTATCCCTGATGCTGTACTCACAATGATGTGTAACGCACTCATGCTTTCACACGTGCGCCATTTGTTATCCTTGTGTAGTCGTGTGGGGGATACCGCCGCACCGGGTACAGGTCAAGCATGGACCGTGAATGCAGCTCACCGCAGCCCTCACTTACACCATTCATTCCACAAAAACACCGCAGCAGCTTATGTCTTAGTAAGAACGTTAAACGTTGAAAGTCATGATGATAGGCTTTAATTGACATGAATTGCGGTCGTACAAAATTAGGTGATCGTACTACTGTACATAGGCAGTATCAAAACTGTAGCGCGCGTTTTGTGTTGTACAGCTACTGAGCCATAACCTGCCGCCACACCCTTCCTTTCCACGAGTCCGTTTCTCTGGGACCAGCGATTCTTCTGGTTATTCTGTTAATAAAATGGTTGATCTACGTAATGTATTATTTGCAGTTTATTTCTGGGGATAAGCAAGATTGATCAGCAGGCTGACTGTGGGGGTGAACCACTGGCAGCCATGATAGATTTCCTGCTAGGAATTCTATGCAGGGCTGACCGGTTAATATTTATCACTAAGTACGCACTTGCCGATGTTAGAACGGTAGATAGATGTATCTTGACAATATAATGGGCTGCTGCGTGGAGCAGGCATGGCGTTACAAGGAGCGCATGTAACCTTTATGGGGAGCCGTTACATACTGCCAGCCGATGCAAGCAAGGGCTTGGCAACTAACAATTTCGATCGACAAAAGCCCCATAACAAGATATAAGATATATTGATATAGTTGCCTCAGCGTCTTATCTATCATCTATGGTGGCCCTCAGATTGCCGGCAGCAGCACAGCTGTCAAGTGCTTGCGAAGTCTCTCCGGCAACCCGTGCACTGAGAGGTACGCTTGAGATCCGCCTTATTGGGGCTCATGGCCTCCAGGACAGCAGTCATCTCAGCATCCGAGATGGAGGAGGGAAGCCCCAGTCCCATCCCGCCCCCGCCCCCGCCCCCGCCCCCGCCCCCGCCCCCGTCCCCGTCCCCGTCCCCGTCCCCGTCCCCGTCCCCGTCCCCCGTCCCCGTCCCCGTCCCCGGCCCCCGGCCCCGTCCCCGGCCCCGGCCCCGTCCTGGGCCAGCCTACCATTAAGCTTTTGCCCGCCATGATCAGAGATGGACCAACGGAGCAGATGGTTGGTGCGGGGGTCCAATGTCAGCTTCTAATCCCAAAAGAAGGAGAATTCTAGCGTGGGAGCTGCTTGCTTGGCCATACTGCACGCTACCCTCCCTTCCTGAAAGCTGAAACTGGTTGCCCATGAGCTCTGCGGATCGAGGATGAATGGCTCACTGCATCATCGACGACCGACCGCCCCAGACACGCCCAGCATGCCCCACTTACTCTCCAAATGAATCCGTATCTATTAGCACTAGATTATCTGTGCGGCCATGGGAAGCTTCAATATCCGAACGACCGGTTAGAGTTTACTCCGGCTTCAACGGTCTGGTTAACTGGGAATATATAGGCAAGACGTGTTTATTGCAAAATACCGTGCCAGTCCCCAAGACACCGCATCAAGGCCCTGTTATCTGTTCCTCGCAACCATCAGCGCTTATTGAGGACAGCATGATTGAAATGTTGCTGTAGTTGCAGCTTTCTGGATAGATGCCCGCGAAAGTGACGTCCGACATCTCCTGAGAGCCAGCAAGCAAGGGCAAGGCCAGCAGTGGCCAGCTAAACTTTGAGGTTCTTTGAAAATCGAAAATCACGGCACAGAAAACAACTTTTCAATAATTGCTGTGAGTCTTAACACGCCTCGTACAGTATCACATGAATTTCCAACCAAAATAGGCAGTCAACGGTACACTCTGAAAAGACAGTGCAAGTTGCCCGCGCCACACTGCGACACCGTTACGTCCTCTGATTCCATCGCCCCCGCCGACGGTTCGCGATACTGGACTGACACAGCAGATACCTAGCAAAACCGGTTGATTCTCTAGTATACATATACTTGAAGTCCTGTTAAAGTTTCCTGTCCGAAGTGACCCGCTCTGAAACCACATTTGGTTCACCATCCATTCGACCGTAACCAACCAAATCCATTTAACCTTGGACCTCCGGTAAACCCTTCGCGGCAACCGCCAGCTGACCCGCACCGGCTTTGGCTTGACCTAAGAAGTCCACGGTAAAACACTGTTTTATTAGAGACGTCGTCTGCTCGTAACCTTATTCCAACAAACAAATGCAAAACACTTAATGCAAGGCGAGCCGAGCCATCAATTCAATCTAACCGGTAAAATCGATTTCATACCCCAGGCATCTCCAGCAGCGGCTTGACTCATCCCTTCCAGAACTCGTCCAGGAGGCGCGTCGTACGACTGGGCGGCATCTTGGGTGGAACAAGGTGGCACAACGGAATAACGCCCCTAATAGCGATTTCTTCTCCTCCTGCCTCGTTGGAGGGAGCCGTTGGGGCGACTGAACCGCAGCCTGGCAACAGCTTCACGGTTCACATCCCTTCTTGGCTTTCTGCGTCTCGTCCCTAGGGACGAACGCATTCTTGTTCGTTCGGGAAGACGGGCAAAATGCGACCGAGCACCTTCACCAACCACCGCGCCCCAGAAGGGGAAGTCGCCGCCCCCGTCATTGACTACCTAGGTTGGTCAACCAGGTCGAACATTGCAAGCCGTTGGATTGCCGCGTCGGTGCCACTTTGCGCTCATCCAAGTCCCCTCCCCCATCCAGGCTAGCGGTAGATCTTTGACATCTTTGTCCCTTAAACGTCGGCTAAAACTCGCTTCTCAAACATTAAGAAGTGGACAGGCACATAAGGCTACATCACATGATGTGGTATATCAACATCAGTCAATTAACGGAGCGGCATGCGGCAACACCCTATATTCACCAATACCCTCCCTCAAGGCATCTGGCAGCATTTATCGAGCTCGAGGCTCAACACGACGACACGGCGCACCTACGGGCAGTTATGGATACAACTTCCAACCCCGCACCTCCCATCTTGCGGCATTCCTCGACGCACGTCCAAATATATACAACGCAATACAACCAACATCGCATAGAAGGGCAGAAGCCATGATTTATGTCCTCACTCTACCAGCATTGAGCACGGCACCGCATTCAGCAATCTCAGCTGGGACTGAGGCAAACAAGTGAGTCAGAGTGGTCCGGTCGCTGGCATCTTCGCTCCTTTCACCCTGCCAATCCGCACTAGGTCACAGCACGTTCCAGGCATCAAAGCCCCACCACTGCAGTCTGTCCTGCACCTCCGGACAACCAACGGGTGCCGGCAGCGCCAGAAGTAGTGGTGTCAACCATACGGAGCGCCACCAGTGGGGCCATCTGGGAAACAAGGGTTGAGGTCTAGTTTTATGCATCAATTTGGATGTCTATGGATTTTAGGATAGGTTCTTGGCTAAGTATCTGATTGAAACAAATATGTGTGTTTGGGACAGACGAAAAATTCGTTCCACGGTGTTGCATACGATTAATCTGCCGATGGCGGCTAACGCTAGAGGCTGGCTTGTTGGTTTGCGGGCAAACCACGCTTCCATAGCCTCAGCAAGCGCACACCACAACAGCGCCATTGCATACAACCTGTTTGGGCTTGCCGATGGGGGCAGGAGGGGACCTGTTTCGTCGCACCCTTTCATTTGCCCACAGCATTTAGTATATATTTTCTGTGCCGTGGCAGTACATGTGAGGCAACCAGACGACCGCTGTAGTAACGCAAACTAGCGGGAGAAAAGCGTGCGGACATTTGCCCTTCTGATCGGCCCAAGTCGGTGATTGGGATATGGTGATGTCCTGTTGTTTGTTCAAGTTGTTTCAAGTTCGGCAGCCTACAGCGTGATGGCGGTCGTCTCCGACCTGCTTGGCCTGGCTTAACTAAATTGTGCTGTTTCCTAAGTTTGTGTGATATGGAAGGCACCATGTTTTACATTAGTCCAGTGCGGGTCCGTCTGCTTCGGGCTTCATTCGGTCCGAGTCATAATGTGTGTTCCTTAGCTGCAGATATGGTAGCCTGGAAGCTTCATTCCAGTATTCCGTCCATCCTGTTCAGGGTGATATCGTGGTGTAGGGTGCGGTGTTTGTCGCACCTTCACCGAACACTGGCAAACGGGCATATCCCGGCGGACGGGGACCAGGTGCCGTTTCTTAAGGCTTGTGTGGGCACGACTGCAGGTGGGACACACGGTAGTGCATGGCACTGGATGGTGGAGCCGTCGGTGCGATTGAAAGCGGGTATGGTTGCTAACGTGGGAAGTATCCCTGATGCTGTACTCACAATGATGTGTAACGCACTCATGCTTTCACACGTGCGCATTTGTTATCCTTGTGTAGTCGTGTGGGGGATACCGCCGCACCGGGTACAGGTCAAGCATGGACCGTGAATGCAGCTCACCGCAGCCCTCACTTACCACCATTCATTCCACAAAAACACCGCAGCAGCTTATGTCTTAGTAAGAACGTTAAACGTTGAAAGTCATGATTGATAGGCTTTAATTGACATGAATTGCGGTCGTACAAAATTAGGTGATCGTACTACTGTACATAGGCAAGTATCAAAACTGTAGCGCGCGTTTTTGTGTTGTACAGCTACTGAGCCATAACCTGCCGCCACACCCTTCCTTTCCACGAGTCCGTTCTCTGGGGACAGCGATTCTTCTGGTTATTCTGTAATAAAATGGTTGATCTACGTAATGTATTATTTGCAGTTTATTTCTGGGGATAAGCAAGATTGCATCAGCAGGCTGACTGTGGGGGTGAACCACTGGCAGCCATGATAGATTTCCTGCTAGGAATTCTATGCAGGGCTGACGGTAATATTTATCACTAAGTACGCACTTGCCGATGTTTAGAAACGGTAGATAGATGTATCTTGACAATATAATTGGCTGCTGCGTGGAGCAGGCATGGCGTTACAAGGAGCGCATGTAACCTTATGGGGAAGCCGTTACATACTGCCAGCCGATGCAAGCAAGGGCTTGGCAACTAACAATTTCGATCGACAAAGCCCCATAACAAGATATAAGATTATATTGATATAGTTGGCCTCAGCGTCTTATCTATCATCTATGGTGGCCCTCAGATTGCCGGCAGCAGCACAGCTGTCAAGTGCTTGCGAAGTCTCTCCGGCAACCCGTGCACTGAGAGGTACGCTTGAGATCCGCCTTATTGGGGCTCATGGCCTCCAGGGACAGCAGTCCATCTCAGCATTCCGAGATGGGAGGAGGGAAGCCCCAGTCCCATCCCGCCCCCCGCCCCCGCCCCCGCCCCCGCCACCGCCCCCGCTCCCCGTCCCCGTCCCCGTCCCCGTCCCCGTCCCCGTTCCCCCGTCCCCGTCCCCGTCCCCGTCCCCGTCCCCGTCCCCGGCCCCGGCCCCCGTCCTGGGCCAGCCTACCATTAAGCTTTTGCCCGCCATGATCAGAGATGGACCAACGGAGCAGATGGTTTGGTGCGGGGTCCAATGTCAGCTTCTAATCCCAAAGAAGGAGAATTCTAGCGTGGGAGCTGCTTGCTTGGCCATACTGCACGCTACCCTCCCTCTCCTGAAAGCTGAAACTGGTTGCCCATGAGCTCTGCGGATCGAGGATGAATGGCTCACTGCCATCATCGACGACCGACCGCCCCAGACACGCCCAGCATGCCCCCACTTACTCTCCAAATGAATCCGGTATCTATTAGCACTAGATTATCTGGTGCGGCCATGGGAAGCTTCATATCCGAACGACCGGTTAGAGTTTACTCCGGCTTCAACGGTCGGTTAACTGGAATATATAGGAAAGACGTGTTTTATGCAAAATACCGTGCCAGTCCCAAGACACCGCATCAAGGCCTGTTATCTGTTCCCTCGCAACCATCAGCGCTTATGAGGACAGCATGATTGAAATGTTGCTGTAGTTGCAGCTTTCTGGATAGATGCCGCGAAAGTGGACGTCCGACATCTCCTGAGAGCAGCAAGCAAGGGAAGGCCAGCAGTGGCCAGCTAAACTTTGAGGTTCTTTGAAAATCGAAAATCAGCGCACAGAAACAACTTTTCAATAATGCTGTGAGTCTTACACGCCTCGTACAGTATCACATGAATTTCCAACCAAAATAGGCAGTCAACGTGACACTCTGAAAAGACAGGTGCAAGTTGCCCGGCCACACTGCGACACCCGTTACGTCCTCTGATTCCATCGCCCCGCCGACGGTTCGCGTATACTGGACTGACACAGCAGAACCTAGCAAAACGGTTGATTCTCTAGTATACATATACTTGAAGTCCTGTTAAAGTTCCTGTCCGAAGTGACACGCTCTGAAACCACATTTGGTTCACCACATTCGACCGTAACCAACCAATCCATTTAACCTTGGACCTCCGGTAAACCCTTCGCGGCAACGCCAGCTGACCCGCACCGGCTTTGGCTGACCTAAGAAGTCCACCGGTAAAACACTGTTTTATTAGAGACGTCGTCTGCTCGTAACCTTATTCCAAACAACAAATGCAAAACACTAATGCAAGGCGAGCCGAGCCATTCAATTCAATCTAACGGTAAAATCGATTTCATACCCCAGGCATCTCCAGCAGCGGCTTTGACTCATCCCTTCCAGAACTCGTCCAGGAGGCGCGTCGTACGACTGGGCGGCATCTTGGGCCTGGAACAACGGTGGCACAACGGAATAACGCCCCCTAATAGCGATTTCTTCTCCTCCTGCCTCGTTGGAGGGAGCCGGTTTGGGGCGACTGAACCGCAGCCGGCAACAGCTTCACTGGTTCACATCCCTTCTTGGCTTTCTGCGTTCTCGTCCCTAGGGACGAACGCTTCTTGTTCGTTTCGGAAGACGGGCAAAATGCGACCGAGCACCTTCCACCAACCACCGCGCCCCAGAAGGGAAGTCGCCGCCCCCCGTCATGACTACCTAGGTTGGTCAACCAGGTCGAACATGCAAGCCGTTGGATTGCCGCGTCGGTGCCACTTTGCGCTCATCCAAGTCCCCCTCCCCAACATCCAGGCTAGCGGTCAGATCTTTGAATCTTTGTCCCTTAAACTTCGGCTAAAACTCGCTTCTCAAACATTAAGAAGTGGGACGGCACATAAGGCTACATCACATGATGTGGTATATCAACATCAGTCAATTAACGGAGCGGCATGCGGCAACACCCTATATTCACCAATACCCCTCCCTCCAAGGCATCTGCAGAATTTATCGAGCCTCGAGGCTCAACCGACGACACGGCGCACCTACGGCAGTTATGGATACAACTTCCAACCCCGCACCTCCCATCTTGCGGCATTCCTCGACGCACGTCCAAATATATACAACGCAATACAAACCAACATCGCATAGAAGGGCAGAAGCCATGATTTATGTCTCACTCTACCAGCATTGAGCACGGCACAGCATTCAGCAATCTCAGCTGGGACTGAGGCAAACAAGTGAGTCAGAGTGGTCCGGTCGCTGGCATTTTCGCTCCTTTCACCTGCCAATCCGCCCAGGTCACAGCACGTTCAGGCATCAAAGCCCCACCACTGCAGTCTGTCCTGCACCTCGGACAACCAACGGGTGCCGGCAGCCGCAGAAGTAGTGGTGGTCAACCATACGGAGCGCCACCAGTGGGGCCATCTGGGAAACAAGGTGAGGTCTAGTTGTTTATGCATCAATTTGGATGTCTATGGATTTTTAGGATAGTTCTTGGATAAGTATCTGATTGTAAACAAATATGTGTGTTTGGGACAGCGAAAAATTCGTTCCACGGTGTTTGGCAACGATTAATCTGCCGATGGCGGCTAACGCTAGAGGTGGCTGTTGGTTTGCGGGGCAAACCACGCTCATAGCCTCAGCAAGCGCACACCACAACAGCGCCATTGCAACAACTGTTTTGGGTGCCGAGGGGGCATGAGGGGACCTGTTTCGTCGATCCCTTTCATTTGCCCACCAGCATTAGGTATATATTTTCTGCGTTGCAGTACATGTGAGGCAACCCAGGACGAACCGCTGTAGTAACGCCAAACTAGCGGGAGAAAAGCGTGCGGACATTGCCCTTCTGATCGGCCCAAGTCGGTGATTGGGATATGGTGATGTCCTGTTGTTTTGTTCAAGTTTTGTTTTCAAGTTCGGCAGCCTACAGCGGAGTGCGGTCGTCTCCGACCTGCTTGGCCCTGGCTTAACTAAATTGTGCTGTTTCCTAAGTTTGTGTGATATGGAAGGCACCATGTTTTACATTAGTCCAGTGCGGGTCCGTCTGCTTCGGGCTTCATTCGGTCCGAGTCATAATGTGTGTTCCTTAGCTGCAGATATGGTAGCCTGGAAGGCTTCATTCCCAGTATTCCGTCCATCCTGTTCAGGGTGATATCGTGGTTGTAGGGTGCGGTGTTTGTCGCACCTTCACCGACCACTGGCAAACGGGCTATCCGGCGGACGGGGACCAGGTGCCGTTCTTAAGGCTTGTGTTGGGCACGAGGCATGTGGGACACACGGTAGTGCATGGCACTGGATGGTGGAGCCGTCGGTGCGATGAAAGCGGGTATGGTTGCTAAGTGGGAAGTATCCCTGATGCTGTACTCACAATGATGTGTAACGCACTCATGCTTTCACACGTGCGCCATTTGTTATCCTTGTGTAGTCGTGTGGGGATACCGCCGCACGGGTACAGGTCAAGCATGGACCGTGAATGCAGCTCACCGCAGCCCTCACTTACACCATTCATTCCACAAAAACACCGCAGCAGTTATGTCTTAGTAAGAACGTTAAACGTTGAAAGTCATGATGATAGGCTTTAATTGACATGAATTGCGGTCGTACAAAATTAGGTGATCGTACTACGTACATAGGCAGTATCAAAACTGTAGCGCGCGTTTTGTGTTGTACAGCTACTGAGCCATAACTGCCGCCACACCCTTCCTTTTCACGAGTCCGTTTCTCTGGGACCAGCGATTCTTCTGGTTATTCTGTTAATAAAATGGTTGATCTACGTAATGTATTATTTGCAGTTTTATTTCTGGGGATAAGCAAGATGATCAGCAGGCTGACTGTGGGGTGGTGAACCACTGGCAGCCATGATAGATTTCCCTGCTAGGAATTCTATGCAGGGTGACCGGTTAATATTTATCACTAAGTACGCACTTGCCGATGTTAGAACGGTAGATAGATGTATCTGCCAAATATAATGGGCTGCTGCGTGGAGCAGGCATGGCGTTACAAGGAGCGCATGTAACCTTTATGGGGAGCCGTTACATACTGCCAGCCGATGCAAGCAAGGGCTTGGCAACTAACAATTTTCGATCGACAAAAGCCCCATAACAAGATATAAGATATATTGATATAGTTGCCTCAGCGTCTTATCTATCATCTATGGTGGCCCTCAGATTGCCGGCAGCAGCACAGCTGTCAAGTGCTTGCGAAGTCTCTCCGGCAACCCGTGCACTGAGAGGTACGCTTGAGATCGCCCTTATTGGGCTCATGGCCTCCAGGACAGCAGTCATCTCAGCATCGAGATGGAGGAGGAAGCCCCAGCTCCCATCCCCGCCCCCCGCCCCCGCCCCCGCCCCCGCCCCCGCCCCCGTCCCCGTCCCCGTCCCCGTCCCCGTCCCCGTCCCGTCCCCGTCCCCGGTCCCCGTCCCCGGCCCCGGCCCCGTCCCCGTCCCCGGCCCCGTCCTGGGCCAGCCTACCATTAAGCTTTTGCCCGCCATGATCAGAGATGGACCAACGGAGCAGATGGTTGGTGCGGGGGTCCAATGTCAGCTTCTAATCCCAAAGAAGGAGAATTCTAGCGTGGGAGCTGCTTGCTTGGCCATACTGCACGCTACCCTCCCCTTCCTGAAAGCTGAAACTGGTTGCCCATGAGCTCTGCGGATCGAGGATGAATGGCTCACTGCATCATCGAACGACGACCGCCCCAGACACGCCCAGCCTGCCCCACTTACTCTCCAAATGAATCCGGTATCTATTAGCACTAGATTATCTGTGCGGCCATGGGAAGCTTCATATCCGAACGACCGGTTAGAGTTTTACTCCGGCTTCAACGGTCGGTTAACTGGAATATATAGGAAAGACTGGTTTATTGCAAAATACCGTGCCAGTCCCCAAGACACCGCATCAAGGCCTGCTGTTATCTGTTCCTCGCAACCATCAGCGCTTATTGAGGACAGCATGATGAAATGTTGCTGTAGTTGCAGCTTTCTGGATAGATGCCCGCGAAAGTGACGTCCGACATCTCCTGAGAGCTTTAGCAAGCAAGGGAAGGCCAGCAGTGGCCAGCTAAACTTTGAGGTTCTTTGAAAATCGAAAATCAGCGCACAGAAAACAACTTTTCAATAATGCTGTGCGTCTTACACGCCTCGTACAGTATCACATGAATTTCCAACCAAAATAGGCAGTCAACGGTGACACTCTGAAAAGACAGTGCAAGTTGCTCCGGCGCACCACTGCGACACCCGTTAACGTCTCTGATTCCATCGCCCCCGCCGACGGTTCGCGATACTGGACTGACACAGCAGATACCTAGCAAAAACGGTTGATTCTCTAGTATACATATACTTGAAGTCCTGTTAAAGTTCCTGTCCTGAAGTGACCCGCTCTGAAACCACATTTGGTTCACCATCCATTCGACCGTAACCAAACCAATCCATTTAACACCTTGGACCTCCGGGAACCCTTCGCGGCAACCGCCAGCTGACCCGCACCGGCTTTGGCTTGACCTAAGAAGTCCACCGGTTAAAACACTGTTTTATTAGAGACGTCGTCTGCTCGTAACCTTATTCCAACAAACAAATGCAAAACACTTAATGCAAGGCGAGCCGAGCCATCAATTCACATCTAACGGTAAAATCGATTCATACCCCAGCATCTCCAGCAGCGGCTTTGACTCATCCCTTCCAGAACTCGTCCAGGAGGCGCGTCGTACGACTGGGCGGCATCTTGGGTGGAACCAGTTGGCACAACGGAATAACGCCCCCTAATAGCGATTTCTTCTCCTCCTGCCTCGTTGGAGGGAGCCGTTGGGGCGACTGAACCGCAGCCGGCAACAGCTTCACGTTCACATCCCTTCTTGGCCTTCTGCGTCTCGTCCCCTAGGGACGAACGCTTCTTGTTCGTTCGGGAAGACGGCAAAATGCGACCGAGCACCTTCACCAACCACCGCGCCCAGAAGGGAAGTCGCCGCCCCCGTCATTGACTACCTAGGTTGGTCAACCAGGTCGAACATGCAAGCCGTGGATTGCCGCGTCGGTGCCACTTTGCGCTCATCCAAGTCCCCTCCCCACATCCAGGCTAGCGGTCAGATCTTTGACATCTTTGTCCCTTAAACTTCGGCTAAAACTCGCTTCTCAAAACATTAAGAAGTGGGACGGCACATAAGGCTACATCACATGATGTGGGCACTATCAACATCAGTCAATTAACGGAGCGGCATGCGGCAACACCCATATTCACCAATACCCTCCCTCCAAGGCATCTGCAGCATTTATCGAGCCTCGAGGCTCAACACGACGACACGGCGCACCTACGGCAGTATGGATACAACTTCCAACCCCGCACCTCCCATCTTGCGGCATTCCTCGACGCACGTCCAAATATATACAACGCAATACACAACCAACATCGCATAGAAGGGCAGAAGCCATGATTTATGTCCTCACTCTACCAGCATTGAGCACGGCACAGCATTCAGCAATCTCAGCTGGGGACTGAGGCAAACAAAGTGAGTCAGAGTGGTCGCGTTCCGCTGGCATTTTCGCTCCTTTTCACCTGCCAATCCGCACAGGTCACAGCACGTTCCAGGCATCAAAGCCCCACCACTGCAGTCTGCCTGCACTCCGGACAACCAAACGGGTGCCGGCAGCCGCCAGAAGTAGTGGTGGTCAACCATACGGAGCGCCACCAGTGGGGCCATCTGGGAAACAAGGTTGAGTCTAGTTTTTTATGCATCAATTTGGATGTCTATGGATTTTAGGATAGGTTCTGGATAAGTATCTGATTGAAACAAATATGTGTGTTTGGACAGCGAAAAATTCGTTTCCACGGTGTTTGCAACGATTAATCTGCCGATGGCGGCTAACGCTAGAGGTTGGCTTGTGGTTGCGGGGGCAAACCACGCTTCCATAGCCTCAGCAAGCGCACACCACAACAGCGCCATTGCAACAACTGTTTTGGGCTTGCCGATGGGGGCATGAGGGGACCTGTTTCGTCGCATCCCTTTCATTTGCCCACAGCATTATGTATATATTTTCTGCGTGCAGTACATGTGAGGCAACCAGACGAACCGCTGTAGTAACGCCAAACTAGCGGGAGAAAAGCGTGCGGACATTTGCCCTTCTGATCGGCCCAAGTCGGTGATTGGATATGGTGATGTCCCTGTTGTTTGTTCAAGTTTGTTTTCAAGTTCGGCAGCCTACAGCGGAGTGCGGTCGTCTCCGACCTGCTTGGCCTGGCTTAACTAAATGTGCTGTTTCCTAAGTTTGTGTGCTATGGAAGGCACCATGTTTTACATTAGTCCAGTGCGGGTCCGTCTGCTTCGGGCTTCATCGGTCGAGTCATAATGTGTGTTCCTTAGCTGCAGATATGGGTAGCCTGGAAGGCTTCATTCCCAGTATTCCGTCCATCCTGTTCAGGGTGATATCGGTGGTTGTAGGGTTGCGGTGTTTGTCGCACCTTCACGACCACTGGCAAACGGGCATATCCCGGCGGACGGGGACCAGGTGCCGTTCTAAGGCTTGTGTTTGGGCACGAGGCATGTGGACACACGGTTAGTGCATGGCACTGGATGGTGGAGCCGTCGGTGCGATGAAAGCGGGTATGGTTGCTAACGTGGGAAGTATCCCTGATGCTCTGTACTCACAATGATGTGTAACGCACTCATGCTTTCACACGTGCGCCATTTGTTAATCCTTGTGTAGTCGTGTGGGGGATACCGCCGCACCGGGTACAGGTCAAGCAGGACCGTGACTGCAGCTCACCGCAGCCCCTCACTACCACCATTCATTCCACAAAAACACCGCAGCAGCTTATGTCTTAGTAAGAACGTTAAACGTTGAAAGTCATGATGATAGGCTTTAATTGACACTGAATTGCGGTCGTACAAAATTAGGTGATGTACTACTGTACATAGGCAGTATCAAAACTGTAGCGCGCGTTTTTGTGTTGTACAGCTACTGAGCCATAACCCTGCCGCCACACCCTTCCTTTCCACGAGTCCGTTTCTCTGGGACCAGCGATTCTTCTGGTTATTCTGTTAATAAAATGGTTGATCTACGTAATGTATTATTTGCAGTGTATTTCTGGGGATAAGCAAGATTGATCAGCAGGCTGGACTGTGGGGGTGAACCACTGGCAGCCATGATAGATTTCCTGCTAGGAATTCTATGCAGGGCTGACCGGTTAATATTTATCACTAAGTACGCACTTGCCGATGTTAGAACGGTAGATAGATGTATCTTGACAATATAATGGGCTGCTGCGTGGAGCAGGCATTGGCGTTACAAGGAGCGCATGTAACCTTTATGGGAGCCGTTACATACTGCCAGCCGATGCAAGCAAGGGCTTGGCAACTAACAATTTCGATCGACAAAAGCCCCATAACAAGATATAAGATATATTGATATAGTTGCCTCAGCGTCTTATCTATCATCTATGGTGGCCCTCAGATTGCCGGCAGCAGCACAGCTGTCAAGTGCTTGCGAAGTCTCTCCGGCAACCCGTGCACTGAGAGGTACGCTTGAGATCCGCCTTATTGGGGCTCATGGCCTCCAGTGACAGCAGTCATCTCAGCATCCGAGATGGAGGAGGAGGAAGCCCACAGTCCCATCCCCGCCCCCGCCCCCGCCCCCGCCCCCCGCCCCCGCCCCCGTCTCCCCGTCCCCGTCCCCGTCCCCGTCCCGTCCCGTCCCCGTCCCCGTCCCCGTCCCCGTCCCCGTCCCCGTCCCCAGGCCCCGGCCCCGTCCCTGGGCCAGCCTACCATTAAGCTTTTGCCCCGCCATGATCAGAGATGGACCAACGGAAGCAGATGGTTGGTGCGGGGGTCCAATGTCAGCTTCTAATCCCAAAGAAGGAGACTTCTAGCGTGGGAGCTGCTTGCTTGGCCATACTGCACGCTACCCTCCCTTCCTGAAAGCTGAAACTCGGTTGCCCATGACGCTCTGCGGATCGAGGATGAATGGCTCACTGCATCATCGACGACCGACAGCCCCCGACACGCCCAGCATGCCCCACTTACTCTCCAAAATGAATCCGGTATCTATTAGCACTAGATTATCTGGTGCGGCCATGGGAAGCTTCATATCCGAACGACCGGTTAGAGTTTACTCCGGCTTCAACGTCGGTTAACTGGAATATATAGGAAAGACGTGTTATGCAAAATACCGTGCCAGTCCCCAAGACACCGCATCAAGGCCTGTTATCTGTTCCTCGCAACCATCAGCGCTTATTGAGGACAGCATGATTGAAATGTTGCTGTAGTTGCCAGCTTTCTGGATAGATGCCCGCGGAAAGTGACGTCCGACATCTCCTGAGAGCAGCAAGCAAGGGAAGGCCAGCAGTGGCCAGCTAAACTTTGAGGTTCTTTGAAAATCGAAAAATCAGCGCACAGAAAACAACTTTTCAATAATGCTGTGAGTCTACACGCCTCGTACAGTATCACATGAATTTCCAACCAAAATAGGCAGTCAACGGTGACACCTGAAAAGACAGTGCAAGTTGCCCGCGCCCACACTGCGACACCCCGTTACGTCCTCTGCTCCATGCCCCCCGCCGACGGTTCGCGATATGGACTGACACAGCAGATAACCTAGCAAAACCGGTGATTCTCTAGTATACATATACTTGACGTCCTGTTAAAGTTCCTGTCCGAAGTGACCCGCTCTGAAACCACATTTGGTTCACCATCCATTCGACCGTAACCAACACATCCATTAACCTTGGACCTCCGGTAACCCTTCGCGGCAACCGCCAGCTGACCCGCACCGGCTTTTGGCTTGACCTAAGAAGTCCACCGGTTTAAACACTGTTTTATTAGAGACGTCGTCTGCTCGTAACCCTTATTCCAACAAACAAATGCAAAACACTTAATGCAAGGCGAGCCGAGCCATCAATTCACATCTAACGGTTAAAATCGATTTCATACCCCAGGCATCTCCAGCAGCGGCTCTTTTGACTCTATCCCTTCCAGAACTCGTCCAGGAGGCGCGTCGTACGACTGGGCGGCATTTGGGTGGAACAAGGGGCACAACGGAATAACTGCCCCTAATAGCGATTTTCTTCTCTCCTGCCTCGTTGGAGGGAAGCCGTTGGGGCCGACTGAACCGCAGCCGGCAACAGCTTCACGGTTCACATCCCTTCTTGGCTTTCTGCGTCTCGTCCCTAGGGACGAACGCTTCTTGTTCGTTTCGGGGAAGACGGGCAAAAATGCGACCGAGCACCTTCAACCAACCACCGCGCCCCAGAAGGGAAGTCGCCGCCCCCGTCATTGACTACCTAGGTTGGTCAACCAGGTCGAACATGCAAGCCGTTGGATTGCCGCGTCGGTGCCACTTTGCGCTCATCCAAGTCCCCTCCCCACATCCAGGCTAGCGGTCAGGATCTTTGACATCCTTTGTCCCTTTAAACTTCGGCTAAAACTCGCTTCTCAAACATTAAGAAGTGGGACGGCACATAAGGCTACATCACATGATTTGGTATATCAACATCAGTCAATTAACGGAGCGGCATGCGGCAACACCCTATATTCACCAATACCTCCCTCCAAGGCATCTGCAGCATTTATCGAGCCTCGAGGCTCAACACGACGACACGGCGCACCTACAGGCAGTTATGGATACAACTTCCAACCCCGCACCTCCCATCTTGCGGCATTCCTCGACGCACGTCCAAATATATACAACGCATATACAAACCAACATCGCATAGAAGGGCAGAAGCCATGATTTATGTCCTCACTCTACCAGCATTGAGCACGGCACAGCATTCAGCAATCTCAGCTGGGACTGAGGCAAAACAAGTGAGTCAGAGTGGTCCGGTCGCTGGCATCTTCGCTCCTTTCACCTGCCAATCGCACAGGTCACAGCACGTTCCAGGCATCAAAGCCCCACCACTGCAGTCTGTCCTGCACCTCCGGACAACCAACGGGTGACGGCAGCCGCCAGAAGTAGTGGTGGTCAACCATACGGAGCGCCACCAGTGGGGCCATCTGGGAAACAAGGTTGAGGTCTAGTTTTTTATGATCAATTTGGATGTCTATGGATTTTAGGATAGGTTCTTGGATAAGTATCTGATTGAAACAAATATGTGTGTTTGGGACAGCGAAAAATTCGTTCCACGGTGTTTGCAACGATTAATCTGCCGATGGCGGCTAACGCTAGAGGCTTGGCTTGTTGGTTTTGCGGGGCCAAACCACGCTTCCATAGTCCTCAGCAAGCGCTCACACCACAACAGCGCCATTGCAACAACTGTTTTGGGCTTGCGATGGGGCATGAGGGGACCTGTTTCGTCGTCATCCCTTTCATTTGCCCACAGCATTAGGTATATATTTTCTGCGTTGCAGTACATGTGAGGCAACCAGACGAACCGCTGTAGTAACGCCAAACTAGCGGGAGAAAAGCGTGCGGACATTTGCCCCCTTCTGATCGGCCCAAGTCGGTGATTGGGATATGGTTGATGTCCTGTTGTTTGTTCAAGTTTGTTTTCAAGTTCGGCAGCCTACAGCGGAGTGCGGTCGTCTCCGACCTGCTTGGCCTGGCTTAACTAAATTGTGCTGTTTCCTAAGTTTGTGTGATATGGAAGGCACCATGTTTACATTAGTCCAGTGCGGGTCCGTCTGCTTCGGGCTTCATTCGGTCCCGAGTCATAATGTGTGTTCCTTAGCTGCAGATATGGGTAGCCTGGAAGGCTTCATTCCCAGTATTCCGTCCATCCTGTTCAGGGTGATATCGTGGTTGTAGGGTGCGGTGTTTGTCGCACCTTCACCGACCACTGGCAAACGGGCATATCCCGGCGGACGGGGACCAGGTGCCGTTCTTAAGGCTTGTGTTGGGCACGAGGCATGTGGGACACACGGTAGTGCATGGCACTGGATGGTGGAGCCGTCGGTGCGATGAAAGCGGGTATGGTTGCTAACGTGGGAAGTATCCCTGATGCTGTACTCACAATGATGTGTAACGCACTCATGCTTTCACACGTGCGCCATTTGTTATCCTTGTGTAGTCGTGTGGGGGATACCGCCGCACCGGGTACAGGTCAAGCATGGACCGTGAATGCAGCTCACCGCAGCCCTCACTTACCACCATTCATTCCACAAAAACACCGCAGCAGCTTATGTCTTAGTAAGAACGTTAAACGTTGAAAGTCATGATGATAGGCTTTAATTGACATGAATTGCGGTCGTACAAAATTAGGTGATCGTACTACTGTACATAGGCAGTATCAAAACTGTAGCGCGCGTTTTGTGTTGTACAGCTACTGAGCCATAACCTGCCGCCACACCCTTTCCTTTCCACGAGTCCGTTTCTCTGGGACCAGCGATTCTTCTGGTTATTCTGTTAATAAAATGGTTGATCTACGTAATGTATTATTTGCAGTTTATTTCTGGGGATAAGCAAGATTGATCAGCAGGCTGGACTGTGGGGGTG
Organism: Volvox africanus; assembly: GCA_030268105.1. Lineage (NCBI taxonomy): Eukaryota > Viridiplantae > Chlorophyta > Chlorophyceae > Chlamydomonadales > Volvocaceae > Volvox > Volvox africanus. The sequence continues at coordinate 76,505 of BSDZ01000015.1, read as the reverse complement.
AAACCACTGGCAGCCATGATAGATTTCCTGCTAGGAATTCTATGCAGGGCCTGACTCGGTTAATATTTATCACTAAGTACGCACTTGCCGATGTTAGAACGGTAGATAGATGTATCTTGACAATATAATGGGCTGCTGCGTGGAGCAGGCATGGCGTTACAAGGAGCGCATGTAACCTTTATGGGGAGCCGTTACATACTGCCAGCCGATGCAAGCAAGGGCTTGGCAACTAACAATTTTCGATCGACAAAAGCCCCATAACAAGATATAAGATATATTGATATAGTTGCCTCAGCGTCTTATCTATCATCTATGGTGGCCCTCAGATTGCCGGCAGCAGCACAGCTGTCAAGTGCTTGCGAAGTCTCCCGGCAAACCCGGCACTGAGAGGTACGCTTGAGATCCGCCTTATTGGGGCTCATGGCCTCCAGGACAGCAAGTTCATCTCAGCATCCGAGATGGAGGGAGGGAAGCCCCAGTTCCCATCCCCGCCACCGCCCCCCGCCCCCGCCCCCGCCCCCCGCCCCCGCCCCCGCCCCCGCCCCCGCCCCCGTCCCCGTCCCCCCGTCCCCGTCCCCGTCCCCGTCCCCGTCCCCGTCCCCGGCCCCGGCCCCGTCCCCGTCCCCTTCCCCGGCCCCGTCTGGGCCAGCCTACCATTAAGCTTTTGCCCCGCCATGATCAGAGATGGACCAACGGAGCAGATGGTTGGTGCGGGGGTCCAATGTCAGCTTCTAATCCCAAAGAAGGAGAATTCTAGCGTGGGAGCTGCTGCTTGGCCATACTGCACGCTACCCTCCCTTCTGAAAGCTGAAACTGGTTGCCCATGAGCTCTGCGGATCGAGGATGAATGGCTCACTGCATCATCGACGACCGACCGCCCCAGACACGCCCAGCATGCCCCACTTACTCTCCAAATGAATCCGGTATCTATTAGCACTAGATTATCTGGTGCGGCCATGGGAAGCTTCATATCCGAACGACCGGTTAGAGTTTACTCCGGCTTCAACGGTCGGTTAACTGGAATATATAGGAAAGACGTGTTATTTGCAAAATACCGTGCCAGTCCCCAAGACACCGCATCAAGGCTCTGTTATCTGTTCCTCGCAACCATCAGCGCTTATTGAGGACAGCATGATTGAAATGTTGCTGTAGTTGCAGCTTTCTGGATAGATGCCCGCGAAAGTGACGTCCGACATCTCCTGAGAGCAGCAAGCAAGGGAAGGCCAGCAGTGGCCAGCTAAACTTTGAGGTCTTTGAAAATCGAAAATCAGCGCCACAGAAAACAACTTTTTCAATAATGCTGTGAGTCTTACACGCCTCGTACAGTATCACATGAATTTCCAACCAAAATAGGCAGGTCAACGGTGACACTCTGAAAAGGACAGTGCAAGTTGCCCGCGCCACACTGCGACACCCGTTACGTCCTCTGATTCCACTCGCCCCCGCCGACGGTTCGCGATACTGGACTGACACAGCAGATACCTAGCAAAACCGGTTGATTCTCTAGTATACATATACTTGAAGTCCTGTTTAAAGTTCCCTGTCCGAAGTGACCCGCTCTGAAACCACATTGGTTCACCATCCATTCGACCGTAACCAACCAATCCATTTAACCTTGGACCTCCGGTAACCCTTCGCGGCAACCGCCAGCTGACCCGCACCGGCTTTGGCTTGACCTAAGAAGTCCACCGGTAAAACACTGTTTTATTAGAGACGTCGTCTGCTCGTAACCTTATTCCAACAAACAAATGCAAAACACTTAATGCAAGGCGAGCCGAGCCATCAATTCACATCTAACGGTAAAATCGATTTCATACCCCAGGCATCTCCAGCCAGCAGGCTTGACTCATCCCTTCCAGAACTCGTCAGGAGGCGCGTCGTACGACTGGGCGGCATCTTGGGTGGGAACAAGGTGGCACAACGGAATAACGCCCCTAATAGCGATTTCTTCTCCTCTGCCTCGTTGGAGGGAGCCGGTTGGGGCGATGAACCGCAGCCGGCAACAGCTTCACGGTTCACATCCCTTCCTTGGCTTTCTGCGTCTCGTCCCCTGAGGGACGAACGCTTCTTGTTCGTTTCGGGAAGACGGGCAAAATGCGAACGAGCACCTTCACCAACCACCGCGCCCAGAAGGGAAGTCGCCGCCCCGTCATTGACTACCTAGGTTGGTAAACCAGGTCGAACATGCAAGCCGTTGGATTGCCGCGTCGGTGCCACTTTTGCGCTCACCCAAGTCCCTCCCACATCCAGGCTAGCGGTCAGATCTTTGACATCTTTGTCCTTAAACTTCGGGCTAAAACTCGCTTCTCAAACATTAAGAAGTGGGACGGCAATAAGGCTACATCACATGATTGTGGTCTATCAACATCAGTCAATTAACGGAGCGGCATGCGGCAACACCCTATATTCACCAATACCCTCCCTCCAAGGCATCTGCAGCATTTATCGAGCCTCGAGGCTCAACACGACGACACGGCGCACCTACGGGCAGTTATGGATACAACTTCCAACCCCGCACCTCCCATCTTGCGGCATTCCTCGACGCACGTCCAAATATATACAACGCAATACAAACCAACATCGCATAGAAGGGCAGAAGCCATGATTTATGTCCTCACTCTACCAGCATTGAGCACGGCACAGCATTCAGCAATCTCAGCTGGGACTGAGGCAAACAAGTGAGTCAGAGTGGTCCGGTCGCTGGCATCTTCGCTCCTTTCACCTGCCAATCCGCACAGGTCACAGCACGTTCCAGGCATCAAAGCCCCACCACTGCAGTCTGTCCTGCACCTCCGGACAACCAACGGGTGCCGGCAGCCGCCAGAAGTAGTGGTGGTCAACCATACGGAGCGCCACCAGTGGGGCCATCTGGGAAACAAGGTTGAGGTCTAGTTTTTTATGCATCAATTTGGATGTCTATGGATTTTAGGATAGGTTCTTGGATAAGTATCTGATTGAAACAAATATGTGTGTTTGGGACAGCGAAAAATTCGTTCCACGGTGTTTGCAACGATTAATCTGCCGATGGCGGCTAACGCTAGAGGCTGGCTTGTTGGTTTGCGGGGCAAACCACGCTTCCATAGCCTCAGCAAGCGCACACCACAACAGCGCCATTGCAACAACTGTTTTGGGCTTGCCGATGGGGGCATGAGGGGACCTGTTTCGTCGCATCCCTTTCATTTGCCCACAGCATTAGGTATATATTTTCTGCGTGCAGTACATGTGAGGCAACCAGACGAACCGCTGTAGTAACGCCAAACTAGCGGGAGAAAAGCGTGCGGACATTTGCCCTTCTGATCGGCCCAAGTCGGTGATTGGGATATGGTGATGTCCTGTTGTTTGTTCAAGTTTGTTTTCAAGTTCGGCAGCCTACAGCGGAGTGCGGTCGTCTCCGACCTGCTTGGCCTGGCTTAACTAAATTGTGCTGTTTCCTAAGTTTGTGTGATATGGAAGGCACCATGTTTTACATTAGTCCAGTGCGGGTCCGTCTGCTTCGGGCTTCATTCGGTCCGAGTCATAATGTGTGTTCCTTAGCTGCAGATATGGGTAGCCTGGAAGGCTTCATTCCCAGTATTCCGTCCATCCTGTTCAGGGTGATATCGTGGTTGTAGGGTGCGGTGTTTGTCGCACCTTCACCGACCACTGGCAAACGGGCATATCCCGGCGGACGGGGACCAGGTGCCGTTCTTAAGGCTTGTGTTGGGCACGAGGCATGTGGGACACACGGTAGTGCATGGCACTGGATGGTGGAGCCGTCGGTGCGATGAAAGCGGGTATGGTTGCTAACGTGGGAAGTATCCCTGATGCTGTACTCACAATGATGTGTAACGCACTCATGCTTTCACACGTGCGCCATTTGTTATCCTTGTGTAGTCGTGTGGGGGATACCGCCGCACCGGGTACAGGTCAAGCATGGACCGTGAATGCAGCTCACCGCAGCCCTCACTTACCACCATTCATTCCACAAAAACACCGCAGCAGCTTATGTCTTAGTAAGAACGTTAAACGTTGAAAGTCATGATGATAGGCTTTAATTGACATGAATTGCGGTCGTACAAAATTAGGTGATCGTACTACTGTACATAGGCAGTATCAAAACTGTAGCGCGCGTTTTGTGTTGTACAGCTACTGAGCCATAACCTGCCGCCACACCCTTCCTTTCCACGAGTCCGTTTCTCTGGGACCAGCGATTCTTCTGGTTATTCTGTTAATAAAATGGTTGATCTACGTAATGTATTATTTGCAGTTTATTTCTGGGGATAAGCAAGATTGATCAGCAGGCTGACTGTGGGGGTGAACCACTGGCAGCCATGATAGATTTCCTGCTAGGAATTCTATGCAGGGCTGACCGGTTAATATTTATCACTAAGTACGCACTTGCCGATGTTAGAACGGTAGATAGATGTATCTTGACAATATAATGGGCTGCTGCGTGGAGCAGGCATGGCGTTACAAGGAGCGCATGTAACCTTTATGGGGAGCCGTTACATACTGCCAGCCGATGCAAGCAAGGGCTTGGCAACTAACAATTTCGATCGACAAAAGCCCCATAACAAGATATAAGATATATTGATATAGTTGCCTCAGCGTCTTATCTATCATCTATGGTGGCCCTCAGATTGCCGGCAGCAGCACAGCTGTCAAGTGCTTGCGAAGTCTCTCCGGCAACCCGTGCACTGAGAGGTACGCTTGAGATCCGCCTTATTGGGGCTCATGGCCTCCAGGACAGCAGTCATCTCAGCATCCGAGATGGAGGAGGGAAGCCCCAGTCCCATCCCCGCCCCCGCCCCCGCCCCCGCCCCCGCCCCCGTCCCCGTCCCCGTCCCCGTCCCCGTCCCCGTCCCCGTCCCCGTCCCCGTCCCCGGCCCCCCCGGCCCCGTCCCCGGCCCCGGCCCCGTCCTGGGCCAGCCTACCATTAAGCTTTTGCCCGCCATGATCAGAGATGGACCAACGGAGCAGATGGTTGGTGCGGGGGTCCAATGTCAGCTTCTAATCCCAAAGAAGGAGAATTCTAGCGTGGGAGCTGCTTGCTTGGCCATACTGCACGCTACCCTCCCTTCCTGAAAGCTGAAACTGGTTGCCCATGAGCTCTGCGGATCGAGGATGAATGGCTCACTGCATCATCGACGACCGACCGCCCCAGACACGCCCAGCATGCCCCACTTACTCTCCAAATGAATCCGGTATCTATTAGCACTAGATTATCTGGTGCGGCCATGGGAAGCTTCATATCCGAACGACCGGTTAGAGTTTACTCCGGCTTCAACGGTCGGTTAACTGGAATATATAGGAAAGACGTGTTTATTGCAAAATACCGTGCCAGTCCCCAAGACACCGCATCAAGGCCTGTTATCTGTTCCTCGCAACCATCAGCGCTTATTGAGGACAGCATGATTGAAATGTTGCTGTAGTTGCAGCTTTCTGGATAGATGCCCGCGAAAGTGACGTCCGACATCTCCTGAGAGCAGCAAGCAAGGGAAGGCCAGCAGTGGCCAGCTAAACTTTGAGGTTCTTTGAAAATCGAAAATCAGCGCACAGAAAACAACTTTTCAATAATGCTGTGAGTCTTACACGCCTCGTACAGTATCACATGAATTTCCAACCAAAATAGGCAGTCAACGGTGACACTCTGAAAAGACAGTGCAAGTTGCCCGCGCCACACTGCGACACCCGTTACGTCCTCTGATTCCATCGCCCCCGCCGACGGTTCGCGATACTGGACTGACACAGCAGATACCTAGCAAAACCGGTTGATTCTCTAGTATACATATACTTGAAGTCCTGTTAAAGTTCCTGTCCGAAGTGACCCGCTCTGAAACCACATTTGGTTCACCATCCATTCGACCGTAACCAACCAATCCATTTAACCTTGGACCTCCGGTAACCCTTCGCGGCAACCGCCAGCTGACCCGCACCGGCTTTGGCTTGACCTAAGAAGTCCACCGGTAAAACACTGTTTTATTAGAGACGTCGTCTGCTCGTAACCTTATTCCAACAAACAAATGCAAAACACTTAATGCAAGGCGAGCCGAGCCATCAATTCACATCTAACGGTAAAATCGATTTCATACCCCAGGCATCTCCAGCAGCGGCTTTGACTCATCCCTTCCAGAACTCGTCCAGGAGGCGCGTCGTACGACTGGGCGGCATCTTGGGTGGAACAAGGTGGCACAACGGAATAACGCCCCTAATAGCGATTTCTTCTCCTCCTGCCTCGTTGGAGGGAGCCGTTGGGGCGACTGAACCGCAGCCGGCAACAGCTTCACGGTTCACATCCCTTCTTGGCTTTCTGCGTCTCGTCCCTAGGGACGAACGCTTCTTGTTCGTTTCGGGAAGACGGGCAAAATGCGACCGAGCACCTTCACCAACCACCGCGCCCCAGAAGGGAAGTCGCCGCCCCCGTCATTGACTACCTAGGTTGGTCAACCAGGTCGAACATGCAAGCCGTTGGATTGCCGCGTCGGTGCCACTTTGCGCTCATCCAAGTCCCCTCCCCACATCCAGGCTAGCGGTCAGATCTTTGACATCTTTGTCCCTTAAACTTCGGCTAAAACTCGCTTCTCAAACATTAAGAAGTGGGACGGCACATAAGGCTACATCACATGATGTGGTATATCAACATCAGTCAATTAACGGAGCGGCATGCGGCAACACCCTATATTCACCAATACCCTCCCTCCAAGGCATCTGCAGCATTTATCGAGCCTCGAGGCTCAACACGACGACACGGCGCACCTACGGGCAGTTATGGATACAACTTCCAACCCCGCACCTCCCATCTTGCGGCATTCCTCGACGCACGTCCAAATATATACAACGCAATACAAACCAACATCGCATAGAAGGGCAGAAGCCATGATTTATGTCCTCACTCTACCAGCATTGAGCACGGCACAGCATTCAGCAATCTCAGCTGGGACTGAGGCAAACAAGTGAGTCAGAGTGGTCCGGTCGCTGGCATCTTCGCTCCTTTCACCTGCCAATCCGCACAGGTCACAGCACGTTCCAGGCATCAAAGCCCCACCACTGCAGTCTGTCCTGCACCTCCGGACAACCAACGGGTGCCGGCAGCCGCCAGAAGTAGTGGTGGTCAACCATACGGAGCGCCACCAGTGGGGCCATCTGGGAAACAAGGTTGAGGTCTAGTTTTTTATGCATCAATTTGGATGTCTATGGATTTTAGGATAGGTTCTTGGATAAGTATCTGATTGAAACAAATATGTGTGTTTGGGACAGCGAAAAATTCGTTCCACGGTGTTTGCAACGATTAATCTGCCGATGGCGGCTAACGCTAGAGGCTGGCTTGTTGGTTTGCGGGGCAAACCACGCTTCCATAGCCTCAGCAAGCGCACACCACAACAGCGCCATTGCAACAACTGTTTTGGGCTTGCCGATGGGGGCATGAGGGGACCTGTTTCGTCGCATCCCTTTCATTTGCCCACAGCATTAGGTATATATTTTCTGCGTGCAGTACATGTGAGGCAACCAGACGAACCGCTGTAGTAACGCCAAACTAGCGGGAGAAAAGCGTGCGGACATTTGCCCTTCTGATCGGCCCAAGTCGGTGATTGGGATATGGTGATGTCCTGTTGTTTGTTCAAGTTTGTTTTCAAGTTCGGCAGCCTACAGCGGAGTGCGGTCGTCTCCGACCTGCTTGGCCTGGCTTAACTAAATTGTGCTGTTTCCTAAGTTTGTGTGATATGGAAGGCACCATGTTTTACATTAGTCCAGTGCGGGTCCGTCTGCTTCGGGCTTCATTCGGTCCGAGTCATAATGTGTGTTCCTTAGCTGCAGATATGGGTAGCCTGGAAGGCTTCATTCCCAGTATTCCGTCCATCCTGTTCAGGGTGATATCGTGGTTGTAGGGTGCGGTGTTTGTCGCACCTTCACCGACCACTGGCAAACGGGCATATCCCGGCGGACGGGGACCAGGTGCCGTTCTTAAGGCTTGTGTTGGGCACGAGGCATGTGGGACACACGGTAGTGCATGGCACTGGATGGTGGAGCCGTCGGTGCGATGAAAGCGGGTATGGTTGCTAACGTGGGAAGTATCCCTGATGCTGTACTCACAATGATGTGTAACGCACTCATGCTTTCACACGTGCGCCATTTGTTATCCTTGTGTAGTCGTGTGGGGGATACCGCCGCACCGGGTACAGGTCAAGCATGGACCGTGAATGCAGCTCACCGCAGCCCTCACTTACCACCATTCATTCCACAAAAACACCGCAGCAGCTTATGTCTTAGTAAGAACGTTAAACGTTGAAAGTCATGATGATAGGCTTTAATTGACATGAATTGCGGTCGTACAAAATTAGGTGATCGTACTACTGTACATAGGCAGTATCAAAACTGTAGCGCGCGTTTTGTGTTGTACAGCTACTGAGCCATAACCTGCCGCCACACCCTTCCTTTCCACGAGTCCGTTTCTCTGGGACCAGCGATTCTTCTGGTTATTCTGTTAATAAAATGGTTGATCTACGTAATGTATTATTTGCAGTTTATTTCTGGGGATAAGCAAGATTGATCAGCAGGCTGACTGTGGGGGTGAACCACTGGCAGCCATGATAGATTTCCTGCTAGGAATTCTATGCAGGGCTGACCGGTTAATATTTATCACTAAGTACGCACTTGCCGATGTTAGAACGGTAGATAGATGTATCTTGACAATATAATGGGCTGCTGCGTGGAGCAGGCATGGCGTTACAAGGAGCGCATGTAACCTTTATGGGGAGCCGTTACATACTGCCAGCCGATGCAAGCAAGGGCTTGGCAACTAACAATTTCGATCGACAAAAGCCCCATAACAAGATATAAGATATATTGATATAGTTGCCTCAGCGTCTTATCTATCATCTATGGTTGGCCCTCAGATTGCCGGCAGCAGCACAGCTGTCAAGTGCTTGCGAAGTCTCTCCGGCAACCCGTGCACTGAGAGGTACGCTTGAGATCCGCCTTATTGGGGCTCATGGGCCTCCAGGACAGCAAGTTCATCTCAGCATCCGAGATGGAGGAGGGAAGCCCCAGAGTCCCATCCCCCGCCCCCGCCCCCGCCCCCGCCCCCGCCCCCGCCCCCGGTCCCCGTCCCCGTCCCCGTCCCCGTCCCCGTCCCCGTCCCCCGTCCCCGTCCCCGTCCCGTCCCCGGCCCTCGTCCCCTGGCCCCCGGCCCCCGTCCTGGGCCAGCCTACCATTAAGCTTTTGCCGCCATGATCAGAGATGGACCAACGGAGCAGATGGTTGGTGCGGGGGTCCAATGTCAGCTTCTAATCCAAAGAAGGAGAATTCTAGCGTGGGAGCTGCTTGCTTGGCCATACTGCACGCTACCCTCCCCTTCCTGAAAGCTGAAACTGGTTGCCCATGAGCTCTGCGGATCGAGGTATGAATGGCTCACTGCATCATCGACGACCGACCGCCCCAGACCGCCCAGCATGCCCCCACTTACTCTCCAAATGAATCCGGTATCTATTAGCACTAGAATTATCTGGTGCGCCATGGGAAGCTTCATATCCGAACGACCGGTTAGAGTTTACTCCGGCTTCAACGGTCGGTTAACTGGAATATATAGGAAAGACGTGTTTATTGCAAAATAACCGTGCCAGTCCCCAAGACACCGCATAAAGGCCTGTTAGCTGTTCCTCGCAACCATCAGCGCTTAATTGAGGGACAGCATGATTGAAATGTTGCTGTAGTTGCAGCTTTCTGGATAGATGACCGCGAAAGTGACGTCCGACATCTCCTGAGAGCAGCAAGCAAGGGAAGGCCAGCAGTGGCCAGCTAAACTTTGAGGTTCTTTGAAAATCGAAAATCAGCGCACAGAAAACAACTTTCAATAATGCTGTGAGTCTTACACGCCTCGTACAGTATCACATGAATTTCCAACCAAAATAGGCAGTCAACGGTGGACACTCTGAAAAGACAGTGCAAGTTGCCCGCGCCACACTGCGGACACCCGTTACGTCCTCTGATTCCATCGCCCCCGCCGACGTTCGCGATACTGGACTGACACAGCAGATACCTAGCAAAACCGGTTGATTCTCTAGTATACATATACTTGAAGTCATGTTAAAGTTCCTGTCCGAAGTGACCCGCTCTGAAACCACATTTGGTTCACCATCCATTCGACCGTAACCAACCAATCCATTTAACCTTGGACCTCCGGTAACCCTTCGCGGCAACCGCCAGCTGACCCGCACCGGCTTTGGCTTGACCTAAGAAGTCCACCGGTAAAACACTGTTTTATTAGAGACGTCGTCTGCTCGTAACCTTATTCCAACAAACAAATGCAAAACACTTAATGCAAGGCGAGCCGAGCCATCAATTCACATCTAACGGTAAAATCGATTTCATACCCCAGGCATCTCCAGCAGCGGCTTTGACTCATCCCTTCCAGAACTCGTCCAGGAGGCGCGTCGTACGACTGGGCGGCATCTTGGGTGGAACAAGGTGGCACAACGGAATAACGCCCCTAATAGCGATTTCTTCTCCTCCTGCCTCGTTGGAGGGAGCCGTTGGGGCGACTGAACCGCAGCCGGCAACAGCTTCACGGTTCACATCCCTTCTTGGCTTTCTGCGTCTCGTCCCTAGGGACGAACGCTTCTTGTTCGTTTCGGGAAGACGGGCAAAATGCGACCGAGCACCTTCACCAACCACCCGCGCCCCAGAAGGGAAGTCGCCCGCCCCGTCATTGACTACCTAGGTTGGTCAACCAGGTCGAACATGCAAAGCCGTTGGATTGCCGCGTCGGTGCCACTTTGCGCTCATCCCATAGTCCCCTCCCCACATCCAGGCTAGCGGTCAGATCTTTGACATCTTTGTCCCTTAAACTTCGGCTAAAACTCGCTTCTCAAACATTAAGAAGTGGGACGGCACATAAGGCTACATCACATGATGTGGTATATCAACATCAGTCAATTAACGGAGCGGCATGCGGCAACACCCTATATTCACCCAATACCCCTCCCTCCAAGGCATCTGCAGCATTTATCGAGCCTCGAGGCTCAACACGACGGACACGGCGCACCTACGGGCAGTTATGGATACAACTTTCCAACCCCGCACCTCCCATCTTGCGGCATTCCTCGACGCACGTCCAAATATATACAACGCAATACAACACCAACATCGCATAGAAGGGCAGAAGCCATGATTTATGTCCTCACTCTACCAGCATTGAGCACGGCACAGCATTCAGCAATCTCAGCTGGGACTGAGGCAAAACAAGTGAGTCAGAGTGGTCCGGTCGCTGGCATCTTCGCTCCTTTCACCTGCCAATCCGCACAGGTCCACAGGCACGTTTCCAGGCATCAAAGCCCCCCCACTGCAGTCTGTCCTGCACCTCCGGACAACCAACGGGTGCCGGCAGCCGCCAGAAGTAGTGGTGGTCAACCATACGGAGCGCCACCAGTGGGGCCATCTGGGAAACAAGGTTGAGGTCTAGTTTTTTATGCATCAATTTGGATGTCTATGGATTTTAGGGATAGGTTCTTGGATAAGTATCTGATTGAAACAAATATGTGTGTTTGGGGACAGCGAAAAATTCGTTCCACGGTGTTTGCAACGATTAATCTGCCGATGGCGGCTAACGCTAGAGGCTGGCTTGTTGGTTTGCGGGGCAAACCACGCTTCCATAGCCTCAGCAAGCGCACACCACAACAGCGCCATTGCAACAACTGTTTTGGGCTTGCCGATGGGGGCATGAGGGGACCTGTTTCGTCGCATCCCTTTCATTTGCCCACAGCATTAGGTATATATTTTCTGCGTGCAGTACATGTGAGGCAACCAGACGAACCGCTGTAGTAACGCCAAACTAGCGGGAGAAAAGCGTGCGGACATTTGCCCCTTCTGATCGGCCCAAGTCGGTGATTGGATATGGTGATGTCCTGTTGTTTGTTCAAGTTTGTTTTCAAGTTCGGCAGCCTACAGCGGAGTGCGGTCGTCTCGACCTGCTTGGCCTGGCTTAACTAAATTGTGCTGTTTCCTAAGTTTGTGTGATATGGAAGGCACCATGTTTTACATTAGTCCAGTGCGGGTCCGTCTGCTTCGGGCTTCATTCGGTCCGAGTCATACTGTGTGTTCCTTAGCTGCAGATATGGGTAGCCTGGAAGGCTTCATTCCCAGTATTCCGTCCATCCTGTTCAGGGTGATATCGTGGTTGTAGGGTGCGGTGTTTGTCGCACCTTCACCGACCACTGGCAAACGGGCATATCCCGGCGGACGGGGACCAGGTGCCGTTCTTAAGGCTTGTGTTGGGCACGAGGCATGTGGGACACACGGTAGTGCATGGCACTGGATGGTGGAGCCGTCGGTGCGATGAAAGCGGGTATGGTTGCTAACGTGGGAAGTATCCCTGATGCTTGTACTCACAATGATGTGTAACGCACTCATGCTTTCACACGTGCGCCATTTGTTATCCTTGTGTAGTCGTGTGGGGGATACCGCCGCACCGGGTACAGGTCAAGCATGGACCGTGAATGCAGCTCACCGCAGCCCTCACTTACCACCATTCATTCCACAAAAACACCGCAGCAGCTTATGTCTTAGTAAGAACGTTAAACGTTGAAAGTCATGATGATAGGCTTTAATTGACATGAATTGCGGTCGTACAAAATTAGGTGATCGTAACTACTGTACATAGGCAGTATCAAAACTTGTAGCGCGCGTTTGTGTTGTACAGCTACTGAGCCATAACCTGCCGCCACACCCTTCCTTTCACGAGTCCGTTTCTCTGGGACCAGCGATTTCTTCTGGTTATTCTGTTAATAAAATGGTTGATCTACGTAATGTATTATTTGCAGTTATTTCTGGGGATAAGCAAGATTGATCAGCAGGCTGACTGTGGGGGTGAACCACTGGCAGCCATGATAGATTTCCTGCTAGGAATTCTATGCAGGGCTGACCGGTTAATATTTATCACTAAGTACGCACTTGCCGATGTTAGAACGGTAGATAGATGTATCTTGACAATATAATGGGCTGCTGCGTGGAGCAGGCATGGCGTTACAAGGAGCGCATGTAACCTTTATGGGGAGCCGTTACATACTGCCAGCCGATGCAAGCAAGGGCTTGGCAACTACACAATTTCGATCGACAAAAGCCCCATAACAAGATATAAGATATATTGATATAGTTGCCTCAGCGTCTTATCTATCATCTATGGTGGCCCTCAGATTGCCGGCCAGCAGCACAGCTGTCAAGTGCTTGCGAAGTCTCTCCGGCAACCCGTGCACTGAGAGGTACGCTTGAGATCCGCCTTATTGGGGCTCATGGCCTCCAGGACAGCAGTCATCTCAGCATCCGAGATGGAGGAGGGAAGCCCCAGTCCCATTCCCCGCCCCGCCCCCGCCCCCGCCCCCGCCCCGCCCCCGCCCCCGCCCCCGCCCCCGCCCCCGTCCCCGTCCCCGTCCCCGTCCCCGTCCCCGTCCCCGTCCCCGTCCCCGGCCCCGGCCCCGGCCCCGTCCCGTCCCCGTCCCGGCCCCGTCCTGGGCCCAGCCTACCATTAAGCTTTTTGCCCGCCATGATCAGAGATGGACCAACGGAGCAGATGGTTGGTGCGGGGGTCCAATGTCAGCTTCTAATCCCAAAGAAGGAGAATTCTAGCGTGGGGAGCTGCTTGCTTGGCCATACTGCACGCTACCCTCCCTTCCTGAAAGCTGAAACTGGTTGCCCATGAGCTCTGCGGATCGAGGATGAATGGCTCACTGCATCATCGACGACCGACCGCCCCAGACACGCCCAGCATGCCCCACTTACTCTCCAAATGAATCCGGTATCTATTAGCACTAGATTATCTGGTGCGGCCATGGGAAGCTTCATATCCGAACGACCGGTTAGAGTTTACTCCGGCTTCAACGGTCGGTTAACTGGAATATATAGGAAAGACGTGTTTATTGCAAAATACCGTGCCAGTCCCCAAGACACCGCATCAAGGCCTGTTATCTGTTCCTCGCAACCATCAGCGCTTATTGAGGACAGCATGATTGAAATGTTGCTGTAGTTGCAGCTTTCTGGATAGATGCCCGCGAAAGTGACGTCCGACATCTCCTGAGAGCAGCAAGCAAGGGAAGGGCCAGCAGTGGCCAGCTAAACTTTGAGGTTCTTTGAAAATCGAAAATCAGCGCACAGAAAACAACTTTTCAATAATGCTGTGAGTCTTACACGCCTCGTACAGTATCACATGAATTTCCAACCCAAAATAGGCAGTCAACGGTGACACTCTGAAAAGACAGTGCAAGTTGCCCGCGCCACACTGCGACACCCGTTACGTCCTCTGATTCCATCGCCCCCGCCGACGGTTCGCGATACTGGACTGACACAGCAGATACCTAGCAAAACCGGTTGATTCTCTAGTATACATATACTTGAAGTCCTGTTAAAGTTCCTGTCCGAAGTGACCCGCTCTGAAACCACATTTGGTTCACCATCCATTCGACCGTAACCAACCAATCCATTTAACCTTGGACCTCCGGTAACCCTTCGCGGCAACCGCCAGCTGACCCGCACCGGCTTTGGCTTGACCTAAGAAGTCCACCGGTAAAACACTGTTTTATTAGAGACGTCGTCTGCTCGTAACCTTATTCCAACAAACAAATGCAAAACACTTAATGCAAGGCGAGCCGAGCCATCAATTCACATCTAACGGTAAAATCGATTTCATACCCCAGGCATCTCCAGCAGCGGCTTTGACTCATCCCTTCCAGAACTCGTCCAGGAGGCGCGTCGTACGACTGGGCGGCATCTTGGGTGGAACAAGGTGGCACAACGGAATAACGCCCCTAATAGCGATTTCTTCTCCTCCTGCCTCGTTGGAGGGAGCCGTTGGGGCGACTGAACCGCAGCCGGCAACAGCTTCACGGTTCACATCCCTTCTTGGCTTTCTGCGTCTCGTCCCTAGGGACGAACGCTTCTTGTTCGTTTCGGGAAGACGGGCAAAATGCGACCGAGCACCTTCACCAACCACCGCGCCCCAGAAGGGAAGTCGCCGCCCCCGTCATTGACTACCTAGGTTGGTCAACCAGGTCGAACATGCAAGCCGTTGGATTGCCGCGTCGGTGCCACTTTGCGCTCATCCAAGTCCCCTCCCCACATCCAGGCTAGCGGTCAGATCTTTGACATCTTTGTCCCTTAAACTTCGGCTAAAACTCGCTTCTCAAACATTAAGAAGTGGGACGGCACATAAGGCTACATCACATGATGTGGTATATCAACATCAGTCAATTAACGGAGCGGCATGCGGCAACACCCTATATTCACCAATACCCTCCCTCCAAGGCATCTGCAGCATTTATCGAGCCTCGAGGCTCAACACGACGACACGGCGCACCTACGGGCAGTTATGGATACAACTTCCAACCCCGCACCTCCCATCTTGCGGCATTCCTCGACGCACGTCCAAATATATACAACGCAATACAAACCAACATCGCATAGAAGGGCAGAAGCCATGATTTATGTCCTCACTCTACCAGCATTGAGCACGGCACAGCATTCAGCAATCTCAGCTGGGACTGAGGCAAACAAGTGAGTCAGAGTGGTCCGGTCGCTTGGCATCTTCGCTCCTTTCACCTGCCAATCCGCACAGGTCACAGCACGTTCCAGGCATCAAAAGCCCCACCACTGCAGTCTGTCCTGCACCTCCGGACAACCAACGGGTGCCGGCAGCCGCCAGAAGTAGTGGTGGTCAACCATACGGAGCGCCACCAGTGGGGCCATCTGGGAAACAAGGTTGAGGTCTAGTTTTTATGCATCAATTTGGATGTCTATGGATTTTAGGATAGGTTCTTGGATAAGTATCTGATTGAAACAAATATGTGTGTTTGGGACAGCGAAAATTCGTTCCACGGTGTTTTGCAACGATTAATCTGCCGATGGCGGCTAACGCTAGAGGGCTGGCTTGTTGGTTTGCGGGGCAAACCACGCTTCCATAGCCTCAGCAAGCGCACACCACAACAGCGCCATTGCAACAACTGTTTTGGGCTTGCCGATGGGGGCATGAGGGGACCTGTTTTCGTCGCATCCCTTTCATTTGCCCACAGCATTAGGTATATATTTTCTGCGTGCAGTACATGTGAGGCAACCAGACGAACCGCTGTAGTAACGCCAAACTAGCGGGAGAAAAGCGTGCGGACATTTGCCCTTCTGATCGGCCCAAGTCGGTGATTGGGATATGGTGATGTCCTGTTGTTTGTTCAAGTTTGTTTTCAAGTTCGGCAGCCTACAGCGGAGTGCGGTCGTCTCCGACCTGCTTGGCCTGGCTTAACTAAATTGTGCTGTTTCCTAAGTTTGTGTGATATGGAAGGCACCATGTTTTACATTAGTCCAGTGCGGGTCCGTCTGCTTCGGGCTTCATTCGGTCCGAGTCATAATGTGTGTTCCTTAGCTGCAGATATGGGTAGCCTGGAAGGCTTCATTCCCAGTATTCCGTCCATCCTGTTCAGGGTGATATCGTGGTTGTAGGGTGCGGTGTTTGTCGCACCTTCACCGACCACTGGCAAACGGGCATATCCCGGCGGACGGGGACCAGGTGCCGTTCTTAAGGCTTGTGTTGGGCACGAGGCATGTGGGACACACGGTAGTGCATGGCACTGGATGGTGGAGCCGTCGGTGCGATGAAAGCGGGTATGGTTGCTAACGTGGGAAGTATCCCTGATGCTGTACTCACAATGATGTGTAACGCACTCATGCTTTCACACGTGCGCCATTTGTTATCCTTGTGTAGTCGTGTGGGGGATACCGCCGCACCGGGTACAGGTCAAGCATGGACCGTGAATGCAGCTCACCGCAGCCCTCACTTACCACCATTCATTCCACAAAAACACCGCAGCAGCTTATGTCTTAGTAAGAACGTTAAACGTTGAAAGTCATGATGATAGGCTTTAATTGACATGAATTGCGGTCGTACAAATTAGGTGATCGTACTACTGTACATAGGCAGTATCAAAACTGTAGCGCGCGTTTTGTGTTGTACAGCTACTGAGCCATAACCTGCCGCCACACCCTTCCTTTCCACGAGTCCGTTTCTCTGGGACCAGCGATTCTTCTGGTTATTCTGTTAATAAAATGGTTGATCTACGTAATGTATTATTTGCAGTTTATTTCTGGGGATAAGCAAGATTGATCAGCAGGCTGACTGTGGGGGTGAACCACTGGCAGCCATGATAGATTTCCTGCTAGGAATTCTATGCAGGGCTGACCGGTTAATATTTATCACTAAGTACGCACTTGCCGATGTTAGAACGGTAGATAGATGTATCTTGACAATATAATGGGCTGCTGCGTGGAGCAGGCATGGCGTTACAAGGAGCGCATGTAACCTTTATGGGGAGCCGTTACATACTGCCAGCCGATGCAAGCAAGGGCTTGGCAACTAACAATTTCGATCGACAAAAGCCCCATAACAAGATATAAGATATATTGATATAGTTGCCTCAGCGTCTTATCTATCATCTATGGTGGCCCTCAGATTGCCGGCAGCAGCACAGCTGTCAAGTGCTTGCGAAGTCTCTCCGGCAACCCGTGCACTGAGAGGTACGCTTGAGATCCGCCTTATTGGGGCTCATGGCCTCCAGGACAGCAGTCATCTCAGCATCCGAGATGGAGGAGGGAAGCCCCAGTCCCATCCCCGCCCCCCGCCCCCGCCCCCGCCCCCGCCCCCGCCCCCGCCCCCGCCCCCGCCCCCGTCCCCGTCCCCGTCCCCGTCCCCGTCCCCGTCCCCGTCCCCGTCCCCGTCCCCGGCCCCGTCCCCGGCCCCGGCCCCGTCCCGGCCCCGTCCTGGGCCAGCCTACCATTAAGCTTTTGCCCGCCATGATCAGAGATGGACCAACGGAGCAGATGGTTGGTGCGGGGGTCCAATGTCAGCTTCTAATCCCAAAGAAGGAGAATTCTAGCGTGGGAGCTGCTTGCTTGGCCATACTGCACGCTACCCTCCCTTCCTGAAAGCTGAAACTGGTTGCCCATGAGCTCTGCGGATCGAGGATGAATGGCTCACTGCATCATCGACGACCGACCGCCCCAGACACGCCCAGCATGCCCCACTTACTCTCCAAATGAATCCGGTATCTATTAGCACTAGATTATCTGGTGCGGCCATGGGAAGCTTCATATCCGAACGACCGGTTAGAGTTTACTCCGGCTTCAACGGTCGGTTAACTGGAATATATAGGAAAGACGTGTTTATTGCAAAATACCGTGCCAGTCCCCAAGACACCGCATCAAGGCCTGTTATCTGTTCCTCGCAACCATCAGCGCTTATTGAGGACAGCATGATTGAAATGTTGCTGTAGTTGCAGCTTTCTGGATAGATGCCCGCGAAAGTGACGTCCGACATCTCCTGAGAGCAGCAAGCAAGGGAAGGCCAGCAGTGGCCAGCTAAACTTTGAGGTTCTTTGAAAATCGAAAATCAGCGCACAGAAAACAACTTTTCAATAATGCTGTGAGTCTTACACGCCTCGTACAGTATCACATGAATTTCCAACCAAAATAGGCAGTCAACGGTGACACTCTGAAAAGACAGTGCAAGTTGCCCGCGCCACACTGCGACACCCGTTACGTCCTCTGATTCCATCGCCCCCGCCGACGGTTCGCGATACTGGACTGACACAGCAGATACCTAGCAAAACCGGTTGATTCTCTAGTATACATATACTTGAAGTCCTGTTAAAGTTCCTGTCCGAAGTGACCCGCTCTGAAACCACATTTGGTTCACCATCCATTCGACCGTAACCAACCAATCCATTTAACCTTGGACCTCCGGTAACCCTTCGCGGCAACCGCCAGCTGACCCGCACCGGCTTTGGCTTGACCTAAGAAGTCCACCGGTAAAACACTGTTTTATTAGAGACGTCGTCTGCTCGTAACCTTATTCCAACAAACAAATGCAAAACACTTAATGCAAGGCGAGCCGAGCCATCAATTCACATCTAACGGTAAAATCGATTTCATACCCCAGGCATCTCCAGCAGCGGCTTTGACTCATCCCTTCCAGAACTCGTCCAGGAGGCGCGTCGTACGACTGGGCGGCATCTTGGGTGGAACAAGGTGGCACAACGGAATAACGCCCCTAATAGCGATTTCTTCTCCTCCTGCCTCGTTGGAGGGAGCCGTTGGGGCGACTGAACCGCAGCCGGCAACAGCTTCACGGTTCACATCCCTTCTTGGCTTTCTGCGTCTCGTCCCTAGGGACGAACGCTTCTTGTTCGTTTCGGGAAGACGGGCAAAATGCGACCGAGCACCTTCACCAACCACCGCGCCCCAGAAGGGAAGTCGCCGCCCCCGTCATTGACTACCTAGGTTGGTCAACCAGGTCGAACATGCAAGCCGTTGGATTGCCGCGTCGGTGCCACTTTGCGCTCATCCAAGTCCCCTCCCCACATCCAGGCTAGCGGTCAGATCTTTGACATCTTTGTCCCTTAAACTTCGGCTAAAACTCGCTTCTCAAACATTAAGAAGTGGGACGGCACATAAGGCTACATCACATGATGTGGTATATCAACATCAGTCAATTAACGGAGCGGCATGCGGCAACACCCTATATTCACCAATACCCTCCCTCCAAGGCATCTGCAGCATTTATCGAGCCTCGAGGCTCAACACGACGACACGGCGCACCTACGGGCAGTTATGGATACAACTTCCAACCCCGCACCTCCCATCTTGCGGCATTCCTCGACGCACGTCCAAATATATACAACGCAATACAAACCAACATCGCATAGAAGGGCAGAAGCCATGATTTATGTCCTCACTCTACCAGCATTGAGCACGGCACAGCATTCAGCAATCTCAGCTGGGACTGAGGCAAACAAGTGAGTCAGAGTGGTCCGGTCGCTGGCATCTTCGCTCCTTTCACCTGCCAATCCGCACAGGTCACAGCACGTTCCAGGCATCAAAGCCCCACCACTGCAGTCTGTCCTGCACCTCCGGACAACCAACGGGTGCCGGCAGCCGCCAGAAGTAGTGGTGGTCAACCATACGGAGCGCCACCAGTGGGGCCATCTGGGAAACAAGGTTGAGGTCTAGTTTTTTATGCATCAATTTGGATGTCTATGGATTTTAGGATAGGTTCTTGGATAAGTATCTGATTGAAACAAATATGTGTGTTTGGGACAGCGAAAAATTCGTTCCACGGTGTTTGCAACGATTAATCTGCCGATGGCGGCTAACGCTAGAGGCTGGCTTGTTGGTTTGCGGGGCAAACCACGCTTCCATAGCCTCAGCAAGCGCACACCACAACAGCGCCATTGCAACAACTGTTTTGGGCTTGCCGATGGGGGCATGAGGGGACCTGTTTCGTCGCATCCCTTTCATTTGCCCACAGCATTAGGTATATATTTTCTGCGTGCAGTACATGTGAGGCAACCAGACGAACCGCTGTAGTAACGCCAAACTAGCGGGAGAAAAGCGTGCGGACATTTGCCCTTCTGATCGGCCCAAGTCGGTGATTGGGATATGGTGATGTCCTGTTGTTTGTTCAAGTTTGTTTTCAAGTTCGGCAGCCTACAGCGGAGTGCGGTCGTCTCCGACCTGCTTGGCCTGGCTTAACTAAATTGTGCTGTTTCCTAAGTTTGTGTGATATGGAAGGCACCATGTTTTACATTAGTCCAGTGCGGGTCCGTCTGCTTCGGGCTTCATTCGGTCCGAGTCATAATGTGTGTTCCTTAGCTGCAGATATGGGTAGCCTGGAAGGCTTCATTCCCAGTATTCCGTCCATCCTGTTCAGGGTGATATCGTGGTTGTAGGGTGCGGTGTTTGTCGCACCTTCACCGACCACTGGCAAACGGGCATATCCCGGCGGACGGGGACCAGGTGCCGTTCTTAAGGCTTGTGTTGGGCACGAGGCATGTGGGACACACGGTAGTGCATGGCACTGGATGGTGGAGCCGTCGGTGCGATGAAAGCGGGTATGGTTGCTAACGTGGGAAGTATCCCTGATGCTGTACTCACAATGATGTGTAACGCACTCATGCTTTCACACGTGCGCCATTTGTTATCCTTGTGTAGTCGTGTGGGGGATACCGCCGCACCGGGTACAGGTCAAGCATGGACCGTGAATGCAGCTCACCGCAGCCCTCACTTACCACCATTCATTCCACAAAAACACCGCAGCAGCTTATGTCTTAGTAAGAACGTTAAACGTTGAAAGTCATGATGATAGGCTTTAATTGACATGAATTGCGGTCGTACAAAATTAGGTGATCGTACTACTGTACATAGGCAGTATCAAAACTGTAGCGCGCGTTTTGTGTTGTACAGCTACTGAGCCATAACCTGCCGCCACACCCTTCCTTTCCACGAGTCCGTTTCTCTGGGACCAGCGATTCTTCTGGTTATTCTGTTAATAAAATGGTTGATCTACGTAATGTATTATTTGCAGTTTATTTCTGGGGATAAGCAAGATTGATCAGCAGGCTGACTGTGGGGGTGAACCACTGGCAGCCATGATAGATTTCCTGCTAGGAATTCTATGCAGGGCTGACCGGTTAATATTTATCACTAAGTACGCACTTGCCGATGTTAGAACGGTAGATAGATGTATCTTGACAATATAATGGGCTGCTGCGTGGAGCAGGCATGGCGTTACAAGGAGCGCATGTAACCTTTATGGGGAGCCGTTACATACTGCCAGCCGATGCAAGCAAGGGCTTGGCAACTAACAATTTCGATCGACAAAAGCCCCATAACAAGATATAAGATATATTGATATAGTTGCCTCAGCGTCTTATCTATCATCTATGGTGGCCCTCAGATTGCCGGCAGCAGCACAGCTGTCAAGTGCTTGCGAAGTCTCTCCGGCAACCCGTGCACTGAGAGGTACGCTTGAGATCCGCCTTATTGGGGCTCATGGCCTCCAGGACAGCAGTCATCTCAGCATCCGAGATGGAGGAGGGAAGCCCCAGTCCCATCCCCGCCCCCGCCC
Source organism: Volvox africanus (assembly GCA_030268105.1). Classification (NCBI taxonomy): domain Eukaryota; kingdom Viridiplantae; phylum Chlorophyta; class Chlorophyceae; order Chlamydomonadales; family Volvocaceae; genus Volvox; species Volvox africanus. Next base: position 54,595 of record BSDZ01000015.1, on the reverse strand, counting down.
CCGCCCCCGCCCCCGCCCCCGCCCCCGCCCCCGCCCCCGCCCCCGTCCCCGTCCCCGTCCCCGTCCCCGTCCCCGTCCCCGTCCCCGTCCCCGTCCCCGGCCCCGTCCCCGTCCCCGGCCCCGTCCCCGGCCCCGTCCTGGGCCAGCCTACCATTAAGCTTTTGCCCGCCATGATCAGAGATGGACCAACGGAGCAGATGGTTGGTGCGGGGGTCCAATGTCAGCTTCTAATCCCAAAGAAGGAGAATTCTAGCGTGGGAGCTGCTTGCTTGGCCATACTGCACGCTACCCTCCCTTCCTGAAAGCTGAAACTGGTTGCCCATGAGCTCTGCGGATCGAGGATGAATGGCTCACTGCATCATCGACGACCGACCGCCCCAGACACGCCCAGCATGCCCCACTTACTCTCCAAATGAATCCGGTATCTATTAGCACTAGATTATCTGGTGCGGCCATGGGAAGCTTCATATCCGAACGACCGGTTAGAGTTTACTCCGGCTTCAACGGTCGGTTAACTGGAATATATAGGAAAGACGTGTTTATTGCAAAATACCGTGCCAGTCCCCAAGACACCGCATCAAGGCCTGTTATCTGTTCCTCGCAACCATCAGCGCTTATTGAGGACAGCATGATTGAAATGTTGCTGTAGTTGCAGCTTTCTGGATAGATGCCCGCGAAAGTGACGTCCGACATCTCCTGAGAGCAGCAAGCAAGGGAAGGCCAGCAGTGGCCAGCTAAACTTTGAGGTTCTTTGAAAATCGAAAATCAGCGCACAGAAAACAACTTTTCAATAATGCTGTGAGTCTTACACGCCTCGTACAGTATCACATGAATTTCCAACCAAAATAGGCAGTCAACGGTGACACTCTGAAAAGACAGTGCAAGTTGCCCGCGCCACACTGCGACACCCGTTACGTCCTCTGATTCCATCGCCCCCGCCGACGGTTCGCGATACTGGACTGACACAGCAGATACCTAGCAAAACCGGTTGATTCTCTAGTATACATATACTTGAAGTCCTGTTAAAGTTCCTGTCCGAAGTGACCCGCTCTGAAACCACATTTGGTTCACCATCCATTCGACCGTAACCAACCAATCCATTTAACCTTGGACCTCCGGTAACCCTTCGCGGCAACCGCCAGCTGACCCGCACCGGCTTTGGCTTGACCTAAGAAGTCCACCGGTAAAACACTGTTTTATTAGAGACGTCGTCTGCTCGTAACCTTATTCCAACAAACAAATGCAAAACACTTAATGCAAGGCGAGCCGAGCCATCAATTCACATCTAACGGTAAAATCGATTTCATACCCCAGGCATCTCCAGCAGCGGCTTTGACTCATCCCTTCCAGAACTCGTCCAGGAGGCGCGTCGTACGACTGGGCGGCATCTTGGGTGGAACAAGGTGGCACAACGGAATAACGCCCCTAATAGCGATTTCTTCTCCTCCTGCCTCGTTGGAGGGAGCCGTTGGGGCGACTGAACCGCAGCCGGCAACAGCTTCACGGTTCACATCCCTTCTTGGCTTTCTGCGTCTCGTCCCTAGGGACGAACGCTTCTTGTTCGTTTCGGGAAGACGGGCAAAATGCGACCGAGCACCTTCACCAACCACCGCGCCCCAGAAGGGAAGTCGCCGCCCCCGTCATTGACTACCTAGGTTGGTCAACCAGGTCGAACATGCAAGCCGTTGGATTGCCGCGTCGGTGCCACTTTGCGCTCATCCAAGTCCCCTCCCCACATCCAGGCTAGCGGTCAGATCTTTGACATCTTTGTCCCTTAAACTTCGGCTAAAACTCGCTTCTCAAACATTAAGAAGTGGGACGGCACATAAGGCTACATCACATGATGTGGTATATCAACATCAGTCAATTAACGGAGCGGCATGCGGCAACACCCTATATTCACCAATACCCTCCCTCCAAGGCATCTGCAGCATTTATCGAGCCTCGAGGCTCAACACGACGACACGGCGCACCTACGGGCAGTTATGGATACAACTTCCAACCCCGCACCTCCCATCTTGCGGCATTCCTCGACGCACGTCCAAATATATACAACGCAATACAAACCAACATCGCATAGAAGGGCAGAAGCCATGATTTATGTCCTCACTCTACCAGCATTGAGCACGGCACAGCATTCAGCAATCTCAGCTGGGACTGAGGCAAACAAGTGAGTCAGAGTGGTCCGGTCGCTGGCATCTTCGCTCCTTTCACCTGCCAATCCGCACAGGTCACAGCACGTTCCAGGCATCAAAGCCCCACCACTGCAGTCTGTCCTGCACCTCCGGACAACCAACGGGTGCCGGCAGCCGCCAGAAGTAGTGGTGGTCAACCATACGGAGCGCCACCAGTGGGGCCATCTGGGAAACAAGGTTGAGGTCTAGTTTTTTATGCATCAATTTGGATGTCTATGGATTTTAGGATAGGTTCTTGGATAAGTATCTGATTGAAACAAATATGTGTGTTTGGGACAGCGAAAAATTCGTTCCACGGTGTTTGCAACGATTAATCTGCCGATGGCGGCTAACGCTAGAGGCTGGCTTGTTGGTTTGCGGGGCAAACCACGCTTCCATAGCCTCAGCAAGCGCACACCACAACAGCGCCATTGCAACAACTGTTTTGGGCTTGCCGATGGGGGCATGAGGGGACCTGTTTCGTCGCATCCCTTTCATTTGCCCACAGCATTAGGTATATATTTTCTGCGTGCAGTACATGTGAGGCAACCAGACGAACCGCTGTAGTAACGCCAAACTAGCGGGAGAAAAGCGTGCGGACATTTGCCCTTCTGATCGGCCCAAGTCGGTGATTGGGATATGGTGATGTCCTGTTGTTTGTTCAAGTTTGTTTTCAAGTTCGGCAGCCTACAGCGGAGTGCGGTCGTCTCCGACCTGCTTGGCCTGGCTTAACTAAATTGTGCTGTTTCCTAAGTTTGTGTGATATGGAAGGCACCATGTTTTACATTAGTCCAGTGCGGGTCCGTCTGCTTCGGGCTTCATTCGGTCCGAGTCATAATGTGTGTTCCTTAGCTGCAGATATGGGTAGCCTGGAAGGCTTCATTCCCAGTATTCCGTCCATCCTGTTCAGGGTGATATCGTGGTTGTAGGGTGCGGTGTTTGTCGCACCTTCACCGACCACTGGCAAACGGGCATATCCCGGCGGACGGGGACCAGGTGCCGTTCTTAAGGCTTGTGTTGGGCACGAGGCATGTGGGACACACGGTAGTGCATGGCACTGGATGGTGGAGCCGTCGGTGCGATGAAAGCGGGTATGGTTGCTAACGTGGGAAGTATCCCTGATGCTGTACTCACAATGATGTGTAACGCACTCATGCTTTCACACGTGCGCCATTTGTTATCCTTGTGTAGTCGTGTGGGGGATACCGCCGCACCGGGTACAGGTCAAGCATGGACCGTGAATGCAGCTCACCGCAGCCCTCACTTACCACCATTCATTCCACAAAAACACCGCAGCAGCTTATGTCTTAGTAAGAACGTTAAACGTTGAAAGTCATGATGATAGGCTTTAATTGACATGAATTGCGGTCGTACAAAATTAGGTGATCGTACTACTGTACATAGGCAGTATCAAAACTGTAGCGCGCGTTTTGTGTTGTACAGCTACTGAGCCATAACCTGCCGCCACACCCTTCCTTTCCACGAGTCCGTTTCTCTGGGACCAGCGATTCTTCTGGTTATTCTGTTAATAAAATGGTTGATCTACGTAATGTATTATTTGCAGTTTATTTCTGGGGATAAGCAAGATTGATCAGCAGGCTGACTGTGGGGGTGAACCACTGGCAGCCATGATAGATTTCCTGCTAGGAATTCTATGCAGGGCTGACCGGTTAATATTTATCACTAAGTACGCACTTGCCGATGTTAGAACGGTAGATAGATGTATCTTGACAATATAATGGGCTGCTGCGTGGAGCAGGCATGGCGTTACAAGGAGCGCATGTAACCTTTATGGGGAGCCGTTACATACTGCCAGCCGATGCAAGCAAGGGCTTGGCAACTAACAATTTCGATCGACAAAAGCCCCATAACAAGATATAAGATATATTGATATAGTTGCCTCAGCGTCTTATCTATCATCTATGGTGGCCCTCAGATTGCCGGCAGCAGCACAGCTGTCAAGTGCTTGCGAAGTCTCTCCGGCAACCCGTGCACTGAGAGGTACGCTTGAGATCCGCCTTATTGGGGCTCATGGCCTCCAGGACAGCAGTCATCTCAGCATCCGAGATGGAGGAGGGAAGCCCCAGTCCCATCCCCGCCCCCGCCCCCGCCCCCGCCCCCGCCCCCGCCCCCGCCCCCGCCCCCGCCCCCGTCCCCGTCCCCGTCCCCGTCCCCGTCCCCGTCCCCGTCCCCGTCCCCGTCCCCGGCCCCGTCCCCGTCCCCGGCCCCGTCCCCGGCCCCGTCCTGGGCCAGCCTACCATTAAGCTTTTGCCCGCCATGATCAGAGATGGACCAACGGAGCAGATGGTTGGTGCGGGGGTCCAATGTCAGCTTCTAATCCCAAAGAAGGAGAATTCTAGCGTGGGAGCTGCTTGCTTGGCCATACTGCACGCTACCCTCCCTTCCTGAAAGCTGAAACTGGTTGCCCATGAGCTCTGCGGATCGAGGATGAATGGCTCACTGCATCATCGACGACCGACCGCCCCAGACACGCCCAGCATGCCCCACTTACTCTCCAAATGAATCCGGTATCTATTAGCACTAGATTATCTGGTGCGGCCATGGGAAGCTTCATATCCGAACGACCGGTTAGAGTTTACTCCGGCTTCAACGGTCGGTTAACTGGAATATATAGGAAAGACGTGTTTATTGCAAAATACCGTGCCAGTCCCCAAGACACCGCATCAAGGCCTGTTATCTGTTCCTCGCAACCATCAGCGCTTATTGAGGACAGCATGATTGAAATGTTGCTGTAGTTGCAGCTTTCTGGATAGATGCCCGCGAAAGTGACGTCCGACATCTCCTGAGAGCAGCAAGCAAGGGAAGGCCAGCAGTGGCCAGCTAAACTTTGAGGTTCTTTGAAAATCGAAAATCAGCGCACAGAAAACAACTTTTCAATAATGCTGTGAGTCTTACACGCCTCGTACAGTATCACATGAATTTCCAACCAAAATAGGCAGTCAACGGTGACACTCTGAAAAGACAGTGCAAGTTGCCCGCGCCACACTGCGACACCCGTTACGTCCTCTGATTCCATCGCCCCCGCCGACGGTTCGCGATACTGGACTGACACAGCAGATACCTAGCAAAACCGGTTGATTCTCTAGTATACATATACTTGAAGTCCTGTTAAAGTTCCTGTCCGAAGTGACCCGCTCTGAAACCACATTTGGTTCACCATCCATTCGACCGTAACCAACCAATCCATTTAACCTTGGACCTCCGGTAACCCTTCGCGGCAACCGCCAGCTGACCCGCACCGGCTTTGGCTTGACCTAAGAAGTCCACCGGTAAAACACTGTTTTATTAGAGACGTCGTCTGCTCGTAACCTTATTCCAACAAACAAATGCAAAACACTTAATGCAAGGCGAGCCGAGCCATCAATTCACATCTAACGGTAAAATCGATTTCATACCCCAGGCATCTCCAGCAGCGGCTTTGACTCATCCCTTCCAGAACTCGTCCAGGAGGCGCGTCGTACGACTGGGCGGCATCTTGGGTGGAACAAGGTGGCACAACGGAATAACGCCCCTAATAGCGATTTCTTCTCCTCCTGCCTCGTTGGAGGGAGCCGTTGGGGCGACTGAACCGCAGCCGGCAACAGCTTCACGGTTCACATCCCTTCTTGGCTTTCTGCGTCTCGTCCCTAGGGACGAACGCTTCTTGTTCGTTTCGGGAAGACGGGCAAAATGCGACCGAGCACCTTCACCAACCACCGCGCCCCAGAAGGGAAGTCGCCGCCCCCGTCATTGACTACCTAGGTTGGTCAACCAGGTCGAACATGCAAGCCGTTGGATTGCCGCGTCGGTGCCACTTTGCGCTCATCCAAGTCCCCTCCCCACATCCAGGCTAGCGGTCAGATCTTTGACATCTTTGTCCCTTAAACTTCGGCTAAAACTCGCTTCTCAAACATTAAGAAGTGGGACGGCACATAAGGCTACATCACATGATGTGGTATATCAACATCAGTCAATTAACGGAGCGGCATGCGGCAACACCCTATATTCACCAATACCCTCCCTCCAAGGCATCTGCAGCATTTATCGAGCCTCGAGGCTCAACACGACGACACGGCGCACCTACGGGCAGTTATGGATACAACTTCCAACCCCGCACCTCCCATCTTGCGGCATTCCTCGACGCACGTCCAAATATATACAACGCAATACAAACCAACATCGCATAGAAGGGCAGAAGCCATGATTTATGTCCTCACTCTACCAGCATTGAGCACGGCACAGCATTCAGCAATCTCAGCTGGGACTGAGGCAAACAAGTGAGTCAGAGTGGTCCGGTCGCTGGCATCTTCGCTCCTTTCACCTGCCAATCCGCACAGGTCACAGCACGTTCCAGGCATCAAAGCCCCACCACTGCAGTCTGTCCTGCACCTCCGGACAACCAACGGGTGCCGGCAGCCGCCAGAAGTAGTGGTGGTCAACCATACGGAGCGCCACCAGTGGGGCCATCTGGGAAACAAGGTTGAGGTCTAGTTTTTTATGCATCAATTTGGATGTCTATGGATTTTAGGATAGGTTCTTGGATAAGTATCTGATTGAAACAAATATGTGTGTTTGGGACAGCGAAAAATTCGTTCCACGGTGTTTGCAACGATTAATCTGCCGATGGCGGCTAACGCTAGAGGCTGGCTTGTTGGTTTGCGGGGCAAACCACGCTTCCATAGCCTCAGCAAGCGCACACCACAACAGCGCCATTGCAACAACTGTTTTGGGCTTGCCGATGGGGGCATGAGGGGACCTGTTTCGTCGCATCCCTTTCATTTGCCCACAGCATTAGGTATATATTTTCTGCGTGCAGTACATGTGAGGCAACCAGACGAACCGCTGTAGTAACGCCAAACTAGCGGGAGAAAAGCGTGCGGACATTTGCCCTTCTGATCGGCCCAAGTCGGTGATTGGGATATGGTGATGTCCTGTTGTTTGTTCAAGTTTGTTTTCAAGTTCGGCAGCCTACAGCGGAGTGCGGTCGTCTCCGACCTGCTTGGCCTGGCTTAACTAAATTGTGCTGTTTCCTAAGTTTGTGTGATATGGAAGGCACCATGTTTTACATTAGTCCAGTGCGGGTCCGTCTGCTTCGGGCTTCATTCGGTCCGAGTCATAATGTGTGTTCCTTAGCTGCAGATATGGGTAGCCTGGAAGGCTTCATTCCCAGTATTCCGTCCATCCTGTTCAGGGTGATATCGTGGTTGTAGGGTGCGGTGTTTGTCGCACCTTCACCGACCACTGGCAAACGGGCATATCCCGGCGGACGGGGACCAGGTGCCGTTCTTAAGGCTTGTGTTGGGCACGAGGCATGTGGGACACACGGTAGTGCATGGCACTGGATGGTGGAGCCGTCGGTGCGATGAAAGCGGGTATGGTTGCTAACGTGGGAAGTATCCCTGATGCTGTACTCACAATGATGTGTAACGCACTCATGCTTTCACACGTGCGCCATTTGTTATCCTTGTGTAGTCGTGTGGGGGATACCGCCGCACCGGGTACAGGTCAAGCATGGACCGTGAATGCAGCTCACCGCAGCCCTCACTTACCACCATTCATTCCACAAAAACACCGCAGCAGCTTATGTCTTAGTAAGAACGTTAAACGTTGAAAGTCATGATGATAGGCTTTAATTGACATGAATTGCGGTCGTACAAAATTAGGTGATCGTACTACTGTACATAGGCAGTATCAAAACTGTAGCGCGCGTTTTGTGTTGTACAGCTACTGAGCCATAACCTGCCGCCACACCCTTCCTTTCCACGAGTCCGTTTCTCTGGGACCAGCGATTCTTCTGGTTATTCTGTTAATAAAATGGTTGATCTACGTAATGTATTATTTGCAGTTTATTTCTGGGGATAAGCAAGATTGATCAGCAGGCTGACTGTGGGGGTGAACCACTGGCAGCCATGATAGATTTCCTGCTAGGAATTCTATGCAGGGCTGACCGGTTAATATTTATCACTAAGTACGCACTTGCCGATGTTAGAACGGTAGATAGATGTATCTTGACAATATAATGGGCTGCTGCGTGGAGCAGGCATGGCGTTACAAGGAGCGCATGTAACCTTTATGGGGAGCCGTTACATACTGCCAGCCGATGCAAGCAAGGGCTTGGCAACTAACAATTTCGATCGACAAAAGCCCCATAACAAGATATAAGATATATTGATATAGTTGCCTCAGCGTCTTATCTATCATCTATGGTGGCCCTCAGATTGCCGGCAGCAGCACAGCTGTCAAGTGCTTGCGAAGTCTCTCCGGCAACCCGTGCACTGAGAGGTACGCTTGAGATCCGCCTTATTGGGGCTCATGGCCTCCAGGACAGCAGTCATCTCAGCATCCGAGATGGAGGAGGGAAGCCCCAGTCCCATCCCCGCCCCCGCCCCCGCCCCCGCCCCCGCCCCCGCCCCCGTCCCCGTCCCCGTCCCCGTCCCCGTCCCCGTCCCCGTCCCCGTCCCCGTCCCCGTCCCCGTCCCCGTCCCCGTCCCCGGCCCCGGCCCCGTCCTGGGCCAGCCTACCATTAAGCTTTTGCCCGCCATGATCAGAGATGGACCAACGGAGCAGATGGTTGGTGCGGGGGTCCAATGTCAGCTTCTAATCCCAAAGAAGGAGAATTCTAGCGTGGGAGCTGCTTGCTTGGCCATACTGCACGCTACCCTCCCTTCCTGAAAGCTGAAACTGGTTGCCCATGAGCTCTGCGGATCGAGGATGAATGGCTCACTGCATCATCGACGACCGACCGCCCCAGACACGCCCAGCATGCCCCACTTACTCTCCAAATGAATCCGGTATCTATTAGCACTAGATTATCTGGTGCGGCCATGGGAAGCTTCATATCCGAACGACCGGTTAGAGTTTACTCCGGCTTCAACGGTCGGTTAACTGGAATATATAGGAAAGACGTGTTTATTGCAAAATACCGTGCCAGTCCCCAAGACACCGCATCAAGGCCTGTTATCTGTTCCTCGCAACCATCAGCGCTTATTGAGGACAGCATGATTGAAATGTTGCTGTAGTTGCAGCTTTCTGGATAGATGCCCGCGAAAGTGACGTCCGACATCTCCTGAGAGCAGCAAGCAAGGGAAGGCCAGCAGTGGCCAGCTAAACTTTGAGGTTCTTTGAAAATCGAAAATCAGCGCACAGAAAACAACTTTTCAATAATGCTGTGAGTCTTACACGCCTCGTACAGTATCACATGAATTTCCAACCAAAATAGGCAGTCAACGGTGACACTCTGAAAAGACAGTGCAAGTTGCCCGCGCCACACTGCGACACCCGTTACGTCCTCTGATTCCATCGCCCCCGCCGACGGTTCGCGATACTGGACTGACACAGCAGATACCTAGCAAAACCGGTTGATTCTCTAGTATACATATACTTGAAGTCCTGTTAAAGTTCCTGTCCGAAGTGACCCGCTCTGAAACCACATTTGGTTCACCATCCATTCGACCGTAACCAACCAATCCATTTAACCTTGGACCTCCGGTAACCCTTCGCGGCAACCGCCAGCTGACCCGCACCGGCTTTGGCTTGACCTAAGAAGTCCACCGGTAAAACACTGTTTTATTAGAGACGTCGTCTGCTCGTAACCTTATTCCAACAAACAAATGCAAAACACTTAATGCAAGGCGAGCCGAGCCATCAATTCACATCTAACGGTAAAATCGATTTCATACCCCAGGCATCTCCAGCAGCGGCTTTGACTCATCCCTTCCAGAACTCGTCCAGGAGGCGCGTCGTACGACTGGGCGGCATCTTGGGTGGAACAAGGTGGCACAACGGAATAACGCCCCTAATAGCGATTTCTTCTCCTCCTGCCTCGTTGGAGGGAGCCGTTGGGGCGACTGAACCGCAGCCGGCAACAGCTTCACGGTTCACATCCCTTCTTGGCTTTCTGCGTCTCGTCCCTAGGGACGAACGCTTCTTGTTCGTTTCGGGAAGACGGGCAAAATGCGACCGAGCACCTTCACCAACCACCGCGCCCCAGAAGGGAAGTCGCCGCCCCCGTCATTGACTACCTAGGTTGGTCAACCAGGTCGAACATGCAAGCCGTTGGATTGCCGCGTCGGTGCCACTTTGCGCTCATCCAAGTCCCCTCCCCACATCCAGGCTAGCGGTCAGATCTTTGACATCTTTGTCCCTTAAACTTCGGCTAAAACTCGCTTCTCAAACATTAAGAAGTGGGACGGCACATAAGGCTACATCACATGATGTGGTATATCAACATCAGTCAATTAACGGAGCGGCATGCGGCAACACCCTATATTCACCAATACCCTCCCTCCAAGGCATCTGCAGCATTTATCGAGCCTCGAGGCTCAACACGACGACACGGCGCACCTACGGGCAGTTATGGATACAACTTCCAACCCCGCACCTCCCATCTTGCGGCATTCCTCGACGCACGTCCAAATATATACAACGCAATACAAACCAACATCGCATAGAAGGGCAGAAGCCATGATTTATGTCCTCACTCTACCAGCATTGAGCACGGCACAGCATTCAGCAATCTCAGCTGGGACTGAGGCAAACAAGTGAGTCAGAGTGGTCCGGTCGCTGGCATCTTCGCTCCTTTCACCTGCCAATCCGCACAGGTCACAGCACGTTCCAGGCATCAAAGCCCCACCACTGCAGTCTGTCCTGCACCTCCGGACAACCAACGGGTGCCGGCAGCCGCCAGAAGTAGTGGTGGTCAACCATACGGAGCGCCACCAGTGGGGCCATCTGCGATCGGTATGAGTGGAGTGCATGTGTCAGTAAAGAGGGCATGGCCACTGACGGTAGGCTGGCGGAACCCAGGAGGTGAAATACGGTGCTACGACGCCTGAGAACTGAGATCCATGCCATGGCCTTTACAGGCATTAACTATTATACGACTTGAGAAGCCGAATGAATTTTACACACTATACACACGGTATCGCCTGTGGATGGCGAGATCGGCTAAATGGTCGAGGCAATCGCGGACCTGCTGAGGAAGCTTACCTGTGCGATCTGCATCTGCCACTGGACCAGCTGATGAGGGGGCGCCGCCCAGTCCGGAAGCCACAAACTGCGTAAGCGGGTCAATCCTCCTTCTGCAACCATCGCCACCACCAGAGAGATTCGTGCAGCGCCCGTGACCGATCGCTCTCCGGGGCTATCACGTCGGGCATCAGCTGTGTAGAGGAAGTGAAGTTGCAAGCGACGGCAGGATCCAAACTCACGCAGTGGAGATTTGTACTATAGTATCAGAAGGAAGAAGGGCTCATGGTGCTTTGGGGTGCAGTTCTGATTTTGGACAGTGGCACGCTGCCTCTCAACACACAAAGGCCTAAACGCAATCTCATACGGAGCTGGGCATAACGAAAACCCTCATATACTGCCAAATATATGAACGTCAGCCCAGTTGATTTATTGTTCCAGTCGGTACAGGGACATCAATCCGGAAGCAGGCGCGTTGCCCTAGGTGGCATTTACTAATACCCCAAGCCCTAAGCTTGTCCCTGTCCCTCTACCCGCCCCTTTACCTTCCATGGCTTTGTGTGGTGAGGAGTCGGATATTTCGTTCTAACGATTTTCGCTTGACCCTCGGAGCCCCTATCTCACCTTCAGTAAATGTAGCGCCTTAATGAGCTGCAATGGCAGGTCTTCCTGCTTGCTGACATGCCGTATGACGAGAGTCTGCAACGCCGGCAGTGCGGCCGCCATCTCCTCCGGTCGGGCGCCTTCAAAGTTGCAGTCTGCCAGCCACATACGCAACAGGGACGGCGCAATCGCGTAATTGTTGACCTTACCGCGCAGTCTGCTCCCGTCTCCACCAAAGCCGTTGCCCCTCGCGCTGCCACTACGTAAGCCAATGTGGCATCACACGCTCGTTCTGGCACTGGATGTGTCGGAGGCTGTTAGGTCCCGAGACGGCGGGTAAGGGGTGGCATCATCCACCTGTGTGTGTCCACTGAGCAGCTGCCCTCCGGTGACCCCCAGATCCACCCGCATCATCGGCGTGGACCCTGTTGCGCCAGTTTGTTGTTGTTGTGCTGCTGCGTGTGCCGGATACCGCCGCACCGGGTACAGGTTGAAGGTGGACCGTGCACAGGCTCTTGAGCGTCCTGTGGTTCAGCACCATGCATTAAGAAAGTGCCACAGCACGGGGTGTTGATGACTGTAGTTTGGATACCGATACTTACCTTTTCACCGACGACTCCACGAACGATCGGCACCACCACCGACCATGAAGTGCCATCATGCCTAACAACGAAGTAGGGGACGGAGAACGGTACATAGGCAGTATCAGGGACTGTAGCGCCGTTTTGTGGTACAGCACCGAGCCATAACCTGCCGCCACACCCACCTAACCACGAGCCATCTCTGGGACCAGCGAGGGCACGGGGGGATCTGGGAATAAAAGGGTTGGGGGACGAAGTATTATTTGGAGTTTACACGGGGATACAAGAGATCAGCAGGCTGACGTGGGGGTGAACCACGGCAGCCATGATAGATTTCATGCTAGGAACTAGGCACGGCACCGGATAATATTTTCACGAAGCACGCACTTGCCGATCGGGAGAACGGTAGATAGACGGATCTTGACAAATAAGGGCTGCACGGGAGCAGGCATGGCACACAAGGAGGGCATGTAACCTTTAGGGGGGAGCCGATACATACGCCAGACGATCCACGAAGGCCATGGCAACTAACAACGGCCACGACAAAAGCCCCATAACACGATACGAAGATATAGGGATATAGGTACCTCAGCGTCTTATCTAACATCGAGGGGGGCCCTCAGAAGGCCGGCAGCACCAGGGAGGGAGTGAGATCGGGAGGGAAGTAGGTACGGCACCGATACTTACCTTTTCACCGACGACTCCACGAACGCCATCGCCATCACCACCGCCACCACCAAAGCACCACCATCATGCCTAACAACGAGGGGGGGGGGGAGAAGGGGGAAAAGGAGGGCACACGGGAGGGAGGGAGTGAGATCGGGAGGGAAGTAGGTACGGCACCGATACTTACCTTTTCACCGACGACTCCACGAACGCCATCGCCATCACCACCGCCACCACCAAAGCACCACCATCATGCCTAACAACGAGGGGGGGGGAGAAGGGGGAAAAGGAGGGCACACGGGAGGGAGGGAGTGAGATCGGGAGGGAAGTAGGTACGGCACCGATACTTACCTTTTCACCGACGACTCCACGAACGCCATCGCCATCACCACCGCCACCACCAAAGCACCACCATCATGCCTAACAACGAGGGGGGGGGAGAAGGGGGAAAAGGAGGGCACACGGGAGGGAGGGAGTGAGATCGGGAGGGAAGTAGGTACGGCACCGATACTTACCTTTTCACCGACGACTCCACGAACGCCATCGCCATCACCACCGCCACCACCAAAGCACCACCATCATGCCTAACAACGAGGGGGGGGGAGAAGGGGGAAAAGGAGGGCACACGGGAGGGAGGGAGTGAGATCGGGAGGGAAGTAGGTACGGCACCGATACTTACCTTTTCACCGACGACTCCACGAACGCCATCGCCATCACCACCGCCACCACCAAAGCACCACCATCATGCCTAACAACGAGGGGGGGGGGAGAAGGGGGAAAAGGAGGGCACACGGGAGGGAGGGAGTGAGATCGGGAGGGAAGTAGGTACGGCACCGATACTTACCTTTTTCACCGACGACTCCACGAACGCCATCGCCATCACCACCGCCACCACCAAAGCACCACCATCATGCCTAACAACGAGGGGGGGGGGGAGAAGGGGGAAAAGGAGGGCACACGGGAGGGAGGGAGTGAGATCGGGAGGGAAGTAGGTACGGCACCGATACTTACCTTTTCACCGACGACTCCAAGAACGCCATCGCCATCACCACCGCCACCACCAAAGCACCACCATCATGCCTAACAACGAGGGGGGGGGAGAAGGGGGAAAAGGAGGGCACACGGGAGGGAGGGAGTGAGATCGGGAGGGAAGTAGGTACGGCACCGATACTTACTTTTTCACCGACGACTCCACGAACGCCATCGCCATCACCACCGCCACCACCAAAGCACCACCATCATGCCTAACAACGAGGGGGGGGGGAGAAGGGGGAAAAGGAGGGCACACGGGAGGGAGGGAGTGAGATCGGGAGGGAAGTAGGTACGGCACCGATACTTACCTTTTCACCGACGACTCCACGAACGCCATCGCCATCACCACCGCCACCACCAAAGCACCACCATCATGCCTAACAACGAGGGGGGGGGAGAAGGGGGAAAAGGAGGGCACACGGGAGGGAGGGAGTGAGATCGGGAGGGAAGTAGGTACGGCACCGATACTTACCTTTTCACCGACGACTCCAAGAACGCCATCGCCACCACCACCGCCACCACCAAAGCACCACCATCATGCCTAACAACGAGGGGGGGGGAGAAGGGGGAAAAGGAGGGCACACGGGAGGGAGGGAGTGAGATCGGGAGGGAAGTAGGTACGGCACCGATACTTACCTTTTCACCGACGACTCCACGAACGCCATCGCCATCACCACCGCCACCACCAAAGCACCACCATCATGCCTAACAACGAGGGGGGGGGAGAAGGGGGAAAAGGAGGGCACACGGGAGGGAGGGAGTGAGATCGGGAGGGAAGTAGGTACGGCACCGATACTTACTTTTTCACCGACGACTCCACGAACGCCATCGCCATCACCACCGCCACCACCAAAGCACCACCATCATGCCTAACAACGAGGGGGGGGGGAGAAGGGGGAAAAGGAGGGCACACGGGAGGGAGGGAGTGAGATCGGGAGGGAAGTAGGTACGGCACCGATACTTACCTTTTCACCGACGACTCCAAGAACGCCATCGCCATCACCACCGCCACCACCAAAGCACCACCATCATGCCTAACAACGAGGGGGGGGGGAGAAGGGGGAAAAGGAGGGCACACGGGAGGGAGGGAGTGAGATCGGGAGGGAAGTAGGTACGGCACCGATACTTACCTTTTCACCGACGACTCCACGAACGCCATCGCCATCACCACCGCCACCACCAAAGCACCACCATCATGCCTAACAACGAGGGGGGGGGAGAAGGGGGAAAAGGAGGGCACACGGGAGGGAGGGAGTGAGATCGGGAGGGAAGTAGGTACGGCACCGATACTTACCTTTTCACCGACGACTCCACGAACGCCATCGCCATCACCACCGCCACCACCAAAGCACCACCATCATGCCTAACAACGAGGGGGGGGGAGAGAAGGGGGAAAAGGAGGGCACACGGGAGGGAGGGAGTGAGATCGGGAGGGAAGTAGGTACGGCACCGATACTTACCTTTTCACCGACGACTCCACGAACGCCATCGCCATCACCACCGCCACCACCAAAGCACCACCATCATGCCTAACAACGAGGGGGGGGGAGAAGGGGGAAAAGGAGGGCACACGGGAGGGAGGGAGTGAGATCGGGAGGGAAGTAGGTACGGCACCGATACTTACCTTTTCACCGACGACTCCAAGAACGCCATCGCCACCACCACCGCCACCACCAAAGCACCACCATCATGCCTAACAACGAGGGGGGGGGAGAAGGGGGAAAAGGAGGGCACACGGGAGGGAGGGAGTGAGATCGGGAGGGAAGTAGGTACGGCACCGATACTTACCTTTTCACCGACGACTCCACGAACGCCATCGCCATCACCACCGCCACCACCAAAGCACCACCATCATGCCTAACAACGAGGGGGGGGGAGAAGGGGGAAAAGGAGGGCACACGGGAGGGAGGGAGTGAGATCGGGAGGGAAGTAGGTACGGCACCGATACTTACCTTTTCACCGACGACTCCAAGAACGCCATCGCCACCACCACCGCCACCACCAAAGCACCACCATCATGCCTAACAACGAGGGGGGGGGAGAAGGGGGAAAAGGAGGGCACACGGGAGGGAGGGAGTGAGATCGGGAGGGAAGTAGGTACGGCACCGATACTTACCTTTTCACCGACGACTCCACGAACGCCATCGCCATCACCACCGCCACCACCAAAGCACCACCATCATGCCTAACAACGAGGGGGGGGGAGAAGGGGGAAAAGGAGGGCACACGGGAGGGAGGGAGTGAGATCGGGAGGGAAGTAGGTACGGCACCGATACTTATTTTTTCACCGACGACTCCACGAACGCCATCGCCATCACCACCGCCACCACCAAAGCACCACCATCATGCCTAACAACGAGGGGGGGGGGGAGAAGGGGGAAAAGGAGGGCACACGGGAGGGAGGGAGTGAGATCGGGAGGGAAGTAGGTACGGCACCGATACTTACCTTTTCACCGACGACTCCAAGAACGCCATCGCCATCACCACCGCCACCACCAAAGCACCACCATCATGCCTAACAACGAGGGGGGGGGGAGAAGGGGGAAAAGGAGGGCACACGGGAGGGAGGGAGTGAGATCGGGAGGGAAGTAGGTACGGCACCGATACTTACCTTTTCACCGACGACTCCACGAACGCCATCGCCATCACCACCGCCACCACCAAAGCACCACCATCATGCCTAACAACGAGGGGGGGGGAGAAGGGGGAAAAGGAGGGCACACGGGAGGGAGGGAGTGAGATCGGGAGGGAAGTAGGTACGGCACCGATACTTATTTTTTCACCGACGACTCCACGAACGCCATCGCCATCACCACCGCCACCACCAAAGCACCACCATCATGCCTAACAACGAGGGGGGGGGGGGAGAAGGGGGAAAAGGAGGGCACACGGGAGGGAGGGAGTGAGATCGGGAGGGAAGTAGGTACGGCACCGATACTTACCTTTTCACCGACGACTCCAAGAACGCCATCGCCATCACCACCGCCACCACCAAAGCACCACCATCATGCCTAACAACGAGGGGGGGGGGAGAAGGGGGAAAAGGAGGGCACACGGGAGGGAGGGAGTGAGATCGGGAGGGAAGTAGGTACGGCACCGATACTTACCTTTTCACCGACGACTCCACGAACGCCATCGCCACCACCACCGCCACCACCAAAGCACCACCATCATGCCTAACAACGAGGGGGGGGGGAGAAGGGGGAAAAGGAGGGCACACTGGAGGGAGGGAGTGAGATCGGGAGGGAAGTAGGTACGGCACCGATACTTAACCCTAATGTTATCCCTCAGTTGAGCAAGGTATCAAAATGCAGGTGCCACCATTGAGACTAAATCCCGGACTATTACGTACCTGTTTTCATTTCATTGGTGTATCTCTGTTGTGTCCGCCTGCAAAGGCCAAATCGAAAAATGTCAGTATAAGGTCCAATAATGAGCACTACCCGTAGATACCCCAGGATACTTACAGCGTTGGTGGCCATGATGGCTGTGGGGGCGGACATGGCGGTACGGCGGCGATGGAGGCGATGTTGGCGGTCTTGGCGTCGGTCGCCGTGGTGGCGGTGGTGAAGGCGGTAGCGGTGGTAGCGGTGATGGCGGTTATGGCGTTGGTGGCGTTGGTGGCGGCGGTGGCGGTGGCGTTCTTGGTGGTCGTTTCCGTAGTGGCCGATGTTTTCACCTCCTGACCTGAATTGATGAGAACAAGCTGCGGCTATGGGTTAATGCTTGAAAGCATCGCTTGAGTGTATTTGGGTTGTCAGCTTTCCTTTTCAGCTTACCCGTATTCGATTAGTTGCAATTATACTAAAAGTAGGGCCCTTAGGCGCAAATAACCCAGACTGGAAAACAACAACTGGCTTCATGTGTAATTGTAATCCAAGTGAAACAACTTGCTGTTAATTGGCCATCAAGAGTTTCAGGTCTTGCAGGAAGGAGTTACAGGGATTTGCTGGGTTCTGCCTGGAAAGTGTAAACAATAACTGAAAGGACGACCAAGGCGCAGGTGAGAGTTGCCCGTATAAATTTACCGATTACAGTGACCTTACCCTTGCAGTTGATGTTGCATGCAGTTGTTGATGTTGCCTGAACGCTTCATGTTGTCACGCTCTTCTTGCATGACTGCTTCTAATGTCTGATTGAGCTACTCCAATCATCCGCGGTGATGTCAGTTGCCGTAGCATTCGTAGCGGACACATTGCGAGGCATCCTCGGTGATTCATCAGAGCTTTCCGGGGTACTCATATTCGATTTCTAGTAATTATGCTGAAGCCAGGGCGCTTAGGCACCAAACGCCTTAGTCCGCCGTGCCGTTAGCAAGCTGCGTCTAAAATGGGAAAGATATAAAAGCTGTATGACTCGTATTATAATAGCAGAAGTTGATTTATCATATCGAAATGGTCAATAAGGTATTCAGCATTTATAGGTTTGCGTGATGGACATGAAAGTCTCAGGCTATGAGCTTTATCACCAGGTTCGCATGATGCATACTTTCTTTGTAAACGAATTAATGATATTATTATTTTCTCGTCTTGGTTTTGGCATTTTCCATCTTTGTGGCAAACGCTAATGTTAATCGTACCGTCGTACCCCCAGGCAGCTTGGACAACTGAAGTAAGGAGAATCCTTCAAGGGTCAAGCCACCACGCATATTCTTTACTTTTTAGAAGTCCATTTTCCTCCTTGGTATATGGTTGCGTCGCGGCTGAGCTAAGCGATAACTGCGAACGCCTCCTGCATCCACTTTGGGAATAGTTTGCCGAGGGCAGAGAAAGAACTGTTTGCTTCAGTGCGGAAACATGCACGGCCGACGGTTGTACCCGGGGCCTCCCTCCTCACGCTGTCTTGCGCCTCCCGCGGTCCTTGATCCCCTCTCCCCTTCTTGCCCAGGTGTGCAACTACCACCCGCTCCCAAAAATGGGTCACTTATATTTGGACCCTCATAAACACCAGTTGCGGTGCGGTCCGCCCGGCTACGTCCGGGTGGGTTATGCATGTATGTATGCATCCGGCATAGCGTACTCGAGTGATGCACCAAATTCAGCAGCTCTTGAGCTTGCTCGCTAACGCACTGTTGTTTCCGTGCAAAGTGGCCCGCCTTGACGTTGAGTCGTTTTGAAGGCAGCACACGGATGTAATTGTGTGCCGGCAGCATGGGCCCGTCTTTTTGTTATTCCATTTAGCGCTTGCCAGCAGCGTGTATGACGGCTTCATTCGTTGTCATGTCCAACAATTGGTGCGTGCTGCTCGCCTTTACAGCAGGCGATCCGTCAGGCTGGCTAAACCCTCAGCACACGGACGCCCATATCTCCATCTGGGTCGGCCTTAACACCCTGGAGTGGAATTGATTGAGGGAGCCCTAGCGAAAAAATAAGAGTTCGGCGCCTCTGGCCGGCTTGGGCAGTGGCCGTGAGGTTGCAAGTAGACGTGTGGGTATCGGGGAATCAGATAGTGGGCAGATGGAGGACGATGTGTATGCATTGTAATTTGTCATCCTTGACACGCTGGCATTTGGGCCGCCTGGCATGGCTGTTTATGGCCCTTACCACAACTGGACCAGCACCGGCAGTGTGTTCATTGGTTTCGCAGGGTGGAAGCCATTACTTTGGTGGAAGATACGGTCCCAGATATGATGATGATGATGATGTCATCCCACGTTCTGGGTCAGATCGAAGATCTGGGCGATTTGGAGCTCTACTTGAGCCGCTGAAGCGTCAGGGAGGGCTTGCTGACCCACATGAGCATTTTGAGGAAACCGAAGGGGACACGAGCAATAAGGCCTACAGGAAACCACGCATAGGGATAAGGCCTATGGCACACGACGCCGAATAACAACACCGACTGATTCGCATATCGGAATACGGACAAGGGAGATATTTGAGGGCGGACATGGAAGCACGCCCGACATGACCCATCCTCTTAGGGAAGCGGCTAAGATCCACGGCTGAACTAAACTGCCCATCATATTAAGCTGCCACCCTCCACTTCAACGTTGTGATGTCCATCATGCCCACGCCCCCTTCAGGAGGCACTCAGCGGGGAGGAGGCGCCAGGAGGGGGGTCAGAGGTGCAGCTGGGCCATCAAACCAAGTCCCTCGTGACCTGTAAGTTGGGATGGATAAGAGGGCGGCGCTTTTTAGTGCAGTGTATAGATATTCGGCTGCCATGCATGTATAGATACGCAGCGCTAGATAAGGCCCATCAAGAGTCGGGCCGGTTGGGGCTTTACCACGCAGGAATTCTGATTTTAAAATGAAGTTAACAGCATGAATTATATGATACGCGTGTTATCCATAATGGGGTAAATTACAATGAAGGAAATGGATGTTAGCATTTGTGATAAGCGTGTAATCGCTCGCTTGTCCTTTCCCCTGTCTCTCACGCAATGCTAGATGCGTTCCACTTAGTCTCTTGCGATTCAGCGAGTAGTAGCAGGTGGTTCACACAGGTACCCACCACGCACACATATATGCGTCCACCCAAACGAAAACTTTAAACTGAATGCACCCACGCACGCCGAATTATTTGTACACCCTGCCTTCTTCACAACCTGCTGCTATCATGCGGTACCTCCCGTTATGGGTTCCATATCGTTTTCGTTCTCTTCTTTCTCTTTCCTACCCGTCCCGTGCATGATCAGCAACGACGATGAGGTTTTTGAAGCCCCCGATGTACGGGTCCTGTTGGAAGACGATGACGACGAGGGTAGCGGTTTTTTCCTGGCGTTCGGTGAGTCGGTTTTCGGTTTTCGGCCGAGACGCATCGACCGCAGCAACGTCCACTGATATGTTCGGTCGCAAGCGACGGCGGTACTCTGATGGAGGCAACGATAGCGCCAGTGAGGCAAACAATTCGCTGCTGGCGGTAACCGATCAGCAGCGGGAGCAACTGGCGGCGCCGGATGGAGGTGAGGACGCGAGCAATAACAATATATTGTTAAAATCGATTACAGCACTGCATGCGCGCAAGACGACGCTAATGCGACTGGCGAAGCCGGCCAGCGGAAGCGGAAACAGAGGGAGCGCGAGAGACCACGTCGACGTCGTCGCACAGGCGGTCGTGTCACCCTGGACAACCTTGGGGAGGCCCTGGTGAGCCACACGGAGCCCTGGTCCGCTTCGAGTGCGGACGATGATACCGAGATGTCAGTGGTAGCCATACGCTAGTTGAGGGCTTTCTGTACGCTTTGACAGCGGATCCTGAGTGCTTTATCTCTTGCTCACGTCACGTTGCAGTGTCGGCAATCTCCTCCTTGTGCCCGGGCCCCCTTACTTGTCCGGGTATCGGCGCTGGCGTACACTTATCGCTACTGCATCCGTGAGCAGCCGAGCGGCGGCAACGAACTTCAGGATTTTTACGCAGCGTCGTAGCCGTACGACAAGTTGTTGCGGACGTTCAGGTAAGATTCTCATGTGTGACATTCTCAGGGGCCTTAAGGATAGGGTTTCAGGGTTGTATGCATGTACATGTTGTGAAGCCCGGAAGCGCAGGAGTATGGGAACTGCGGGGATAGGAACTGGATCACGGGGCCGCATAACCCCCTTACTCCTCTCTTCCCCCCCCCCGAGACACACACACACACACACAATGGGTGGGTGGGGAAGGGTAAAGCGGGGTTTCACTCTCAGCCTCTTCTCCACCGTTCTTCCGTCTCAGCCCGTGCCAGGCTGTCTATGTGGCGGATGTGTGGCACAATGGCTGGAGTTCCGTACCGGCCGAGGTGCTCAAACTGGATGGCCTGGTGGTATTTAATGCGTCCGGCAACGACATTGAGACGTTAGCAGAGGGTGAGAGAAGTCTCTTCTTTTGGCAGTTTGGGGTCCGCCACTCCCCATTATGTGCACCCTCATCCTCCTGCTGCGGCACATCCACAAATTCACACACACAGGATGCTGGTGGTGGGTGCTGAACCTGGGAAAACCACTGATTTCGGAGAAGTCGGCATGGGAGACTGGATGAGGGTGCCCCGAAACACCGGGGAAGGTAGGGACTGCCAGGTTAGTGGCCACGGGTGATGTACCCCCCTATCCTACACACACAGGTGCCTCCTTTCGATCAGCGCTCATCCTGAGGCCCGAATGATGACAGTCCCTCGGACTGTATCCCTCGGACCTGTATGCGGTACCCTTTCCCGTCCTGCCCCGCAGGCATCACCCCCCAGCATCTGTATGTGCTCAACCTCTCCTTCAACCGCCTGGCCAGTCTGCCCCCCGCGCTGGGGGGTTCTGAGGGATCCTGGGGGATCACGGGGGGGTCCACCGTTCGGTCGGCGAATGATAGTGATACCTTGGCGATGGAAGAGGAGGACGCAGAGCGGGCTGAGGGAAGCGGCGCCGTTCTGTAGGTGCGTGCGTGTGCATGTGTGTGTGTGTGTGCATGTGTGTGTGTGTGTGCGTGTGTGTGTGCATGGGTGCATGATAGTGATACCTTGGCGATGGAAGAGGAGGACGCAGAGCGGGCTGAGGGAAACGGCGCCGTTCTGTAGGTGCGTGCGTGTGCATGTGTGTGTGTGTGTGCATGTGTGTGTGTGTGTGCGTGTGTGTGTGCATGGGTGCGCGCCTCTGTGGGCTATTGTGGCTGCGAGTCGCTTTGGATGGGAATTCATCCTGCTGTTCGCATGCTAGCGCGACGTACGCTCCCGCCATTGTTTTACGAAGGCCCACCCTCCATTGCCCATTCCAGGCATCCACGCAAAAGAGATGATGGATTAAGAAACGTTCAAGTTAGATACTGGAAGTGTTGCGAGAAGGGCAGTTATTCAACATGACGAGGGATCTAGCGGCTACACATCCGGCGCCTAATCTTCCCGGGGCCCCCTGCCTCCTGCTGCGATACGGTACGTCGCGCTGTCTGTCCCTGGCTTCCTGGTGGATTGGCCATGAAGGCCCTGACGCGGACGGACGGTGCTTTAGGCCCCATGCTTCCTCTGCGTGTTCGCTGCGGCTGTATGCCTTCTGTGGTGGTTGTTAGTGGTTAGATGTAATACCTTATAACTTGAAAGCATGTGATGGAGTGTTGGATGGCTGGGCAGATTTTACCGAAACGTCGTGGAGGGCGTGGAGGCATGATCATAGCGTTATAGCGTTGGAGCTGCCGTACAAGCACATATTGGCGCGAATTACGATCGAAAAGATATGTTTCCCCACTGAATGTCCCTGGGGATGTTATCCTTTGTGTACCATAAGCCTTCCTAAGCTTTGTGATCCCACAACAGTGTATTTTACCTAAGTGTGAGTGTACCTGAATCCCCCCACGGCATGGTAACCTGTCAGGTCCCATCTGTGGCGGATACCGCCGTGATGGATGTCACGGGATGTGGAAACGCTTCCTGGCAGCTCTGTACAACGGAAGTGGTGATGTTGGGTTTGGTGGTAAGGATGGGGCTACATCTGGTCACGCTGACCATACCAGGGTGTCAGCATCGGTACCCGGGGTAGAGTCGATCATAAGCAGGACCGAGTTTGACTCCGGCAGCGCCTTGGACTGGAATGGGAAGCAGAACCCGCCCCCAACTTGGGTTCAAAGCGGGGACTTGCGGCTGGCGGGGGCGTGGGGCTGCGTGGGAGCGAGCTTTATGGCGGAGGAGAGAGGCGTGCCGTTGATGCGAGTAGCGGATTTCCAGGTATGTGCAAGATTGCGCTGGTTGTTGCAAAAAGGTAGGGGTTTGGATAAAACAATCTGCACAGTCAAAGGCCATTGCCTATTTAAAAGCATTATGTTGGGCACGAGGGACGGTTTGGTCGTTTATATATACCGCGGTATTTGGTGGCAGAGAAAATTCGGGTTCTTTTAGAAGCGCATGTCCCAGGCTTCGGGGTCAAGCCCCAGGGTACTTCTTATGAACCTCGAAATCTTGAAATACTCCAGGCATGTGACGCAGCAAAAGGCTCCCTATAGTCTGGGTGTTCAAGGACGGTGCTAGGTACGAGAACAGAGAAGTAGTAGAGTAAGCGACTTCGGTTGCTACCAGTTCGCGCGGGACGATCTCACTGACTGAGCCATCGCATCCTTTGTTTTGTTAGTTATGGCGTTCAGGTAAGATTCTCATGTGTGACATTCTCAGGGGCCTTAAGGATAGGGTTTCAGGGGGAAACGACTTTGAAGAGACAACGGCAGTCTGCCTGCATGCTCCAAGTGAGTGCCATACTTCTACTATGCCTGATTAAGGCCGAATTCAACCAACGTCGTTCTGTGGATTCGCTTGGATTGCAGGATCGAGCAAGCGCGCGGCTTAAAAGTTTGCTCCCCCGGGTTGGCCGTGTGAAGCTACATATGGCGGTCAACAGGGACGCTACCTGCCAGGTCGTAGCAGCCATGCCTTTGGGAAGGCGTTGTTTGCGCATGTACGTAATGCTAAAACGGCATCATCCTCTGTGATCTTTCAGTCATCGGTTTAAGGTCAGCACGTTACGTGATGATATGGTGCTAGACGGCAAAATATCAAATGTGTATCATAACAGGCGGCCGTCGAAATGAAAATTTTCGCAGTGGACTTTCGCAGGCGAACGTGCGGCATAGAGCGTTGTTTCTATTGCCTAAATTTAGGTCTGTTACAACTTTCCATACTTTCAATGGGATTTACGACATGGTCCGATGTGATGGATTGGTATAGACCTCCTTTTAAATTAATTTCGCTTCGCGTGCGGCTGAACAGAAAATGTGTCGGATGATCATCTTTTCAGTATCCATGAATAACGCCGTTTAATACGTTCACTGAGCACGATATTACCTTTTTGAGCTTTGCGATCACCTCCCACATCCTGGGCGCAATGATGATGTAACACTTAATAACCCTATTCACTCCAACTTGAGCTAAATGAACGTTAACATCATTGTTATTACATGGTGAGCTGTTGGCTGCAGGAGGCGGTGTTGGCGGTATGAATCTTGCCAATACATTATTACTGTGCTTCATTTGGGCTGGATTGACCTATCTTCATAACATCATATGTCAGCGCCTAGGGATTAGAGCACACGGGTGAGTCACGGGGTGTCGGCGTCTCGATGGTGGCGCTGTAATCTTCAGGGACGAAGATGTAATGCGTTTGATATCGTCTTGATTATTAGATTCAGTATACATATGCCTGTTGTCCTCTTTATCGTTATGTCTGTGATGGGATGCTGCTAATTTCGTGCTCTTCGCCGCAGATGTAAGCGCTTAATACATGTCCTTATCAACGACAATATTATGAGGATCATTTAGACGTTGCAGCAGCAGCACAGCCCGTTGTTCCGGCCTCGCCATCAACATGCCACGTGCCAGCGCTGGGTGGCGCGCATGGCACTATGATCTGCGGCTACATCAGTAGTAGTACTTGCTGTCTGGTCGATGAGCGCGGCGATATGGGCTCCACGTGCAGCACCGGGGGCAGCGCCTCCAGCAGTCAAGGCAGCTCACACGCCGACAGTGATAGAGACAGCGACGGCAGGTGCTTTCCCAGTAGTTCAGACTGGAGCGACGATGACCGACTTGCAGGCGGTTATGAGCCGTGCAGCCTTCATAGCCCGCATAGCATTCATACTCCGTCTTTTATGATACTGGACCCACCCCGTGGGCAGCTCCGGCCAGCGGGCCGCCTGTCAAGGCGCTCTGCTCTTTCACAGCCGAAGGCAGCCTGTGAAGGTCGTTGAAAGGCCAAGAGTGTGACGTTTCAAACAAGCGGCGCAATTATCTGTTCTGCGGCTACTGTGGAAGTGCTGGTTTTGATGGATGCAGGCACGCCCCCTCTTCCGGTCACGCCAGCTTACTTTGCGTCATGTTGCATTTCGGGCGGTGCAATAGCTCCAGCGCCCATCGCTAATGCTGATTTGGCACAGGCAGTGGAAACGGACGCTTCCATTAGCGATGCATCTGGCTGTTTCCCCTCCAGCTCTTTCATCACATCCTTTGTGGGCAATACTCCTTTTCCAACGGTAGCGCCGAAGTCTGGCCAACCTGTCGGCGGACATGTTAAGCAGAAGTACCGTCTTGTATCTCCATTATTCTGGCTTATCCCTCCCGTGGCAGCTTTCAGCTCAGAGGGTGGTTTGTTATGCACGGATTCAGTTCACGCTTTGGCGCTGGCTCGTGCCGCGGCTGGTCGCCGACGGATGATGGCCGCGCTGGAGGAAGCGAGGAGACGCTTTTCCCATCTGAGTCGCAGTAAGCTGCCGAACAGCTGGCCGTCTACAGCGCCCAGCATCTCCACCGCCGCACAGGAGCTCCAGTTTCAGCGTGAAGGCTCCAGCAGAGAGGGGGCCACTGGTTCACGCTGCCTGGATGAGGGGAGCGAGATGCAGCGCCCCATGGTGGCGCCGCCTGCCAGGCTATTGCCAAATTTGCCGCTCGCACCTCGAGACGTGGGCATTTTGTCAGTGGGGTATGCCGCAAGCATTGCTGTGGTGCCCTGTGAAGCTTCAAAAAGTGTTTCGAAGGTGCCCGAGACGCAGCAGGGCCGCGCTGGGGAGTATGGCCGGGGGAATCAGGAGGGCCAGTATGAAATGGGCGGGCGAGATGGCGGGGACAGTGACGGCCGGCAATGCGCTAACGCTGCCACGGTAGGAAGTGCACACATGGTTGAGAGCTTGGTTGGGGGGGGGTTGGGGATGTCCCTTTAAGCGTCTGGGCGGTCTGGATGGGATGGTCACTTTGCGAGGTGGTAGCTTCGTCGCCCTCAACCAAACTTGACATAATTCCCGTTTTATTTCTGCCCTGCTCTGCATTGCCTTACCCCTACAGTTGCCTTTTACCGTTCCACACACACACGCACGCGACTTCTATTGCAGCTAGGTAATTACGTATACGGGGTACACATCCCCGCACATCCGCCGCCCACCCCTCTCCGTTACCGCAGATCTCCTATCTCCAAAGCTACCGCATCTTGGGAACCGCCAAGCTGAGCTACGAGTCCGGATGCGCCTGCGAGGCCACAACTCTGAACGCCTACGACCCCAGACCCGTGTCCGTAGCTATCCCATCTGACATCAAGGCAGATTTGAAATTGCGGCGATGATGGCGGGGGGACTACTGCCCCAGGTTGAAGGGTGTTTCGTCAAGGCCCGCAGCAGAGCAGTCCTGTATCTGTGTGTATTTGCTTACGGTGCTTTTTGCGAAGGTGAATCAAATAGGGGTGGTGTGGTGCATGTGAGGTGGAGTTAGGGTGTTAGGTCTTTGGCTGATCATAACCTGCGCAATATAGAATTCTGCACACACAGAGTGGCCATGGGGCCATGGTAGATGGCTGGTGCCACCGTGGAATGAGGCCTAGGTCTCTTAGCTGCAGATATGGGTAGCCTGGAAGGCTTCATTCCCAGTATTCCGTCCATCCTGTTCAGGGTGATACCGTGGTTGTGGGGTGCGGTGTTTGTCGCACCTTCACCGACCACTGGCAAACGGGCATATCCCGGCGGACGGGGACCAGGTGCCGTTCTTAAGGCTTGTGTTGGGCACGAGGCATGTGGGACACACGGTAGTGCATGGCACTGGATGGTGGAGCCGTCGGTGCGGTGAAAGCGGGTATGGTTGCTAACGTGGGAAGTATCCCTGATGCTGTACTCACAATGATGTGTAACGCACTCATGCTTTCACACGTGCGCCATTTGTTATCCTTGTGTAGTCGTGTGGGGGATACCGCCGCACCGGGTACAGGTCAAGCATGGACCGTGAATGCGTTGGTCAACCAGGTCGAACATGCAAGCCGTTGGATTGCCGCGTCGGTGCCACTTTGCGCTCATCCAAGTCCCCTCCCCACATCCAGGCTAGCGGTCAGATCTTTGACATCTTTGTCCCTTAAACTTCGGCTAAAACTCGCTTCTCAAACATTAAGAAGTGGGACGGCACATAAGGCTACATCACATGATGTGGTATATCAACATCAGTCAATTAACGGAGCGCATGCGGCAACACCCTATATTCACCAATACCCTCCCTCCAAGGCATCTGCAGCATTTATCGAGCCTCGAGGCTCAACACGACGACACGGCGCACCTACGGGCAGTTATGGATACAACTTCCAACCCCGCACCTCCCATCTTGCGGCATTCCTCGACGCACGTCCAAATATATACAACGCAATACAAACCAACATCGCATAGAAGGGCAGAAGCCATGATTTATGTCCTCACTCTACCAGCATTGAGCACGGCACAGCATTCAGCAATCTCAGCTGGGACTGAGGCAAACAAGTGAGTCAGAGTGGTCCGGTCGCTGGCATCTTCGCTCCTTTCACCTGCCAATCCGCACAGGTCACAGCACGTTCCAGGCATCAAAGCCCCACCACTGCAGTCTGTCCTGCACCTCCGGACAACCAACGGGTGCCGGCAGCCGCCAGAAGTAGTGGTGGTCAACCATACGGAGCGCCACCAGTGGGGCCATCTGCGATCGGTATGAGTGGAGTGCATGTGTCAGTAAAGAGGGCATGGCCACTGACGGTAGGCTGGCGGAACCCAGGAGGTGAAATACGGTGCTACGACGCCTGAGAACTGAGATCCATGCCATGGCCTTTACAGGCATTAACTATTATACGACTTGAGAAGCCGAATGAATTTTACACACTATACACACGGTATCGCCTGTGGATGGCGAGATCGGCTAAATGGTCGAGGCAATCGCGGACCTGCTGAGGAAGCTTACCTGTGCGATCTGCATCTGCCACTGGACCAGCTGATGAGGGGGCGCCGCCCAGTCCGGAAGCCACAAACTGCGTAAGCGGGTCAATCCTCCTTCTGCAACCATCGCCACCACCAGAGAGATTCGTGCAGCGCCCGTGAC
The DNA here is from genome assembly GCA_030268105.1 of Volvox africanus. NCBI lineage: Eukaryota > Viridiplantae > Chlorophyta > Chlorophyceae > Chlamydomonadales > Volvocaceae > Volvox > Volvox africanus. The sequence goes on along the minus strand of BSDZ01000015.1, from coordinate 25,826 downwards.
CGATCGCTCTCCGGGGCTATCACGTCGGGCATCAGCTGTGTAGAGGAAGTGAAGTTGCAAGCGACGGCAGGATCCAAACTCACGCAGTGGAGATTTGTACTATAGTATCAGAAGGAAGAAGGGCTCATGGTGCTTTGGGGTGCAGTTCTGATTTTGGACAGTGGCACGCTGCCTCTCAACACACAAAGGCCTAAACGCAATCTCATACGGAGCTGGGCATAACGAAAACCCTCATATACTGCCAAATATATGAACGTCAGCCCAGTTGATTTATTGTTCCAGTCGGTACAGGGACATCAATCCGGAAGCAGGCGCGTTGCCCTAGGTGGCATTTACTAATACCCCAAGCCCTAAGCTTGTCCCTGTCCCTCTACCCGCCCCTTTACCTTCCATGGCTTTGTGTGGTGAGGAGTCGGATATTTCGTTCTAACGATTTTCGCTTGACCCTCGGAGCCCCTATCTCACCTTCAGTAAATGTAGCGCCTTAATGAGCTGCAATGGCAGGTCTTCCTGCTTGCTGACATGCCGTATGACGAGAGTCTGCAACGCCGGCAGTGCGGCCGCCATCTCCTCCGGTCGGGCGCCTTCAAAGTTGCAGTCTGCCAGCCACATACGCAACAGGGACGGCGCAATCGCGTAATTGTTGACCTTACCGCGCAGTCTGCTCCCGTCTCCACCAAAGCCGTTGCCCCTCGCGCTGCCACTACGTAAACCAATGTTGCCATCGCCGCTCGTTCTGGCATCTGACGGTGTGTCGGAGGCTGTTAGATCTTCCCGAGACGGCCCCTGGGTAAGGGGTGGCATCATCCACCCCTCTGTCTGTGTGGCCACGGAGCAGGTGCCCTTCCGGTGACCCCCAGATCCACCCGTCATCATCGGCGTGGACCCTGTTGGGCCAGTTTTTGTTGTTGTCGCTGCTGCTGCTGCTGCTGCTGCCGGAAACTCAAATGGCGTCCCCGCACAGAGGTTGACGCGGTTGGCGCACAGGCTCTTGAGCGTCCTGTGGTTCAGCAACCGAGTGCAAGATTAAGAAAGTGCCATCAGGACGGGGTGTTGAAGACTGTGGAGTTTGGATACCGATACTTACCTTTTCACCGACGACTCCACGAACGCCATCGCCACCACCACCGCCACCACCAAAGCACCACCATCATGCCTAACAACGAGGGGGGGGGGGAGAAGGGGGAAAAGGAGGGCACACGGGAGGGAGGGAGTGAGATCGGGAGGGAAGTAGGTACGGCACCGATACTTACCTTTTCACCGACGACTCCACGAACGCCATCGCCATCACCACCGCCACCACCAAAGCACCATCATCATGCCTAACAACGAGGGGGGGGGGAGAAGGGGGAAAAGGAGGGCACACGGGAGGGAGGGAGTGAGATCGGGAGGGAAGTAGGTACGGCACCGATACTTACCTTTTCACCGACGACTCCACGAACGCCATCGCCATCACCACCGCCACCACCAAAGCACCATCATCATGCCTAACAACGAGGGGGGGGGAGAAGGGGGAAAAGGAGGGCACACGGGAGGGAGGGAGGGAGATCGGGAGGGAAGTAGGTACGGCACCGATACTTACCTTTTCACCGACGACTCCACGAACGCCATCGCCATCACCACCGCCACCACCAAAGCACCACCATCATGCCTAACAACGAGGGGGGAGGAGAAGGGGGAAAAGGAGGGCACACGGGAGGGAGGGAGTGAGATCGGGAGGGAAGTAGGTACGGCACCGATACTTACCTTTTCACCGACGACTCCACGAACGCCATCGCCATCACCACCGCCACCACCAAAGCACCACCATCATGCCTAACAACGAGGGGGGGGGGAGAAGGGGGAAAAGGAGGGCACACGGGAGGGAGGGAGTGAGATCGGGAGGGAAGTAGGTACGGCACCGATACTTACCTTTTCACCGACGACTCCAAGAACGCCATCGCCACCACCACCGCCACCACCAAAGCACCACCATCATGCCTAACAACGAGGGGGGGGGAGAGAAGGGGGAAAAGGAGGGCACACGGGAGGGAGGGAGTGAGATCGGGAGGGAAGTAGGTACGGCACCGATACTTACCTTTTCACCGACGACTCCACGAACGCCATCGCCACCACCACCGCCACCACCAAAGCACCACCATCATGCCTAACAACGAGGGGGGGAGAGAAGGGGGAAAAGGAGGGCACACGGGAGGGAGGGAGTGAGATCGGGAGGGAAGTAGGTACGGCACCGATACTTACCTTTTCACCGACGACTCCAAGAACGCCATCGCCATCACCACCGCCACCACCAAAGCACCACCATCATGCCTAACAACGAGGGTGGGGGGAGAAGGGGGAAAAGGAGGGCACACGGGAGGGAGGGAGTGAGATCGGGAGGGAAGTAGGTACGGCACCGATACTTACCTTTTCACCGACGACTCCACGAACGCCATCGCCATCACCACCGCCACCACCAAAGCACCACCATCATGCCTAACAACGAGGGTGGGGGGAGAAGGGGGAAAAGGAGGGCACACGGGAGGGAGGGAGTGAGATCGGGAGGGAAGTAGGTACGGCACCGATACTTACCTTTTCACCGACGACTCCACGAACGCCATCGCCACCACCACCGCCACCACCAAAGCACCACCATCATGCCTAACAACGAGGGTGGGGGGAGAAGGGGGAAAAGGAGGGCACACGGGAGGGAGGGAGTGAGATCGGGAGGGAAGTAGGTACGGCACCGATACTTACCTTTTCACCGACGACTCCAAGAACGCCATCGCCACCACCACCGCCACCACCAAAGCACCACCATCATGCCTAACAACGAGGGGGGGGGGAGAAGGGGGAAAAGGAGGGCACACGGGAGGGAGGGAGTGAGATCGGGAGGGAAGTAGGTACGGCACCGATACTTACCTTTTCACCGACGACTCCACGAACGCCATCGCCATCACCACCGCCACCACCAAAGCACCACCATCATGCCTAACAACGAGGGGGGGGGAGAAGGGGGAAAAGGAGGGCACACGGGAGGGAGGGAGTGAGATCGGGAGGGAAGTAGGTACGGCACCGATACTTACCTTTTCACCGACGACTCCACGAACGCCATCGCCATCACCACCGCCACCACCAAAGCACCACCATCATGCCTAACAACGAGGGGGGGGGGAGAAGGGGGAAAAGGAGGGCACACGGGAGGGAGGGAGTGAGATCGGGAGGGAAGTAGGTACGGCACCGATACTTACCTTTTCACCGACGACTCCAAGAACGCCATCGCCACCACCACCGCCACCACCAAAGCACCACCATCATGCCTAACAACGAGGGGGGGGGAGAAGGGGGAAAAGGAGGGCACACGGGAGGGAGGGAGTGAGATCGGGAGGGAAGTAGGTACGGCACCGATACTTACCTTTTCACCGACGACTCCACGAACGCCATCGCCATCACCACCGCCACCACCAAAGCACCACCATCATGCCTAACAACGAGGGTGGGGGGAGAAGGGGGAAAAGGAGGGCACACGGGAGGGAGGGAGTGAGATCGGGAGGGAAGTAGGTACGGCACCGATACTTACCTTTTCACCGACGACTCCACGAACGCCATCGCCACCACCACCGCCACCACCAAAGCACCACCATCATGCCTAACAACGAGGGGGGGGGAGAAGGGGGAAAAGGAGGGCACACGGGAGGGAGGGAGTGAGATCGGGAGGGAAGTAGGTACGGCACCGATACTTACCTTTTCACCGACGACTCCACGAACGCCATCGCCACCACCACCGCCACCACCAAAGCACCACCATCATGCCTAACAACGAGGGGGGGGGAGAAGGGGGAAAAGGAGGGCACACGGGAGGGAGGGAGTGAGATCGGGAGGGAAGTAGGTACGGCACCGATACTTACCTTTTCACCGACGACTCCAAGAACGCCATCGCCACCACCACCGCCACCACCAAAGCACCACCATCATGCCTAACAACGAGGGGGGGGGAGAAGGGGGAAAAGGAGGGCACACGGGAGGGAGGGAGTGAGATCGGGAGGGAAGTAGGTACGGCACCGATACTTACCTTTTCACCGACGACTCCACGAACGCCATCGCCATCACCACCGCCACCACCAAAGCACCACCATCATGCCTAACAACGAGGGGGGGGGGGGGGAGAAGGGGGAAAAGGAGGGCACACGGGAGGGAGGGAGTGAGATCGGGAGGGAAGTAGGTACGGCACCGATACTTACCTTTTCACCGACGACTCCACGAACGCCATCGCCACCACCACCGCCACCACCAAAGCACCACCATCATGCCTAACAACGAGGGGGGGGGAGAAGGGGGAAAAGGAGGGCACACGGGAGGGAGGGAGTGAGATCGGGAGGGAAGTAGGTACGGCACCGATACTTACCTTTTCACCGACGACTCCACGAACGCCATCGCCATCACCACCGCCACCACCAAAGCACCACCATCATGCCTAACAACGAGGGGGGGGGGAGAAGGGGGAAAAGGAGGGCACACGGGAGGGAGGGAGTGAGATCGGGAGGGAAGTAGGTACGGCACCGATACTTACCTTTTCACCGACGACTCCAAGAACGCCATCGCCATCACCACCGCCACCACCAAAGCACCACCATCATGCCTAACAACGAGGGGGGGGGGAGAAGGGGGAAAAGGAGGGCACACGGGAGGGAGGGAGTGAGATCGGGAGGGAAGTAGGTACGGCACCGATACTTACCTTTTCACCGACGACTCCACGAACGCCATCGCCATCACCACCGCCACCACCAAAGCACCACCATCATGCCTAACAACGAGGGGGGGGGAGAAGGGGGAAAAGGAGGGCACACGGGAGGGAGGGAGTGAGATCGGGAGGGAAGTAGGTACGGCACCGATACTTACCTTTTCACCGACGACTCCAAGAACGCCATCGCCATCACCACCGCCACCACCAAAGCACCACCATCATGCCTAACAACGAGGGGGGGGGGAGAAGGGGGAAAAGGAGGGCACACGGGAGGGAGGGAGTGAGATCGGGAGGGAAGTAGGTACGGCACCGATACTTACCTTTTCACCGACGACTCCACGAACGCCATCGCCATCACCACCGCCACCACCAAAGCACCACCATCATGCCTAACAACGAGGGGGGGGGAGAAGGGGGAAAAGGAGGGCACACGGGAGGGAGGGAGTGAGATCGGGAGGGAAGTAGGTACGGCACCGATACTTATTTTTTCACCGACGACTCCACGAACGCCATCGCCACCACCACCGCCACCACCAAAGCACCACCATCATGCCTAACAACGAGGGGGGGGGAGAAGGGGGAAAAGGAGGGCACACGGGAGGGAGGGAGTGAGATCGGGAGGGAAGTAGGTACGGCACCGATACTTACCTTTTCACCGACGACTCCACGAACGCCATCGCCACCACCACCGCCACCACCAAAGCACCACCATCATGCCTAACAACGAGGGGGGGGGAGAAGGGGGAAAAGGAGGGCACACGGGAGGGAGGGAGTGAGATCGGGAGGGAAGTAGGTACGGCACCGATACTTACCTTTTCACCGACGACTCCACGAACGCCATCGCCATCACCACCGCCACCACCAAAGCACCACCATCATGCCTAACAACGAGGGGGGAGGAGAAGGGGGAAAAGGAGGGCACACGGGAGGGAGGGAGTGAGATCGGGAGGGAAGTAGGTACGGCACCGATACTTACCTTTTCACCGACGACTCCAAGAACGCCATCGCCATCACCACCGCCACCACCAAAGCACCACCATCATGCCTAACAACGAGGGGGGGGGAGAAGGGGGAAAAGGAGGGCACACGGGAGGGAGGGAGTGAGATCGGGAGGGAAGTAGGTACGGCACCGATACTTACCTTTTCACCGACGACTCCACGAACGCCATCGCCATCACCACCGCCACCACCAAAGCACCACCATCATGCCTAACAACGAGGGGGGGGGAGAAGGGGGAAAAGGAGGGCACACGGGAGGGAGGGAGTGAGATCGGGAGGGAAGTAGGTACGGCACCGATACTTATTTTTTCACCGACGACTCCACGAACGCCATCGCCATCACCACCGCCACCACCAAAGCACCACCATCATGCCTAACAACGAGGGGGGGGGGGAGAAGGGGGAAAAGGAGGGCACACGGGAGGGAGGGAGTGAGATCGGGAGGGAAGTAGGTACGGCACCGATACTTACCTTTTCACCGACGACTCCAAGAACGCCATCGCCATCACCACCGCCACCACCAAAGCACCACCATCATGCCTAACAACGAGGGGGGGGGGAGAAGGGGGAAAAGGAGGGCACACGGGAGGGAGGGAGTGAGATCGGGAGGGAAGTAGGTACGGCACCGATACTTACCTTTTCACCGACGACTCCACGAACGCCATCGCCATCACCACCGCCACCACCAAAGCACCACCATCATGCCTAACAACGAGGGGGGGGGAGAAGGGGGAAAAGGAGGGCACACGGGAGGGAGGGAGTGAGATCGGGAGGGAAGTAGGTACGGCACCGATACTTATTTTTTCACCGACGACTCCACGAACGCCATCGCCATCACCACCGCCACCACCAAAGCACCACCATCATGCCTAACAACGAGGGGGGGGGGGAGAAGGGGGAAAAGGAGGGCACACGGGAGGGAGGGAGTGAGATCGGGAGGGAAGTAGGTACGGCACCGATACTTACCTTTTCACCGACGACTCCAAGAACGCCATCGCCATCACCACCGCCACCACCAAAGCACCACCATCATGCCTAACAACGAGGGGGGGGGAGAAGGGGGAAAAGGAGGGCACACTGGAGGGAGGGAGTGAGATCGGGAGGGAAGTAGGTACGGCACCGATACTTAACCCTAATGTTATCCCTCAGTTGAGCAAGGTATCAAAATGCAGGTGCCACCATTGAGACTAAATCCCGGACTATTACGTACCTGTTTTCATTTCATTGGTGTATCTCTGTTGTGTCCGCCTGCAAAGGCCAAATCGAAAAATGTCAGTATAAGGTCCAATAATGAGCACTACCCGTAGATACCCCAGGATACTTACAGCGTTGGTGGCCATGATGGCTGTGGGGGCGGACATGGCGGTACGGCGGCGATGGAGGCGGTGTTGGCGGTCTTGGCGTCGGTCGCCGTGGTGGCGGTGGTGAAGGCGGTAGCGGTGGTAGCGGTGATGGCGGTTATGGCGTTGGTGGCGTTGGTGGCGGCGGTGGCGGTGGCGTTCTTGGTGGTCGTTTCCGTAGTGGCCGATGTTTTCACCTCCTGACCTGAATTGATGAGAACAAGCTGCGGCTATGGGTTAATGCTTGAAAGCATCGCTTGAGTGTATTTGGGTTGTCAGCTTTCCTTTTCAGCTTACCCGTATTCGATTAGTTGCAATTATACTAAAAGTAGGGCCCTTAGGCGCAAATAACCCAGACTGGAAAACAACAACTGGCTTCATGTGTAATTGTAATCCAAGTGAAACAACTTGCTGTTAATTGGCCATCAAGAGTTTCAGGTCTTGCAGGAAGGAGTTACAGGGATTTGCTGGGTTCTGCCTGGAAAGTGTAAACAATAACTGAAAGGACGACCAAGGCGCAGGTGAGAGTTGCCCGTATAAATTTACCGATTACAGTGACCTTACCCTTGCAGTTGATGTTGCATGCAGTTGTTGATGTTGCCTGAACGCTTCATGTTGTCACGCTCTTCTTGCATGACTGCTTCTAATGTCTGATTGAGCTACTCCAATCATCCGCGGTGATGTCAGTTGCCGTAGCATTCGTAGCGGACACATTGCGAGGCATCCTCGGTGATTCATCAGAGCTTTCCGGGGTACTCATATTCGATTTCTAGTAATTATGCTGAAGCCAGGGCGCTTAGGCACCAAACGCCTTAGTCCGCCGTGCCGTTAGCAAGCTGCGTCTAAAATGGGAAAGATATAAAAGCTGTATGACTCGTATTATAATAGCAGAAGTTGATTTATCATATCGAAATGGTCAATAAGGTATTCAGCATTTATAGGTTTGCGTGATGGACATGAAAGTCTCAGGCTATGAGCTTTATCACCAGCTTCGCATGATGCATACTTTCTTTGTAAACGAATTAATGATATTATTATTTTCTCGTCTTGGTTTTGGCATTTTCCATCTTTGTGGCAAACGCTAATGTTAATCGTACCGTCGTACCCCCAGGCAGCTTGGACAACTGAAGTAAGGAGAATCCTTCAAGGGTCAAGCCACCACGCATATTCTTTACTTTTTAGAAGTCCATTTTCCTTCTTGGTATATGGTTGCGTCGCGGCTGAGCTAAGCGATAACTGCGAACGCCTCCTGCATCCACTTTGGGAATAGTTTGCCGAGGGCAGAGAAAGAACTGTTTGCTTCAGTGCGGAAACATGCACGGCCGACGGTTGTACCCGGGGCCTCCCTCCTCACGCTGTCTTGCGCCTCCCGCGGTCCTTGATCCCCTCTCCCCTTCTTGCCCAGGTGTGCAACTACCACCCGCTCCCAAAAATGGGTCACTTATATTTGGACCCTCATAAACACCAGTTGCGGTGCGGTCCGCCCGGCTACGTCCGGGTGGGTTATGCATGTATGTATGCATCCGGCATAGCGTACTCGAGTGATGCACCAAATTCAGCAGCTCTTGAGCTTGCTCGCTAACGCACTGTTGTTTCCGTGCAAAGTGGCCCGCCTTGACGTTGAGTCGTTTTGAAGGCAGCACACGGATGTAATTGTGTGCCGGCAGCATGGGCCCGTCTTTTTGTTATTCCATTTAGCGCTTGCCAGCAGCGTGTATGACGGCTTCATTCGTTGTCATGTCCAACAATTGGTGCTTGCTGCTCGCCTTTACAGCAGGCGATCCGTCAGGCTGGCTAAACCCTCAGCACACGGACGCCCATATCTCCATCTGGGTCGGCCTTAACACCCTGGAGTGGAATTGATTGAGGGAGCCCTAGCGAAAAAATAAGAGTTCGGCGCCTCTGGCCGGCTTGGGCAGTGGCCGTGAGGTTGCAAGTAGACGTGTGGGTATCGGGGAATCAGATAGTGGGCAGATGGAGGACGATGTGTATGCATTGTAATTTGTCATCCTTGACACGCTGGCATTTGGGCCGCCTGGCATGGCTGTTTATGGCCCTTACCACAACTGGACCAGCACCGGCAGTGTGTTCATTGGTTTCGCAGGGTGGAAGCCATTACTTTGGTGGAAGATACGGTCCCAGATATGATGATGATGATGATGTCATCCCACGTTCTGGGTCAGATCGAAGATCTGGGCGATTTGGAGCTCTACTTGAGCCGCTGAAGCGTCAGGGAGGGCTTGCTGACCCACATGAGCATTTTGAGGAAACCGAAGGGGACACGAGCAATAAGGCCTACAGGAAACCACGCATAGGGATAAGGCCTATGGCACACGACGCCGAATAACAACACCGACTGATTCGCATATCGGAATACGGACAAGGGAGATATTTGAGGGCGGACATGGAAGCACGCCCGACATGACCCATCCTCTTAGGGAAGCGGCTAAGATCCACGGCTGAACTAAACTGCCCATCATATTAAGCTGCCACCCTCCACTTCAACGTTGTGATGTCCATCATGCCCACGCCCCCTTCAGGAGGCACTCAGCGGGGAGGAGGCGCCAGGAGGGGGGTCAGAGGTGCAGCTGGGCCATCAAACCAAGTCCCTCGTGACCTGTAAGTTGGGATGGATAAGAGGGCGGCGCTTTTTAGTGCAGTGTATAGATATTCGGCTGCCATGCATGTATAGATACGCAGCGCTAGATAAGGCCCATCAAGAGTCGGGCCGGTTGGGGCTTTACCACGCAGGAATTCTGATTTTAAAATGAAGTTAACAGCATGAATTATATGATACGCGTGTTATCCATAATGGGGTAAATTACAATGAAGGAAATGGATGTTAGCATTTGTGATAAGCGTGTAATCGCTCGCTTGTCCTTTCCCCTGTCTCTCACGCAATGCTAGATGCGTTCCACTTAGTCTCTTGCGATTCAGCGAGTAGTAGCAGGTGGTTCACACAGGTACCCACCACGCACACATATATGCGTCCACCCAAACGAAAACTTTAAACTGAATGCACCCACGCACGCCGAATTATTTACCGATACTTACCTTTTCACCGACGACTCCACGAACGCCATCGCCATCACCACCGCCACCACCAAAGCACCACCATCATGCCTAACAACGAGGGGGGGGGAGAAGGGGGAAAAGGAGGGCACACGGGAGGGAGGGAGTGAGATCGGGAGGGAAGTAGGTACGGCACCGATACTTATTTTTTCACCGACGACTCCAAGAACGCCATCGCCATCACCACCGCCACCACCAAAGCACCACCATCATGCCTAACAACGAGGGGGGGGGGAGAAGGGGGAAAAGGAGGGCACACGGGAGGGAGGGAGTGAGATCGGGAGGGAAGTAGGTACGGCACCGATACTTACCTTTTCACCGACGACTCCACGAACGCCATCGCCATCACCACCGCCACCACCAAAGCACCACCATCATGCCTAACAACGAGGGGGGGGGAGAAGGGGGAAAAGGAGGGCACACGGGAGGGAGGGAGTGAGATCGGGAGGGAAGTAGGTACGGCACCGATACTTATTTTTTCACCGACGACTCCACGAACGCCATCGCCACCACCACCGCCACCACCAAAGCACCACCATCATGCCTAACAACGAGGGGGGGGGAGAAGGGGGAAAAGGAGGGCACACGGGAGGGAGGGAGTGAGATCGGGAGGGAAGTAGGTACGGCACCGATACTTACCTTTTCACCGACGACTCCACGAACGCCATCGCCACCACCACCGCCACCACCAAAGCACCACCATCATGCCTAACAACGAGGGGGGGGGAGAAGGGGGAAAAGGAGGGCACACGGGAGGGAGGGAGTGAGATCGGGAGGGAAGTAGGTACGGCACCGATACTTACCTTTTCACCGACGACTCCACGAACGCCATCGCCATCACCACCGCCACCACCAAAGCACCACCATCATGCCTAACAACGAGGGGGGGAGGAGAAGGGGGAAAAGGAGGGCACACGGGAGGGAGGGAGTGAGATCGGGAGGGAAGTAGGTACGGCACCGATACTTACCTTTTCACCGACGACTCCAAGAACGCCATCGCCACCACCACCGCCACCACCAAAGCACCACCATCATGCCTAACAACGAGGGGGGGGGAGAAGGGGGAAAAGGAGGGCACACGGGAGGGAGGGAGTGAGATCGGGAGGGAAGTAGGTACGGCACCGATACTTACCTTTTCACCGACGACTCCACGAACGCCATCGCCATCACCACCGCCACCACCAAAGCACCACCATCATGCCTAACAACGAGGGGGGGGGGAGAAGGGGGAAAAGGAGGGCACACGGGAGGGAGGGAGTGAGATCGGGAGGGAAGTAGGTACGGCACCGATACTTATTTTTTCACCGACGACTCCACGAACGCCATCGCCATCACCACCGCCACCACCAAAGCACCACCATCATGCCTAACAACGAGGGGGGGGGGGAGAAGGGGGAAAAGGAGGGCACACGGGAGGGAGGGAGTGAGATCGGGAGGGAAGTAGGTACGGCACCGATACTTACCTTTTCACCGACGACTCCAAGAACGCCATCGCCATCACCACCGCCACCACCAAAGCACCACCATCATGCCTAACAACGAGGGGGGGGGAGAAGGGGGAAAAGGAGGGCACACTGGAGGGAGGGAGTGAGATCGGGAGGGAAGTAGGTACGGCACCGATACTTAACCCTAATGTTATCCCTCAGTTGAGCAAGGTATCAAAATGCAGGTGCCACCATTGAGACTAAATCCCGGACTATTACGTACCTGTTTTCATTTCATTGGTGTATCTCTGTTGTGTCCGCCTGCAAAGGCCAAATCGAAAAATGTCAGTATAAGGTCCAATAATGAGCACTACCCGTAGATACCCCAGGATACTTACAGCGTTGGTGGCCATGATGGCTGTGGGGGCGGACATGGCGGTACGGCGGCGATGGAGGCGGTGTTGGCGGTCTTGGCGTCGGTCGCCGTGGTGGCGGTGGTGAAGGCGGTAGCGGTGGTAGCGGTGATGGCGGTTATGGCGTTGGTGGCGTTGGTGGCGGCGGTGGCGGTGGCGTTCTTGGTGGTCGTTTCCGTAGTGGCCGATGTTTTCACCTCCTGACCTGAATTGATGAGAACAAGCTGCGGCTATGGGTTAATGCTTGAAAGCATCGCTTGAGTGTATTTGGGTTGTCAGCTTTCCTTTTCAGCTTACCCGTATTCGATTAGTTGCAATTATACTAAAAGTAGGGCCCTTAGGCGCAAATAACCCAGACTGGAAAACAACAACTGGCTTCATGTGTAATTGTAATCCAAGTGAAACAACTTGCTGTTAATTGGCCATCAAGAGTTTCAGGTCTTGCAGGAAGGAGTTACAGGGATTTGCTGGGTTCTGCCTGGAAAGTGTAAACAATAACTGAAAGGACGACCAAGGCGCAGGTGAGAGTTGCCCGTATAAATTTACCGATTACAGTGACCTTACCCTTGCAGTTGATGTTGCATGCAGTTGTTGATGTTGCCTGAACGCTTCATGTTGTCACGCTCTTCTTGCATGACTGCTTCTAATGTCTGATTGAGCTACTCCAATCATCCGCGGTGATGTCAGTTGCCGTAGCATTCGTAGCGGACACATTGCGAGGCATCCTCGGTGATTCATCAGAGCTTTCCGGGGTACTCATATTCGATTTCTAGTAATTATGCTGAAGCCAGGGCGCTTAGGCACCAAACGCCTTAGTCCGCCGTGCCGTTAGCAAGCTGCGTCTAAAATGGGAAAGATATAAAAGCTGTATGACTCGTATTATAATAGCAGAAGTTGATTTATCATATCGAAATGGTCAATAAGGTATTCAGCATTTATAGGTTTGCGTGATGGACATGAAAGTCTCAGGCTATGAGCTTTATCACCAGCTTCGCATGATGCATACTTTCTTTGTAAACGAATTAATGATATTATTATTTTCTCGTCTTGGTTTTGGCATTTTCCATCTTTGTGGCAAACGCTAATGTTAATCGTACCGTCGTACCCCCAGGCAGCTTGGACAACTGAAGTAAGGAGAATCCTTCAAGGGTCAAGCCACCACGCATATTCTTTACTTTTTAGAAGTCCATTTTCCTTCTTGGTATATGGTTGCGTCGCGGCTGAGCTAAGCGATAACTGCGAACGCCTCCTGCATCCACTTTGGGAATAGTTTGCCGAGGGCAGAGAAAGAACTGTTTGCTTCAGTGCGGAAACATGCACGGCCGACGGTTGTACCCGGGGCCTCCCTCCTCACGCTGTCTTGCGCCTCCCGCGGTCCTTGATCCCCTCTCCCCTTCTTGCCCAGGTGTGCAACTACCACCCGCTCCCAAAAATGGGTCACTTATATTTGGACCCTCATAAACACCAGTTGCGGTGCGGTCCGCCCGGCTACGTCCGGGTGGGTTATGCATGTATGTATGCATCCGGCATAGCGTACTCGAGTGATGCACCAAATTCAGCAGCTCTTGAGCTTGCTCGCTAACGCACTGTTGTTTCCGTGCAAAGTGGCCCGCCTTGACGTTGAGTCGTTTTGAAGGCAGCACACGGATGTAATTGTGTGCCGGCAGCATGGGCCCGTCTTTTTGTTATTCCATTTAGCGCTTGCCAGCAGCGTGTATGACGGCTTCATTCGTTGTCATGTCCAACAATTGGTGCTTGCTGCTCGCCTTTACAGCAGGCGATCCGTCAGGCTGGCTAAACCCTCAGCACACGGACGCCCATATCTCCATCTGGGTCGGCCTTAACACCCTGGAGTGGAATTGATTGAGGGAGCCCTAGCGAAAAAATAAGAGTTCGGCGCCTCTGGCCGGCTTGGGCAGTGGCCGTGAGGTTGCAAGTAGACGTGTGGGTATCGGGGAATCAGATAGTGGGCAGATGGAGGACGATGTGTATGCATTGTAATTTGTCATCCTTGACACGCTGGCATTTGGGCCGCCTGGCATGGCTGTTTATGGCCCTTACCACAACTGGACCAGCACCGGCAGTGTGTTCATTGGTTTCGCAGGGTGGAAGCCATTACTTTGGTGGAAGATACGGTCCCAGATATGATGATGATGATGATGTCATCCCACGTTCTGGGTCAGATCGAAGATCTGGGCGATTTGGAGCTCTACTTGAGCCGCTGAAGCGTCAGGGAGGGCTTGCTGACCCACATGAGCATTTTGAGGAAACCGAAGGGGACACGAGCAATAAGGCCTACAGGAAACCACGCATAGGGATAAGGCCTATGGCACACGACGCCGAATAACAACACCGACTGATTCGCATATCGGAATACGGACAAGGGAGATATTTGAGGGCGGACATGGAAGCACGCCCGACATGACCCATCCTCTTAGGGAAGCGGCTAAGATCCACGGCTGAACTAAACTGCCCATCATATTAAGCTGCCACCCTCCACTTCAACGTTGTGATGTCCATCATGCCCACGCCCCCTTCAGGAGGCACTCAGCGGGGAGGAGGCGCCAGGAGGGGGGTCAGAGGTGCAGCTGGGCCATCAAACCAAGTCCCTCGTGACCTGTAAGTTGGGATGGATAAGAGGGCGGCGCTTTTTAGTGCAGTGTATAGATATTCGGCTGCCATGCATGTATAGATACGCAGCGCTAGATAAGGCCCATCAAGAGTCGGGCCGGTTGGGGCTTTACCACGCAGGAATTCTGATTTTAAAATGAAGTTAACAGCATGAATTATATGATACGCGTGTTATCCATAATGGGGTAAATTACAATGAAGGAAATGGATGTTAGCATTTGTGATAAGCGTGTAATCGCTCGCTTGTCCTTTCCCCTGTCTCTCACGCAATGCTAGATGCGTTCCACTTAGTCTCTTGCGATTCAGCGAGTAGTAGCAGGTGGTTCACACAGGTACCCACCACGCACACATATATGCGTCCACCCAAACGAAAACTTTAAACTGAATGCACCCACGCACGCCGAATTATTTGTACACCCTGCCTTCTTCACAACCTGCTGCTATCATGCGGTACCTCCCGTTATGGGTTCCATATCGTTTTCGTTCTCTTCTTTCTCTTTCCTACCCGTCCCGTGCATGATCAGCAACGACGATGAGGTTTTTGAAGCCCCCGATGTACGGGTCCTGTTGGAAGACGATGACGACGAGGGTAGCGGTTTTTTCCTGGCGTTCGGTGAGTCGGTTTTCGGTTTTCGGCCGAGACGCATCGACCGCAGCAACGTCCACTGATATGTTCGGTCGCAAGCGACGGCGGTACTCTGATGGAGGCAACGATAGCGCCAGTGAGGCAAACAATTCGCTGCTGGCGGTAACCGATCAGCAGCGGGAGCAACTGGCGGCGCCGGATGGAGGTGAGGACGCGAGCAATAACAATATATCGTTAAAATCGATTACAGCACTGCATGCGCGCAAGACGACGCTAATGCGACTGGCGAAGCCGGCCAGCGGAAGCGGAAACAGAGGGAGCGCGAGAGACCACGTCGACGTCGTCGCACAGGCGGTCGTGTCACCCTGGACAACCTTGGGGAGGCCCTGGTGAGCCACACGGAGCCCTGGTCCGCTTCGAGTGCGGACGATGATACCGAGATGTCAGTGGTAGCCATACGCTAGTTGAGGGCTTTCTGTACGCTTTGACAGCGGATCCTGAGTGCTTTATCTCTTGCTCACGTCACGTTGCAGTGTCGGCAATCTCCTCCTTGTGCCCGGGCCCCCTTACTTGTCCGGGTATCGGCGCTGGCGTACACTTATCGCTACTGCATCCGTGAGCAGCCGAGCGGCGGCAACGAACTTCAGGATTTTTACGCAGCGTCGTAGCCGTACGACAAGTTGTTGCGGACGTTCAGGTAAGATTCTCATGTGTGACATTCTCAGGGGCCTTAAGGATAGGGTTTCAGGGTTGTATGCATGTACATGTTGTGAAGCCCGGAAGCGCAGGAGTATGGGAACTGCGGGGATAGGAACTGGATCACGGGGCCGCATAACCCCCTTACTCCTCTCTTCCCCCCCCCCGAGACACACACACACACACACAATGGGTGGGTGGGGAAGGGTAAAGCGGGGTTTCACTCTCAGCCTCTTCTCCACCGTTCTTCCGTCTCAGCCCGTGCCAGGCTGTCTATGTGGCGGATGTGTGGCACAATGGCTGGAGTTCCGTACCGGCCGAGGTGCTCAAACTGGATGGCCTGGTGGTATTTAATGCGTCCGGCAACGACATTGAGACGTTAGCAGAGGGTGAGAGAAGTCTCTTCTTTTGGCAGTTTGGGGTCCGCCACTCCCCATTATGTGCACCCTCATCCTCCTGCTGCGGCACATCCACAAATTCACACACACAGGATGCTGGTGGTGGGTGCTGAACCTGGGAAAACCACTGATTTCGGAGAAGTCGGCATGGGAGACTGGATGAGGGTGCCCCGAAACACCGGGGAAGGTAGGGACTGCCAGGTTAGTGGCCACGGGTGATGTACCCCCCTATCCTACACACACAGGTGCCTCCTTTCGATCAGCGCTCATCCTGAGGCCCGAATGATGACAGTCCCTCGGACTGTATCCCTCGGACCTGTATGCGGTACCCTTTCCCGTCCTGCCCCGCAGGCATCACCCCCCAGCATCTGTATGTGCTCAACCTCTCCTTCAACCGCCTGGCCAGTCTGCCCCCCGCGCTGGGGGGTTCTGAGGGATCCTGGGGGATCACGGGGGGGTCCACCGTTCGGTCGGCGAATGATAGTGATACCTTGGCGATGGAAGAGGAGGACGCAGAGCGGGCTGAGGGAAGCGGCGCCGTTCTGTAGGTGCGTGCGTGTGCATGTGTGTGTGTGTGTGCATGTGTGTGTGTGTGTGCGTGTGTGTGTGCATGGGTGCGCGCCTCTGTGGGCTATTGTGGCTGCGAGTCGCTTTGGATGGGAATTCATCCTGCTGTTCGCATGCTAGCGCGACGTACGCTCCCGCCATTGTTTTACGAAGGCCCACCCTCCATTGCCCATTCCAGGCATCCACGCAAAAGAGATGATGGATTAAGAAACGTTCAAGTTAGATACTGGAAGTGTTGCGAGAAGGGCAGTTATTCAACATGACGAGGGATCTAGCGGCTACACGTCCGGCGCCTAATCTTCCCGGGGCCCCCTGCCTCCTGCTGCGATACGGTACGTCGCGCTGTCTGTCCCTGGCTTCCTGGTGGATTGGCCATGAAGGCCCTGACGCGGACGGACGGTGCTTTAGGCCCCATGCTTCCTCTGCGTGTTCGCTGCGGCTGTATGCCTTCTGTGGTGGTTGTTAGTGGTTAGATGTAATACCTTATAACTTGAAAGCATGTGATGGAGTGTTGGATGGCTGGGCAGATTTTACCGAAACGTCGTGGAGGGCGTGGAGGCATGATCATAGCGTTATAGCGTTGGAGCTGCCGTACAAGCACATATTGGCGCGAATTACGATCGAAAAGATATGTTTCCCCACTGAATGTCCCTGGGGATGTTATCCTTTGTGTACCATAAGCCTTCCTAAGCTTTGTGATCCCACAACAGTGTATTTTACCTAAGTGTGAGTGTACCTGAATCCCCCCACGGCATGGTAACCTGTCAGGTCCCATCTGTGGCGGATACCGCCGTGATGGATGTCACGGGATGTGGAAACGCTTCCTGGCAGCTCTGTACAACGGAAGTGGTGATGTTGGGTTTGGTGGTAAGGATGGGGCTACATCTGGTCACGCTGACCATACCAGGGTGTCAGCATCGGTACCCGGGGTAGAGTCGATCATAAGCAGGACCGAGTTTGACTCCGGCAGCGCCTTGGACTGGAATGGGAAGCAGAACCCGCCCCCAACTTGGGTTCAAAGCGGGGACTTGCGGCTGGCGGGGGCGTGGGGCTGCGTGGGAGCGAGCTTTATGGCGGAGGAGAGAGGCGTGCCGTTGATGCGAGTAGCGGATTTCCAGGTATGTGCAAGATTGCGCTGGTTGTTGCAAAAAGGTAGGGGTTTGGATAAAACAATCTGCACAGTCAAAGGCCATTGCCTATTTAAAAGCATTATGTTGGGCACGAGGGACGGTTTGGTCGTTTATATATACCGCGGTATTTGGTGGCAGAGAAAATTCGGGTTCTTTTAGAAGCGCATGTCCCAGGCTTCGGGGTCAAGCCCCAGGGTACTTCTTATGAACCTCGAAATCTTGAAATACTCCAGGCATGTGACGCAGCAAAAGGCTCCCTATAGTCTGGGTGTTCAAGGACGGTGCTAGGTACGAGAACAGAGAAGTAGTAGAGTAAGCGACTTCGGTTGCTACCAGTTCGCGCGGGACGATCTCACTGACTGAGCCATCGCATCCTTTGTTTTGTTAGTTATGGCGTTCAGGTAAGATTCTCATGTGTGACATTCTCAGGGGCCTTAAGGATAGGGTTTCAGGGGGAAACGACTTTGAAGAGACAACGGCAGTCTGCCTGCATGCTCCAAGTGAGTGCCATACTTCTACTATGCCTGATTAAGGCCGAATTCAACCAACGTCGTTCTGTGGATTCGCTTGGATTGCAGGATCGAGCAAGCGCGCG
This sequence comes from Volvox africanus, assembly GCA_030268105.1. Lineage (NCBI taxonomy): Eukaryota > Viridiplantae > Chlorophyta > Chlorophyceae > Chlamydomonadales > Volvocaceae > Volvox > Volvox africanus. The sequence continues at coordinate 7,252 of BSDZ01000015.1, read as the reverse complement.
GCTTAAAAGTTTGCTCCCCCGGGTTGGCCGTGTGAAGCTACATATGGCGGTCAACAGGGACGCTACCTGCCAGGTCGTAGCAGCCATGCCTTTGGGAAGGCGTTGTTTGCGCATGTACGTAATGCTAAAACGGCATCATCCTCTGTGATCTTTCAGTCATCGGTTTAAGGTCAGCACGTTACGTGATGATATGGTGCTAGACGGCAAAATATCAAATGTGTATCATAACAGGCGGCCGTCGAAATGAAAATTTTCGCAGTGGACTTTCGCAGGCGAACGTGCGGCATAGAGCGTTGTTTCTATTGCCTAAATTTAGGTCTGTTACAACTTTCCATACTTTCAATGGGATTTACGACATGGTCCGATGTGATGGATTGGTATAGACCTCCTTTTAAATTAATTTCGCTTCGCGTGCGGCTGAACAGAAAATGTGTCGGATGATCATCTTTTCAGTATCCATGAATAACGCCGTTTAATACGTTCACTGAGCACGATATTACCTTTTTGAGCTTTGCGATCACCTCCCACATCCTGGGCGCAATGATGATGTAACACTTAATAACCCTATTCACTCCAACTTGAGCTAAATGAACGTTAACATCATTGTTATTACATGGTGAGCTGTTGGCTGCAGGAGGCGGTGTTGGCGGTATGAATCTTGCCAATACATTATTACTGTGCTTCATTTGGGCTGGATTGACCTATCTTCATAACATCATATGTCAGCGCCTAGGGATTAGAGCACACGGGTGAGTCACGGGGTGTCGGCGTCTCGATGGTGGCGCTGTAATCTTCAGGGACGAAGATGTAATGCGTTTGATATCGTCTTGATTATTAGATTCAGTATACATATGCCTGTTGTCCTCTTTATCGTTATGTCTGTGATGGGATGCTGCTAATTTCGTGCTCTTCGCCGCAGATGTAAGCGCTTAATACATGTCCTTATCAACGACAATATTATGAGGATCATTTAGACGTTGCAGCAGCAGCACAGCCCGTTGTTCCGGCCTCGCCATCAACATGCCACGTGCCAGCGCTGGGTGGCGCGCATGGCACTATGATCTGCGGCTACATCAGTAGTAGTACTTGCTGTCTGGTCGATGAGCGCGGCGATATGGGCTCCACGTGCAGCACCGGGGGCAGCGCCTCCAGCAGTCAAGGCAGCTCACACGCCGACAGTGATAGAGACAGCGACGGCAGGTGCTTTCCCAGTAGTTCAGACTGGAGCGACGATGACCGACTTGCAGGCGGTTATGAGCCGTGCAGCCTTCATAGCCCGCATAGCATTCATACTCCGTCTTTTATGATACTGGACCCACCCCGTGGGCAGCTCCGGCCAGCGGGCCGCCTGTCAAGGCGCTCTGCTCTTTCACAGCCGAAGGCAGCCTGTGAAGGTCGTTGAAAGGCCAAGAGTGTGACGTTTCAAACAAGCGGCGCAATTATCTGTTCTGCGGCTACTGTGGAAGTGCTGGTTTTGATGGATGCAGGCACGCCCCCTCTTCCGGTCACGCCAGCTTACTTTGCGTCATGTTGCATTTCGGGCGGTGCAATAGCTCCAGCGCCCATCGCTAATGCTGATTTGGCACAGGCAGTGGAAACGGACGCTTCCATTAGCGATGCATCTGGCTGTTTCCCCTCCAGCTCTTTCATCACATCCTTTGTGGGCAATACTCCTTTTCCAACGGTAGCGCCGAAGTCTGGCCAACCTGTCGGCGGACATGTTAAGCAGAAGTACCGTCTTGTATCTCCATTATTCTGGCTTATCCCTCCCGTGGCAGCTTTCAGCTCAGAGGGTGGTTTGTTATGCACGGATTCAGTTCACGCTTTGGCGCTGGCTCGTGCCGCGGCTGGTCGCCGACGGATGATGGCCGCGCTGGAGGAAGCGAGGAGACGCTTTTCCCATCTGAGTCGCAGTAAGCTGCCGAACAGCTGGCCGTCTACAGCGCCCAGCATCTCCACCGCCGCACAGGAGCTCCAGTTTCAGCGTGAAGGCTCCAGCAGAGAGGGGGCCACTGGTTCACGCTGCCTGGATGAGGGGAGCGAGATGCAGCGCCCCATGGTGGCGCCGCCTGCCAGGCTATTGCCAAATTTGCCGCTCGCACCTCGAGACGTGGGCATTTTGTCAGTGGGGTATGCCGCAAGCATTGCTGTGGTGCCCTGTGAAGCTTCAAAAAGTGTTTCGAAGGTGCCCGAGACGCAGCAGGGCCGCGCTGGGGAGTATGGCCGGGGGAATCAGGAGGGCCAGTATGAAATGGGCGGGCGAGATGGCGGGGACAGTGACGGCCGGCAATGCGCTAACGCTGCCACGGTAGGAAGTGCACACATGGTTGAGAGCTTGGTTGGGGGGGGGTTGGGGATGTCCCTTTAAGCGTCTGGGCGGTCTGGATGGGATGGTCACTTTGCGAGGTGGTAGCTTCGTCGCCCTCAACCAAACTTGACATAATTCCCGTTTTATTTCTGCCCTGCTCTGCATTGCCTTACCCCTACAGTTGCCTTTTACCGTTCCACACACACACGCACGCGACTTCTATTGCAGCTAGGTAATTACGTATACGGGGTACACATCCCCGCACATCCGCCGCCCACCCCTCTCCGTTACCGCAGATCTCCTATCTCCAAAGCTACCGCATCTTGGGAACCGCCAAGCTGAGCTACGAGTCCGGATGCGCCTGCGAGGCCACAACTCTGAACGCCTACGACCCCAGACCCGTGTCCGTAGCTATCCCATCTGACATCAAGGCAGATTTGAAATTGCGGCGATGATGGCGGGGGGACTACTGCCCCAGGTTGAAGGGTGTTTCGTCAAGGCCCGCAGCAGAGCAGTCCTGTATCTGTGTGTATTTGCTTACGGTGCTTTTTGCGAAGGTGAATCAAATAGGGGTGGTGTGGTGCATGTGAGGTGGAGTTAGGGTGTTAGGTCTTTGGCTGATCATAACCTGCGCAATATAGAATTCTGCACACACAGAGTGGCCATGGGGCCATGGTAGATGGCTGGTGCCACCGTGGAATGAGGCCTAGGTCTCTTAGCTGCAGATATGGGTAGCCTGGAAGGCTTCATTCCCAGTATTCCGTCCATCCTGTTCAGGGTGATACCGTGGTTGTGGGGTGCGGTGTTTGTCGCACCTTCACCGACCACTGGCAAACGGGCATATCCCGGCGGACGGGGACCAGGTGCCGTTCTTAAGGCTTGTGTTGGGCACGAGGCATGTGGGACACACGGTAGTGCATGGCACTGGATGGTGGAGCCGTCGGTGCGGTGAAAGCGGGTATGGTTGCTAACGTGGGAAGTATCCCTGATGCTGTACTCACAATGATGTGTAACGCACTCATGCTTTCACACGTGCGCCATTTGTTATCCTTGTGTAGTCGTGTGGGGGATACCGCCGCACCGGGTACAGGTCAAGCATGGACCGTGAATGCGTTGGTCAACCAGGTCGAACATGCAAGCCGTTGGATTGCCGCGTCGGTGCCACTTTGCGCTCATCCAAGTCCCCTCCCCACATCCAGGCTAGCGGTCAGATCTTTGACATCTTTGTCCCTTAAACTTCGGCTAAAACTCGCTTCTCAAACATTAAGAAGTGGGACGGCACATAAGGCTACATCACATGATGTGGTATATCAACATCAGTCAATTAACGGAGCGCATGCGGCAACACCCTATATTCACCAATACCCTCCCTCCAAGGCATCTGCAGCATTTATCGAGCCTCGAGGCTCAACACGACGACACGGCGCACCTACGGGCAGTTATGGATACAACTTCCAACCCCGCACCTCCCATCTTGCGGCATTCCTCGACGCACGTCCAAATATATACAACGCAATACAAACCAACATCGCATAGAAGGGCAGAAGCCATGATTTATGTCCTCACTCTACCAGCATTGAGCACGGCACAGCATTCAGCAATCTCAGCTGGGACTGAGGCAAACAAGTGAGTCAGAGTGGTCCGGTCGCTGGCATCTTCGCTCCTTTCACCTGCCAATCCGCACAGGTCACAGCACGTTCCAGGCATCAAAGCCCCACCACTGCAGTCTGTCCTGCACCTCCGGACAACCAACGGGTGCCGGCAGCCGCCAGAAGTAGTGGTGGTCAACCATACGGAGCGCCACCAGTGGGGCCATCTGCGATCGGTATGAGTGGAGTGCATGTGTCAGTAAAGAGGGCATGGCCACTGACGGTAGGCTGGCGGAACCCAGGAGGTGAAATACGGTGCTACGACGCCTGAGAACTGAGATCCATGCCATGGCCTTTACAGGCATTAACTATTATACGACTTGAGAAGCCGAATGAATTTTACACACTATACACACGGTATCGCCTGTGGATGGCGAGATCGGCTAAATGGTCGAGGCAATCGCGGACCTGCTGAGGAAGCTTACCTGTGCGATCTGCATCTGCCACTGGACCAGCTGATGAGGGGGCGCCGCCCAGTCCGGAAGCCACAAACTGCGTAAGCGGGTCAATCCTCCTTCTGCAACCATCGCCACCACCAGAGAGATTCGTGCAGCGCCCGTGACCGATCGCTCTCCGGGGCTATCACGTCGGGCATCAGCTGTGTAGAGGAAGTGAAGTTGCAAGCGACGGCAGGATCCAAACTCACGCAGTGGAGATTTGTACTATAGTATCAGAAGGAAGAAGGGCTCATGGTGCTTTGGGGTGCAGTTCTGATTTTGGACAGTGGCACGCTGCCTCTCAACACACAAAGGCCTAAACGCAATCTCATACGGAGCTGGGCATAACGAAAACCCTCATATACTGCCAAATATATGAACGTCAGCCCAGTTGATTTATTGTTCCAGTCGGTACAGGGACATCAATCCGGAAGCAGGCGCGTTGCCCTAGGTGGCATTTACTAATACCCCAAGCCCTAAGCTTGTCCCTGTCCCTCTACCCGCCCCTTTACCTTCCATGGCTTTGTGTGGTGAGGAGTCGGATATTTCGTTCTAACGATTTTCGCTTGACCCTCGGAGCCCCTATCTCACCTTCAGTAAATGTAGCGCCTTAATGAGCTGCAATGGCAGGTCTTCCTGCTTGCTGACATGCCGTATGACGAGAGTCTGCAACGCCGGCAGTGCGGCCGCCATCTCCTCCGGTCGGGCGCCTTCAAAGTTGCAGTCTGCCAGCCACATACGCAACAGGGACGGCGCAATCGCGTAATTGTTGACCTTACCGCGCAGTCTGCTCCCGTCTCCACCAAAGCCGTTGCCCCTCGCGCTGCCACTACGTAAACCAATGTTGCCATCGCCGCTCGTTCTGGCATCTGACGGTGTGTCGGAGGCTGTTAGATCTTCCCGAGACGGCCCCTGGGTAAGGGGTGGCATCATCCACCCCTCTGTCTGTGTGGCCACGGAGCAGGTGCCCTTCCGGTGACCCCCAGATCCACCCGTCATCATCGGCGTGGACCCTGTTGGGCCAGTTTTTGTTGTTGTCGCTGCTGCTGCTGCTGCTGCTGCCGGAAACTCAAATGGCGTCCCCGCACAGAGGTTGACGCGGTTGGCGCACAGGCTCTTGAGCGTCCTGTGGTTCAGCAACCGAGTGCAAGATTAAGAAAGTGCCATCAGGACGGGGTGTTGAAGACTGTGGAGTTTGGATACCGATACTTACCTTTTCACCGACGACTCCACGAACGCCATCGCCACCACCACCGCCACCACCAAAGCACCACCATCATGCCTAACAACGAGGGGGGGGGGGAGAAGGGGGAAAAGGAGGGCACACGGGAGGGAGGGAGTGAGATCGGGAGGGAAGTAGGTACGGCACCGATACTTACCTTTTCACCGACGACTCCACGAACGCCATCGCCATCACCACCGCCACCACCAAAGCACCATCATCATGCCTAACAACGAGGGGGGGGGGAGAAGGGGGAAAAGGAGGGCACACGGGAGGGAGGGAGTGAGATCGGGAGGGAAGTAGGTACGGCACCGATACTTACCTTTTCACCGACGACTCCACGAACGCCATCGCCATCACCACCGCCACCACCAAAGCACCATCATCATGCCTAACAACGAGGGGGGGGGGAGAAGGGGGAAAAGGAGGGCACACGGGAGGGAGGGAGGGAGATCGGGAGGGAAGTAGGTACGGCACCGATACTTACCTTTTCACCGACGACTCCACGAACGCCATCGCCATCACCACCGCCACCACCAAAGCACCACCATCATGCCTAACAACGAGGGGGGAGGAGAAGGGGGAAAAGGAGGGCACACGGGAGGGAGGGAGTGAGATCGGGAGGGAAGTAGGTACGGCACCGATACTTACCTTTTCACCGACGACTCCACGAACGCCATCGCCATCACCACCGCCACCACCAAAGCACCACCATCATGCCTAACAACGAGGGGGGGGGGAGAAGGGGGAAAAGGAGGGCACACGGGAGGGAGGGAGTGAGATCGGGAGGGAAGTAGGTACGGCACCGATACTTACCTTTTCACCGACGACTCCAAGAACGCCATCGCCACCACCACCGCCACCACCAAAGCACCACCATCATGCCTAACAACGAGGGGGGGGGAGAGAAGGGGGAAAAGGAGGGCACACGGGAGGGAGGGAGTGAGATCGGGAGGGAAGTAGGTACGGCACCGATACTTACCTTTTCACCGACGACTCCACGAACGCCATCGCCACCACCACCGCCACCACCAAAGCACCACCATCATGCCTAACAACGAGGGGGGGAGAGAAGGGGGAAAAGGAGGGCACACGGGAGGGAGGGAGTGAGATCGGGAGGGAAGTAGGTACGGCACCGATACTTACCTTTTCACCGACGACTCCAAGAACGCCATCGCCATCACCACCGCCACCACCAAAGCACCACCATCATGCCTAACAACGAGGGTGGGGGGAGAAGGGGGAAAAGGAGGGCACACGGGAGGGAGGGAGTGAGATCGGGAGGGAAGTAGGTACGGCACCGATACTTACCTTTTCACCGACGACTCCACGAACGCCATCGCCATCACCACCGCCACCACCAAAGCACCACCATCATGCCTAACAACGAGGGTGGGGGGAGAAGGGGGAAAAGGAGGGCACACGGGAGGGAGGGAGTGAGATCGGGAGGGAAGTAGGTACGGCACCGATACTTACCTTTTCACCGACGACTCCACGAACGCCATCGCCACCACCACCGCCACCACCAAAGCACCACCATCATGCCTAACAACGAGGGTGGGGGGAGAAGGGGGAAAAGGAGGGCACACGGGAGGGAGGGAGTGAGATCGGGAGGGAAGTAGGTACGGCACCGATA